>OX235264.1:41330263-42612633 GCA_944472135.2 Trichobilharzia regenti | reverse complement strand
TTGACCAATGTATGCCTGTCTTCTTCATCTCATTCTCAATTTTTGTCGCATAATCCAGTCAACTACTATCAGGGATATCACTTGTGATAGTAGGCAGCCTTCTCAGTACATGATCAATTACAACGAGCCCGGATTTCAATCATAATTCTTGAACGAAATCACAACCTTAAAACCGCCTACAATTTCTCGCGGTTTCAAAGAGTAATCTGCTGAAAATCCTTGAAACAGAATAGATTAATATCTTATAATCGTTGTTTGTCAGTGATTCTATGACTAATGGTGGTTGGATGTGAAATCCAACTTGAACCCTGCATCTACTGATTACAGAGAGAGCTCTCAGGCCATTCAACCGGTGAGACATAATCCAATGGTCGATGAACTCCAACTTCTAACGATTCAAGATTTGCTACAGGATTTAATCATTAGCTAACATTTGAGCGAACGACTGGAAAACGTGGGAGTACTGGACAGCTCGTAAATATTCACATCAAATTGATAACCGCCTCCATTTCCATGATAATCTAGGTGATAATTTTGATGAGGTTAAATTCCTTGTGTATGCATGTGTTCATTACACTTGTACAACTTTTGAAATTCAAATATCCGAGGTGATGTCTTTGTTAATCTTCTCGGTTTTGTCCACAAAGTTTTATCAGATAAGTTAACTTTCAGTTAACACAAATTAAACGATTAAACAATCTCTCCTTCTGTAAGAGAATAAGCCATAAGCCGGGTCCTCATTCAGGCTAAGTTCTGTTTATATTAACATGTCTTTGCAAAGGCGCAATGCAGTACAACGTCTATTTACCTTAGAAATATTAATTTTTCGCTTGTTATCAAACAATTACTCGAATGAATATGAATCTTGATGTCTGGTGTTTCTGTTTTTAACGGGGATCGAATATTTAGGCGAACAGAAAACATCTGAACGTTTTTTTCTTATCGACCACTTGTATGAGTGGAGTGGAAACACTGCTTCCGTCTTCGAAATAACAAACATAGTACACCGATTGAGTAAAGAGATAGATACGACTGCAACGAATAAGTGGAGATTGGCGACAAAGTAGGAGCTGAATGTTTTATGTCGCCTCACTCATTTATTTTTTTTATCTAAAATGATGTTTGGGGATTTTGTGAGTATCGAAGCGAATGCGATTCACTTCTCCAGCCTCATTCAGTAGATGGTAAACCAGAGATTATGCAATCTCAACATTATTGTCATAGTCAGTTGAAATCCATCAAGCCAAATACTTATTGATAAAATTCATGAGGTTTCTGATACCATTTATGTAACTTATTTCATATCACGGTGAATGTATGGACTATCACATAGCAATACTTCCATTCTGATGAGTGTCAGTAAAGTAGAAAGCTCGTCTCACTGAATAGTCCAAACATCTTCAGTTTTCTGACACCAGCTAACTCCTAGCTAAATTACAACTCATAGGTACATAGACTGGTCAGTTGATATCGTGAGTATTCACTCTTATTATTCGCAAGAACGAGTCGATGTATCCCACTGACACAATATTTCAAATATAAACTGAAAATATACGTTGAATGAAAGGGTCTACCGCAAATATCCTGGTGGAATTCAGAGCAAGCAGGAGTGAAAATTACTGGATGACAGACCGGTGAGCGGAATGCAAGTTGTGGAAAACAGACGTAGAATTGATTTCAACAATGTTGTAACGGTAGGGCGGTAGTATGCATGCGCATATACATCACGTATCTTTCATACCACAGTGACACTGAGAAATCAAATCAACCATCATGGAATGATTGACACCATGGTGACTGAAGCCATTACATCACTAGACCTCCTAACCAGTATGTCGATTACTTCACTGCTTTGTGTTCGCTCAATTGTTTGTGTGCCCAGAGGTCACTGAGATATGTGATCATACAAAGAAAAATCTATGGAGAAACAACTCACTCTCACAAACATGAACATACATGAAAGTCTGTGCACCAACTCTATGTTGAATTACATTCCATCATTTGGGAGGCAGTCGTCAAAATTGGCTTACAGCAATTGTGGCCACCTCAAACCATTCGAGTCAGTCACACAAATACAGTCAAGTCTATCAATCACCACATTATCTCCAATCAACATATTACCACATATTCTCTATTTGCAATTCTACACTGGAATCCATCCTCTTTTATCGTCATCATTTTCAAGTCAGTAGTAATCTGTAAGTGGAAGTCGCCATCAGATTGTCTTGCTATCAATGTGATTTGTGCTCAAAATGTTTGTTAGAACAAATATCATGTGCTTGGAGAAAGGCAGATGATAACACTGAAGTCAATTGGGAGGAACACGATTACACAAACAGTAACACCAACAATTGTAGTGGAAGGAGTAGTAGTGTTGCATGTGCTACTGACAAGATTTATCATAGTCATCAATCAGTCTGCTTTTGCGGTAGTGTCAGTTCAAGTAGGAGAAGAATGAACCGTGGAAACTGTCCATTGGGACATGTGGAAAATCAGAACGACTGATTCAGTGGAAAGTCTCTTTTCAACAAATTTATCATCAATCTGTACAATCGTATAAATAAAAGACTTTTAGAAAATGATTATATGAATCGTGACAATGAATAATTTTTGTATACTTTATAAAATAGTTCATGAAATGAATACATCTCAAACGAGGGAGTAGAAATGATAAGTTTAGTTAGTAAGTTATCAAAATATTACACAACAAGGTGATAATTGTGTGATAAAAAACAATATTGCAAAACGTATAGTGAATTAGATAAATCCATAAAGGTGACAAGTGAGATACCACTGGGAATTTTTCAAAGTGAGAATAATCACAGCACCAATTGATGTTATAATGTAGGCTGATATACAAATTTAATAAACCACACAGAAAATAAATACGGCCAAAATATGCGTGGAGATTGTCGAATTTCGCCACAGGCAGATTAAGACCATGACAGTTGGAGGGGTTGAACAAACTTTTACTTTATACAGAGGCGACTAGTATTGACCAGATGTTGTTTTATCGCGCTGCTTATAGCTCAACCTTTTCGTAACCACGCAGGATAGTGTTTGTGGACCCTCTTAAACAAAACCCGAAGAAATATACATGTAAAGCAAAATTAATAGAAATTGAAGAAATATTTCAGCGTAACAAAAAGATGAATAACATTGAAGCATGCATCTTCTGAACTCAGTGGTGAGTACTCTCGCCGACCATGCACATGGTCCGAGGTTCGATCCCTGACAACGACGCACACCTGATATCTATGGTCGGCCTGAAAAATTTGGGCTACCGATATTCATGCTGAAAATTCCATACTGTACCAAAAATACAGTGTGGAATCAAGCTGTAATAAAAATCAAAAAAAAACAAAAATAAAAAATACAAATAAATAAATTGACATATTTCTTATCATATTCTTTGCAATAAAATTAGTGTTACCATGGGAACTAAGTGATTTGATTTGGTAGAAGAAGAAGAAGAAGGGGAAGGTGGAGGAAGACAATAACATGACAAATGTCAGAGTGAAACTTGGGTACATTTGATGTTATTCTCTATCACATATTGATAATTGAAACCTTTAGCTTAAGCGATGGCTGACTTATTATTAATGCTGCTAATGCACACACTCTCGTGCAGAAGACAGTTGGACAGGATTTCATTCAACCGACTGTAAATACTCTTGTAGGAGAGAAGTAGCTTGGTCTTTCTTGTATATTTTTATTTAATAAGTGAGTTGTTTTCAGAAGTGGTAGAAAACGATGCATTTTGCTTTAGTTTTCTCAGATAATAATCACTTCAATTTGACCTTATTTGATGATTCATCGTGAATTAGGACTTTGAGTGTTTACAGATGAGATGGTTTAGCGTCACTGAAGTTTATTTAGTGAAGATTTTTAGGTGAATATATGGACATTCCTTTTAATGCGTTACGGGCAGATGTGAGTGGATTCATGTAGGAACAATCATACTGACTGGCTGCAGTTAGAGAACCACTGGAAACCACCAGGGAGCACTGGACAGCTGGCTCGTTCTTTTCAGTATTCATCCGCAGTATGCAGACATGACTCTGCTGACAAGGGTCGAATCTAGTTTAAAAGTCAAGCTCGTTATCCATTCAGCCACATGGACGGATATCATTGGCCCATCACTTCCAATTTCTGCCAGTCGTTGATATAAATGATGCCACCACCAGCCAATCTCATCGTGAGCATCTTTCCTCATGACCAAGTTGATGGATCCTACTGATCACGCCTCACCATTGGAATTTCAGTTAATTTTATTCCTCAGGCAGTCACTAGCGAGACACAGAATCATTTTCAAACGTTACTTCGTCGGAATTGGATTGATTTCAAGTCTGGCCACGAAGTGACCTCAGTTATAGTGACGCAGAAGTCCAATATTCAAGTTGCCACACTTTACAGCAGTACAGATATCGAAGTGACAAAAAGTAAGATAATACTGAAATAAGTAAAGAGGAAACTGTTTTAGAGGAAAGAAATGATTACTGCTTTAATAATAAGAAGCAGACATCATGTTTGCTCTAATATGATCGATTTTTACGCATATCAGTTACTCATTTCTATGATTATGAAGCCATCTCTTGTCAGCCTATGCAAAATGACGACTTCCTCTGAAGTCAAACATGTGTAACCAATACGGAGCTTCCACGATTTTGCAATGGTTCATTTGAAAAAAGGTCAGTGTGCGAAATTCTATCCTCATATATAGCTGTGAGACATAAACTTTGAAAGTAGAAGATATGAAAAGGCTGGGTGCTGTTGATCACAGTTGTACTTATTCCATCTCCCATATTAAGTGTCATAATATGGTGAGTAGTATTGAGGTTAGACATTGAGTGCTAGGCAAGAGGGTTAAGTCAATCGATGAGATTATGACGGTAAATCGATCGAGTTGTCTGAGACATGCGTTACACTTGCTGAGTCACCGCCTTCTTCGATGAGCAATGTTAATCAACAGAGAATTAATCTGGGAAAGAGTTAGATGAGACTAAACTGAGATGATGTCAATCCACCAAGCCTTTGACAGTTTATTCGAGCAACGTAGGAGGGTGTTGACTGCATGGTTGAGGTTTGTGCAATGATCTATGGTGAAACTAAGTTAGTCAATCAGTCGATCTGCAAACAGTCTTGAATGCTGAGTTGAAACTCGACATCGACCTACTTTTCAGTTAAATTAATTCGCCATCATGAATTACTGACACAAACAGAACTAGCTTTCGTGAACTCCTTAACCGCAACACGCTTCAAATATTCTACTACTTTCTTGCAATTTTATTTTACGCAAAAGTTGATTTCGGTATTTCTGTAAAACTCTGAACTAGCTGTGACAGTTTACTGAAGTGCAAATCACCATCATTCTTCTGTCTCTTATATATTTATCATGAAATTGATAGATGTTGTGATGTGACAATGCATACAGAAATACACGACTTTACATAAAGACCATGTCACAAGAAGAATTGGGAACAGGCTGCCACAGACTTTTATCAGTAACTGACTTATATGGCTCCGTACCGAATATCAGATGGCCGTCTAGCTATGAAGGATAATCATTAAGGAATTCTGATAGAAAGAAAGGGAGAAGGAATGAACACATGCTGAGGAAACCACCGAGTGGTTTTGTGCTCCAGGCTTGTTTTTAACTGGAGCTAAATGGGAAATGATGAGTTAGGTGTAAGTTAGCCCATGAATGACATTAAAGAAGATCGTGTGATAGGGAGATGAGAGCTTATTGGTAATCGTATTATCAACTAAAAGATGACTGTCGAAAACAGAGTTAAATGAAGATGTCGCTTTGAAACTCTATGTTCCACTCGTAAACTGACACTACTGTTGGGAGTATATATTTTATTCTGACGATTTAGACTTATCTATCACCTTCACAGTAGTATTACTAGTTAATGGTAGATAATCTTCTTTCGAGTGCTCGACTATATTCAGCTTATGCCTTAAAAGATGTTTACAGAGCATATTATCTAATGTTGTGCGGTTAGGTGAGAAATGACAAGGCAGAGTGTATACTATGACAAATTTCAGACGTAATCCACTTAGGAGTAGAACATCCTTAGTGTTGATATTCAAATACGTGTGAGAGGAAAGCAATTCACTCAACCAGCAAAAACCCTCTTTGTCTTCGACCTATCGTGTTTTACTCCTCTTTTCTTTCATCAAAACGAAACTAATGATGTTAATAGTCGGATACAAAGTAAATAGGATTATTATTATTATTCTAAATATTGTCACTATTATCAACAAAAAGAAATGGCGACTACAATAGTGGTAATAGTAATAGGGATACTAATAGAATAATGGAGAGTAGCAATGATAGTAGACTGTGAATAGAAATCATAAAAAGGAAGTGCTTTTTCTTTTCGATTCCATTGACTTCTTCTCATTCTATTGCACATTTCATCACATTCTGATTCAAATCATTCTGACTAGCTGACAGATTGAGGCAATGTAGTAAACCGTCTGATTCATTCAGACAATTGCATTTCGATTGTTATGATATCTGAAATAGCTGATATGCAGTGTGGCGCTGAGAGTCCTTCTATTCGAACGCCATATCCTGTTTAATTTGTTGAAGACTCTGTCTACTTTGTAGTCACCAAATGAATTTATTCCGTGTTATCTATATTTGTTGGTGGCTCAGTGGAACAATGATTGCCAGGGACACGGGAGATCCCAGAACGATTTCTGGCCAGTGAACTCATAAACGTCATTTAATTCACTAGACGTTAAAAGGCCTCAATAACATATAAGGTTAGTCATAGGCCTGGTAACACCAGCCCGTTAAAATATCACTGACACTGTACCTCCACAAGCTTGAAGTCCAATGTTTCACTCGGAACACAACAAATGCTAAAGAAACCTTCACACGTCTGGCGGAAATGTGTGAATTCAGTGTATCATATATTACTTTCTTCATAGTTACGAATTAGGTGTTCCGGAAGAAGTAGAGTAGTGAGAAGGTCGAATTCTATTTGAAATAATGACTGAAAAATCCTGCTTCGATTTGTGAGGCATTTAAATCCACAGACGGAAAGAGGATTCCGATAAACACAAGTAAAACGATTTAACTGATAACGTATAAGTCAGTCTGCGTGAGGCTAGACTATTCAGTCAGGAGTAGTCAGTTAACTGAAGCACAGAAACTTACGTAAATATTGAATAGGGGAATTTATTGAGTAGAAAGTATAGGTATTGAGATACATGCATTATTCCATGATTCCACCAGAATGCTGGGAGCAATGAAAGCCGCCAGATGCAACACTCAGCTTTGGTGCTCAGTATGATTTATTCCTTACCCATTCAAGATATTTACAAACAATAAAGTAATTTGGTATAAAATATATATACAAGTGGCTGTCGTAACAGGAATATGTGCTATGATTTCTGAAGGAAAAGTTGTGTAGTTAACAGTCCTGTATCACTGATAGATATGTTAAACAAACTAAGGTGTCAATATATGTCAGGATCCTAATTGTCCACTTCTTGAGTACCGAATGGAACGTAGACATGTGTTGTCACTCTCCATAGCAAATATTACATCCCTCTACCCTTCTTACTGAATATTTTTCATCTAAGCAATAGGTTTTTGGCTGATTATCTACACTGCCAGAGTTCTTCCTTGCTGTTTATTCCTCTGGCTTATTCATCTGATGTTAACTGTCGACTTAATGAGTGCCGCTGTTGACAGTCTGGAAGTCTACAGCAAGCAGTTGGAATGCCTGTCGTGACACACATGTCCACTCTGACTGTCCTCATTTAAACGTCGAAAGTTAAGATATTATTTGCAACCTTAAGTAATGAGGATCTCCATACGATGATTTCTGACTATTGTTCTACTCTCTTCTCTCCCCTATTCGGTCCTGTTTGCCATTGACATTCTCATCCATGCTGCATGTAGATGAGACGATGCTGCTCAGATGAAGTAAATGGAGGGAACACAATCGTAGATTTCTTCCACTAATGGTGATTAGTGCGTGTTGTCTTCTCCATTTTCACAAGGAATTCTGCCTTCACTGTCTGCCTCTCCTGGCATCCTTCTGAACTGAGCTTCCAAATCTTCAAGTTTCCTAGGCACGAGACATAAATCATAAGTCAGTCATTATTGTTATTTAAGTGATGATTTCAAAATATTACAGCCTACACTCTCACCATTCTACGTAAACTAACCAAAATCCAAATTTTGAATTTATTCGCTTTAAAATGGAACATAACTCTACATGTGTGCACTTGATCTTCGTCAACTCAGTGTATTGGCACCTGGATGTGTATGAACTAATCCTCAGTGGTTGGTGAAGTGACTTTCGGCACTGAATGGATAATTATAAGAAACTGGTTAAAACTAGCTCGATACTTTTATTATTATGTTGTTATGCTTGTTTCTTTCTATTCGACGGCTCCCATTAACTTAGATTTACATGAATATATCTTCAGATATGATTCGATAAAAGGGACAAGTTTGGTGATGCAAATAACGACAATAATAATAATAATAACAGACTTGACGGCTACAGAGATACAAAAGTTATGCAATCCGGAAACAAAATAGTCTGGGAAAGGAATGTTTAATGCTGCTTTTCTTTTTATCTGTTTCCATCTTTCTATGTGCCCACCAGTAGGTAGTCTGTGACAAACAGATGTATCATGTGAAACCTACTTAAACTAGAATGTTTTAATTCTGCTGAAGGAGTTGGAGAGAGAGAAGGAGCAAACAAGTAGCAGAATAAAATACTCGAGAGTGCAAAGCACCAACATTTCTATGTTCTGCCTTATCTGAGGTTGTATTTCTATGTGAGAAAATGAAAGAATATTTATTTTCTTTCTTTTTGAAATAGTGGGCATGAAGTTTAATGGAACACGTGCTACGCGAAACACACAGTTTCATGTCAGAAAGGAGTACACAGCTGATAAGTTGGACCTCAGACGACCGATTCAGCTGTCCGATGTTTACATCACTTCTGTCGAGGTAACAAGCACTCCTAGTTGACGTGGATCCTGCCCAACTGACCATATTTATCAATCAGTAGGATTCTAACCTCTTCCTATCTAATCCTGAGTGAATAAATGTGAAGCCTGCAATCAATCAAACAGCTACTTATTGTCAATATGTCGATGACACATTTGTATTATGCAGTAATTAAAGTTATACATCTTACCTGTTTGGACCATCCGATGACGCACATGCAAATATCTACTTTGTTGAACATGAATTTTATATCACCATGCGACGACTGAAATATGGTCACCTCCAGAGATCCAGATCCAGTTCACTGAAATTCTGCATGCAGTGTACAATACTTAAATTTCACGATGTTTTGTCCACATAACCATGAACAAGCACTAGTCAAAACTCTACTTAAGACAGTGAGGAGAATATGCTCTCGACAGGAATTAAAGCAAGAATCTCTAATTCTTGAAAAGATGTTGAAAAATAACAGTTACGCTCAGAGATTCATCAACAAGTACAGAAAAAGGCAGGATAAACTATTTCTTTCTGTAAATAAAGATCTAGTTTTAGGATTTGTATTGCATTTTATTCTACAAATACAAACATTTCCTCGTTTCATTTTCTTTGGATGCTCATGGAATATATTTGATGCGGTCAATAATACTCATGCGGATTATTGAACACACGGTGGTGTATATTACTCACTGATGTGATAAACTACTCACCTCAAACAGTAGTGCTTTTCACTCAGATTGAATGATTCTCAACACTAAATGGTCACTGCACTCACTTCGAGTCGTACTCATTACAAAGATGGACTCAATGAAACCTATTTCGGAGTCTTGAATCAATTCAAACCACTCAGAGTTTGGTTTAGTGATACTCGGCCTTAAGAAGGTGTCTTGGGAGGAAGGTATGCTATTTGATTCTTATGATCAGGTGGTCTTTTTAGTTAAAAAAAAGACAACCAAGTAGTTATTGATGATATTGCAGGAGGCGGTATCATGTTGTCTTGGAACTTACTGCCTTGGTGTTGCCTGAATTCGATCCAACAATTTCGCAAGGCGATCACCGGATTTAGAAGATTGACAAATGCAGGAGACTCCGAATTGCCTTCAATCACTTACCATAGAAAATAAGCATACCTGTTGTTTCTGGTGTTGACTAGAGCTGTAAGGAACCAAGGACACACATTTTGTCCTGGTTGGAGACTGACCAGCCGAATATACTTCCATCTGTGTCAAGTGATAATGTTCTCCATGATACTCAAAATATCAAAATATTTCAAAATATGTACGGCGAATCGACTAATACGACTACTATATCACTGAACCACAGATTCATATTGAGGTCTTTGAAAAACGCATTCTATATATAGAAAATTCATTATATTAAGTTGAATTTCCTTCAGTGTTGAAGCAAATACGAAGACAACCGTTCCAAAATTTGAACAAACCGGGTCAAATATCCGAAATTGATCTCATTTCTGAATTATCAATTGAAGAAGCAGAGATCAGATTGAGAAAACTTCAAGTTGGATTTCACCTCGAATCACCATTAGTCACAGAATCACTGACAAACAAGGATTATTAGATATTATTTTATCCTGCTTCTAGGCTTTTCAGCAGTACACCCTTTGAATCCACGAGAAATTGTAGGCGGTTTCTGTGGTTGTGACTTCGTTCAAGAATTATGATAGAAATCCGGGCTCGTTGTATTTGATCATGTACTGAAAAGCTGCCTTATATCACGAGCGATATTCCTGATTGTAGTTGACTGGATTATGCGACAAAATTGAGAGTGAGAACAAGAAGACAGACATACATTGGACCAATGAGAATACGCTAGATGATTTGAGCCTCAGTCACATGATTCGTCGTTGATCATCATCAAGTTTGAACCCTGTGTTTATTAGGTTGGCCGAAATCAGTCAATCAATCGAAATGATTCTCAGAGAAGTCAAACTCAATTCATGTCATGTCATTGACAATGGAGTGAATGTGATTCTCAAGTGAGTCACTCCTGAGAACTAATGAAAGTGCCTTTCTTCCATAACTCACATTAATATATGTGTAAAACTTGAGCACTGTGGTAGCAAGTAAATCCACTGCGTGATACATCTAATAAACAAACTAATATGCAATTGCATTTACTACCTTCTGGTGTACGATCACACTAAGCGATGAGCATAAAATGCGTGAACTGTTGTATTTGCTGAGTGAGGACACTGTAACAAAAGTATACTGCATAACGTGATTTACGAATGATGATATTTGAATAATATGCATGGTCACTTAATTCACTCATATAAGTAGTATAGTGCGTGTGCGTATGCGAGACAGTCAGACCGGTATATATTGTAGCGAAAAAGGTGAAATGCGAGATTTTGTGACAGCGTTCTTCTAAAAATGATAAATTTCGCGTTGTAATCTTATTTTCTCGTAATTTCCTATCATTTTTGCAAAATGGACATTTGTGGCATGGTAGTTGGTTTTATTACAGGTAGTGACTGCTTCCTGCGTTAATCCAGAATTATATGGATGCAATATTTGTAAGCCCCATGCAATTATTTTGGGAAAAAAATGGTTTCTGAAGATTGAGAGTCTCACTTTGTACAAACCAATCACAAGGTATTGACTTGAAATGTTTATCATCATCATCACCAATAATAGAATTCATTCATTGCTTGCCTCCTCGAGTGGAACACTGATCAACGTTGGAACATATCCTTTCACACGATTGACAGGCTGCAATTCTATCCGGCTCCACTACTTCACGCGAGCATTCGATTCATCTTCACATTATATTTTCCATTTTGTCATCAAAGCAAACCCATGTTTGTCGCTGATCTTTCAGGATGAAAACTACTTCGTTAGCATTGTCATCACCACACAAACACAGAAAATTTCGAAGCCAGTTAAGTTTCACTGATGAAAACCGACCAGCCATTAGTTAGCTGAAGTGTTACTCTAAACACCTCACCTATCTGAGACTTATCCGTTCAATACAACTCCACAAGTGCATTGTATTTCACTAGCGCTTACATCGACAGACGTTTAGTTCAAGTTACAGAGGAAACACAGTCACTCACTGAGATGAAGATACAGATAAATGATGAGTTCTCACCCTGATTAAAGGTTTGTTTAACAGCCAAAAACGAACCATCACATACAAAGTAATTGGTATTTTTATTTGAGTTTACTTGGATTCAACCTTTAACCACTATTGTATTTCAATGATATAATATACTGATATTCATCTTATTGTTACACACCTAATTTTTCTGAAAGCCCCATATTACTAACCCTCATAAGAGATAGTTGGACTATATTCACTGTTATCTGTTCTAATATTTTAGTGAAACTAATTTCTCCAGGTGTAATTTGAAACCTGTATGTGTGGAACTTCTGTTACGCTTTCTCGCTCTTGATTTGAGATATTAAACGTTTCGTTGTAAATAGTGTGTCATCTTTCTTCCTTGCTTCACTTCACGGTAGCATCCTTACATCGTGTTTTACATAAGGATTAGTGACGTAAATGCAGTGGGTGAGGCAGTCCTGTCAAGCTGGCTGTGGTTGAAACGATGCTTCTGAGATAATTGAAGGAGACAACCTGCGTTAACTTCAATTGTTTTTCACTTGATTTTCGCTGGATTTGATTGGTAGTAGTATTTTCCATATTTCGGATATGAGTGATGAATCTTTCCTATTGCATGTCTTGAGTGTAGACTCGATGAACAAGGATTCAGTGATCAACCTCTCTCTCCACCTACCTAGATTACTTTTTTTTAACCCTCTCCCATCCAATTGTGTGGTTGCGTGTTAATGCATGTATTGCAATTGCTGAGCTTTTTTCTCAATTGTTTATCTTCTCGGGGTCAACCATTCTTATCTCAGTTAAATTCTTATGTTCCGATAATCTGACTATCCTGACCTACTAGTTTGACCTATGCAGTTGACTTCACAGTCATTGCATGTTATTTTGTAAATTATATTATTTTAATGAAAATAAAACACGTAGATCAGCGAAGAGTCTCTTTTCGGCGAATTCATTTTCTTAGCTGTACAATCTCAAATATACATATACGTGTTATTTTGTATGTATGCGTACATTAAGTTTGTCAAACAAAATTACAATTGGTTAAGGTTATTTTAACCAAACAGGCGAAGATTTGTAATACAAGTCAAGAAAATTAGGTGTTAATGAATCTAGGGTAGTAACAAAGGTGATGAGTTGTCACAAACAGTTGTTAAAAGAAATTGTGTGATAAATAATATGAATAGTTTGATGAGTGAATTTTACTCATGATGAGCATAGAAACAAAGTAAATGAAACGAAATTACGTAAGAGTTCTAAATGAATACAAGAATTATAAGCAATTAAAGAACAGGCAAAGAAACAAAATTAAGCCATCAAATTCAAAACAAAAACTCAAATTAAATCAAAATTTTTTACCATGATAGTGGAAGTGGTTGAGTAATCTTCTTTTGTATGCACAGTATAATTATGTAATTTATGGTAATTTCTTAAATCTTCTCCCATAAATTTTGTAACTGACTGCTTTCTCAATCTGACGGTTGTAATGGTGGTATCATCACACCTCACTATTTGTTGTTCCTGTAAACTACAGCCAACATGACTCAGTATTCCTTTGGCAGAAGGAAACAAATGGACGTTCTTATCTTGCTTAATTCGAAGCCTAGTTTATGCAGTGTGTAGCTTCATAATGGAAAGCATGCACATTTCACACTTGGAATCTTATGCTTGTCACTTTGACAAAAACAGTGGAATACTCAATATCTGTTTCATCCTGTTTGTAGATTGCTTTGAACTGTGTACCCACGGTTTCGCAACCTTAACGCCCTCGGCTCAATTCCTAGTGAGATGGTAAGTGGGTGTTATTGAATTACGACGAATTTGTTGTTCATTTCTCCCAAGCTGTAAACAGTTATCTAAATAAAGTCAGTTGATGACGACATCCTCCATGAAACCAATCAAATCTCTCTCATCCCAGAATTTGATAACTCACTCATTCATTCATTGGTTGTCAAATATTATAGACAAGAATACGATGGTGAAATATATTCACCACATTATATATTCTTCATTGACTGTTACATGAAGACAATTAATGGACATTTTGCAACACATATTGAACATACACACTGTTGTACACAACATTTACAGTAACTTTAGTCAAAAATACGAATACTTGGTTGGTAATCTTTTATGTCAAAATGGAGGATTTTGGTTCTTTCAGTCATGTTTGTGACATACTAAACTATCATAATGAAAGAGTCTAAGTATCAATGTAGTAGTTATTTTCGATTAGTCATTATATCCCACTTATTACTTCTGCTGTGTTTGAGCCTTTTCCTCATGATTCAATGTGGGAATATTTCGTTCAAAGAAAGCAATAAAGTTTCGTAAAGCAGGATGTAATGAATTCATCAAAGTTCTGTAGAACTCGTCAGCTGAATACTCTGCATACACGGATATAAATGCTTTTCAAATTGCATTGAGATATATAGGACTGATAAGTAAACAAATTACATTCAATTAGACCTGCAGAAATACAGGTTCGAATGTTTTTCAGGTCATGTTCAAATAGGCCTGGGTTATAAACAAAGAGATGGTCGTGACTCTGAATCTACCATGGTAATACGTTTAACTTATTATTCTACCTCTTATTATTATTATCACTATTATTATTATTCTTGATTCACTTAAAACTATCCTTTATCAGTAGGATTACCTTAACTCACTTCAACATTATTATTATTGTTATTATAACTATCACTATTGATATTACACTGTCTGCAATTCTTGTTATATTCTCTAATGACTAATTGTTTAACTAAGTGATGTAATTCAAGCGTAATGCAATTTATCTTAATTTTGGTCTCTCATACTCTCTTTCCCCTTATCTGTTTGAACATGACCTGAAAACATTCGCACGTGTCTTTCTTTCATTCTTAATTTTATTTTCCCATTTTCATATAAATTGAATTTATAAATAGATGTGTGATCAGAGGTACCGAAGTTTATTGCTCAATTTTTTATTCTTCAGATGAAGTCCATCAATAAATACTTCTACCCGAATTCACTAAACATTTTAATCGTATTCGATTTATCGCTACTGAAAAATGTAGGCAACCACTCATCCTACTGTCAACGAAACGATGTATCTGCATTAATCTTCAGTCTTCCTCCTTCGATGTTCCACAGGGAATATTCAGAATCATTCTGTTGGAATAATGCGCTATTACTTGTTAATCTTAAACAGTTTCGATAAGCATTGTTTGTTCCATCGATGTTTGTTGGCTTAATTCCGAAATCTTTTCGACCACTCATATCAGTCTTCACAGATGTAAAATTAAGAACACATTCCACATTGTTTCCAATTTTGTTAATGTTGGGCTAACAGAAGATATACGTCGGAAACATAACATCGATGGGTAAATTATGCACACAATTGAGGGAAACGTTGTCTCTTTAGTCATTTGGGTACTTTTGTCACTTCAACAAACAGTATCATATGCAGGAATTGACTTACTTATGCCAGTATTCTTTGGAGTTAAGACTTCATTTTTATATAAAATACCATGTTTTAGCTTTATTCTTGAAGTCCACTTAATAAATGATAAACAAATAATCGTTATGACTGGAAGTTACATTCTTTAGTTATATAGGTTTTTAACTTGTACTACATGAAGTGAAATACATGGAAGTCTGATGTCTGCATTCATCCTCCTTATCGTCAGCATCTATCATTCCGATTAATTCATGTGCAATTTAAATTCTCCCTGGTAGCATGCCTCAATAAATTCTCTAGGATTTATCAGATGGTGTTATATGATTTAATTTGACGGCTGAAAGTACTTCATGTGAGCCTTCATATGGCTTGGAACGCATGGATCCGCGTTTAGCTTTGCATCTCAACTACATAACAGCAACGTTGGGAAATGGGTAGGACCGTTACAAGCAGTAGTTATTTTTCAGTTATCTTCATGATTCTCACTGGGTACAAAGATATGAGACTGGCAATGGATATGGAAGATATCAATTCCACGAAATCAGTGACAACTGGAATTTTTGAAGACGAAACATTTTATTTTAATTCAATGCTTAGGCCGGATTGTATCACAACATTAACCACTATAATTTCGTCTACATCTTAGTCAATAAATATGATTATATCAGGAGTATTTCAGCCCTGTTTCAGGCTAGAAACAAAACGACATTTCGATTTACTAACTCATTAATTTTGCCAATCTATTTTTAGATGCCAAAAGGGATGATACGACTGTCTGCATGGAGCAGTGAGCCTTCGTATGCGTATCTATGATGGGTCATTTTCCCCTTTTATTTAGAACTCCACTATTTCTTTTTTAAATAGCTGGTTGTCGGTGTAATCGGCAAACTATCTCAGAAATATTATTCTTCATTCTGGCTTTTCCCCAATTTATGGAGTTTTGCATTTTTCAGTAATTAAGCGTTCTTGTCAGTTCCTGAGAATTTGAGTCATCGAATAACTGTTGATAGTATTTCTAGAGGTGGTCGCTTGTTTAAGTTTTGGTAATACTTATGATTAACGTTATTTAGGATAATGCATCATAATTGACTCCCTTGTTCCACTGGTTATTGGTTTACTAACTACATGGTTGACATGAAAAACAAAATACGATTACAAACTCTTGTTCGCAGAAAGACGTGACGATTTTAAGTAGAAACCATTTCTACCTTCTTTCTTGTTGTACTGTCTGAACTTTGGCATGTTCACTTTATTTCTCATGCTATAATTGTGATTCATAGGATTAAGTGAAAGTGATTATATCACGTCTACTAACCACACTATTTTACATATTCTATTTGAACCATAGTTTTTCTTATTTGCATACGAATTATATCGAGAAGTAGATGTGGGCTGGAATTCCACGAAGTGTATTTTTTTCAATTATTTATTCTGACATCTATATTTGAAGGATTGAGATGACTGAATGATTTCGACTGATTACACACATGTTTTCTTGTTTCAAGTGAAATGTAGTTCATCTAGTAATACACTACGAGAAACTCCAAAAACAAGTCATGGCTTTCACCAGAAGAAAACATACATAATTTAAACAGAATTCATTTGAATTTGAAGTCATCGTAGATATAGCATTGAAGACAGAGAATCGTGAAAAGCAGCAGGCGTAGGTTAAGAAAAGTATCCAATGAAAGAGACTTCAAACATAAAGTTGAAAGCCTCCAAGGAAGCCTAAAATCACGAGGTACAAGTTGGAAAATTTAAGGAATACAATGAAGAGAAAGTTCTCGGAAGAACACTGGAAATCGTTTGAAGTTATGTGTAAAAATCCGCCTCGCCATATTAAAATAGATGATGATGAGACAGAAAAGGGGCCAATGCAAAGATGAAAACCAGAAGGAGAAACTAAGTTCAATGTACAACCAATTGAACAAAAGAGTGAATAAAAGAGCTAAGAAAGACAGCAGTCAACTCTTCAACACAATGGAAAATAAATCAGAAGAGGCTGTTAGTTATAGGGACATCAGAACATTGTATCAGATAATGAGATTGATATAGGAAGAAATCAATACAAATAGAACCAATGAAAAAACAGTGAATGGAACCAAATAACCAAAGAGGAAGAAAGGGGAAAGCTGAGCTGACCAGATTAATCAACTCTTGAATAGACCATCATCTGCATGTCATCAGGATTTACCCCAATCCTGAAAAGGATCAAAGATTGTGGGATCAAACTTACTTGTCACAGTGGTAGCTGTTTTGGTGAGTGAGTTTCAAATAAATACTTTTGAAGTTATCTGTCATACGCCATTTATTGGGAAAACTATAATGGCAAAGTTATTAACATACTGTGAAATCTTCACTCAGGACATTTCTCTGTTATTAGTGGAGTGAAACATCTTTTCCTTTGTCACCACACTTGATTGTGATCATTTGATGAGATATTCAGAAGCATTCTTAACTTATCATATTTCACTTTGAAAGATGTTTTGGCGCAAACGCTGCACGTGTTTAACTCGTGAATATTTACCTGTATTGTAGCGAATAGAGGAATGACTTAGGTCTGTTGAGTAGATGTGACCTGCAAATATACTGTCTTGGAATTATGTTCACACGTATGCATCACAACATCCAACGCCTCCAATGAACGCCATCTCCATTTTCTTATTTTTGAAAAGTGAGTTTTCTGCATAAAAACTTAATATCATCCAAAGTGCACAACAGCAACTAATTCGATTTTAACACTGAGTGGCACTCCCATCAGGATACCACTCAGAATCGTAGACAGTTTTGAGATAACTCTAATTTTTACTAAATATCCTCTGATTGATGTATCAGGATACGTCATACTAACTAGCCAACCGGGTACACTCAACTCAGTTAAGTGGTCAAATATTTAGCCATATATGTGGTCTTGATGTTCCGGGAACTTATTCAAGACTCCAAGGTAAAATGGAATAAGTAATGTTATTATTGATAACAGCTCAAGAATTGGTTAGCTGTAACCTTCAGAATGTTTTGACAACTTAGAATATAACATTCACTAGAAACGAGGTGAGATATAATCTACAGTTAAACTACGAAGAATAAAAATCCCAGAGGCATAACTTTGAAGTTTTGATATAGTCAGACAAAAACTTCTGACTTCTGTTTCTAAATGTGTGAGGCCAGAAAACACACAGGTATTTCGAGTGACCAAACTTCGAGTTTTCGTTTTCACATGTGGTGCCTGTATTAGGTGAAATTAATTTATGAGAATGTAATTATTTTGTTACGTGTGTCAGCTATCCATATAATTGGTTGTTTAAATGATGATACTCAGTGTAGTGTCGCTTGCTGAAATGGATGAGAAATCTACAAAGACGAAAATATGTAGGAAAATGTCTGGCACATGGTCGTGTTACAAAAATTATTTGGCTGCATAAGTTATTTAATCTATGTGGAGAAACCACACCTCACACTCCGTAGAGATTGTAGGATATAGTTTTTTGGTAATTTTCTTTAGGAATATCAGTCACTTCTACCGCGAAATGAACGGAATTATCTGTGTTTTCTAACTCCATTGAAATAGTGATTGTTTGGGCGCTTTGTTATTTTTCGAAGTAATTTTTCGCATACAGTGTTCTTCACACTACTCATACACTGTTTGAGTAAATTTCAAGTGAGAAACAAATAAAAGTGGATGAGCTGAGGACCCGAAGTAACATGGAGGCAACATGTGAAGAAGGAATGAATAATCGTCGATACTTATAAAACCAGTTGAATATGAATGCGTGGTATCGAGCGTGACGGAGATGTGCCACTAAAGTTCCATGTCCAACTATGGCAAAGGAATCAAATCAATAATGATAACATAATTCTCTTCACAAGTCCATTTTATGTCTAGACGTAGGTATTTATCACAAAAATAAAATAAAATTTTATAAAATAAATGAAACATTTTTATTTATTGCTAGATTGGTAAATGTGCTCATATTACATATTCGAAAAATAACTCTGGATTGTGTAAGGGAACAGAAAGCAAAGGTTGATCTAGTGGCATGTGCTTCATCATCTCTGAGACTCATCGATTCAGTGTTTGAAACAGGATTAAAGCATTTTCTTCGACAGCGAGTATAGGGACAGTTTCCGTCTAAATGGTTCTAATACTTAGTGAAATACTCCACTTTTAAATGTTTTGAATAGCATAACGCAAACTGTTATACTGAATTATGTTTCGGCGCTGAATTCAATACGGCTACAAAGATCAATCTGACAGGAGATGTCTTGTGTAAGTCTCATGATATCGTCTGACTTTGACTTTTTTGTTATCACTTCTATTCTATTGCAAGAAAAAATCATTCGTAGTTGACGTTTGAATACATTGAAATACATCGCAATGTTGAGCTCCTCTAGATAACATAAATGTGTAGTTAAAACACTGAAGCGTGTAAAAAACGATGAAATAATTTACTCACTCGTCTCAAGTATTGGCTTTACTGTATCATGAATAGAGAGAAACATGAAAAGTGTGGTTACAATCAACGATTCATTTTAGTTCTGACAGAAACGTAGTAGCCTCACGTGGGTATTTAGAAAAACCTGAGTGTATTTCCGGTAGAGACCCAGACATTTGTAGAAAGTTTGGAACGAGATAATCAGGTGGCTAAGAACTTTAGGAAGTAACAAAAGTTACTGATATTCGAATGGCATTTTTTGACGTAAGTGGTAGCCAAATTATACTGATGTTTTCCTCATCAGTTAACCAATACCAACTGAAAGTCAAAAACAGATGGCAGTAGTCTACAAAATAAAGGCATTCAATATTCAAACTACGTGACTGTATGAATGATCTGCTGGAAATCTGATAAGATGGCACAAAGTCGTGCAAAGTGTACGAATAAGAAGTATTATACATTCTGCAAGCTGACTTCAGTAATAATTTAAAAATTCAGTTACCTAATTGTATAATATTATATGAAGTGTTTCAGTATGATCAAATAAAGTATAATTATATTTTAATAGTTTACACACAATAAGTTTTGTTATTGGTAATATTTCGAGCAAAATTACTGCCCGTGTTCACACCACTGTTGGAATTGTTTTACTTTTACTTTTTACTGATATTAATTGTTTCAATATGGTTTCGGACAGAACATCGCTGAACACATCAATTTATACTATCGTTAACTCAGGGCAATCCCAGTCAACAGAACTAACATTGACTTACGTTGTCCCACTACATTGATATAGTACACCAATGAAACCGGTAGAAAGAGATTTCCACACTTTTTGAGAAAGCAATGTTCAATATGTTTTGTGTTCTCATTATAGGAATAGCAAAACGACGGAATTTCACTATATTCTCCGATCACCGTTCCGTCTTATGAAAAATACTGATATCATTATTGATATTCACCGATAGATAAAGTTAATTGTTACGGATATAGTATTCAATTATATTTCATACCTAATTCATCTGAGAAATTAAAAATTTCCGAAAATGTTGAGAGTTGAGTGTAAATAATCAGTTCACAACAAAATGTGAGAACAAGCTTTCAGAATACTCAAATACAATAACAGATAAGTGAATAGGCTGAACCAGGGTCATACAGAGCTCATGAAAAGATTTAGTTATTTCTATTCATGTTTGCATATATATTTGTGAGGTGACATTGAAGAGAGATAACTCATTTTAATGGATACTCTCTGACCAGAGGTGAGTTCGCTTATCTCCTTCTATCCATTATTTATTCAGTTGCTTTGGTTTAAAAATTAAATTTCGAGCAGACAGTTTTGTTGTCGGTTAATTATTTTAGACGATGGCAGGCAAAAAAGGACGAGTGCACACTGGTAACAAGTACAAATTATCGAGATGATGCTACTCATTCTAGTGAAGAGAATCATTTCTACTCATTTCATGTTTTTGAGGTGATATTCTATGTATGTGGATCTTATGATATTTTGTGTTCCACAGTAGATTGAAAAATAGAAACATACTTAAGCCTTCTGTATAAATCCGAAATATTGAAATAGACGAAATTCATGGATAAGCCTTATCTGGGAGAACGAAGGACGACATAAACATTGAGCAAAGACACCATTACCACGATAAAAAGTACTCAGAAAAATGACTTTCGAGTGACTTGTGGAATAAAATGTGCCTGTCAGTGTGAACGGATTACTTCATATGGCAAAGCAATTCTCTTGAATGAGAGTGAGAGTAAGGTAAACAACGTGCAGTTTTCTGGACTTATTCATAAGTTGTTTCAGTCAGGTTGTAGATACGTTTGCCACGTTGAATGTAGGTGATGTATTCGAAACCTGGTGAGTTGATTAGTGATGAATATTGTGTGCATAGTAGGAAGCGGTTATTTGGTCGTTTGCTACTTTCATTGGCGATCGTATTGGTGTTATTTTGTGATGAATCATACTGTTGAAGTGAGTAAATTTATAAAGGGTATATTTTAACGTGTTATTGTTAACAGTATTTGACAAATATTGCGGACAAAATTGTTTCTGAGAATTGAAAATCAACTTGAAGTCATTCAGAAATTTCAAATTTTCTGAATTAATGTGGTTTATTCAAATTAAAGCATACTGAAAGTCAAATGAATTTTTGAAAGAGAAATATTTAAACCGTGATTACATGATAGAGACTGCAGTTAAATTCACATCATGGAGAAGGCGAAAACAATTTCACTCGCCAATAAGCATTGTGACAGTATTCATCGATGGTGTAATTAATACCTTTGGTTTAGGTGGAAATGGAATGTAATGTGTTCAAAACCCAGTGTCAGCTTTACCAAATGCAAGCTGAACCAGAAATTATCTTTCTAGTAAACCAGAATCGTTGCCAAGGTTATATCGAATTTCACCATAATTATTTTTGCGAAGGAATACTGTTACTAAGATTTCTATGCATCATGCATAATCGGTTCACATCTAGCTGTGACCAGATATATTGAGAATAACTCCTAGTGTGGTGAGAGCAGGCAGTGAGAAAATATGTACAAGGCTGATTCAACAACCAATCACAGCAGATTTAACGTGGCAAATATGATTCGCAGATAGAGAACTCTATTTTTCGAGGAATTCCGAAACAACCAATGAGAAGCCTGCGTTTGTCTGCTTAACTTCTGATAAACAACCAATCAGAAGACTGCGCTTGTCCACTTGCATAAGCTATAATAATGTATGTGAAATATATATAAATACGTGTTGATTTCGTAATAAAACGATCTGTTGCCAGCCCTTGTCTTCTGTTGTTACACTAGTACGCATTTCTTGTTTTTGAAGTGATTTGCTACGTATGTGTATCTTATGATATTTTGTGTTCCAGAGTAGATTGAAAAATAGAAACATACCTTTGTCTTTCAAATAGATTCAAAGTATGGCAAACAAAATTAGACATAGACGCCATTACCATGATGAAATATACTGAGAAAAATGACATAGACGCGAGATATAAAAGAAATTGTGCCTTTAGGGATAAATAGATTGCATCGTATGGCAAAGCAGTAATCCTGTATGAGAATAAGCGTAAGGGAAATAATGTACCGTTTTCTAGGCATATTCTCAGGTTGTTCAGTCTGATGCTGGATAAGTTTGCCACGTAAAATTAAGGTGATGAACATTGTGTGCATACGAGGAAGTGGTAATTGGGTTGTTTACTACTTTCAGTGATTATCAAATAGGTGTTTTTTCGTAATAAATCATACTGCTGAAATTATTTACCTTACTAATGGAATATTTTAGCGTTTATTGGTAGTTACAGTTGGACAGATATATTGTGAGGTAATTGTGACTACAATTAATATTCGCCAAAATCCGTGGTCACAATCTCACAGGTAGACAATTGAAAAGTCTAAGTGACGAACATGGTGATTTATTTGCCACAATTTGACAAATAGCAGTGATGTGTGTCCACACTTCATCCGAAAGTAAATAAGTTGGAGAGATAAATTAAGAAGGAAAACCCTTTGCTGACTGCTGTGTCTTCAATGATATAGTGATTGGTGACGGCGCATATAAGCACAATGACATTCACAAGGCTACATAGGTGTCAGTAGAAAGGTGAACCAAAAAGTAAATTGACTTTATCTCAATACTGCTCAAGGAAGTGGAGACGCAGCTTGCTGGACATAAAAGTAAGAAGAGGAGGAGACGTCGGCTCAGACCATTATCTCGTACAAGGAACACTCCAAATCAAGTTTAAAACTTTCAAGTAGACGGGAGATACAGATGGACATCAAGCCAAGTTCAGTACTCAAAATCTGAAGGATCAGGATACAATGGATATCTACACTGCAATCATAAGTAAAAATGCGGAGACGCCAATCGACACTACTGTTGAAAAGCACTGAGACAACCTGAAAGCGATGTGAAGTCAAACCTGTATGGAATTCTAGGCAGAAAAAAGAGACAAGACAAACAGTGGCTCACTACGGACACATAGGGGCTAATAGAAGAGAGAAGAATGGTGAAACAAAGAAGATTATCCAGTGCATCGACAAGCAACAAAAACAGGAGTTGAATTCAAGATGCAATACACTGAACAAAAGAATAAAGAAAAGTGCTAGGGAAGACAAAAGAAAATATTATGAAGTTAAGGATGACAGTGGGAGGTCAATCACCAAAAAGTTGGAGCTAATGAAACACCGGGCCGAACGCTTCGAAAGACTTCTAAGTCAATCGCCACCTACAACACACCCAATAATAACAACAGCGGAAGCAGAAATACCGGTGGACATCAGCCCTCCAACGAAAGCAGAAATCCTGGAGGCATTAAAGATGTTAAAATCTAGAAAAGCAACAGGATCATATGGAATCACACCAGAGGCATTAAAAATGGACCCCAAGACATCAGCGGGCTTGATGACACGACTACTGAAGAAAATGTGGAAAGAGTGCAAGATACCTGAGAATTGAAAGAAAGGCTACTTATTCAAACTGCCAAGGATGGGGGACTTAGGTCAATGCATGAAATGGCGAGGCCTTATGTCCCTGTCTATCCCAAGCAAAATACTAAGCCACATCATACTGGAGAGAATCAAACAAGCCCTGGAGGAAAAACTTCGACCGGGAAAGGCTGGTTCGAGAGGAACATGTCATGCATCGATCATATCGCAAAACTGCGGATCACCATTGACCAGAGCTTGGAATGGCAGTCAGCTCTCTACCTTACTCAACTTCATTGACTTTGAAAAGTCCTTCGACAGCGTCGGTCGAGAGGTGATTTGGAAACTAATTCGCCACTACGGCATGCCGCCAACGATTATACATCTCATCCAACTGTTGTACGACAATGCTGCACGTCAAGAAATTCACAACAGGAAACTCACGGAATGCTTCGAAGGGAAGACTAAATAAGGACAAGGCTAGCTGGCTGTTTACTATATCCAGTGATTTTCCTGATTGCGGTAGACTGGATAATGTGACGGACAGCAGGCAACAATGAGACAGGCATAAAATGAACCTACACAAAAACTTGGAGGATCTGGACTTCGCTTATGATGTATGTCTAATTTCCCACAAACTGGAAGATATGTAAGCGAAAAGCGACAAGTTGGCAGAAGGAGCATCAAAGATAGGACTTCACTTCAGGTGAACATATAGAAGACAGGGGTGATGAAGATTTCTGGCCAACGGCAACAACAACAAAAGGCAACAATCAGCATAAATTGGAGAAATCTGAAAAAAGCAACCTCCTTTACCTACCGACATACCTGGGAAGCATCACTTCAACTACAGGCGGAAGTGACTTGATGTGGATATCAAAGCAGCGAAGGTCAGGAAAGCTTTCATTACTATCAAGTCTGTGTGGAGATCAAAAGCATTCAGCATGAAAAATAATACCCGGATTTTCAACTCCAATATGAAGTCGATGCTACTATACGGATCAGATACTTGGTGTAGAGTCAAGAAGGCCGCTTCGAACAAACTAAAGACCTTCATCAACAGCTGTCCTCCCACAATACTCAAGATCAGATGGCCAGATAAGGCTGGTAAAGGGGATCTCCGGGAGAAAACCAACCAGAGACTGATTATGCAACAAATATGCAGGGGGGAACGGAGGTGGATTGGATTGGCCACACTCAGAGAAAACCATCAAGTGACATCGCAGGCCTGGCTCTCGTATAGAACTCGAACGTGAAGGGGAGAGTTTGTCGTTCAAGGATGACATTGAGGAGGTTATGAGAAGAGGAGATGAAAGCATATGGGCAGATGAGGAGCCAGGTGAAAACGTTGGCAGATAACCAAACGCAGTGGAAACGTTTGGATAAATCCCTGTGTTCTTCTAGTTACTAAAGGAAACAATAATAATAAAAACCACACATGTAAATGTTTCTAATTCCTAAGAATTTTAATGTCTATTTGGTTAATATTTTGAGAATTTTGGATACATGGAATGTCTTTCATTTATATTCAACGAGGAATTAGAACTCCTGTCGGCTATTTCAGCAAGCTGCTAATTTGTTCTGGAAAATGGTTTCCCTTGAGCCACGTATGATCGTCATCAAACTGTTCAAATCATTTACTATATAAATGGTTTGTGGCAGCATGTAATTTTACACAGGATTTTGGCAAAAGCTTTAATTAAAACTGTTTCTGAGAAGTGAGAATGAACTTGAAGTCGTTCTAGTGGTTTCTTGGAATGTGATGGCATAACCAAAATATATTGAAAGAAAAATGAATTTAAAAATGGAATTATTTAAGTCATGATTACACGATAGAAATTACAGTTGAATTCGCATCATACACAAGGCAAAAAACAGTTTCACTCGCCAAGAAGAATCGAGACAGTATTCATCGATTTTTTAATTAATACTTTTGGTTTACTTAAAAATGGGATGAGATACACTATGTTCGAAACGCAATGTCAGCTTCACGACATGCAAGCTGAACCAGGAGAAAAACATTTGTCCGAAACCGCAAAGTTATCAAAACTGCGTCAAGTTTCAATATAAATATGTCTGCAGATGAATATTGTTACTAACATTTCTATGCACCATGCGTAATCGGTTCACATATAATTGTGACTAGATATATTGAGAATAACTCTTAATCTTCACTTCATCTTTTTGAATTTAATCGTTAATTATGTGAAATGTATAATGCTTTATGTTCTACAGTAGATTAGGAAATATTAACATACCTCCGTCTTCCAAATGGATTCGAAGTTTGACAAAATCAACAGTCAAAGACGCAGTCATAACTGTGAAATAGACCCAGGAAAAGGCATACCGATCGAGTTGTGGAATAAATTGCGCTTTTAAGCATAAACGGATTACTTCATACGGCATAACAGCTATCCAGTATGAGAATAAGTGTAAGGCGAATAATGTGCAGCTTTCTAGCCATATTCCCAGGTTGTTTCAGTCATGGTGTAGATTCGTTTGTTCCCTTAAAATGAAGTTGATGGATTCGAAACCTGGTGAGTTGATTAGTGATGAATATTGTGTGCATAGGAGGAAGCGGTTATTTGGTTGTTTGCTACTTTCAGTGGCTGTCAAATTGATGTTATTTTGTGATGAATCGTACCGTTCAAATCATTTACTTTATAAACGGCAAATCACACTCTGTATGCCTTTTTATCACTGGACTGACATCTTCTTTAGTAATTGCAATTATCTCTAATATTCTGACAAAATCCACAGTCACAAGCTAACAAGTAAACAACTAAAATGGCTTAATGATGAAACTTTGTGATTTATTTCCCACAAATTGACAAAGAGCAGTAATGTGTGTCCACACTGCACTTATAAGTGCATAAGCTGGAATACAGCCATACGTAAGCAAAATGCTTAGCGGTTTTTTCAAAACCCCACATGTAGGTGTTTCTAATTTCTAACAATTCCAAAGTCTATTTGGTTAATATTTTGAGAACTTTTGGAGACGCAAAATGCCTTTCATGTATATTCAACGGTGAAATAGAACTCCTGTCGGCTATTTCTGCAAGTTTCTCATTTTATCAAGAAGATGGTTTCCCATGATTACATGAGCTACTTATAATCATCCTCTTTGGCAGTTGAAAATATATTTCGGGCAACAAAATTATTGAATATCGAAGGATCACTAAAATTGAAATACGTGATATAAATAGCCTGGATACATTGGATAGTTGGATGCCATTTGCTGTAATTTACAGCAATAAAAGGTTCGAATGTATCTGATAGGCAAACATTCAGCTTGCATTGATGAAACAAATGTTGCCAGTAGACATATATCACTGGAACTTCCTTCTTTAAATGTAGAATATGTGTTATTGATGAGTTCATGTTGAATCAGGTAACATGGAAACCGCTTTGTAAATAGGCTGATTAAATGAAACGATATTGAGATGTGCACTTATTGGTGGTGTGATTTATAAACACGAGGTGCAAAATTCCATTGAGTCTCCTTTCGTAAAAGTCTTCTAAATAAACATGGAGTATTACTGACTGAACAAGATAAGCTTCAGTCTTTCTTTATACTAGAGATAAAGGGATGGCTCTTTCATCGTTTGTGATATAAACTGGTAAACTGTTGAGCTCTGCAGGTAGTTCAACTGTGACCACACATAAGTATGCTTTGTAATCGAAGATGACTCCATTTCTTTATTCAATTCCTTAGATCCCATAGGGAAAACGACAGGGTGCATAACGAATATCCATCTAACAAAAGCCGACTTGACGTAGGCAAATAGGCGAATGCGAAATTCTTCTTTCTGTACAGCTCATGACATTCTAGTTCAGAAGGATAATTGAAACATATGTCTACCGCAGTGCGTGTGTAAAATATTTGTGAACACTGTATCCCGTGCAAATTATGAACAGAGATAAAGATTCAAAGTCAAGGCAAAATAGTGTGGTGGCAAAATAACCATAACATTCTTCTTCAATATTGCTTGATTTCTGACCTAAGATATCATATTATATCAAATTATCAACTTTTGTTCATATATTCATCAATGTACTTACAAGCTGTTATATGAAACGCAACAGAATTCGTAATAACTGGTCACATGTTAATTAATTTATCACAGGAGGCTATATATTTTTAGTGACATCCACAAAATGTGATTGTGTAACACTTAGTTGAAAACACGATATTGGATGATTAGATATTAATTTTTACATCTGAAAATAAGATCACTGGAATATAAGGCTAACTTATTTAAAATAGATGAACCTCGTTTTGTACACCTCACACGATCTACATTTATTGGACTTTATCAACAATTATTTCACAATATGTAATCCGAGACTACTGTCTCATTTTTGGTGAAGAAATGAAAAAAAATTCGCATTGTTACTTACCGTAGAACATTGAAGTACGGAATAGATCTATGGACAATATGGGCAACATCGACAAATATGTGCAACACATTTAGACACAGTGGCAGTACGTAATTCTATATTGGTTTCATTTCACATAAGCTGACATACTTGTGATCAGTAATTTATGTTTGAGACATAGTCGAGTAAATAATACTCTTTCACTTTGGGATTTATTCGATAGAAAAACTAATCCTTCATATTGGCTGAATAATTAGCGGAATATTTTAATGCATCCAAAGAAGCACATTTAAGTTTATTTCATCGATGATACTTTCATTATTTGTGATGAGAACTGTGATTTAAAAAACCTACTTCAAATCTTCAATAATGCCCACCCAAACATCGACTTCACACTTGAGACTGAATCCGACGGAATGTTCCACTTCCTCGACGTCCATCTGACAAGAAACGCCGACAACTCCCTGAAAAGGTCCATATACAAAAAGCCTACATGGAATGGACAATTCATCAACTTTCAAAGCTTCGTGCCCCTGAGCAGAAAGAGGAACCTGATATACGCTCTTTCCTCGAGGATTCGGAAGATATGCAGCGAGGAAGTGGTTGAAGAAGAACTGCGTAATCTTCGAAAAACCCTGATGGAAAACGGTTTCCCGCCCAGGTTCATAGAAAAGAATCTCAAACCTAAGAAGACTTCTGAACAAGTCCAATCCGTCCCAAAGAAAATGCTTCTGCTTAATCTAGAATTCAAAGGTGATATTGAAGCAGAAATCCTTCGCAGACGCCTCTCAAAATCGCTGAGGAAAACATACTTCGCCGCTAGCCTACGACTGACGTTTTCCTGCAAGAAACTGTTCAGCCAGAACGCGAAAGACAAGCTGTCGCATTGGGCCACCTCAACGTGCATATACCAGTTTACTTGCTCTTGTGGAGCTGAGTACGTTGGCCGTACCATGCGCCGACTTGAAAAACGCGCTCGTGAACACTATCCAGCCTGGCTAGTAAAAGGAGAACGAAAACGGGTAAATAGTTCGGTGACAGAACACCTGGTGAATTCAGGACATTCAGCGCCACTCGAAAAATCCTTCAAAATCATTTACAAGATTCGATCAAACCTATCAAAGGGAGTAAAATCAAGACATCTGGGCATAGCCGAGGCGCTAGCTATACAAAAGCTCAAACCCACGCTTTGTATACAAAAGAAATACGTCCAACCCCTGTCCTTGCCATGGCCATCATAAACAGGTAATTTTTAGTAATCACCATCCCATCGCCTTTCTTATCTAAACTTCCTGTTTATTCATGTTATTTCAAGTTTTTCTTAATCCCTGTTTACACTACCATATTTTCATACCCGAACTTAGTGTTTATTTTGTCATTTTACTATTTCTACATATTTAATCCCTGATTGCATAAACAATTATTCATCACATTAGTTTTTATCCAAACATCCTGTCTATTTTGTTATTTCTACATTTCTAACCCCTAATTGCACAATGTCAGTCTTCTTAGTTATTATAATGCTACTTTGTTTGTTTTATCCATCCCCCTGTTTATTATGGCATTCTAATTCCCAATTTTAATTTTTATTAATTTGACCCTTGACCGGATATTATTCTGGAACTTTCCCATCCATTTGATATAAATACACGAATGTACAGCCTAGATGATGACTTCGTCGAAAAGAAAATTTTCTTCGCTGCAACTGTCTTCTTATTTACTCCTATGACCCAATGTGTTTATTTCATTCAATTAATAACAAGCAGGAGATGACAGTGAGGTCCCCTTTCATCATTTTCGAGTGAAATTCGCCTTCAAAAGTTAACATCTTAATCAGAAAGATGCAAGAATTCCTCTCATTTAAGATGAATTACCAAACGATGTTGTCTTCATTTTTCTTTTGTACTGAAAATAAATGGATGATACTTGTGTTGTTTGTGATGAAGATTGTTCAGCTGTTGTATTCCATAGACAACTCAACTAGGCCCACATATATATGCTTTTCAATGGATGTGAGCTGAATTTTTACGTTTGATTTCCTGGCGGATATGGAAAAGACGTGGTGATTCATGAAGAAGCTTGGCCTAACAACAGTGAATCTGATTAGGAAAGTACACTGAGTGCGACAGCTCACTACCTTGAGGTACAGACACAGAACAAATCCATCCGAAGAGCTGTAAATTATATTAGCCAGATGCAAAGATTTTCTGAGTTTACGGTTCACTAGAGTTCTGTGTTTGAAGCTGTTAAGTTAGACCCCTTATCTCCAAAGTTTAAAAGAGAAAATACTTGCTATAGTGATGCGCTCAGTTTTGTGAATAATGAAAATCACATCAATATCTATTACGTGTATAATATGCTAATTTCCAAGAACCTATCACGTTCATCTAACATTCATCATGATTGAAGTGTCACAAGTTTTACTGTACAGTAAATCATTATCGAAATACTAACAGTGGTGTTCGGTTTCTTGAATAGTAGTAAATTTGATGGGGCTACTGTGGAGAGGATCTAATAACAACCTTCATGAATCCCGCTTGAAAGCCCTAAATTAGAGTACCCGATTTTCACTATGTTCATATTTCTTAAGACCTAAAGTTCTTTTTTGTCTGATAGATCAAACCTACTCAGCCGGGGGAAGTTTCAGATGCTGAATTGCTGCCTAGCCTGGCTGGGAGACTAGTTCATTTCGGTAACGGGTATATGACCCTTTAGCAGCTGTGAGAATTATGTCACGCAGCACGCCTTGGTTGGATTGATAAGTTACGATAACTGTCGAAAAGACTGTCTAAAATATTTGCAGAGTCATTCATCAACTCACTGGAAGCAACTGTATTGTGGGAAACACTTGCATATTAGTAACAGTATTTCATCACGAGCTGACATGGTTTAGAGAATCGTTGAAAAACCTGGGAGTGCTGGATATCTGTTTCGGCCTAGTTTGAGAATTCCCGCTGGTACACACCCACCGGCGTTCTGTCTCAGCACCTTCTGGTTACAAGATGAGCTTGCAGACCATAAAGCCAATGGATCCCGAACCAATCGCCGATTTTATTCTATTTAGTATACAAGTAACAGAAAAAGTTCAAATTCCACTTACAGTCAGAAACTGGAAGAATATCGTTAGACAAAATTCTTAAAATAAGTTTGTTATAATTAAGTGAAGAGATTATCTTCCAAAGTTAATGGACCTTGTAATGATGTGATCACGTTTCAGTTATTTTCACACATGAGTTCACTATCGGAATATGTATTTAAACTAATGCATATTAGAGTAAAGCCAGATGACCTATGTGGAAACCATAATGTTCGTTTGAAGGTTATTTTTAGTCAAAATGCTGCAGCTGTTTGAAGCACATTTAACTCTTCCTGTTTGATTTCACACGCTTTTTCAAACATTTCTCTAGGTTTCTCTAAAGTATTTCCTAATTAAATGCTTAAAATTTGATGTGCATGCTCACCTAAGAGGTTTTTAGTTTCCACTTTCCACTATGCCACTCTAACAACAAAAGACAAGGGCTGGCAACAGATCGTTTTATTGCGGAAATCAACACGTATTTATATAAATTTCACATACATTATTATAGCCTAGTCAAGTAGATAAACGCAGTCTTCTGATTGCTTGTTTTCGAGTTCCTCGGAAAGTGGAGCCATCTATCTGCGAATCATATTTGCCCACGTTTCAGTTTGCTGTGATTGGCTGTTGAAACAGCCTTGTTCATATTTTCTCACGGCCTATATTAGTGACCTAGACATTGACGTAGATTAATGTCAACCAATCGGCTAGCAGGCTGCTCTCACCACACCACTACTGTGCCATCATGTTAAATCTCCCACTGTGTAATGTGGCCCGATGCGATTAACCATATGCTGATATTATTGGTTGAAGCACTGCCATTAGTTTAGTCTCAGATGTTTGTATTCTTCATATAACATAACGAATTCAACTCAGTTCGCTTCAGTGGTTTTTACTTAAACTGAGAAAGCTACTCACCATTTCGTAGATAGTTCTTGTTCAGGCGACAACTGTTCTGAATTTCTTTATTTGATGGAAGACATTGAAGCTTTTCTATTTAGGCAATTCTACTTGGAGTTCTCTTTTCATTTATGTTAGTAGAGGATATTAGCAAAAATATATCAAGGTGCATCAATTTAAGATTAAAATATATATTCACTTTGAATCACCATGCAGTAAGTTGTCAAAGCCGACAGTTTATTTGGCTGAATGCTGCTAGAAAAACTCACATGATTTCACTGAATGGATAGGGTATATCGATGATGAAAACAATCAACGTTGTGAGGATATTATATCATGCAGAACCACTAAAGGAAATAAAATTGCAGTAGACATCACTACCTCGTTTTCTAGGAGAAACTTGGTATTGTGATCTTGAGACTCGATAAAAAGTGATTATTGCAGAAACCGTCAAATTTGTAAACTTTTTCTTGCCTGGAATTTAATAATGTTTGAGTGATTAGTACGACTGAAAATGTGCGGAGAGTTATATGCTTCTGATTCACTGTTCTCACTAATGTCAAATAACTGTTACAGAGTTGTTTTGTTCAGAAAGTTACCTACATGTTCCTGACATCTACTGACTTTTCTCGACACACTTAACTTCGAATATTTAAACTTGTTAGCGGTCGCACTCACATGTTACATCTCATCACATCACGTTTGAAAGGTAGAAATGATGAACCCACTGAATTAGGAATGAGTCACTGTATTTTAACAAGCCTATTCTACTAGTTTATTGTTCCTAGTGTATCATTCGTGGTAATGATAACTTGGACATTTAATATGCGGACTCAGTGTATCTTTTGATTTACGCTGCCTTTTGGGATCCTCGTCGATGACCGTGAGTAACAGAAAGTGAGAGGGAATCAACTGGATGTTCAGTTATTCAGTTTTTGTTGTGTATATTTTGTCAAAGAAACGACAGGGGAAATTTCATTTACACTGAGTTGTCTTGCGCGAATGCTTAGCCATTATTCATTCACGGAATTTGATATTTCTCCGACATTCAAATAATCGAAGTATAAGCACGTCAGTGCAAGCGCAATCGTTCTGCTTTTGAACACAAATCAGTACCATAAAGGGTGTCTGTGCTACTGTGTTATTTCTGATTTTAAAGATAACTGAGATTTCTTTCTCTAGCTGTAATAAACCCTGATGTCCTTTGACTCGCTTGATGAATTTGTATGCGCAATAAGTTTCAAAATTTGCGCTTACAAACCTCATCTGAATAAATTCGAAATTTACTAAGCAATTATTCCACTGTCTCATATGATATCTGTTAACTATTCATTTATTTTTAACTGTGTTGAGAACCATGTTGAAACAGTTCTGCAGCCGTCGTTGAGGCAATGAATATTTATTAGTTAAAATAGAATAAGGTTGGATATTTTGAGATTTTTGTCCAAAACATGTCGAAAATTCAAAGCAATCTCAATCCAAGATACAATCTGAAGAGCGAAAATGCTACATACATTTTGTGTGCTTAGGTGTCTATTAGCTTGTAAATCTAAATAATCTTGAAGAAAAACATATGAGTGCTGTTATGTGTATAGTTAACCAAACAACATGCATATGGATTAAAAAACTAAAGTGAAAGATACAACAGAAAGGAATTTTTAAGGTTAATAGAACGTCAATAAAATGCTTGAGAATGAGGAAATTTCAAAGTTGAAAAGTAGAATGAAACTACAGGTCCAAAATCATGAATATAAACGTGATTGAAAAAAATAAATTGTGTCTGAAACATCATATAGTAAATAATACTGATTCTGTGTGATATATTTAACAAGAAATTGTTGTAGAAAACACCACTAAGCACAAAATGAAGTTCTGACTTCACGACTTAATCTGTCTGATGATAAGGTGCAACTTGCCGTACTACCATGTACGTATATTACTTTACATGTGTGTTGTTCAGAATCAAAACCTATGATTGAGATCTGCTGGAGCAGATGAATATTGAAGTTGTGTTGTCTGTCAAATTTCTGTGCAAAATTGGGAGTTTAGCATTACAATAAAAGTTTCAAATCTTGTCTTTGTGAGAGATTTAGAAATGGAGGTATTCAGGTTGCTTATTGTCCATTACAGTGGATATCATTCTTTTATTATAACATCTACCTGAAAAAATGTTTACGCAGTAGTCATGGAACAATGAACAACTCAAATAAGCTCTAAACCTCATCTTAACGTAACATGTACAAGTCGATTCCATAGCTTGTAAGTCATAGTCTTAGACGGTTTGATACAAAAATAGTCAACAAGCTTTGGTTATTCATCCTTCAGTTTCTATTTCATCAGTTTCAAAGTATTACACAAAAGTGACCACAGAAAATATCCATAAGAAAACAGTCTCGTCATCCACTTGAATGGGATCATAAGCCACTTTTTGTACACGTTTTTCAAGTATTGGTTTTGTAGGGATTTTGTTTGACTGGATAGAGGATTTCACGTTTTCGTTTAATCATCAATAACTGAGAACGGTTGCAAGATATTGTGCTGCAAGCTCCAAAATGAAGGTGCCAGAATAATTTCCTTGCGGATTGTTTTGAACTGATCGTAAAGTCTCCAAAAAGCTCCTTAACATTGGTATATTGTTCATAAACTGTTACTATTCTCCTTGATCTATGTCATTTTTACACATGAAGTGAGTAGGGTCATCCTAATCTATTTGCACAAGCTACTGTGTAAGGATTTCAGGCAGATTCATTACAAATTCGAAGTTGCTCCAGTATATTCACTGTCTAAATATCTGTGCTCTATTCAGTAGGTAATGAATATTTTATTCAGTTATAAACACCAAAAGTTTTTGTTCAGCGAAACTTGCACTTTACAGATTCATTTGGATTATTTTTAATTTCGCCTTAATATGGCGTTGTAATGTGAAATGTTCAAAATGATTATTCATTTCTCGAATATTTAAGACTAAATTTTGACCATTAAGTTATACTTCCCTACCTCAACGCATCTGACCCGCTGATGTATTAGGCAGTTAATCATCCGTCTATCAAATTACCTTATTTTAAATGGTTGTCGACTCAATATGGGAGTATTTCGTTCAAGTCAGCAATTGTTTCGACAACATTTTGATAATATTCTAGATTAATTTTTAGAAAAGAGATTTCACCAAAAACCACGAACTCACTTGGGCCTATCGGAAAGGGAATGCTTACAGAGGCAATGAAAACCAGTAAGCGATTATTATAAATGAGCGACTTGGGGTAAATGAATCTCTACACTGCCTAATCTCATTCGTCTGAACACCCTTATGCTTAGATAGTTTTCCGTATATTGAGCGACTACAGTGTCATCAATCCGCTATAAAACAAACAAATGATGTTTCAGCGTATAATTCCTAATACTTAAAGTAAATGATGAAAATTAAGAAAAAAGGTGCGCTGAGAAAACTACATTTAGGAAGCCACCTAAAAAACCATCCATTACAGTCAAAGTTTGCTTAATAGATAGACCAGATTGTCGGCTGGGGTCTCATTATTAAGTACAGTGAAATACATCCACAAATTGAACAGCATTCCATGGGATAATCATAACTTCAAAAATCACTTGGAGGCAAAGATTTCGCTGAGAAAACGGAAGAAATTCATTCGACATGCTGAATAAAACATATTATATCCTAAAATATTTGAATATCATCAGTTTGTATGCGTGTATACATATAGATTCTATGGGCTACCTAGACCTCATTAGCGAAACACACAATACATGCAGTACTAGACATAAGTGATATAGCATTTCACGAAGAAGGAAGCTGATTAACGGACACACTGAAGTCGCTGCAATCAAAAGTGTTCGAAGATGACTTGAATGACACTCACGATTTCGTAGAAAGACTGACATAAAAACATCATCTGTGAGGCAATAATTTTGTTAATGGTCACTCCCATATTCACTAAAGTCATTTCATTAAATATCATGGATTTTATCTGAGAATAACCGTTACGAAATGATATGAGACTATGCAGAACCTTCACTGTCATATCAACCACAAGATTTTTACCCTTCTTATCGCCCTTCCAACTTACAGATTTATAAAAACCATTCAGTGATAAAAGCAATCAACAAAATATAAGTCTAATCTACTTAAAGAGTTATGCGGAGTACATAGCAGTAGTGTGAAGTCAAATTGGAAAGGTTAAAAATGACTTTTAAAGTAGCTGTGAGTAGATGATCGTGGAAAAGTTTCTTTGGGATTGATTTATGTAGAAGAAAGAATTACTAAAAAATAAGTCAGCTTAAACATCCCTTTTTGTAAAATGAGAACTTCTAAATTAATAAAACAGAATCAAACAGTAGAGTAAAATATGACTCACGTTTTTTCACTACATTGACAAGAAATATCAAAGATACTGGTTAACCACACATATTAATATATTCTATTACTATTAACATAATTATATTAATATTAATATTATTAATATATATTCTCATTTTTTACATGAGAGACGCCAGTTTACAGGCATCATCAATTCGATAATTTACACATAATATTAATAAGCATATTATTATTATAACTATTAATATTTTCATCTGCACAATAAGGTGAGGAAATAAACGTATCCCACACTAAGGAAGACCATAATTTCTTAAATGGAAAATAAACGAGTGAAGCAGATAAAAACTAGCGAATCATATGTCCTCATGTTACTGGGATTTACTTCAAAATGAACAGTATCCACAAACTTTTTCGTTATATCATTATCATACCTCATACTTTGTTTAAAGTATTATTTGTTTGTAGCTCGATTTAGCCCATTGACCAACTTTTAGTAAGTGCTGCCTGGAAATTTCCAGATCAGTATTTCACTTTTCAACATTTTCAACAATCTATCTTTTGAATTTCGCGCGACAAGATAAACACTCAGTCTGTGTTTCCTTTTCACAACTGGATTCACAGGACATTCTGATCTTTGACGAGAAATCAAGCTAATTGAAGGCGAGTATGCATTCACTGACACACAAATCATTACAAGGACATGAATCTAGATTCTTTTTCTCGACATTTCCTCCCTACTGTTGTTTAGAAAGATACTTCAAAGAAATACTTGGTATCCTCACCACTGATATGAACTTTCAAAGACCGTTTCAAAGTTTGCCGAATAATTTAAGTTCTGTCTCGGCTATTCGGAGAATAGTTCACACAATTTATTCCTTTTAGAATTATACGTGATGTACGAATAAATCTGAAGCATTATTTCATAATTTATGTACATTTTCCTCTGTATCAGAATACAATTTAAGATACGCTGCCACTAAGTGATTATTATTATTATTAAGCTTTCATGCTATCTTTCTTCATACATGCTTCTACTACAACACAAACATAAAATCGTCAGATAGACATCTTAGGTAACCCATGGCATTTGACGGAATTCCCAGGTATGAAGCATGAAAATAACCAGTGTGCTCGAACAGATTTATATGAGGAGAATCTCAAGGAGCAGTCGATTGCCTTGTCGGTAGTACTGAGTAAATCATGACGAAATATATGGCTGGTGATGGATCATCAGATGTAACAAGTGTACTTCGAGAAGGCGATAGAATTCAGAGGGACGAATATGAAATGTTCAATATGTTGCCTGTCTTCTGATGTTATTTAACATTCTGTTTAATACGGATGGTTTAAATATGTTTGCATTGAATTCTGAAGAAAAATTATGTTTAATCAACGGAGCAAAACAGTATTAGTGTCACCAGTTATGAGCAATTCTCCATGAGAATATCCATAGTTTGTCAGCTGATATTTGCAAGGAAATCAGTTTCAAAACACTGTTTTGAATTCAACTTAATCAATGCTATAGCCTGGCACATAATCAGAGAAGTTAACAGATTTTGACCCTTTCTTTAGTACTAAGGAATCAGTAATGAATGGTTAATCAGTTTCAGACTTCAATGTATTTAATCACAGGACATACATAGTGCTTCTATTGATATATGGAAATCACGTTGAATTTTAGATAATGATTCTGTGTGAAAATAAATTCAGAGATACATGAAAATAAAGATATTGTACTGAACAACGTAACGCGTGACCAGTGATTGAGCTCAAAAAAAACTTCAATGGTAACGGCATTTGTGACTGCAGTCAAAATGTATAACACACCTTTGCACAAAAGGTCACTATGAAAATAACATGCGACTTCTGTCCAGCTGAGGCTAAGAGCGATTTCCTGATTTAACCAAAAGTGGCAGAGATCTGTGAGTTAAACACTGGTTAAGTAACCACAGGTTTTGATTCAGTTCTAGTAATAATTTTACCCAGCTGTTTTTAATCATGTGTAGTGATTAGATGCATTACAGAGCTTTTGCGTTGGTCGACCGCAATCAGAAGCTAAGTGCACACCATAGTCAAACAAACCAGTGCTCATTTTAACAGTTCCAAACCGAAGCCGGAAATTTTTTCAAATAATTGACACTACAGGACTTTCACTCTGTCAGGCATTCACGGGGGAGATTATGACGAAGAAACTGATAAGCTTTAATTGATCATCAGATAACATCATCGTCAATAGGTTAACAGTGCACTTTGAGCAAGTTAGTTTTAGGTTCCTATCCCATCCACCACACGTCGATTTGCTAAGCTGAGACATCTCAACAGCCCTCGTAGTTAAATGTTAGTCATGGCATGCCACGTAAGAAATCTACCCCACGTTACTGAGTTTTATCATTGCTGTCAGTCTTCCATTGCCATCCAACTCAAACTCTTCATACATACAGGGCACTTTGTTTAATGAGATGATAATTCAATTTTCACATGTGAGTAGTGTATCACCATCTCCATATAAGTTTGGTTAGCCTCGAGTTTCTTTGAATGTGTAAATATTTTTGAGTGATTTGTGATGAATAAATACGCCGGACAAGTGAGTATTGTATAACATTGATCAGATCAGTAATATAGCAACATGCCTGCTTCTTCAACCGCATCAAACACTTTACTTAATAATCTCGAATAAATTTCTGTTGGGCAAAAGTTTGTTCTTTTCTCAGTTATTAAAGTGTGAGTGAAATTCACTCTTAGAAATGCACTCCCCTTTTTAAGGTGCGATTGCCTAGAATGGCGCAAAATTTCTACCATATAAATATCAACTGTGAACTTAAGCCCACCTCGTTCTTCTGAATAAATCGAAATTTTTTTTAAATTGAAATGCATTTCTGGAGCAATATTTGATAATGAAGCCTTAGGTTGGTTGTTCATCAATAGCGGTGAAGTCCAGAATGTGAAGTTTGTCCTATTTCGGATTGCCCTATAACCGATAGAGTAAAACACCGAAGCAATATCAACCAGACATTCATAAATAGTGGATAATTTCACTGCTAAACGCCATGAATCCAAGTAACATGATTTTAATCCTTAGACATCGTTGAAGAGTCCGTTCTAAGTGCCGCCATGTGAAATATATCAAGAGACAGTCAATTGGAAATGCCAATTGGTCTATAAACAAACGTGACTTCACACGAAACCATCAGGCCTTAACATAGTGTTGCTCACTTAAAGATTTCAGACAAATACAATGTGATTGGGATACCAAAGCTGTGCCAATACATAGTGCCTAAGGTAGAATGAAGAGAGTATCGCTTGGCGAATGAACCCAAGATTTATGTTCAATATGCAATCTACAAATCATATTGCTACTGCCTGCAAATACAAATAATTTTTTTCGCTGATTTGAATTACAATAACCTAAATAACATGTTTTTATGAAGTTCCAGGTATAGCCCTCTAACGATATTCAACCTGCGAATACCTAGCACTTCACTTTGTGTCCATGTCACTTGACTCCACTTTCAGTCCATTAATTGTAACGCTATGCAAAGGGAAGACAAGACGATCATTTTTGTTTCGGCTTCATCGTTTTCCCATGTTTCTTCATAACTACTTGTTGGTAATCTACTTCCCTGTATTTTAGCAAAATAAGTGGAAATTTTCGCGTTTCAAAAATATTTCCAATAAAGTAATTTGAATTAGGTAATGAATAAGCTGTTGTGAGACAAATGGAAGGTGCATGTTTCTGATGTGAAAATTGATTAAACTCACTTCAGAAGAAATTATTATCTTCATATACAGATGGTTGGTACTACTCCCTGACAGATATAAGTAGCTGGATACAATTCATGTCAATTAGTAGTGCTTGGTAGTCAGTTCAAGGTGATCTACACAATGGACGGTAGTTTTGCACATTTTCTGACGAGCTCTCTAATGGTGTGCAGCTTTTGACGCAGAAAAATAATTCTACAGAATCACTTTAAATCACTTAGATAATCCAGGTTTCCAAATTCTATACTGACCCATTTACTTGGACTATGGCGAATTTGATTATAGTGAGTAACTTTCATGGATAAACTTGAGAAAAATATAATAAACATTACGAAGATAACAGTATTTGAAACTCACATCGTGTCACTTCAAAAAAAGAAATTTTTGAAGTCGATTCTACCAACTAATCAGTTAGCATCCTGTTCCATGGATGCAGAAATTTATAAAAATTTGTCATTCATCGAATTCTGAAATATGCGTTAGGAATCTGTTGGAGTTAAGATGAATGAAGTTGTAATATTCTCCAATGCAAGTAAAGTATGCAGAACAGCAAGTGTATCCATCAACATGAATCACCCCTTTTTTCTGCATGAATTTATATGAGGACAGTTATACTGCAGAATAAAAAATTCATCAAATTTCTCTGAATGGAATATAAAAAATAATCACATAATCTGGAAAGATATGAGTGAAACGACATTTACACATTCATGAGAAACGGCTGCAAAATCCATCACCCTAGTAAGAAAACTGATCACAGAACCTGGACTGACACTTAATACAAGATGTCAGATTTAAATAACTCAAGAAAAATGTAATAGAAAAAGATCCTATTTGGTTTTCAAACTCTTCACCATAAACATTTTAGTTAACATTAATTAAGCTAAAAGCAGCAGTCAGATATTTCACTTGGACGTTTGGCCTATCGTTCAGAATCAACTGCACTTTCAAAACTGTGGTCTCCACCATCCTCAGCATCCATTTGAAGCAATCTTTATGTTGACTGCTTGCAATGCGTAAACTGATTACTTCTGTGTGCAGCTTGTTCTGTGGCATAGCGACAAAACGTATTCTCACTTCACTTCCATATCATTCATGCCATTATTTTGCACACAAGTCGTTTTATTCGTAAGGTAGCCAGACTTATTAGAAACACAAATGCTTTTAAGAAGTTGTTTACTTACGTTGACCTTCAACGTAATGCATAGAAATGTGTGCAGATTTTGTTATAGTAATGAAGCGTACGAAATTAGTCATTATGGCGTCTTCATAACTGCAGACAATTATTTATTGCATCTACTTAGCTTCTGTATCATCCACCCACAAAAGGCCCACACAGAATGGACGGTTTATTAACTTTTAAAGTGTTTCTCTAGGAAGAAAGAGGAATTTCCTATATCCTCGAGATCCGGAAGATTTGCACTGAAGATTCAATCGATGACGAATTACAAAATCTTCGAGTAAACTTGAAGGAAATGAATTCTCACCCAGACTTATAGACAAGAGTCTAAAACCAAGAAAAACACCTGAAAGGGTCCAAGTTGACTCCAAAAAGATCCTGATATTGAACCTTGAATTTAAAAGTGATACAGAAGTAGAAATTTTCCGTGGACAGCTTTCGAAGTCTGTCAGTGAAACATACTTCGCCGCCAACCTACGAATAACATTTTCCTGAAAAAACACTACTCACCTAACACGTGAAAGATAAGCTGTCTCATTGAGCCACTTCAACATGCATATATAAGTAAAATTTCTATTGTGAAGCTGGGTACATTGACCGTACCATGCTTCCGCCTGTAAAACGCGTGAGTAAACACTATCCAGTATGGCCAGCAAAAGGGGAACGCAAAATGGTGTACATCTGGTGAATTCTAAACAACCAGCTACATATGAAAAGTCACTCAAAGCCATGCATAAGATCCCATCCAATCTACCAAGGGGAGTGAAATCAAAACATCGAGGAATAGCTTAGGCTTTGGCGATCCAAAAACCCAAGCCTATTCTAAGTGTTGAAAAGAAATACGTTCAACCATTGTCTCTACCGTGACCTTCACGAAAAGTCAGTCACACAAATAATGATTATCATATTACCTTTCTTGTCCAACCTTCCGTTTATTTGCTATATTTAACATTTTATTCCCTACCTGCATGATTAGATTGGGCTACTGCTTTTATTTTTATATGTCCGAAGCTCCGACCCATTTCGTTAATACTACATCCTTAAACCGTAATAGTACAAACTGACTAGTTTTCTAGTAATTGTAATCCTATTTGTCTTTCCTACCCAATATTCCTGAGTATTACACATTGTACTTTTGAATTTCAACTTTGGCCTGAAATATTCCTGGAATAGTGCCACTAACTATTTTTTTAATATTACACTTAATAATCTAATTAATATGACCTCTGACCGGAAATAATAATGGAACTTTCTCGCACATGTAATGTAAGTAGAGGAACGTACAACCTTGATGAATTCGTCGAAAATAAAATATTCTTCCCTGCAACTACCTTTTAATTACCGAATTTTATACATTCCAGTCTCACACAACGTACTTCAGTCTCTTGATTTACATTCAGGCAGTTTTACAGAGGTGTAGCACCTAAAGAATTCCTAGATCAGCCAACACATCCCTTATATTGCCTTGATTGGATTGCAATGAGTTTAATCTATTTTCATTCCCTGATTACCTCCAGCGATCAGCCTCCTATATTTTTCCATGCTGTTTATACGTTCAATAGTCGGAATTCTAGGAGTTTTCATATCTTGAAGTTGTGAGTAATAGAATAAGGGGATATTTGTAAAGTGGTTAACTTCCTAGTTCAGCGACAATCTTTACTAGATTATCGAGTTCTGAGTTAACTTTTGATTTGTATTAACACGTATCATTATTATTCGCTTATTCTTCAAGTGATACAAGGCTTCAACAGAACGTCTCCATTTCATCCGATGTTCTTAGATGTACGTGAGTAAATTCTTCTAAAAAGACTCCTTGTTTTACCTGAGGAGACACAAGGTTGGAGCTGCGGGTAGAGTGGGTGCTCAGAGTCTGACAAAATTCCTTTAGCAAATTTGTTGCATGACATCAAGTGCCCATCATCAGTGACAATGTCAACGATATGGCCCAATGGGATACCACTCGTCCTACTGGCAGTCTTCAGAGTTCTACGGAGTATGACATAGTCTTTTTTAAGCAATCCAGGAAAGAATAAGGGTGAACAGTAAAGAAGAATAGGTAAAATACGCAAGTTGACAAGCTGTAAGAGGAGGGGTTGGGTTATGCCTGAGTGCCTCAACTTATCAATGTAAAAAGTCAGAAGAAATATTCTTTTAGAAATCGCTAAGACATGGGAAGACCAGGATAGGTCAGAAGAAGGAACTAATCCAAGATACTTAACTTCATACTTGATTTCTATATCATTGTCATCAATTTTTCAAGGGTCATAGGAACCAACAGCTTCATTTAACTTTCGTTTACATCGGAAACTGAATTTAACAGTCTGACATTTGGAAGAATCTAGTTTAAGGCCGTTACACGAAGACCATTTACTAATTCCTGATAGAAAGCTGTTGATCGTAGCACAGTCAAGCTGGGAGTTAACAGAAGTTGAAATAGTTAGATCATCGGCATACTTAACAAAGTTCATTTCATCAGAGTGAGGCAAATCATGCAAAAAGAAAGAAAACAGAAAAGGAGAAAGGACAGCACCTTGAGGGACACCAGCCTCAGTAAGCAAAGAAGTGGACGATTTTCCCTGACATATAGTGTACTGCTTTCTTCCCGAGAAATAAGAATGCAGCCATTTGACAACCCAAAAGTGAGTTTGAGTTTCGGACAGCTTGTTTAACAAAATGTCCCTAGGTACTGAGTCGAAAGCACATGTGTAATCTAGGAAGACAAGCTTTCATTACTCTCAAATCTGTGTGGAGGTCAACAGCATTCAGCATCAAAAATAAGATCCGGATTTTCAACTCCAATGTGAAGTCAGTGCTACTATACGGATCAGAGACTTGGCGAGTCATAAAGAGCATCTCAAACAAACTTCAAACCTTCATTAACAACTGTCTCCGCTCAATACTCAAGATCAGATGGCCAGAAAAGATCAGCAACAGGGATCTCTGGGAGCGAACCAATCAGGAACCGATTGTTAAACAAATAGGCAGAAAGAAATGGAGATGGATTGGCCATACGCTGAGGAAACCAACAAGTGACATCACTAGACAAGCCCTCGAGTGGAACCCGAAAGGGAGGCGGCGAGTTGGTCGTCCAAGGGTGACTTGGAGGAGGTCATGTGAAGAGGAGATGAAAGCATGTGGGCAGACCTGGAGCAGGGTGAAAAAGTTGTCAAAAAACAGAAGTCAATGGAGGTGCGCAGCTGAAGCCCTATGTTCCTCTAGGAACTAAAGGATACAATAAATAATAATAATAAATAATCTAGGAAGGTGCAGCGAAAAAGTTTAGCCCCCTTGTCTAAGCTAGAGACAATGTTATGGTACAAGACTGCAACTGCATCTAAAGTACTTCTGCTGTGTTGATAAGCGAATTGTTTGGAATCGTTAAAGGCTTTAAGTGAAGGTGGAAAATTAAGTAAGTGTAAGAGTAACTTTTCCATCGCTTTTCGAAAAGAGACGTAATAGCAATAGGTCTAAATCTAAAACATGTTCCAGTAGACGACTTAGGGATAGGTACAATTTTGATGTCCTTCCAAACGGCTGGCACGACATTTCTGGAGAAAGATTCGTTGAATATGTCCATAAGAGGATAACACAGGATGTCTGCACATTTTTTAAGAATAACACTAGGCAGACCGTCTGGGCCCAGGCTACAAGAAGGTTTCAAAGACTGGAGACATTTTTGAACATCATTTGTATTGAAACCAGGGAAGCAGGTTTCATTAACACTTGTAACACTAGAAAGTTTGGCATTTGTGGGAGAATATATGAAAGACTTGTTTAGTGTGCAAACATCAAAGGAATAAGGAATACTATTCATCTGCTTACCTTCAGTAATTTCTTTGAAAAGTTTCCATATATTAGATGCATTTTTACAGGATATAAACTTTTTGTTGTAAATTGAATTCAATCTGTGCATTTCAGATTTTATTAGATGTTAATTCTTTTCAAACCAGTATTGTCCTTCATTTTATATAGCCGTTCTTTTTGTCTGCGAAGCATTTTAAGTTGAGAGGGGGGGAGAAACGGTCAAATCTGATGAAGAGCATTTCTCTGAGACAACAGGTGTCAAGACAAAATTTGAGATAACTTGTAATATTAGAGATTGTGTCATCAAGAGAATCTTCATTAAACAGGTCCCACCTTGTGTCTTTGAGCATGCCCTAAGATTCTGAACATTCTCTTTAGAGTAACATACATGTACAGTTTTCTTGGAGAGGTGTGAAAAAGTTTTCTTGTGTAACTTTCCATAAATTTTAGGTAAAACCCGTACAATACAATGATCTGATTTAAAGAGTGGGGCTCTTTTACGAGCTTCGTATATTCCACGGTCATTTATAAATACAAGATCAAAGGAATTATCCAGTCTGGTGGAAACGTTGACGACATTTTCATGATCTAGCACTGTGAGAAAGCTGTAGTCACATGAATTAAAATCACCTGTGACTATGGACAACGAGTTTCCAAAAGAGGAGGCAGCGAAAACAGTGAATTCATCAGCAAACATAGACAGTTCTGAAGTGCAACAGCAAGGTGTGACATAAATGTTTGTGATATAAATGAATTTGTATTTAGATAGGTGTTTGGGTCGACATTTGACAGTTATACAGTCAATATAATCATTTGAAAATTTAAAACAGACGTTGTTGGCAACAGACCACTGAGAATTGATAAAAGTAGCAACACCACCACCTCGCTTCTTCCTTGAACTACTTCGGTCTTGTCTGTACATATTGAAACCATTCAGTAAGATTAAATTGTCATCATATGAATCGTGCAGCCAAGTTTCTTGAAGCGTTATTACACTTGTATTACGATAAATATTTGAACATAATAGAGCATCCAAGTAATTAATCTTGATCGATGATGACCTGCAATTTGTGCTCATAATCACAGGAACAGTCATCTGATGCATTGGAGTACACTTTAAGGATCTTTGCCACCCACCATAATGAGAAATTTCAATCTGATATCATTTTGACTAATAAACATCCTCCTTGTTAGCACTTTATCCCCTAACCACTGAAACACACAGATTGACCAGACAGAAATAGTCACAGTCGACGTCGACACGTAGGCTATCGAAACGGGCAGCTCAACGACACCTGGGGAATCAAATGACGTTATGTGATTAGTAATGACTTCTCGTGGAATTCATAATGTGTGTCTCAATCACTTTTGAGCTCTAAAACAGAATGTACCTGTTAGTGCGCTGGTGGCACAGCGTCTATGATTCTCGCCGATCATGAACATGGTCTGGGGTTCGACGCGACGCACACTTTATATCTATGGTCGTTCTGCGAAATTCGGTCTACCGATATGATATTCTGCAAATTACACACTTGTACCAAATATACGGTGTGGCGTCAAGCTGTAATCAAACAGATAAAAGTCACAATTCACTTGTTCTTAACTTCAAATTAGATTTCAGCTATAAACACCATTATTCACAGAACCATTGAGAACCAAGGATTATTAGAGGCTATTTCGTCCTGCTTCAAGGTTTTACAGCAGCACACCCTTCGAATCCACGAGAAATCGTAGGCGGTTATTGTGGTTGTGACTTCGCTGAAGAATTATGATAGGAAGCCGGGCTCGTTGTATTTGATCATGTACTGAAAAGCTGCCTACTATCACGACCGATATTCCTGATTGTAGTGGACTGGATTATGTGAGAAATTGTGAATGAGACCAATAAGACAGGCATATATTGGACCAATGAGAATACGCGAGATGATTTGAACTTCAGCCACATCAGCCATCGTTGATCATCATCAGCTTTGAACCCTGTGTTTATTAAGTTGGCCGAAATGACGATATTTGAATAATATGCTTGGTCGCTTAATTCACCTATATAAGTAGGATAGTGCGTGTGCGTATGCGATACAGTTCATCGGCATATATTGCAGCGAAAAAGGTGAAATACAAGATTTTGTGACAGTATTCTTCTCAAACTGACGAAGTTCATGTTGTAATCCTACTTTCTCGCAATTTTGTATCATTTTTGCAAATTGGTTATTTGTGGTGTGGTAGTTGGTTTTACTACAGATAATGACTGCTTCCTCCGCTGCACATACTTCGATAGTTTTCTTTCTTCCATTTTCGCAAGCCGCCATGCAATTATGTTCATGGTGGCTCAAATTAAAAACAAAAAAGATTTTTCCATGATTTTCTACTTCCCTACAGTGAGATAGACAATCTCATTTTGTACAACTTGCTGAAAACATGGCGTCAACTAGCTACACTATTGTGACATTAAACAAACTTGGTCCTCTGGTATCTGCCTTCGTGGAGAGAGATGACGGGACACGGAGTAACCACTCCAAATATATAAATAAGTTCTATCAAGGTAAAGTGAAGCCTAACTATCCACAACAATCAAAAATGCAACACACAAGCTGGATGGAATGCATAAACCTATGCTAACAACATACTTCCAATTCAACGGCCATATATATGAACAAGTCAAAGGAACATCCATGGGATCGCCAATATCAGGTTTGATTGCAGAAGCAGTGATGCAAAGACTCGAAAACATAATTCTACCAAAGATCAAACCCAAGATTTGGATACGCTACGTTGACGACGCATTTGTGATAATCAAAATAAACGAGTTAGATAAAACTCACAACTTAATAAACAACGTCTTCAACGACATCAAATTCACAAGAGAAGAGGAATCCGAGAACAAAATACCATTTTTGGACGTCTTAGTTAAGCGAACAACCACAGGGGAATTAGAAACTCAAGTTTATAGGAAATCAACTCACACAGACCAAATCCTGAATTACAACAGCAACAACCCAATAACACACAAAAGGAATTGCATACAAACACTATTCAAGAGGGCACGGACTCATTGCAGCCATTCCACCTTAAGGAAAATTGAAGAAAAATATCTAATGGACGTCTCGCAAAAGAATGGGTATCCACGGAATTTCATCAAAAGACATATACCCCCAAGCCAACCTACCAAAGCAAAAGCCACCAAGGAAAGCACAAAGAAAATCGCCTTACCATATATAAAGGATATCTCAGAAATCACTACAAGACTCTTCAAACCTTTAGGAATTGACGTCGTACACAAACCAACAAAGTCGCTTCACTCAATTCTATGTCAACCAAAAGACTCAACAGCGAAAGAAGATAAAACCAACATCATCTACAAAATAAATTGTAACAACTGCGAAAAACACTACATTGGCCAAAGTGGACGTCCCCTTCGTCTTCGTATCCACGAACATAAGCTAGCCGTCAAAAGACATGATATCCACTCCCTCATATCACTACACACAGATAACCACGGACATCAATTCGACTGGGACAACGTTCAAATATTAGACAAAGGAAATAACAAGAATGCTAGAGAATTTTTAGAAGCTTGGCATTCCAGTGAATCATCAATCAATAGACACATCGAGATAGACAAAATTTATCAACCGATAAGAAAGAAACTTCACACACAAAGGGTCAAAGTTCAAGTCAAAGAAACAATCAGTTCCAATACAAGTAACCTAGAAGGTGTGAAAACACACATAAACAACCAATCACGTCCAAGGTCACCAGGGGAGATGATTAATAAACTAGTGGAGAAATCTAAAAGCTCACTTCAAAGATTGAAGTATGCGCTGAAGATGTCACCCAGTAGGGTGAGGAAAGCTTCGCAAATTAACCATCCAGCTCAGAGAACACAACCACATCAAAAGATTTATTTATTGATTATAATAAGGCGATGATGAGGACTTTGATGGAAGTGTGAATGTACTACCTGTCATTTGCCCGAGATTGTGTACACGCACACGAAAATCTCCTGGTCTGAATGGATCATCGGTTCACTTTGAGGTGAACTGCATGTACAAACTTGATAGTTTTTGTCGAACTACTGAACCAACTGGTATTTACCTATCTTGAAAGTACTTGTGTAATGACAGAACACAAGAGCCAGGCAACATATCATTAATTGCATCATCGAAATCTCCAACAGTGCATCTCAGCGTCATCGATTTCGTAAAGACTTACTGCAGCGTCGATGGAGAAAGAATTTGATACCTATTTCAACAATGTAGAGTGCGTCGCCATAAATATTCACAAGTCTGATTCATTAGTGGTGTGATGACGACAAATACCGAGCACATCGTAACCTACTGCTCACTGGTGTATTTGAAGTGGGGTCAGGAGTTGATAGGATGAAGATATTCATAGCATCGGTCGAGGCAAAGAGACAAACAAGTTCATATTGATGGGAACTAACTTCTCAGAACCCTCTAAAATTCACCTACCTAAACAGGAAATCATCGTTTCAAACACAGTAGGCTAGGGTGATGATAACAAAGAGAGGATCCTGAAATTAGGACACAGATCATTACTATGAAATATATGTGGAAGTCTTCAGCAGTCAACTCATTGAAAAGATATGGAGAGGTGCCCAACAATGGCGTTCTATACGATGCAGAAACATGTCGAATTCCCTAAAAACGAGACCTCCAGAACAAGGTGCTACGGTTCGACACTATAAATCAAATATGAGGTCATGAAAGGTAAGAAACAAGGAGGTCTTCGAGAAGAAAGAACAGGCGTAGAACCTACCATCCAACGAAACTGTGGAAGGAAATGAAGTTTGATCTAGGATAGATAAAGAGATAGGTGGGTAGAAACGGTACGTGTCATAATCAAATAAGAAGTAAGCAGCAGCGCGAAGAATCAACGGGAAACTACGTGTCAGGTGTGTCTGATGGAGAAATGAAGCAGGTCATGTGAAGAGAAAACGTGCTTATCAGTACTCGTTCACACAGGCTACCATGATGGGATCTATCCTATCACATTCCATTTCGTCTGGAACGGACAGTAACCACTTGGAACAAAATGAATGAATGCTAATAATATTGGTTATCTCTTTGATATGTTCACTCCAACGTACGTGATTGACTTTCAACTTCGAGTTCAACACGAATCGTGGCTGGTGAATGGATCATCGAATACAAGTGATCACTGTAGAGCTGTTTCATTCTAGTTTGTGACTTGAAATCTAGCCTCGAAAGCTTTTTGTATGAAGGAACCGTACTGTGGGGAGATATCTAAAGAAGAAGGATTAAATAACTTTTCGATGGTCACTGGTTTCGAAGAATTCTCCTACTGATGATATTCCACGATAAATTCTATCTAGAAATCACATGAGGAGAACTAGTCACCTTCAGCTTGTCGTGTGAACTGAACTCACTGCAAGAGCACATGGTCTCGAAATGAATTCTGCATCACGTTGGAGTTTGCATTCTTCTCATGATGAAATATCTTTCTGGTGAATTCAGTTCCCAGTAACAGCCAACTGATATTAATATTTTTATTAATCTGCATGTTAATTCTGTTATTTCCTTGGATGCATAGTCAGTGAAAGTCTTAAACAGGAATGTGGGTTTCAGTGCAGAATCAATAATGCAGAATGTTTAACTTCTCAGGTGATCGAATATGGACGGTGGTCCACTTTGCCACCAAGCTAATTAGGTCATCAGTGACACTTATAAAATATATTTTGTGGAAAGACTGCGTCGTCTCTGTGCATTCACCAATGTTGTTCGTAGATCTACTCTCATGATGGTGGATTGTTCATTCAACTGGTCACTAGGCTTGGTGGCGCTTAGCCAGTGGCAATGGTGATCACTTTGACTAAAATCAGTCACCAGTGTTTCAACCGTGACGCGAAATTCTTGTGAGCAAATATGATGTACAGCTGAAAGCAATTATACCCAGTGGAATAGTATGAATAGACTTTGTAATTCACTTCGACCAACACGTACTTGGTGTCGCGTAATGATCTCTGATGTTATTCCTTCTCTATTCTCAATTGCTGCTTATCGGAGCTTGTTACTAGTCACTTATTGACAGATAAAGTATGTGAGAAGCAATTGATTTCAGGCGGAATGTTTAGTAGAAATTTTAGCACCTGATGATCTGATAAAATCTTACTCCAGACGACTAAAACGGCATCAGTTGAGGTGGAGGGAGGGAGAGACGTGAAATAGAGCCAGACAACAACCTATGGTCCCACTAACGAATATTGAGTAGGAAATGAAGGTTGACTGGATATACACAGTGAAGATCATCGAGTGACACCACAAACTGTTCCACTCCTCGAAAGCAACCTGAACGATCAGCGACAAACATGGGTTTGGTATGATGTCAAAATGGAAAATATAATGTGAAGATGAATCGAATGCTCGCGTGAAGTAGTGAAGCTGGATAGAATTGCAGGCAGTCAATCGTGTGGAAAGGATATGTTCCAACGTTGATCAGTGTTCCACTCGATGAGGCAAGCAATGAATGAATTTTATTATTGGTGATGATGATAAACATTTCAAGTCTAATTGTTATGGACTACAAATCTATTGGATAGAGGAGACAGACAGAGAGTGAGAGCCGACGAGTTAGTCGTAGACAGTCTTACACTGCACATTTTTGTTCTGCTTATCACTCATCAGACACACGATGTGAGAAAATGGTGAGACATTCACTCAGTGATACAAACAAATGAAAATCATGAGTGAGATCAGACACACTGAAGTCTGAATAATTTGGCTACACTTTACATTGAGAGAACTTATTTATATATTTGGAGTGGTTACTCCGTGTCCCGTCATCTCTCTCCACGAGAGCAGATACCAGAGGACCAAGTTTGTTTAATGTCACAATAGTGTAAGCTAGTTGACGCCATGTTTTCAGCAAGTTGTACAAAATGAGATTGTCTATCTCACTGTAGGGAAGTAGAAAATCATGGAAAAATCTTTTTTGTTTTTATTTTGAGCCACCATGAACATAATTGCATGGCGGCTTGCAAAAAGTGGAAGAAAGAAAACTATCGAAGTATGTGTAGCGGAGGAAGCAGTCATTATCTGTAGTAAAACCAACTACCACACCACAAATAACCAATTTGCAAAAATGATACAAAATTGCGAGAAAATAGGATTACAACATGAACTTCGTCATTTTGAGAAGAATACTGTCACAAAATCTTGTATTTCACCTTTTTCGCTGCAATATATGCCGATGAGACTGTATCGCATACGCACACGCACTATCCTACTTATATAAATGAATTAAGCGACCAAGCATATTATTCAAATGTCATCATTCGTTAATCACGTTATGCACTATAGTTTTGTTACAATGTCCTCTTTCACCAGTTACAAGAGTTTAATGCATTTTATGCTCATTGATTGGTGTGATCATGCACCAGAATGTAGTTTGTTTATTAGACGTATCACTGTGTGATACATCTAATAAACAAACTAATATGGAATTACTTGCTACCACAGTGCTCAAGTTTTACACGTATATTAATGTGAGTTGTGGAAGAAAGGCACTTTCATTAGTTCTCAGGAGTGACTCACTTGTGAATCACACTCCCTCCATTGTCAATGTCATGACATGTATTGAGTTTGATTTCTCTGAATATCATTTCGATTGATTGATTGATTTCGGCCAACTTAATAAACACAGGATTCAAACTTGATGATGATCAACGACGGATGATGTGACTGGGTCTCAAGTCCTCTCACTGCGGAGTGAGATTGAGTAAGACAGACATGAAAATAAAATTTTACAATGGATTGTTATTTTACAATAAATAACAGTAGGCGTTTGGATTCCGACTCTGGTAGTCGGACAAGATCAGACCAAACCAACGCTTGAATACCAATGAGATGCTCACTGGCGACTGGCCCTATTCAGGTAAGTAGTTACCTGGGTTCCAGTGGGAAGTCGTGACCAGTAGGATGCAGCGGTCGGGTGTGAGGACAAATACTCGCCATTGGCGAGTATTGGCTGGTGGTCGCGCTATGTCGTGAATTGGCAGAAGTTAGAATTCATAGACCATTGGATCGGGTCCCAGAGGCCTAATGGTATACGAGCTCGGCTTGTAACCGGAAGGTCCTGGGTTCGAATCCCGATGGGTTCGTACTGCTGAAGAGTCCCAAACTAGGAGGAAACATCTGTCCAGTACTCCCAGGTTTTCCAATGGTTCTCTAACTATTGTCAGCTCATGATGAAATCCTGTAACAAGATCACACTGTTGACAAATGATCTCAACGGTTTCATTGATTGGGATCATCATGAACATGGAGTTTACATCAAATGACGCCATGAACTTATTTGAAACGTTCATTTGATTCACACTTTCGGGAGATGAAATGATCCTTTCATGTTGTGTACGGATAGCCGTCGATAAATGGGTTGCAATGTGTCCCCAAGCCAACGGGCAACCTTATGTTGAGGCGAGCTGATCATCGGAAGTAGAGGTCTCAGAGAGACTGCTTTCTAGTGTGTCTTTGGAAGAACACACATATGCGGCAGACGGGACCCTCGGCGTTTCAATTTATTGTTCATGTTGTTATCAATCAATTTCGTCTTTAGAAGAGCTCTCAGTAAGTCTGTGATGCTTTCTTCAGTTGCATCTGTCATGTCTATGTGGTAGTTGTCGACTTTTAACCTCGACAGTTCATTCAACACAGTTTTCGTCTTTTCGATGTAGTTTTCTTTTGCCATTATTTTTAAGAGCTTTCAGCACATTTGGATGCTCTTCAGAGAGGATTTTATTTGAGTTGAACTCAGTACACTGTTACCTAATTCGTTAGTCACTCTTCATCTTACACGTCTCTCGTCTTTATTATGAAAATCCTTTTCCACTGTATGCATGTATTTATTTTGTGTAAACTTGAACTGTCTGTGTAAAAGCCATATAGGCGCAATTTTTGAGCACTGTTCACTAATTGTGGAACCTTCTGTCAACTGACACCATGAGAAATTTGCAGGTATGTTAAAACTTTTCTGCACACAAACCTCATAATTTATTTAGGCTGTAAGCAGATGATAAGAAGCCAACGAAATAAATGATGGTGCCATATTATTCCGCATAAACCACTGTTTTTCTTGCTTTATTCAAAAGTTAGATAACCACTGGAAAAGCTGAGAGCAACGGACGTGTGTTTCATCCCGATATGGGACTCTTATATGAACAAATGTTGGTAATATATAGTACGTATCCTTTTGCTCTCAGAAAATTTCCATTTTCAACCAGTCTGCTCGGTTTTCTCAGTGTGAAAATAATAGCCGGATAACCAGTCATATATTTTGTTTTATGGAGGATTGTATTGGCGTAGCGTGCGTCGGTGGGTCAGCAGTAGGACACTCACGCAACCACCCATCTGACCAGAGTTTCAATACTCGTCCGATGCAGTCATTAATCCTCGTCAAGTCGGTAATGAGGCTGACTGGGAGAGAAGGTTGTGCGAGCAGCCTCATCCCGTCAAAATAATTCCAATGCTACTGCAACGCCATAGTTCCCAGGTTAAGGTCATATATGCCAATGGAGCGTAAAGGAATACAAAGATAAGATTAACATTAAAGTCAAAACGAACGTGAGTCCACTGTTATCATTTTTATGACAATAATAATAAATAATATTGGTAAACATTTGATAAACATAACTATATGTTGGAACTCTCCTCATACCAGTGTGTGGAAGTGAGTTAGACATACAGTATTAATTAGGAAACTTCATCGTATATTGATTTTTCCATTGTCGATCATGTCATAAATTGATAATCGTGAATATTCCCCAGCAATTTATTAATAAAAACAAAACATGCAATTCGATAAATTCATTTTCTCTAGCTGTATAACTGCATTTAAATACAATATTTTCATGAAAGAGAGTAGCAACAAAGGTGATGGGTTGTAATAAATATGGTTCTTATTGTTAGTCATTGGATCAGAGAAGTCGATTAAGTGTATTACAGTTACGTTGTCAGATGAAAACTGATTGAGTGAGCTGTAGTCAGTATGCACATGAGAAAGAAGGAAAATATGGAGTTATGCTAGAATTACAAAGAAATGCCAACATCAACCAGTAGTGCTTGCCAGATAGACAGAAGTGATCTAAATACCGGAGAGCGCTTTCACTTGTTTGAGTTCGAACTCACCAGCTGTGTACGCATTTGACACGAAACTTTGTGATTCACGATAGATGTTTTCGATTAATTTTGTACCAACTCTTTCAAAGGGAAATAATTCATATATAATTTCATTTTCTTCTACAGAAAAAAGCCGAAAAAGCTAGAAGATAAAAATGTTGGTGTTTTGCACTTTTGTGTATTTTCTCCTGGTACTTATTCGCTCCGTCTCCCTTCCACTCCTTCAATAGAATGAAAACATACTAGTTTAAGTAGATTAGACATGATACAACTGTTTATCTCAGACTACCTACTGGTGAGGACATAGAAAGATGGACATGGGTGAAATAAAAGGTAACATTAAACATACCTCTCCCAGACAATTTTGTTTCCGGACTGTATAACTTTCGAATGTATGCAACCGTTAGGTCTGTTATTATAATTATTATTGTCACTATTTGCATCACCAAACTTGTCCCTTTTGTCGAACCATACCTTACGATATATCTCTGTAAATAAAAGTAAGTGTGAGCTGCCAAATAGACAGAAACAATAGAAATAACAATAATAATAATTATTATTATGAAGACGTTGATCTACTTTTAACCCCTTTTTTTACAATCGTCCAATCAGTGTTGAAAGTCACTTGACCAACCACTACAGATTAGTTCATGCATTCCAGGTGCCAATACAGTCAGTTGCCGAAGATCATGTGTACCCACAGAGAGTTATGTTTCATTTCAAAGCAAATAAATTAGAAATTTGGATTTTGGTTAGTGTACATAGAATCGTGGAAATATTGGCTCTAGTTTTTTGAAATTCTCACTGTCATAATAACAACAGACTTATGATTTATATCTCATGCCTCGGAAACCAGAAAAGTCACCAGCGAAAGCCAAAAGGTTGGCAGAAGAGGCAGGCAGTGAAGACAGGATCTCATGTGAAAATGGAGCAGACAGAGAAGATGAAGATACCCGATGACCATCCGCAACAACAAGTACTAATCAGCGTTAATGCAAGAAAATTACGGACTCTGTTTTCTCCACTTACTTCATCTGAGCAGCATCTTCTTATCTACACGCTGCACTAATGAGAATGTCAGTGGCCAACAGGACCTGATTAGGGAAGTGATACAGGTGACGATTACTCTGAAATCATTATATGGCGTCGGTGGCCCAGTGGTTAGGACTCTCGCCGACCATGCACATGGTCTGGGGTTCGAGCCCACGCCGGCGCACACCTGATATCTTTGATCGGCCTGCAAATTTTGGGCTACCGATATCCATGCTGAAAATTCCATACTTGTACCATATATACGATGTGGAATCAAGATCTAATCAAAAAAGCTCTGAACTTTCGACGTTGAAGTAAAGACATTCAGAGTGTTCATGCGTGTCACAAAAAGCATTGCGACTGTTCACTATAGACTTGTAGACTGTCAACACATGCATTTATTGGCTCGACAGTGGAGATCAGGTGGTAATCCAGGGGGAATAAGTAATATGAAAGTCTGGCAGTGAGGATAATCAGCCGACAACCTATTGCCTAACTGACAAATATTCAGGAGGAATGGAAGATGAATTGAATATTTATGCTAGGCAGAGTAACAACACCGGCCTAAATTCCACTTGGTACTCAAGTGGTTGGCAATTATGATACGGATGTCTATTTACATGTTACTTTGTTTAACGTTTCAAACACTGATAGAGGAATATCTACAACACAACTTCTCCTTTTGAATTTATAACACATATTCCTGTTATGACAGTTACTTGCATATACAAGGTCTTGATTTCAGGCGGAGTCATGAGTATACATACACTGATGTGAGGAAACAGCTATCCAGTTTTCACAGTTTTTTCAATAACCTCTCCCTCAATAATGTGAAGAAATGACGAAAGTCTGACAACTGAAGTGTCGCTTTATTATTTGTAGACAATCTAGTTAGTTTGATCTCAATTCACAATTTGCTGATGTGAAAACTGATCACATCGGGAAGGATGATAAACTTGTAAACAAGACAGTTGAGATGACGAAAATTTCTACTTGGCTAAGAAAAGTATCGGAATAGCTAGATCATAGTTTTGTGATACGGTTTTACACAGAGAAGCATTTCTACTCATCTTCCTTGTTATTGTTGCCGTCATGGTTGTATGATATATATAGTTCGAACATAAATATGATCTAATCCCCCACTATATTCATCTCTCCAGAGTTTCTCCAATAATTGCAGAAAAATTATTTGAAATACGAATTCATATGCGCGAGAATTTATGTTTTATCAAAGAACATGATTGACTGAAAACAAAATAAGTGACGGATTAAAGTGCATGCAACACACTAGAAAATTTTTGGCAGTACATTGCAATTAGAACGGATATACACTAGACTAAAGAGAATATAAAATAGCGAATATAGAAACAGATTTCCAATAACCAAATGCAGATATTCATCAACATGTGAGTGATTGAGACTGGTTACGGATTTTATCACGAGCAGACATATAATGCACAACCACTAAAATCCAGGGAGTATTTTTACAGCTGTTTCTTCTTTGTGTGGCTCTGTCCGAAAATACACACAAATCAGGGTTCGAACCCAGGATCTTCTGATTACAAAGAGATCTCCCATCTGTCGTAAGGGCCTTTCACTTGAATTACTAATTTCATCATATCCTCAATCCAATTTTCAGTTCAAATATTATTATTATTATTAAGATGATAATTTATTCAGGATGGAATTTGAATTATGCTTTGAAATGATAAATCATGACTAGTGAGGTCCCATTAGATATCTCGTGCGTGGATGGATGTCCCACCAACAATAATGGTTGGGGTCGCGCTAAATCATTATTCATGATATTGAGTGAACACGATTCAATTCGCTTCAAAAGATAGGGGCGTTCGCGAAAATGTATTCACTTTATCGATTCATAAGTAGCATGATCATTGAATGGTGCAATTATAAATAATTATGATAATAATAATGTTAACCTGTATGACTGATATTGATTCTCGTCAAAACCAATATTTGTCCAATTGAATGGGGTACTAAAATTTTTGAATGATTCTCGAGAATCAGGGAGATATAAGGCCATACAATAGTTATGAAATCAAGCAGTGCTTTGTCGTGATAATGCTTTCATCTTCATACGGACTTTGTCACACTAAGTGACATTAATTAGAAAATCATTGAAAACGGGCTGGGAGTACTGGACAACTGTGTGGTCGTAGCTGGAGACTCATGAGCAGAGTACACTCAACAACTGTCCTCTTCTCCTCACTCCACACTTACATCACCACCTCCACAAAATAGTAGCTGTGGAATTCTTGACTTTCAGGTTATAACTCGACTTGCTGACTGGATCGCCATTCACTGACATGTGAATCCTAACTAGAATCTGTTCACTATATAGCACCATCGCTAATCAATAAATAAGATGTGCATATAAAATTCACTGAGTTGAGCGATAATTGACTGTCTACCTAATACGTAGAGTTCATGAGAGTAAATTAACAACCTTCCCATGTGTTTTGTGTTTTCCATATGTGGAGTATTCTGCGTTGAGTCCTTCCGTCTCTCAGTTTCGTTTTCTTTGGTTGGACAAAGAGAGACTGAGGCTCTCTCTCTTTTGTTCGCAGACATGTAATTCAGCCATTCAAAAGACATTGGATTATGAGTGAAGTAATATTTGAGCACACTCATTCTCATCAAATTGGCTTGACCATCACTCTCTCCATCTCTTTCTCTTCCATCAGTTTAGTTTCAGTAGTGTCACTGAATTGCGCCGGTTTATTTCAGAGTGAAGATATCGATGCTCGTTTCATTCTCTACTTCCAAACAACTCCCTATAGTTGCTCCAAAGTAAAATGAATATAACAGATTGAAGCATATAAGTCAATTCCTTACCATTTTTAAGATTCTACTGTGTGATTCGGCTAGATACGAATCACATCAATGTATACTTCGAACCACATGGAATCAAACTCCTTCACAGTTACATTCTTATAATTTCAGATAATGTCTATCGCTTCATCGGAGAAAACTGCCTAAAACAGGCAGGCATTAGTCAACACAGTTTGTGGACACAGAAGTGTATTTTGTGGTAAAGAATGTGTGTCAGATATATGTGAGAGGATTTTATATAAGAATAGTATTCGATGGAGTTTGCACTTATTAGTGTGATCACTTCTTCTAGACTGTGTGACGCTTGCATTCGATCATGATCATTTGAGATTAGTGATCCAAAGACAAAATATTATGTGTCTGACAAAAATGAAGGTTGGCATCAGGTATTCAGACTATAGCGACTAGTGTGTATTCATGCTTACTGAAGGACGTCATACTTACTCAGTACTATATATTGCAGCGAAGTATGTAGTCTTGAAGCTGATTCAAGATCTGTGAGCTACTTGTGTTGGTGTGAAGTGAGATATTCAAGTTGTTCCACGTGTGTATCCTCTTATGGCATCCAGGAATACAATCCAAATTGACTACACAAAAGTAACAAGGGATCAATGTTGAGTGCTTTGATGGGTTAAATATTCAATACTGACTACTCAATATGTAAAGACAAAATTCATTCGGAAGTATCTATCGACAAAAGATGAAAACGAGTTTTCGGGAAACGTATAACCCCAGCATACTTGGCATTATTATTTTATTCATTCCTATACTTCCCAGTGGAGCTAAAGGTTTGGAGTTTCGTTACCAGTTTTATTAACTTTTACGAAATTGCGTACATCTGGTCTGATAAGCGACTGTGATTACTTGTCAAGATATCGAAACGTAGACTTCTTGAATCTGGTCAAATGGATGGTATCGAATGGACCATGAGAATGTGACTGTACACACATCCATGTTTCTTCCTGAAATAATCTTTGCTGATTCGATGAGTATTTATGGTGATGTGATTTATTTCTCTAGCCAAATTCCTTTGACAGTAAAGTAGAAATATTCAGATCTCTGCATTACTGTCACAGTCAAGAGAAAGCCGTCCACCTTCTCACTCATTCACAAAATTCAGCCATTTCCTACTGAGCTTTCGTATTATCCACGGTCAATGTGTTGTTGGTGGTTAACAAAATTATATCTAAATAATCTCGGTAATTTTCTAAGTATTGTCGACAGCTGAACTTCCACAAGATTGTGATACTTCACTCTAGTTTTTACAGATACGCCTCGCTGACGATTTCAAATGAAGTTAATGCTAATTTCCATGCAACAGATTTCTATCCTCACCCTTATGTTAGGTATTCATTATTAATAATAATAATAATCTAGTATGATAGTTAGATGGACTACTCAAATGATATGAGTGATGTTCTATCTCACGGATGAAACAGATAGCCAGTGCATCATACCAATACAAAATTTCAGAAATCATAGAAATAATGCGTTGAATAGTAATATCAATGGAAAATGTGAGTATGAAACTTGGAATAATTAGAAGTGAAGATTGTTGAAAACTAGGATGAGTTATGGAAATGCGCACTGCAGACGGCAGATGAAGAATTTTTGTGAAGCATGTGGTAACAGTGGAAGGGGATAATGTGTCGCCAACGTAAAGAAAGATTCAAATGAGATGAACTGAACGATTGAATTTAGGAAACAGTGAAACGGGTTGAAGATTCCTCTTAAAATAACTGCTGATTACATGCATTATGAGACATCTGACGGTTGCTCAACTACAGCTGTATAGTCAAACGTTGAGCCCCACACAATATTAGGTCTTACAATCTGTGGTGTATCTCCAATGCTCAACTAGAAGCATTATCACCAAAGTCATGGGAACTGATCAGATATATGTGAATGCATCTGATTTACAGTCCGTATTAAAGCAGGTAAGGTCGGAAGATTGAACGTGAGGTTGAAAATCATACTGTAAAATACATCACTGCTGGTGAAACCCAAGGAGCAAAGGTGCATGCATATATTTCCCTAAAAACACACAAGAGAAATGAATGTAATCAAAGAAAGGACGAAGTATGACGAAGAGACGATTGACAGCGAAAGTGTAAATGACTAACTCAGCTCACTAAGTCACAACCACATGCAAGTGCATACACAGGTATGCTCACCTCAACACACAAAACATTCTAATGTTACATCAAATGCAACACCTGTGTTTGACAAATCTAAATCGTTCTATACGCCACAATGTCAGTCATAATAATCAAAATAGAAACAATGAATAGTTGAATGCATTTCATGTTCTAATTATTAGATAATGGAATACTCTGAAGTGGAGAAGGAGAAAACAAAGAAATCAGAAGTTCGTTAGGATGTAAAAGCACGCACGTGAACACACGCACACACACGAATAGGGTGACAAACACAAAGGGACGAACGACAAATTACAAGTGATGATGGATGAAATGCGGCCAGTGGAATAAAGAAAAAGATAGAGACAACATTAGTTCGAAGAAGCTGATGTCTGACAGATTAGCTCAGTGACTCACTGACTTAATAAAAACAGATACATGAATGCATAAGCTTGTAATTAAAATCAATATCCATGTTTAACTGCATGAACACTGTTCACAATCAGATAAATAATTATTTCAATATACTGCAGCGAAAATTATTCTACGTTTAATTGGACTGCAAAATGGTGTGTCATCAAATTCCACTATTCACCAACACCTAAATAAACAACGTGAAGGAGGCAAGCAATGAATGAATTCTATTATTGCTGATGATGATAAACATTTCGAGTCTGGTTGTTATTGACTGAAAATTTATTGGATATTGGAGAGTTACAGAGAATGAGAGCTGACGATTAATTCGTAAAGCAGACTTAATCTCCTTATTTTGTTTCTCCATAACACTCATCAGAAACGCGATGTGAAAAATTGAGCGATACAGTGGTACAAACAAATGAAAATCATGAGTGAGATCAGACACACTGAAGTCTGACTTCTTAGGCCACACATTTCCTGAGTGAAACTGACTGAAAAATATTGAGTGTTCACTAAGTGTCTCATCTGTTCACGAGGGCAGATACCAGAAAACCAATTTTGCTTAATGTCACAGTAGTGAGGCTAGTTGACGCCTTGTTTAGAGCAAGTCGTCCATACATGGTGATTGGTTTGTACAAGGTGAGATGATTATCCATTTCATCGTAGGCAAGTAGAAAACCAGTGCATCATCTATTTTGTTATTTTTGAGCACCATGAACATAATTCCATAGTGGCTTGCAAAAATGTACAGAAACTTCAGCTCGATGATATGGTGCAGGAAGCAGTCATTACCTGTAATAAAATCAACTACCATACCACAAATAGCCATTTTGCAAAAGTGATAGACAATTGCGCGAAAATACGATTTCAACGTGAAATTCGTCATTTTTAGAAGAAAGCTGTCACAAAATGTTGCATTTCACCTTTTTCGCTACAATATATACCGATCTGACTGTATCGCATACGCACACACACTATACTACTTATATAAGTGAATTAAGCGACCAAGCATATTATTCAAATATCATCATTCGTAAATCACGTTATGCACTATACGTTTGTTACAGTGTCCTCACTTATCAATTACAACAGTTCATGCATTTTATGCTCATTGATTGCTGTGATAATGCAGAAGAATTTAGGGAAAGCAATTGCATGTTAGTTTATTTGATGGATGTGTCACTCATCCATACGTAAAATATACAAACTAATATGGAATTACTTACTACCACAGTTCCCAAGTTTTACAGATATATTAATGTGACTCAGAAATCAGAAGCACCTTCAATAATTCTTAGGTGTGACTCACTTGAGAAATGCATTCACTCCTTTTTCAGTGACATGATAAGTTTTGAATTTGATTTCTATGAGTATCATTTGGATTGATTGAATGATTTTGGCCAACTTAATAAACAAATGGTTCAATCTTGATGATGATCAACGACGGTTAATGTGACTGAGGATCAAATCATCTAGCGTATTTTTATTGGTCCAATGTATGCCTGTCTTCTTGGTCTCATTCACAATTTTGTCGCATAATCCAGTCCACTACAATCAGGAATATCACTCGTGATATTAAGCAGCATTTTCAGTACATGATCAAATACAATGAGCCCGGCTTTCTATCATAATTCTTGAACGAAGTCACAACCTTAAACCCGCCTACAATTTCTCGTGGATTCAAAGAGTGATCTGCTGGAAAGCTTTGAAGCAGAATAAATTAATATCATTTAATCGTTGGTTGTCAGTGATTCTATGACTAATGGTGGTTCGAGGTGAAATCCAACTTGAACCCAGGATCTACTGATTACAGAGAGCGCTCTCAGGACATTCAACCGGTGAGACGTAATCCAATGGTCGATGAACTCCAACTTCTAACGATTCTAGATTTACTATAGGATTTCATCATTAGCTGAAATTAGTTAGCGAAGGACTGGAAAACGTGGGAGTACTGAACAGCTCGTAAATTTTCACATCAAATTGATAACCAATATCTCCTTTAATCCCGCCTCCATTTCAATGACAATCTAAGTGATTATTTTGATGATTTTAAATTGCGTGTGTATGTATGTGTTCATTACACTTGCACAGCTTTTGAAATTGAAATATCCGAGTTGATGTCTTTGTTAATCTTCTTGGTTTTGTCCACAAAGTTTTATCAGAAATGTTAACTTTCAGTTAAAACAAATTAAACGATTAACCAACTTCTTCTTCTGCAAGAGAATAAGCCATAAACCGGGTCCTCACTCAGGCTAATTTCTGTTTATATTAACATGTCTTTGCAAAGGCGCAATGCAGTACAACGTCTGTTTGCTTTAGAAATATTAATTTTTCTCTTGTTACCAAACAATTACTCGATTATATAGTATCTTGACATCTGATGTTTCTGTTTTTAACGGGGATTGAATATTTAGGCGAACGGGAAACATCTGAACGAATTTTTCTTATCGACCACTTGTATGAGTGGAGTGGAAACACTGCTTCCGTCTTCGAAATAACAAACATAGTACACCGATTGAGTAAAGAGACACATATGAATGCAACGAATAATTGGAGATTGGCGACAAAGTAGGAGCTGAATGTTTCATGTCGCCTCACTCATCTATTTTTTTCATCTAAAATGATGTTTGGGGATTTTGTGAGTATCGAAGCGAATGCGATTCACTTCTTCAGCCTCATTCAGTAGACGGTAAAACGGAGATTATGCAATCTCAACATTATTGTCATAGTCAGTTGAAATCCATGAAGCCAAACACTCACTGACAAAATTCATGAGGTTTCTGATACCATTTATGTAACTTATTTCATATCACGGTGAATATATGGACTATCAAATAGCAATACTTCCATTCAGTAAAGCAGAAAGCTCGTCTCAGGACGTATTTACTGAATAGTCCAAGCATATTCAGTTTTCTGCTACCAGCTAACTCCTAGCTAAATTACAACCCATAGGTACATAGACTGGTCAGTTGATATCGTGAGTATTCACTCTTATTATTCGCAAGAACGAGTCGATGTATCCACCTGACACAATATTTCAAATATAAACTGAAATAAATAAACCATTCGAATCAATCACACAAATACAGTCAAGTCTATCAATCAACTCATTATTTCCAACCAACGTCTTACCACTTATTTTCTACTTGCAAATCTACACTGGAATCCATCCTTTCTCATCCTCCTCATTTTCAAGTCAGTAGTAATCTGCAAATGCAAGTCGCCATCAGACTGTCTTACTGTCAGTGAGATTTGTGCTCGAAAATGTTTGTTAGAACAAATATCATGTGCCTGGAGAAAGGCAGATGATAACACTGAAGTCAATTGGGAGGAACACGATTACACAAACAGTAACACCAACAATTGTAGTGGAAGGAGTAGTAGTGTTGCATGTGCTACTGACAAGATTTATCATAGTCATAGATTTATCAATCAGTCTGCATTTGCGGTAGTGTCAGTTCAAGTAGGAGAAGAATGAACCGTGGAAACTGTCCAGTGGGACATGTGGAAAATCAGAACGACTGATTCAGTGGGAAGTCTTTTTTCAACAAATTTATCATCAAGCTGTACAATCATATAAATAAAAGACTTTGAGAAAATGATTATATGATTCATGACAATGAATCATTTTTTGCATACTTTGTAAAATAGTTCATGAAATGAATACATCTCAGACGACGGAGTAGAAATGATAAGTTTAGTTAGTAAGTTATCAAAATAATACACAACAAGGTGATAATTGTGTGATGAAAAACAATATTGCAAAACATATGGTGAATTAGATAAATCCGTAAAGGTGACAAGTGAGATACCACTAGGAATTTTTCAAAGTGAGAATAACCACAGCACCAATTGATGTTATAATGTAGGCTGATGTACAAATTTAATAAACCACAGAGAAAATAAATACGGCCAAAATATGCGTGGAGATTATCATATTTTGCCACAGGCAGATTGAAACCATGACAGTTGGAGTGGTTGAACAAACTTTTACTTTATACAGAGGCGACTAGTATTGACCAGATGTTGTTTTATCGCGCTGCTTATAGCTCAACCTTTTCGTAACCACGCAGGATAGTGTTTGTGGACCCTCTTAAACAAAACCCGAAGAAATATACATGTAAAGCAAAATTAATAGAAATTGATAAAATATTTCAGCGTAACAAAAAGATGAATAACATTGAAGCATGCATCTTCTGAACTCAAAGGTGAGTACTCTCGCCGACCATGCACATGGCCCGAGGTTCGATCCCCTGACAACGACGCACACCTGATATCTATGGGCTACCGATATTCATGCTGAAAATCCCATACTGTACCAAAAATACAGTGTGGAATCAAGCTGTAATCAAAAATCAAAAATAAAAATAAGAAATACAAATGAATAAATTGACATATTTCTTACCATATTCTTTGCAATAAAATTAGTGTTACCATGGGAACTAAGTGATTTGATTTGGTAGAAGAAGAAGAAGAAGAGGGGAAGGTGGAGGAAGACAATAACATGACAAATGTTAGAGTGAAACTTGGGTACATTTGATGTTATTCTCTATCACATATTGATAATTGAAACCTTTAGCTTAAGCGATGGCTGACTTATTATTAATGCTGCTAATGCACACACTCTCGTGCAGAAGACAGTTGGACAGGATTTCATTCAACCGACTGTAAATACTCTTGTAGGAGAGAAGTAGCTTGGTCTTTCTTGTATATTTTTATTTATTAAGTGAGTTGTTTTCAGAAGTGGTAGAAAACGATGCATTTTGCTTTAGTTTTCTCAGATAACAATCACTTCAATTTGACCTTATTTGATGATTCATTGCGAATTAGGACTTTGAGTGTTTACAGATGAGATGGTTTAGCGTTACTGAAGTTTATTTAATGAAGATTTTTAGGTGAATATATGGACATTCCTTTTAATGCGTTACGGGCAGATGTGAGTGGATTCATGTAGGAACAATCATACTGACTGGCTGCAGTTAGAGAACCACTGGAAACCACCAGGGAGCACTGGACAGCTGGCTCGTACTTTTCAGTATTCATCCGCAGAATACAGACATGACTTTGATGACAAGGGTCGAATCTAGTTTAAAAGTCAAGCTCGTTATCCATTCAGCCACCTGGACGGATACCATTGGCCTATCACTTCCAATTTCTGCCAGTCGTTGATATAAATGATGCGACCGCCAGCCAATCTCATCGGTGAGCATCTTTCCTTATGACAAAGTTGATGGATCCTACTGATCACGCCTCACCATTGGAATTTCAGTTAATTTTATTCCTCAGGCAGGCACCAGTGAGAGACAGAATCACTTTCAAACGTTACTTCGTCGGAATTGGATTGATTTCAAGTCTGGTCACGATATGACCTCAGTTATAGTGACGCAGAAGTCCAATATTCAAGTTGCCACACTTCACAGCAGTACAGATATCGAAGTGACAAAAAGAAAGATAATACTGAAATAAGTAAAGAGGAAACTGTTTTAGAGGAAAGAAATGATTACTGCTTCAGTAATCAGAAAAAAAAACATCATGTTTGCACTAATGCGATAGATTTTAAGGATATCAGTTATGAAGCCATCTCTTGTCAGCCTATGCAAAATGACGACTTCCTCTGAAGTCAAACATGTGTAACCAATACGGAGCTTCCACGATTTTGCAATGGTTCATTTGAATAAAAGGTCAGTGTGAGAAATTCTATCCTCATATATAGCTGTGAGACATAAACTTTGAATGTAGAAGATATGAAAAGGCTAGGTGCTGTTGATCATAGCTGTCCTCGTTCCATCTCCCATGTTAAGCGTCATATTATGGTGCGTAGTTAGAAAATGGGTGCTAGGTAAGACGATTAAGTCAATCGATATAGAAGGAAAGGGAGAAGGATTGAACACATGCTGAAGAAACCACCGATTGGATTTGTGCTCCAGGCTTGTTCTAAACTGGAGCCAAATGGGAAATGATGTATTAGATGTTAGTTAGTCCATGGATGACATTAAAGAAGATCGTGCAATAAGAAGAAGAGAGCTCGATTTGTAATCAGAAGATCCTGTGTTAGAGCCCTGATTTGTGTGTATTTCTGCATAGAGTCAAACAAAGAAGAAACAGCTGTGAAAATACGCCCTGAATTTTAGCGGTATTCCATTTCATCTCTGATCTGACCAAATCGGTATTCAGTCAAATTCGTGCAAATAAACACTCGAAAAGTGGAGATTCGAAACACACAGTGATACGTCTAATAAACAAACTAATATGCAATTGCCTTTCCTAAATTCTGGTGCACGATCACACTAAGCGATGAGCATAAAATGCGTGAACTGTTGTAATTGGTGAGTGAGGACACTGTAAACAAAAGTATACTGCATAACGTGATTTACGAATTCTGATATTTGAATGATATGCTTGGTCGCTTAATTCACTTATATAAGTAGTATAGTGCGTGTGCGTATGCGATAGAGTCAGATCGGTATATATTGTAGCAGGAAAGGTGAAATACAAGATTTTGTGACAGCGTTTTTCTAAAATGACGAATTTCATGCTGTGATCGTATTTTCTCGTAATTTTCTATCATCTTTGCAAAATGCCCATTTGTGGTATGGTAGTTGATTTTATTACAGGTAAACACTGTTACACATTTTTCCTTGCAATTGTGTTCATGGTGGCTCAACAATAACAAAATAGATGATTCGGTGGTTTTCCACTTGCCTACAATGAAATAGATAATCTCACCTTGTACATACCAATCACCATGTATAGACGACTTTCTGTAAACAAGGCGTCAACTAGCCACACTATTGTGACATTACACAAAATTTGTCCTCTGGTATCTGCTCTCGTGAAGAGATGACGGGACACGCAGTAACCACTCCATATATATAAATAAGTTCTCTCAAGTTAAAGTGTATCCATATTAATCAGACTTCAGTGTGTCTGATCTCACTCGTGATTTTCGTTTGTTTGTATCACTGAGTGAATGTCTCTCAATTTTCTCACGTCGTCATTCTGATGATTGATAAGCAGAACAAAAATGAGCAGTGTAAGGCTGTCTACGACTAACTCATCAGCTCTCATTCTCTGAAACTTTCAACTATCCAATAGAATTGTAGTCCATAACAATCAGACTTCAAATGTTTATCATCATCACCAATAATAGAATTCATTCATTGCTTACCTCCTCAAGCGGAACACTGATCAACTTTTGAACATATAATTTCACTGCCTGCACTTCTATCCGGCGTCACTACTTCACGCGAGCTTTCGGTTCATCTTCACATAATATTTTCCATTTTGTCATCATACCAAACCCATGTTTGTCGCTGATCGTTCAGGATGCATTCGAGGAGTGGAACAGTGTGTGGTGTCACTCGATGATCACCACTGTGTATATCCAGTCAACCTTCATTTCCTACTGAACATTCGTTAGTGGGACAATAGGTTGTTGTCTGGCTCTATTTCACCTCTACCTCAACTGATGCTCTTTTAGTCGTTTGGAGTTTCATATGTCTCAGCGTCATATATATCGTGATGTAGGATGTGTTTGACAGCTAGTTCAACAATGTGGAGTGCGTCGCCATATATTTTCTCAAGTCTGATTCATTACTGGTTTGATGAGGACAAATACCGAGCACATCGTAACCTACTGCTCACTGGTGTATTTGGAGTAACTTAAGGAGTTAATATGGTGATGTTATTCATGGCAACGGTCGAGGCAACGAGACAAACAAGTTCATAATAATGGGAACTAACTTCTCAGAACCCTCTTAAATTCAACTACCTAAACAGGAAATCATCGTTTCAAACACAGTAGGCTAGGTTGATGATAACAACGAGAGGATCCTGAAATCAGGACACAGATCATTACTATGAAATATATGTGAAAGACTACAGCAGTCAACTCATTGAAATGGTATGGAAAGATGCTCAACAATGGCGTTCTATACGATGCAGAGACATATCGAATTCACTAAAAATAAAAGCTTCAGAACAACGTCGTAGGGTTCGGAACTAAAAGTCAGATTTGTTGTAATGAAAGGTAAGAAAGAAGGAGACATTCCAGAACAAAGAACAGGCGTAGAACACACTATCCAATGAAAGATTGGAAGGAAATGAAGATTGATTTAGGATAGACAAAGAGATAGATGGAGAGAAACGGTACGTGGTATAGTCAAATAGGAAGTAAATAAGAAGTAAACAGCCGCGAGAAGAATCGATGGGGATCCACATGTCATATGTGTCTGATGGAGAAATGAGGCAGGTCGTTTGAAAAGAAAACGTGCTTGTCAGGACTCGTGGACACTGGTCACCATGATGGGATCTGTCATATCATATTCCATTTCGTCCGGAATGTGTATACACCACTCGAAACAAAAGGAATGCATACTAATAACATTTGTTATCTCTCTCAAACCACAGTTTGGTACAAACAAATGAAAATCATGAGTGGGATCAGACACACTGCAGTCTGACTTCTTAGGCCACACATTTCCTGAGTGAAACTGACTGAAAAATACTGAGTGTTCACTAAGTGTCTCATCTGTTCACGACGGCGGATATCAAAGGACCAAGTTTGTGTAATGTCACAATAGTGTAGCTAGTTGACGCCTTGTTTACAGAAAGTCGTCTGTACATGGTGATTGGTTTGTACAAGGTGAGTGATTATCTATCTCATTGTAGGCAAGTGGAAAACCACCGAATCATCTTTTTTGTTATTTTTGAGCCACCATGAACATAATTGCATGGTTTAGTATAGCTGGTTTGTCGACGGAAACAGTGTTTACCTGTAATAAAATCAACTACCATACCACAAATGGGCATTTTGCAAAGATGATAGAAAATTACGAGAAAATACGATCACAGCATGAAATTCGTCATTTTAGAAAAACGCTGTCACAAAATCTTGTATTTCACCTTTCCTGCTACAATATATACCGATGTGACTCTATCGCATACGCACACGCACTATACTACTTATATAAGTGAATTAAGCGACCAAGCATATCATTCAAATATCAGAATTCGTAAATCACGTTATGCAGTATACTTTTGTTTACAGTGTCCTCACTCACCAATTACAACAGTTCACGCATTTTATGCTCATCGCTTAGTGTGATCGTGCACCAGAATTTAGGAAAGGCGATTGCATATTAGTTTGTTTATTAGACGGATCACTGTGTGTTTCGAATCTCCACTTTTCGAGTGTTTATTTGCACGAATTTGACTGAATACCGATTTGGTCAGATCAGAGATGAAATGGAATACCGCTAAAATTCTGAATTCCACGAGAAGTCATTACTGGTCGAATAACGTCATTTGATTCCCCAGGCGTCGTTGAGCTTCCCGTTTTGACATTCTGCGTTTCGACGACGGCTGTCTATTTCAGTCTGGTCAATCTGTGTCCTTCAGTGGTTAAGGGATAGAGTGCTCACAAGGAGGATATTTATCAGGCCAAATGATGTCAGATTGAAGTTTCGCCGATACAATTTGGTTATCAATGAAAATTAGGATTCATTTCAAAATTTCACCTAATGAGTATATGAAATGTTTACTGAAGTTTAATGCAGACGGAACGGTAGAAGCTGGAATAGCTGATATAATCGGAAATATTTATATTTGATAGAGGTGTGTTAGTTGTATTCAATGAGCATCCCATTGTTATGTCCTCCATGACAATATGCTTCATCAGTCTTTCACTACTCTCCTAGTATGTTTCATTGTGAAGCGAACTCCTTGACGGATTTTCACTGGGAAACTCTCACAGGAAAGAGACATACAGCCTTACATATTCTCGTAGGCATTCGTTATCTTCTCAATGACCTTTCAATTCATTTACATTTGGTTTGTGACTTCCTACTTTTATTCCCATTGCATTCCAAATAGAATTTAGAGCTTCGTCGGCACATTTCCACTTCACTCTCTTCTCTGAAACTGTTTTATAAGGTCGATATTTTATGCACGTCCTTGTTGGTCATTGTTTCTGGTTGTCTTATCTTCAGTCTGGATCAAGTGAAGACAGTTGTTGATGAAAGTCTGAAGCCTGTTCGAAATTGTTGTGGTGACGAATGTATCAAGTCCCAGTGACTAATAGTAATGACTGTTGAAAATTTGATTCTTGTTTCTTATACTGAAGGCGGATGTTTTCTACACCCATACCACCTGTGGTCGAGATGATTCTGCCCAGATAAGTGAAAGAGGAGCATTTCATCAAACGTTTCTGTCTTAAGCGTTGGCGTTTGTTCTTGTTTGTTTGGTACGCTCATCATTCCTGTCTCCTCTATGCTCACTTCAAGTCCTGACTCTACTGTCAGCGTGTCACTTTTCTGCTGTAGGTCTTTGATTTTGTGAATGATGCTGTGTCATCTGTCAATCATGGTACATTGTTATCACCATTAATTATTAGATCCTAATTCCCATACAAATTATATATATATATATGTCTATAGTGAATTGTAGTTATTCCTCTTAATGATATCAGTTCAGTGATAGAATATGTACGACCGATGTCGTTTACAACAAGAGTGATCACTCGATAATACTATAGACCAGTGGAATCGTTAGGTTGATTGATATCAATCTGTTGTGGTCTCATAGGTCAAATAACCATTCAGTGTACAACAAGTAGTATTAGCAGAACTCTACCATGAAAACGAGACGAAAAGCGGTCATTGATCACTTCCATCGAAGCGGCTGGAAAGAAAATATGAGTGTTAAATGTGTACATGTAATTTCAAGGCTTTTCTGTTGCTTCGGACAGAATGAAATATACTTTGAGTCCCTGGAACTAATACAATCAAATGACGTGAATGAAATCTTTGTTTATAGAAAGAAAATGTTGAGGAATCTTAGAATACCCGGAGGAAAGTTTCGTCAAATATTACATAATTGTAACATTTATCGTAATTTCTTAAATCTTCTCCCATCATTTTGGTTACAAAATACTTCCTTATACTGACAGTTGTATTGAAGTTATCATCGCATCTCACTGAATGTTGTTCTTGTAAACTACAGCCACCATGACTCACTATTTCTTTGGCAGAAGGAAACACATGGACGGGCTTATTTTGCTTAATGCGATCCCTAGTTTAAGCAGTCTGCAGCTGAAGAGAAGCTTGATAATAGAAAGTATGTACATTTCACACTTGGAATCATGTGGTTGTCAATTTAACGAAAATGAGTGGTACACTGAATAGCTGTTTCATCCTGTTTGTGGATTGTTTTGGACTCTGTACACATGGTTACACGATAGTAACGACTTCGGCTCAATTTCTAGTGAGATGGTAGGTGCGTGTCACTGAATTAGGACGAAGTTGCTGTTCATTTCTCCCAAGCTGCTAACAGTCATCTAAATAAAGTCAGTTGATGACGACATCCTGCATGAAACCAATCAAATCTCTCTCATCCCAGAATTTGATAACTCACCATTCATTCATTCATTGGTTGTCAAATATTATAGACAAGAATACAATGGTTAAATATATTCACCACATTATATATTCTTCATTGACTGTCACATGAAAACTTTAAAGGGACATTTCGCTAACCATATTGAACATACACACTGTTGTACACAACATTTACAGTAAATTAAGGCAAAAATACGAATACTTGGGTAGTAAACTTTTACGTCAAAATGGAGGATTTCGGTTCATTGAGTCATGTTTGTGACATGCTACACTGTCATAATGGAAGAGAATAAGCATCCATGTAATAGTTACTTTTGATTAGTCATTATCTCACACTTATTACGTCACGCCAACTTCTGCCTCTTTTCTAATCTACAATTAGTCATCCCATCTTACACCTTACATTATGTGATGCATTTTTCGATGACACAGTTTCCCAGTATCTGACTGGTCAAAAGGTTTCTTTGTTTAATATTATTACGACTGAACAACTCATGAAAGTCAATCGTCGAAAAACATTTTCATCTGCGTTTCAGCCTTTTTCTTATGACTCACTATGGGAATATTTCGTTCATATTGGACACTTCCTAATCAACAGGTTGTACACATTTTAAACACTCATGAGATTAGTAAACACCTTGAGTGGTCAGATTTCAGTGGATTATATCCAACGAAATAAAAGAGATTAAATACAATAAGATGATGGATGGACACCCGGTGTTTATATCGCTTCACCGAAGCTGGTTGGTAGGTACTACTGGTCGATATGATTGGTGGCATATAGCGTCAAACACACGCACATACACTTTATCAGTAATGATTCATTATGATGTCACTTCAACAACATTATTCATATCGAATGAACACTTTCAATCATTGATTCGACTGAGGTGAACAGATACGAGTGATTTTATATGTGTCCACCATCAGATCCCCTGAACAGTAGCTCAGGAAACTATTGTTCTTTTCGTTTGTAAGTGAATGAGATATTTCATTGCAAGAAAACATGTGATATGACAAGATTTGAGATTCGGAAATTGAGGTTTATGTGGCTTCGGTTGGTTTCAGAGTAAGCAAATCATCATTCAAATCTAAGTCTCAGAGTTGTTATGAAATGTGCACTTGTGTATGTCCTGGGGATCAATCCAACGACATTATTTCACTTTGTGCAGTGAGAACAGCTGTATCAATCAGTCAATTGTTTGTAATTCACTGAGTTTTGAGTTCTCCATAGGTGACGATGAGGGATCGAGATGATTTCTGCAAGCTTTATAAAACCAATAAATAAGTCTGATTCAGTGCGGATAGCCTCCTCCTGACTCGTGAATGGTAAACAACTCGACATTCACCTTTAGTAAGATAGAGTAAGACAGACATAAAAATAAAATCCTACTGTGGATTGTTATTTTACAATAAACACCTTACCACACACACAAACACACGCATTTCACCCTTTTTTTATTGAATGTCCAATGAGTGACATTCACTTCTGAATAAGAAAATTCAATAATACATATTTGTCTGGGTTATTCTGTATCCTTCATTAAGGTTTATGCCCAGAATAGGATCATTGTTTCAGTCATCCAAAATATTTTTCATTAATTGTACTGAAAAAAATTAACAGCCTCATTTGGCGTTTTTTCGCAAATTCTATTTCTATTAAATTCTGCATCTCAGTTTTCACAATCAAACTGTCTTACAAATTAACGTATGTCCCTTAGTTTATTTTCAACTTGGCTGTCCAAATTCATCTCTCAAATAAATATATGAGTGTCCATTTCTTTAAAATTTAAAGGCGATAGAAAGACTACTATTGTTATTATTGCTAATTTTCTAATTGAACCGAATCTCTGAACTGTAAAATATGGAATGACTGTCACTGGAGTAGTGATAGAGCTGTCAACTGTGAGTTGTAGATGAGTTCAGTTTGATCACTGAGGTGACACTTGATATACTGTTGTGGGAAGTGTTAAAATGGGAATAAACTCAACTTCAACACTACTGGTGACTGGTTTCAGTGACTTTGTAATATTGATGTCGTCTTGAAATGAAAACCACCACGTAAACATTTTCATCACCACACAAATCACATAGAAAACTTGAAGCCATTTATGTTTCACTGATGAAAACCGACCAGTCATTAGTAAGCTGAAGTGTGGCTCTAAATACCTGACCTATCTGTGACTTATCCGTTCAATACAACTCCACAACTGCATTGTATTTCACTAGCGCTTACATCGACAGACGTTTAGTTCAAGTTACAGAGGAAACACAGTCACTCACTGAGATGAAGGTAAAGATAAATGATGAGTTCTCACCCTGATTATGGGTTTGGTTAACAGCCAAATACGAACCACCATATACGAAATTATTTTTATTTTTATTGAAGTTTACTTGGATTCAACTTTTAACTACTATTGTATTTCAGTGATATAATATACTGATATTCATCTTATTGTTACACACCTAATTTTTCTGAAAGCCCCATATTACTAACTCCCATAAGAGAGTTGGATTATATTCACTGTTATCTGTTCTAATATTTTAGTGAAACTAATTTCTCTAGGGGTAATTCGAAACCTGTATATGTGGAACTTCTGTTAAGCCTTCTCACTGTAGATTCGAGATATTAAACGCTTCGTTGTCAATAGTGTGTCATCTTTCTTCCTTGCTTAGCTTCATGGTAGCATCCTACCATCATGTTTTTCATAAGGATTGGTGACGCAAATCCAGTAGTTGAGGCAGTCCAGACATGCTGCCTGTGGCTGAAACGATGCTTCTGAGATAATTGAAGGAGACAACCTCCGCTGAGTTCCACTGCTTTTTCTCTTGATTTTCGCTTGGTTTGATTGGTAGTAGTATTTTCCATATTTCGGGTATGAGTGATGAGTCATTCTTATTGCATGTGTTGGGTGTAGACTGGATGAACAAGGATTCAATAATCAACCTCTCTCTCCACCTACCTAGATTACTTTTTAGAATTTTAACCCTCTCCCATCCTATTGTGTGGTTGTGTGTCAATGCATGCATTGCAATTGCTGAGCTTTTTTTTCTAAATTGTTTATCTTCTCGGGGTCAACCATTCTTACCTTAGCTAAATTCTTATGTTCCTAAAATCTAACTACCCCTGACCTGTCAGTTTGACCTATGTAGTTGACCTCACGGTCATTGCGTGTTATTTTGTAAATTATATTGTTTTATTGGAAAGGAAACACGTAGATCAGTGAAGAGTCACTTTTCGGCGAATTCATTTTCTTAGCTGTACAATCGCAAATATACATACATGTGTTATTTTGTATGTATGTGCACATTAAGTTTGTCAAACAAAATTACAATTGGTTAAGGTTATTTTAACTAAACAGGTGAAGATTGGTAATACAAGTCAAGAAAATTAGATGTTAATGAAACTAGAGTAGTAACAAAGGTGATGAGTTGTCACAAACAGTTGTTAGAAGAAGTTATGTAATAATATGAATAGTTTGATGATTGAGTTGCACTCAGGATACACATGGGAACAAAGTAGATAAAACGAAATTACGTAAGAGTTCTAAATGAATACAAGAAATATAAGTGACTAAAGAGCAGGTAAAGAAACAAATTGAACAATCTAACAGGTAATGAAACAAATGAAATACCGACAACATATTTGGAAGAATTATTATTGAGGTGCACTCTGTACGTCCAGTTCACATTCAACGACACCATCTACAGACAAAAAGATGGTATTGCAATGGGATCTCCGTTGGGTCCACTACTATCAGGTTGCTTCGCGGCAAGCCTCGAGAGAAGTCCACTTAAGCCGAGCATTGACAATTTGTGACTGTATAAAAGATACGTGGACGACATTTCCATTATTTGTGACAACAACAATGAGTCTACACCCGACACATGAAATAGGAATGAATCATCACTGATACCCGAAATATGGAAAATACTACTACCAATCAAACCAAGAGAAAATCAAGAGAAAAAACAGTGGAACTCAGCGGAGGTTTTCTCCTTCAATTATCTAGGAATTATCGTTTCCACCAACCTGGCCTAGACTACTAGATTGTCAGTTTTCTAGCTGATCCTAAGCCCGGATATAGAGGGATGGTTGGGGCGTGGTTCTAGCCACTCTTCCCCCAAAACGCAACCAAACCACCAGAGAAACTTCAATGCACCAATATAATAAAAATTCTAAAAATTTGAACAGTAAGCTTGTTTTTCGCTGGAATCGGGGAAGTGAAATGACGCAGGCTGGCGAAAGCCTTCGGGAAGCCGGTCAGCCGATATGCCTTCTTTCGATGAAAGCAAAAATAAGGATGGGTACATGGAATGTTCGTACAACATACTTAACTGTAAAAGTTGCCCAGGTAGCAGCAGAAATGGGAAGATATAGAATAGAAGTGCTGGGAATCTGCGAGAGCAGATGGAACGGGTGTGGTAAGTGCCAACTGCCAACTAGGGAGACAATAATCTATTCCGGCCACACAGAGGACAATCACGAGCACATCGAGGGAGTGGCCATCATGATGTCACCAACAACAGCCAAAGCTCTCATGCAGTGGGAACCAATCTCCTCCAGGATAATGACAGCCATGTTATACTGAAAAGGAAGAAGGGTTACAATCATTCAATGCTATGCGCCTACAATGATTTGGTGATTGGTGGCAGTGTGTTCAAACACAGGGAAATACACAAGGCGACATGGATTTCACCAGATGGATACACCAAAAACCAGATAGACTTCACTTCAATCTCAAGGAAGTGGAGACGGAGACTTGTGGACACAAGATCGAGGAGAGGATCAGATGTGGGTTCAGACCACTATCTAGTACAAGGGACTTTCAAGGTGAAGCTAAAAGCCTCGAGGATAGCTCGCATAGGCCAAAATGCAAGTTCAACACGCAAAAACTGAAGGACACATCCACAATGGACACTTTCATTGCAACTGTTAGAGCAAAGCAGGAAACACTACATGACATCTTTGAGGAACCATGCGTGGAAGACCACCGGAACTCTCTGAAGGTGATTTCCAACGAAACGTGTTCAACGGTTCTAGGAAGAAAGAAGAGACAAGACAAGGAATGGCTCTCAACGGACACTTGGAAGCTAATAGAGAAGAAGAGAATGGTGAAAGAGAAAATGATTCAATGCAAAGACGGGCAAGAGAGAGAGGGAGGCGCTGAGCACAACTTACACAACATTGGACAAAGAAGTGAAGAAGAGTGCTAGGAAGGACAACAGACGATTCTACGACAACCTCGCCACTGAAGCTGAAAAGGCAGCAGGCAAAATGGACCTGAAGACACAATATCAGATAACCAAATCTCTATCCGGAAAGAGATCAACACAAGCGAAACCTATGAAAGACAGCCAAGGGAACTCAATTATCAAGGAAGAAAGACAGATTAAACAATAGGCGGATCACTTCAAAGGACTCTTGAACCGACCACCACCTGCAACCTATCCAGAAATACCAACAACAGCACGTACACAACTGCAAGTTGACATCAGTCCTCCAACGAAAGCTGAAGTCTTGAATGCAATCAAGCTTGTGAAAGCTGGAAGAGCAGCTGGACCAGATGGAATACCTCCTGAAGCACTGAAAGCGGACCCAGGGACGACAACAGATATGCTGACTCCATTATTGCAAAAGGTCTGGAAGGAGGGAAAGGTGTCTACTGACTGGAGGAAAGGTTACCTCGTGAAACTTCCAAAGAAGGGAGACTCTGCAAGAACTGGCGGGGGAGCATGCTCCTATCGATGCCAAGTAAAATCCTGAGTCGCAACTCCGACCAAAACAAGCTGGATTCAGGAAAGGCAAATCATGTACTGACCAAATTGCAACTCTACGCATCATCACAGAACAAAGCATGGAATGACAATCAAACCTCTACCTCAACTTTATAGACTTTGAGAAGGTCTTCTGCAGACAGCGTTGACCGTGAAGTAATTTGGAGACTACTCGAGTACTACTGCGTACATTGCCCAAATATTCATCAACCTTATTCAACAGCTGTACGACAACGGCACATGTCAAGTGATCCACAATGGAAAACTCAGTGAGGCATTTGGAGTAAACACAGGAGTCAGACAAGGGTGATTATTATCATGAATGATATTCCTAATTGTGGTGGACTGGATTATGCATCAGAAAGTGGGTGGGAAACGAGAAGACAGGGATATCCTGGACCGACCGACGTGAAGAACCTAGAAGACCTGGATTTCGCGCGTGGATGATTTATGTTTGATGCCACTGTCACAAAATCGAAGACTTACAAGCTAAAACCGACAGACTGGTCGAAGAAGCGGCCGGCGAAGACAGGACTCCAAGTGAACATAGACAAGACGGAGGTTATGAAAATAACCAACCACAACAACAACAACAACAGCAGCAACATCCAGCATCAATCACCATCAACGGGAGGGATTTAAAAGAGGTTACTTCATTCACTTATCTAGCGAGCATTGTCTCAACTACACGCAGTCGGAACGGACGAGGATGTCAAATCGAGTGAGAATCGAGAAGGTGAGAAACACATTCATCAACCTGAAACCAATCTGGAAGTCTTCGTCACTCAGCCAGCATCAACAACAAAATTCGGTCGGATTTTCAATACAAACAACGTCAAGTCAGTCAGTTCTTCTATACGGATCATTAACTTGGCGGGCGGTCACAAAGAATATTTCCAACAGCCTGTTGCAGACCTTTATCAACAACTGTCTTCGCTGGCTCTATACTGAAGATCAGATGGCCGGGCCGGAATGAATCACCAACAAGAAACCATGGGAGCACACAAAACAAGAACCAATCGCTTAACAAATATGCAGGAGGAAGTGGAGAGGGATTAGACACTCGCTGAGGAGTCCGCTACTGGGTGACATCGCGCGCGCGTTAGGCCATTGCTCGAGGGAACCTGAAAGGGAAGCGGTGAGTGGGACGGCAGAGCAAGGGTGACATGGAGGAGATCCTGTGAAGAGGAGTTGAACCAGTATGGACTAACATGGATGCAGGTGAAAAGTACAGCAGAAGACAGTAGCAAGTGGAGACGTGCAGTTGAAGCCCTGTCTTCCACTAGGAACCCGAGGAAACAATTACAATAATAATTACTACTATTGTAGTTGTCCTTTTCTCTTTATTGACAATAATAGCAATAATTAGAATAATAATAATCCCATTTACTTCGTATCCGATCATCAATATTATTAGTTTTGTTTTGATGAAATAAAAGCAAAATAACACACGATCACTTTTTCATCATTTAGCGTTTTATCGAAAACAGAGAGAGTTTTTTCTGGTTGAGTGAATTTCCTTCCTCTCACAAGCATAAAAATACATAAACTAGGGAAATTCTACTTTTACGTGGATTTCGCCTGAAATCTGTATTGGAGTGTAGCCTGACTTTCCGTTTCTTACCCAACCACATAATGCATAGATGGAAAGACAAGAATAAATATCAGAAGTGATTAATAGTCACCATTAGATTATGAGCTGTAAAAGCTTCTTTTAAGAAATAAGCTGAAAACAGTCGAACTCTCGAAAGGTGATTATCTACTACTAACTACTAATACTACTGCGAAAAAGGTTACAGAGGTCTCAGTCATTAACTTCAACTTTTGTACTGCTGTGAAGTGTGACAACTTGAACACTGCACATCTGCGTCACTATAACTGTGGTTAATTCGTGGCCAAACTTGAAATCAATCCAATTCCGGTAAAGCAACATTTGAAAATGAGTTTGTTGCTTACTAGTGACTGACCACATAATGAAATTAACTGAAATTCCAGTGGTAAGGCGTGTTCAGTGGGATCCATCAACTTGGTCATGAGGACAGATACTCACCGATGACATTGGCTAGTGGTCGCATCAATTATATTGCTGACTGGCAGAAATTGGAAATGATGATGGGCCAATGATATCTGTCCATGTGGCTGAATGGATAACGAGCTTGACTATTAAACTAGATTCGATCCCTGTCAGCAGGGTGATGTCTGCATAGTGCGGATGAGTACCAGAAAGGATGAGCCAGCTATCCAGTACTCCCTGATTGTTTTCAGTGGTTCTCTAATTGAATTCAGTTCGTGATCAACATGATGGTTCCTACATGAGTCGACTCACATCTGCCCATAACGCCTAAACAAGAATGTCTAAATAATTGCCTCCAAGTCTTTGCTGAATAAACTTCAGTGACGCTAACGGATCTCATTTATCCACACGTGAAGACCTAATTCACATTGAATCATAAAGTAAAGTCAAATTGAAATACTTATTATCTGAGAAAACTGAAGTGAATAAGCCTCGTTTTCTACCACTCTTGAAAACAACTCACTTATTAAATGAAAATACACAAGAAAGACTATAAATTTTATTTCATTGACATCAAACTATTTATCTCCTACAAGAGTAATTGTACTCGGTTCAATGAAATCCAGTCCAACTGTCTTCTGCATGCGAGTGTAGGTATTAACAGCAATAATAATAATAACAAGTTAGCCATCACTTAAGCTAAACGTTTCAATTATCAATACGTGATAGAGCATAACATCGAATGTATCCAAGTTTCACTACACCATTTCCCATGCTGTTATCTTCCTCTTCTTCTTCTTCTTCTACTTCTAACAGAAATCAGTTGGTTGCTAATAGTAACAAGAATAGTGATGCAAAAGAATATGACAAGAAATATGTCAATTTATTTATTCGTATGAGGGGCATTTAAACTAATCAAGATCAGTTCAGAATATACATGTTTCAATGTTATTCGTCTTTTCTGTTAAAATTGAAATAATTCGTCAATTTCTTTTAATATTTCTTCGGGTATTGTTCACGAGGGTGTATGAATGCCATCCTGTGTGGTTACGAAAAGGTGGGGCTATAAGCAGTGAGATAAACGAACGTCTGGTCACTACAAGTCGCCTCTGTATAAAGGAAATATTTGTTCAACTCATTCAACTATCATGGTCCTAATCTACCTGTGGCAAAATACGACAATCTCCACGCATATTTTGGACCTATTTAATTTTTGTGTCGTTTATTTAGTTTGTAAACCCTCAACTTATTACATCACTTGGTACTGTGATTATTCTCCCTTTGAACTATTCCCAGTAGTATCTCACTTATCAAAATTATGGACTTATCTAATTCACTATACGTTTTGAAATATTGTTTTTTATCACGGAATTATCACCTTGTTGTGTAATATATTAATTTCTTACTGACTAACCTGATTACTTCTACACCCAAGTTCATTTCATGAACTATTTTATAAGGTATACAAACAATTATTCCTTGTCACAATTCAAATAATCATTTTCTCAAAGTCTTTTATTTATATGATTGTACAGCTTGATGATAAATTTGTTGAAAAGAGACTTCCCACTGAATCAGTCGTTCTGATTTTCCACATGTCCCACTGGACAGTTTCCACGGTTCATTCTTCTCCTACTTGAACTGACACTACCGCAAATGCAGACTGATTGATAAATCTATGACTATGATAAATCTTGTCAGTAGCACATGCAACACTACTACTCCTTCCACTACAATTGTTGGTGTTACTGTTTGTGTAATCGTGTTCCTCCCAATTGACTTCAGTGTTATCATCTGCCTTTCTCCAGCACATGATATTTGTTCTAACAAACATTTTCGAGCACAAATCTCACTGACAGTAAGACAGTCTGATGGCGACTTGCATTTGCAGATTACTACTGACTTGAAAATGAGGAGGATGAGAAAGGATGGATTCCAGTGTAGATTTGCAAGTAGAAAATAAGTGGTAAGACGTTGGTTGGAAATAATGAGTTGATTGATAGACTTGACTGTATTTGTGTGATTGATACGAATGGTTTATTTATTTCAGTTTATATTTGAAATATTGTGTCAGGTGGATACATCGACTCGTTCTTTCGAATAATAAGATTGAATACGCACGATATCAACTAACCTGTCCATGTAACTATGGGTTGTAATTTAGCCAAGAGTTAGCTGGTGTCAGAAAACTGAAGATGTTTGGACTATTCAGTGAATACCTCCTAAGACGAGCTTTCTACTTTACTGACACTCATCAGGATGGAAGCACTGCTATTTGATACTCCATATATTCACCGTGATATGACATAAATTACATAAATGGTATCAGAAACCTCAGGAATTTTACCAATAAGAATTTGGCTTGATGGATTTCAACTGACTATGACAATAATGTTGAGATTGCATAATCGCTGGTTTACCATGTACTTAATGAGGCTGGAGAAGTGAATCGAATTCGCTTCGATACTCACAAAATCCCCAAACATCATTTTAGATAAAAAGAAATAGATGAGTGAGGCGACATAAAACATTCAGCTCCTAATTTGTCGCCAATCTCCACTTACTCGTTGCAGTCATATCTATCTCTTTACTCAATCGGTGTACTATGTTTATTATTTCGAAGACGGAAGCAGTGTTTCCACTCCACTCATACAAGTGGTCGATAACAAAAATACGTTCCGATGTTTCTTGTTCGCCTAAATATTCGATCCCCGATAAAAACAGAAACACCACGCATCAAGATTAATATTCCTCCGAGTAATTGTTTGATTACAAGCGAAAAATTAATATTTCTAAAGCAAACAGACGTTGTACTGCTTTGCGCCTTTGCAAAGACATGTTAATATAAACAGAACTTAGCCTGAGTGGGGATCCAGTTTATGGTTTATTCTCTTGCAGAAGGAGAGATTGTTTAATCGTTTAATTTGTGTTAACTGAAAGTTAACTTATCTGATAAAACTTTGTGGACAAAACCGAGAAGATTAACAAAGACATCAACTCGGATATTTCAATTTCAAAAGTTTTACAAGTGCAATGAACACATGCATACACAAGGAATTTAATCTCATCAAAATTATCACCTAGATTATCATGGAAATGGAGGCGGGATTAAAGGAGATATTGGTTATCAATTTGATGTGAAAATTTACGAGCTGTCCAATACTCCAGGTTTTCCAGTCCTTCGCTAACTAATGTCAGCTAATGATGAAAAACTATAGTAAATCTAGAATTGTTAGAAGTTGGAATTCATTACTAATTGGATTGGGACTCACAGGTTGAATGGCCTGAGAGCTCTCTCTTAAATCAGTAGATACTGGGTTCAAGTTGGATTTCACCTCGAATCACCATTAGTCATAGAACCATTGTGAATCAAGGATTATTACATATTATTTTATTCTTATTCTAGGCTTCTCAGCAGTACACCTTTTGAATCCACGAGAAATTGTAGGCGGGTTTAGGTTGTGACTTCGTTCAAGAATAATGATAGAAAGACGAGCTCGTTGTATTTGATCATGTACTTAGAAAGCTGCCTACTATCACGAGTGATATTCCTGATTGTAGTTGACTGGATTATGCGACAAAATTGAGAATGAGACCAAGAAGACAGACATACATTGGACCAATGATAATACGCTAGATGATTTGAGCCTCAGTCACATCATCCGTCGTTGATCATCATCAACTTTGAACCCTGTGTTTATTAGGTTGGCCGAAATCAGTCAATCAATCGAAATGATTCTCAGAGAAGTCAAACTCAATACATGTCATTACATTGACAATGGAGTGAATGTGTTTCTCAAATGAGTCACTCCTAAGAATTTAAGAAAGTGCCTGCCTTCCCTAACTCACATTATTATATGTGTAAAACTTGGGAACTGTGGTAGTAAGTAATTCCATACAAGTTTGTTGATTATATGTATCATACAGTGATACGTCTAATAAACAAACTAATATTCAATCGCATTTCCTATGTTCCGGTGCATGGTCACACCAATCAATGAGCATAAAATGCGTGAACTGTTGTAATTGGTGAGTGAGGACACTGTAAGAGAAGTATAGAGCATAACGTGATTTACGAATTATGATATTTGAATAATACGCTTGGTCGCTTAATTCACTTATATAAGTAGTATAGTGCGTGTGCGCATGCGAAACAGTCAGATTGGTATATATTGTAACGAAGAAGGTGAAATGCGAGATTTTGTGACAGCATTCCTCTAAAAATCACGACCTTCATGCTGTAATTGTATTTTGTCGTGATTTTGTATCACTTTTGCAAAATGGCTATTTGTAGTATGGTAGTTGGATTTATAACAGGTGATGACTGCTACATTGAGCCGATTACTCCGCTTGCTGTAAACAAGGCGTCAACTAGCTTCACTATTGTGACATTCAATAAACTTGGTCCTCTGGTATCTACCCTCGTGAAGAGATGATGAGGCACGGAGTAACTACTCCATATGTCAAATAAAGTATAATTATATTTTAATAGTTTACACGCAATGATAAGTTTTGTTATTGGTATTATTTCGAGCGAAATTCCTGCCCATGTTCACACCACTGTTGGAATTTTTTTATGGAATAAAACAATTATACTTTATTTGGTCTAATTCACAATGCTCAGACTTTTTACTGATATCACTCCATATATATTAATAAGTTCTCTCAAGGTTAAGTGTAGCCATATTTAACATCTAAGGGTCGTCGATTTCGAGAAAACATCCTGCAGCGTCTCTGGTGAAATCATTTGACATCTATTTCAACAATGTGGGGTGCATCGCCACCAATATTTGGCGTAGAACTCACCATCCAACGAAACTGTGGAAGGAAATGAAGATTGATAGGTGGATAGAAATGGTACGTGGTATAGTCAATTATGAGGTAAACAGTGGCGCGAAGAATCAATGGTAATCCACATGTCAGATGTCTCTGATGGAGGAATGAGGCAGGTCGTGTGAAGAGAAAACGTGCTTGTCTGTACTCGCTGACCAAGGTTACTATGATGAGATCTATCCTATCATATTCCATTTCGTCTGGAATGGGCATACACCACTCGGAACAAAAGGAATGCATACTAACAACATTGGTTATCTCTCTCAAATGTTTACTCCAACGCACGTGATTTACTTCCAACTTCGATTTCATTACGAATCGTCCCTGGTGAATGGATCATCGAATACAAATGAGCACTGTAGAGTTGTTTCCTTCTAGTTTGTGACTTGAAATCTAGCCTCGAAAGCTTTTGAATGAAGTCATGTGCTGTGGAGAAATCTTTGAAGAGGAAGGATGAATTAACTCTTCGATGGTGACTGGTTTTCGAGAATTCTCCTACTCATGTTGTTTCACGATAAATTCTATCTAGGAATCATATGAGGATAACTAGTCATTTTCAACTTGTCATGTGAACCGAACTCACTACAAGAGTTCATAGTGTTGAAACGAATTCTACATCACGTTGGAGTTTGCATACTTCTCAGGAGTCACTCAATATCGATGAAATATCCTTCTGATGAATTCAGTTCCCAGTAACAGCCAACTTATATTAATATTTTATTTAGCTGCATGTTAAATCTGTTATTTCCTTGGATGCATAGTCAGTGTAAGTCTTAAACAGGAATGTGGGTTTCAGTGCACAATCAATGATGCAGTAAGTTTAACTTCTCAGGTGATCGAAAAAGGACGGTGGTCCACTTTGTCACCACGCTAATCGGGTCATCAATGACACTTATAAAATATATTTTGTGGAAAGACTGTGTCGTCTCTGTGCATTCACAAATGTTGCTCGTAGATCTACTCTCATGATGGTGGATTGTTCATTCAACTGGTCACTAAGCTTGGTGGCGCCTAGCCAGTAGCAATGATGGTCACTAACAAAAATCAGTCAGTTTCAAACACGACGCGAAATTCTTGTAAGCAGATGCGATGTACAGCTGAAAGCAATTATGCCGAGTGGAATAGAATGAATAGACTCAGTAATTCACTTCGAACAACACGTACTCGGTATCACGTAATGATCTCTGATGTTGCTACTTCTGCATTCTCAATTGCTGGTTATTGGAGCTTGTTACTAGTCACTTATTGACAGATAAAGTTTTCTTTTCAAACGACCTGCCTCATTTCTCCATCAGAGACATCTGACATGTGGATCCCCATCGATTCTTCTCGCCGGTGTTTACTTCTTATTTGACTATACCACGTACCATTTCTATCCACCTATCTCTTTATCTATTCCAAATCAAACTTCATAGCCTTCCTTAGTTTCGTTGGATGGTGTGCTCTACGCCTGTTATTTGTACTGGGAGATCTCCTTGTTTCTTACCTTTCATTACAATAAATCTGACTTTTAGTGTCGAACCCTACGACGTTGTTCTCAAGCTTTTATTTTTAGTGAATCCTACATGTCTCTGCAGAGTATAGAACGTCATTGTTGAGCATCTTTCCATACCAATTCAATGAGTTGACTGATGTAGTCTTTCACATATATTTCATAGTAATGATCTGTGTCCTGATTTCAGGATCCTTTCATTGTTATCATCAACCTAGCCTACTGTGTTTCAAACAATGATTTCCTGTTTGGGTAGTTGAATTTAAAATGGTTCTGAGAAGTTAGTTCCCATTATTATGAACTTGTTTGTCTCGTTGCCTCAACCGTTACCATGAATAACATCATTATAATAACTCTTTACGTTACTTCGATTACACCAGTGAGCAGTAGGCTAAGATGTGCTCGGTATTTGTCCTCATCAAACCGGTATTGAATCAGAATTGTGAAATTTTCAAGTATTGGTTTTTTGTAGGGATTTTGTTTGATTGCATGGAGGATTTAATCATGATAAACCAATACTTGAAAAAACCAATACTTGAAAATTCATCTGATGCTCACTAGTGACTGGCCCTATTCAGGCAGTTAACCTGGGGTTCTAGTGGGAAGCCGTGACCAGTAGGGTACAGCAGGTCGAAGATGAGGCAGTAACTCATCGAAGAAGACATTGCGAAGTGGTCGCGCTATGTCGTGAACTGGCAGAAGTTAGAATTCAAGGACCATTGGATCGGGTCCCATTGGCTCAATGGTCTACGAGCTCGCCTTGTAACCAGAAGGTCCTGGGTTCGAATCCCGGTGGGTGCGTACTGCTGAGGAGACCCAAACTAGGACGAAACGGCTGTCCAGTACTCCCAGGTTTTCCAGTGGTTCTCTAACTGATGTCAGCTCAGAATTGTGAAAATTTATGGTGACGCACTCCACATTGTTGAACTAGCTGTCAAATACATCCTACATCACGATATATATGACGCTGAGACATATGAAACTCCAAACGACTAAAAGAGCATCAGTTGAGGTAGAGGTGAAATAGAGCCAGACAACAACCTATTGTCCCACTAACGAATGTTCAGTAGGAAATGAAGGTTGACTGGATATACACGGTGGTGATCATCGAGTGACACCACACACTGTTCCACTCCTCGAATGCATCCTGAACAATCAGCGACAAACATGGGTTTGGTATGATGACAAAATGGAAAATATTATGTGAAGATGAACCGAAAGCTCGCGTGAAGTAGTGAAGCCGGATAGAAGTGCAGGCAGTGAAATTATATGTTCAAAAGTTGATCAGTGTTCCGCTTGAGGAGGCAAGCAATGAATGAATTCTATTATTGGTGATGATGATAAACATTTGAAGTCTGATTGTTATGGACTACAATTCTATTGGATAGTTGAAAGTTTCAGAGAATGAGAGCTGACGAGTTAGTCGTAGACAGCCTTACACTGCTCAATTTTGTTCTGCTTATCAATCATCAGAATGACGACGTGAGAAAATTGAGAGACATTCACTCAGTGATACAAACAAACGAAAATCATGAGTGAGATCAGACACACTGAAGTCTGATTAATATGGATACACTTTAAAATGAGAGAACTTATTGATATATATGGAGTGGTTACTGCGTGTCCCCTCATCTCTTCACGAGAGCAGATACCAGAGGACCAAGTTTACTTATCGTCACAATAGTGTGGTCAGTTGATGCCTTGTTTACAGCAAGGCGTCTAAACATGATGATTGGTTTGTACAACGTGAGATTATCTATTTCATTGTAGGCAAGTAGAAAACCACCGAATAATCTATTTTGTTATTTTGAGCCACTATGAACATAATTCCATGGCGGCTTGCAAAAAATATAAACAAACTTCAGCAAGATGCTATGGCGCAGGAAGCATTCATTACCTGTAATAAAATCAACTACCATACCACAAATAGCTATTTTGCAAAAGTGATAGACAATTGCGCGAAAATACGATTTCAATGTGAAATTTGTCATTTTTAGAAGAATGCTGTCACAAAATGTTGCATTTCACCTTTTTCGCCACAATATAAACCGATCTGACTGTATCGCATACGCACACACACTATACTACTTACATAAGTGAATTAAGCGACCAAGCATATCATTCAAATATCATCATTCGTAAATCACGTTATGCACTATACGTTTGTTACAGTGTCCTCACTCACCAATTGTTATAAAGGTAGGGAATTAAATGAGGACGTTCTCGCCTTGTTCTGTCTGCGCCTGACTAATATGCCTATCTGCTTGTGGTACCTTCCGATTCAGTGAACCACGCAAATATCAAAAGACAAAGGCTGGCTTGTGACTGTGTATTGTAGTACTACAACTACGACAAAGAAAGTCATGGTATTTATACACTTTTACAACAATATAGACAGCTAACAGCATTTGAAATAATTGATCGTAATAGTCAATAACAAAGTGCGTGAGAAATGACAATATACCACCTATGCGAGATTAACAATCAATAACAAAGTGCGTGGGATCCTATCACCAATTACAACAGTTCATGCATTTTATGCTCATTGATTGGTGTGATAATGCAGAAGAAGGTAGGAAATGCAATTGCATATTAGTTTATTTGATAGATGTGTCACTCAATGATACGTAAGATATACAAACTAATATGGAATTACTTACTATCACAGTGCTCAAGTTTTACACATATATTAATGTGACTTAGAAAACAAAAGCACTTTCATTAATTCTTAGGAGTGACTCACTTGAGAAATGCATTATTTCCATTTTCAGTGACATGACAGGTATTGAATTCGATTTCTCTGAATATCATTTCGATTGATTGAATGATTTTGGCCAACTGAATAAACAAAGGGTTCAAACTTGATGATGATCAACGACGAATGATGTGACTGAAGTTAAAATCATCTAGCGTATTCTCCTTGGACCAATGTATGCCTGTCTTCTTCGTCTCATTCTCAATTTTTGTCGCATAATCCAGTCAACTACAATCAGGAATATCACTCGTGATAGTAGGCAGCTTTCTAAGTACATGATCAAATTCAACGAGCCCGGCTTTCTATCATAATTCTTGAACGAAATCACAACCTAAAAACCGCCTACAATTTCTCGTGGTTTCAAAGAGTAATCTGCTGAAAATCCTTGAAACAGAATAAATTAATATCTTATAATCGTTGTTTGTCAGTGATTCTATGACTAATGGTGTAACATACCGTGGGAGTACTGGACAGCTCGTAAATATTCACATCAAATTGATAACCGCCTCCATTTCCATGATAATCTAGGTGATAATTTTGATGAGATTAAATTCCTTGTGTATGCATGTGTTCATTGCACTTGTAAAACTTTTGAAATTGAAATATCCGAGGTGATGTCTTTGTTAATCTTCTCGGTTTTGTCCACAAAGTTTTATCAGATAAGTTAACTTTCAGTTAACACAAATTAAACGATTAAACAATCTCTCCTTCTGCAAGAGAATAAACCATAAACTGGATCCCCACTCAGGCTAAGTTCTGTTTATATTAACATGTCTTTGCAAAGGCGCAATGCAGTACAACTTCTATTTACCTTAGAAATATTAATTTTTCGCTTGTTATCAAACAATTACTCTAATGAATATGAATCTTGATGCGTGGTGTTTCTGTTTTTAACGGGGATCGAATATTTAGGCGAACAAGAAACATCGGAACGTATTTTTCTTATCGACCACTTGTATGAGAGGAGTGGAAACACTGCTTCCGTCTTCGAAATAACAAACTTGGTACACCGACTGAGTAAAGAGATAGATATGACTGCAACGAGTAAGTGGAGATTGGCGACAAATTAGGAGCTGAATGTTTTATGTCGCCTCACTCATCTATTTTTTTTATCTAAAATGATGTTTGGGGATTTTGTGAGTATCGAAGCGAATGCGATTCACTTCTCCAGCCTCATTCAGTAGATGGTAAACCAGAGATCATGCAATCTCAGCATTATTGTCATGGTCAGTTGAAATCCATGAAGCCGAAAACTTATTGATAAAATTCATGAGGTTTCTGATACCATTTATGTAACTTATTTCATATCACGGTGAATATATGGACTATCACATAGCAATACTTCCATTCTGATGAGTGTCAGTAAAGTAGAAAGCTCGTCATCACTGAATAGTCCAAACATCTTCAGTTTTCTGCCACCAGCTAACTCTTAGCTAAATTACAACCCATAGTTACATAGACAGGTTAGTTGATATCGTGAGTATTCACTCTTATTATTCGCAAGAACGAGTCGATGTATCCCACTGACACAATATTTCAAATATAAACTGAAAATATACGTTGAATGAAAGGGTCTACCGCAAAAACCCTGGTGGAATTCAGAGCAAGCAGGAGTGAAAATTACTGGATGACAGACCGGTGAGCGGAAGGCAAGTTGTGGAAAACAGACGTAGAATTGATCTTAACAATATTGTAACGGTAGGGCGGTAGTATGCATGCACATATACATCACGTATCTTTCATACCACAGTGACACTGAGAAATCAAATCAATCATCATGGAATGATTGACACCATGGTGACTGAAGCCAATACATCACTAGACCTCCTAACCAGTATTTTTAAAAATGTTTTTTAGAACAAATATCATGTGCCTGGAGAAAGGCAGATGATAACACTGAAGTCAATTGGGAGGAACACGATTACACAAACAGTAACACCAACAATTGTAGTGGAAGCAGTGGTAGTGTTGCATGTGCTACTGACAAGATTTATCATAGTCATAGATTTATCAATCAGTCTGCATTTGCGGTAGTGTCAGTTCAAGTAGGAGAAGAATGAACCTTGGAAACTGTCCAGTGGGACATGTGGAAAATCAGAACGACTGATTCAGTGGGAAGTCTTTTTTCAACAAATTTATCATCAAGCTGTACAATCATATAAATAAAAGACTTTTAGAAAATGATTATATGATTCATGACAATGAATCATTTTTTGCATACTTTGTAAAATAGTTCATGAAATGAATACATCTCAGACGACGGAGTAGAAATGATAAGTTTAGTTAGTAAGTTATCAAAATAATACACAACAAGGTGATAATTGTGTGATGAAAAACAATATTGCAAAACATATGGTGAATTAGATAAATCCGTAAAGGTGACAAGTGAGATACCACTAGGAATTTTTCAAAGTGAGAATAACCACAGCACCAATTGATGTTATAATGTAGGCTGATATACAAATTTAATAAACCACAGAGAAAATAAATACGGCCAAAATATGCGTGGAGATTATCATATTTTGCCACAGGCAGATTAAGACCATGACAGTTGGAGGGGTTGAACAAACTTTTACTTTATACAGAGGCGACTAGTATTGACCAGATGTTGTTTTATCGCGCTGCTTATAGCTCAACCTTTTCGTAACCACGCAGGATAGTGTTTGTGGACCCTCTTAAACAAAACCCGAAGAAATATACATGTAAAGCAAAATTAATAGAAATTGAAGAAATATTTCAGCGTAACAAAAAGATGAATAACATTGAAGCATGCATCTTCTGAACTCAGAGGTGAGTACTCTCGCCGACCATGCACATGGCCCGAGGTTCGATCCCCTGACAACGACGCACACCTGATATCTATGGGCTACCGATATTCATGCTGAAAATCCCATACTGTACCAAAAATACAGTGTGGAATCAAGCTGTAATCAAAAATCAAAAATAAAAATAAGAAATACAAATGAATAAATTGACATATTTCTTATCATATTCTTTGCAATAAAATTAGTGTTACCATGGGAACTAAGTGATTTGATTTGGTAGAAGAAGAAGAAGAAGGGGAAGGTGGAGGAAGACAATAACATGACAAATGTTAGAGTGAAACTTGGGTACATTTGATGTTATTCTCTATCACATATTGATAATTGAAACCTTTAGCTTAAGCGATGGCTGACTTATTATTAATGCTGCTAATGCACACACTCTCGTGCAGAAGACAGTTGGACAGGATTTCATTCAACCGACTGTAAATACTCTTGTAGGAGAGAAGTAGCTTGGTCTTTCTTGTATATTTTTATTTATTAAGTGAGTTGTTTTCAGAAGTGGTAGAAAACGATGCATTTTGCTTTAGTTTTCTCAGATAACAATCACTTCAATTTGACCTTATTTGATGATTCATTGTGAATTAGGACTTTGAGTGTTTACAGATGAGATGGTTTAGCGTCACTGAAGTTTATTTAGTGAAGATTTTTAGGTGAATATATGGACATTCCTTTTAATGCGTTACGGGCAGATGTGAGTGGATTCATGTAGGAACAATCATACTGACTGGCTGCAGTTAGAGAACCACTGGAAACCACCAGGGAGCACTGGACAGCTGGCTCGTCTTTTCAGTATTCATCCGCAGAATACAGACATGACTTGCTGACAAGGGTCGAATCTAGTTTAAAAGTCAAGCTCGTTATCCATTCAGCCACATGGACGGATACCATTGGCCTATCACTTCCAATTTCTGCCAGTCGTTGATATAAATGATGCGACCGCCAGCCAATCTCATCGGTGAGCATCTTTCCTCATGACCAAGTTGATGGATCCTACTGATCACGCCTCACCATTGGAATTTCAGTTAATTTTATTCCTCAGGCAGTCACTAGCGAGAGACAGAATCACTTTCAAACGTTACTTCGTCGGAATTGGATTGATTTCAAGTCTGGTCACGATATGACCTCAGTTATAGTGACGCAGAAGTCCAATATTCAAGTTGCCACACTTCACAGCAGTACAGATATCGAAGTGACAAAAAGAAAGATAATACTGAAATAAGTAAAGAGGAAACTGTTTTAGAGGAAAGAAATGATTACTGCTTCAATAATCAGAAAAAAAAACATCATGTTTGCACTAATGCGATAGATTTTAAGGATATCAGTTATGAAGCCATCTCTTGTCAGCCTATGCAAAATGACGACTTCCTCTGAAGTCAAACATGTGTAACCAATACGGAGCTTCCACGATTTTGCAATGGTTCATTTGAATAAAAGGTCAGTGTGAGAAATTCTATCCTCATATATAGCTGTGAGACATAAACTTTGAATGTAGAAGATATGAAAAGGCTAGGTGCTGTTGATCATAGCTGTCCTCGTTCCATCTCCCATGTTAAGCGTCATATTATGGTGCGTAGTTAGAAAATGGGTGCTAGGTAAGACGATTAAGTCAATCGATATAGAAGGAAAGGGAGAAGGATTGAACACATGCTGAAGAAACCACCGATTGGATTTGTGCTCCAGGCTTGTTCTAAACTGGAGCCAAATGGGAAATGATGTATTAGATGTTAGTTAGTCCATGGATGACATTAAAGAAGATCGTGCAATAAGAAGAAGAGAGCTCGATTTGTAATCAGAAGATCCTGAGTTAAAGCCCTGATTTGTGTGTATTTCTGCATAGAGTCAAACAAAGAAGAAACAGCTGTGAAAATACGCCCTGAATTTTAGCAGTATTCCATTTCATCTCTGATCTGACCAAATCGGTATTCAGTCAAATTCGTGCAAATAAACACTCGAAAAGTGGAGATTCGAAACACACAGTGATACGTCTAATAAACAAACTAATATGCAATCGCCTTTCCTAAATTCTGGTGCACGATCACACCAATCAATGAGCATAAAATGCGTGAACTGTTGTAATTGGTGAGTGAAGACACTGTAAGAGAAGTATAGAGCATAACGTGATTTACGAATTATGATATTTGAATGATATGCTTGGTCGCTTAATTCACTTATATAAGTAGTATAGTGCGTGTGCGTATGCGATAGAGTCAGATCGGTATATATTGTAGCAGGAAAGGTGAAATACAAGATTTTGTGACAGGATTCTTCTAAAATGACGAATTTCATGCTCTGATCGTATTTTCTCGTAATTTTCTATCATCTTTGCAAAATGGCTATTTGTGGTATGGTAGTTGATTTTATTACAGGTAATGACTGTTTCCTTCGACAAACCAGCTATACTAAACCATGCAATCATGTTCATGGTGGCTCAAAAATAACGAAAAAGATGATTCAGTGGTTTTCTACTTGCCTACGATGAAATGGATAATCATCTCACCTTGTACATACCAATCACCATGTATAGACGACTTTCTGTAAACAAGGCGTCAACTAGCTTCACTATTGTGACATTACACAAAATTTGTCCTCTGGTATCTGCCCTCGTGAACAGTTGACGGGACACGCACTAACCACTTCATAAATATCAATAAGTTCTCTCAAGTTAAAGTGTATCCATATTAATCAGACTTCAGTGTGTTTGATCTCACTCATGATTTTCGTTTGTTTGTATCACTGAGTGAATGTCTCTCAATTTTCTCACGTCGTCATTCTGATGATTGATAAGCAGAACAAAATTGAGCAGTGTAAGGCTGTCTACGACTAACTCATCAGCTCTCATTCTCTGAAACTTTCAACTATCCAATAGATTTGTAGTCCATAAGAATCAGACTTCAAATGTTTATCATCATCACCAATAATAGAATTCATTCATTGCTTGCCTACTCAAGCGGAACACTGATCAACTTTTGAACATATAATTTCACTGCCTGCACTTCTATCCGGCGTCACTACTTCACGCGAGCTTTCGGTTCATCTTCACATAATATTTTCCATTTTGTCATCATACCAAACCCATGTTTGTCGCTGATCGTTCAGGATGCATTCGAGGAGTGGAACAGTGTGTGGTGTCACTCGATGATCACCACCGTGTATATCCGGTCAACCTTCATTTCCTACTGAACATTCGTTAGTGGGACAATAGGTTGTTGTCTGGCTCTATTTCACCTCTACCTCAACTGATGCTCTTTTAGTCGTTTGGAGTTTCATATGTCTCAGCGTCATATATATCGTGATGTAGGATGTGTTTGACAGCTAGTTCAACAATGTGGAGTGCGTCGCCATATATTTTCTCAAGTCTGATTCATTACTGGTTTGATGAGGACAAATACCGAGCACATCGTAACCTACTGCTCACTGGTGTATTTGGAGTAACTTAAGGAGTTGATATGGTGATGTTATTCATGGCAACGGTCGAGGCAACGAGAGAAACAAGTTCATAATAATGGGAACTAACTTCTCAGAACCCTCTTAAATTCAACTACCTAAACAGGAAATCATCGTTTGAAACACAGTAGGCTAGGTTGATGATAACAATGAAAGGATCCTGAAATCAGGACACAGATCATTACTATGAAATATATGTGAAAGACTACATCAGTCAACTCATTGAAATGATATGGAAAGATGCTCAACAATGGCGTTCTATACGATACAGAGACACGTCGAATTCACTATAATTGATAACGTTAGAACAATGTGCTACGGTTCGAAACTAAAAGACAGATTTGTTGTAATGAATGGTAAGAAAGAAGGAGACATTCCAGAACAAAGAAGAGGTGTAGAACACACTATCCAGTGAAAGATTGGAAGGAAATGAAGATTGATTTAGGATAGACAAAGAGATAGATGGAGAGAAACGGTACGTGGTATAGTCAATTAAAAAGTAAACAGCGGCGAGAAGAATCGATGGGGATCCACGTGTCAGATATGTCTGATGATGACCGGATATTCACGGTGGTGGTCATCGAGTGACACCACACACTGTTCCACTCCTCGAATACAACCTGAACGATCAGCGACAAAAGTGGGTTTGGTATGATGACAATATGGAAAATATTATGTGAAGATGAATCGAATGCTCGCGTGAAGTAGTGAAGCCGGATAGAAATGCAGGCAGTGAAATTATATGTTCAAAAGTTGATCAGTGTTCCGCTTGAGTAGGCAAGCAATGAATGAATTCTATTATTGGTGATGATGATAAACATTTGAAGTCTGATTGTTATGGACTACAATTCTATTGGATAGTTGAAAGTTTCAGAGCATGAGAGCTGACGAGTTAGTCGTAGACAGCCTTACACTGCTGAATTTTGTTCTGCTTATCAATCATCAGAGTGACGACGTGAGAAAATTGAGAGACATTCACTCAGTGATACAAACAAACGAAAATCACGAGTGAGATCAGACACACTGAAGTCTGACTAATATGGATACACTTTAAAATGAGAGAACTTAATAATATATATTGAGTGGTTACTGCGTAACGCGTCATCTCTCTTCACGAGAGCAGATACCAGAGGACCAAGTTTGTTTTATGTCACAACAGTGAAGCTAGTGGACGCCTTGTTTGCAGCAAGTCGTCTATACATGGTGATTGGTTTGTACAAGGGGAGATTATCTATTTCATTGTAGGCAAGTAGAAAACCACCGAATAATCTATTTTGTTATTTTGAGCCACCATGAACATAACTCCATGGCGGCTTGCAAAAAATGTACAGAAACTTCAGCTATGTGCTGTGACGCAGTAAGCAGTCATTACCTGTAATAAAATCAACTACCATACCACAAATAACCATTTTGCAAAAGTGATAGACAATTGCGCGGAAATACGATTTCAATGTGAAATTCGTCATTTTTAGAAGAATGCTGTCAAAAAATGTTGAATTTCACCCTTTTCGCCGCAATATTAACCGATCTGACTTTATCGCGTACGCACACACACTATACTACTTACATAAGTGAATTAAGCGACCAAGCATATTATTCAAATATCATCATTCGTAAATCACGTTATGCACTATACGTTTGTTACAGTGTCCTCACTCACCAATTGTTATAAAGGTAGGGAATTAAATGAGGAAGTTCTCGCCTTGTTCTGTCTGTGCCTGACTAATATGCCTATCTGCTTGTGGTACCTTCCGATTCAGTGAACCACGGAAATATCAAAAGACAAAGGCTGGCTTGTGACTGTGTATTGTAGTACTACAACTACGACAAAGAAAGTCATGGTATTTATGCACTTTTACAACAATATAGACAGCTAACAGCATTTGAAATAATTGATCGTAATAGTCAATAACAAAGTGCCTGAGAAATGACAATATACCACCTATGCGAGATTAACAATCAATAACAAAGTGCGTGGGATCCTATCACCAATTACAACAGTTCATGCATTTTATGCTCATTGATTGGTGTGATAATGCAGAAGAAGGTAGGAAATGCAATTGCATATTAGTTTATTTGATAGATGTGTCACTCAATGATACGTAAGATATACAAACTAATATGGAATTACTTACTACCACAGTGCTCAAGTTTTACAGTTATATTAATGTGACTTAGAAAACAAAAGCACTTTCATTAATTCTTAGGAGTGACTCACTTGAGAAATGCATTATTTCCATTTTCAGTGACATGACAGGTATTGAATTCGATTTCTCTGAATATCATTTCGATTGATTGAATGATTTCGGCCAACTGAATAAACAAAGGGTTCAAAGTTGATGATGACCAACGACGAATGATGTGACTGAAGTTAAAATCATCTAGCGTATTCTCCTTGGACCAATGTATACCTGTCTTCTTCGTCTCATTCTCAATTTCTGTCGCATAATCCAGTCAACTACAATCAGGAATATCACTCGTGATAGTAGGCAGCTTTCTAAGTACATGATCAAATTCAACGAGCCTGGCTTTCTATCATTATTCTTGAACGAAGTCACAACCTAAAAACCGCCTACAATTTCTCGTGGTTTCAAAGAGTAATCTGCTAAAAATCCTTGAAACAGAATAAATTAATATCTTATAATCGTTGTTTGTCATTTTTTTTTTTTTTTTTTTTTTTTTTTTTTTTTTTTTTTTTTTTTTTTTTTTTTTTTTTTTTTTTTTTTTTTTTTTTTTTTTTTTTTTTTTTTTTTTTTTTTTTTTTTTTTTTTTTTTTTTTTTTTTTTTTTTTTTTTTTTTTTTTTTTTTTTTTTTTTTTTTTTTTTTTTTTTTTTTTTTTTTTTTTTTTGTGGGAGTACTGGACAGCTCGTAAATATTCACATCAAATTGATAACCGCCTCCATTTCCATGATAATCTAGGTGATAATTTTGATGAGATTAAATTCCTTGTGTATGCATGTGTTCATTGCACTTGTAAAACTTTTGAAATTGAAATATCCGAGGTGATGTCTTTGTTAATCTTCTCGGTTTTGTCCACAAAGTTTTATCAGATAAGTTAACTTTCAGTTAACACAAATTAAACGATTAAACAATCTCTCCTTCTGCAAGAGAATAAACCATAAACTGGATCCCCACTCAGGCTAAGTTCTGTTTATATTAACATGTCTTTGCAAAGGCGCAATGCAGTACAACTTCTATTTACCTTAGAAATATCAATTTTTCGCTTGTTATCAAACAATTACTCTAATGAATATGAATCTTGATGCGTGGTGTTTCTGTTTTTATCGGGGATCGAATATTTAGGCGAACAAGAAACATCGGAACGTATTTTTGTTATCGACCACTTGTATGAGAGGAGTGGAAACACAGCTTCCGTCTTCGAAATAACAAACTTGGTACACCGACTGAGTAAAGAGATAGATATGACTGCAACGAGTAAGTGGAGATTGGCGACAAATTAGGAGCTGAATGTTTTATGTCGCCTCACTCATCTATTTTTTTTATCTAAAATGATGTTTGGGGATTTTGTGAGTATCGAAGCGAATTCGATTCACTTCTCCAGCCTCATTCAGTAGATGGTAAACCAGAGATCATGCAATCTCAGCATTATTGTCATGGTCAGTTGAAATCCATGAAGCCGAAAACTTATTGATAAAATTCATGAGGTTTCTGATACCATTTATGTAACTTATTTCATATCACGGTGAATATATGGACTATCACATAGCAATACTTCCATCATGATGAGTGTCAGTAAAGTAGAAAGCTCGTCTTAGGAGTATTCACTGAATAGTCCAAACATCTTCATTTTTCTACTACCAGCTAACTCTTGGCTAAATTACAACCCATAGTTACATGGACAGGTTAGTTGATATCGTGCGTATTCACTCTTATTATTCGAAAGAACGAGTCGATGTATCCCACTGACACAATATTTCAAATATAAACTGAAAATATACGTTGAATGAAAGGGTCTACCGCAAAAACCCTGGTGGAATACACAGCAAGAAGGAGCGAAAATTACTGGATGACAGACCGGTGAGCGGAAGGCAAGTTGTGGAAAACAGACGTAGAATGATCTTAACAATATTGTAACGGTAGGGCGGTAGTATGCATGCACATATACATCACGTATCTTCCATACCACAGTGACACTGAGAAATCAAATCAATCATCATGGAATGATTGACACCATGGTGACTGAAGCCAATACATCACTAGACCTCCTAACCAGTATTTTTAAAAATGTTTTTTAGAACAAATATCATGTGCCTGGAGAAAGGCAGATGATAACACTGAAGTCAATTGGGAGGAACACGATTACACAAACAGTAACACCAACAATTGTAGTGGAAGCAGTGGTAGTGTTGCATGTGCTACTGACAAGATTTATCATAGTCATAGATTTATCAATCAGTCTGCATTTGCGGTAGTGTCAGTTCAAGTAGGAGAAGAATGAACCGTGGAAACTGTCCAGTGGGACATGTGGAAAATCAGAACGACTGATTCAGTGGGAAGTCTTTTTTCAACAAATTTATCATCAAGCTGTACAATCATATAAATAAAAGACTTTTAGAAAATGATTATATGATTCATGACAATGAATCATTTTTTGCATACTTTGTAAAATAGTTCATGAAATGAATACATCTCAGACGACGGAGTAGAAATGATAAGTTTAGTTAGTAAGTTATCAAAATAATACACAACAAGGTGATAATTGTGTGATGAAAAACAATATTGCAAAACATATGGTGAATTAGATAAATCCGTAAAGGTGACAAGTGAGATACCACTAGGAATTTTTCAAAGTGAGAATAACCACAGCACCAATTGATGTTATAATGTAGGCTGATATACAAATTTAATAAACCACAGAGAAAATAAATACGGCCAAAATATGCGTGGAGATTATCATATTTTGCCACAGGCAGATTAAGACCATGACAGTTGGAGTGGTTGAACAAACTTTTACTTTATACAGAGGCGACTAGTATTGACCAGATGTTGTTTTATCGCGCTGCTTATAGCTCAACCTTTTCGTAACCACGCAGGATAGTGTTTGTGGACCCTCTTAAACAAAACCCGAAGAAATATACATGTAAAGCAAAATTAATAGAAATTGAAAAAATATTTCAGCGTAACAAAAAGATGAATAACATTGAAGCATGCATCTTCTGAACTCAAAGGTGAGTACTCTCGCCGACCATGCACATGGCCCGAGGTTCGATCCCCTGACAACGACGCACACCTGATATCTATGGGCTACCGATATTCATGCTGAAAATTCCATACTGTACCAAAAATACAGTGTGGAATCAAGCTGTAATCAAAAATCAAAAATAAAAATAAGAAATACAAATGAATAAATTGACATATTTCTTATCATATTCTTTGCAATAAAATTAGTGTTACCATGGGAACTAAGTGATTTGATTTGGTAGAAGAAGAAGAAGAAAGGGGAAGGTGGAGGAAGACAATAACATGACAAATGTTAGAGTGAAACTTGGGTACATTTGATGTTATTCTCTATCACATATTGATAATTGAAACCTTTAGCTTAAGCGATGGTTGACTTATTATTAATGCTGCTAATGCACACACTCTCGTGCAGAAGACAGTTGGACAGGATTTCATTCAACCGACTGTAAATACTCTTGTAGGAGAGAAGTAGCTTGGTCTTTCTTGTATATTTTTATTTATTAAGTGAGTTGTTTTCAGAAGTGGTAGAAAACGATGCATTTTGCTTTAGTTTTCTCAGATAACAATCACTTCAATTTGACCTTATTTGATGATTCATTGTGAATTAGGACTTTGAGTGTTTACAGATGAGATGGTTTAGCGTTACTGAAGTTTATTTAGTGAAGATTTTTAGGTGAATATATGGACATTCCTTTTAATGCGTTACGGGCAGATGTGAGTGGATTCATGTAGGAACAATCATACTGACTGGCTGCAGTTAGAGAACCACTGGAAACCACCAGGGAGCACTGGACAGCTGGCTCGTCTTTTCAGTATTCATCCGCAGAATACAGACATGACTTACTGACAAGGGTCGAATCTAGTTTAAAAGTCAAGCTCGTTATCCATTCAGCCACATGGACGGATACCATTGGCCTATCACTTCCAATTTCTGCCAGTCGTTGATATAAATGATGCGACCGCCAGCCAATCTCATCGGTGAGCATCTTTCCTCATGACCAAGTTGATGGATCCTACTGATCACGCCTCACCATTGGAATTTCAGTTAATTTTATTCCTCAGGCAGTCACTAGCGAGAGACAGAATCACTTTCAAACGTTACTTCGTCGGAATTGGATTGATTTCAAGTCTGGTCACGATATGACCTCAGTTATAGTGACGCAGAAGTCCAATATTCAAGTTGCCACACTTCACAGCAGTACAGATATCGAAGTGACAAAAAGAAAGATAATACTGAAATAAGTAAAGAGGAAACTGTTTTAGAGGAAAGAAATGATTACTGCTTCATTAATCAGAAAAAAAAACATCATGTTTGCACTAATGCGATAGATTTTAAGGATATCAGTTATGAAGCCATCTCTTGTCAGCCTATGCAAAATGACGACTTCCTCTGAAGTCAAACATGTGTAACCAATACGGAGCTTCCACGATTTTGCAATGGTTCATTTGAATAAAAGGTCAGTGTGAGAAATTCTATCCTCATATATAGCTGTGAGACATAAACTTTGAATGTAGAAGATATGAAAAGGCTAGGTGCTGTTGATCATAGCTGTCCTCGTTCCATCTCCCATGTTAAGCGTCATATTATGGTGCGTAGTTAGAAAATGGGTGCTAGGTAAGACGATTAAGTCAATCGATATAGAAGGAAAGGGAGAAGGATTGAACACATGCTGAAGAAACCACCGATTGGATTTGTGCTCCAGGCTTGTTCTAAACTGGAGCCAAATGGGAAATGATGTATTAGATGTTAGTTAGTCCATGGATGACATTAAAGAAGATCGTGCAATAAGAAGAAGAGAGCTCGATTTGTAATCAGAAGATCCTGAGTTAAAGCCCTGATTTGTGTGTATTTCTGCATAGAGTCAAACAAAGAAGAAACAGCTGTGAAAATACGCCCTGAATTTTAGCAGTATTCAATTTCATCTCTGATCGTGACCAAATCGGTATTCAGTCAAATTCGTGCAAATAAACACTCGAAAAGTGGAGATTCGAAACACACAGTGATCCGTCTAATAAACAAACTAATATGGAATCGCCTTTCCTAAATTCTGGTGCACGATCACACCAATCAATGAGCATAAAATGCGTGAACTGTTGTAATTGGTGAGTGAAGACACTGTAAGAGAAGTATAGAGCATAACGTGATTTACGAATTATGATATTTGAATGATATGCTTGGTCGCTTAATTCACTTATATAAGTAGTATAGTGCGTGTGCGTATGCGATAGAGTCAGATCGGTATATATTGTAGCAGGAAAGGTGAAATACAAGATTTTGTGACAGGATTCTTCTAAAAATGACGAGTTTCATGCTCTGATCGTATTTTCTCGTAATTTCCTATCATCTTTGCAAAATGGCTATTTGTGGTATGGTAGTTGATTTTATTACAGATAATGACTGTTTCCTTCGACAAACCAGCTATACTAAACCATGCAATCATGTTCCTGGTGGCTCAAAATTAACGAGAAAGATGATTCAGTGGTTTTCTACTTGCCTACGATGAAATGGATAATCATCTCACCTTGTAGAGACCAATCACCATGTATAGACGCCTTGCTCTAAACAAGGCGTCAACTACCTTCACTATTGTGACATTACACAAAATTTGTCCTCTGGCATCTGCCCTCGTGAACAGTTGACGGGACACGCACTAACCACTTCATAAATATCAATAAGTTCTCTCAAGTTAAAGTGTATCCATATTAATCAGACTTCAGTGTGTTTGATCTCACTCATGATTTTCGTTTGTTTGTATCACTGAGTGAATGTCTCTCAATTTTCTCACGTCGTCATTCTGATGATTGATAAGCAGAACAAAATTCAGCAGTGTAAGGCTGTCTACGACTAACTCGTCAGCTCTCATTCTCTGAAACTTTCAACTATCCCATACATTTGTAGTCCATAACAATTAGACTTCAAATGTTTATCATCATCACCAATAATAGAATTCATTCATTGCTTGCCTACTCAAGCGGAACACTGATCAACTTTTGAACATATAATTTCACTGCCTGCACTTCTATCCGGCGTCACTATTTCACGCGAGCTTTCGGTTCATCTTCACATAATATTTTCCATTTTGTCATCATACCAAACCCATGTTTGTCGCTGATTGTTCAGGATGCATTCGAGGAGTGGAACAGTGTGTGATGTCACTCGATGATCACCACCGTGAATATCCGGTCAACCTTCATTTCCTACTGAACATTCGTTAGTGGGACAATAGGTTGTTGTCTGGCTCTATTTCACCTCTACCTCAACTGATGCTCTTTTAGTCGTTTGGAGTTTCATATGTCTCAGCGTCATATATATCGTGATGTAGGATGTATTTGACAGCTAGTTCAACAATGTGGAGTGCGTCGCCATATATTTTCTCAAGTCTGATTCATTACTGGTTTGATGAGGACAAATACCGAGCACATCGTAACCTACTGCTCACTGGTGTATTTGGAGTAACTTAAGGAGTTGATATGGTGATGTTAATCATGGCAACGGTCGAGGCAACGAGATAAACAAGTTCATAATAATGGGAACTAACTTCTCAGAACCCTCTTAAATTCAACTACCCAAACGGGAAATCATCGTTTGAAACACAGTAGGCTAGGTTGATGATAACAATGAAAGGATCCTGAAATCAGGACACAGATCATTACTATGAAATATATGTGAAAGACTACATCAGTCAACTCATTGAAATGATATGGAAAGATGCTCAACAATGGCGTTCTATACGATACAGAGACACGTCGAATTCACTATAATTGATAACGTTAGAACAATGTGCTACGGTTCGAAACTAAAAGACAGATTTGTTGTAATGAATGGTAAGAAAGAAGAAGACATTCCAGAACAAAGAAGAGGTGTAGAACACACTATCCAGTGAAAGATTGGAAGGAAATGAAGATTGATTTAGGATAGACAAAGAGATAGATGGAGAGAAACGGTACGTGGTATAGTCAATTAAAAAGTAAACAGCGGCGAGAAGAATCGATGGGGATCCACGTGTCAGATATGTCTGATGATGACCGGATATTCACGGTGGTGGTCATCGAGTGACACCACACACTGTTCCACTCCTCGAATACAACCTGAACGATCAGCGACAAAAGTGGGTTTGGTATGATGACAATATGGAAAATATTATGTGAAGATGAATCGAATGCTCGCGTGAAGTAGTGAAGCCGGATAGAAATGCAGGCAGTGAAATTATATGTTCAAAAGTTGATCAGTGTTCCGCTTGAGTAGGCAAGCAATGAATGAATTCTATTATTGGTGATGATGATAAACATTTGAAGTCTGATTGTTATGGACTACAATTCTATTGGATAGTTGAAAGTTTCAGAGCATGAGAGCTGACGAGTTAGTCGTAGACAGCCTTACACTGCTGAATTTTGTTCTGCTTATCAATCATCAGAGTGACGACGTGAGAAAATTGAGAGACATTCACTCAGTGATACAAACAAACGAAAATCACGAGTGAGATCAGACACACTGAAGTCTGACTAATATGGATACACTTTAAAATGAGAGAACTTAATAATATATATTGAGTGGTTACTGCGTAACGCGTCATCTCTCTTCACGAGAGCAGATACCAGAGGACCAAGTTTGTTTTATGTCACAACAGTGAAGCTAGTGGACGCCTTGTTTGCAGCAAGTCGTCTATACATGGTGATTGGTTTGTACAAGGGGAGATTATCTATTTCATTGTAGGCAAGTAGAAAACCACCGAATAATCTATTTTGTTATTTTTGAGCCACCATGAACATAACTCCATGGCGGCTTGCAAAAAATGTACAGAAACTTCAGCTATGTGCTGTGACGCAGTAAGCAGTCATTACCTGTAATAAAATCAACTACCATACCACAAATAACCATTTTGCAAAAGTGATAGACAATTGCGCGGAAATACGATTTCAATGTGAAATTCGTCATTTTTAGAAGAATGCTGTCAAAAAATGTTGAATTTCACCCTTTTCGCCGCAATATTAACCGATCTGACTTTATCGCGTACGCACACACACTATACTACTTACATAAGTGAATTAAGCGACCAAGCATATTATTCAAATATCATCATTCGTAAATCACGTTATGCACTATACGTTTGTTACAGTGTCCTCACTCACCAATTGTTATAAAGGTAGGGAATTAAATGAGGAAGTTCTCGCCTTGTTCTGTCTGTGCCTGACTAATATGCCTATCTGCTTGTGGTACCTTCCGATTCAGTGAACCACGGAAATATCAAAAGACAAAGGCTGGCTTGTGACTGTGTATTGTAGTACTACAACTACGACAAAGAAAGTCATGGTATTTATGCACTTTTACAACAATATAGACAGCTAACAGCATTTGAAATAATTGATCGTAATAGTCAATAACAAAGTGCCTGAGAAATGACAATATACCACCTATGCGAGATTAACAATCAATAACAAAGTGCGTGGGATCCTATCACCAATTACAACAGTTCATGCATTTTATGCTCATTGATTGGTGTGATAATGCAGAAGAAGGTAGGAAATGCAATTGCATATTAGTTTATTTGATAGATGTGTCACTCAATGATACGTAAGATATACAAACTAATATGGAATTACTTACTACCACAGTGCTCAAGTTTTACAAGTTATATTAATGTGACTTAGAAAACAAAAGCACTTTCATTAATTCTTAGGAGTGACTCACTTGAGAAATGCATTATTTCCATTTTCAGTGACATGACAGGTATTGAATTCGATTTCTCTGAATATCATTTCGATTGATTGAATGATTTCGGCCAACTGAATAAACAAAGGGTTCAAAGTTGATGATGACCAACGACGAATGATGTGACTGAAGTTAAAATCATCTAGCGTATTCTCCTTGGACCAATGTATACCTGTCTTCTTCGTCTCATTCTCAATTTCTGTCGCATAATCCAGTCAACTACAATCAGGAATATCACTCGTGATAGTAGGCAGCTTTCTAAGTACATGATCAAATTCAACGAGCCTGGCTTTCTATCATTATTCTTGAACGAAGTCACAACCTAAAAACCGCCTACAATTTCTCGTGGTTTCAAAGAGTAATCTGCTAAAAATCCTTGAAACAGAATAAATTAATATCTTATAATCGTTGTTTGTCAGTGGGAGTACTGGACAGCTCGTAAATATTCACATCAAATTGATAACCGCCTCCATTTCCATGATAATCTAGGTGATAATTTTGATGAGATTAAATTCCTTGTGTATGCATGTGTTCATTGCACTTGTAAAACTTTTGAAATTGAAATATCCGAGGTGATGTCTTTGTTAATCTTCTCGGTTTTGTCCACAAAGTTTTATCAGATAAGTTAACTTTCAGTTAACACAAATTAAACGATTAAACAATCTCTCCTTCTGCAAGAGAATAAACCATAAACTGGATCCCCACTCAGGCTAAGTTCTGTTTATATTAACATGTCTTTGCAAAGGCGCAATGCAGTACAACTTCTATTTACCTTAGAAATATCAATTTTTCGCTTGTTATCAAACAATTACTCTAATGAATATGAATCTTGATGCGTGGTGTTTCTGTTTTTATCGGGGATCGAATATTTAGGCGAACAAGAAACATCGGAACGTATTTTTGTTATCGACCACTTGTATGAGAGGAGTGGAAACACAGCTTCCGTCTTCGAAATAACAAACTTGGTACACCGACTGAGTAAAGAGATAGATATGACTGCAACGAGTAAGTGGAGATTGGCGACAAATTAGGAGCTGAATGTTTTATGTCGCCTCACTCATCTATTTCTTTTTATCTAAAATGATGTTTGGGGATTTTGTGAGTATCGAAGCGAATTCGATTCACTTCTCCAGCCTCATTCAGTAGATGGTAAACCAGAGATCATGCAATCTCAGCATTATTGTCATGGTCAGTTGAAATCCATGAAGCCGAAAACTTATTGATAAAATTCATGAGGTTTCTGATACCATTTATGTAACTTATTTCATATCACGGTGAATATATGGACTATCACATAGCAATACTTCCATCATGATGAGTGTCAGTAAAGTAGAAAGCTCGTCTTAGGAGGTATTCACTGAATAGTCCAAACATCTTCATTTTTCTACTACCAGCTAACTCTTGGCTAAATTACAACCCATAGTTACATGGACAGGTTAGTTGATATCGTGCGTATTCACTCTTATTATTCGAAAGAACGAGTCGATGTATCCCACTGACACAATATTTCAAATATAAACTGAAAATATACGTTGAATGAAAGGGTCTACCGCAAAAACCCTGGTGGAATACACAGCAAGAAGGAGCGAAAATTACTGGATGACAGACCGGTGAGCGGAAGGCAAGTTGTGGAAAACAGACGTAGAATGATCTTAACAATATTGTAACGGTAGGGCGGTAGTATGCATGCACATATACATCACGTATCTTCCATACCACAGTGACACTGAGAAATCAAATCAATCATCATGGAATGATTGACACCATGGTGACTGAAGCCAATACATCACTAGACCTCCTAACCAGTATTTTTAAAAATGTTTTTTAGAACAAATATCATGTGCCTGGAGAAAGGCAGATGATAACACTGAAGTCAATTGGGAGGAACACGATTACACAAACAGTAACACCAACAATTGTAGTGGAAGCAGTGGTAGTGTTGCATGTGCTACTGACAAGATTTATCATAGTCATAGATTTATCAATCAGTCTGCATTTGCGGTAGTGTCAGTTCAAGTAGGAGAAGAATGAACCTTGGAAACTGTCCAGTGGGACATGTGGAAAATCAGAACGACTGATTCAGTGGGAAGTCTTTTTTCAACAAATTTATCATCAAGCTGTACAATCATATAAATAAAAGACTTTGAGAAAATGATTATATGATTCATGACAATGAATCATTTTTTGCATACTTTGTAAAATAGTTCATGAAATGAATACATCTCAGACGACGGAGTAGAAATGATAAGTTTAGTTAGTAAGTTATCAAAATAATACACAACAAGGTGATAATTGTGTGATGAAAAACAATATTGCAAAACATATGGTGAATTAGATAAATCCGTAAAGGTGACAAGTGAGATACCACTAGGAATTTTTCAAAGTGAGAATAACCACAGCACCAATTGATGTTATAATGTAGGCTGATGTACAAATTTTATAAACCACAGAGAAAATAAATACGGCCAAAATATGCGTGGAGATTATCATATTTTGCCACAGGTAGATTGAAACCATGACACTTGGAGTGGTTGAACAAACTTTTACTTTATACAGAGGCGACTAGTATTGACCAGATGTTCTTTTATCGCGCTGCTTATAGCTCAACCTTTTCGTAACCACGCAGGATAGTGTTTGTGGACCCTCTTAAACAAAACCCGAAGAAATATACATGTAAAGCAAAATTAATAGAAATTGATAAAATATTTCAGCGTAACAAAAAGATGAATAACATTGAAGCATGCATCCTCTGAACTCAGTGGTGAGTACTCTCACCGACCATGCACATGGCCCGAGGTTCGAGTCCTGACAAGCACGTTTTCTTTTCAAACGACCTGCCTCATTTATTCATCAGACATATCTGACATGTGGATCCCCATCGATTCTTCTCGCCGCTGTTTACTTCTTATTTACTTCCTATTTGACTATACCACGTACCGTTTCTCTCCATCTATCTCTTTGTCTATCCTAAATCAATATTCATTTCCTTCCAATCTTTCATTGGATAGTGTGTTCTATGCCTGTTCTTTGTTCTGGAATGTCTCCTTCTTTCTTACCTTTCATTACAACAAATCTGACTTTTAGTTGCGAACCCTACGACGTTGTTCTGAAGCTTTTATTTTTAGTGAATTCGATATGTCTCTGCATCGTATAGAACGCCATTGTTGAGCATCTTTCCATACCATTTCAATGAGTTGACTGCTGTAGTCTTTCACATATATTTCATAGTAATGATCTGTGTCCTGATTTCAGGATCCTTTCGTTGTTATCATCAACCTAGCCTACTGTGTTTGAAACGATGATTTCCTGTTTAGGTAGTTGAATTTAAGAGGGTTCTGAGAAGTTAGTTCCCATTATTATGAACTTGTTTATCTCGTTGCCTCGACCGTTGCCATGAATAACATCACCATATTAACTCCTTAAGTTACTCCAAATACACCAGTGAGCAGTAGGCTACGATGTGCTCGGTATTTGTCCTCATCAAACCAGTAATGAATCAGACTTGAGAAAATATATGGCGACGCACTCCACATTGTTGAACTAGCTGTCAAACACATCCTACATCACGATATATATGACGCTGAGACATATGAAACTCCAAACGACTAAAAGAGCATCAGTTGAGGTAGAGGTGAAATAGAGCCAGACAACAACCTATTGTCCCACTAACCAATGTTCAGTAGGAAATGAAGGTTGACTGGATATACACGGTGGTGATCATCGAGTGACACCACACACTGTTCCACTCCTCGAATGCATCCTGAACGATCAGCGACAAACATGGGTTTGGTATGATGACAAAATGGAAAATATTATGTGAAGATGAACCGAAAGCTCGCGTGAAGTAGTGAAGCCGGATAGAAGTGCAGGCAGTGAAATTATATGTTCAAAAGTTGATCAGTGTTCCGCTTGAGGAGGCAAGCAATGAATGAATTCTATTATTGGTGATGATGATAAACATTTGAAGTCTGATTGTTATGGACTACAATTCTATTGGATAGTTGAAAGTTTCAGAGAATGAGAGCTGACGAGTTAGTCGTAGACAGCCTTACACTGCTCATTTTTGTTCTGCTTATCAATCATCAGAATGACGACGTGAGAAAATTGAGAGACATTCACTCAGTGATACAAACAAACGAAAATCACGAGTGAGATCAGACACACTGAAGTCTGATTAATATGGATACACTTTAAAATGAGAGAACTTATTGATATATATGGAGTGGTTACTGCGTGTCCCGTCATCTCTTCACGAGAGCAGATACCAGAGGACCAATTTTACTTATCGTCACAATAGTGTGGTCAGTTGATGCCTTGTTTACAGCAAGTCGTCTATACATGGTGATTGGTTTGTACAAGGTGAGATTATCTATTTCATTGTAGGCAAGTAGAAAACCACCGAATCATCTATTTTGTTAATTTTGAGCCACCATGAACATAATTGCATGGTGGCTTAGTATAGCTGCTTTGTCGAAGGAAACAGTCATTACCTGTAATAAAATCAACTACCATACCACAAATAGCCATTTTGCAAAGATGATAGAAAATTACGAGAAAATACGATCACAGCATGAAATTCGTCATTTTAGAAGAACGCTGTCACAAAATCTTGTATTTCACCTTTCCTGCTACAATATATACCGATCTGACTCTATCGCATACGCACACGCACTATACTACTTATATAAGTGAATTAAGCGACCAAGCATATCATTCAAATATCATAATTCGTAAATCACGTTATGCTCTATACTTCTGCTTACAGTGTCTTCACTCACCAATTACAACAGTTCACGCATTTTATGCTCATTGATCGGTGTGATCGTGCACCAGAATTTAGGAAAGGCGATTCCATATTAGTTTGTTTATTAGACGGATCACTGTGTGTTTCGAATCTCCACTTTTCGAGTGTTTATTTGCACGAATTTGACTGAATACCGATTTGGTCAGATCAGAGATGAAATGGAATACTGCTAATATTCTGAATTCCACGAGAAGTCATTACTGGTCGAATAACGTCATTTGATTCCCCAGGTGTTTTGAGCTTCCCGTTTTGACATTCTGCGTTTCGACGTCGGCTGACTATTTCTGTCTTGTCAATCTGCGTGTGTTATTGGTTAATTCATAGAGTGGTCACAAGGAGGATATTTATCAGGCCAAGTGATGTCAGATTGAAATTTCGCCGATACAATTTGGTTATCAATGAAAATTAGGATTCATTTCAGCATTTCACCTAATGAGTATATGAAATGTTTACTGAAGTTTAATGCAGACGGAACGGTAGAAGCTGGAATAGCTGATATAATCGGAACTATTTATATTGGATAGAGGTGTGTTAGTTGTATTCAATGAGCATCCCATTGTTATGTCCTCCATGACAATATGCTTCATCAGCCTTTCACTACTCTCCTAGTATGTTTCATTGTGAAGTGAATTCCTTGACGGATGACCACTGAGAAACTCTCACAGGAAAGAGACATACAGCCTTACATATTCTTGTAGACATTCGTTATCTTCTCAATGACCTTTCAATTCATTTACATTTGGTTTGTGACTTCCTACTTTAATTCCCATTGCATTCCAAATAGAATTTAGAGCTTCGTCGGCACATCTCCACTTCACCCTCTTCTCTGAAACTGTTTTAGAAGGTCGATATTTTATGCACGTCCTTGTTGGTCATACTTTCTGGTTGTCTTATCTTCAGTCTGGATCAAGTGAAGACAGCTGTTGATGAAAGTCTGAAGCCTGTTCGAAATTGTTGTGGTGACGAATGTATCAAGTCCCAGTGACTAATAGTAATGACTGTTGAAAATTTGATTCTTGTTTCTTATACTGAAGGCGGATGTTTTCTACAAGCGTTGGCGTTTGTTCTTGTTTGTTTGGTACGCTCATCATTCCTGTCTCCTCTATGCTCACTTGAAGTCCTGACTCTACTGTCAGCGTGTCACTTTTCTGCTGTAGGTCTTTGATTTTGTGAATGATGCTGTGTCATCTGTCAATCATGGTACATTGTTATCACCATTAATTATTAGATCCTAATTCCCATACAAATGATATGTATATATATGTCTATAGTGAATTGTAGTTATTCCTCTTAATGATATCAGTTCAGTGATAGAATATGTACGACCGATGTCGTTTACAACAAGAGTGATCACTCGATAATACTATAGACCAGTGGAATCGTTAGGCTGATTGATATCAATCTGTTGTGGTCTCATAGGTCAAATAACCATTCAGTGTACAACAAGTAGTATTAGCACACCTCTACCATGAAAACGAGACGAAAAGCGGGCATTGATCACTTGCATCGAAGCGGCTGGAAAGAAAATATGAGTGTTAAATGTGTACATGTAATTTCAAGGCTTTTCTGTTGCTTCGGACAGAATGAAATATACTTTGAGTCCCTGGAACTAATACAATCAAATGACGTGAATGAAATCTTTGTTTATAGAAAGAAAATGTTGAGGAATCTTAGAATACCCGGAGGAAAGTTTCGTCAAATATTACATAATTGTAACATTTATCGTAATTTCTTAAATCTTCTCCCATCATTTTGGTTACAAAATACTTCCTTATACTGACAGTTGTATTGAAGTTATCATCAAATCTCACTGAATGTTGTTCTTGTAAACTACAGCCATCATGACTCACTATTTCTTTGGCAGAAGGAAACACATGGACGGGCTTATTTTGCTTAATGCGATCCCTAGTTTAAGCAGTCTGCAGCTGAAGAGAAGCTTGATAATAGAAAGTATGTACATTTCACACTTGGAATCATGTGGTTGTCAATTTAACGAAAATGAGTGGTACACTGAATAGCTGTTTCATCCTGTTTGTGGATTGTTTTGGACTCTGTACACATGGTTACACGATAGTAACGACATCGGCTCAATTTCTAGTGAGATGGTAGGTGCGTGTCACTGAATTAGGACGAAGTTGCTGTTCATTTCTCCCAAACTACTAACAGTCATCTAAATAAAGTCAGTTGGTGACGACATCCTGCATGAAACCAATCAAATCTCTCTCATCCCAGAATTTGATAACTCACTCATTCATTCATTGGTTGTCAAATATTATAGACAAGAATACAATGGTTAAATATAATCACCACATTATATATTCTTCATTGACTGTCACATGAAAACTTTAAAGGGACATTTCGCTACCCATATTGAACATACACACTGTTGTACACAACATTTACAGTAAATTAAGGCAAAAATACGAATACTTGGGTAGTAAAATTTTACGTCAAAATGGAGGATTTCGGTTCTTTCAGTCATGTTTGTGACATGCTACACTGTCATAATGGAAGAGAATAAGCATCCATGTAATAGTTACTTTTGATTAGTCATTATCTCACACATATTACGTCACGCCAACTTCTGCCTCTTTTCTAATCTATAATTAGTCATCCCATCTCACACCTTACATTATGTGATGCATTTTTCGATGACAAAGTTTCCCAGTATGCGACTGGTCAAAAGGTTTCTTTGTTTAATATAATTACGACTGAACAACTCATGAAAGTCAATCGTCGAAAAACATTTTCATCTGCGTTTCAGCCTTTTTCTTATGACTCACTATGGGAATATTTCGTTCATATTGGACACTTCCTAATCAACAGGTTGTACACATTTTAAACACTCATGAGATTGGAAAACACCTTGAGTGGTCAGATTTCAGTGGATTATATCCAACGAAATAAAAGAGATTAAATACAATAAGATGATGGATGGACACCCGGTGTTTATATCGCTTCACCGAAGCTGGTTGGTAGGTACTACTGGTCGATATGATTGGTGGCATATAGCGTCAAACACACGCACATACACTTTATCAGTAATGATTCATTATGATGTCACTTCAACAACATTATTCATATCGAAATGAACACTGTCTTTCAGTACTCCTAGGTTTTCCAATTTTAGTTTTCTAACTAATGTCCATCATGATGAAGTCCTGAAACCAATCAACTGCCTAAAAACCAACACTTAAATGAGATATTTAACTGCAAGAAAACATGTGATATGACAAGATTTGAGATTCGGAAATTGAGGTTTATGTGGCTTCGGTCGGTCTCAGAGTAAGCAAATCATCATTCAAATCTAAGTCTCAGAGTTGTTATGAAATGTGCACTTGTGTATGTCCTGGGGATCAATCCAACGACATTATTTCACTTTGTGCAGTGAGAACAGCTCTATCAATCAGTCAATTGTTTGTAATTCACCGAGGTTTGAGTTCTCCATAGGTGACGATGAGGGATCGAGATGATTCATGCAAGCTTTATAAAACCAATAAATGAGTCTGATTCAGTGCGGATGGTGTCCTCCTGACTCGTGAATGGTAAACAACTCGACATTCACCTTATAGAGTAAGATAGAGTAAGACAGACATAAAAATAAAATTTTACTGTGGATTGTTATTTTACAATAAACACCTCGCCACACACACACAAACACTCTTAAGCACACATCTTACATCTTCTTTCTGAATGTTCAGTGAGTGACATTCCCTTCTGAATAAGAAAATTCAATAATACATATTTGTCTGGATTATTCTGAATCCTTCCTTAATTTCTATGCCTAGAATGGGATCATTGTTTCAGTCATCCCAAATATTTTTCATTAATTGTACTGAAAAAAATTAACAGCCTCCTTTGGCGTTTTTTCGCAATTTCTATCTCTCCTGTATTCTGCATCTCAGTTTTCACAATCAAACTGTCTTACAAATTAACGTATGTCCCTTAGTTTATTTTCAACTTGTTTGTCAAAATTCATCTCTCAAATGAATATATGAATGTCCATTTCTTTATTATCCAAAGGCGATAGAAAGGACTGCTATTGTTTTTATTGCTATAATTCCAATTGGACGGAATCTCTGAACTGTAAAATATGGAATGACTGTCACTGGAATAGTGATAAAACTGTCGACTATGAGTTGTAGATGCGTTCTATTCAATCACTAGAGTGACGCTTCATATACTGTTGTGGGAGGTGTTAAAACGGGAATAAACTCAAGTTCAACACTACTGGTAACTGGTTTCAGTGACTTTGTAATATTGATGTCGTCTTGAAAGGAAAACCACCACGTAAACATTTTCATCACCACACAAATCACATAGAAACTTGAAGCCATTTAAGTTTCACTGATGAAAACCGACCAGTCATTAGTTAGCTGAAGTGTGGCTTTACACACCTGACCTATATGCGGCTTATCCGTTGAATACAACTCTACACCTGCATTGTATTTCACTAGCGCTAACATCGACAGACGTTTAGTTCAAGTTACAGAGGAAACACAGCCACTCACTGAGAGGAAGATAAAGATAAATGATGAGTTCTCATCCTGATTAAAGGTTTGTTTAACAGTCAAAAACGAACCATCATATACAAAGTAATCGGTATTTTTATTGGAGTTAACTTGGATTCAACCTTTAACTTCTATTGTATTTCAGTGATATAATATACTGATATTCGTCTTATTGTTACACACCTGTATGTGCGGAACTTCTGTTAAGCCTTCTCGCTGTAGATTCGAGATATTAAAGGCTTCGTTGTCAATAGTGTATACGAGCTCGCCTTGTGACCGGAAAGGTTCTGGGTTCGAATCCCGGTGTGTGCGTACTGATGAAGAGTCCCAAACTAGGACGAAACAGCTATTCAGTACTCTCAGGTTTTCCAATGGTTCTTTAACTAATGTCAGCTCATGATGAAATCCTGAAAACCATTCAAATCCCTACAAACCAACACTTGAATACCGATGAGTTTTTCACTAGGAACTGGCCCTATTCAGGTAGGTTGCTTACATCTCATGGTGGAATATTTTCTGTCTGATCGAATTCACTCTGCCACACAATACACCAGAATACAAATGAATTCTCAGAGGACATGTAACTGAACGTTTCTGTCATTTACCCTTCGATGTGTCTGGTAACACATTAGAGTTATTTACTGATCACCGTAATAGTCAGACACACATATTTATGTAAACTGGTGGCCCATGAGGCGAAAATAGCTTGTGTAGTGGTCTCCATTTCAAAACAGGAGGATGGCAATTATTAGCTGGAAGTTGATAGGAAATAACAGACGCGCCTCAATCTCAAACATGTTATTCGTGTGTTCATTTAATCAAGATACAATTTCACCCACAATGGAGTTTCTGTACTCACTTCAGTGTCAGATTATTTTACAAGTGTATACGATTCGACTAATTTCTTTTAGAATGATCTAAAACTGTATACAGATGAACTAAAGTTCGATGTAGCTTCCTCTTAATAAATCCGGATAGATAATTGCGATTGATTAGTAAACCAGTGGTTTGAGTTACGCATGAAATCCAAACCACAGGATTTATCTGAAGTACAGTGCTACACTTTACCTAAAATAACGAAATATAATGAACCAACCTCAAATTGAGAGGGGTCTGTGTATGAATGCCGTCAAATGCACAGTGAGGAATAGAGGCCGACTTCTTCCAAAGGCGGTCAGATTAACACCACACGAATGCAAGACAAATAATAAATGGATCTATATAAACAGTGTCAAAAAGAGGAGGGAAACCTAAAAAGGCCACTTTCAGCAGATGCCGTTTAAAATAAGGCGATAATTACTATACAGCAAGCAGGATATTAGTACTTCGGGATAAAAGTCGATAGCGATCTTCGGTTATCCTTATGGAGTAGAAAATTTAAACTCACACTACTTGCTAGTGATAAGTAGAACAATGCTGAACAAAAAACAATTGATAAGAGACAAATTTGAAAGGAACAAACACCATGCTATTCTATAAAAACCTGACTCCCTCAGATATTTCTGCATATTTCAGATAGCCTGCCAGTGATTGCAGTTGGGGAAATAAATTGAATTACCATTTTCCTGAACCTAATGCTGTTACTCTTCTGGAGGCTTGACTAAGTAAGCAACAACCAAATGAAACCTTGGATAAAATTCATCTCACATCTATTACATACTTTACCTCCCTTGTCTAGTCGAAAATGCAGTCAGTACGGAAGTATTGTAAATGCATTGTATTAGGACTTATATGTGAAGTGGTTTGTCCAATCTTCTTTACAATATTGCTAAAGAGAGTGGTGCTTGGAAATTCACTTTACATTGTCTTTGCTATCTTTCTTTTCATGGTGGCTATCAAAGGTAGGCATGGGGTGTTTTTCTTTTCATTTTGGATGATAAGTGATGCATGTGAATTGATTAAAACCTCAATAGTTGAAGGGCGTTTTTATGATTAAATCAGTCATAGACATACAACACCTCACATTTATAGTTAAGCATTGTAGTGATGCTCTAATCTCTTCCTGATATGACTAGATGAACACCTGAAAAATCAAAATGTGAAGGAACCGCCAATTCACCATGGACACACCAAAATGAGGTGGGCACGTAAACATAAAACTGTGTATATATATTAAATTATGCGTATTCAATTTCATAAAAATAAAAATTCTATTTCAACAAAGTTGCATTTAGGAGCATTACAGAGATTGGCAAAACCTGCTATCATCAACGAACGCTGAAGTGATAGACATTCATAGAGGTAATTTAAAACAGTCAAAATTGCGGCGACAGTACTCTGTATTTCATGATAATATTACTCATTTATCTTCATAAGTATGTGATATTTGTAGGGTTAAATTTAAATAACTCAAATGCATTACAAATACTTTTTGTGACTCATTCGTATTTAGAGCTGTAATACACATCCCCCAATGAAATTCTAATTTAGTTGACTTCATATTTGATTCACTGAAATACGATAGAGTGATACAAGGTCATGAGCTATATCATTTCATACATATTGTCTATCGTTATTCCAAGAGGGACTTTAAGACCTTGATACCTGAATGACATGTATCCATACATTTTTATTCTTCTGTAATATAACTACCGAACTTTCGCAGATATCAATACGGGAGTCTATTCATTTTCACTGAATTATTGTTTCTCCAATAGTTTATCAGCTATTTTGTGACGAATCAAGTGCCGGAGTTGTGTAATGTGATACAGGATCGTTCGATACTGGATTGTATAGTTAAGCAACCAGACAAAGCATATAAGCTTACGTTAAATCAGATAAACCGATTACACTTAGTCACTCTGAGTTATTAGACGGCTTCAAGGGATTTCATAATTTGGAATGTTTTCCTTTTATCTATTTGTAGTGCCGAATTTAAGCTTGTGATAGAACTAGTCGTCAATCCAGCTGTCTGTGAAAAGAATAAGAATAAGGGATTGCAAAGAATTGGTTTCAAGAGTTATGAAAACAGGCACTTTGACAACTGATGAGACGTAATGACTGATGATTCACCAATGATAGTGCTCAAATATAAGGGGCGATCCCAAGAAAATCACTCATGAAATAGTGATTGTAGTGTCAGTGACGAAATTCAATATCGCTTACCTCCTCCAGCTTTATTTAAGTAAAGTGATTTCGAAATATATTTTGAAATACTTGTTAGAAGGACGTAATACTGACAGGACAACATATAGGGGACGACTCAAAATTAGTGGGTAATGGGCAGCACATTGGTACTTCATCAAGAATCTTCCAAACCATATAGTTAAATGGGTTTGTCAGATCAACACCTAGATACGGAAATGGTATTCACCATCCACAAGAAAGCCCCAGTTTCTAGGTATCAGACGTAGTTATGTTTCTGAAGAATGGCTTAAATTCAAGGTGGTTGTTAAGGTGGCGATATTGTAGCACTTGATTTGGTGCAACGCTTCTCTTAGATTTTTTGTTGCAAAATTAGTCTGGATATTATACTCGTCAAGGTTGACTCCTCTTTCGAAATTATTCGCATGAATTTATTCCTGTCAGTTTTCACTTTTTAAATCGTTTTTCGAATCATCTTTTTCCGATTATGATTGCTGATGGAAACTGGGGGCTGAGAGTATGTGTGCTTAATCGCATCACTTATTACCATCAACTTCTTTGAAAACAGCTTAATACGATGATGTTGAAATTCATCTTCACTTAATGAGAGTAGTCTCGAAAACTTATAAAATACTGCCAAGACCGATTTCACCGCTTCACCTGAAAACCATGACTCTGAAATTTTTTGTTGAAATATCTGTTTCTAAAATTTGACTATAAATATCTCTTACAATATCCAGCCTACTCAATCTCTTGGGCATAACCTATTCTAGAAAAATCATGTCATTTGTGAATATTGGATTCTTCAAGTTATCAGTTAATATGTACAACGAATTTACTCGATCGTGAAATGTTTGTGAGGTGTTCTGAACATAATGATGCACAATGATTGATGTTGAATCTGCTGTTTGTGAACGAGGAACTGATGACGCCTTACATATATTTCTCAGATATGAACAGAATGAACAACTGGCATTTCATTAGTTTTCCATATTTAATTGTGATCTGATGGTTTCTAACTATTTCAGAGGACTGTTCAAACAGCTTTATCAGTCATTTCTGAAAGTGTCTTTTTCAACTTTTCACTCAAGTCATGTGGTTTATCTGTGTATCCTGGGTACAATCACAATATCCGAGAATCTACATGGATTGCCCGTTTTCTCTACTGAAATTGCAGTTATGTTGTGAATACGAATATCACACAACAGGATCTTATGAAAAAACTAACAGTAAGACCACAGTGAGCAGTAGGTTATCTTCGGGAATTTCACGAAACTGACATCAATAAACAAGCTAAGAAAAGTATTGACTTATGTAGTAGAGGACAAAGTGAACAAAATATTCTAGATGAAGCAAAGAAACTGAACAGTTGCAGACTCAGAAACATCCAAAACATGCATTCATAGGGAGATCGGCTTTCAGTGAAGGTTGAACAGATTCAAGCGATAAATTGTGTGCATTCTATAGTAAAAGTAATGATCACCGACATCTTAAACGGCAATCCATGTTAATGACAGTCATTGGAGAGCTTTTGTCGGTGTTTGTGCAAAGCGAAACCATTTGGAGTGTTCATTCGAGTCAAAATGCTTTATCTGCTTACCACAAAGGAGATTCAGCAGAAAATAAGAAAGAATGATAATGTAAGCATAGGAATGGGTGGAAGAGTTTGCGGATGACCGTAGACACGGATATGTATATGTGTAGACGATAAGAGTCAAGTAGGCCTTTGTGAAATGAGATTTTCTATTCACAGAATGATGGTTGAAATAATTCTACTGTAGTTATCACTTCCAAACACAGAACTTCTTTCTTTAGAGGTGAGAACTCAACTTGGTTGAGTGGTTTTCTGTAAATGGATTAGAATTAGGTATTTGCTACGCGACCATCAGCTGCAAAGTCTAAGTGAATTCAGGTAGGAATGACAGGATAAGTACATTTAGCAGTGAAGAGAACCCTAACAGAATCAAGAGAGTAGTAAGAATCATTAAAAACGATGCGCCTTCTTAGTCTTCAAAACCGTAGGTTTACTTATGACTAATATAACAGGAATAAATCAGGTTACTCGAATATTGTGGTGATGTGAACGAAATTAATAAACCGGAGTTGTTTTTGAATGAAGAAGTACTCGTCTTGTGTCACGTTATCAGTAACAGTCTAGAATATGTTTCCCAGCACACAGCGTATCTTTGTTGTTATTTGGTTTTGTATTACATTCCAGATATCCAGAGAAACATTTGAGTATTAGACGCAAACCAAACGTCGATGTCATGGGTAATAAACTTCATGAAAGTACTGACAGCATAGATTATCACGGCTGGTTATCGAACAAACTTTAATGTGAAATGTATGTTGACACTGAAGCCGATTAGTTCTTTATTGAAAGGAAGGAACCACGCATATCACTCAGAGGAGAACTGCATATTATCAGGACACGATGAGTTCTACATCAGTTGGTGGCGATATGCAGCAATAACAGTGCACCTTAATTTTCTTCTATCTTTGAAGTATATTTTATCATTAAACGAAATGATGAAGTGATTCGAAAACAGCTGGTCCCACTAACAATTTCTAGCTGTGAATGAATTCTGAAAGGGAAAATCAAGAACACAACGCTTCCAAATTGAATAGAAGGTTTCACATTCTACGAGAATAATTTCACTGAACACAACATATTGAGTGATACATTGAACAATTTTATAAAGAATAAAAGTAGTTCTAACAGAAGTACAGAATGTTTAAATTCTATTCTCGAATCGATGTTTTATATTCTCAATAGAAATGCGTAAATCTCGCAAAAGCTGACTGATAAAACATAGTGATATTTTTGAGATAAAAGAATGATGGTTTTTCTTCTTTATGATGTTTGGAGATTTGTGAAATCTTCAGTGTGTGTGTGTGTGTGTGTACTTCATAGGCTTTTTTCAATACAATCGTTTAAGTTGAAACTTCAGACAACTGAAACTGTACAAAATGTATGAAATTTGTATTCATATTAAGTGTATTTGAAATAATTGATTTTGCAAATTCTAAACGCTCAGATTAATTCACCTCGATTTTACAGAGCTTACATTATCATTCTTTCTTATTTTCTGCTGAATCTCCTTTGTGGTAAGCAGATAAAGCATTTTGACTCGAATGAACACTCCAAATGGTTTCGCTTTGCACAAACACCGACAAAAGCTCTCCAATGACTGTCATTAACATGGATTGCCGTTTAAGATGTCGGTGATCATTACTTTTACTATAGAATGCACACAATTTATCGCTTGAATCTGTTCAACCTTCACTGAAAGCCGATCTCCCTATGAATGCATGTTTTGGATGTTTCTGAGTCTGCAACTGTTCAGTTTCTTTGCTTCATCTAGAATATTTTGTTCACTTTGTCCTCTACTACATAAGTCAATACTTTTCTTAGCTTGTTTATTGATGTCAGTTTCGTGAAATTCCCGAAGATAACCTACTGCTCACTGTGGTCTTACTGTTAGTTTTTTCATAAGATCCTGTTGTGTGATATTCGTATTCACAACATAACTGCAATTTCAGTAGAGAAAACGGGCAATCCATGTAGATTCTCGGATATTGTGATTGTACCCAGGATACACAGATAAACCACATGACTTGAGTGAAAAGTTGAAAAAGACACTTTCAGAAATGACTGATAAAGCTGTTTGAACAGTCCTCTGAAATAGTTAGAAACCATCAGATCACAATTAAATATGGAAAACTAATGAAATGCCAGTTGTTCATTCTGTTCATATCTGAGAAATATATGTAAGGCGTCATCAGTTCCTCGTTCACAAACAGCAGATTCAACATCAATCATTGTGCATCATTATGTTCAGAACACCTCACAAACATTTCACGATCGAGTAAATTCGTTGTACATATTAACTGATAACTTGAAGAATCCAATATTCACAAATGACATGATTTTTCTAGAATAGGTTATGCCCAAGAGATTGAGTAGGCTGGATATTGTAAGAGATATTTATAGTCAAATTTTAGAAACAGATATTTCAACAAAAAATTTCAGAGTCATGGTTTTCAGGTGAAGCGGTGAAATCGGTCTTGGCAGTATTTTATAAGTTTTCGAGACTACTCTCATTAAGTGAAGATGAATTTCAACATCATCGTATTAAGCTGTTTTCAAAGAAGTTGATGGTAATAAGTGATGCAATTAAGCACACATACTCTCAGCCCCCAGTTTCCATCAGCAATCATAATCGGAAAAAGATGATTCGAAAAACGATTTAAAAAGTGAAAACTGACAGGAATAAATTCATGCGAATAATTTCGAAAGAGGAGTCAACCTTGACGAGTATAATATCCAGACTAATTTTGCAACAAAAAATCTAAGAGAAGCGTTGCACCAAATCAAGTGCTACAATATCGCCACCTTAACAACCACCTTGAATTTAAGCCATTCTTCAGAAACATAACTACGTCTGATACCTAGAAACTGGGGCTTTCTTGTGGATGGTGAATACCATTTCCGTATCTAGGTGTTGATCTGACAAACCCATTTAACTATATGGTTTGGAAGATTCTTGATGAAGTACCAATGTGCTGCCCATTACCCACTAATTTTGAGTCGTCCCCTATATGTTGTCCTGTCAGTATTACGTCCTTCTAACAAGTATTTCAAAATATATTTCGAAATCACTTTACTTAAATAAAGCTGGAGGAGGTAAGCGATATTGAATTTCGTCACTGACACTACAATCACTATTTCATGAGTGATTTTCTTGGGATCGCCCCTTATATTTGAGCACTATCATTGGTGAATCATCAGTCATTACGTCTCATCAGTTGTCAAAGTGCCTGTTTTCATAACTCTTGAAACCAATTCTTTGCAATCCCTTATTCTTATTCTTTTCACAGACAGCTGGATTGACGACTAGTTCTATCACAAGCTTAAATTCGGCACTACAAATAGATAAAAGGAAAACATTCCAAATTATGAAATCCCTTGAAGCCGTCTAATAACTCAGAGTGACTAAGTGTAATCGGTTTATCTGATTTAACGTAAGCTTATATGCTTTGTCTGGTTGCTTAACTATACAATCCAGTATCGAACGATCCTGTATCACATTACACAACTCCGGCACTTGATTCGTCACAAAATAGCTGATAAACTATTGGAGAAACAATAATTCAGTGAAAATGAATAGACTCCCGTATTGATATCTGCGAAAGTTCGGTAGTTATATTACAGAAGAATAAAAATGTATGGATACATGTCATTCAGGTATCAAGGTCTTAAAGTCCCTCTTGGAATAACGATAGACAATATGTATGAAATGATATAGCTCATGACCTTGTATCACTCTATCGTATTTCAGTGAATCAAATATGAAGTCAACTAAATTAGAATTTCATTGGGGGATGTGTATTACAGCTCTAAATACGAATGAGTCACAAAAAGTATTTGTAATGCATTTGAGTTATTTAAATTTAACCCTACAAATATCACATACTTATGAAGATAAATGAGTAATATTATCATGAAATACAGAGTACTGTCGCCGCAATTTTGACTGTTTTAAATTACCTCTATGAATGTCTATCACTTCAGCGTTCGTTGATGATAGCAGGTTTTGCCAATCTCTGTAATGCTCCTAAATGCAACTTTGTTGAAATAGAATTTTTATTTTTATGAAATTGAATACGCATAATTTAATATATATACACAGTTTTATGTTTACGTGCCCACCTCATTTTGGTGTGTCCATGGTGAATTGGCGGTTCCTTCACATTTTGATTTTTCAGGTGTTCATCTAGTCATATCAGGAAGAGATTAGAGCATCACTACAATGCTTAACTATAAATGTGAGGTGTTGTATGTCTATGACTGATTTAATCATAAAAACGCCCTTCAACTATTGAGGTTTTAATCAATTCACATGCATCACTTATCATCCAAAATGAAAAGAAAAACACCCCATGCCTACCTTTGATAGCCACCATGAAAAGAAAGATAGCAAAGACAATGTAAAGTGAATTTCCAAGCACCACTCTCTTTAGCAATATTGTAAAGAAGATTGGACAAACCACTTCACATATAAGTCCTAATACAATGCATTTACAATACTTCCGTACTGACTGCATTTTCGACTAGACAAGGGAGGTAAAGTATGTAATAGATGTGAGATGAATTTTATCCAAGGTTTCATTTGGTTGTTGCTTACTTAGTCAAGCCTCCAGAAGAGTAACAGCATTAGGTTCAGGAAAATGGTAATTCAATTTATTTCCCCAACTGCAATCACTGGCAGGCTATCTGAAATATGCAGAAATATCTGAGGGAGTCAGGTTTTTATAGAATAGCATGGTGTTTGTTCCTTTCAAATTTGTCTCTTATCAATTGTTTTTTGTTCAGCATTGTTCTACTTATCACTAGCAAGTAGTGTGAGTTTAAATTTTCTACTCCATAAGGATAACCGAAGATCGCTATCGACTTTTATCCCGAAGTACTAATATCCTGCTTGCTGTATAGTAATTATCGCCTTATTTTAAACGGCATCTGCTGAAAGTGGCCTTTTTAGGTTTCCCTCCTCTTTTTGACACTGTTTATATAGATCCATTTATTATTTGTCTTGCATTCGTGTGGTGTTAATCTGACCGCCTTTGGAAGAAGTCGGCCTCTATTCCTCACTGTGCATTTGACGGCATTCATACACAGACCCCTCTCAATTTGAGGTTGGTTCATTATATTTCGTTATTTTAGGTAAAGTGTAGCACTGTACTTCAGATAAATCCTGTGGTTTGGATTTCATGCGTAACTCAAACCACTGGTTTACTAATCAATCGCAATTATCTATCCGGATTTATTAAGAGGAAGCTACATCGAACTTTAGTTCATCTGTATACAGTTTTAGATCATTCTAAAAGAAATTAGTCGAATCGTATACACTTGTAAAATAATCTGACACTGAAGTGAGTACAGAAACTCCATTGTGGGTGAAATTGTATCTTGATTAAATGAACACACGAATAACATGTTTGAGATTGAGGCGCGTCTGTTATTTCCTATCAACTTCCAGCTAATAATTGCCATCCTCCTGTTTTGAAATGGAGACCACTACACAAGCTATTTTCGCCTCATGGGCCACCAGTTTACATAAATATGTGTGTCTGACTATTACGATGATCAGTAAATAACTCTAATGTGTTACCAGACACATCGAAGGGTAAATGACAGAAACGTTCAGTTACATGTCCTCTGAGAATTCATTTGTATTCTGGTGTATTGTGTGGCAAAGTGAATTCGATCAGACAGAAAATATTCCACCATGAGATGTAAGCAACCCACCTGAAAAGGGCCAGTTCCTAGTGAAAAACTCATCGGTATTCAAGTGTTGGTTTGTAGGGATTTGAATGGTTTTCAGGATTTCATCATGAGCTGACATTAGTTAAAGAACCATTGGAAAACCTGAGAGTACTGAATAGCTGTTTCGTCCTAGTTTGGGACTCTTCATCAGTACGCACACACCGGGATTCGAACCCAGAACCTTTCCGGTCACAAGGCGAGCTCGTATACACTATTGACAACGAAGCCTTTAATATCTCGAATCTACAGCGAGAAGGCTTAACAGAAGTTCCGCACATACAATTGTGTAACAATAAGACGAATATCAGTATATTATATCACTGAAATACAATAGAAGTTAAAGGTTGAATCCAAGTTAACTCCAATAAAAATACCGATTACTTTGTATATGATGGTTCGTTTTTGACTGTTAAACAAACCTTTAATCAGGGTGAGAACTCATCATTTATCTTTATCTTCATCTCAGTGAGTGACTGTGTTTCCTCTGTAACTTGAACTAAACGTCTGTCGATGTTAGCGCTAGTGAAATACAATGCAGGTGTAGAGTTGTATTCAACGGATAAGTCGCATATAGGTCAGGTGTGTAGAGCCACACTTCAGCTAACTAATGACTGGTCGGTTTTCATCAGTGAAACTTAAATGGCTTCAAGTTTTCTTGTGATTTGTGTGGTGATGAAAATGTTTACGTGGTGGTTTTCCTTTCAAGACGACATCAATATTACAAAGTCACTGAAACCAGTTACCAGTAGTGTTGAAGTTGAGTTTATTCCCGTTTTAACACCTCCCACAACAGTATATGAAGCGTCACTCTAGTGATTGAATAGAACGCATCTACAACTCACAGTTGACAGTTTTATCACTATTCCAGTGACAGTCATTCCATATTTTACAGTTCAGAGATTCGGTCCAATTGGAATAATTGCAATAATAACCATAATAATCCTTTCTATCGCCTTTGGATATTAAAGAAATGGACATTCATATATTCATTTGAGAGATAAATTTGGACAGCCAAATTGAAAGTAAACTAAGGGACATACATTAATTTGTAAGACAGTTTGCTTGTGAAAACTGAGATGCAGAATATGGGAGAGATAGAATTTGCGAAAAAACGCCAAAGCAGGTTATAACTTTTTTCAGTACAATTAATGAAAAATATTTCGGATGACTGAAACAATGATCCCATTCTAGGCATAGAAATTTAAGAAGGATTCAGAATAATCCAGACAAATATGTATTATTGAATTTTCTTATTCAGAAGTGAATGTCACTCACTGAACATTCAAAAAAAAGATGTAAGATGTGTGCTTAAGAGTGTTTGTGTGTGTGTGGCGAGGTGTTTATTGTAAAATAACAATCCACAGTAAAATTTTATTTTTATGTCTGTCTTACTCTATCTTACTCTATAAGGTGAATGTCGAGTTGTTTGCAATTCATGAGTCAGGAGGACACCATCCGCACTGAATCAGACTTATTTATTGGTTTTATAAAGCTTGCAGAAATCATCTCGATCCCTCATCGTCACCTATGGAGAACTCAAAACTCAGTGAATTACAAACAATTGACTGATTGATAGGGCTGTTCTCACTGCACAAAGTGAAATAATGTCGTTGGATTGATCCCCAGGACACACACAAGTGCACATTTCATAACAACTCTGAGACTTAGATTTGAATGATGATTTGCTTACTCTGAAACCAACCGAAGCCACATAAACCTCAATTTCCGAATCTCGAATCTTGTCATATCACATGTTTTCTTGCAATGAAATATCTCATTCACTTACAAACGAAAAGAACAATAGTTTCCTGAGCTACTGTTCAGCGGATCTGATGGTGGACACATATAAAATCACTCGTATCTGTTCACCTCAGTCGAATTAATGATTGACAGTGTTCATTTCGATATGAATAATGTTGTTGAAGTGACATCATAATGAATCATTACTGATAAAGTGTATGTGCGTGTGTTTGACGCTATATGCCACCAATCATATCGACCAGTAGTACCTACCAACCAGCTTCGGTGAAGCGATATAAACACCGGGTGTCCATCCATCATCTTATTGTATTTAATCTCTTTTATTTCGTTGGATATAATCCACTGAAATCTGACCAGTCATGGTGTTTTCCAATCTCATGAGTGTTTAAAATGTGTACAACCTGTTGATTAGGAAGTGTCCAATATGAACGAAATATTCCTATATTGAATCATGAGCAAAAGGTTCAAACGGAGAAGAAAATGTTTTTCGACGATTGACTTTCATGAGTTGTTCAGTCGTAATAATATTAAACAAAGAAACCTTTTGACCAGTCAGATACTGGGAAACTTTGTCATCGAAAAATGCATCACGTAATGTCAGGAGTAAGATGGGATGACTAATTGTAGATTAGAAAAGAGGCAGAAGTTGGCGTGACGTAGTAGGTGTGAGATAATTACTAATCAAAAGTAACTATTACATGGATGCTTATTCTCTTTCATTATGACAGTGTAGTATGTCACAAACATGACTGAAAGGACCGAAATCCTCCATTTTGTCGTAAAAGTTTACTACCCAAGTATTCGTATTTTTGCCTTAATTTACTGTAAATGTTGTGTACAACAGTGTGTATGTTCAATACGGGTTGCAGAATGTCCCTTAATTGTCTTCATGTGACAGTCAATGAAGAATATATAATGTGGTGAATATATTTCACCATTGTATTCTTGTCTATAATATTTGACAACCAATGAATGAATGAGTGAGTTATCAAATTCTGGGATGAGAGGGATTTGATTGGTTTCATGCAGGATGTCGTCACCAACTGACTTTATTTAGATGACTGTTAGCAGCTTGGGAGAAATGAACAGCTACTTCGTCCTAACTGGGTAATACGCACCTACCACGTCACTAGAAATTGAGCCGAAGTCGTTACTATCGTGTAACCATGTGTACAGAGTCCAAAACAATCCACAAACAGGATGAAACAGCTATTCAGTGTACCACTCATTTTCGTCAAATTGACAACCACATGATTCCAAGTGTGAAATGTACATACTTTCTATTATCAAGCTTCCTTTAACTGCAGACTGCTTAAACTAGGGATCGCATTAAGCAAAATAAGCCCGTCCATGTGTTTTCTTCTGCCAAATAAATGGTGAGTCATTATTGCTGTAGTTTACAAGAACAACATTCAGTGAGATTTGATGTTAACTTCAATACAACTGTCAGTATAAGGAAGTATTTTGTAACCAAAATGATGGGAGAAGATTTAAGAAATTACGATAAATGTTACAATTATGTAATATTTGACGAAACTTTCCTCCGGGTATTCTAAGATTCCTCAACATTTTCTTTCTATAAACAAAGATTTCATTCACGTCATTTGATTGTATTAGTTCCAGGGACTCAAAGTATATTTCATTCTGTCCGAAGCAACAGAAAAGCCTTGAAATTACATGTACACATTTAACACTGTTAATTTTATTTCAAGTCACTTATATGAAAGTGATCAACGACCCCTTTTCGTCTCGTTTTCATGGTAGAGGTGTGCTAATAATATTTGTTGTACACTGAATGGTTATTTGATATACGAGACCACAACATATTGATATCAATCAGCCTAACGATTCCGCTGGTCTATAGAATGATCGATTGATCACTCTTGTTGTAAACGACATCGGTCGTACATATTCTACCACTGAACTGATATCATTAAGAGGAATAATTACAGTTCCCTTTAGACATATATATATATCATTAGTTCGGGAATTAGGATCTAAGAAGTAATGGTGATCACAATGTACCATGATTGACAGATGACACAGCATCATTCACAATATCAAAGTTCTACAGCAGAAAAACGACACACTGACAGTAGAGTCAGGACTTCAAGTGAGCATAGAGGAGACAGGAATGATGAGCGTACCAAACAAACAAGAACAAACACCAACGCTTAAGACAGAAACATTTGATGAAATGCTCCTCTTTCACTTATCTGGGCAGAATCATCTTGACCACAGGTGGTACGGCCTTCAGCATAAGAAACAAGGATCAAATTTTCAACAGTCATTGCTATTAGTCACTGGGATTTGATACATTCGTCACCACAAAAATTTCGAACAGGCTTCAGACTTTCATCAACAGCTGTCTTCGCTTGATCCAGATTGAAGATAAGACAAGCAGAAAGAGTGATCAACAAGGACGTCTAGCAAAAATCAACATTCTAAAACAGTTTCAGAGAAGAGAGTGAAGTGGAGATGTGCCGACGAAGCTCTAAATTCTATTTGGAATGCAATGGGAATTAAATTAGGAAGTCACAAACCAAATGTAAATGAATTGAAAGGTCATTGAGAAGATAACGAATGTCTACAAGAATATGTAAGGCTGTATGTCTCTTTCCTATGAGAGTTTCTCAGTGATCATTCGTCGAAGAGTTCGGTTCACAATGAGACATACTAGGAGAGTAGTGAAAGACTGATGAAGCATATCGTCATGGAGAAAATAAACATGGAATGCTCATTGAATGCAACTGACACACCTCTATCCAATATAAATATTTCCGATTATATCAGCTATTCCAGCTTCTACCGTTCCGTCTGCATTAAACTTCAGTTAACATTTCATATACTCATTAGGTGAAATTTTGAAATGAATCCTAATTTTCATTGATAACCAAATTGTATCGGCGAAATTTCAATCTGATATCACTTGGCCTGATAAATATCCTCCTTGAGAGCACTCTATCCCTTAACCACTGAAGGACACAGATTGACCAGACTGAAATAGTCAGGCGACGTCCTCACGTAGGCTGTCAAAACGGGAAGCTCAAAACACCTGGGGAATCAAATGACGTTATTCGACCAGTAATGACTTCTCGTGGAATTCAGAATTTTAGCGGTATTCCATTTCATCTCTGATCTGACCAAATCGGTATTCAGTCAAATTCGTGCAAATAAACACTCGAAAAGTGGAGATTCGAAACACACAGTGATACGTCTAATAAACAAACTAATATGCAATTGCCTTTCCTAAATTCTGGTGCACGATCACACTAAGCGATGAGCATAAAATGCGTGAACTGTTGTAATTGGTGAGTGAGGACACTGTAAACAAAAGTATACTGCATAACGTGATTTACGAATTCTGATATTTGAATGATATGCTTGGTCGCTTAATTCACTTATATAAGTAGTATAGTGCGTGTGCGTATGCGATAGAGTCAGATCGGTATATATTGTAGCAGGAAAGGTGAAATACAAGATTTTGTGACAGCGTTTTTCTAAAATGACGAATTTCATGCTGTGATCGTATTTTCTCGTAATTTTCTATCATCTTTGCAAAATGCCCATTTGTGGTATGGTAGTTGATTTTATTACAGGTAAACACTGTTTCCGTCGATAATTCATGTATATTGATAAGTGCATTTTTTGCAAGCCACCATGCAATTATGTTCATGGTGGCTCAACAATAACAAAATAGATGATTCGGTGGTTTTCCACTTGCCTACAATGAGATAGATAATCTCACCTTGTACAAACCAATCACCATGTACAGACGACTTTCTGTAAACAAGGCGTCAACTAGCCACACTATTGTGACATTACACAAACTTGGTCCTTTGATATCCGCCGTCGTGAACAGATGAGACACTTAGTGAACACTCAATATTTTTCAGTCAGTTTCACTCAGGAAATGTGTGGCCTAAGAAGTCAGACTGCAGTGTGTCTGATCCCACTCATGATTTTCATTTGTTTGTACCAAACTGTGGTTTGAGAGAGATAACAAATGTTATTAGTATGCATTCCTTTTGTTTCGAGTGGTGTATACACATTCCGGACGAAATGGAATATGATATGACAGATCCCATCATGGTGACCAGTGTCCACGAGTCCTGACAAGCACGTTTTCTTTTCAAACGACCTGCCTCATTTCTCCATCAGACACATATGACATGTGGATCCCCATCGATTCTTCTCGCGGCTGTTTACTTCTTATTTACTTCCTATTTGACTATACCACGTACCGTTTCTCTCCATCTATCTCTTTGTCTATCCTAAATCAATCTTCATTTCCTTCCAATCTTTCATTGGATAGTGTGTTCTACGCCTGTTCTTTGTTCTGGAATGTCTCCTTCTTTCTTACCTTTCATTACAACAAATCTGACTTTTAGTGCCGAACCCTACGACGTTGTTCTGAAGCTTTTATTTTTAGTGAATTCGATATGTCTCTGCATCGCATAGAACGTCATTGTTGAGCATCTTTCCATACCATTTCAATGAGTTGACTGCTGTAGTCTTTCACATATATTTCATAGTAATGATCTGTGTCCTGACTTCAGGATCCTCTCGTTGTTATCATCAACCTAGCCTACTGTGTTTGAAACGATGATTTCCTGTTTAGGTAGTTGAATTTAAGAGGGTTCTGAGAAGTTAGTTCCCATTATTATGAACTTGTTTGTCTCGTTGCCTCGACCGTTGCCATGAATAACATCATCATATCAACTCCTTACGTTACTCCAAATACACCAGTGAGCAGTAGGTTACGATGTGCTCGGTATTTGTCCTCATCAAACCAGTAATGAATCAGACATGAGAAAATATATGGCGACGCACTCCACATTGTTGAACTAGCTGTCAAACACATCCTACATCACGATATATATGACGCTGAGACATATGAAACTCCAAACGACTAAAAGAGCATCAGTTGAGGTAGAGGTGAAATAGAGCCAGACAACAACCTATTGTCCCACTAACGAATGTTCAGTAGGAAATGAAGGTTGACCGGATATACACAGTGGTGATCATCGAGTGACACCACACACTGTTCCACTCCTCGAATGCAACCTGAACGATCAGCGACAAACATGGGTTTGGTATGATGACAAAATGGAAAATATTATGTGAAGATGAACCGAAAGCTCGCGTGAAGTAGTGACGCCGGATAGAAGTGCAGGCAGTGAAATTATATGTTCAAAAGTTGATCAGAGTTCCGCTTGAGGAGGTGAGCAATGAATGAATTCTATCATTGGTGATGATGATAAACATTTCAAGTCTGATTGTTATGGACTACAATTCTATTGGATAGTTGAAAGTTTCAGAGAATGAGAGCTGATGAGTTAGTCGTAGACAGTCTTACACTGCTCATTTTTGTTCTGCTTATCAATCATCAGAATGACGACGTGAGAAAATTGAGAGACATTCACTCAGTGATACAAACAAACGAAAATCACGAGTGAGATCAGACACACTGAAGTCCGATTAATATGGATACACTTTAACTTGAGAGAACTTATTTATATATATGGAGTGGTTACTGCGTGTCCCGTCATCTCTTCACGAGAGCAGATACCAGAAGACAAATTTTGTGTAATGTCACAATAGTGTGGCTAGTTGACGCCTTGTTTACAGAAAGTCGTCTGTACATGGTGATTGGTATGTACAAGGTGAGATTATCTATCTCATTGTAGGCAAGTGGAAAACCACCGAATCATCTATTTTGTTATTGTTGAGCCACCATGAACACAATTGCATGGTGGCTTGCAAAAAGTGCATTATCCAATTATATCTGGTTTGTTGACGGAAACAGTGTTTACCTGTAATAAAATCAACTACCATACCACAAATGGGCATTTTGCAAAGATGATAGAAAATTACGAGAAAATACGATCACAGCATGAAATTCGTCATTTTAGAAAAACGCTGTCACAAAATCTTGTATTTCACCTTTCCTGCTACAATATATACCGATCTGACTCTATCGCATACGCACACGCACTATACTACTTATATAAGTGAATTAAGCGACCAAGCATATCATTCAAATATCAGAATTCGTAAATCACGTTATGCAGTATACTTTTGTTTACAGTGTCCTCACTCACCAATTACAACAGTTCACGCATTTTATGCTCATCGCTTAGTGTGATCGTGCACCAGAATTTAGGAAAGGCAATTGCATATTAGTTTGTTTATTAGACGTATCACTGTGTGTTTCGAATCTCCACTTTTCGAGTGTTTATTTGCACGAATTTGACTGAATACCGATTTGGTCAGATCAGAGATGAAATGGAATACCGCTAAAATTCAGGGCGTATTTTCACAGCTGTTTCTTCTTTGTTTGACTCTATGCAGAAATACACACAAATCAGGGCTCTAACACAGGATCTTCTGATTACAAATCGAGCTCTCATCTTCTTATTGCACGATCTTCTTTAATGTCATCCATGGGCTAACTAACATCTAATACATCATTTCCCATTTGGCTCCAGTTTAGAACAAGTCTGGAGCACAAATCCAATCGGTGGTTTCTTCAGCATGTGTTCAATCCTTCTATATCGATTGACTTAATCGTCTTACCTAGCACCCATTTTCTAACTACGCACCATAATATGACGCTTAACATGGGAGATGGAACGAGGACAGCTATGATCAACAGCACCTAGCCTTTTCATATCTTCTACATTCAAAGTTTATGTCTCACAGCTATATATGAGGATAGAATTTCTCACACTGACCTTTTATTCAAATGAACCATTGCAAAATCGTGGAAGCTCCGTATTGGTTACACATGTTTGACTTCAGAGGAAGTCGTCATTTTGCATAGGCCGACAAGAGATGGCTTCATAACTGATATCCTTAAAATCTATCGCATTAGTGCAAACATGATGTTTTTTTTTCTGATTATTGAAGCAGTAATCATTTCTTTCCTCTAAAACAGTTTCCTCTTTACTTATTTCAGTATTATCTTTCTTTTTGTCACTTCGATATCTGTACTGCTGTGAAGTGTGGCAACTTGAATATTGGACTTCTGCGTCACTATAACTGAGGTCACTTCGTGACCAGACTTGAAATCAATCCAATGCCGACGAAGTAACGTTTGAAAATGATTCTGTGTCTCGCTAGTGACTGCCTGAGGAATAAAATTAACTGAAATTCCAATGGTGAGGCGTGATCAGTAGGATCCATCAATTTGGTCATAAGGAAAGATGCTCACCGATGAGATTGGCTGGCGGTGGCATCATTTATATCAACGACTGGCAGAAATTGGAAGTGATAGGCCAATGGTATCCGTCCAGGTGGCTGAATGGATAACGAGCTTGACTTTTAAACTAGATTCGACCCTTGTCATCAAAGTCATGTCTGTATTCTGCGGATGAATACTGAAAAGTACGAGCCAGCTGTCCAGTGCTCCCTGGTGGTTTCCAGTGGTTCTCTAACTGCAGCCAGTCAGTATGATTGTTCCTACATGAATCCACTCACATCTGCCCGTAACGCATTAAAAGGAATGTCCATATATTCACCTTAAAATCTTCACTAAATAAACTTCAGTAACGCTAAACCATCTCATCTGTAAACACTCAAAGTCCTAATTCACGATGAATCATCAAATAAGGTCAAATTGAAGTGATTGTTATCTGAGAAAACTAAAGCAAAATGCATCGTTTTCTACCACTTCTGAAAACAACTCACTTAATAAATAAAAATATACAAGAAAGACCAAGCTAACTCTCTCCTACAAGAGTATTTACAGTCGGTTGAATGAAATCCTGTCCAACTGTCTTCTGCACGAGAGTGTGTGCATTAGCAGCATTAATAATAAGTCAGCCATCGCTTAAGCTAAAGGTTTCAATTATCAATATGTGATAGAGAATAACATCAAATGTACCCAAGTTTCACTCTAACATTTGTCATGTTATTGTCTTCCTCCACCTTCCCCTTCTTCTTCTTCTTCTACCAAATCAAATCACTTAGTTCCCATGGTAACACTAATTTTATTGCAAAGAATATGGTAAGAAATATGTCAATTTATTTATTTGTATTTCTTATTTTTGATTACAGCTTGATTCCACACTGTATTTTTGGTACAGTATGGGATTTTCAGCATGAATATCGGTAGCCCATAGATATCAGGTGTGCGTCGTTGTCAGGGGATCGAACCTCGGACCATGTGCATGGTCGGCGAGAGTACTCACCTATGAGTTCAGAAGATGCATGCTTCAATGTTATTCATCTTTTTGTTACGCTGAAATATTTCTTCAATTTCTATTAATTTTGCTTTACATGTATATTTCTTCGGGTTTTGTTTAAGAGGGTCCACAAACACTATCCTGCGTGGTTACGAAAAGGTTGAGCTATAAGCAGCGCGATAAAAGAACATCTGGTCAATACTAGTCGCCTCTGTATAAAGTAAAAGTTTGTTCAACCCCTCCAACTGTCATGGTCTTAATCTGCCTGTGGCTAAATTCGACTATCTCCACGCATATTTTGGCCGTATTTATTTTCTGTGTGGTTTATTAAATTTGTATATCAGCCTACATTATAACATCAATTGGTGCTGTGATTATTCTCACTTTGAAAAATTCCTAGTGGTATCTCACTTGTCACCTTTATGGATTTATCTAATTCACTAAACGTTTTGCAATATTGCTTTTTATCACACAATTATCACCTTCTTGTGTGATATTTTGATAACTTACTAACTAAACTTATCATTTCTACTCCGTCGTCTGAGATGTATTCATTTCATGAACTATTTTATAAAGTATACAAAAATTATTCCTTGTCATGAATCATATAATCATTTTCTAAAAGTCTTTTATTTATATGATTGTACAGATTGATGATAAATTTGTTGAAAAGAGACTTCCCACTGAATCAGTCGTTCTGATTTTCCACATGTCCCGATGGACAGTTTCCAAGGTTCATTCTTCTCCTACTTGAACTGACACTACCGCAAATGCAGACTGATTGATGATTATGATAAATCTTGTCAGTAGCACATGCAACGCTAATACTCCTTCCACTACAATTGTTGGTGTTACTGTTTGTGTAATCGTGTTCCTCCCAATTGACTTCAGTGTTATCATCTGCCTTTCTCCAAGCACATGATATTTGTTCTAACAAACATTTTCGAGCACAAATCTCACTGATAGTAAGACAATCTGATGGCGACTTGCATTTGCAGATTACTACTGACTTGAAAATGGGGAGGATGAGAAAGGATGGATTCCAGTGTAGATTTGCAAGTAGAAAATAAGTGGTAAGACGTTGGTTGGAAATAATGAGTTGATTGATAGACTTGACTGTATTTGTGTGACTGACTCGAATGGTTTATTTATTTCAGTTTATTTTTGAAATATTTTGTCAGTGGAATACATCGACTTGTTCTTGCGAATAATAAGAGTGAATACTCCCGATATCAACTGACATGTCTATGTATCTGTGGGTTGTAATTTAGCCAGGAGTTAGCTGGTGGCAGAAAATTGAAGATGCTTGGACTATTAAGTGAATACGTCCTGAGACGAGCTTTTTGCTTTACTGACACTCATCAGAATGGAAGTATTGCTATTTGATAGTCCATAAATTCACTTTGATGTGACATAAGTTACATAAATGGTATCAGAAACCTCATGAATTTTATCAGTAAGTATTTGGCTCCATGGATTCCAACTGACTATGACAAAAGTGTTGAGATTGCATAATCTCCGTTTTACCGTCTACTGAATGAGGCTGAAGAAGTGAATCGCATTCGCTTCGATACTCACAAAATCCCCAAACATCATTTAAGATTAAAAAAATAAATGAGTGAGGAGACATGAAACATTCAGCTCCTACTTTGTCGTCAATCTCCACTTACTCGTTGCAGTCGTATCAATCTCCTTACTCAATCGGTGTACTATGTTTGTTATTTCGAAGCAGTTTGCCACTTAGCCAGCTTGTTGATATTCTGGTGGACAGGCATATGGACTCAGGTAAAAAATGGGCGAAATCCATTTTATCTCACTCACAACACCCTCTACATTCACAACTCTCCCCATGTATCTCTTCAGGGAAAACAAGAAGTCTATATAGGAAACTATATGCCCGAACTAGTAAGTACAAAAACTCATCCATACCCTACCTAGCCCGTGTTCTGTGCGATAAAGAATGCATCAGGCATGAAACCTTTAACTTATTAAATAGTCAGTAGAACCAATGGATCTCGTCTTTCCAACTCACATCATTTATAGGTACAACGTTTCCTCGCTCTTCATTCTGTATTTATTTTTGTTATGTGCTGTTTTGTTTCTCTCTTCCTTGCAAAATCTACTTAAAACATTCTTGTTCGTTCTTTCACACTGTATATCTCGACCATTTTGCTATCGCTTACGCCAGTAAATATGCTAGTAGTATCTACTTTTCTAACACCTTCAAACACTTTAATTTTGGCTTTGCTACCGACATACTAATATGTTGCTGAGATAACTTTAATCTATGTAGAACTTTATTTATTGTTAATGTAAAAACTGGATGCAATATTGTAGTAAAATGCTGAGAATTCCATTCTGTATCACAAGTACTGATTTGGAATAAAGCTTATCTTATGTTATGTTATGTTATGTTAAGACGGAAGCAGTGTTTCCACTCCACTCATACAAGTGGTCGAGAAAAAAATTACGTTCAGATGTTTCCTGTTAGCCTGAATATTCAATCCCCGTTAAAAACAGAAACATCAGATGTCAAGATACATATATAATCGAGTAACTGTTTGGTAACAAGAGAAAAATTGATATTTCTAAAGCAAACAGACGTTGTACTGCATTGCGCCTTTGCAAAGACATGTTAATATAAACAGAAATTAGCCTGAGTGAGGACCCGGTTTATGGCTTATTCTCTTGCAGAAGAAGAAGTTGGTTAATCGTTTAATTTGTTTTAACTGAAAGTTAACATTTCTGATAAAACTTTGTGGACAAAACCAAGAAGATTAACAAAGACATCAACTCGGATATTTCAATTTCAAAACCTGTGCAAGTGTAATGAACACATACATACACACGCAATTTAAAATCATCAAAATAATCACTTAGATTGTCATTGAAATGGAGGCGGGATTAAAGGAGATATTGGTTATCAATTTGATGTGAAAATTTACTAGCTGTTCAGTACTCCCACGTTTTCCAGTCCTTCGCTAACTAATTTCAGCTAATGATGAAATCCTATAGTAAATCTAGAATCGTTAGAAGTTGGAGTTCATCGACCATTGGATTACGTCTCACCGGTTGAATGTCCTGAGAGCGCTCTCTGTAATCAGTAGATCCTTGGTTCAAGTTGGATTTCACCTCGAACCACCATTAGTCATAGAATCACTGACAACCAACGATTAAATGATATTAATTTATTCTGCTTCAAAGCTTTCCAGCAGATCACTCTTTGAATCCACGAGAAATTGTAGGCGGTTTTTAGGTTGTGACTTCGTTCAAGAATTATGATAGAAAGCCGGGCTCATTGTATTTGATCATGTACTGAAAATGCTGCTTAATATCACGAGTGATATTCCTGATTGTAGTGGAATGGATTATGCGACAAAATTGTGAATGAGACCAAGAAGACAGGCATACATTGGACCAATAAAAATACGCTAGATGATTTGATCCTCAGTCACATTAACCGTCGTTGATCATCTTCAAGATTGAGCCATTTGTTTATTAAGTTGGCCAAAATCATTCAATCAATCCAAATGATAATCATAGAAATCAAATTCAAAACTTATCATGTCACTGAAAAAGGAGTGAATGCATTTCTCAAGTGAGTCACACCTAAGAATTATTGAAGGTGCTTCTGATTTCTGAGTTACATTAATATATCTGTAAAACTTGGGGACTGTGGTAGTAAGTAATTCCATATTAGTTTGTATATTTTACGTATGGATGAGTGACACATCCATCAAATAAACTAACATGCAATTGCTTTCCCTAAATTCTTCTGCATTATCACAGCAATCAATGAGCATAAAATGCATAAACTCTTGTAACTGATAAGTGAGGACACTGTAACAAACGTATAGTGCATAAAGTGATTTACGAATGATGATATTTAAATAATATGCTTGGTCGCTTAATTTACTTGTGTAAGTAGTACAATGTGTGTGCGTATGCGATACAGTCAGATCGGTTTATATTGTAGCGAAAAAGGTGAAATGCAACATTTTGTGACAGCTTTCGTCTAAAAATGACGAATTTCACGTTGAAATCGTATTTTCGCGCAATTGTCTATCACTTTTGCAAAACGGCTATTTGTGGTATGGTAGTTGATTTTATTACAGGTAATGACTGCTTCCTGCACCATATCATCGAGCTGAAGTTTCTGTACATTTTTGCAAGCCACTATGGAATTATGTTCATGGTAGCTCAAAAATAACATAATAGATGATGCACTGGTTTTCTACTTGCCTACGATGAAATGGATAATCATCTCACCTTGTACAAACCAATCACCATGTATGGAGGACTTGCTCTAAACAAGGCGTCAACTAGCTTCACTACTGTGACATTAAGCAAAATTGGTTTTCTGGTATCTGCCGTCGTGAAGAGATGAGACACTTAGTAGATACTCAATATTTTTCAGTCGGTTTCACTCAGGAAATGTGCGGCCAAATAAATCAGACTTCAGTGTGTCTGATCTCACTCATGATTTTCATTTGTTTGTACCACTGTATCGCTCAATTTTTCACATCGCGTTTCTGATGAGTGTTATGGAGAAACAAAATAAGGAGATTAAGTCTGCTTTACGAATTAATCGTCAGCTCTCATTCTCTGTAACTCTCCAATATCCAATAAATTTTCAGTCCATAACAACCAGACTCGAAATGTTTATCATCATCAGCAATAATAGAATTCATTCATTGCTTGCCTCCTTCACGTTGTTTATTTAGGTGTTGGTGAATAGTGGAATTTGATGACACACCATTTTGCAGTCCAATTAAACGTAGAATAATTTTCGCTGCAGTATATTGAAATAATTATTTATCTGATTGTGAACAGTGTTCATGCAGTTAAACATGGATATTGATTTTAATTATAAGCCTATACATTCATGTATCTGTTTTTATTAAGTCAGTGAGTCACTGAGCTAATCTGTCAGACATCAGCTTCTTCGAACTAATGTTGTCTCTATCTTTTTCTTTATTCCACTGGCCGCATTTCATCCATCATCACTTGTAATTTGTCGTTCGTCCCTTTGTGTTTGTCACCCTATTCGTGTGTGTGCGTGTGTTCACGTGCGTGCTTTTACATCCTAACGAACTTCTGATTTCTTTGTTTTCTCCTTCTCCACTTCAGAGTATTCCATTATCTAATAATTAGAACATGAAATGCATTCAACTATTCATTGTTTCTATTTTGATTATTATGACTGACATTGTGGCGTATAGAACGATTTAGATTTGTCAAACACAGGTGTTGCATTTGATGTAACATTAGAATGTTTTGTGTGTTGAGGTGAGCATACCTGTGTATGCACTTGCATGTGGTTGTGACTTAGTGAGCTGAGTTAGTCATTTACACTTTCGCTGTCAATCGTCTCTTCGTCATACTTCGTCCTTTCTTTGATTACATTCATTTCTCTTGTGTGTTTTTAGGGAAATATATGCATGCACCTTTGCTCCTTGTGGTTTCACCAGCAGTGATGTATTTTACAGTATGATTTTCAACCTCACGTTCAATCTTCCGACCTTACCTGCTTTAATACGGACTGTAAATCAGATGCATTCACATATATCTGATCAGTTCCCATGACTTTGGTGATAATGCTTCTAGTTGAGCATTGGAGATACACCACAGATTGTAAGACCTAATATTGTGTGGGGCTCAACGTTTGACTATACAGCTGTAGTTGAGCAAACCGTCAGATGTCTCATAATGCATGTAATCAGCAGTTATTTTAAGAGGAATCTTCAACCCGTTTCACTGTTTCCTAAATTCAATCGTTCAGTTCATCTCATTTGAATCTTTCTTTACGTTGGCGACACATTATCCTCTTTCCACTGTTACCACATGCTTCACAGAAATTCTTCATCTGCCGTCTGCAGTGCGCATTTCCATAACTCATCCTAGTTTTCAACAATCTTCACTTCTAATTATTCCAAGTTTCATACTCACATTTTCCATTGATATTACTATTCAACGTATTATTTCTATGATTTCTGAAATTTTGTATTGGTGTGATGCACTGGCTATCTGTTTCATCCGTGAGATAGAATACCACTCATATCATTTGAGTAGTCCATCTAACTATCATACTAGATTATTATTATTATTAATAATGAATACCTAACATAAGGGTGAGGATAGAAATCTGTTGCATGGAAATTAGCATTAACTTCATTTGAAATCGTCAGCGAGGCGTATCTGTAAAAACTAGAGTGAAGTATCACAATCTTGTGGAAGTTCAGCTGTCGACAATACTTAGAAAATTACCGAGATTATTTAGATATAATTTTGTTAACCACCAACAACACATTGACCGTGGATAATACGAAAGCTCAGTAGGAAATGGCTGAATTTTGTGAATGAGTGAGAAGGTGGACGGCTTTTCTTGACTGTGACAGTAATGCAGAGATCTGAATATTTCTACTTTACTGTCAAAGGAATTTGACTGGAGAAATAAATCACATCACCATAAATACTCATCGAATCAGCAAAGATTATTTCAGGAAGAAACATGGATGTGTGTACAGTCACATTCTCATGGTCCATTCGATACCATCCATTTGACCAGATTCAAGAAGTCTACGTTTCGATATCTTGACAAGTAATCACAGTCGCTTATCAGACCAGATGTACGCAATTTCGTAAAAGTTAATAAAACTGGTAACGAAACTCCAAACCTTTAGCTCCACTGGGAAGTATAGGAATGAATAAAATAATAATGCCAAGTATGCTAGGGTTATACGTTTCCCGAAAACTCGTTTTCATCTTTTGTCGATAGATACTTCCGAATGAATTTTGTCTTTACATATTGAGTAGTCAGTATTGAATATTTAACCCATCAAAGCACTCAACATTGATCCCTTGTTACTTTTGTGTAGTCAATTTGGATTGTATTCCTGGATGCCATAAGAGGAGACACACGCCAAACAACTTGAATATCTCACTTCACAGGAACACAAGTAGCTCACAGATCTTGAATCAGCTTCAAGACTACATACTTCGCTGCAATATATAGTACTGAGTAAGTATAACGTCCTTCAGTAAGCATGAATACACACTAGTCGCTTTAGTCTGAATACCTGATGCCAACCTTCATTTTTGTCAGACACATAATATTTTGTCTTCGGATCACTAATCTCAAATGATCATGATCGAATGCAAGCGTCACACAGTCTAGAAGGTGTGATCACACTAATAAGTGCAAACTCCATCGAATACTATTCTTATATAAAATCCTCACATATATATCTGACACACATTCTTTACCACAAAATACACTTCTGTGTCCACAAACTGTGTTGACTAATGCCTGCCTGTTTTAGGCAGTTTTCTCCGATGAAGCGATAGACATTATCTGAAATTATAAGAATGTAACTGTGAAGGAGTTTGATTCCATGTGGTTCGAAGTATACATTGATGTGATTCGTATCTAGCCGAATCACACAGTAGAATCTTAAAAATGGTAAGGAATTGACTCATATGCTTCAATCTGTTATATTCATTTTACTTTGGAGCAACTATAGGGAGTTGTTTGGAAGTAGAGAATGAAACGAGCATCGATATCTTCACTCTGAAATAAACCGGCGCAATTCAGTGACACTACTGAAACTAAACTGATGGAAGAGAAAGAGATGGAGAGAGTGATGGTCAAGCCAATTTGATGAGAATGAGTGTGCTCAAATATTACTTCACTCATAATCCAATGTCTTTTGAATGGCTGAATTACATGTCTGCGAACAAAAAGAGAGAGCCTCAGTCACTCTTTCTCCAACCAAAGAAAACAAAACTGAGAGACGGAAGGACTCAACGCAGAATACTCCACATATGGAAAACACAAAACACATGGGAAGGTTGTTAATTTACTCTCATGAACTCTACGTATTAGGTAGACAGTCAATTATCGCTCAACTCAGTGAATTTTATATGTACATCTTATTTATTGGTTAGCGATGGTGCTATATAGTGAACAGATTCTAGTTAGGACTCACATGTCAGTGAATGGCGATTCAGTGAGAAAGTTGAGGAAGTCAAGAATTCCATCGCTACTATTTTGTGGAGGTGGTGATGCAAGTGTTGGGTGAGGCGAACAAGATGGTTGTTGAGTGTACTCTGCTCATGAGTCTCCAGCTACGACCACACAGTTGTCCAGTACTCCCAGCCCGTTTTCAATGATTTTCTAATTAACGTCACTTAGTGTGACAAAATCCGTATGAAGATGAAAGCATTATCACGGCAAAGCACTGCTTGATTTCATAACTATTGTATGGTCTTATATCTCCTGCTTTTATTAATATTATGATTCTCGAGAATCATTCAAAAATTTTAGTACCCCATTCAATTGGACAAATATTGGTTTTGACGAGAATCAATATCAGTCATACAGGTTAACATTATTATTATCATAATTATTTATAATTGCACCATTCAATGATCATGCTACTTATGAATCGATAAAGTGAATACATTTTCGCGAACGCCCCTATCTTTTGAAACAAAGTGAATCGTGTTCACTCAATATCATGAATAATGATTAAGCGCGACCCCAACCATTATTGTTGGTGGGACATTCATCCACGCACGAGATATCTAATGGGACCCCACTAGTCATGATTTATCATTTCAAAGCATAATTCAAATTCCATCCTGAATAAATTATCATCTTAATAATAATAATAATATTTGAACTGAAAATTGGATTGGGGATATGATGAAATTAGTAATTCAAGTGAAAGGCCTTTACGACAGATGGGAGATCTCTTTGTAATCAGAAGATCCTGTGTTTGAACCCTGATTTGTGTGTATTTTCGGACAGAGCCACACAAAGAAGAAACAGCTGTAAAAATACTCCCTGGATTTTAGTGGTTGTGCGTTATATCTCTGCTCGTGATAAAATCCGAAACCAGTCTCAATCACTCACATGTTGATGAATATCTGCATTTGGTTATTGGAAATCTGTTTCTATATTCGCTATTTTATATTCTCTTTAGTCTAGTGTATATCGGTTCTAATTGCAATGTACTGCCAAAACTTTTTCTAGTGTGTTGCATGCACTTTAATCCGTCACTTATTTTCTTTTCAGTCAATCATGTTCTTTGATAAAACATAAATTCTCGCGCATATGAATTCGTATTTCAAATAATTTTTCTGCAATTCTTGGAGAAAATCTTGGAAAGATGAATACAGTGGGGGATTAGATCATATTTATGTTCGAACTATATATATCACACAACCATGACGGCAACAATAACAAGGAAGATGAGTAGAAATGCTTCTCTGTGTAAAACCGTATCACAAAACTATGATCTAGCTATTCCGATACTTTTCTTAGCCAAGTAGAAATTTTCGTCATATCAACTGTCTTGTCTTACAAGTTTATCATCCTTCCCGATGTGATCAGTTTTCACATCAGCAAATTTTGAATCGAGATCAAACTAACTAGATTGTCTACAAATAATAAAGCGACACTTCAGTTGTCATGCATGAACTAAGTAACCTTCTTTGCACTACTAAATAAACCATTTCTTCCACCCTTACAGTACCAAACTTGATTGTTATTGTGTTTCTTATATTTATAATCCTATCAATTTTTTGTTTTTATTTATTTTTCATAATTGTGAACATCGTTTAAGCTGTGTTACCACTGTTAATCTTGTATTTCCCCTCACTATACTACATCAACAGAACATTAAATTCAATACTCTGTAGTAAAATGCTAAAATTTTCAAACTGAATCGACAATACTGTTTGAAACAAACTCACTGTTATTATTATTATTACTATTATAATTATTATTTAATGATCTCAATTCGTGCTCAGAATATTTTTGACTTTATATCGTAAGCATGGACAAATTCCTCTGGTTACTTTTGTTTTAATTTTTCATTTCATTTATATTTTAAGTAAATCAGATGCGATATTGTGACAAATGCTGAGAATTCCATTCTGTATTATAAGAACTGTTGTTGGAATAAAGTAAGAAAAATTTCTAAAAATTATAAAAAAATAAAAAAGTGCTCTCAAGGAGGATATTGATCAGGCCAAATGATATCAGATTGAAATTTCGCCGATAAAATTTGGTTATCAATGAAAATTAGGATTAATTTCAAAATTTCACCTAATGAGTAAATAAAATGTTGACAGAATGTTAGGGAGGGCGAAACGGTAGAAGTTGGAAGGGTAGATATAATCGGTAACTGATATTTGATAGAGGTCTGTCAGTTGTATTCAATGAGCATCACATGGTTATTTCCCCCATGACAATATGCTTCATAAGTCTTTCACTACTCTCCTAGTATGTTTCATTGTGAACCGAACTCTTCGACGAATGATCACTGAGAAACTCTCATAGGAAAGAGACATACAGCCTTACATATTCTTGTAGACATTCGTTATCTTCTCAATGACCTTTCAATTCATTTACATTTGGTTTGTGACTTCCTACTTTAATTCCCATTGGATTCCAAATTGAATTTAGAGCTTCGTTGGCACATCTCCACTTCACTCTCTTCTCTGAAACTGTTTTAGAAGGTTGATTGTTGATAGACATCCTTGTTGGTCATTCTTTCTGTTTGTCTTATCTTCAGTCTGGATCAAGTGAAGGCAGCTGTTGATGAAAGTCTGAAGCCTGTAGGAAATTGTTGTGGTCAGGAATGTATCAAGTCCCAGTGACTAATAGAAATGACTGTTGAACATTTGATTCTTGTTCCTTATGCTGAAGGCGGAAGACTTCCACATTCGTACCACCTGTGGTCGCGATGATTCTGCCCAGATAAGTATAAGAGGAGCATTTCATCAAATTTTTCTGTCTTGAGGCATTGGCGTTTGTTGTTGATTGTTAGGTACGCCCATCATTCCTGTCTCCTCTATGCTCACTTGAAGTCCTGTCTTCACTGACTCTACTGTCAGCTTGTCACTTTTCTGCTATAGATCTTTGATTTTGCGAATGATGCTGTGTCATCTGTCAATCATGGTACATTGTTATCACTATTAATTATTAGATCCTAATTCCCATACAAATGATATATATATATGTCTATAGTGAACTGTAATTATTCCTCTTAATGATATCAGTTCAGTGATAGAATATGTACGACCGATGTCGTTTACAACAAGAGTGATCACTCGATCATTCTATAGACCAGCGGAATCTTTCGTTTGATTGATATCAATCTGTTGTGGTCTCATAGATCAAATAACCATTCAGTGTACAACAAGTATTATTAGCACACCTCTACCATGAAAACGAGACGAAAAGGGGTCGTTGATCACTTTCATATAAGTGACTTGAAATAAAATTAACAGTGTTAAATGTGTACATGTAATTTCAAGGCTTTTCTGTTGCTGTGGACAGAATGAAATATACTTCGACTCGCCAAACCTAATACAATCATGTGACGTGAGTGCAATCTGTGTTTATGGGAAGAAAATGTTGAAGAATCTCAGGATACCCGGATGAAAACTGTGACACATATTACATAATTATGTCATTTACCGTAATTTCTTAAATCTTCTCTCATATATTTGGTAACTAACTACTTTCTTATAGTGCCAGTTGTATTGACGGTATCATCACACCTCACAAACTGTTGTTTCTGTAAACTACAGACATCATGACTCACTATTTCTTTGACAGAAGGAAACAAATGGACTCTCTTATTTTCCTTAAATCGAGGCCTAGTTTAAGCAGTCTGTAGCTGAAGACAAGCTTCAAAATAGAAAGCTTGAAATTTTAACACTTGGAATCTTATGCTCGTCACTTTGACGAAAACCAGTGCGATACTCAATATCTGTTTCATCCTGTTCGTAGATTGCTTTGAACTGTGTACCCACGGTTTCGCAACCTTAACGCCCTCAGGTCAATTCCTAGTGAGATGGTGAGAGGGTGTGATTGAATTACGACGAATTTCCTGTTCATTTCTCCTAAGCTGTAAACAGTTATCTAAATAAAGTCAGTTGGTGACGACATCCTGCATGAAACCAATCAAATCTCTCTCATCCCAGAATTTGATAACTCACTCATTCATTCATTGGTTGTCAAATATTATAGACAAGAATACAATGGTGAAATATATTCACCACATTATATATTCTTCATTGACTGTCACATGAAGACAATTAAGGGACATTCTGCAACCCGTATTGAACATACACACTGTTGTACACAACATTTACAGTAAATTTAGTCAAAAATACGAATACTTGGGTAATAAACTTTTATGACAAAATGGAGGATTTCGGTCCTTTCAGTCATGTTTGTGACATACTACACTATCATAATGGAAGAGAATAAGCATCCATGTAATAGTTACTTTTGATTAGTAATTATCTCACACTTATTACGTCACGCCAACTTCTGCCTATTTTCTAACCTACAATTAGTCATCCCATCTTACTCCTGACATTACGTGATGCATTTTTCGATGACACAGTTTCCCAGTATCCGACTGGTCAAAAGGTTTCTTTGTTTAATATTATTACGACTGAACAACTCATGAAAGTCAATCGTCGGAAAACATTTTCTTCTCCGTTGGCCTTTTCTTGACTCAATATGGGAATATTTCGTTCATATTGGACACTTCCTAATCAACAGGTTGTACACATTTTAAACACTCATGAGATTGCAAAACACCTTGAGTGGTCAGATTTCAGTGGATTATATCCAACGAAATAAAAGAGATTAAATACAATAAGATGATGGATGGACACCCGGTGTTTATATCGCTTCACCGAAGCTGGTTGGTAGGTACTACTGGTCGATATGATTGTTGGCATATAGCGTCAAACACACGCACATACACTTTATCAGTAATGATTCATTATGATGTCACTTCAACAACATTATTCATATCGAAATGAACACTGTCAATCATTAATTCGACTGAGGTGAACAGATACGAGTGATTTTATATGTGTCCACCATCAGATCCCCTGAACAGTAGCTCAGGAAACTATTGTTCTTTTCGTTTGTAAGTGAATGAGATATTTCATTGCAAGAAAACATGTGATATGACAAGATTTGAGATTCGGAAATTGAGGTTTATGTGGCTTCGGTTGGTTTCAGAGTAAGCAAATTATCATTCAAATCTAAGTCTCAGAGTTGTTATGAAATGTGCACTTGTGTATGTCCTGGGGATCAATCCAACGACATTATTTCACTTTGTGCAGTGACAACAGCTCTATCAATCAGTCAATTGTTTGTAATTCACTGAGTTTTGAGTTCTCCATAGGTGACGATGAGGGATCGAGATGATTTATGCAAGCTTTATAAAACCAATAAATAAGTCTGATTCAGTGCAGATGGTGTCCTCCTGACTCATGAATTGCAAACAACTCGACATTCACCTTATAGAGTAAGATAGAGTAAGACAGACATAAAAATAAAATCTTACTGTGGATTGTTATTTTACAATAAACACCTCGCCACACACACAAACACTCTTAAGCACACATCTTACATCTTTTTTTTGAATGTTCAGTGAGTGACATTCACTTCTGAATAAGAAAATTCAATAATACATATTTGTCTGGATTATTCTGAATCCTTCGTTAATTTCTATGCCTAGAATGGGATCATTGTTTCAGTCATCCGAAATATTTTTCATTAATTGTACTGAAAAAAGTTATAACCTCCTTTGGCGTTTTTTCGCAAATTATATTTCTCTTATATTCTTCATCTCAGTTTTCAAAAGTAAAGTGTCTTAGAACTTAATGTATGTCCCTTAGTTTATTTTCAATTTGGTTGTCCAAATTCATCTCTCAAATAGATATATGAATGTCGATTTCTTTAATATCCAAAGGCGATAGAAAGGACTACTATTGTTTTTATCGCTATAATTCCAATTGGACGGAATCTCTGAACTGTAAAATATGGAATGACTGTCACTGGAATAGTGATAGAGCTGTCAACTGTGAGTTGTAGGTGCGTTCTATTCAATCACTAGGGTGACACTTGATATACTGTTGTGGGAAGTGTTAAAATGGGAATAAACTCAACTTCAACACTACTGGTAACTGGTTTCAGTGACTTTGTAATATTGATGTCGTCTTGAAAGGAAAACCACCACGTAAACATTTTCATCACCACACAAATCACATAGAAAACTTGAAGCCATTTAAGTTTCACTGATGAAAACCGACCAGTCATTAGTTAGCTGAAGTGTGGCTCTAAACACCTGACCTATCTGCGACTTATCCGTTGAATACAACTCTACACCTGCATTGTATTTCACTAGCGCTAACATCGACAGACGTTTAGTTCAAGTTACAGAGGAAACACAGTCACTCACTGAGATGAAGATAAAGATAAATGATGAGTTCTCACCCTGATTAAAGGTTTGTTTAACAGTCAAAAACGAACCATCATATACAAAATAATTGGTATTTTTATTGGAGTTAACTTGGATTCAACCTTTAACTACTACTGTATTTCAGTGATATAATATACTGATATTCATCTTATTGAAATAATAGAAAAGATTTGTAACTCAGGTGGATGATTTGCAATTAATAGTGTTCTCTGAGCTGGTTGGTTTAGTTGCGGAGCTTTCATCGTCTTTCTGGACGACATCTTCAGCGCAGTATTTAGGATAAAGTGAAATGATTTAAATTTCTTCATGAGTGATATAATTGTGTCTCCTGGTAACCATCTTTAGATATGTATTGACCGACACAATTACATAACTCATGGAGAAATTTCAATCATTTCACTTTATGCTAAATACTTCGCTGAAGATGTCGTCCAGAAAGATGATGAAAGCTCCTCAAATAAAACAACCAGCTCAGAGAACACTATTAATTGCGAATTCCTATTATTGTTACACACCTAATTTTTCTGAAAGCCTCACACTACTGACCCTCATAAGAGAGTTGAACTCTATTCACTGTTAATTTTCCTATCATATAAATCAAACTAATATATCTAAGTATAATTTATAACCTTTGTATGTGGAACTTCTGTTAAGCCTTCTCGCTGTAGATTCGAGATAATAAAGGCTTCGTTGTCAATAGTGTGTCATGTTTCTCTCTCGCTTCTCTTCATTGCAGCATCGTACCATCGTGATTTTCATAAGGATTAGTGATCTGAACACTAGTCACGCAAATCCAGTAGGTGAGGAAGTCCTGTCACGCTGTCTGTGATTGAAACGATGCTTCCAAGATAAATGAAGGAGACAACCCACGTTAAATCTATCGCTTGTCTATATTCACTTGGATTCCTGTCTTCACTGCTTCTTCAGCCGAGTTCTTGGTTTCCATCTACCTGCAAGTCTTCGAGTTCGTGTGACATTAGTCATATATCATCTGCAAAATCCAGATCCAAAAAATTAATTCGTGATCACAGGAAAGACAACGCTCCTTACCCTACTTTGTAATCCTTGTGGCAGTACTATTCACTTTACCTTATCCCAGAACTTGTTCTCCGCTAGATGGGATGACGAAGATGTCATGGTGTGACTGCATCTATACTTCGTTTTTTGTCTGGGATAATAGTAGCCGCAGTCAGTGGTCAGAGTCATATGGTTTCTCCCATGTTTTCACACTAATTTCATAACCATATGTGAAGCTGATAACACGAAAACTTTAATTATTCATACACAAATATGCTCAGTCGTATTAATTTTATCAAAAAAAGTCATTTTGTTATCATAAGTGGATAGAATTGGAGCAGAATTAAAATAGGTGAGAGCAGATTGAGCACTGGTTATCCCTCCAGTAGAACAAAATGAAATTGAAAATTTGATGACTGGAGGATGTGTGTACGGGCACATGGATATCACTGAGGTGACATGGATTTTGATAGATTGACAAGCTGAAAATAAGATAGAAATCGATAAAATGAGCAAATGTAATCTGTCATCACTGTTTAATACAAGGAGTCTTTTCAGATCAAGTTTTTATCCTTCACCGAACATGAGCATAGAGCACAACTGAGGCTCGAAATAGAGAAACTTAATATGCATAAAACCATCAGTGACAATAGAAAATTGTGAGCATAATCTCTGTATGATGGATATTACTGTAGATGTCAACTGGTACACCTAATAAATACACCTATCCAGTGTGAATGCTTCCCATTATCAGTGTTATTCCTCAACATTTGTTGTATTTCATATTAATATTAAATAACACACCCACTTTAGTATTCCACATTCAAAGTCTTGCTGGACAGAAGTTCTTCATTTTGAGATCAGTTTTCGAATTCATCTGCACACACCACAAAGAATACAATTCGGATTTTCTACAGCACTGTTAAGTCAGTGCTTCTGTGTAGTGCTAAAACTTGGCATGTGATCGAAAGCGTTTCAGATAAGCTGCAGATTCTTATCAGCAGCTGCCACCTTCATCGGCTGCACGCTGAAGACTATGTGGCCGGGAGGAATTAGCAAAAAGAAACCAATGAAGAGCCAGTAACACACAAAATATTTGCACGGAAATGGGGACACACCTGAAGAAGACAAAGTGATATCACATGTCAGGCTTTTCATTGGAATCTGAGTTAAGTAGAGAAGATCATATACGGAGGAGACAGTTGGTTGTGAGTAACCTAGTGGACAGTTGAAGAGGATTGCAGAGTAGAGGACAAGATGTGAGTGTGGTGTTGAATGCCTATGTTCCACTCGTGACCCAAGAGGAGAATAATAGATGGTTATGGTGTGTTTCAGTGGTTTCTTTGGCGGAACCATCACCAACGACGCCTAACTTGCTCAAAGTTTAGTCTCTGTTTGAATCACTCCTAAGCCTTACTTAACCGGTTGTAGACTTGGAAAGGATGGAAGTTTGGGTGTAAGACTAGTAATCTCATCCGTAGAAGATAAGTGCCAATGCTAATTCAATTTCCAGGTCCAAGCTTCAAGGCTATGCTCGACTAGGAACGCAAAGTAATCCAACACTGGAGAAATAACACAGTCATAGTTGGATATTGTTTGCGTCAGGCTGCATATTTGAACACCCATATTTTGAATATAAATATAAATGTCGGTTATCATTCATTCATTAAAGAATATCACAAACACACACAAACAAACATATACACATAGAAGACGGAGATATTTTAATTTCATGCTTTCACACTGGATCAGTTCAAAGTGTTCACTTGTACGCATAAAACAAACTATGGTGTTGAAAAACTATTTTATCACATGTTCATTGTTTGCTTGTTCTTTTTATTTCTGATTTATGTTGTAATACCATATGGTTGGTAAGTGGTAACTAGCCATATTATTCCGCATAAACCACTGTTTTTCTTGCTTTATTCAAAAGTTAGATAACCACTGGAAAAGCTGAGAGCAACGGACGTGTGTTTCATCCCGATATGGGACTCTTATATGAACAAATGTTGGTAATATATAGTACGTATCCTTTTGCTCTCAGAAAATTTCCATTTTCAACCAGTCTGCTCGGTTTTCTCAGTGTGAAAATAATAGCCGGATAACCAGTCATATATTTTGTTTTATGGAGGATTGTATTGGCGTAGCGTGCGTCAGTGGGTCAGCAGTAGGACACTCACGCAACCACCCATCTGACCAGAGTTTCAATACTCGTCCGATGCAGTCATTAATCCTCGTCAAGTCGGTAATGAGGATGACTGGGAGAGAAGGTTGTGTGAGCGGCCTCATCCCATCAAAATATTTCCAATGCTACCGCAACGCCATGGTTCCCAGGTTAAGGTCATATATGCCAATTGGAGGAATACAAAGATAAGATTAACATTAAAGTTAAAACGAACGTGAGTCCACTGTTATCATTTTTATGACAATAATAATAAATAATATTGGTAAACATTTGATAAACATAATTATATGTTGGAACTCTCCTCATACCAGTGTGTGGAAGTGAGTTAGACATACAGTATTAATTAGGAAACTTCATCGTATACTGATTTTTCCATTGTCGATCATGTCATAAATTGATAATCGCGAATATTCCCCAGCAATTTATTAATAAAAACAAAACATGCAATTCGATAAATTCATTCTCTTTAGCTGTATAACTGCATTTAAATACAATATTTTCATGAAAGAGAGTAGCAACAAAGGTGATGGGTTGTAATAAATATGGTTCTTATTGTTAGTCATTGCATCAGAGAAGTTGATTGAGTGTATTACAGTCATGTTGTCAGATGAAAACTAATTGAGTGAGCTGTAGTCAGTATGCACATGAGAAAGAAGGAAAATATGGAGTTATGCTAGGATTCCAAAGAAATGCCAACACAATTGCATGGCGGCTTGCAAAATGTGTATTTCCCTATGCGTAGTTGGCTTGTCGAATGAACCAGTCATCAGCTATAATAAAATCACCTACCATACCACAAATAGCCATTTTGCAAAAATGATACAAAATTACAACAAGATAAAATTACAGCATGAAGTTCGTGATTTTTAGAGGAATGCTGTCACAAAATCTAATATTTCACTTTCTTCGTTACAATACATACCCATCTGACTGTTTCGCATGCGCACACGTACTTTACTACTTATATAGGTGAATTAAGCGACCAAGCATATCATTCAAATATCAGAATTCGTAAATCACGTTATGCACTATACTTTTATTTGCAGTGTCCTCACTCACCAATTACAACTGTTCATGCATTTTATGCTAATTTCTTGGTGTGATCATGCACTACAAGGTAGTAAATGCAATTGCATATTAGTTTGTTTATTAGATGAATCACGCAGTGGAATTACTTGCTACCGTAGTGCACAGGTTTTACACATATATTAGTGTGAGTTATGGAAGAAAGCCACTTTCATTAGTTCTCAGGAGTGACTCACTTGAGAATCACATTCACTCCATTGTCAATGACATGACATGTATTGAGTTTGACTTCTCTGAGAATCACTTCGATTGATTGACTGATTTCGGCCAATTTAATAAACAAAGGGTTCAAACTTGATGATGATCAACGAAGAATGATGTGACTGAGGCTCAAATCATCTCGGGTATTCTCATTGGTCCAATGTATGCCTGTCTTCTTGGTCTCATTCACAATTTGTCTCATAATCCAGTCCACTACAATCAGGAATATCGCTCGTGATATAAGGCAGCCTTTACAGTACATGATCAAATACAAAGAGCCCGGATTTCTATCATAATTCTTGAACGAAGTCACAACCACAAAACCGCCTACAATTTCTTGTGGATTCAAAGGGTGTACTGCTGAAAGCCTAGAAGCAGGATAAAATAATATCTAATAATCCTTGGTTGTCAGTGATTCTGTGACTGATGGTGATTCGAGGTGAAATCCAACTTGAACCCAGTATCTACTGATTACAGAGAGAGCTCTCAGGCCATTCAACCTGTGAGTCCCAATCCAATTATTAATGAATTCCAACTTCTAACGATTCTAGATTTACTACAGGATTTCATCATTAGCTGACATTAGTAATCAAACCATAGGAAAACGTGGGAGTACTGGACAGCTCGTAAATTTTCACATCAAATTGATAACCAATTTATCCTTTAATCCCGCCTCCATTTCAATGACAATCTAGGTGATTATTTTGATGATTTTAAATTGCGTGTGTATGTATCTGTTCATTACACTTGCACAGCTTTTGAAATTGAAATATCCGAGGTGATGTCTTTGTTAATCTTCTCGGTTTTGTCCACAAAGATTTATCAGATAAGTTAACTTTCAGTTAACACAAATTAAACGATTAAACAATCTCTCCTTCTGTAAGGGAATAAGCCATATGCCGGGTCCTCATTCAGGCTAAGTTCTGTTTATATTAACATGTCTTTGCAAAGGCGCAATGCAGTACAACGTCTATTTACCTTAAAAATATCAATTTTTCGCTTGTTATCAAACAATTACTCGAATGAATATTAATCTTGATGCTTGGTGTTTCTGTTTTTAACGGGGATCGAATATTTAGGCGAACAGAAAACATCTGAACGAATTTTTCTTATCGACCACTTGTATGAGTGGAGTGGAAACACTGCTTCCGTCTTCGAAATAACAAACATAGTACACCGATTGAGTAAAGAGATAGATACGACTGCAACGAATAAGTGGAGATTGGCGACAAAGTAGGAGCTGAATGTTTTATGTCGCCTCACTCATTTGTTTTTTTATCTAAAATGATGTTTGGGGATTTTGTGAGTATCGAAGCGAATGCGATTCACTTCTCCAGCCTCATTCAGTAGATGGTAAACCAGAGATTATGCAATCTCAACATTATTGTCATAGTCAGTTGAAATCCATGGAGCCAAAAACTTATTGATAAAATTCATGAGGTTTCTGATACCATTTATGTAATTTATGTCATATCACGGTGAATGTATGGACTATCAAATAGCAATACTTCCATTCTGATGAGTGTCAGTAAAGCAGGAAGCTCGTCTCAGGACGTATTCACTGAATAGTCCAAACATCTTCAGTTTTCTGACACCAGCTAACTCTTAGCTAAATTACAACTCATGGATACATAGACTGGTCAGTTGATATCGTGAGTATTCACTCTTATTATTCGAAAGAACGAGTCGATGTATCCCACTGACACAATATTTCAAATATAAACTGAAAATATACGTTGAATGAAAGGGTCTACCGCAAATATCCTGGTGGAATTCAGAGCAAGCAGGAGTGAAAATTACTGGATGACAGACCGGTGAGCGGAAGGCAAGTTATGGAAAACAGATGTGGAATTGATTTCAACAATGTTGTAACGGTAGGGCGGTAGTATGCATGCGCATATACATCACGTATCTTTCATACCACAGTGACACTGAGAAATCAAATCAATCATCATGGAATGATTGACACCATAGTAACTGAAGCCATTACATCACTAGACCTCCTAACCAGTATGTTGATTACGTCAATACTTTATGTTTGCTCAATTGTTTGTATGGCCAGCGGTCACTGAGATATGTGATCTCTGGAGAAACAACTCACTCTCACAAACATGAACATACATGAAAGTCTGTGCACCAACTCTATGTTGAATTACACTGAACCATATAGGAGGCAGTCTCCAGAATTAGATTACAGCAATGGTGGCCAGCTCAACCCATTCGTATCAATCACACAAATACAGTCAAGTCTATCAATCAACTCATTGTTTCCAACCAACGTCTTACCACTTATTTTTTACTCCCAGATCTACAGTGGAATCCATCCTTTCTCATCCTTCTCATTTTCAAGTCAGTAGTAATCTGCAAATGCAAGTCGCCATCAGCTTGTCTTACTTTCAGTGAGATTTGTGCCCTCGTGAAGAGATGATGAGACACTCAGTAACCACTCCATGTATATTCATAAGTTGTCTCAAGGTAAAGTGTAGCCATATTTAACATCTAAGGGTCGTCGATTTCGAAAATACATCCTGCAGCGTCACTGGTGAAATCATCTGACATCTATTTCAACAATGTGGAGTGCATCGCCACCCATATTTACTAGTGTGATTCTTTTTTAGTTGAATATATGGACATTCCTTTTTATGCCTTATGGGCGGATGTGAGTGGATTCATTTAGGAACAATCATACTGACTGACTGCAGTTAGAGAACCACTGGAAACCACCAGGGAGTACTGGACAGCTGGCTCGGTCTTTTCAATATTCATCCGCATTATACAGATATGACCTTACTGACAAGGGTCGAATCTAGTTTAAAAGTCAAACTCGTTATCCAATCAGCCACCTGGACGGATACCATCGGCCCATCACTTCCAATTTCTGCCAGTCGTTGATATAAATGATGCCACCACCAGCCACTGTCACGTGAGTATCTGTCCTCATGACCAAGTTGATGGATCCTACTGATCACGCCTCACCATTGGAATTTCAGTTAATTTTTTTCCTCAGGCAGTCACTAGCGAGAGACAGAATCATTTTCAAACGTTACTTCGTCGGAATTGGATTGATTTCAAGTCTGGCCAAGAAATGACCTCAGTTATAGTGACGCAGAAGTGCAGTGTTCAAGTTGCCACACCTTACAGCAGTACAAATATCGAAGTAACAAAAAGTAAGATAATACTGAAATAACATGTTTAACCGATACGGACCTTCCACAGTTTCGCGATGGTCCATTTGAACAAAAGGCTGCGAAATTCTATCCTCCTCTTTATCTGTGAGACATAACCTTTGAAAGTTGAAGATATAAAAAGACTGGGTGCTGTTAATCATAGTTGCCCTTATTCCATCTCCCGTGTTAAGTGTCATAATATGGTGAGTAGTATTGGGGTTAGACATTGAGTGCTAAGTAAGAGGGTTAAGTCAGTCAATGAGATTGCGACGTTGAATCGATCGAGTTGTCTGAGACATGCGTTACACTTACTGAGTCACCGCCTTCTTCGATGAGCAATGTTCATCGACACAGAATTAGACTGGGGAATAGTTAGAGGTGGTCAAACTGAGACTTGATGTCAATCCACCAAGCCTTTGACAGTTGGTTTGAACAATGTAGGAGGGTGTTGACTGCATGGTTGAGGTTTGTGAAGTGATCTGTGGTAAAACTAAGTTAGTCAATCAGTCGATTCGCAAACAGTCTTGAATGATGAATTGAAACTCTATATCGATACACTTTTTAGCTAGCTTTCGTGAACTCCGTAACCGCAACACGCTTCAAATATTCTACTATTTTCTTGCAATTTTATATTACGCACAAGTTGATTTCGGTATTTCTGTAAAACTCAGAACTAGCTGTAACATTTTACTGAAATGCGAATCACCATCATTCTTCTGTCTTTTATATATTTATCATGAAATTGAAAGCTATTATGTTGTGACAGTGCATACAGAAATACACGACTTTACATAAAGACCATGTCACAAGAATTGGGAACCGGCTGCCACAGACTTTTATCAGCAACTGACTTATTTGGCTCCATACTGAATATCAGATGGCTGGCTAGCTAGAAAGGATAAGTAATAGGGAATTCTGATAGAAGGAAAGGGAGAAGGAATGAACACATGCTGAGGAAACCACCGAGTGGTTTTGTGCTCCAGGCTTGTTCTTAACTGGAGCTAAATGGAAAATGACGATTTGGGTGTTGGTTAGCCCATGGATGACATTAAAGAAGATCGTGTGGTTAAGAGAAGAGAGCTTATTGGCAATCATATAATCAACTAAAAGATGACTGTCGGAAACAGATTTAAATGAAGATTTCGCGTTGAAACTCTATGTTCCACTCGTAAACTGACACTACTGTTGGGAGTATATATTTTATTTTGACTATTTAGACTTATCTATCACCTTCACAGTAGTATTACTAGTTAATGGTAGATAATCTTCTTTCGAGTGCTCGACTATATTCAGCTGATGCCTTAAAAGATGTTTACAGAGCTCATAATCTAATGTTGTGCGATTAGGTGAGAGACGACAAGGCAGTCTCTATACTAGGACAAATGTCAGACGTAATCCACGTAGGAGTAGAACTTCCTTAGTGTTGATATTCATATACGTGTGAGAGGAAAGCAATTCACTCAATCAGCGAAAACCCTCTTTGTCTTCGACCTATCGTGTTTTACTCCTCTTTTCTTTCATCAAAACGAAACTAATGATGTTAATAGTCGGATACAAAGTAAATAGGATTATTATTATTATTCTAAATATTGTCACTATTATCGACAAAGAGAAATCGCGACTACAATAGTGGTAATAGTAATAGGGATATTAATGGAATAATGGACAGTAGCGATGATAGTAGACTGTGAATAGAAATCATAGAAAGAAAGTGCTTTTTGTTTTCGATTCCATTGACTTCTTCTCATTCTATTGCACAATTCATCTTATTCTGATCCGAATCATTCTGACTAGCTGACAGATTGAGGCGATGTAGTAAACCGTCTGATTCATTCAGACAGTTGATTTCCATTATTTGTTGTAGGCTCAGTGAAAGAATGATTGCCAGAGTCATGGGGCCCCGAGAACGGTTTCTGGCCAGTGAACTCATAAACACCATTTAATTCACTAGACGTTAACAGGCCTGAATTACATATAAGACTACTCATGAGCCTGGTAACACCAGCCCGTTAAAATACCACTAACACTGTACCTCCACAAGCTTGAAGTCCAATGTTTCACTCAGAACACTACGAATGCTAAAGAAACCTTCACACGTCTGGCGGAAATGTGTGTATTCAGTGTATCATATTTTACTTTCTTCTCAGTCACGAAATAGGTGTTCCAGAAGAAGTAAAGTAGTGAGAAGGTCGAATTCTATTTGAAATAATGACTGAAAAATCCTGCTTCGATTTGTGAGGCATTTAAATCCACAGACTGGAAAGAGGATTCCGATAAACACAAGTAAAACGATTTAACTGATAACGTATAAGTCAGTCTGCGTGAGGCTAGTCTATTCAGTCAGGAGTAGTCAGTTAACTGAAGCACAGAAACTTACATAAATATCGAATAGGGGAATTTATTGAGTAGAAGGTATACGTATTAAGATACATGCGTTATTCCATGATTCCACCAGAATTCTGGGAGCAATGAAAGCCGTCAGACGCGACAATTAGCTTTGATGCTCAGTATGATCTATTCCTTACCCATTCAAGATATTTACAAACAATAAAGTAATTTCGTATAAAAGTTTATATACAAGTGGCTGTCGTAACTGTAATATGTTCTATAAATTCTAAAGGAAAAGTTGTATGGTTAACAGTACTGTAGCAGTGATAGAAATGTTAAACTAATTAACGTTCCAATATATATCACGATTCTAACTGTCCATTTCTTGAGTAGCGAGTGGAACGTAGACATGTGTTGTCACTCTCCTTAGCATAAATATTCAATCCATCTACCTTTCCTCCTCAATATTTTTCATATAAGCAATAGGTTTTTGGCTGATTATCTACACTGCCAGAGTTCCTTGCTGTTTATTCCTCTGGCTTATTCATCTGATGTTAACTGTCGACTTAATGAGTGCCGCTGTTGACAGTATGGAAGTCTACAACAAGCAGTTGGAATGCCTGTCCTGACACACATGTCCACTCTGACTGTCCTCATTTAAACGTCGAAAGTTAAGATATTATTTGCAACCTTAAGTAATGAGGATCTCCATACGATGATTTCTGACTATTGTTCTACTCTCTTCTCTCCCCTATTCAGTCCTGTTTGCAATTGACATTCTGATCCATGCTGTATGAAGATGAGACGATGCTGCTCAGATGAAGTAAGCGGAGGGAACACAATCGTAGATTTCTTCCACTAATGATGATGAGTGCGTGTTGTCTTCTCCATTTTCACAAGGAATTCTGCCTTCACTGCCAGCCTCTCCTGGCATCCTTCTGAACTGAGCTTCCAAATCTTCAAGTTTCTTAGGCACGAGATATAAATCACAAGTCAGTCATTATTGTTATTTAAGTGATGATTTCAAAATATTACAGCCTACACTCTCACCATTCTATGTAAACTAACCAAAATCCAAATCTCGAATTTATTCGCTTTAAGATGAAACATAACTCTACATGTGTGCACTTGATCTTCGTCAACTCAGTGTATTGGCACCTGGATGTGTATGAACTAATCCTCAGTGGTTGGTGAAGTGACTTTCAGCACTGAATGGATAATTGTAAGAAACTGGTTAAAACTAGCTCGATACTTTTATTATTATTGTTGTTATGCTTGTTTCTTTCTATTTGACGGCTCCCACTAACTTAGATTTACATGAATATATCTTCAGATATGGTTCGATAAAAGGGGCAAGTTTGGTGATGCAAATAACGACAATTACAATAATAATAACAGACTTGACGGCTGCAGAGATACAAAAGTTATGCAAGCCGGAAACAAAATAGTCTTGGAAAGAAATGTTTAAGAAGACAAGTCGAGGATCGAAATTTCCCTGATGATCTGTGCCGTATGTTATTGAGTGCTTTTGTGAGTCTCAGTGAACTGACCTATTTAACTTTTTGTCCACATAACCATGAACAAGCACTGGTCAAAACTCCACTTAAGACAGTGAGGAGAACAAGCTCTCGAGAGAAATTAAAGCAAGAATCTCTAGTTCTCGGAAAGATGTTGAAAAATAACAGTAACGCTCAGAGCTTTATCAACAAGTACAGAAAAAGGCAGGATAAGCCATTTCCTTCTGTAAACACAGATCTAGTTTCAGGATTTGTATTTCATTTTATTCTACAAATACAAACGTTGCCTTGTTTCATTTTCTTCTGATGCTCATGGAATATATTTGAGACGGTCAATAATACTCATGCGGATTATTGAACACATGGCGGTGTTATTACTCACTGATGTGATAAACTACTCACTTAAAACAGTAGTGCTTTTCACCCAGATTGAATGATTCTCAACACTAAATGGTCACTGCGCTCACTTTGAGTCGTACTCATTACAACGATGGACTCAATGAAACCTATTTCGGAGTCTTGAATCAATTCAAACCACTCAGAATTTGGTTTAGTGATACTCGGCCTTAAGAAAGTGATTTTGGAGGAAGGTATGCTATTTGATTCTTATTATCAGGTGGTCTTTTTAGTTAAAAAAGACAGCTAAGCAGTTAGTGATCATACAGCAGGAGGCGGTATCATGTTGGTTTGGAACTTACTGCCTTGGTATTGTGTGAATTCGATCCCACAGTTTTGCAAGGCGATCACCGGATTTAGAAGATTGACAAATGCAGGACACTCCGAATTGCCTTCAATCGCTTACCATAGAAAATACGCATACCTGTTGTTTCCGGTGTTGACTAGAGCTGCAAGTAACCAAGGACAAATATTTTGTCCTGGCTATGATTTCGTTCAAGAATTATGATAGAAAACCGGGCTCGTTGTATTTGATCATGTACTGAAAAGCTGCCTTATATCACGAGCGATATTCCTGATTGTAGTTGACTGGATTATGTGGGAAATTGTGAATGAGATCAAGAAGACAGGCATACATTGGACCAATGAGAATACGCGAGATGATTTGAGCCTCAGTCACATCATTCTTCGTTGATCATCATCAAGTTTGAACCCTGTGTTTATTAGGTTGGCCGAAATCAGTCAATCAATCGAAATGATTCTCAGAGAAATCAAACTCAATACATGTCATGTAATTGACAATGGAGTGAATGTGATTCTCAAGTGAGTCACTCCTGAGAACTAATGAAAGTGGCTTTCTTCCATAACTCACATTAATATATGTGTAAAACCTGTGCACTATGGTAGCAAGTAATATAAAAAACTAATATGCAATTGCATTTACTACCTTGTAGTGCATGATCACACCAAGAAATTAGCATAAAATGCATGAACAGTTGTAATTGGTGAGTGAGGACACTGCAAATAAAAGTATAGTGCATAACGTGATTTACAAATGATGATATTTGAATAATATTCTTAGTCGCCTAATTCACCTTTATAAGTAGTATAGTGCGTTTGCGAATGGGAAACAGTCAGATCGGTATATATTGCAGTTATGAAAGTGAAATGCAAGATTTTGTGAGAGTCTTCTTCTAAGAATGAGGAATATCATGTTGTGATCGCATTTTCTCGTGATTTTGTCCATTTTTGCAAAATGGACATTTTTGGTATGGTAGTTGGTTTTATTACAGGTGATCACTGCTTCCTTCGTTAGTCCAGAACTATATGGGTAGCACACTTTCTGTAAGCCTCCATTCAATTATGTTCATGGTGGCTCGAAAATAACAAAATAGATGATTCGGTGAATTTCTACTTGCCTACAATCAGATTGATAGTCCCACTTTGTACAAGCCAATCACAATGCCTTGACTTGAAATGTTTCTCGTCATCATCACCAATAATGCAGTTCATTCATTGCTTGCCTCCTCGAGTGGAACACTGATCAACGTTGGAACATATCCTTTCCACACGATTGACTTCCTGCAATTCCGTCTAGCTTCACTACTTCACGCGAGCATTCGATTCATCTTCACATTATATTTTCCATTTTGTCATCATACCAAACCCATGTTTGTCGCTGATCGTTCAGGACTAAAACCACTACGTTAACATTGTCATCACCACACAAAGCAAACAGAAAATTTGAAGCCAGTTAAGTTTCACTCATGAAAACCGACCAGCCATTAGTTAGCTGAAGTGTTACTCTAAACACCTGACCTATCTGCGACTTATCCGTTCAATACAACTCCACAACTGCATTGTATTTCACTAGCGCTAACATCGACAGACGTTTAGTTCAAGTTACAGAGGAAACACAGTCACTCACTGAGATGAAGATAAAGATAAATGATGAGTTCTCACCCCGATTAAAGGTTTTTTTAACAGTCAAAAACGAACCATCATATACAAAGTAATTGGTATTTTTATTGGAGTTTACGTGGATTCAACCTCTAACTACTATTGTATTTCAGTGATATAATATACTGATATTCATCTTATTGTTACACACCTAATTTTTCTGAAAGCCCCATATTACTAACCCTCAAAAGAGAGTTGGACTATATTCACTGTTATCTGTTCTAATATTTTAGTGAAACTAATTTCTCTAGGGGTTATTCGAAACCTGTGTCTGTGGAACTTCTGTTAAGCCTTCTCGCTGTAGATTCGAGATATTAAAGGCTTCGTTGTCAATAGTGTGTCATCTTTCTTCCTTGCTTAGCTTCATGGTAGCATCGTACCATCGTGTTTTTCATAAGGATTAGTGACGCAAATCCAGTAGGTGAGGCAGTCCAGACATGCTGCCTGTGGTTGAAACGATGCTTCTGAGATAATTGAAGGAGACAACCTCCGTTAATTTCCATTATTTCTCTCTTGATTTTCGCTTGATTTGATTGGTAGTAGTATTTTCCATATTTCGGATATGAGTGATGAGTCATTCCTATTGCATGTGTTGGGTGTAGACTCGATGAACAAGGATTCAATAATCAACCTCTCTCCCCACCTACCTAGATTACTTTTTAGAATTTTAACCCTCTCCCATCCTATTGTGTGGTTGTGTGTCAATGCATGCATTGCGATTGCTGAGCTTTTTTCTAAATCGTTTATCTTCTCGGGATCAACCATTCTTACGTTGGCTAAATTCTTATGTTCCGATAATCTGACTTCCCATGACCTACTAGTTTGACCTATGCAGTTGACTTCGCAGTCATAGCGGGTTATTTTGTAAATTATATTATTTTGTGTAATTGGGTCAACTGCATCCTTTAACCTACAGAGCTTGTCCCTGAATGAGTTTGTAGCTTTAAATGCTACCCTAATTCCTGCTTTATTTAGAATCCTATTTAGGTTCTCGGATATCCCCTCTTTATATGGTATGACTGTAGATGACCTATATTCTCTCTTATTAATGTTATCTTTACTAGTTTCAAAAATGGGTCCAACCAACCAATCAACAAGCTTCGGTGAAGCGACATAAACACCGGGTGTCCATCCATCATCTTATTGTATTTAATCTCTTTTATTGAATTTGTTTCAATCCACTAAAATCTGACCACTCAAGGTATTTAGTAATCTCATGACTGTTTAAAATGTGTACAACCTGTTGATTAGCAAGTGTTGAATATGAACGAAATATTGAAAAAATTTATTTCCTGATACGAATGTAAAACAAGCAATAAAGGTTAATAAAGGAGGGTACAATGAATTCATCAAGTTTATGTAGAACTCGACACCTGAATACTCTACATACACGGATACATATACTTTTGAAATTACATTGAGAGATATAAGACTGATAAGTAAACAAACTACGTTGAATTAGCCATGCACAAAGACAGGTGTGAATGATTTTCAGGTCATGTTCAAATAGGCCTGGGTTATAAACCAGGAGATGGTTGTGACTCTGAATCTACCATGGTAATACATTTTACTTATTATTCTACCTTTTATTATTATTATCACTATTATTATTATTCTTGATTCATTTGAAACTATCCTTTATCAGTAGGATTGCCTTAACTCACTTCAACACTATTATTATTAATATTATAACTAATACTATTGATATTACTCTGTCTGCAATTCATGTTATATTCTCTAATCACTAATTGTTCATCTAAGTGATGTAATTCAGGCGTGATGCAATTTATCTTAATTTTGATCTCTCATACTCTGTCTCCCCTTATTTGTTTGAACATGACCTGAAAATCATTCACACCTGTCTTTCTGCATGGCTAATTCAACGTAGTTTGTTTACTTATCAGTCTTATATCTCTCAATGTAATTTCAAAAGTACATATATCTGTGTATGTAGAGCATTCAGCTTACGAGTTCTACCGAAATTTGATGAATTCATTTTATCCTCCTTTACGAAACTTTATTGCTCGTTTTGAACGAAATATTCCCATATTGAGTCATAAGAAAAAGGCTCAAACACAGCAAAAGTAATAAGTGAGATATAATGACTAATCGAAAATAACTACTACATGGATACTTATTCTCTTTCATTATGATAGTGTAGCATGTCACGAACATGACTGAAAGAACCAAAATCCTCCATTTTGACATTAAAGTTTACTAAGTGGTATTCGTATTTTTGTCGAACATTACTGTAAATGTTGTTTACAACAGTGTGTATGTTCAATATGGGTTGCAAAATGTCCCTTAACAGTGTTCATGTGACAGTCAATGAAGAATATATAATGTGGTGAATATATTTCACCATTGTATTCTTGTCTATAATATTTGACAACCAATGAATGAATGAATGAGTGAGTTATCAAATCCTGGGATGAGAGAGATTTGATTGGTTTCATGCAGGATGTCGTCACCAACTGATTTTATTTAGATGACTGTTAGCAGCTTGGGAGAAATGAACAGCAACTTCGTCCAAATTCAGTGACACGCACCTACCATCTCACTAGAAATTGAGCTGAGGGCGTTAAGGTCGTGAAACCGTGGGTACACAGTTCAAAGCAATCTACAAACAGGATGAAACAGCTATTCAGTGTTCCACTTGTTTCCATCAAAATGCCAGGCATAAGATTCCAAGTGTGAAATGTGCATGCTCTCCATTATGAAGCTACAGACTGCATAAACTAGGCTTCGAATTAAGCAAGATAAGCACGTCCATTTGTTTCCTTCTGCCAAAGGAATACTGAGTCATGATGTTTGTAGTTTACAGAAACAACAGTTAGTGAGGTGTGATGATACCGCCAATACAACTGGCACTATAAGAAAGTAGTTGGTTACCAAATTAATGAGAGAAGATTTAAGAAATTACGGTAAATGACATAATTATGTAATCTGTGTCACAATTTTCATCCGGGTATCCTGACATTCTTCAACATTTTTTCCCATAAACACAGATTGCACTCACGTCACATGATTGTATTAGGTTTGGCGAGTCAAAGTATATTTCATTCTGTCGACCGCAACAGAAAAGCCTTGAAATTACATGTTCACATTTAACATTGTTAACATGTCAAGTCGCTTCCATGAAATTGATCAACGACCACTTTTCGTCTCGTTTTCATGGTAGAGGTGTGCTAATACTACTTGTTGTACACTGAATGTTTATTTGACCTATGAGACCAGAACAGATTGATATCAATCACCCTAAAGGATTCCACTGATCTACAGTATTATCGACTGATGACTCCTCCTGCAAACAACATGGCCGCTACAGATTCTATCACTGAACTGGTATCATAAAAAAAAACTCAGTTAGGGAATTAGTATCTAAGTAGTAATAATAATGTAGAATGATTGACAGATGACATGTCATTTTTCACGAAATCAAAGATCTTCAAGTGAACATAGATGAGACAGAAACAATGGGAGTAGCTAACAAACAATAACAAACGCCAATGCCTAAAGACAGAAAACTTTGATGAAATGTTCCTCTTTCGCTTATCTTGGCAGCATCATCTCGACCACAGGTGGTTCAAGTGTAGAAGACTTCCGCCTTCAGCATAAGGAACAACAATCAAATTTAAAACAGTCACTTGAAATCAGTCGGTGGGACTTGATACACTCCTGACCACAACAATTTCGTTCAGGCTTCAGACTTTCCTCAATTGCTGCCCTCACTTGATCCAGAATGAAGATAAGACAACCAGAAAGAATGACCAACAAGGACGTCAAGCAATAATTAACCATCGAAAACAGTTTCAGAGAAGAGAGTGAAGTGGAGATGCGCCGACGAAGCTCTAAATTCTATTTGGAATGCAATGGGAACAAAAGTAGGAAGTCACAAACCAAATGTAAATGAATTGAAAGGTCACTGAGAAGATAACGAATGTCTACGAGAAAATGTAAGGCTGTATGTCTCTTTCCTGTGAGAGTTTCTCAGTGGTCATCTGTCAAGGAGTTCGGTTCACAATGAAAGATACTAGGAGAGTAGTGAAAGACTGATGAAGCATATTGTCATGGAGGACGTAACCACGGGATGCTCATTGAATACAACTCACAGACCTCTATCAAATCTCAATTTCCGTTTATATCTACCCTTCCCACTTCTACCACTTTGCATAACATTTATTTGTTAAACTCTCCCTTCAAAATTCGTCAAAATTTTATTTACGCTTTGGGTGAAATGCTGAAATTAATCCTAATTTTCACTAATAACCAAATTGTATCGGCGAAATTTCAGTCTGATATCATTTGGCTTGATAAATATCCTCCTTGTGAGCACTCTATTCCTTAACCACTGAAACACACAGATTGACCAAACCGAAATAGTCAGCCGACGTCGACACGTAGGCTTTCAAAACGGGAAGCTCAACGACACCTGGGGAATCAAATGACGTTATTTAATTGGTCGTGACTTCTCGTGGAATTCATAATGTGTGTTTCAATCTCTTGTGAGCTCTAAAACAGAATGTACCTGTAGATCACCAATCACTCGTTGTGAAGTTAATCTGGGAAAGTGAAGGTCCCAGTCTTGATTCCAGGTGGAGTCATGAGTATACATACACTGATGAGGAAACAGCAGGAAACTGGAATATCACTTTAATATTTGTAGACAATCTAGTTAGTTTGATCTCGATTCACAATTTTGCTGATGCAAGCACTCATCATACTGGGAAGGATGACAGGTGAGATGAAGAAAATTTCTGCTTGGCTAAGCAAAGGTATCAGAATAACTTGATCATAGTTTTGTGATACGGTTTTACACAGAGAAGCATCTCTTCTCATCCCCCTTGTTCATGTTGCCGTCATCATTAGATGATATACTTAGTCCGAACTTAAACATGATCTGATCCCCCACTATCTAAATCTTTCCAACATTTTCTCCAAGAATCGCAGAAAAATCATTTGAAATTGTAATTCAAATGCTATAACAAAGAACTATCCGCCAGCTGTTTACTATCTATGAAATTCTAATATCTCACATGAAGCTTAACGTATTTTCTTATTTGCCTACAGAGGGGTAGGTAATCTCACCTTGTACAAACCAATCACCGTGTATAGACGACTTGCTGTAAACAAGGCGTCAACTAGCCACACTATTGTAACATTAAATAAACTTGGTACTCTGGCATCTCCTCTCGTGAGGAGATGACAGGACACGCAGTAACCCCTCCATATATATTAATAAGTTCTATCAAGTAAAAGTGTATCCATATTAATCAGACTTCAGTGAGTAGATCTACGGGAAACATTGGTGAATGCACAGAGACGACGCAGTCTTTCCACAAATTATATTTTATAAGCGTCATTGATGACCTGATTAGCTTGGTGGCAAAGTGGACCACCGTCCTTATTTAACCATTTGAGTAGTTAAACATACTGCATCCTTGATTCCGAACTGAAACCCACATTCCTGTGTAAGCCTTTCACTGACTATGCATCCAAGGAAATAACCGAATTTACATGCAGCTAAATAAAATATTATTATCAGTTGGCTGTTACTGGGATCTGAATTCATCAGAAGGATATTTCATCGATAATGAGTGCCTCCTGAGAATTATGCAAACTCCAACGTGATGCAGAATTCATTTCAACTCTATGAACTCGTGCAGTGAGTGCAGTTCACATAACAGGCTGAAAATGACTAGTTCTCCTCATATGATTCCTAGATAGTATATATCTATGTTGACGACACACTAGTAATAGTGGAAAAAAACGATATTGAGAAACCTAACTCACACATAAACAGCAATGTCGACTCAATAAAATTCACTATGGAAATGGAGAATGAAATTGGGGAACCTCCGATCTTAGATGCAAAATACGAAGAATGACAGATGGTAGAATAAAATCGATGATATATAGAAAAAACAACACACTCTGGAAGATTCCTTGATTATCACTCAGCTCATCCAACCACGATAAAACGAGGATTATAGCAAGGCCTTGCAGATAGAATACGTAGACTTACAACAACACCAGAGGACCAGTGTAAAGAAATAAACGTCCTATTGAAAATGCTACTCGAAAACAACTACCAAAAAGAATTTATAAAAGATAATATAAAAAAGAGAGAAAAGAGGGTAAAACCGGAGAATAACAAGATGGAAGAATGCTATATCAGAGGCAATTCAAAGAAACCTCAAAAATTATAGGTTTCCAGGCCGTAGGTGTTACGAACTTCTTGGAATAATTTGATCGCCGATTCAGATTGATTCATTATAAATTATTTAAACTAATCTCAGCGTGTTAAGAAAATCAAAACAAGATTTTTCTGAACGTTTCGCCGTGTAATCCACAGCTTCTTCAGCAGATTTATTCGGACTTTTATTAATCATCAAAATTTATAGCCAAAATTTTTACATAAATTGAAGTCAGTTTATTCGAATGTCATTTGGCCATGGACAATTTTTTTTTACCAATAGAAATATGTAAGCAGTCCTCACATATATCTGTAATGACTAATGTCAAATTGTTGTTGTGTTCACTCTTCTATAGTTGATTTGTAAAGTTTTTTTGATAGCGTTATTAGAAGACGGAGATTATCTGAAAAATGTGATGTATTTGCGCTATACATCTCAAACAATCTGATCACATATTTACTTTGAACTTCTTGACTGTCTTGTAGATATGAACATAAAAGATAGGAAAATGTATTCATTTGATGTTAATTCTTTGTTTACTAATGTACCATTGATTAAGACTGTTGATATTCTTTGTGACTATATATCTTCTAGTTGTTTTTCATTCCTTTCCCTTTAACTTATCTGAAAGATTTATTATTATTATTATATACTGACAACGTCCATTTCACGTTTGAAGCCGAAAATTTTCGACAAGTGGATGGCGTTTCTATGAGGAGTCCATTAGGACCTTTGTTAGCGGATGTTTACATGTTTTATGTTGAAAACTCATCCCTTGATTTGATTTCAGAATTGCCCTTCTAAGGGAGATTTGCAGATGATATCATGCTGATATGTGACGATCATGAAGATGCAAGTCGCCTATTAGACAGATTTAACTCTGTACAAAGTCATATTAGTCTTACATGCGAGGAAGAAAGTCACATCCAGCTAGCACTTTTAGACATACTCCTGAGTCAAAGAGATGATGGCTCAGTAAGACGGTCTATCTAGAGAAAGCCCATTTGGACAGGGCAATACCCTAATTTTCAAAGCTTCTGTCCATTACATTAAAACAGAGGCTTGGTGAAGTGTCTATTTAAGAGGATTCAGCGTATTTGCACGGCTGATGTTATTTATAGACAAAGAAAACGAAATATTAATGGATACTCTTGTTGAAAACGGATATCCTTAAAAAATTTTAAACAGGTGTAGAAGTCAACTAGCCTCTAAACCTACAATCCATACCGTCCCAAAAAAAAGGTTTTCATTAAATTACCATATAACGGGGAAATAAACAGTAGAAGAGGTATTTTTGTATTTCCCAATGAATGAAAAAACAAACGAGATTGTTTTTACTGACGTTTCGCTATTTAATGCTAATAGCTTTCTCAAAGTATTATTAAACCGGAATTTACAAAATCTCAGTATATATATAACAAAGAATTAGGGGGTGAGAAAAATATAGACTTAGTTCAACTTAAAAGGACATACTGAAAGTCAAAATAACAATGAAGATCGTTCAAACCAAATATCAAAGGTAATAGTATATCTGTTATTCTATCAAAATAAAGTTTACTAACTTGATCATCGTTCGTTACTCTGGGGTCATTTTGGTTGTCATGTTGGGGAGTAGGTAAAGGTAACTAAACTAAGTGTAGGCTGTGAAATACTTGATCATCATTCATCAGTCTGAGTCGTTTTTTTGTTGTCAAGTTAGCGAACTGGTGAAGATAGTAAAACCAAGTGTAGATTGTTGGATTTTGTCAGTGTGTAGAATTATGAAAGTAGTGTGCGTTTATATAGTGAACTTGCTCACCACATTTGCGTTGATTTTGCTACTTCATGGGGGAGGGTGTTGTAGCCAGGTTAGATTCTGTTTCAGTCCATCATTCCTATTCAGGCAATTTGGATTCCACTTGATATGAAGTGCTTCTGATATTAGACGTTCTTTGTGGTTTCTGAAGTTTTTCTGGATTATTTCAATATTGTCAAAATCAATTTTGTGGCCTGATTCTATAGCATGTAGACCTATGGCTGATGATTTTTGAAGTTTTTCCAGTTCAACTGGATTTCTTGGTGGTCGAAGAGAAGCTCTACGGTGTTCATTTCTTCTGATTTTGATTTCTCGAAGAAAAGAAACAACCAAAGAAAACCTCAACAAATGATATGAGGAATATTAGAGCCATACATAACATGTCAGACAAGATACTAACCGAAAATGAAATCTCATTACTACAGAAAGGTTTGAATTTCAATATAACTAGAAAGCCATTATCGGTCCAGGAAATAGCACCTATGATTGAACCTGCTCTACAACAACTCACCAATGAAGAATCACAATCTGCTCGTCAAAAGATATCACACATATTAATGACACAACGAAACATAACATCTAATCTCACCAAACAAGAATATGAAGCCTTAAGAAATTTGAAGAAAGACAAAAGCATCGTCATAACGAAAGCCGACAAGGGGAACGTCACTGTGATAATGAACAGAACGGATTATGAAAAGAAAGCGATTGAACACCTATCTGAAGGACCATACTTACTCATTGAAGAGAAGAAGAAATCCGCCGAATTCAACAAAATGAAACTAAATACAAACAGACTACTTCAAGAAATGAAACCCAAAATTGGAAATTCGCTCTGGTTTACACTAAAACCAAAATCTTATATACCTTCAAGATTCTACGGTCAACCAAAGATACATAAACCCACAGTTCCACTAAGACCAGTGATAGATTTCACCAACTCACCAACATACAACCTTTCTAAATACTTACTCTCGATACTACAACCACTACAAAAGGACACTCAAAATATTGTAAAAAATTCATATGATTTCAAATCCCAAATAGAACACCGAGAAATTGATAAAGAAGACATTATGGTAAGCTATGATATTAACTCACTATATACTAGCATCCCTATTACCGAAAGTCTTGACATCATTTCCAGTCTACTAGAATCAGATACAACGCTATCACAAAGATGTCCACTGGACACCAGTGAAATAATTAAGAGCCTAAAATTCTGTCTGGAAAGTAATTATTTTACATTCAAAGGGAGTTTATATAGACAGACAAATGGTGTTGCTATGGGTTCACCAGTCTCCCCAATAGTCGCCGATCTTTACATGAATAAATTCGAAAATAATATCTTTTCAAGCATACTCACTCCTAAAATATGGTTAAGATATGTGGATGATACTTTTGTAGTACTAAAACGAGATCTACACAATTCATTCCTGGAGAAAATAAACTGTGTATCTCCCAAAATCCAGTTCACTTCGGAAGCAGAATCAGACATCGGTGAACTTCCATTTCTAGACTGCCTAGTTAAGAGAAAGGAAAACGGACATTTTAGTATATCCATATTCAGGAAGAAAACCCACTCCAACAAATATTTAGACTTCAAATCATCACACCCCATCAGCGCAAAGATTTCAGTTGTTTCAAGTCTTCTTAGACGAGCACACTCCCTGATAACAGATGAGCAAGAAAAAGAAGAAGAAATTTCAAACATCACTAAAACTCTCAAGCAAAACAACTACCCAACGAACTTCATCAACAAAATCAACACAGACATTAAGTATGGCCGAAAATGCATTCCGAAAACATGGACTTCAACAGTCGTCATTCCATATAGAGCAGAGACGTCAGACGATATCAGAAGAGTACTTAATCAACTCGACATTAGAGTTTTCTTCAAAACATCGGACACACTTCAAAACAACCTTGTCCATATAAAAGACCAAATCCCGAAAGATTCTCTATCTAATTGTGTCTACAAAATAAAATGCTCGGAATGTGATGCGATCTACATCGGACAAACATCTCGAGAAATCAAAATCAGAAGAAATGAACACCGTAGAGCTTCTCTTCGACCACCAAGAAATCCAGTTGAACTGGAAAAACTTCAAAAATCATCAGCCATAGGTCTACATGCTATAGAATCAGGCCACAAAATTGATTTTGACAATATTGAAATAATCCAGAAAAACTTCAGAAACCACAAAGAACGTCTAATATCAGAAGCACTTCATATCAAGTGGAATCCAAATTGCCTGAATAGGAATGATGGACTGAAACAGAATCTAACCTGGCTACAACACCCTCCCCCATGAAGTAGCAAAATCAACGCAAATGTGGTGAGCAAGTTCACTATGTAAACGCACACTACTTTCATAATTCTACACACTGACAAAATCCAACAATCTACACTTGGTTTTACTATCTTTACCAGTTCGCTAACTTGACAACAAAAAACGACCCAGACTGATGAATGATGATCAAGTATTTCACAGCCTACACTTAGTTTAGTTACCTTTACCTACTCCCCAACTTGACAACCAAAAATGACCCCAGAGTAACGAACGATGATCAAGTTAGTAAACTTTATTTTGATATAATAACAGATATACTATTACCTTTGATATTTGGTTTGAACGATCTTCATTGTTATTTTGACTTTCAATATGTCCTTTTAAGTTGAACTAAGTCTATATTTTTCTCACCCCCTAATTCTTTGTTATATATATGCTGAGATTTTGTAAATTCCGGTTTAATAATACTTTGAGAAAGCTATTAGCATTAAATAGCGAAACGTCAGTAAAAACAATCTCGTTTTGTTTTTTCATTCATTGGGAAATACAAAAAACCTCTATTATAATGAATATCATATACCCAATTCCCAAATTTTTTCAAATCGTTAAATGTGAACTTGGTTAGGATACATATAAAATAAACAGTAGGATTGTGAGACAAAGGTTGAATTCGATCATCTGTAGAACCTACAATGCAGCCAAGCTTGTAAATGTGGAAAAAGCTAAAAATATACTTCACTGTAAACCATATTGCTGAACTAACGTATATTCAGAAGGAAGTGGAGATGAAGTGGATATATAGTGATCAGACATTTCTGGTAACACTATTCACCATGAACGCCGTCGATTGCAGTGCTGATGATGATCGAAGTTCTGTGAATCGACCTCATGATAACACGAGAGAGCTAATGTGAACAAGGAATGGAGGCTTGCATGCAGCCGTGGAGTTAGCTTTCAAGTCATCAGGAATCAGAAGTTGATGTCAATGTTGTAAATGAGCCCTCTGTTTCACTGAGAACGCAAAGGATGTATAATAATCTGTGACCTTTGGTAATAGTTGTCACTGGACGTATAAGAGTGTTATGGTGTAATTTACCTTGATATTCCGAAATTTAGTATTGTGGAATCAAAAAAATGACTATAGTTTCTACACAAAAACTGAGAGGTAATAGAAAGTCGAAGACTGGTAAAATCTCTGATATTGTTCTCATTTCTGAATTATCAATTCAAGAAGTAGAGATCGGATTGAGAAAACCTCAAGTTGGATTTCACCTCGAATCACCATTAGTCACAGAATCACTGACAACAAAGGATAATTAGATATTATTTTATCCTGCTTCTAGGCTTCTCAGCAGTACACCCTTTGATTACACGAGAAATTGTAGGCAGTTTCTGTGGTTGTGACTTCGTTCAAGAATTATGATAGAAAGCCGGGCTCGTTGTATTTGATCATGTACTGAGAAGGCTGCCTACTATCACGACCGATATTCCTGGTTCTAGTGGACTGGATTATGAGACAAAATTGTGAATGAGACCAAGAAGACAGGCATACATTGGACCAATGAGAATACCTGAGATGATTTGAACTTCAGCAACATCAGCCATCGTTGATCATCATCAAGTTTGAGCCCTTTGTTTATTAAATTGGCCGAAATCAGTCAATCAGTCGAAGTGATTCTCAGAGAAGTCAAACTCAATACATGTCATGTCATTGACAATGGAGTGAATGTGATTCTCAAGTGAGTCACTCCTGAGAATTAATGAAAGTGCCTCCCTTCTGTAACTCACATATACATATCTATGTGTAAAACTTGGGCACTGTGGTGGTAAGTAATTCCATATAAGTTTGTTGATTAAATGTATCATACAGTGATACGTCTAATAAACAAACTAATATGCAATTTCATTTCCTAAATTCTGGTGCATGATCACACAAAGAAATGAGCATAAAGGTGCAATAAAGGTGAACTGTTGTAATTGGTGAGTGAGGACACTATAAATAATAGTATAGTGCATAAAGTGATTTACGAATGATGATATTTGAATAATATGCTTGGTCGCTTAATTCACTTATATAGGAAGTATAGTGCGTGTGCGTATGCGAAACAGTCTCATCGGTATATATTGTGTCTAAGACGGTGATATACAAGATTTTGTGATAGCACCTTTCTGAAAATGACGAATTTTATGTTTTTGTCGTTTTTACCGGTCATTTTCTATCATGTTTGCAAAATGGCTATTCGTGGTATGGTAGTTGGTTTCATAACAGGTGATGACTGCATTTTTCGTTCCACATAATTTAATAGTTATCAATCTTCCATTTTTTGCAAGCCGCCATGGAATTATGTTCATGGTGGCTCAAAAATAACAAAGGACATTAATCGGTGGTTTACAACTTGCCTACAATGAGGTAGATAGTCTCACCTTGTACTAACCACTCACCATGTATAGACGACTTGCTGCAAACGAGGCGTCAACTAGCCACACTATTTTGACTTAGAACAAACTTTGTCTTATGACATGTACACAGTCACAATTATGTGTGAACCAGTTATGCAAGATGCATAGAAATGTTAGTAACCATATTCATTTGCAAAAGTATATATGGTGAAACGATATAACCTTGGCAACTTGTCTACTTTACTCGAAAGTTACCTTCTGGTTCAACTTGCTTTTGGTTAGGCTGACAATGTGTCTTAAACACAGTGTATTTCATTCCATTTTCACATAAACCTACAGTATTACACCATCAATAAGTGCTGTCATAGTCCCTCTTTACAAGTGAAATTGTTTTCGTCATCTATAACATGCACATTTATGTAGAGTTTTCATCATGTTTTCATGACTAAATTAGTTCTATTTTTAAATTAATTTCTCTTTCAATATTTTGTAGTTATCCCATCACATTTCAAGTAACCACTGGAATGACTTCGAGATGATTTTCGCTCCTCAGAAACAGTTTTATCCACAAGTTTTGTCAAATACTGTTTACAGTCACACATTGTGATATAACGTTTATAAAGTAAATAATCTGAACAGTATAATTCATCACAAAATATCACTGACCAGACAATTGCTTCCTTCTGTATACACACCATTCATCACCAATCAACTCACCAGGTTTCGAATCCACCACCTTTTTTTACGAGGCAAATATATGCCCACAAAACTGAACATTTTTTCACTAACGCTTTTTCTCATACAGGATAACTGCTGTGCCGTATGAAGCCATGTGCATAAATGTGCATTTTATCCTACAACCCAGTCAGAAGTCACTTTTCTAAGTATATTTTACAGTATTAACTGCGTCTTTGCCTATTATTTTTGCTATCTTTCGCTCTCCTTGAAAACGCTTTTCCTTCAATTTTGTTGACCTCAATATTTCGTATTCACAGATATGTTAGGTATGTTTGTTTGTTTGAGGCAATCCTTCTTGGTGAGGGAAATTGTTTCTATCAAGTAATCACGAATCAAATTTTCCTTATTTTGAATTCATTTGCTTTTCAGTATACAGTTGTTAGAATAGGCCAGATTAACACAGTATATTTAAAATAACAGAATGACTTCAATTTGATTATCACTTCTTAGTAAAAATCATTCTCATAACAGCAATGTGTAACACCAACAAGTGAAATTCCATTTTGGCATGCGGTGTGCACTTGTCCTGCTTTGCTTGGCGACATAAATGTGAATAAGGTAACAACAAAACTCTCTGCTAGGAATTCGATTCATAGATCATAGCGGCTGAACTAAGTAGGGGAAGGAAATAAACCAACTTACCTGTCACCATTAATTATCCAGTGAAATGAGTTATTTGTGTGTAATGTCGAGTCATATGTATATGTACATATGTGCATAGAAATTATTGAATATTTTCATGAGTTCTATCTGACCTTCTTTTATACTCTTCACTTATTTGTTATTGTATCTGAATATTCTGAAAGCTTGTTCTTACTTTTTATGGTGAATTGGTGATTTCCACTCAACTTTCAACATTATCTGAAATTTTGAATTTCTCAGAGAAATTAAGTATGAATAATAATTGAATAATATATCAGTAATAGTTAATTTCACCTATCAATGAATATTATTCATGGCATCATTATTTTTCATAAGATGGAACAATGAAGGAAGAAATTAGTGAATTTTCACCGTTTGCTATTCCGATCATAAGATAATAAAACATATTCAACAGTGCTTTCCACACAAGTGGGAATATTTCCTTCTGCTGGTTTCATTAGTGCCCTAAACCATTTCAGTGAAAGAACGTGAGTCTATATCATTCTGTTGATTGGAATTATTGGCCAGAGTTTAAATTGGTGTAAATTAATGTATTCAGTGATGTTCTCTCCAAGTACCTAATTGAATCACTTCATATTATATTGTAAATTTGAGGGGAATTCACTAGTTTATTTAACTGCATGCGTACATTGAAGTCGGTTTGCAAAGTGTATAACACTTCCTATTTGTACACTTTGCGTGACATTTTTCGACCTAGTCAGATTTCTAGTAGATCATTCATGCAATCACGTAGTGTGCATGTCGCATGCCTTTATTTTGAAGGAATGTGCAGACTAATATCAACAGTTTTGAATTTTCAGTGCCATTATTTTTATGATGGGCAGCACATCATTAGAATTTCCCACCAAAAAATGCTATTTTACTACCAACAACTTTTGTTACCCTCGCGAGTTCTTAGCTGCCTGTTTGTCTCCTTCCAAACTTTATACAAATTTCTGGTTCTCTGGTGGAAATACATTAAGGTATTATAAATACCCACTAGAGGCTATTACGCTTCTGTCAAAACTGGAATAAATCCTTGATTGTGACCCCACATTTCATGTTTCCCATAAATTTAAACTCTCTCGTCCCAATATAGTAAGACCCAGCCTTAAGACAACGAGTGAGTGAAGCATTTCATCGTTTTCTTCACACTTTAACCTTTTACTTGTGATTTCGCGTTACACAGAGAAGTCTAAAATTGGCATATATTCCAATATATTCTCTCGTCAACTACGAATAATTTTTGCAGAGATGAAATGGAGGTATTAATAAGAAAATCAAATTCAGACAATATCTGGAGAAATACACATGACATTTCCTGTCAGACTGAGGCTTGTAACCATATTAAAGTTGGTGCTGCAACATAATTCAGTATAAAAGTTTGCGCTATGCTATTCAAAAAATTTACAAGTGGAGTATTCCACTGAATATCTGAGCCAGTTAAACGATGATTGGAAGCTGTCTCTAAACGCATCGTCGCAGAAAATGCTTTTAGTCATGCTACAAACACAGAATTGATGAGTCTTAGCGATGACGAAGCAAATTTCTTCAGATCAGCCTCTGTTTTGTATTCCTACACATGACCAAAATTTATTTGTCGATTATGAAATTCGACCAAATTTACCAATCTAGCAGTAGATAAAAATGCCTTATTTATTTTATGAACATCGAAAGGGTGAGATAGATATCTATGTCTAAACATAAAATGACCTTGTGGAGAGACTAATGCTATCATTATTGTTTTGATTCCTTTGCCATATTGGGAAAAGGAATTGTAATGGCACACCTCCGTTGCACTCGATACTCTGCATTCATATACAGCTGGTTCTATGGCTACCCATGAGTATTCATTTCTTCCCCACATGACCGCCTACATGTTACTCTCGGGTCACCAACTCATCTCTTCCTATCCGTATTGCACTTGAAACACACTCAGAGAGTGTACAAGTACTTCAAAGACGGCCTTCTGTCAAAAAATACTTCGCAAAATAACGAAGTTCTCACACAATTAGTATTTGAATGGAGTTAGAAAACACAGATAATTCCGTTGATTTCGCAAAAGAAGTGACTGATATTCCCAAAGATTATCATTAATAAAATATCTCCCACATTGAATGCATTCAATAAATTTTTGAGTTCAATTACTTTTGTAACAAAACAAAGTCAAAGACTTTTATTACAATATCTCCAACTAGTAAATTTTTCTTTCAATTCTGCTTATAATACTGAACGTGTGGTGAGAGATGTAATTACCACTAAAGTGTTTCCCAATAAATGGCATATAACAGATAAATTCAGAAAGTATTTTTTTTGAAATTCATTCATCAAAACAGCTTCCACTTCAACAAGTAAGTTTGTTCCCACAAAATATTCACTATTCATTCCTTTGTGTAAACGTCACATCAACCATCAAACAGTAAACAGTAATACCATTGACTTACAGTACAAAATTGTAGACAACAAGTGATGTCGATATAAGTATAAAACTTGGCACTGTGGTAGAGTATAATTCTATTCATATAACTGTAAACACTGTGCGATTTATCAAAATAAAAATCTTATCTATAATGGAACAAGTGATGTCAGTATTTACATCCTAAATCTGCGTCATGAGAAAAAACAAGAACAAAGCCTAACCTTGATGAACTCTCCAACCAGCCAGAGCAGACCTTATTTGAGCTGATACGATTGGCAGATATATGACCGGACTGTCTAATAAATGGCAACAAAGGGATGACAGAATAACCTTCAGCAGGAAAACAACCAATCAGACGACCGTGCTTCTCTGCTAACACTAACGAATAATGATGTACATACAAATCTATTAACAACTCTTGGTTGTCGTCATTGAAACAATTTAATACATGGGTAGCTGACACCTAATCAAAATATCTAACTTCTCATAAATTAATTTCACCTAGTACCGGCACCAGATACGAAAACTAATACCCAAAGTCTGGTCGTGGCTTTTCCTTATCGAGATTCAGTTTATCAGGTCAATGAAAATACCTGTGTGTTTTCCGATATCACAAATCTAGAAACAGAAGTCAGAACCTTTTGTATGACTACATCAAATCTTCGAAATTACACCTCTGGCATTTTTAATTCTCATAGTATGACTGTAGACCGTATTGTGCATCGCTTCCAGTGATTGCTGTATTTTAAACATTCAGAAGGTTGCAAACAGCCGATATTTTGGCTGTTTATCAATGATAGTATTACGTATTCCATTTTACCCTGGAGTCTTGAATAAGTTCTCGGGACATCATGACCACATATATTGCTAAATATTTGACCAATTAACTGAGTTGAGTGCATCTGAGTGGCTGGTTAGTATGACGTGTCCTGATAAATTAACCAGAAGATTAGAGATTAGAGTTATCTCAAAACCGTCTACGATTCTAGGTGGTATCTTGATGAGAGTGTCACCCAATTTTAAAATCGAATTGGTTGTTGCTGTTGTTGTGCACATTGGGTAATAATAATTTTGATATATGCAGAAAACTTACTTTTCAAAAATAAGAAAATGGAGATGGCGTTCACTGTAGTCGTTGGATGTTGTGATGCCATACGTGTGAACATAATTCCAAGACAGTATATATGCAGGTCACATCTACTCAACAGACCTAAGTCATTCCTCCATTCGCTATAATACAGGTAAATATTCAAGAGTTAAACACGTGCAGTGTTCGCGCCATAACATCTTTCAAACTAAAATATGATAAGTTAAGAATGCTTCTGAATACCTCATCAAATGATCACAATCAAGTGTTAACAAAGTATAGTGAATGAGGAACAGATGTTTCACTCCACTCATAACGGAGAAATGTCCTGAGGAAAGCTTTCAAAGAATGTTAACAACTTTGTTATTATAGTTCTTTCCAATAAAAGGTGTATCACAGATAACTTCAGAAAGTATTTTATTTGATATTCTATCGTAAAAACAGCTTCCACTTCAACAAGTAAGTTTGATCCCACAAAATATTCACTATTCATTCCTTTGTGTAAACGACACAACCGTCAAACAGTAAACAGTAATATTATTGGCTTTCTTGTTTTGCTGGTCGCTTGATCGAAGCTTTATAGAAATAATAATATCTTTGTTTTTAATATGAGCCAGTTTAAGTTGTCACATTTTCAATAATTTGGTTAAAGTGGGTAGTATATTGAAGCAGATATATTTATATCCGTCTCACGTGATGCTTTTTCTGTTTCATTAATGCATATAAACTCACACATTATTGAGCAATGTGTGTTAGACTTTTCACGCTTGGACGGTATTCAGCTGAAAAGACAATCAACGTAATTTACCTCTACTCCTAAATATTTTCTCACCAAAAAATATGTCCCTAACTGAAGTCGAATTGATAATTACAATCAAAAGTTTCAAGTTTCAGCTGCTCCCTCTCTCCGAATATGAAAATTTCACCGACGGAACCTACTTGAAGTATTACATCATCTACATATTGAATAGGGTTTTTCCTACTTAGTTGCTTTTACAGTGCAAAATATTGTAACTGTTTCGTATTTATCATTGTGAACATATGAACATTTAGACTGTGAAGTTGTTGTTAAGTGGCCTATCAAATGAACAGAAGTTAACAGTGAATAATGGCTTTTAGGAAGCTGAATCATCATGAAACTAGATTACACAAAATTTTCTTTTCAAATTTTAGTAATAAGAGGAATCAGAATCGTAAAATCAAAGATACATCTCATGTAGCCGACAATTTGTCCATAGTATTGAGGCCACCTCCTAACTATTTCACAGTTGACGCTAAAGAAGGACGCTTTATAAAGAAGATGAAGTTGAGGTAGAGAGTTACGAACCATTTTGTGTTCTATCAAGTGACAATATGATGCATTGCAATTTGGTCCACCCGTAATTGACTGGAAGCTTCATGCTTCGTTTGCCATAACTTCATAATATTGTCTTTTGTCTTCTCTGATACTCTTCTTTAGTCTTTTGTTCAGTGTATTGTAGCTTGCACTCAGCACCTGTTTCTGTTACTCGTCAACACACTGGATAAACTTTTGTTTCACTATCCTCCTCTCTTCCATTAATTTCATATGTCCGTAGTGAGCCAGTGTTATTTAATTCTCTTCTTTCTGCCCAGATTTTCCATCTAGGTTTGACTGTACATCGCTTTCAGGCTGTTCCAGTGCGTTTCAATGCTAATCTTTCGCTGGTGTTGATTTTCGCCTCAGACATTTTCCATAAGATAAGGTGAAATTGTGTTTTGTGACCTGAATATTCAGTTTTTGAGTATTGAATTAAGCTCCTAGTCTATCTGCAGCTCTTGTTTCCTTGAAAGTAGTTAATATGATTTGGAGTGTTCCTTGTACGAGATAGGTGGTCTGAGCAAACCTCTGCTCCTCTTCTTACTTTTGTGTCCAGTTAGCTGCGTCTCCACTCCCTTGAGCAGCATTGAGATAAAGACAATTTGCTTGTTGGTTCACCCGTCTGGTGACACACTTGTAGCCTTTTGGATATCTTTGTGCTTGTATGCGCTGCCGCCAGTCACTAGTTCGTTGAATGCACAGAATTCAAAGGAGAGTTCTCCGTTTTCATTCATCAATCCAACTTGTGTACTTACGGATGCAGTGTGAACACACATTACTGCTCTTTGACAACTTGTGGCAAATAAATCAGCTTCATCGCTGAGATATTTCAATTGTTTATTTGTGAGAATGTGACCATGGATTTTTGGCAAAACCTCACTATGATTGTATTTACTCCACACGTTATCTGTCTAATAATAACAACCGATAAACGCTGTTATATACCCTTTACACAGCGATTGATTTTAACACTATGATTTGTTACAATTTTGCACCCATTTGATAGCCACTGAAAATACCAAACAACCAGGTAATTGCATCTTTCAGTATACACACTGTTCATCAATCAACTCACCGGGTTTTGAATCCATCACCTTTATTGTACGGGCAAACATACCTGCAACCTGACTGAAACCACCTTGGAATATGCCTACAAAACTGCACATTATTTCGCTCTGAAACAGATTAACTCTTTTTCCGTATGAAGCCATCCGTTTACGCTTAAATGTGCATTTTATCCTACAACTTAGTCCACGTTTTAGAGCAGTATTGAGATGAAATCAATTTATTTGTTGGTTCAGCCATCTGTTGATACCCATTTAGATTTTTGTGTATCTTTGCGCTTGTATATCTTGCCGATGGTTCAAATAAAATATCTAAAATAGTGCGGTTAGTAGACGTGATGGAATCGCTCTCACTTAATCCCATGAATCACAGTTATGGCATAGGAAATAAAGTGAACATGCCGAAATGTAGACAGGACATCAAGCAAGAAGATGGAAATAGTTTCTACTTAAATCGTTACGGCTTCCTGCGAACGAGAGTTTGTATTCTTATATTGTTTTTTATGTCTACCATGTAGTTAGTAAACCAATAAGCGGTGGAACAAGTGAGCCATTATTGATGCATTATCCTCCCTTCTGTTGACCATAAGTATTATCAGGGATTAATTGGGCTCCCAACTCTAGAAATAATACCAACAGTCATTCGATGAGTTAAAGTCTCATGAACTGTAAAACATACCTTATTACTGAAAATTTCAAAATTTTATGAATTGAGGAAATGCCAGAGTGAAGATTGGTACTTGTGAGTTAGTTTATTGGTTACACCGACAATCAGCTGTTTGAAAGTGAAGTAGTGAAGTTCCAAATAAAAAGGGAAAATGATCCATAGTAGATACATATACGAAGGCGCACTGTTCCACGCAGACAGTTGTATCATCCCTTTCAGCAACTAAAAAATTAAAAGGCCAAAACTAATGAGTTAGTAAATCGAAATGTCGGTCATTGAAATATTTGTGATATTATCATATGTATTGACTAAAATTTAGTCGAAATTTTAATGATAAATGTTGTGATACAATCCGGCCTGACCACTGAATAAAAATAAAGTGCTTCTTTTCAGAACTGTCAGTTGTCACTGATTTCTTGGAATTGATATCTTCCATATCTACTGCCAGTCTCATATCTTTGTACCTGACCCGAATCATGGAGATAACTAAAAAATAACTGCTGCCTGTAATGATCCTTCTCATTTTCCAGCGTTGCTGTTAGGTGGTTAAGATGTTAAGCTAAATACGGATTGATACGTTCCAAGCCATATGAAGGCTCACTTGAAGTAATCCCAGCCAGCAAGTTAAATGATATAAAGCCTACTGATAAATCCTAGAGAATTTATTAAGACATGCACCAGTCGGACGGAGGCTGATGATAAAGAGAATGACTGTAGGCATCAAACGTTCATTTACTTTTTTTCATGTAGTACAAGTTGAAAGACTATGTAACTAAAGAATGTAATTTCTAGTCATAACGATTATTCGTTCATCATTTATCAAGTAGACTTCATGATTGAGAGTAAATCGGTATTTTATTTTAAAAATAAAGTCTCACCTCAAGTAAATACTGGCATAAGTAAGTCAATTTCTACATAGCATACTGTTCGTTGAAGTGACTAAAGTAACCAAATGACTGAGGAGAAAACGTCTCCCTCAGCTGTGCGTACTACTGGCTCTATCGGTATCATGTTTCTGCTGCATAACTTCTGTTAGTCTGACAATAACAAAACTAACACTATTGGAACAACGTAGAATGTGTTCCAATTCTCACATCTGTGAAGACTAATATGAATGGTCGAAAGGATTTCGGAATATAACCAACATACGTCAATGGAACAGGTAATCTCTGTCAAAACTGTTTGACAATAACAAGTAATGGTGCCTTACATCAATAGAATAATCCTGAATATTCCCTGTCAAACATCGAAAGAGGAAGACTGAAGACTAATGCAGACACGTCGTTTCGTTGATAGTAGGATGAGTACTTGACTACATTTTTCAGTAGCGATAAATCGAATACGATTAAAATGTTCAGTGAATTCGGGTAGAAGTATTTATTGATGGACCTCACCTAAAGAATGAAAAATTGAGCAATAAACTTCAATACATCTGACCACACATCTATTTGTAAATTTGATTTACATGAAAATGGTACAAAAAATTAGGAATAAAGTAAATGAAATGATATGGTATACAAGAGTAAGGCGGGTGGTAATTGGCACAAATCCCAATAAATTTATTATATACGGATTATCAGGGTATGTGAAGTGGCTTAATAAGCTTCATGTTCACAGACGACGAAGGCCAAATTTTACAAATAGCTATTGCTGTATTACAGAAGACCAGTTCGAACGGAGTAGGGAAAAATAAAGTATATTACGCAGTATATGCACAACTTTGGATGCATTCGACTGATTCAACGTGATTCTATCATCTTTCTTAACCTCATCGTTTTGTGTATTTTAATTAAACCACCATTTTTCTCATTTCCATAACAATTAAATGAGGAAGTATATGTGCGATGAGATATTTAAAAGCGTGCTGCTTATCGCTTCCGGTGAATCTTAAATTTTCAATTGCCGAAACATTCAGAAGGTTACAAACAATCAAACCATGGGCTTTTATCAATAGTCACATTACGTTTTTTTTCAGTCAACAGGTCATTTAAGGACAAAGACCATTGGATGATTGTAGGTTATTCAATAAAAAATTTCTTTCATTATGATTCAAAATTCATCCCGTATCGTAGGTGTAATTAAACTTCCCAACGGTAATCGTAAGTTCCATCTACAATTATGCTTTTTCTTCTTTATGTCTTTATCCCAACACGTACATCCTACTTATTAATATGTATGCAAAATGTTCATACCATAGTAGTATGTAATTCCATATTAATTTGCAAATAACACTATGAGAAATGACGATTTCTCATCAAACATTTGACGGATCAAAACGAATCATCAGAAGTAATAATGAAGAGAAGTAAGCTCAAGCGAGTTCAAATGGAAAGGTAAAAATTCAGGGTCAACAATCAAAAATCTGAACATTATCACTGGAAGAAAGTAAGCGACCAGTCAAACTGAAATGGCTAGTGCTGATGAAGTTATAATTTACATGTTGGATAGAGTTCATAAGAAGTGGAAAACATAACGCTGATTCGGTAAAACCAGCGAAATTCTCTCCAAAATCTGAAGAATAATATCAGTATGCTCCGAACTCAAACTTATAATTCTATGCAACGCAGTAGATATGAAAATGCCAGACTATGTAGTTGAAGCCAACAAACTCACACAAACAATTGGAAACACAGGAATGAATAAGCCTAGTTAATTTGTCATGGATAATAAGCCACGTGTGAAAATTCTGAATCTTACGTCTTATCCGTAATGTATGAGTACGAGCAAAGCTGTACTGCTCATTTGTGGGATGTAGTCAGTTTTCAAATATACTGCTAAGAAACTAAAGGAGATATAAGTCATAATAAATGGAAGTGGATGGCATAATTCAGAAATTATTTCGACTCAATAGATATAACAGGAGAACAAGAGACATGAATACGAAATAGTTGACGACCTAACAACCATAATTAATATATGATGAATGTGATGAGGAGGTCGAGAGGAAAAAGTAAGAGTGGAATATTATGGCAATTTAAAACAAATTTATTTCGTAAAAACATTGAAGGAAATTGGGTGATCAGTAATGAGTTCAACTCAGACTTCAATGAAAGTCAAGAAGCAGATGTGCCGAAACACGAAACAGAGAAACAGCAACAGGTATCTGGCTACCAGAGTAGCATGAGATTAATCGCATTATTTTTCTGAATACAGTGTTTTGACTGGAATAGTTTGATTAAACTGAATTTTGCATGCGAAATTACACAACTGTCAAATCTTCACATTATTCATTATATGAAAAAGAACTGGTTATTTCGCTATCAAACGAATCGAAATGCTCGTCTCAAACTCATTCCCTGAAGGGAAGTGTATATATACATATATATGTTTGTACACAAAATGACTGACGGTCACTGTGGTATACCTCTAATGTTACACTATTATGAAAAGTAACAAATGGATAAACCAGAACTTATATGAGTGAATTGTTGTAAGTTTTATTGAGTGCTCAGCACATCTTTACCAAGTAGTGTTGTACATATTCTAGACTCGTCAAATTTTCTTTTCCAGAATCGTAGTCTGAAAATTAATCGTTTCCTCATTTCCAGAAATAACTTGCCGCGATGATTAGAGAATCTAATATGGTAAATTATTCATCAATTTAATAATTGTGGTTTCAGTATTCACAAATGAGGTTATAAAATATATAATCTTACAATTGGATGCCATGGAGTAATCACAATATTCTGGGATTTCACTTGAGATGTGAATAAATCAGAGTGCTCAGCATTTGACCATGGAATAACTCAGACAGTGATAATGCAACACATGTATCAGACTGGCAGGTAGTTTATTCACTCCTTCCATCTGAAACATGACGTTGGATCAACCTGAAGTTCATCAAAAAATGGATTTGAAATTTACAGACAAAAGTAGAATCAAATGAAATTTTGTCATTACTTCTTTTCTCAGTAATACTTTCAATTCTGATGAAATCCTAGGGTACGCTGATTGGCTTCTTAATCTCTGAAGGCATTTCGAAGTTCCGAGGTTCATCCCAGTTTCAAGTATACTAGATTTAATATCTGATATGAATATGTCACATTGAATTAATAACTGACAATCAATACAGGGGTTGATGAAAACATTTGTGTATATATACCCATGAGTCAATTCCTCGTCTATTGTGCTTCGTACACACACTACGAAGGAATGCGTTGAGCAGTTGAGCTATGTCTGGTAACCACATATGAAATAGAAAAGAGAGGCAGGTTTAAATTAGAAAGTGGTAATTAGGCGAAAACACGGGAAAGTAATGATTCATGGAATAACCACATAAACTGTCGTACTATGTTCCCGACAGTCACATAATCAAGCTTAGAGTGAGTTTGTTTCAGCATGCAAATTACAATATTCATTTATGTATTTCTGCTTTAGCAACAGCGTGCACTGAATCCTCCACTGAAGATTTCACAATGTTCTGTTGCGTTTTTTAGATTTCTGAAGAGGAGTGGTATGAAACTTCAACGGCCTTTGCCAAGTATTTTGACAGATGAACTGATAATTAATTCAAACTGACATATTTTCGTTTAATGGAGACATTAAATTTGTACTCTCTTTCTGAGTAATAGTTGTTAATCTAACTTTCTGCTATATCATGACTTTCTGTTCTCAACACATTACTAACTTTCATTGTCATTGCATGTTTACATTATCCAGTGAATAATTAAATGTTTTTTGGAGTTTACTGTCATGTGATCATGTTTAACGTAATATAATATCAACCATTAATTTATCTGTCCTAATGATAGTTTTTGCCGTGTGAAATACAAGTCAGCTATGTTTACTCGCAAACGTCCACCTTTGCTTCATTGATTTGCGCGTCTCAGCTCAAACTGTTTTGTGTCCTACCTACACTCTTTATCAAATTCATTATCGTTCAAGCTTTAATCATGCAACACTATTCACATTCAACTGGAGACGAAAGCTTCATGGAGTTGTATAATTTGCTTAAACTGAATGACACACGCTGAAGTGACTAATGACAATTGTTCCAATGAAATATATTAAACGCATTAACGGAACACAAATTTGCATTTGACAGAAACAGATGAAATAAACATTTTCAGATTCGATCATCTCTACGAAAACGATTGTCGCTGCAAGTTGTTTTCTCTGAGAACATTGATGAAAATTAGAATTTCTGTTGCTCACCATTTAGGATTCATTATTTGAATGTGTTTGCAACTGACTGGGTGAAGAGATTTCTCCTGGGGCTCCAAAACATTCTTTCAGTTCCATAGCCTTATGTTTCGTTCGAAAATGCTTGATATCTAAATCTGCTAAACCAAGTAATATGAAATGTAAAATGAAAACTTCAACGATGAGCTGTCGTCTATGGCTCAAAAAGCACTGTCGATGTGCGTCAATAGGTAAAAATATCAGAGCTATGTGAAAGGTGATCCACATGTTATTTGAACAGAGCACGAATGTCGTACGTCGAATAAAGGGATACGGATAAACAGTGTTCAACAATAAAGGGTACGTGAGTAAAGCATATGCAACAAATAATTCTTGACCATAAGAAAAAAATTATAATCAACCAAATAGATCGGAAACACAATGAGAAAGTCATATTTAAGAATCAAAATATAGTTCATACTACTGACTGATAGTACGTAGCATAAAAATGAACACTGAAAAGAGGATAGTTAAGAACAGCTAATAAGGCATTTGACAGTTTCTGTACCAAAATACTTATTCAGATGACTAAATCTGCACTGAAAACGTGAATAAACGAAGATGATGTCCTAAAAAGACAGGACACAATCATCAGCGGAAAGGATGATATAAGGGAGTGAATTATGTATAGCAACAACATAATTTACATTTGAGGTGAAAGTTTACCGACAAAATGAAGGAGTAGCCATGAGTTCGCCAATTTCACCAATAGTCGCTGACGTATTCATGAAATTTTAGGAGGCGAATGAACTCAAACTACTCATGTCGTCAATAAAATGTTGGTGGAGATATGTAGATGACACTTAAGTCTCACACATAAAGAGTCATGTCGACTCAATAAAATTCACAATGGAAAGAGAGAATGAATTAGGGGAACTGCCCATGGTAGACTACAAAGTACAAGGAGTAACAGGTGGCAGCGTAGAAACGATGCCATGTGGAAAAACTACACATCCTGGGAAACTCCTTGATTATGTGCCAGCTCATTCACTTACAGTAAAACAAGAGCTAATAAAGAAGTCATGCGGACAGAATACACAGACTTACAACAACAACAACAAATGACCAAATAAAAGAAATAAATATCTGATTCAAAATATTACTCGATAAGAATTACGCAGAGGGATTTGTCAGAGTAGACATAAAGATGACTAAAAAAGGTAGAAACAGAGAATGACAAAAAAGAGGACAGCAAAAGTCGGTCACAATATCATAGAAAAAGGAAGTAAATCAGAAGAAATTAGAAGAAACCTCAAAAATACCAACGAATCAAATTAGAAATAAGATAAATCAACTGAAAGATCCAATGAAGATGATGTCATTTACAAAATATCTTGTGTGGAGTGTTTGACTAAATATGTTGGTCAACCGTCCAGATCACTCAAAATAAGAGTGAATAAATGCCTAACTTATTGGTCATCCCAAAGGAACATAAGCTTACAGCAGTATAGAAAAACATTCGTCTATAACTGCTCATGTATCGGACAAAAAATACAATCTTGATTGGAACAATGTTTGTATTCTGAAATATAAGATGAACAAATCGACAGAGAGATTAATGACAGAATCTAAATTCATTGAGGACACGCCGTTAACATGCAACAAGGGTGACTCAGAACAACTCTCATAAACATGGAGCGTAATTATGGATCTACAAAAATGAATGAACGAAAAATGAAGTATATATATGATTACAAATCATAAAAGTGTAAATTAGAAACAGAGCAATTTCAGAAGTTGGTGGGATTATAGGCAGTATTTTGTTCAAAACATCACCAAAACAAGATACTTATCATTGTGTTGTATTCTTATATTGTTTTTTATGTCTACCATGTAGTTAGTAAACCTATAAGCGGTGGAACAAGTGAGCCATTATTGATGCATTATCCTCCCTTCTGTTGACCATAAGTATTATCAGGGATTAATTGGGCTCCCAACTCTAGAAATAATACCAACAGTCATTCGATGAGTTAAAGTCTCATGAACTGTAAAACATACCTTATTACTGAAAATTTCAAAATTTTATGAATTGAGGAAATGCCAGAGTGAAGATTGGTACTTGTGAGTTAGTTTATTGGTTACACCGACAATCAGCTGTTTGAAAGTGAAGTAGTGAAGTTCCAAATAAAAAGGGAAAATGATCCATAGTAGATACATATACGAAGGCGCACTGTTCCACGCAGACAGTTGTATCATCCCTTTCAGCAACTAAAAAATTAAAAGGCCAAAACTAATGAGTTAGTAAATCGAAATGTCGGTCATTGAAATATTTGTGATATTATCATATGTATTGACTAAAATTTAGTCGAAATTTTAATGATAAATGTTGTGATACAATCCGGCCTGACCACTGAATAAAAATAAAGTGCTTCTTTTTCAGAACTGTCAGTTGTCACTGATTTCTTGGAATTGATATCTTCCATATCTACTGCCAGTCTCATATCTTTGTACCTGACCCGAATCATGGAGATAACTAAAAAATAACTGCTGCCTGTAATGATCCTTCTCATTTTCCAGCGTTGCTGTTAGGTGGTTAAGATGTTAAGCTAAATACGGATTGATACGTTCCAAGCCATATGAAGGCTCACTTGAAGTAATCCCAGCCAGCAAGTTAAATGATATAAAGCCTACTGATAAATCCTAGAGAATTTATTAAGACATGCACCAGTCGGACGGAGGCTGATGATAAAGAGAATGACTGTAGGCATCAAACGTTCATTTACTTTTTTTCATGTAGTACAAGTTGAAAGACTATGTAACTAAAGAATGTAATTTCTAGTCATAACGATTATTCGTTCATCATTTATCAAGTAGACTTCATGATTGAGAGTAAATCGGTATTTTATTTTAAAAATAAAGTCTCACCTCAAGTAAATACTGGCATAAGTAAGTCAATTTCTACATAGCATACTGTTCGTTGAAGTGACTAAAGTAACCAAATGACTGAGGAGAAAACGTCTCCCTCAGCTGTGCGTACTACTGGCTCTATCGGTATCATGTTTCTGCTGCATAACTTCTGTTAGTCTGACAATAACAAAACTGACACTATTGGAACAACGTAGAATGTGTTCCAATTCTCACATCTGTGAAGACTAATATGAATGGTCGAAAGGATTTCGGAATATAACCAACATACGTCAATGGAACAGGTAATCTCTGTCAAAACTGTTTGACAATAACAAGTAATGGTGCCTTACATCAATAGAATAATCCTGAATATTCCCTGTCAAACATCGAAAGAGGAAGACTGAAGACTAATGCAGACACGTCGTTTCGTTGATAGTAGGATGAGTACTTGACTACATTTTTCAGTAGCGATAAATCGAATACGATTAAAATGTTCAGTGAATTCGGGTAGAAGTATTTATTGATGGACCTCACCTAAAGAATGAAAAATTGAGCAATAAACTTCAATACATCTGACCACACATCTATTTGTAAATTTGATTTACATGAAAATGGTAGAAAAAATTAGGAATAAAGTAAATGAAATGATATGGTATACAAGAGTAAGGCGGGTGGTAATTGGCACAAATCCCAATAAATTTATTATATACGGATTATCAGGGTATGTGAAGTGGCTTCATAAGCTGCATGTTCACATATGACGTTTACAAAAATCTATTGCTCTATTACAGTAGATCAATTCGACCGGAGTTCGGAAAGATTAAAGTATATTGTTTACGGTACACACAATGTTGGATGCATTCAACTGATTCAACGTGATTCCATCATCTTTCTTAACCTCATCGTTTTGTGTATTTTAATTAAACCACCATTTTTCTCATTTCCATAACAATTAAATGAGGAAGTATATGTGCGATGAGATATTTAAAAGCGTGCTGCTTATCGCTTCCGGTGAATCTTAAATTTTCAATTGCCGAAACATTCAGAAGGTTACAAACAATCAAACCATGGGCTTTTATCAATAGTCACATTACGTTTTTTTTCAGTCAACAGGTCATTTAAGGACAAAGACCATTGGATGATTGTAGGTTATTCAATAAAAAATTTCTTTCATTATGATTCAAAATTCATCCCGTATCGTAGGTGTAATTAAACTTCCCAACGGTAATCGTAAGTTCCATCTACAATTATGCTTTTTCTTCTTTATGTCTTTATCCCAACACGTACATCCTACTTATTAATATGTATGCAAAATGTTCATACCATAGTAGTATGTAATTCCATATTAATTTGCAAATAACACTATGAGAAATGACGATTTCTCATCAAACATTTGACGGATCAAAACGAATCATCAGAAGTAATAATGAAGAGAAGTAAGCTCAAGCGAGTTCAAATGGAAAGGTAAAAATTCAGGGTCAACAATCAAAAATCTGAACATTATCACTGGAAGAAAGTAAGCGACCAGTCAAACTGAAATGGCTAGTGCTGATGAAGTTATAATTTACATGTTGGATAGAGTTCATAAGAAGTGGAAAACATAACGCTGATTCGGTAAAACCAGCGAAATTCTCTCCAAAATCTGAAGAATAATATCAGTATGCTCCGAACTCAAACTTATAATTCTATGCAACGCAGTAGATATGAAAATGCCAGACTATGTAGTTGAAGCCAACAAACTCACACAAACAATTGGAAACACAGGAATGAATAAGCCTAGTTAATTTGTCATGGATAATAAGCCACGTGTGAAAATTCTGAATCTTACGTCTTATCCGTAATGTATGAGTACGAGCAAAGCTGTACTGCTCATTTGTGGGATGTAGTCAGTTTTCAAATATACTGCTAAGAAACTAAAGGAGATATAAGTCATAATAAATGGAAGTGGATGGCATAATTCAGAAATTATTTCGACTCAATAGATATAACAGGAGAACAAGAGACATGAATACGAAATAGTTGACGACCTAACAACCATAATTAATATATGATGAATGTGATGAGGAGGTCGAGAGGAAAAAGTAAGAGTGGAATATTATGGCAATTTAAAAAATACTTATTACATAAAATGATCAAGTAGATTGGGTGATCAGTAATGAGTCCAACTCATACTACAATGAAAGTCAAGACGCAATTGTGTCAATACATGAAACAGAGAAACAGCAACAGGTATCTGGCTACCAGAGTAGCGGGAGATTAATCGCATTATTTTTCTGAATACAGTGATTCGACTGAAATGGTTTGATTAAAATTAATTTTGCATGCGAAATTACACAACTGTCAAATCTTCACATTATTCATTATATGAAAAAGAACTGGTTCTCTCGCTATCGAACGAATCAAAATGCTCGTCTCAAACTCATTCCTGAAGTGAAATGTATATATACATATATATGTTTGTACACAAAATGACTGACGGTCACTGTGGTATATCTCTAGTGTCACAATATTATGAAAAATAACAAATGGGGAAACCAGAACTTATATGACTGAATTGTTGTAAGTTTTATTGAGTGCTCAGCACATCTTTACCAAGAAGTGTTGTACATGTTCGAGAGTCGTCAAGTTTTCTCTTCTAGGATTTCGCTCTAATTATTTGTTGTTTCATCATTTCCAGAAATCACATGCCGCGATGATTAGAGAATCTAATACGGTAGGTTGATCATAAATTTATTAATTCTAGTTTCAGTGTTTACAAATGAGGTTATAAAATCCATTATCTTACAATTGGATGCCATGGAGTTATCACAATATTTCACTTGTGATGTGAATAACTTCGTGTGCTCAGCACATGACCAGGAATAACTCAGTCTTAGTAGTGATAATACAAGACATTTTTCAGCTTGAACAGTAGTCTTTTTTACTCCAGACAATCCTAAAAACCAACAAAATAAAATCTATATGGAATTTTCAAGCAAAAGTAGAATGAAAAGAAATTTTTCCTTACTTTTCTCATCAGTAAAAATCCTAATTTTGATTAAATACGATGTTGCATTGTGTGCTAATGTAATCGTTGATTTACTTATTCATCTCTGAAGGCAATTCCAAGTTCCGGATTCATCCCAGTGTCAAGTATACTAGATTAAATATCTGATATGAATATGTCACACGGAATTATGAACTGACAGCTGATACAGGAGTTGACCAAATTGTTTGTGTATGTATACTCACAACTCAATTCCTCGTCTATTGTGCTACATACATACACTTCGAAGGAATGAATTGAGCAGTTGAGCTATGTTTGCTGACCATATACGAATTAGAAAAAGAGACAGGTTTAAATTAGTAAGTGGTGACTAGGCGAAATAATGAGGGAAGTAGCACTTCATGGGAGGACCACATAAGCTGTCGTACCATGTTGCCAAGATCCAAATGGTCAAAATTGGAGTGAGTTTTATTCAGCAAGCAAAAGTGAGATTTTCATTTGTGTATTTCTGTTTTAGCAACAGCGTGCACTGAATCCTCCGGTGAAGCTTTTAAAATGTCCTGTTGTGTTTGTAGATTCATGAAGAGAAGTGGTTTGTAACTTCAACCATCTTTGTCAGCTATTTTGACAGCTGAGCTGATAATTAGTTCAAAATGACATATTTTCATTTAATTGAGACATTAAATTTGTACTCTCTTTCTAAGTAAGAGTTGTTCATCTTAATTGAGCACATTACTAACTTTCATTGTCACTGCATGTTTAAATTTTCCAGTGAATAATTAAATGTTTTTTTGGAGTTCACTCTCATATAATGCTGTTTAACATGATATAATTTCAACCATTAATTTATTTGTCTTAATGATTCTTGTCGTTATGTGAAATACGAGTCAGTGATCCTCACTGACAAATGTGAATCTTTGCTTCATTGATTTGAACGTCTCAGCTGAAAATGTTGTGTGTTTTACCTGCTCTCTTTGTCCCACTCATTATTGCTGAACCTTTTATCATGCTACACTATGCTCATTTAACCGGAGAAGAGCGCTTCATGGAGTTATATCAACTGAATGATATACGCTGAACTGATTAATGACAATTGTTCGGACGAAAGATATTGAAAATAAACTTTGATTTGGCGGAAAGAGATGAAATAAACATTTTCGGATTTGATGATCTCCACAAAAACGATTGTCACTGCAGGTTGTTTTTCTGAGAACACTGATGAAAATCAGAATTTTATGTTTCTCACCATTTAGGATTCATTATTTGAGTGTGTTTTCAACTGATTGGGTGAAGAGATTTCTACTGGGACTCCGATAAATTGTTTAAGCTGCAAAGCTTTAATTTTTATTCGAATATTTTCGATGTCTCATTCTGCTAGACCAAATAAACTTTAGATATACTTCATACATGGAAAGTTATTCTTGGATAATAGGCCTTCTAAACATTTCAGCAGTAAAACAGACGTTTGAACTAACCGCTTTTCGACCTGAGTACCACTTGTATTTTTGATTCAATACACAGTCACCCTGATTTTACACAATCAAAGTCGATCGTCATCTTTGAGTTGTCAGTCATGCTGATACATGATACATACACAACTGAGTGATAACATGGCTTTGCAATTAATATTAGTTTTGTACTGAAGAAACATGATCAGCAATAATTGCAAGTTGATTAGGAAAGTAGGTGTTTTTACTTGTGGAAACTTATTTTTTATTATTCCCTTTGGTTCTGATGGAAAAATAGAGCATTGACAGAACGCCTCTATTCCTCACTGTTCTGTGCAATCTTCTTTTACAGGCTGCACGTGTTCACATAATATTCCATATCATTCTCAAAAGATCTACTCAATGTCACCCTCGTACCCACACCCACATTGCCGTTCCCCATTCGTGATTCAGCCGACAGCTGGCATGACTTGCAGTGTAATTTGATGGAATCGTCGGCATGTGTTCAATCCACTCCACTTATTCATCATATTTTTCAGGCAACAAGTATTTGACTTACTATTTTCCAGAGGTTCTTGCTATTTATATTTTTTGGCTGACCATCTGATCTTCAGTGTGAAGCCAGAGAAGGCAGCTGCTGATAAAAGTGTGCAGCAACCTGTTGGGAATGCATTTCATAAATCGCAAAGTTTTGCCTGTGATTGTTTCTGATGGAAGATTAATACAAGGTCTTGTAGACAGAATACACAGACTTACATCAACACCAAACGACCAAAGAAACGAAATAAATGTCACATTTAGAATCTTACTCGATAAGAGTTGCCCAGAGGAATATGTCAGAGATAAGGTGGAGAAGAGGTAAGGGGACAGAAACCAAGAATGACAAGAAAGAGGATGGCAAAAAGATGGTCACAATACCACAGAAAAAAACCAAATTAAAGGCAATTAGAAAAAAAATCACAAAAATTTAAGGGATTCGTATCACATTCAAACCAGCGAATCCAATTAGAAATAAAATAAATCACCCGAAAGATCCAACAGAAGTGATGCATAAAATAGTGTTATTCACAAAATATCTTGTGCAGAATGTCAGACTAAATATGTCGGTCAAATGTTCAGATCACTCAAAGTAAGAGTGAATGAACATAAACGCCTAAATTAAAGGTCATTCCAAACGAACACAAGATTGCGACAATTTAGAGGAAAACCCGTCTATAGGTGCACATGTATTGGAGGTGAGGTCGCCTTCTATTGCATCGGAGCCTTCGTTGCTGTTGGTGACATCACGATATCTACAACATCGGTGTGTTCGTGTTTTTCTTTTGGGTGACCGGAGTAGATCAAAGACTCTCCCATTGAAAATTTGGTGAGTTCATACCCATCCCATCTACTTTCGCATATTCCCAGTATTTAGATATCATATTTCTTCATCTCGTTTGCAATCTGGGCAGCTTTGCCAGTCTCGTACATGATGAGGACGTTCCATATCCCCCAATACAGACTTTTTCCTTTGACACAAGGAGATTCATCGTGCTGAAGTTTCTGTAGCAACTTCCTTTACAGGGTAGGATTGCTTGCCTCACGCCTGAGAAGGGGGTTGTTAGATTAATATATAGTTTACGGAGAAAAAACCTTGTGTGGTAGCTCCTCTTAGAATCAGGAAAACAAGGAATAAAACAACCAGAGCAACACCAGGAAAAGGAAAAGTAATTCACATTAGGAAGGGCAGCGACAACAACAATAAAAAATAACCTTAGCAGTATTTTCACAGTCAGATATAGTTTACAAAAATGTTATCAAAACCATAGACTTACTGGCTTAGGCCGACGTAGACATGTAAATCCATCAATATATACAATTATAGTTATTATTTAGTGTTAAACAGTCACGAAATGGCAAACAGATAGTTATAGGTTTTATCGGTTAACAAGAGTATATCCATAGATCCAGTGGTCGAAAGGCAAATAATTACAATAAGTTCCACAACTGAGTAAATGTAGTGTGTTTGTCGAAAAGCGCGTCAAGAACTAACCACTATAAATAATACTGTTCCATAAACGATCAAGTTCAGAACATGTCAACCCTTATGAAGGGACGTTACGATGCATGCAGTGGACTCCCGGCCCTGGCCTACAATAAAAGGCAACACCTCAATATCCATTGATAAATTCGTCATAGGGATTATGCGTCGGTGACCGTTCATTCTGCTCGGAACCGTTTACTTTGACTATTCCATAAGCTGATCATTGCAGCTGTGATGTTCCTCCTCATGGCACACCTACTGGAACTATGTCCACTGGTTACTTTCTTTCAAATCTCTGCACATTATGATGTTAAAATTAACAATGTTTAATGTGATATCATGAATCACGTGCTCACAAATTTCTAATGACTGACGTAACAAGGGACTTGCGAAGTATCCACTAAATATGAGAGGGAATTTTTAATCTCACTTTATCACTGAAAAGAGATCACTGATCTGACTATGTGGTTTGAAAATACGGATTTCAGTATGTGCGTCACTCATGTTTACAACATTAAAGACCAAGGATTACTTCCAACGATTTATTTATCGTTCACATAGTCACGGATACACTTTGGTATTATTGAAAAAAGACAAACTCGAATGTTCAGTTGACATTCGAATATTATCATGCATTCTGATTATACAGCAATAATGGTCAAGTTGTTTAATAATTCAGGTTGGTTGTTTGTCCCACACATGGATAGATACATAAACAGATAGACAACATTTACAGTCTAATAAATGAAATTGATATGAACACCTGGATGGCTGATAAATTAGTTTGTATTTGTGACACATAGTTCAGGTCAAAAGCCTGCTCCCTTTTCTCGATACGGAAGATCAGAAGACTGTCCAGAAATTAACTAATTCGTTGAACCAACCAACAACTTATTTTCTAATATATTCACAGAAGGAAACTTAGATATGCATATGCTGCATATACTCTCAGGAGGTCGTCGAGCGGCGTCGTAATTCAGACCATCTCGTGATACCTGGAAGAGAAGTCGCAAGTTGAACATTTTGGAGTGTGACACAGAGGAGCACTTGTGAAGAGGAAATATATACTTGTGCGCAATCGTGGGGCCAGCTAAAAGTGATGGCAGAGAAGCAAGTTTGAAATTGAAATATCGGAGGTGGTGCCTCTGTTAAACTTCTTGGTTTTGTCCACAAAGATTTATCAGATACAGGAACTTTCAAATAACACAAATTAAACGATTAAACAATCACTCCTTCTGCAAGAGAATAGGCCATAAGCCTAGTCCTTACTCAGGCTAAGTTCCGTTTATATTAACATGTTTTTGCAACTTTCGCAATACAGTACAACGTCTATTTACCTTAGAAATATTAATTTTTCGCGTTTTATCAAACAATTACTTGATTGAATATGAATGTTGATGTCTGGTGTTTCTTTTTTTAACTTTCATTAAATATTTATGCGAACAGGAAACATCTGAACGTAATTTTTTTCAGCCACTTGTATGAATGAAGTGGAAACACTGCTTCCGTCTTCGAAATAATAAACATAGTACACCGATTGAGTAAAGAGATAGATACGACTGCAACTAAAAAGGGGAGATTGGCGAAAAAGTAGGAGCTGAATGTTTTATGTCGCCTCACTGATTTATTTTTTTATCTGAAATGATGTTTGAGGATTTTGTGAGTATCGAAGTGAATGCGATTCACTCTTCCAGCCTCATTCAGTAGATGGTATCTCAACACTCTTGTCGTAGTCAGTAAAAATCCATCAAGCCAAATACTTATTGATAAAATTCATGAGGTTTCTGATACCATTTATGCAACTTATTTCATATCAAGGTGAATGTATGGAATATCAAATAGCAATGCTTCCATCCTGATGAGTGTCAGTGAAGAAGAGAGCCAGTCTCGGGACGTATTCACTGAATAGTCCAAACATCTTCAGTTTTCTGCCACCAGTTAACTCTGGGCTAAATTAAAACCCATAAATACATAGACTGGTCAGTTGATATCGGGAGTATTCACTCTTATTATTGGCAAGAACGAGTAGATGTATCCCAATGACGCAATATTTCAAATATAAACCGAAAAAATACGTTGAATGAAAGAGTCTACGGCAAATAACCTGGTGGAATTCAGAGCAAGCAGGAATGAAAATTACTGGAATGCAGGTTGTGGAAAACAGACGTAGAATTGATTTCAACAAGGTGGTAACGGTAGGCCGGGAGTATGTATACGCATTTAAATCATGTGTCTTTTATACCACAGTGACACTGAGAAATGAAATCAACCATCATGGAATGATTGACGTCATTGTAACTAGACCTCCGAAGCAGTATGTTGATTACGTCACTACTTTGTGTTTGCCCAACTGTAAGTGTGCCCAGCTGTCACTGAGATGTGTGATCATACAAAAAAAATCTATGGAGAAAAAACTCACTCTCACAAACATGAACATACGTCTGTGCACGAACTCTATGTTCAATTACATTCCATCATTTGGGAGTAAGTCGTCAAAATTGCCTTAAACGATGTGTAGCAACTTCAAACCATTCGAGCCAGTCACACAAATACAGTCAAGTCTATTATTCAGCATATTATCTACAACCAACATCTTACCACATATTCTCTATTTGCAGATTTACACTGGAATCCATCCTCTTTGATTGCTAAGAAATGTTTGATAGAACAAATATCATGTGTCAGGGAAAGAGCAGATGATAATACTGAAGCCAATTGTGAGGAATGCGATCACACAAACAGTAAGACTAACAATTGTAGTGGAAGCAGTAGTAGTGTTGCCAGTGCTACTGACAAGATTTATCATAATCATCAATCAGTCTGCATTTGCAGTAGTGCCAGTTCAAGTAGGAGAAGAAAGGACTGTGGCAACTGTCCATTGGAACATGTGGAAAAATAGAACTGATTCAGTAAAAAGTCACATTTCAACAAATTTATCACCAAGCTGTACAGTCGTGTATATAAAAAATTTAGAAAACGATTATTTGAATTGTTACAAGGAATAATTGTTTGTATATTTTAAATATAGTTCATCAAATGAATACATATCAAACGAGGGTGTAGAAATAATCAGCTTAGTTAGTGAGTAATTAGAATGGAACACCGCAAGGTGATAATTGTGTGATAAGAGAGAATATTGCAAAACGTATAGTGAATTAAATAAATCCATAATTGTGACAAGTGTTATACTACTAAGAGTTGTTCAAAGGGAGAATAATCACAGTACCAAGTGATGTATTAAGGTGAGGGCATACAAAATGAATGAATAACTTGAAAGTAATAGGGTCAGAGTATACGTTTGGATTATCGTATTCTGCAACAAGCAGAAAAAGACCATGATATTTGGAGGGGTTAAACAAACTTTTCTTTATACAGAGGCGACTAATAGTGACCAGATATTCGTTTGTCGCGCTGCGTATATCCCCACTATTTCCTAAACATGCAGGATAGTGTGCGAGCACCCTCTTGATAAACCCGAAGAAATATTTATAAAGTAAAATTAATAGAAATCGACTAAATATTTCAGTTTTAACAGAAAATACGAATAATAATAACGAAGAATGTATCTTCTGAACTCATCTTGATTACTTTAAATGTCCCTCATACGAATAAATAAATTGACCTATTTCTTGTCATATTCTTTGCATTACTATTCTTGTTCTCATCAGCAACCAACTGATTTCTGTTAGAAGTAGAAGAAGAAGAAGGAGAAGGAAGAAAGCAACATGGGAAATGGTGTAGTGAAACTTGGATACATTCGATGTTATGCTCTATCACGTATTGATAATTGAAACGTTTAGCTTAAGTGTTGGCTAACTTGTTATTATCATCATTATTATTGCTGTTAATACCTACACTCGCATGCAGAAGACAGTTGGACTGGATTTCATTGAACCGAGTACAATTACTCTTGTAGGAGATAAATAGTTTGATGTCAATGAAATAAAATTTATAGTCTTTCTTGTGTATTTTCATTTAATAAGTGAGTTGTTTTCAAGAGTGGTAGAAAACGAGGCTTATTCACTTCAGTTTTCTCAGATAATAAGTATTTCAATTTGACTTTATTTATGATTCAATGTGAATTAGGACTTTAAGTTTTTACAGATGAGATGGTTTAGCGTCACTGAAGTTTATTCAGCAAAGATTTAATGGCGATTATTTAGGCCTTCGTGTTAATGCGTCATGGGCAGAGGTGAGTCGATTCATGTGAGAACCATCATGTTGATCACGAACTGACTTCCATTAGAGAACCACTGAAAATCATCAGGGAGTACTGGACAGCCGGCTCGTTTTTTTCAGTATTCATCCGCACTACGCAGACATGACCCCACTGACAGGGATCAAATCTAGGTTGAAAGTCAATCTCGTCATCCATTCAACCACATGGACAGATATCATTGGCCCATCATCATTTCCAATTTCTGCCAGTCAGCAATATAATTGATGCGACCACTAGCCAATGTCATTGGCGAGTATCTGTCTTGATGAACAAGTTTGTGGATCTCACTGATCACGCCTTACAACTGGAATTTCAGTTAATTTCGTTATGTGGTCAGTCACTAGTGAGCAACAAACTCATTTTCAAATGTTGCTTTACCGGAATTGGATTGATTTCAAGTTTGGCCACGAAATAGCCACAGTTATAGTGACGCAGATGTGCAGTGTTCAAGTTGTCACACTTCACAGCAGTACGAAAGTTGAAGTTGATGATTGAGACCTCTGTAACCCCTTCACAGTAGTATTAGTAGTTAGTAGTAGATAATCACCTGTCGAGAGTTCGACTGCGTTCAAGTTACTTATTAAAAGAAGCTTTTACAGCGCATAATCTAATAGTGACTATTAATCCCTTGTGATATTTATTCTATGCATTATGCGGTTGGGTAAGAAACGAAAAGTCAGGCTACAATCTAATACAGATTTCAGGCGCAATCCACGTAAGAGTAGAATTTCCCTAGTATATATATTTATATGCGTGTGAAGTGAATGAAATTCACTCAACCACAAAAACCCTCCTTGTTTTCGATATAACGCTAAATTATGAAAAAAGTGATCGTGTGTTATTTCGCTTTTATTTCATCAAAACAAAACTAATAATGTTGATGATCGGATACGAAGTAAATGGGATTATTATTATTATTATAATTATTGCTATTATTATCAATAAAGAGAACGGGACGACTACAATAGTAGTAATTATTATTATTATTGTTTCCTTGGGTTCCAAGTGGAACATAGGGCTTCAACTGCACGTCTCCACTTGCTACTGTCTTCTGCTGTACTTTTCACCTGCATCCATGTTAGTCCATACTGGTTCAACTCCTCTTCACACGATCTCCTCCATGTCACCCTTGCACTGACGTCTCACTCTCCGCTTCCCTTTCGGCCTGGTTCCACTCGAGCAATGGCCTGACACGGGCGCGATGTCACCCAGAGGCGGCCTCCTCAGCGAGTGTCCAATCCATCTCCACTTTCTCCTGCATATTTGTTGGTTGGCGATCGGTCCTTGTTTTGTTTGTTCCCATAGTTTTTTGTTGGTGATTCTTTTTGGCCCAGCCATCTGATCTTCATTATGCAGCCAGCGAAGACAGTCGTTGGTGAAGGTCTGCAACAGGCTGTTGGAAATATTCCTTGTGTCCCGTCCGCCAAGTTTCTGATCCGTATAGAAGAATTGACTTGTTGTTCATATTGAAAATCCGAAATTTGTTGTTGATGCTGAATGACGAAGATTTCCAGATTGCTTTCAGTTGGTTGATGAATGCGTTTCTCGCCTTCCCGATTCTCTCTCGATTTGACATCCTCGTCCATTCCGACTGACTCTAGTTGAGACAATGCTCCCTAGATGATAAGTGAATGAAGTGACCACTTTCAAATCCCTCCCGTTGATGGTGATTGACGCTGGATGTTGCTGTTGTTTTTGGTTGGTTGGTTGGTTATTTTTATAACCTCTGTCTTGCCTATGTTGACATGGAGTCCTGTCTTTGCTGCTTCTTCGACCAGTCTGTCGGTTTTTGCCTGTAAGTCTTCGACATTGTTTGACATCGAACATAAATCACCCACGCGCGAAATCCAGGTCTTCTAGGTTCTTCACGTCGGTCCATGGTATTCCTGTCTTCACGTTTCCCACTGTCTGACGCATAATCCAGTCCACGACAAATTGGAATATCATTGGTGATAATAAGCACCCTTGTCTGACTCATGTGTTCACTCCAAACGCCCCGCTGAATTTTCCGTTGTGGATCCCTTGACATGTGCCGTTGTTGTCGTACAGCTGTTGAATAAGATTGATGAATATTTGGGGTACGCCGTATTACTCGAGTAATTTCCAAATTACTTCACGGTCAACGCTGTCGAAGGCCTTCTCGAAGTCTATAAAGTTGAGGTATGGGTTTGATTACCATTCCACGCTTTGTTCGATGATGATGCGTACAGCTTGTTCTGGTCGGAGTTCTGTCTCCTGTGCGTCCTTTATTCCCTTCAGGATGATGCGACTCAGGATTTTACTTGGCGTCGACAGGAGCATGATTCCTCGCCAGTTCTTGCAGAGTGAGGCGTAAGTCTCCCTTCTTTGGTAGTTTCACGAGGTAACCTCCTCAGTGATGTCACGTAGTGTTTCCTGCTTTGCTCTGACAGTTGCACTCAAAGTGTCTTTTGTGGTTGTGTCCTTCAGTTTTTGCGTTTCGAACTTGCATTGTGGCCTATCTCCAGCTATCCTCGAGGCTTTTGGTTTCACCTTGAAAGTCCCTTGTGCTAGATAATGGTCTGAACCCACATCTGCTCCTCTCTATGACCTTGTGTCCAGTAGGCTCCGTCTCCGGTTCGTTGAGATTGAAGTGAAGTCTATCTGGTTTTTGGTGTATCCATCTGGTGAAATCCATGTCGCCTTGTGTATATCCTTGTGTTTGAACACACTGCCACCAATCATCAAATCATTGAAGGCGCAGAAGTCTGAGAAGAGTTCACCAGTGTCGTTCATTTCACCGAGGGCCTCACGACCCATGGTCAGTTCTCTTCCTGTATTGTCTCCTCCCAGATTCGCATTCATATCACCCATCAGGATTTTGATATCGCCATTTGGGACGTTGTCCATTATTGCCTGGAGTTGTCTGTAGAACGCCTCCTTCTTCTCTTGTTCTGAGACGTTTGTAGGCACATCGCATTGAATGACTGTAACTTTCCTTCCTTTTGAGTTGAACCTGGCTGTCATTATCCTGGAGGAGATTGGTTCCCACTCCATGAGAGCTTTGGCTGCTGCTGGTGACATCATGATGGCCACTCCCTCGATGTGCTCGTGGTTGTCCTCTGGGTGGCCGGAATAGATTATTATCTCCAGTTGGAAGTTGGCACCTACCACACCCGTTCCATCTGCTCTCGCAGATTCCCAGCACTTCTATTCTATATCTCCTCATTTCTGCTGCTACCTAGGCAGCCTTTCCAGTTTCGTATATTGTACGCACAATCCATGTACCCATCCTTATTTTTGCTTTCATCGAAAGAAGGCATATCGGCTGACCGGCTTCCCGAAGGCTTTCGCCAGCCTGCGTCATTTCACTTTCCCGATTTCAGCGAAAAATAGGCTTACTGTTTATATTTTTTGAATTTTCAGTATGTTGGTGCATTGAAGTTTCTCTAGCGGTTTGATTGAGTTTTGGGAGTGAAGTTGCTAGCATCACTCCCCAACCCTCTCTGCTTATCCGGGAATATGACCGGCTGGAAAACTAGCGAGCTAGTAGTCTATGCGAGGCTAGAAAGATAGCGAACTAGTAATCCAGGCGAGGTTGAATTAGTGTAACGAATATAGAAAACAGATTTCCAGTAACCAACTGCACACTACCATCGACATCTGCCGTCCCAAGATACTAAGGAACAGGTGACCCACCAGAGATACTAATCCAGCGGCATTGCTTATCCTCTCTTGTTTTCATTTTGAATGCGTGTTTTTCGTTTGTGTCTCACTTATATGTCGACTCGCGTTATATTTCCCTCTCGCCGACTTGCAGCAGTCAAGCAGTCAGTCAGTCACAAATTGTGTTGCATGAGGGAATTTAATCTCTTTCCCTTGTCGAATTTTCCTCTCTAACATTATTCGATGAAAATTATGAAAAATATTTTTTTATATGCAATTCGACTAGGCAGGGATTTCAGGCCTAATCATGAGGTGATATCAGTCTCAGAATCATTGGAAAAATAGGGAGTACTAGGCAGCTACTTCCTCCTAGTCTGAGACTTAAAGTCAGTAATCGGTTATTCACTAACAACATTACATATTGGTCTCACTATAGAAATCTCGACTTGCGCTATTCATGTAGGTAGTTACCTGGGTTATAGTGTGATGTCGTGACCAGAAGGGTGCAGCAGGTCGGATGTGGGGACAAATACTCGCCGCAGATATTGGCTAGGTTTCGCACTATGTCGTGAATTGGCAGGAGTAAGAATTTATGGGCCACTGGACCGGGTCCCAGTGGATTAATCATATACGACCTCGCTTGATAACCAGAAGGTTCTGGGTTCGAACACATAGTGGTGTGCGTACTGCTGAAGAGTCGTAAACTGGAACGAAACAGCTGTTCAGTACTCCCAAGTTTACTTATCGTTTTCTAACTAATATCAGCTCATGATGAAATCCTGTAACAAATCTCGAATGGTTAGAAGTGGGAATTCATTGACCATTCTATTCGGTCTCACTGGTTCAATGGCCTGAGAGCTCTCTCTGTAATCAGAAGACCCTGGGTTCGAAACCTGATTTAAGTGTACTTCTGAACAGGACCAAACAAGGAAGAAATAGCTGTCCAATACTCCCTGGATTTTCAGTCGTTTTCCATTTCATGTCGGCTTGTGATCAAATCGGTACGCAATAAAATCCCTGCTAACTAACACTCACCAGGTAGAGATTTGTATTCTTCACTCTTAGAAGACGAAAGAGTGATGCTATACACGAAGGTTATTATGAAGAGAAATTGAAGACTTAAGCAATATCTAGGGTATGGCTGACTTTATGAATCTACATCGTTTGGCGAGTAGTGAAATTAATCCATGAAGAAGAATAACACGATTTCGTTTCATTAAGAAACTATCCGCCAGTTGTTTACAACCTTCGAAATTCCTCGAACTCACATGAAGAAATACATATTTCCTTATAGTGCAGAGTATGTTTATACAAATCTAAGAGTATAAGTATAAGTATATTCCTATTATTAAGAAAATGTTTTCACAGGTAGGAATCCATCACTCAATTAATTGAAGGAAACCAAATACACTTCATACAACATCCAAGTAAAATGATGATCTATGGCATACGATTAGATGTAATATAGTCAGAACATAAGTATGATCTAATCGCACAACATCAATAAACTTTATATCGTTTTGTTAGAAAATTGAAGAACAATAATTTGAAACTGAAATTAAAATGTGCGTCAAAAAAGCTATACACTAGACTAAAAAGTAGAAAAGTAGAGGATCTGAAAATTGCTGATGACAAGCACAAACAAACAAGTTGGTAAGAGATGGAACAAAGACAAGATTCAAGTTGAATTAGTGTAGCGAATATAGAAAACAGATTTCCAATAACCAACTGCAGACTACCGTCAACATCTGCCTTCCGAAAATACTGAGGAACAGGTGACCCACCAGAGAGGGTATGCAATGCAGCGAACCAGTCAATACCATATTGATGAACTAACGAATATTCAGAAGGAAGTGGAGATGAAGTGAATGTATAGTGATCAGACATTTCTGGTAACACGATTCACTATGAACGCCCTCGACTGCAGGGTTTAAGGTAATCGGCGTTCTGTGAATGGACCTCATGATAACACGAGAGAGCTAATGTGAACAAGGAATGGAAGCTTGCATACGGCCGTGCAGTTAGCCTTCAAGTCATCAGGAAACAGAAGTTTATGTCAATGTAGTAAATGAGCCCTCTGTTTCACTGCGAATGCAGACAATCTATAATAGTCTGTGATATTTGGTGATAGCTATCACTATAGTTTATGGAGTAAGTTACCTTAAAGAGCTGCAATTAAGTATTGTGGAATCAAAATATAACAATAGCTTCAACGCTGTTATTGAGAGGTAACAGGAAGTCAATGACTGGTCGAATCTCCGAAATTGTTCTCATTTCTGACATATCATTCGAAGAAGCAGAGATCCGATTGAGAAAACTTCAAGTTAAATTTCACCTCGAACCAGCATAAGTCACATAACCATTGAGAATCAAGGGATATTAGATATGATCTTATCCTGCTTCTAGGCTTTTCAGCAGTACACCCTTTGAATCCACGAGAAATTGTAGGCTGTTATAAGGTTGTGACTTCGCTGAAGAATTATGATAGAAATCCGGGCTCGTTGTATTTGATCATGTACAGAATAATCTGCCTAATATCACGAGTGATATTCCTGATTGTATTGGACGGGATTATGCGACAAAAATTGAGAATGAGACCGAGAAGACAGACATACATTGGACTAATGAGAATACGCGAGATGACTTGAACTTCACTCACACCAAGCATCGTTGATCATCATCAAGTTTGAGCCCTTTGTTTATTAAGTTGGCCGAAATCAGTCAATCAATCGAAATGATTCTCAGAGAAGTCAAACTCAATACATGTCATGTCATTGACAATGGAGTGAATGTGATTCTCAAGTGAGTCACTCCTGAGAACTAATGAAAGTGCCTTTCTTCCACAACTCACATTAATATACGTGTAAAACGTGAGCACTGTGGTAGCAAATAATTCCATATTAGCTTGTTCATTAGATGCATCACACAGTGATATGTCTAATAAACAAACTAATATGCAATCGCCTTTCCTAAACTCTGGTGCATGCTCACACCAAGAAATGAGCATAAAATGCATGAAGTGTTATAATTGGTGAGTGAGGACACTGTCACAGAAGTATAATTCATAACGTGATTTACGAATGATGATATTTGAATAATATGCATGGTCGCCTAATTCACTTATATAGGTAGCGTAGTGCGTGTTCGTATGCGATAGAGTCTCATCGGTATATATTGTAGCAACAAAGGTGAAATACAAGATTTTGTGACGGTATTCTTCTAAAAATGACGAATTTCATGTTGTAATCGTATTTTCTCTTAATTTTCTGTCATTTTTGCAAAATGGATATTTGTGGTTTGGGAGTTGGTTTTATTACATGTAATGACTGCTTCCTTTGGTTAAGCGCAATGGTGTAAAACACTGTCAAATTTTTGAAAGCCACCATGGAATTATGTTCAGGGTGGCTCAAATATAACAAAATAGATTATTAGGTGATTTCTCATTTGCCTACAATGAGATAGGTAATCTCACTTTGTACAAACCAATCACCATGTATAGATAACTTGCACTAAACAAAACGTCAGATAACCACACTATCGTGACATTAAAGAAACTTGGTACTCTGGTATCTGCCCTCGTCAAGAGATGACGGGAGACGTAGCAACCACTATATATATATATATATATATATATATATATATATATATATTAACAAGTTCTCTCATGGAAAGGGGGAACAATATCAACCAGACTTCAGTGTGTCTGATCTCATGATTATCATTTGTTTGTATCACTGAGTGAATTTCTCTCCATTTTCTTACATCCTGTTTCTGACGATTGATAAACGGAACAAAAATGAGCAGTGTAAGACTGTTTACGACTAACTCGTCGGCTCTCACTCTTTGTCTGTCTTCCCTATCCAATAGATTTGTAGTCCATAACAATTAGACTTGAAATGTTTATCATCATCAGCAATAATACAATTCATTCATTGCTTGCCTCATCGAGTGGAACACTGATCAACTTTGGAACATATCCTTTCTACACGATTGAATGACTGCAATTCTATCCGACTCCACTACTTCAAGCGAGCATTCGGTTCATCTTCACATTATATTTTCCATTTTGACAGCATACCAAACCCATGTTTGTCGCTGATCATTCAGGCTGCATTCGAGGAGTGGAATAGTGTGTGCTGTCCCTCGATGATCTCCACTGTGTATATCCAGTCAACCTTCATTTCCTACTGAATATTCGTTAGTGGGACCATAGGTTGTTTTGTGGCTCTATTTCACGTCTCTCCATCCCTTTACCTCAACTGATGCTGTTTTAGTCGTTTGGAGTTTCATATGTCTCAGCGTCATATACATCGTGATGTAGGATGTATTTGACAGCCAGTTCAACAGTGTGGAGTGCGTCGCCATATATTTTCTCAAGTCTGATTCATTACTGGTTTGATGAGGACAAATACGGAGCACATCGTAACCTGCTGCTCACTGATGTATTTGGATTAACGTAAGGAGTTGATATGATGATGTTATTCATGGCAATGGTCGAAGCAACGAGATAAACAAATTCATATTAATGGGAACTAACCTCTCAGAACCCCCTTAAATTCACCTACCTAAACAGGAAATCATCGTTTCAAACACAGTAGGCTAGGTTGATGATAACACACGAAGGATCCAGAAACCAGGACACAGATGATTTCTATGAAATATATATGAAAGTTTTCAGCAGTCAACTCATTGAAAGGATATGGAGAGATGCTAAACAATGACGTTCTATACGATGCAGCGACATGTCGAATTCACTAAAAACGATACCTCCAGATCAACGTGCTACAGTTCAAAACTAAGAATCAGATATGAAGTCATAAAAGGTAAGAAACAAGGAGATCTTTTAGAAGAAAGAACAGGTGTAGAACACACCATCCAACGAAACTGTGGAAGGCTATGAATTTTGACTTAGGATAGACAAAGAGATAGGTGGATGGAAACGGTACGTGGTATAGTCAAATAAAAAGTAAATAGCGGCGCGAAGAACCAATGGGAATCCACATGTCAGATGTGTCTGATGGAGGAATGAGGCACTTCGTGTGAAGAGAAAACGTGCTTGTCAGTACACGTGAACACAGGTCATTATGATGGAATCTATCCTATCTTATTCCATTTCGTCTGGAATGGGTATACACCAGTCGGAAAAAAAGGAATGAATACTAACAATATTGGTTATCTCTCTTAAATGTTGACTCCAACGCACGTGATTTACTTCCAACTTCGATTTCATCACGAAACATATCTGGTGAATGGATCATCGACTACAAGTGAGCACTAGAGAACTGTTTCATTCTGGTTTGTGACTTGACATCTAGCCTAGAATGCCTTTCGTATTACAGTTGCGTATTGTGGAGAGATCTCTGAAGAAGAAGAAGAGGAGGAAGGATGAATAAACTCTTCGACGGTGACTGGTTTTCAAGAATTCTTCTACTGATGTTGTTTCACGATAAATTCTATCTAGAAATCACATGAGGAAAACTCGTCACTTTCAACCTGTCACGTGAACCGAACTCACTGGAAGAGTTCATGATGTTTAAATGAATTCTGCATCACGTTGGAGTTTGCATATTTCTCAGGAGTCACTCAATATCGATGAAAATCCTTCTGATGAATTCAGTTCCCAGTAACAGCCACTGATATTAATATTTTTATTAAGGAGTATGTTAATTCTGTTATTGCCTTGGATGCATAGTCAGTGAAAGACTTAAACAGGAATGTGGGTTTCAGTTCAGAATCAATAATGCAGTATTTTTAACTTCTTAGGTGGTGAAATAAGGATGGTGGTCCACTTTGTCGCCAGGCTAATCGAGTCATCAGTGACACTTATAAAATATATTTTGTAAAAAGACTGCGTCGTCTCTGTGCATTCACCAATGTTGGTCGTAGATCTACTCTCATGATGGTGGATTGTTCATTCAACTGGTCACTACGCTTGGTGGCACCTAGTCAGTAGCAATGATGATCACTTTGACTAAAATCAGTCACCAGTGTTTCAACCATGACGCAAAATTCATCTGAGCACATATGATGTACAGCTGAAAGCAGTTATACCGAGGGGAATAGTATGAATAGACTTTGTAATTCACTTCGACCAACATATAATTGGTGTCAGGTAATAATATCTGATGTTACGCCTTCTGCATTCTCAATTGCTGCTTATCGGAGCTTGTTACTAGTCACTTATTGATTGATAAAGTATGTGAGAAGCGATTCATTTCAGGCGGAATGTTTAGTACAATTTTTATTTCTTTTGGACGGAGTAGACAGACAGAGAGTAAACAATCTTTCACTGCACATATTTTTTCTGTTTATCAATCACCAGTAACAGGATGTGGGAGAATGGAGAGACATTCACTCAGTGGTACAAACAAATGAAAATCATGCGTGAGATCAGATACACTGAAATCTCAATAATTTTTTTATTTTATGTTTTATTTTCATAAAAGCCTAATGCCACAGCGTATTTTCACTACATGCATGGAATACTGAGCATGTGATATCGTCAGCGCAAATGTTTCTGGCCGACCATAGATATCAGGTTTGAGTAGGTAGGGTATCGAACATCAGACCAAGTGCATGGTCGGCGAGATTATTTAAGCCACAGTTCAATTTACCTTGTGAGAACTTATTAATACACATGGAGTGATTACTGCGTGTCCCGTCATCTCTTCATAAGGGCAGATATCAGAAAATCCAAGTGTATTTAATGTCACAATAGTGTGCCTGGTGGTCTATACATGGTGATTGGTTTGTGCAAAGTGAGATTATCTACCTCACTGTAGGCAAGTAGAAAATCACCGAATAATCTATGTTGTCATTTTTGAGCCACCTTGAACATTATTGCATGGCAGTTTGCAAAGATTAAATTTTCGTATAAGAGATATCACCAAATGAAGCAATTATCACCTGTAATAAAACCAACTCCCAAACCACAAATATCCATTTTGCAAAAATGACAGAAAATTAAGAGAAAATACGATTACAACATGAAATTCGTCATTTTTAGAAGAATACCGTCACAAAATCTTGTATTTCACCTTTGTTGCTACAATATATACCGATGAGACTCTATCGCATACGAACACGCACTACGCTACCTATATAAGTGAATTAGGCGACCATGCATATTATTCAAATATCATCATTCGTAAATCACGTTATGAATTATACTTCTGTGACAGTGTCCTCACTCACCAATGACAACAGTTCATGCATTTTATTGTGATTGATTTGTGTGATCAATACCAGAATGCACGAAAGGAAATTGCAATTGAAAACGGTTTCCCGCCCATGTTCATAGACAAGAATCTCAAACCTAAGAAGACTTCCGAACAAGTACAATCCGTTGCAAAGAAAGTGTTTCTTCTTAATTTAGAATTCAGATGTGATATTGAAGCAGAATTCCCTCGCTAACGCCTCTCCAAATCTCTGAGGAATACATACTTGGCCGCTAGCCTACGAATGACATTCGTTTGCAAGAAACTGTTCAGCCAGAGCATGAAAGACCAGGTGTCACATTGGGCCACCTCAACGTGCATATACCAGTTTACTTGCTCTTGTGGAGCTAAGTACATCGGCCGTACCATGCGCCGACTTAAAAAACGCGCTCGTGAACACTACCCACCCTGGATGGTAAAAGGAGACTAAAAGCTTGTATACAGCTCAGTGACAGAACATCTGGTCAATTCAGGTCACTCAGTGCCTTTCGAAAAATCCTTCAAAGTAATATACAAGATTCAATCAATCCTATCAAAGGGAGTGAAATCAAGACATCTGGGCATAGCCGAGGCGCTAGCTATTTAAAGCTCAAACCCACGCTTTGTATCCAAAAGAAATACGTTCAACCTCTGTCCCTGCCATGGCCATCATAAACGGGTAATTTTTTAGTTATGAACATCCCACTGCCTTTCTTATCTAAACTTCCTGTTTATTCATAATATTTTAAGTTTTTCTTAACCTTACATGCAAGTTCATCAGAGATATTATGTTTTCTCTGACAACTGTATTGAACAGTGGCTACCATGATGATATGCTAGGGAGGGTGTAAGGGAGGAGTTGAAATGGAGTCATACTCCATTCCAGTGTAGTTTGGATGACAAATCCTCACGAATTATGAGAATTGTCTATCATTGAAAATAATATTTCTGCTCTTGCATGGATACTGTGACTAACTCGTAATATGTAACCCCTGAATAAAATAAGGATGAAGTAAACGTCTGAGTAGGATTTATTTTATTTATTTATTTTTGATTACAGCCTGATTCCACACTGTATTTTTGGTACAAGTATGGAATTTTCAGCATGGATATCGGTAGTCAAAATTTTGCAGGCCGACCATAGATATCAGGTGTGCGTCGGCAGAGGATCGAACCTAGTACCATGTGTACGATAGGCGAGAGTCCAAACCGCTGTGGCACCGACGCACGGCGAAATACATCATTATTCGATGGCGGAATTGTGTATTGGCGAATTGATATGCAGATATGGGAGAATGCATATACTTCATGTGAGAATCTCTATTTCAATGTGTTCCACATATTGCGCATCTGTTGTAATAACCTCAGATTTTCTGTTGTTTCACAAGGATCTTTCATTTCTCCACATCACATTTGAAATAGTGCCTTCCTTATTCACCGGAGACATCACACTCTGCATACTACCTACATGTCCTTTTCAGTAGCACCCACCTTAATTACAAAACGGTGACAGATATCATGGTGCTTGAGTCTTTTGTCACAATACACTTCTAATGATTCATTCTCTATTAGTAGCTAAATAGTTGCATGACACATTTAAACCCCATTTATTTCATGAATATTAGTGTGAAATCAAAAGGTGTATAATCATGATAACTATCATTATTATTCCATAAATCATAAATTTCAGAATATTTCAAGCCTGATGAAGGAACGTTTCGATCCATGTACTTGAACCTATCTGACGTACAATAAAAGTCAAAAGTCCCAGGTTATATGAGCGTAATATTCCTCAATGTCCACTGATAAATTCGTCATGGGGATTAATCGTCGGTGACTATTCATTTCGCTCAAAACCGTTTACGTTGGCTATTCTGTAAGCTGATTATTACTGCTGTGATGTTCCTCTAATTCATACACCCACTGGAACTACGTAAACTTGATATTTCCTTTCGAATCTCTCCACATTATGATAGAAAATTAACAATGTTCAATGTGATAGTCTGAATTACGCGTTCATAGACTCCAATAGACTAACGAAACAGTTGACTTACGAAGTAATCACGAAATATAAGAGAGAGGTTTCAATCTTAAGTTATCACTGAAATGAGCGTACTGATCAGATTAACGATGTATTGCAAATACAAATGTACACATGTTTCCTTGTCAATAAATGCTCAGCTCATTTTTACAACATCAAAAAATTGGGATTGCTTCTAACAATTTATTTATCGACCACATATTCACCGATGTACTTTAGAAGTTTTGAAAACAAGACAAACTTGAATATTCAGTTGACATTCGAATATTACCATATATGCTTATTATACAGCAATAACTGTTCAGTTCTTTAAGAATTCCGGTTGGTTATTTGTCCAATACATGCACTGATACATAAACAGGTAGACAGTGATTCCATTGTGATGACTGAACTGATACAAACACCTGGATGACTCTTGAATTAGTTGTTATTTAGGATTTATAGTTCAGGTCAAAATCTCCTGAACTGCAATTAGCGTATCGACTGAGTCCAGCACTACGGTGGTTTGAGTATTTTTTTCAGAATCAGACATTTCCAGTTTCATGATCAAATATATAAATATACGTTTATATATTCGTCTGTTAATTTCATAAATAAAATTCCCAATATCTCAGTTTTTTTAACAAAATAATATTCCCATATTTACGATGACGGAAGATTTGATTTTGCGCCATTCCTTTCAGACTACGACCGTCTGGAGAGGTTTCTTCATTCTCACATAATGACAGCAACTGACAATTAACCAAACATAATAGACTTAGAAAACAGTCAAAATTAATTAACGATTCAAAGTTCTTGCAAATTTTTGGTGGAATTCTTGTTGGAGGAGAATTGATTAGGTAATGATATTCACACTGATATTTGTGGTAATCATCAAGATCATTGTGATATTCGGTAATTGATTGTAAGTCTCTCAAGCTACCTCCAAAGTAAATGTCTTCAAACTATAATTTTCTCACGACATTGGATACAAAACAAGGATTCATATGCAGGAATTCTCGCTGGCTGCCTCCAACAATCTCACTCCTCAAAATTCATTGAGAAGCATATCTTGTACACATTTATTTTGTGATTTGTTTGTGAATGGTAGTGGTGAACACATATCAGTTGGATTATAATTCTGGATTTCATTTTCTACTCATACACTTGTGCATGCAGTATTATTCCTCATAAATCTCGTTATTTGAATAATGTTCAAGAGACAATTCGTTTGCTCATAAACATACTTGCCATCTATGAAAACAACTAATCATCCTGATTCTATGGTGTATCAAACCTAGGATTTGTGCTTCACGACTGTTATTGGTATACTAGTTAAAACTGGACGTGACAAAAGATTTAGGTAGTCATTACGTAAATTTGTCTTTTAAATTTTGATTTTTTTCTCGCAAGATTGAACCAGTTTGTAGAATGAAGTGTTGGGATAATTCATGTTAGTTTCACTGAGAACGAAGAGATTTATAGGTTGGGACAATAGTACACGGTATAGAGAGATAACTAACACAAATTCAGAAATCGGCTGACATAAACGAATAGGCAGCAATGTTCGAAAAAGATAAGGGTCTAGGGTTTTGAGACACCAAACCGCAAGTTTGTCTCCAGGCTTCATTGGTTGAGTCCTCTGAACACCTTGAGGAGCAGCAATCGTAGGATGTTTCGCATGCATTTCACGCCTGTCAAGTTAAAAATAATGCTAAAGGACCAGACTACATTGACTCCTAGTTAGCTTAAAGAAAGACATGAGTGAAGTGGTAGAGTGTATTGACCATCGCTTCACTTATTTGGGAAGTTGCATCAGCGAGCGACAACGAGTTTACCGCTGGCGAAATCTTAGCATAGATACAGAAGGCTCGTTCGGCAGCTTACAACTTACTCCATATCTAGTGTAGGCGTGGTAACCGACTGTCAATCAAAGGACGTGTGTACTGCACACCAGCAGTTCACTCCATCCTTTTATATAACTATGAGACAGGCTAATGAAAGTAGAAGACATGAAAAGGCTGGTTAGTTGTCTCTGATCATGGGTAACTGCGTCCGATCTCCCATGTTAGGTGGTGAAATAGGGTAAGTAATATTGAGGTTAGGCATCAGTCGAGTGCTAGGTAAGGAGGAAAAATCAGTCGACAAGGTCGTCAAGTTACACCGATTGAGATGGCTAGGACGTGTGTTATGCATGCTAGCCTAGCCATCTATCGCCTTCCTCGACGGGATATGTAAACCCTTGATATAGGATCAGGCTGGAAGTGAGCCAGCTAGTAGTGGTCAAACGAATACGTGGCTTTGATATAAGAATAAAACTTGTGCACTGTGGTAGAGTATAATTCCATAATGAATCATAACATGGCTTCATCAGTCAATGAAATCCATAACAGTTATTTTAAGCCAGACACTTAGGGAGGAGTAGACTTCCTGGTTGGGGCCATCAAGATGACGAGAACCAATGAAGCCTGGAGACAAACTGATGGTGTATTGGCTTAGATGCATTCACTCTTTTTGATCTGTCATATCCAATTACCTCATATTCTTTTCCAAATTACTTACGTTCTGTAAAATGGACATTAGAATAGTAATAATAGTAGTGTTAATGAGTTCTTTTCAAACAATAATCTTGACACAGAATATATTTTTCAGCATTTTACACACTGATAAACTGTCACAAGTTATAGGGAACCACTAGAACAGCTGTTTCTTCACCACACCTTTGGACTCCAATTCAACAGTATTCACTCAGGATCTCACCTCTGGGTTTAGAAATCAGAAACCTCAGTTTTCGAGGCCAATGTCGTTGACAAACTTTCAGCCACATGCACTAATATCTAATGGCCAGAGCATGAATTATAACTCCTGTTAATTCGCTATGTACACAGTGAGACCACTAGCCAATGTCGTCAGCGGTAAGTATTTGTCCTCACACATCGCGGAGTGCGAATTCACCAGTCACCTTGAATGCATACCATTGGTTGTATTACAGAATTTGCGTAGTATTTTACATCAAATAAAACAGTTTCTCTACGAGAAAAATGAAACACATTAAAAGTGGTACTTTACCCAGACGTAACTGAAAAATACTTCCCAATTACAATGGAGGGTATTCGTTTTCAAGTTTCACAGCTGTCAAAACAGTTTCATGTATGCGAACAACGAAACACTCTCATTTATTTATTTTCAAGAAAAGTGCGGGTAATAATAGAACACCCTTACTCTAAAAATTACCTAAATCCTATTCTAGGCCTTAACGTGCTATCAATCCACTATTCAAATAGTAGCTAACAACAAGATCTGGACACATCATTTCGTGTATAGTGTTCCATACTGGCGTTGTGGTAACGGCAAGCTCTATAATCCAACGACTGATAAGCATCAAAGGTCATCGTTGCATTCAAACTCCATGATCACTGGGTATATTTCAGCTTGACCAACAGTAATTGTCACCACGTGCTCCTAAAACACTCGACGCAATTTCTTCCATCTGTAGTGAGTCAATAACAAGCATTGGATTAATTTCCAGAGATGGTTTGTTGATGGAATTTCTCTCTTTCAGGTTTCATCACAGATCCACATTAGTCACAGAAACATTGAAAACCGCCGAGGAGCACTGAATTCTTATTCCGTCTTATTTTTTGTAACGACTTTGTCTCTCGTGAAGTCGTTCATCTACGTACTCACGAGTGAAAGCAGTAACGTAAATGACCAAAGCAATAATAAGCAATTCAGAGCCCCTTCATTACCGTTATTAATATTGTTCCTCTGGTTTCCGAGTTGAACATATGGCTTGAACCGGCGCACATCTCCATTTCTTCCTATTCGCTGCAGTCATCCTTAGATACCCTAAGGATTCTTCACTGTATCTCGTCTCCCCTTCAACTAACGAGGATAGTGAGACAATCGATGACACCTCAAAATCAAAAATTGTCAGAGGCTGGAATTCACGGGCAACTGCGTCTCGTCTCCTTCCCTGAATAGTCTAAGTACTCTACTTTTAACCAGAAGGTCTTATGTTCGAAAATAATCGTTCTGTAGTGCTCAGGATGGCCAAACTAGGACAAAATTATGATTACAGTTCACTAGTTTACACACAATGATAAGTATCTTGTTTTGGTGATGTTTTGAACAAAATACTGCCTATAATCCCACCAACTTCTGAAATTGCTCTGTTTCTAATTTACACTTTTATGATTTGTAATCATATATATACTTCATTTTTCGTTCATTCATTTTTGTAGATCCATAATTACGCTCCATGTTTATGAGAGTTGTTCTGAGTCACCCTTGTTGCATGTTAACGGCGTGTCCTCAATGAATTTAGATTCTGTCATTAATCTCTCTGTCGATTTGTTCATCTTATATTTCAGAATACAAACATTGTTCCAATCAAGATTGTATTTTTTGTCCGATACATGAGCAGTTATAGACGAATGTTTTTCTATACTGCTGTAAGCTTGTGTTCCTTTGGGATGACCAATAAGTTAGGCATTTATTCACTCTTATTTTGAGTGATCTGGACGGTTGACCAACATATTTAGTCAAACACTCCACACAAGATATTTTGTAAATGACATCATCTTCATTGGATCTTTCAGTTGATTTATCTTATTTCTAATTTGATTCGTTGGTATTTTTGAGGTTTCTTCTAATTTCTTCTGATTTACTTCCTTTTTCTATGATATTGTGACCGACTTTTGCTGTCCTCTTTTTTGTCATTCTCTGTTTCTACCTTTTTTAGTCATCTTTATATCTACTCTGACAAATTCCTCTGCGTAATTCTTATCGTGTAATATTTGAATCAGATATTTATTTCTTTTATTTGGTCATTTGTTGTTGTTGTTGTAAGTCTGTGTATTCTGTCCGCATGACTTCTTTATTAGCTCTTGTTTTACTGTAAGTGAATGAGCTGGCACATAATCAAGGAGTTTCCCAGGATGTGTAGTTTTTCCACATGGCATCGTTTCTACGCTGCCACCTGTTACTCCTTGTACTTTGTAGTCTACCATGGGCAGTTCCCCTAATTCATTCTCTCTTTCCATTGTGAATTTTATTGAGTCGACATGACTCTTTATGTGTGAGACTTAAGTGTCATCTACATATCTCCACCAACATTTTATTGACGACATGAATAGTTTGAGTTCATTCGCCTCCTAAAATTTCATGAATACGTCAGCGACTATTGGTGAAATTGGCGATCTCATGGCTACTCCTTCATTTTGTCGGTAAACTTTCACCTCAAATGTAAACTATGTTGTTGCTATACATAATTCACTCCCTTATATCATCCTTTCCGCTGATGATTGTGTCCTGTCTTTTTAGGACATCATCTTCGTTTATTCACGTTTTCAGTGTAGATTTGGTCATCTGAATAAGTATTTTGGTACAGAACTGTCAAATGCCTTATTAGCTGTTCTTAACTATCCTCTTTTCAGTGTTCATTTTTATGCTACGTACTATCAGTCAGTAGTATGAACTATATTTTGATTCTTAAATATGACTTTCTCATTGTGTTTCCGATCTATTTGGTTGATTATAATTTTTTTCTTATGGTCAAGAATTATTTGTTGCATATGCTTTACTCACTTACCCTTTATTGTTGAACACTGTTTTTCCGTATCCCTTTATTCGACGTACGACATTCGTGCTCTGTTCAAATAACATGTGGATCACCTTTCATATAGCTCTGATATTTTTACCTATTGACGCACATCGACAGTGCTTTTTGAGCCATAGACGACAGCTCATCGTTGAAGTTTTCATTTTACATTTCATATTACTTGGTTTAGCAGAATTAGATATCAAGCATTTTCGAACGAAACATAAGGCTATGGAACTGAAAGAATGTTTTGGAGTCCCAGGAGAAATCTCTTCACCCAGTCAGTTGCAAACACATTCAAATAATGAATCCTAAATGGTGAGCAACAGAAATTCTAATTTTCATCAATGTTCTCAGAGAAAACAACTTGCAGTGACAATCGTTTTCATAGAGATAATCAAATCTTAAAACGTTTATTTCATTTCTTTCCACCAAATCAAAATTTATGTTCCGTTAATGCTTTTAATGCCTTTCATTGGAACAATTGTCATTAGTCACTTCAGCGTGTGTCATTCAGTTTAAGCAAATTATACAACTCCATGAAGCTTTCGTCTCCAGTTGAATGTGAATAGTGTTGCATGATTAAAGCTTGAACGATAATGAATTTGATAAAGAGTGTAGGTAGGACACAAAACAGTTTGAGCTGAGACGCGCAAATCAATGAAGCAAAGGTGGACGTTTGCGAGTAAACATAGCTGACTTGTATTTCACACGGCAAAAACTATCATTAGGACAGATAAATTAATGGTTGATATTATATTACGTTAAACATGATCACATGACAGTAAACTCCAAAAAACATTTAATTATTCACTGGATAATGTAAACATGCAATGACAATGAAAGTTAGTAATGTGTTGAGAACAGAAAGTCATGATATAGCAGAAAGTTAGATTAACAACTATTACTCAGAAAGAGAGTACAAATTTAATGTCTCCATTAAACGAAAATATGTCAGTTTGAATTAATTATCAGTTCATCTGTCAAAATACTTGGCAAAGGCCGTTGAAGTTTCATACCACTCCTCTTCAGAAATCTAAAAAACGCAACAGAACATTGTGAAATCTTCAGTGGAGGATTCAGTGCACGCTGTTGCTAAAGCAGAAATACATAAATGAATATTGTAATTTGCATGCTGAAACAAACTCACTCTAAGCTTGATTATGTGACTGTCGGGAACATAGTACGACAGCTAATATGGCTATTCCATGAAGTATTACTTTCTCCGTGATTTCGCCTAATTACCACTTTCTAATTTAAACCTGCCTCTCTTTTCTATTTCATGTGTGGTTACGAGACATAGCTCAACTGCTCAACTCATTCCTTCGTAGTGTGTGTACGAAGCACAATAGACGAGGAATTGACTCATGGGTATATATACACAAATGTTTTCGTCAACCCCTGTATTGATTGTCAGTTATTAATTCAATGTGACATATTCATATCAGATATTAAATCTAGTATACTTGAAACTGGGATGAACCTCGGAACTTCGAAATGCCTTCAGAGATTAAGAAGCCAATCAGCGTACCCTAGGATTTCATCAGAATTGAAAGTATTACTGAGAAAAGAAGTAATGACAAAATTTCATTTGATTCTACTTTTGTCTGTAAATTTCAAATCCATTTTTTGATGAACTTCAGGTTGATCCAACGTCATGTTTCAGATGGAAGGAGTGAATAAACTACCTGCCAGTCTGATACATGTGTTGCATTATCACTGTCTGAGTTATTCCATGGTCAAATGCTGAGCACTCTGATTTATTCACATCTCAAGTGAAATCCCAGAATATTGTGATTACTCCATGGCATCCAATTGTAAGATTATATATTTTATAACCTCATTTGTGAATACTGAAACCACAATTATTAAATTGATGAATAATTTACCATATTAGATTCTCTAATCATCGCGGCAAGTTATTTCTGGAAATGAGGAAACGATTAATTTTCAGACTACGATTCTGGAAAAGAAAATTTGACGAGTCTAGAATATGTACAACACTACTTGGTAAAGATGTGCTGAGCACTCAATAAAACTTACAACAATTCACTCATATAAGTTCTGGTTTATCCATTTCTTACTTTGCATAATGTTGTGGCACTAGAGATGTACCCCAGTGACTCCCAGTCATTTTGTGTACCAAAACATAAATATATATGTATATATACATATAGTTTTACTTCAGGCTATGAGTTTGAGAAGAGAATTTTGATTCGTTCGATAGCGAGAGAACCAGTTCTTTTTCATATAAGGAATAATCTGGAGATTTGACAGTTGGTAATTTCGCATGCGATAGTCGGTTTAAACGGACTACTTCACTTGAATCACTGTATTCAGAAAAACAATGTGATTAATCTCCCGCTACTCTGGTAGCCGGATACCTTTTACTGTTACTCTGCTTCGTGTTTCGGCAGATTTGCTTCTTGAATTTCATTGAAGTCTGAGCTGAACGCATTGCTAATCAACCAATCTACTTAAATGTTTTTACGAAATAAGTTTGTTTTAAATTGCAATAATATTCCACTCTGACTCTCTCCTATCGACCTACTCATTATACTGTCCATAAATTAATTCTGGTTGTTAGGTCGTCAGCTATTTTGTATTCATGTCTCTTATTCTCCAGTTATATCTATTGAGTTGAAATAATTTCTAAATTATGCCATTCACTTCCATTTAATACGACTTATGTTCTCTTTAGTTTGTTAGCAGTATATCTGAAAACTGACTGCATCCCACAAATGAGCAGTACAGCATCACTCGTACTCATACATTACGGATAAGACGTAAGATTCAGAATTTTCGCTCATGGCTTATTATCCAAGACAGATGATCAAGGCTTATTAATTCCTGTGTTTCCGATTGTTTGTGTGAGTTTGTTGGCTTCAACTACATGGTCTGGCATTTTCATATCTACTGCGTTACATAGAATTATAAGTTTTAGCTCGGAGCATACTGATATTATTCTTCAGATTTTGGAGAGAACTTCTCTGGTCTCACCGAATTAGCATTACGTCTTCCACTTCATATAAACTAAACTCTATCCACCATGTGTATTTTAACTTCATCAGCACTAGCCACTTTAGTTTGACTGGTCGCTTATTTTCTTCCGGTCATAATATTCTGATTTTAGATTCTTGACTCCGAATTTTTACTCTTGCATTTAAATTCAATTGAGCTTGATTCTGTTCATTCTTTCCTCCTATCACTCGTTTTTCTCCGTCAAATGTTTGATGAGAAATCGTCGTTTCTCATAGTGTTATTTGTAGATTAATATGGAATTACATTCTACTACGGTGTGAACGTTTTTCATACATATTAATAAGTAGGATGTACGTGTTGGGATAAAGATATAAAGAAGAAAAAGCATAATTGTAGATGGAACTTACGATTACCGTTGGGAAGTTTAATTACACCTACGATACGGGATGAATTTTGAATCATAATGAAAGAAATTTTTTATTGAATAACCTACAATCATCCAATGGTCTTTGTCCTTAAATGACCTGTTGACTGAAAAAAAACGTAATGTGACTATTGATAAAAGCCCATGGTTTGATTGTTTGTAACCTTCTGAATGTTTCGGCAATTGAAAATTTAAGATTCACCGGAAGCGATAAGCGGCACGCTCTTAAATATCTCATCGCACATATACTTCCTCATTTAATTGTTATGGAAATGAGAAAAATGGTGCTTTAATTATCATACACAAAACGATGGGGTTAAGAAAGATGATAGAATCACGTTGAATCAGTCGAATGCATCCAAAATTGTGCATATACTGCGCAATATACTTTATTTTTCCCCACTCCGTTCGAACTGATCTATTGTAATACAGCAATAGCTATTTGTAAAATTTGGCCTTCGTCGTCTGTGAACATGCAGCTTATGAAGCCACTTGACATACCCTGATAATCCGTATATAATAAATTTATTGGGATTTGTGCCAATTACCACCCGCCTTACTCTTGTATACCATATCATTTCATTTACTTTATTCCTAATTTTTTGTACCATTTTCATGTAAATCAAATTTACAAATAGATGTGTGGTCAGATGTATTGAAGTTTATTGCTCAATTTTTCATTCTTTAGGTGAGGTCCATCAATAAATACTTCTACCCGAATTCACTGAACATTTTAATCGTATTCGATTTATCACTACTGAAAAATGTAGTCAAGTACTCATCCTACTATCAACGAAACGACGTGTCTGCATTAGTCTTCAGTCTTCCTCTTTCGATGTTTGACAGGGAATATTCAGGATTATTCTGTTGAAGTAATGCACCATTACTTGTTAATGTCAAACAGTTTTGACAGAGATTACCTGTTCCATCGATGTATGTTGGTTATATTCCGAAATCCTTTCGACCATTCATATTAGTCTTCACAGATGTGAGAATCGGAACACATTCTACGTTGTTCCAATAGTGTCAGTTTTGTTATTGTCAGACTAACAGAAGTTATGCAGCAGAAACATGATACCGATAGAGCCAGTAGTACGCACAGCTGAGGGAGACGTTTTCTCCTCAGTCATTTGGTTACTTTAGTCACTTCAACGAACAGTATGCTATGTAGAAATTGACTTACTTATGCCAGTATTTACTTGAGGTGAGACTTTATTTTTAAAATAAAATACCGATTTACTCTCAATCATGAAGTCTACTTGATATATGGTGAACGAATAATCGTTATCACTAGAAATTATATTCTTTAGTTACATAGGCTTTCAACTTGTACTACATGAAAGAAAGTAAATGACAGTTTGATTTCTGCATTCATTCTTCTTATTATCGCATCCATCAGTTTGATTAATTCATGTGTAAGTTAACTTCCTACTGGCTCAGGCCTTAATAAATTCTCTAGGATTTATCAGTAGGCTTTATATCATTTAATTTGGTGACTGCAACTACTTCAAGTGAGCCTTCATATGGTTTGGAACATATGGATCCGCGTTCAGCCTTACCTCTCAACCGCCTAACAGTCACGCTGGGAAATCAGTAGGACCATAACAAGCAGCAGTTATTTTTTAGTTATCTCCATGATTCGGGTCAGGTACAAAGATATGAGACTGGCAGTAGATATGGAAGATATCAATTCCAAGAAATCAGTGACAACTGACAGTTCTGAAAACGAAGCACTTTATTTTTATTCAGTGGTCAGGCCGGATTGTATCACAACATTTATCATTAAAATTTCGACTAAATTTTAGTCAATACATATGATAATATCACAAATATTTCAATGACCGACATTTCGATTTACTAACTCATTAGTTTTGGCCTTTTAATTTTTTAGATGCAGAAAGGGATGATACAAATGTCTGCGTGGAGCAGTGCGCCTTCGTATATGTATCTACTATGGATCATTTTCCCTTTTTATTTGGAACTTCACTACTTCACTTTCAAACAGCTGATTGCCGGTGTAACCAATAAACTAACTCACAAGTACTAATCTTCACTCTGGCATTTCCTCAATTCATAAAATCTTGAAATTTTCAGTAATAAGGTATGTTTTTCAGTTCATGAGACTTTCACTCAACGAATGACTGTTGGTAGCATTTCTAGAGTTGGGCGCCCAATTAATCCCTGATAATACTTATGGTCAACAGAAGGGAGGATAAAACATCAATAATGGCTCACTTGTTCCACCGCTTATTGGTTACTAACTACATGGTAGACATAAAAAACAATATAAGAATACAAACTCTCGTTCGCAGGAAGCCGTAACGATTTAAGTAGAAACTATTTCCATCTTCTTGCTTGATGTCCTGTCTACATTTCGGCATGTTCACTTTATTTTCTATGCCATAACTGTGATTCATGGGATTAAGTGAGAGCGATTCCATCACGTCTACTAACCGCACTATTTTAGATATTTTATTTGAACCATCGGCAAGATATACAAGCGCAAAGATACACAAAAATCTAAATGGGTATCAACAGATGGCTGAACCAACAAATAAATTGATTTCATCTCAATACTGCTCTAAAACGTGGACTAAGTTGTAGGATAAAATGCACATTTAAGCGTAAACGGATGGCTTCATACGGAAAAAGAGTTAATCTGTTTCAGAGCGAAATAATGTGCAGTTTTGTAGGCATATTCCAAGGTTGTTTCAGTCAGGTTGCAGGTATGTTTGCCCGTACAATAAAGGTGATGGATTCAAAACCCGGTGAGTTGATTGATGAACAGTGTGTATACTGAAAGATGCAATTACCTGGTTGTTTGGTATTTTCAGTGGCTATCAAATGGGTGCAAAATTGTAACAAATCATAGTGTTAAAATCAATCGCTGTGTAAAGGGTATATAACAGCGTTTATCGGTTGTTATTATTAGACACATAACGTGTGGAGTAAATACAATCATAGTGAGTTTTTCCAAAAATCCATGGTCACATTCTCACAAATAAACAATTGAAATATCTCAGCGATGAAGCTGATTTATTTGCCACAAGTTGTCAAAGAGCAGTAATATGTGTTCACACTGCATCCGTAAGTACACAAGTTGGATTGATGAGTGAAAATGGAGAACTCTTCTCTGACTTGTGTGCCTTCAATGAACTAGTGACTGGCAGCGTATACAAGCACAAAGATATCCAAAAGGCTACAAGTGCGTCACCAGACGGGCGAACCAACAAGCAAATTGTCTTTATCTCAATGCTGCTCAAGGGAGTGGAGACGCAGCTAACTGGACACAAAAGTAAGAAGAGGAGCAGAGGTTTGCTCAGACCACCTATCTCGTACAAGGAACACTCCAAATCATATTAACTACTTTCAAGGAAACAAGAGCTGCAGATAGACTAGGAGCTTTGTTCAATACTCAAAAACTGAATATTCAGGTCACAAAACACAATTTCACCTTATCTTATGGAAAATATCTGAGGCGAAAATCAACACCAGCGAAAGATTAGCATTGAAACGCACTGGAACAGCCTGAAAGCGATGTACAGTCAAACCTAGATGGAAAATCTGGGCAGAAAGAAGAGAATTAAATAACACTGGCTCACTACGGACATATGAAATTAATGGAAGAGAGGAGGATAGTGAAACAAAAGTTTATCCAGTGTGTTGACGAGTAACAGAAACAGGTGCTGAGTGCAAGCTACAATACACTGAACAAAAGACTAAAGAAGAGTATCAGAGAAGACAAAAGACAATATTATGAAGTTATGGCAAACGAAGCATGAAGCTTCCAGTCAATTACGGGTGGACCAAATTGCAATGCATCATATTGTCACTTGATAGAACACAAAATGGTTCGTAACTCTCTACCTCAACTTCATCTTCTTTATAAAGCGTCCTTCTTTAGCGTCAACTGTGAAATAGTTAGGAGGTGGCCTCAATACTATGGACAAATTGTCGGCTACATGAGATGTATCTTTGATTTTACGATTCTGATTCCTCTTATTACTAAAATTTGAAAAGAAAATTTTGTGTAATCTAGCTTCATGATGATTCAGCTTCCTAAAAGCCATTATTCACTGTTAACTTCTGTTCATTTGATAGGCCACTTAACAACAACTTCACAGTCTAAATGTTCATATGTTCACAATGATAAATACGAAACAGTTACAATATTTTGCACTGTAAAAGCAACTAAGTAGGAAAAACCCTATTCAATATGTAGATGATGTAATACTTCAAGTAGGTTCCGTCGGTGAAATTTTCATATTCGGAGAGAGGGAGCAGCTGAAACTTGAAACTTTTGATTGTAATTATCAATTCGACTTCAGTTAGGGACATATTTTTTGGTGAGAAAATATTTAGGAGTAGAGGTAAATTACGTTGATTGTCTTTTCAGCTGAATACCGTCCAAGCGTGAAAAGTCTAACACACATTGCTCAATAATGTGTGAGTTTATATACATTAATGAAACAGAAAAAGCATCACGTGAGACGGATATAAATATATCCGCTTCAATATACTACCCACTTTAACCAAATTATTGAAAATGTGACAACTTAAACTGGCTCATATTAAAAACAAAGATAGTATTATTTCTATAAAGCTTCGATCAAGCGACCAGCAAAACAAGAAAGCCAATAATATTACTGTTTACTGTTTGACGGTTGTGTCGTTTACACAAAGGAATGAATAGTGAATATTTTGTGGGATCAAACTTACTTGTTGAAGTGGAAGCTGTTTTTACGATAGAATATCAAATAAAATACTTTCTGAAGTTATCTGTGATACACCTTTTATTGGAAAGAACTATAATAACAAAGTTGTTAACATTCTTTGAAAGCTTCCTCAGGACATTTCTCTGTTATTAGTGGAGTGAAACATCTGTTCCTCACTCACCATACTTTGTTAACACTTGATTGTGATCATTTGATGAGGTATTCAGAAGCATTCTTCACTTATCATATTTTAGTTTGAAAGATGTTATGGCGCGAACACTGCACGTGTTTAACTCTTGAATATTTACCTGTATTATAGCGAATGGAGGAATGACTTAGGTCTGTTGAGTAGATGTGACCTGCATATATACTGTCTTGGAATTATGTTCACACGTATGGCATCACAACATCCAACGACTACAGTGAACGCCATCTCCATTTTCTTATTTTTGAAAAGTAAGTTTTCTGCATATATCAAAATTATTATTACCCAATGTGCACAACAACAGCAACAACCAATTCGATTTTAAAATTGGGTGACACTCTCATCAAGATACCACCTAGAATCGTAGACGGTTTTGAGATAACTCTAATCTCTAATCTTCTGGTTAATTTATCAGGATACGTCAGACTAACCAGCCACTCAGATGCACTCAACTCAGTTAAGTGGTCAAATATTTAGCAATATATGTGGTCATGATGTCCCGAGAACTTATTCAAGACTCCAGGGTAAAATGGAATACGTAATACTATCATTGATAAACAGCCAAAATATCGGCTGTTTGCAACCTTCTGAATGTTTAAAATACAGCAATCACTGGAAGCGATGCACAATACGGTCTACAGTCATACTATGAGAATTAAAAATGCCAGAGGTGTAATTTCGAAGTTTTGATGTAGTCATACAAAAGGTTCTGACTTCTGTTTCTAGATTTGTGATATCGGAAAACACACAGGTATTTTCAGTGACCTGATAAACTGAATCTCGATAAGGAAAAGCCGCGACCAGACTTTGGGTATTAATTTTCGTATCTGGTGCCGGTACTAGGTGAAATTAATTTATGAGAAGTTAGATATTTTGATTAGGTGTCAGCTACCCATGTATTAAATTGTTTCAATGACGACAAACAAGAGTTGTTAATAGATTTGTATGTACATCATTATTCGTTACTGTTAGCAGAGAAGCACGGTCCTCTGATTGGTTGTTTTCCTGCTGAAGGTTATTCTGCCATCCCTTTGTTGCCATTTATTAGACAGTCCGGTCATATATCTGCCAATCGTATCAGCTCAAATAAGGTCTGCTCTGGCTGGTTGGAGAGTTCATCAAGGTTAGGCTTTGTTCTTGTTTTTTTCTCATGACGCGGATTTGGGACGTAAATACTGACGTCACTTGTTGTCTACAATTTTGTACTGTAAGTCAATGGTATTACTGTTTACTGTTTGATGGTTGATGTGACGTTTACACAGAGGAATGAATAGTGAATATTTTGTGGGATCAAACTTACTTGTTGAAGTGGAAGCTGTTTTGATGAGTGAATTTCAAAAAAAATACTTTCTGAATTTATCTGTTATATGCCATTTATTGGGAAACACTTTAGTGGTAATTACATCTCTCACCACACGTTCAGTATTATAAGCAGAATTGAAAGAAAAAATTACTAGTTGGAGAAATTGTAATAAAAGTCTTTGACTTTGTTTTGTTACAAAAATAATTGAACTCAAAAATTTATTGAATGCATTCAATGTGGGAGATATGTTATGAATGATAATCTTTGGGAATATCAGTCACTTCTTTTGCGAAATCAACGGAATTATCTGTGTTTTCTAACTCCATTCAAATACTAATTGTGTGAGAACTTCGTTATTTTGCGAAGTATTTTTTGACAGAAGGCCGTCTTTGAAGTACTTGTACACTCTCTGAGTGTGTTTCAAGTGCAATACGGATAGAAAGAGATGAGTTGGTGACCCGAGAGTAACATGTAGGCGGTCATGTGAAGAAGAAATGAATACTCATGGGTAGCCATAGAACCAGCTGAATATGAATGCAGAGTATCGAGTGCAACGGAGGTGTGCCATTAAAATTCCTTTTCCCAATATGGCAAAGGAATCAAAACAATAATGATAGCATTAGTCTCTCCACAAGGTCATTTTATGTTTAGACATAGATATCTATCTCACCCTTTCGATGTTCATAAAATAAATAAGGCATTTTTATCTACTGCTAGATTGGTAAATTTGGTCAAATTTCATAATCGACAAATAAATTTTGGTCGTGTGTAGGAATACAAAACAGAGGCTGATCTGAAGAAATTTGCTTCGTCATCGCTAAGACTCATCAATTCTGTGTTTGTAGCATGACTAAAAGCATTTTCTGCGACGATGCGTTTAGAGACAGCTTCCAATCATCGTTTAACTGGCTCAGATATTCAGTGGAATACTCCACTTGTAAATTTTTTGAATAGCATAGCGCAAACTGTTATACTGAATTATGTTGCAGCACCAACTTTAATATGGTTACAAGCATCAGTCTGACAGGAAATGTCATGTGTAAGTCTCACGATATCGTCTGACTTTGATTTTCTTATTAATACCTCCATTTCATCTCTGCAAAAATTATTCGTAGTTGACGAGAGAATATATTGGAATATATGCCAATTTTAGACTTCTCTGTGTAACGCGAAATCACAAGTAAAAGGTTAAAGTGTGAAGAAAACGATGAAATGCTTCACTCACTCGTTGTCTTAAGGCTGGGTCTTACTATATTGGGACGAGAGAGTTTAAATTTATGGGAAACATGAAATGTGGGGTCACAATCAAGGATTTATTCCAGTTTTGACAGAAGCGTAATAGCCTCTAGTGGGTATTTATAATACCTTAATGTATTTCCACCAGAGAACCAGAAATTTGTATAAAGTTTGGAAGGAGACAAACAGGCAGCTAAGAACTCGCGAGGGTAACAAAAGTTGTTGGTAGTAAAATTGCATTTTTTGGTGGGAAATTCTAATGATGTGCTGCCCATCATTAAATTAGTAGCACTGAAAAGTCAAAACTGTTGATATTAGTCTGCACATTCCTTCAAAATAAAGGCATGCGACATGCACACTACGTGATTGCATGAATGATCTACTAGAAATCTGACTAGGTCGAAAAATGTCACGCAAAGTGTACAAATAGGAAGTGTTATACACTTTGCAAACCGACTTCAATGTACGCATGCAGTTAAATAAACTAGTGAATTCCCCTCAAATTTACAATATAATATGAAGTGATTCAATAAGGTACTTGGAGAGAACATCACTGAATACATTAATTTATACCAACTTGAACTCTGGCCAATTCCAGTCAACAGAATGATATAGACTCACGTTCTTTCACTGAAATGGTTTAGGGCACTAATGAAACCAGCAGAAGGAAATATTCCCACTTGTGTGGAAAGCACTGTTGAATATGTTTTATTTTCTTATGATCGGAATAGCAAACGGTGAAAATTCACTAATTTCTTCCTTCATTGTTCCATCTTATGAAAAATAATGATGCCATGAATAATATTCATTGATAGGTGAAATTAATTGTTACTGATATATTATTCAATTATTATTCATACTTAATTTCTCTGAGAAATTCAAAATTTCAGATAATGTTGAAAGTTGAGTGGAAATCACCAATTCACCATAAAAAGTAAGAACAAGCTTTCAGAATATTCAGATACAATAACAAATAAGTGAAGAGTATGAAAGAAGGTCAGAGAGAACTCATGAAAATATTCAATAATTTCTATGCACATATATACATATACATATGACTCGACATTACACACAAATAACTCATTTCACTGGATAATTATTGGTGACAGGTAAGTTGGTTTATTTCCTTCCCCTACTTAGTTCAGCCGCTATGATCTATGAATCGAATTCCTAGCAGAGAGTTTTGTTGTTAACTTATTCACATTTATGTCGCCAAGTAAAGCAGGACAAGTGCACACCGCATGCCAAAATGGAATTTCACTTGTTGATGTTACACATTGCTGTTATGAGAATGATTTTTACTAAGAAGTGAAAATCAAATTGAAGTCATTCTGTTATTTTAAATATACTGTGTTAATCTGGCCAATTCTAACAACTGTATACTGAAAAGCAAATGAATTCAAAATAAGGAAAATTTGATTCGTGATTACTTGATAGAAACAATTTCCCTCACCAAGAAGGATCGCCTCAAACAAACAAACATACCTAACATATCTGTGAATACGAAATATTAAGGTCAACAAAATTGAAGGAAAAGCGTTTTCAAGGAGAGCGAAAGACAACAAAAATAATAGGCAAAGACGCAGTTAATACTGTAAAATATACTTAGAAAAGTGACTTCTGACTGGGTTGTAGGATAAAATGCACATTTATGCATATGGCTTCATACGGCAAAGCAGCTTTCCTGTATGAGAAAAAGCGTTAGCGAAAAAATGTTCAGTTTTGTTGGCATATTCTCAGGTTGTTTTAGTCAGGTTGCAGATATATTTGCCTCGTAAAAAAAGGTGGTGGATTCGAAACCTGGTGAGTTGATTGGCGATGAATGGTGTGTATACAGAAGGAAGCAATTGTCTGGTCAGTGTTATTTTGTGATGAATGATTATTTACTTTATAAACGTTATATGAAAATGTGTGACTGTAAACAGTATTTGACAAAACTTGTGGATAAAACTGTTTCTGAGGAGCGAAAATCATCTCGAAGTCATTCCAGTGGTTACTTGGAATGTGATGGAATAACTACAAAATATTGAAAGAGAAATTAATTTAAAAATAGAACTATTTTAGTCGTGAAAACATGATGAAAACTCTACATAAATGTGCATGTTATAGACGGCGAAAACAGTTTCACTTGTAAAGAGGGACTATGACAGCACTCATTGATGGTGTAATACTGTAGGTTTACGTGAAAATGGAATGAAATACACTGTGTTTAAGACACATTGTCAGCTTAACCAAAAGTAAGTGGAATCAGAAGGTAACTTTTGAGTAAAGTAGACAAGTTGCCAAGGTTATATCGTTTCACTATATATATACTTTTGCAAATGAATATGGTTACTAACATTTCTATGCGTCTTGCATAACTGGTTCACACATAATTGTGACTATATAGATTGAAAATAATTCTAAATACCCACTTCATAATGTTGATGTTATCCATCATGTATGTGAACCTAATGCTGTTTTACGTAACACAGTATATTTAAAAATACAAACATACCTGAAAGTCCTGTATCAATCCGAAATATTGAAATTGACAAACTTAAGGGAAAGCGTTTTCAAGGAGAACCAAGGAAGACAAAAATAATAGGCAAAGATGCAGTAAACACTGTAAGATATACTCAGAAAAGTGAATTCCAACTGAGTTGTAGGATAAAATACGCCTTTAGGCATAAACGGATTGCTTCATGCGGAACAAAGGCAATCCTGTATGAGAATAAGCCTTAGCGAAATAATGTTCAGTTTTGTGGGCATATTCTCAAGTTGTTTCACTTAGGTTACCTGATTTTTGCTACTCTCAGTGGCTACGAGATTGGTGTTATTTTGTAAGATGTCAAACTTTTCAAGTGATCTGCTATGTAGAGGGTATATAACAGCGTTTATCGGTTGTTATTATTAGACACATATCGTGTGGAGTAATTACAATCATAGTGAGTTTTTGCCGAAAATCCATGGTCACATTCTCACAAATAAACAATTGAAATATCTCAGCGATGAAGCTGATTTATTTGCCACAAGTTGTCAAAGAGCAGTAATATGTGTTCACACTGCATCCGTAAGTACACAAGTTTGATTGATGAGTGAAAATGAAGAACTCTTCTCTGACTTGTGTGCCTTCAATGAACCAGCGTATACAAGCACAAAGATATCCACAAGGCTACAAGTGCGTCACCAGACGAACGAACCAACAAGCAAATTGTCTTTATCTCAATGCTGCTCAAGGGAGTGGAGACGCAGCTAACTGGACACAAAAGTAAGAAGAGGAGCAGAGGTTTGCTCAGACCACCTATCTCGTACAAGGAAAACTCCAAATCAAATAAAATCTTTGAAGAAAACAGGTGCTGCAGATAGACTACTAGTCAAGTTCAGAACCTGAAGGATCTGGTCACAGAAGACATTTTACTGCTATCATAGGGAAAATGGCCGAGACAGAAATCAACACTAGCGGAGAGATCAGCGTTGAAATGCACTGGAACAGCCTGAAAGCTGCGTGGAGTCAAACCTGCATGGAAGTTCTAGGCAGAAAGAAGAGACAGGACAAACAGAGGCTCACTATGGACACATGGAGGCTAATGAAGAGGAAAGGATAATGAAAATCATCTTTCAGTGCATCAACGAGCAACAAAAACAGGAGTTCAATGCAAGCTACAATACACTGAACAAAAGAGTAGAGAAAAGTGCGAGGGAAGACAAAAGAAAATATTAAGAAGCTATGGCAAGTGAAGTAGGATAATCTGCAAGCAAAGGAGAAGGTGCAACACTATCAAACAACTAGGTTCCTATAGATGAGATCAACATAAATTTAGTCATTGAGGAATGACTGTGAGAAAGCGATCACCAAAGAGGTGTAGCAAAAGAAACACTGGGATGAATACTTCAAAAGACCTCTTAATCAACCGCCACCTACAACGCGCCCAATAATACCAATAGCAGAATCAGAACTACCAGTGGATACAAACTCTCCTGAAGGATATAAAAATTCTAAAAACACGAAAAGCAGCAGGATTACACGGAATCCCCAGGGAAGCATTGGAAATGAACCCAGAGATATCAGTAAACTTGATGACAACACTAATAAAGAACGTGTGAAAAGAGGGAAAGTTAACTGCAGATAGAAAGAAAAGTTACGTACTCAAACTGCTAGATAAAGGAGACTTAAATCAATGCAGGATTTGGGACAGCATCATCCTCCTGTTTTTGATGTGGTTTTGTTCTCCGAGCTAGATGGTTAGTTTGCGAAGCTTTCATCACCTTACTGGGTGACATCTTCAGCGCATACTTCAATTTGAAGTGAGCTTTTAGATTTCTCCACGAGTTTATTAATCATCTCTCCTGGTGACCTTGGACGTGATTGGTTGTTTGTGTGTGTTTTCACACCTTCTAGGTTACTTGTATTGGAACCGGTTGTTTCTTTGACTTGAACTTTGACCCTTTGTGTGTGAAGTTTCTTTCTTATTGGTTGATAAATTTTGTCTATCTCGATGTGTCTATTGATTGATGATCCACTGGAATGCCAAGCTTCTAAAAATTCTCTAGCATTCTTGTTATTTCCTTTGTCTAATATTTGAACGTTGTCCCAGTCGAATTGATGTCCGTAGTTGTCTGTGTGTAGTGAAATGAGGGAGTGGATATCATGTCTTTTGACGGCTAGCTTATGTTCGTGGATACGAAGACGAAGGGGACGTCCACTTTGGCCGATGTAGTGTTTTTCGCAGTTGTTACAGTTTATTTTGTAGATGATGTTGGTTTTGTCTTCTTTCGCTGTTGAGTCTTTTGGTTGACATAGAATTGAGTGCAGCGACTTTGTTGGTTTGTGTACGACGTCAATTCCTAAAGGTTTGAAGAGTCTTGTAGTGATTTCTGAGATATCTTTTATATATGGTAAGGCAATTTTCTTTGTGCTTTCCTTGGTGGCTTTTGCTTTGGTAGGTTGGCTTGGGGGTATATGTCTCTTGATGAAATTCCGTGGATATCCATTCTTTTGGAAGACGTCCATGAGATACTTTTCTTCAATTTTTCTTAAGGTGGGAGTGCTGCAGTGAGTCCTTGCTCTCTTGAATAGTGTTTGTATGCAATTCCTTTTGTGTGTTATTGGGTTGTTGCTGTTGTAATTCAGTATTTGGTCTGTGTGAGTTGATTTCCTATAAACTTGAGTTTCTAATTCTCCTGTAGTTGTTCGCCTGACTAAGACGTCCAAAAATGGTATTTTGTTCTCGGATTCCTCTTCTCTTGTGAATTTGATGTCGTTGAAGACGTTGTTTATTAAGTTGTGAGTTTTATCTAATTCGTTTCTTTTGATGATTACAAATGTGTCGTCGACGTAGCGTATCCAAATCTTGGGTTTGATCTTTGGTAGAATTATATTTTCGAGTCTTTGCATCACTGCTTCTGCAATCAAACCTGATATTGGCGATCCCATGGGTGTTCCTTTGACTTGTTCATATATTTGGCCGTTGAATTGGAAGTATGTTGTTAGGCATAGATTTATGCATTCCATCCAGCTTGTGTGTTGCATTTTTGATTGTTGTGGCAGTTGTTCGTCGTTGCTAAGTAATTGCTCCATGGTTTCTTTTGCTAGGTTTTGTCCGATGGATGTATATAATGCTGTCACGTCGAATGATACCATTATTTCTTGTTCATCTATTTGGATGCCTCTGATTTTCTCTAGGAATTGGATAGCAGAGTTGATGGAGTGATCGCAAGATTCCGTTAGGTGTTTTAGTTTTCTGTATAATTCTTTGGATAAATTATATGTTGGAGTTCCTGGGAGTGATACAATTGGTCGTAATGGGATATTTGCCTTGTGTATTTTGGGTCTGCCGTAGAATCGGGGTAGGACTGGTCCATTGGATTTCATTCGCCATTGGTCTTGTTTTGTGATCTGTCCAGTTTTGGTGAGCTTGTTTAAGGTCCTTTGGATGCGGTTATCCAATGTTTGTATGGGATTTGTTGGGAGTTGTTGATATACATCTTCATCTTTGAGTAGTTCTTCAGCTTTCTTGGTATATTCTTCTCTGTCCATGACTACTGTTGTTCTTCCTTTGTCGGCTGGTAAAATGACGATGTCCTTCCTATTTTTCAGCTTTTTGAGGGCCTTTAGTTCTTGAGCGTTGAGTTGTGTGTGTTGTCTTTTCTGTTTGACCATTGGTACAATTGTTTGGCGTATCTCTTCCTGTGTTTCCTCGTTCAAGTTTGATGATTTGAGTAATGATTCAAAGGCAGCGAAGAAATCAGTTTTTGAAGCATCTCCGGTGTTGTAGTTTAATCCTTTTTGTAGTGTGGTGAGAGTAGGCTGCTGGCCGATTGGTTGGCACTAATCTACTTTAAGGTCTAGGTCACTAATATGGGCCGTGAGAAAATATGAACAAGCCTGAGTCAACAACCAATCACAGCAAAGTTAACGTGGCAGAATATGATTCGCAGAGAGAACTCTATTTGTCAAGGAATCCCGAAACAACCAATCAGAAGCCTGCGTTTGTCTACCTAAACAACCAATCAGATGACTGCGCTTGTCTATAATAATGTAGTTGAAAGATGTATAAATACGTGTTGATTTTCATAATAAAACGATCTGTTGCCTGGCCCTTGTCTTCTGTTGTTACAGTAGTAGTTGTTGTTCCATTTTTGTTAGTGGTTGTTTTGATAGATTGACTACGCAGTCTATGGGTGCATCGTCTGGTTTTTGTTTTCTAATCTTGGCTAGCTTGGTTTTGAGGTCTCTTCGTCTTTGTTCTCTGTGTTTTTCACTTGACAGTGTAATTGCGGTGACTAGCGTTGACAGGTGTTCCTGGTTGAGGGTTTTCTCTAATTTTGCTTTTTGGATATCAATGATTTGTTGATATTTGTTGATCCGATAATGTGTGTCTGAAACCATTAATTTGACCATTCGTCTTCCACATTGTTCGGCCAATTTCCATCCCATTGGGCAGTTGACTGGTGGATTGTATCTAACACTGTTTGGTAGGATTGAATGACGAAGGCACTCATGGAGAAAGAATAATTGTTCTCTGGTGGATCCTTGCCTTTGGCGAAGTTTTCCCACTTTCAAACAGAAAGAAGCGTATCCCGCTCGTAAGATTTAGATATGATAGAGAAGATTTGTGGCTTAGGTGGATGATTTTGATGTGGTTTTGTTCTCCGAGCTAGATGGTTAGTTTGCGAAGCTTTCATCACCTTACTGGGTGACATCTTCAGCGCATACTTCAATTTGAAGTGAGCTTTTAGATTTCTCCACGAGTTTATTAATCATCTCTCCTGGTGACCTTGGACGTGATTGGTTGTTTGTGTGTGTTTTCACACCTTCTAGGTTACTTGTATTGGAACCGGTTGTTTCTTTGACTTGAACTTTGACCCTTTGTGTGTGAAGTTTCTCAAGAACTAAAGGCCCTCAAAAAGCTGAAAAATAGGAAGGACATCGTCATTTTACCAGCCGACAAAGGAAGAACAACAGTAGTCATGGACAGAGAAGAATATACCAAGAAAGCTGAAGAACTACTCAAAGATGAAGATGTATATCAACAACTCCCAACAAATCCCATACAAACATTGGATAACCGCATCCAAAGGACCTTAAACAAGCTCACCAAAACTGGACAGATCACAAAACAAGACCAATGGCGAATGAAATCCAATGGACCAGTCCTACCCCGATTCTACGGCAGACCCAAAATACACAAGGCAAATATCCCATTACGACCAATTGTATCACTCCCAGGAACTCCAACATATAATTTATCCAAAGAATTATACAGAAAACTAAAACACCTAACGGAATCTTGCGATCACTCCATCAACTCTGCTATCCAATTCCTAGAGAAAATCAGAGGCATCCAAATAGATGAACAAGAAATAATGGTATCATTCGACGTGACAGCATTATATACATCCATCGGACAAAACCTAGCAAAAGAAACCATGGAGCAATTACTTAGCAACGACGAACAACTGCCACAACAATCAAAAATGCAACACACAAGCTGGATGGAATGCATAAATCTATGCCTAACAACATACTTCCAATTCAACGGCCAAATATATGAACAAGTCAAAGGAACACCCATGGGATCGCCAATATCAGGTTTGATTGCAGAAGCAGTGATGCAAAGACTCGAAAATATAATTCTACCAAAGATCAAACCCAAGATTTGGATACGCTACGTCGACGACACATTTGTAATCATCAAAAGAAACGAATTAGATAAAACTCACAACTTAATAAACAACGTCTTCAACGACATCAAATTCACAAGAGAAGAGGAATCCGAGAACAAAATACCATTTTTGGACGTCTTAGTCAGGCGAACAACTACAGGAGAATTAGAAACTCAAGTTTATAGGAAATCAACTCACACAGACCAAATACTGAATTACAACAGCAACAACCCAATAACACACAAAAGGAATTGCATACAAACACTATTCAAGAGAGCAAGGACTCACTGCAGCACTCCCACCTTAAGAAAAATTGAAGAAAAGTATCTCATGGACGTCTTCCAAAAGAATGGATATCCACGGAATTTCATCAAGAGACATATACCCCCAAGCCAACCTACCAAAGCAAAAGCCACCAAGGAAACACAAAGAAAATTGCCTTACCATATATAAAAGATATCTCAGAAATCACTACAAGACTCTTCAAACCTTTAGGAATTGACGTCGTACACAAACCAACAAAGTCGCTGCACTCAATTCTATGTCAACCAAAAGACTCAACAGCGAAAGAAGACAAAACCAACATCATCTACAAAATAAACTGTAACAACTGCGAAAAACACTACATCGGCCAAAGTGGACGTCCCCTTCGTCTTCGTATCCACGAACATAAGCTAGCCGTCAAAAGACATGATATCCACTCCCTCATTTCACTACACACAGACAACTACGGACATCAATTCGACTGGGACAACGTTCAAATATTAGACAAAGGAAATAACAAGAATGCTAGAGAATTTTTAGAAGCTTGGCATTCCAGTGGATCATCAATCAATAGACACATCGAGATAGACAAAATTTATCAACCAATAAGAAAGAAACTTCACACACAAAGGGTCAAAGTTCAAGTCAAAGAAACAACCGGTTCCAATACAAGTAACCTAGAAGGTGTGAAAACACACACAAACAACCAATCACGTCCAAGGTCACCAGGAGAGATGATTAATAAACTCGTGGAGAAATCTAAAAGCTCACTTCAAATTGAAGTATGCGCTGAAGATGTCACCCAGTAAGGTGATGAAAGCTTCGCAAACTAACCATCCAGCTCAGAGAACAAAACCACATCAAAATCATCCACCTTAGCCACAAATCTTCTTTTTCATATCTAAATCATGCTCCTGTCTGTCGCAAGCAAAATACTGGAAAGAATTGAATACGCCTTGGATGAACAATGTCGAGCGGAACAGGCTGGATTCAGGAGGAACTAGTCATGTGTCGATCAAATCGCAATACTATGTTTGATCTTTAAACATAGCAAAGGATATCAGCCAGGTCTCTACCGCAACTTCATCGATTTTCAAAGGACCTTTAACAGTGTCAATCAAGAGGTGATTTAGCAACTACTTCACTACTACGGGGTTCCGCCAACAGTCATACACCTCATCCAACATCTGTACGATAATCTTACATGCGAAGGAATTCACAATGGGAAACTCACGGAATCCTGTGAAATAAAGACGAGACTGCCTACTGTCTCCAATGATTTTCCTGATTGCGGTAGACTGAATAATGCGACAGACAACGCGCAGCGAGGAAACAGGCATAAAATGGACCCACACAACAACTTGGAGGATCTGGACTTCCATGATGATATTTGTGTAATTTTCCACAAACTGGAAGATATTCAAGTGAAAAGCGATAATTTGGAAGAAGAAGCATCAAACATAGGACTTCAGGTGAACAGAGAGAAAACAGATGTGATGATGAAGATTCCTGGCAAACAGCAACAGTAGCAACAACAACAGACAAGACAACAATCAACATAACTGGGAGTGACCTAAAGGAAGCAATCTCATTTACCCACCTGCGAGGTAACTTCAGGCGGAACTGACGGGATATCAAAGCGAGGATCGGGAAAGTAAGGCAAGATTTCATTACTTTTAAGTCTGCGTGTATATCAACAGCACTCAGCTTGAAAACGAAAATAAGACCCAGATTTCCAACTCCAGTAAGATGTCACTGCTACTATACGGATCAGAGACTTGGCGCGTCATGAAGGCCACTGCGAACAAATTACAGATTTCCATCAATGGCTGTCTTTGCTCACTACTCAATTATCAGACGGCCAGCCAGAAAAGATTAGCAACAGGGATCTCCAGGACCGAACCAACCAGGATCCAATTGAGCAACGAATATTGTGGAAGGAACAGAGGTGGATTGTCCATACTCTGAGAAAACCACCAAGTGACATGATAGGCTAGGCCATTGCTCGTGTGGAACTCAAAAGGGAAGGGGTGAGTCGGTCATCGGTGCAAGAGTGACATGGAGGAGATCGTCCGAAGATGAGATGAAAACATTAGGCAGATATGGAGTAAAGTGAAAAAGTTAATGGAGAACCGAACGCAGTTGAGACGTGTGGCTAAAGCTCTATGCTCTTTTAAGAACTGAAGGAAACAATAACAATTTAATAGAATTCCATTATGCCTGTAAAAGCTCAGAGGATTTTTCAAAACTCCGCATGTAAGTGTTTTTAACTTCTAACAATTCCAAAGTCTGTTTGATTAATATTTTGGAATTTCGGACACGCGAAATGTCTGTTTTGTATATTTAACGCTTCTTCTGCAGGTTTCACATTCTCTCTAGAAGACGGTTTCCCATAATAGCATGAGTTACACATAATCATCCTCTTTGTTAATTACAAATACGTTTTAGACACTAAGATTATTGATTTTAGAAAGATTAGTAAAATGGAAATACGTGATATAAATAGCCTGTACACTTCCGATGACTGAATGTCATTTACTGTAATTTACAGCAATATAAGGTTCGAATGCATCTGGCAAGTAATGATTCACCCTGCATTGATGAAATAAATGTAAGCGGTAGACATATGATATCACTGGACGTTACTTCTCTAAGTAAAGAATATCTGTTATTTATGAGTTCAAGTTGAATCAGTTAACATGAAAACTGCTTTTAAATGGGTCGATTAAAGAAAACGATACTGAGATGCACACATATTGCGTGACTAAAATCAAATGATGTGATTTAAAGACATGAGGGATGAAAGTGCATAGAATCTCATTTTGTAAAATCTTCAGGGTGAACATTGATAATTACTGAGTGAATACGATGAACTTCAGTCTTCCTTCATGCTAGAGATGAGTGGATGGTGATATAAACTGGTAGACTGTTGAACTCTGGAGACAGTTTGACAGTGGCAACCCATCTAATATGCCTTGTAATTGAAGATGACTGAAGTTCTACATTCAATTCTTTAGATGTCGTGATAAAAATGATAGGGTGCATAACGAATATCAATCTAACAAAAGTCACCCTGACGTGGGCAGGTAGGTGAATGTGAAATTCTTCTTTCTGTCAGCTTATGACATTTCAGTAGAGACAGATAATTAAAATGAGTGCCGACCACAGGTTGTCAGTAAACCATTTGCGGACACTATATGCCTTGCGAATAATTACCTGGATAAAATAGTTATTTTGTCACTGCACCATTTGGCCCTGACCTTGAATCCTTATCTCTGTGGCCTTTGATGACATTCCGTCTCAACATATTTTGATTTCTGACCTAGGATATCATATTATATCAAATTATTATTATGAGCAAGTTTTTGCTCGAAGCGTCATCAGTTAATATTACTGTATAACACTGTGATTTATCAAAATAAAATCTTATCTAGAATGGAGTTACACTCTATCAGTGCCCAAGTTTTATACTTATATCAATAAAAATCGGGTTGGTACTCACGTTTGCTTTTTGATGCAGGAAACAGTTCTGTGGACAATAAACGTACCATGAGTCTATGATTTCTTTAAATTGATCCAATAAATTATTATTCCAGTTAACAGACTATTTGATAGTGTAATCACATTTGACAAATGTATGCAATAAAATTAGACACATTGGCGATATCTAGTAGTGATATAGAAAAGACCAAGTGGTTCATAAAGAAGCTCGGCCAAACAACAGCGAATCTGATTGGGGAAGTACATTGAATACGATAGTCCACTAACTTCTGGTACAGACAGAGAACAAATCCATTTGAAGTGCTGTAAATTATATTAGCTAGATGCAAAGCTCTTCTAAATTTGCGGTTCACTAGAGTAGTTCTGTGTCAGAACCTTCTTATCTCCAGAGTTTAAGAGAAAAAATACTTGCTATAGTGATATACCAAGTTGTGTGAATAAAAAAATCACATCACTATCCATTACGTGTATATTTTGCTAATTTCCACCAACCTATCACGTTGATCTAACATTCATCATGATTGCAGTGTTTCAAATGTTATTGTATGGTAAGTCACTTTCAAAATGCTAAAAGTGATGCTTGATTTCTTGAATAGTGGTAAATTTGAAAGGGCTACTGTGGACAGGATTCGATAACAACATTCGTAGATCCGACTTGAAACGACTAAATTAGAGTAACTGATTTCCACTGTGTTCTTATTTCTTAAATGTTAAATTCATCTTTGTGTGGTAGATCAAACCTACTGTGCTCGAGGAATTGTCACTAGCTGAGTCACTGTTTTACCTGACTAGAAGACTACTTCGTTTCGATAATATATATTCAACCCTTTAGTAAAACTGATGATTATGTCACGCAGCACGCCTTGGTTGAATTGCATAGGCTACAATAACTGTCGAAAAGACTTTCTGAAATATTTTTGGAGACATTCACCAACTCACCTTTGGCAACTATATTGTGGAGAACACTCGAATGTTAATCAGAGAATCAAGGGAATTGTTCGAGTTTTGTATTACCGATTTCTAAATACGATTATACCGTTTTGTATGCATCTCTAAGTTATACAAACATATGTCTGTGCAATCTTCGGTTTCACCTAGTAATCAGTTAAACATTTACTGTAATTTTGATAATTATTGTGCAATGTCGATTGATGAAAGTCTGATCTCTCAACACATACATAAGGATATAAGTTCATATTTATGTACACATGAATTTAGAGCCTGGTGTTGTGACGTATATGCATTAGGAATAAACGGTCAGTATAAATAGATTATTCAGTTTCAAGTGGAAATAGAGAGGAGAGGTACATTATCACAGTTTTCGTGAAAACGTTTACATCTTGATGCTTAAATTTACTTATGTAGTCCTATTTCCCTTTTAAATATTGTTACTTTTTCCAAAGCTTAACTTTAGGCTGGAAGAATAGATCAAAAGTTTGCAGGCTTCTAACCCATATTTTATGACAAAATATTTTGAAGGGATGCCTGTCACTAATTAAAATACAGCTGTTGTTCTGACCTTTGAATTTAGAGAATTTCGACTCGTCATAATTTAATTTTTTGTTAGTATAACGGAGTGATAAAAATTACGGTATAGAGGAGACTAAACAGTATGCCGCACTTCAACCTCATTTTTATATATTCACCGGTATACCTAATAGGGGATTATTTAGTTGAAAAGCGAAATTATATACATGCGAAGTTCGCTTGATAAAATCCAATAAAGTGATAGAAACCGCATCTACATTAAGATCCGCAAAGTAGTATTCCAAACATTATTTCATAATAAATGAAAAAGAAATGATCTTCCTACTTAGTGTAGAAGTAAAAGAACTAAAGTTCATATTCTACGTACACTTAGAAACTGAAAGGAAGACATTGGACAAAATTCGTAAAATAAGTTTGTCAAGATTAAGTAGATAGATTATTATCCAAAGTTAGTAGACAATGTAATGATGGGAACAATTTTCAGATAGTTTTGCGCATTAGTTCACTAGCGGAATATAAATTTAAAGTAATGTATGTTAGAGTAAAACAGAGGACTAATATGGAAACCATAATGTTTACCTATAGGTTATTTCTAGTTAAAATTCTGCAGTTTCCAGAAACACTATTCGATCTGATATTCGTCTTCCCCTGGCTGGTTTCACGTGATTTTTCAAATGTTTCTCCACGTTTCACTAATATACTTCTCAATTAAATGTTTAGAATTTTGTGTTCATGTTCTCTATCATACCACTATGTTAAACCTCCAACTGAGTAATGTTACTCAATGTGATTACCCATGTTTCGATGTCCACAGCTGATCTACCATTTATCATTCAGCCTCAGACGTGTGGATCCTCCCTCCATATAACATAATCAATTCAACTCAGTTGGCATTAACGGATTTTACCTAAACTGAGAATGCTACTCGCTATTTCGTAGATGTTTCTTGTTAGGGAGAAACCTGCTCTGATTTTTAGTTATTCGATGGAAGACATAGTAGATTTTCCATTCAGGGAATTATGTTTGAAGTTCCCTTTTAATTCATTTCAACAGATGATATTCCCAAACATCCCATATCAAGGTGTATTAACATGAAATTGAAATGTGTATTTACTATGAATCACCGAGTAGGAAGTTGTCGACGCCATACATGATAGTTTACCTGGTTTAATGCTGCCGTATAACATAAGGAAGATTTACAAAAATAACTTACACACTTTCACTGAAGTGACAAGGGATATCATTGATGAAAACAATCGGAGTGAGTATATTCCATCATGCGGAATCCCTAAAGTATATAAAATTATAACGGATTATACCTCGTTTTCTAGGAAAAACATTAGTACTATGATATTAAAACTTTAAATCTAGAAGCATCCAGTATTTTCAGATAGCGTCAAATTTATAGACTTTTGTCTGCTGACAATTACATACTATTTGAGTGATTACTGCAACTTAACATGTGTGGAAGTTTATATTCTTCTGGATCACTGTTCCCACTGTGGACACATAACTGTTATAGAGTTGTTTTGTTCAGAATGTTATCTACATTTTCCTGATGGCCGTTTACTTCTCGAAGTACTTTGTAATTCCAATAATTAAATTTACCAGTATACACACCCACATGTGACATTTGATGACATCGCCTTCTATTCACTTATTCAAAAGGCAGAAATTATGAACTCTTTGAATTAGGAACTGGTGACTACATTTAAACATTGCACATCCTACCAGTTACTTGCTCCCACTGTATCATACACGGTAGTGGTACCTGGAGCATTAAAAACGCGGAATCATTTTATCTCTCTTGCTGGATCCTAATCATCAGTGAAAAAAGTAAGCGGACATCAGATGAATGTTAAGCATTATTCAGCTTTTGAGGAGTGTAATTTATTGAAGAAATGACAGGGAAAAAATTCATTTACACCAAGTATTCTTGCATGAATTCTTAGTCATGCTTCATTCAAGAAATTCGATATTTCTGCAACATTCAAATAATCGAAGTGAAAGCACGTTGATGTAAGCGCAATCGTTCCATTTTCAAACATACAATGGAAACAAAATGTTGTGTTGTGCTACCGTGAAACTTCTGATTTTAAAGGTAACTGAGAGTTTTTTCTCTAACTTTAACAATCCTTGATAGTCAAATTGCCTGATAAGCATAACTGGTAGAATTCAGTCGGCACTGAAGATAGGACTAGGGACATTACACTAGTTATTGATCAGTGTGCAATCAAAGATAAGTCTCTATGTGTATTTCGTCTCGAAATTCTCACTTACCTAAGTCACCTGAATGAATGTAAAATTTAGTAAGCAATTAATCCACTGCCTCATATGAGCCATCTGCTAACTCTTTTTCACTGTGGTTAGAACCATGTTGAATTGGTCTTGCAGAAATCGTTCAGACACAAAATATTTCTTAGTTAAAATAGAATGAAACACGATAGTGCGGGATTAATATCCAAGACATGATGAAAATTCAAAGCAATCTCAAGCCAACACACAATGTGAATTTTGAAAATATTACAAAAATTTAAAAGATTGATACACAGGTTATACATTTTGTATGCTAAGGTGCCTATCAGCTGGTCACTCTAAACAATCTTGGCGAAAAACCACATGAATACTTTAATATGTATACTGAACAAAACAACATGCACGTTGATCAACAAACTAAGGCAAAGCGTACTAAAGAAATGAAGTTTTAAGGCGAATTGAACGTTGATAAAATACTTGAGAAAGAAGTAACAAAGTTGAAAAGGGGAACGAAACTACTGTACTTCACTTCTGCCCTAAAATCATGATTATAAACGCGATCTGGATTGAAATGTTGTGTCTGGAACATCATCTAAAAATAACAGTGATTCATTATGCTATATCCAACAAGAAATTTTAATGGAAAATCTCCTATGCATAAAATGAAGTGCGAATATGCGAGTTTATCTGTCTGCTGATAGGTTGAAACTCGCCATAATACCATTTACGTAAATCACTTTACATATGCACCGTTCAGAATCAAAACCTGCTATTGAAATCCACTGAGGGAGATGAATATTGAAGTTATGTCATCTACCACATTTCTGTATGAAATTATGAGGTCCAGCATTAAGATGAAGTTTCAAATGTTGTGTCATTGTGAGAGATTTAGAACATGAGGTATTCAGATTGTTTGTTGACCATATCAGTATTTATCATTATTCTTTTATTGCATCTACGTGAAGAAATGTTTATGCAGTGGTTACATAACAATGGAAAACCTCAAAAAACTTTAAACATCCTCTTTTCATAACACATGCAAGTCGATTCCATAGTTTCTAAATCACAGTCTTTGGCGGTTTGATACAAAAATAGTCAACAAGCTTTGCTTATTTATTCTTCGGGTCTTGTTTCATTAATTTCATAGTAATACGCAAAGATGATCACAGAAAACACCTGTAAGGAAGCAATTTCTTCATACATTTTAATGGGATCAGACGCTATTTATTGTACACGTTTTTGTTTAGTCACGAAAAACTGAGAGTGGGTACTTTTCAGCTTGATCTACGTCATTTTTACAAATGAAGTGGATAGAGCCATCCTAATCTCTTTGTTGAAGCTGCTGTTTAAGGATTTCCAACAGATATATTATAAAAGCTGCCCTAGTGGATTCGATGAATAAATATCTGTTCTCTATTCAGTGTGTAATGAACATTTTATTCAGTTATAAAAATCAGCTGTTCTTGTTCGGCTAACATACTACTGTAATTTTTCCTAATATGGCGGTATAATGTGGCGTATTCAAAATGAACATTCATTTATTGAATATTTGGGACTTAATTTCAGCCATTAAGTTATGCTCCTCTGCCTCACTTCACCTAATGACTTGATATATCGAGCAGTTAATCATCCGTCTGTCATATTATCTTATTTTAAATGGTTGTCGATTTCAGTAATTGTTTTGAAAATACTTTGATAGTGTCGTGGATTGATTTGAAGAAAAGAGATTACACCAAAAACTACGAACTCACCCTTGTCTATCAGAAAGGGAATATTTCCAGAGAAAATAAAAACCAGTAAGTGGTTATTATAAATTAAGGATTCGTAGTTAATCGATCACTGCGCTGGCTGTTCTCATTCGTAGGTGCACACATATACATACATAGCTGACCTGACATTGAGCTACCCCAGTGTCACCAGACAGACATAAAACAAACAAATAATATTTCAGTGCATAATTTCTAATATTTGAAGCAAATGATTAAAATCAAGCATGAAGGTGGGCTGAGAAAATTATACTTAGTAAGTCACATAATGATGCTTGAGAGTGAGTCCATTCCAAAAAAGTTTGGTCATAAAAAGACAAGGTTGTTTACTCGAGTTCATTATTAAATACAGCTAACTACATCGACGAATTGAAAAGCATTACACGGGATAATCAAAACTCCAAAAATCACCCAGAGGTAAAGCTGGTGCAGAGAAAGTGGAAAAAGAATCATTCGACATTCTGAATAAAACATATCTCCTAAAACATTTGAACATCATCAGTGTGTATAAACTTGTACACCTAGATTGTATTGGCTACCTAAATCTCATTAGCAAGACATACCAGTACATGCAGTATTAGACAAAAGTAACACAGCATTTCATGAGAAATCGAAGGGAATGACAGACACACCGAAGTTGCTGCCACTGAGAATGTTTCAAGATGAATGATACCCCAGAAATCATGTAAAAACTGAGATAAAAAACCATTGATGAGACAATGATTTCGCTGAATGTCACTTCCATATTAACTATAGTCGCTCATTAAAGATCATGGTTTTTATCTGTAAATCTCTGATACAAAATGATACGGAACTATACAGGACCTATACTGTCAGTTAGACAACAAGCATTTTCCCTTATTATTACTGTAGAGGAAGAGAAACTGCGAAGTAAGTCGGCCTAAATATCTCTTGTTGCACAATGAGAAATTCTAAATTACCCAAATATAAACAAACAGTCAAGCGAAATATGACTCACTTTGCTTCGCTACATTGGAGAGAAAGTTTAAAAGTACTCATTATTAACATCTATTAGCGTATTATATTATTAAGAACAGAATAATTACCATTACTACTGGTATCATTTTCAACGTCACTATAAGGTGAGAGATCAACGTATTCCACATTAGAAAAGATAGTAATTTCCTAAATGGAAAATAAAAGACTGAAGAAGATAAAATTTAGCGATTCGAACATCTTCATGTTACTAGGATTCAGCTCAAAGCGAACGGTTTACACATGTGTATAGCGTTTACAAGCTTTTTGGTAAAAGTGTTATCATACCTAATTCTTCGTCTAATATATTATTTGTTTGTAGTTGGATTCAGCTGATTGAGTAACTTTCCTTGGATGCTATCTGGAGATTTCCAGATCAGTATTTCACTTTTCAACATGACTTCACTTTTAATCTCGCGCGATAAGATAAACCTCCAGTCTGTGTTTCTTTTTTCCACGTTGATTCACAAAATAATCTTGTTTTTGACGAGGAATTCAAGCTAATTGAAGGCGGATATGTATACACAGAGGTTGCATCAATTGGAGCACATGAATCTAGGCTCTCTTTCTCCACATTTTTCCTACTGTTGACTAGAAAGATACTTCGAATAAATACTTAGTTTCCTTACAGTGATAAAAACGTTTAAAGGCCATCTCAACATTTTATGAATAATATTGATTCCGTCTCAGTTATTCATAGAACTGTTCTCACGATTGATTGATTTTACAATTAAACGTGGTGTACGAATAAATCTGAAACGTGATTTCATAATTTACATGCATCTTCCTCTGTTTAAGAACATAATTTAATGTAAGCTTCCACTCAGTTTTAACGCTACTTTCTTCTTACCTGCTTCTACTACAACATAAACATAAAAACTTCAACAGAAATCTAAGGTAACCATGTCACTTGTGAAAAATTTACGAGTACAAAGTATTCAAATAGCCTGAATGTTTGAGTTAATTTATATGGGGAATATCTCAAACAGCAGTCCATTGCTTTGCTGCAGTATTGCGTAGAATCATGACAGAGTATAAGGCTGGTGATGGATCATAAGCGGTAACAAATGTTCTTCATGCAGGCGATAGAATTCAGAGGGACAAATAAGAAATGTTAAGCATATTACCTTTCTTTTGATTTCCTTCAACCTTCTGTTTATTACGGACGGTTAAAATATTTTTGCAACGAATTCTGACGAAAAATCATGTTTCATCAACGAACCAAGGAAATATTAGTTGGGCAGTTATAAACAGTTCTCCATATAATTATTCACATTTTGTTAGCTGAAATTTGCAAAGAAATGAGTTTCAGAATACGAGTTTGAATCTAACGTGATCATTCCACTGCCCGGCTTATACTTAAAGAAGTAAACAGATTTTGACCCTTTCTTTAGTGCTAAAGAGCCAGTAATGAATGTATAATCATTTTCATGGTTCGATGTATTTAATCACAGAACATACTTAATGTTTCTGTAGAGATATGAAAATCAAGCTGATTTTTAAACAAAGATCCAGTGGGAAATAAATTCAGAGGTACGTGAAAATAAAGATATGGTACTGACCACCATAACGCGTGGCTAATTACTGAGCTTAACAAAATACTTCGGTGGTAACAGCATTTGTGACTGCAGTCAAAATGCGAGGCTCAACTTTGCACAAAGGCCACAATGAAACCTATATGTGGCTTTTATGCAGCTGAGGCTAGGAGAATTTCCTGATTTAACAAGAAAATGGGAGAGATCTTTGAGTTCAATATTGGCTAGATGACTACAAGTTTTGATTCAATTGTAGTGATAATTTTCTCCAGCTGTTAGTCATCACTTGAAGTGATTAAACGTATCACAAAGGTCTTACATCGGTCCACCACAATCAGAAGCAAAGTGTACACAATGGCCAAACAAACTGTTACAACAGAAGACATGGTCCTGCAACAGATCATTTTATTGAGGAAATCAGCACGTATTTATATATATTTCATGTACATTACTATAGTTTATTCAAGCAGACAAACATAGTCTTCTGATTGGTTGTTTCTGGTTTCTCGGAAAGTTAAGCCGTATATCTGAGAATCCTATTTGCCCACGTTAAGTCTGCTGTGATTGGTTGTTGAATCAGCCTTGTTCATATTTCCTCAAGGCCCACATTTGTGACCTAGACATCAACGTAAATTAACGTCTACCAATTGGCTAACAGCCTGCTCTCACCACTAAACTAGTGCTCATTTTGCCAATTAAAACCTGAAGTCGGAATCTTTTTAATTAATTCACACTTTGTGACTTTCACTCCATCAGACATTCTTCAGGTGATTTTCTGACGAAGATCTTGAGAAGCGTCGATTGACCATCAGATACCATTATTTTTAACAGGTTAACAGTGCACTTTAAGCCAGTTAGATTAAGATTCCTATCCCATCCAACATACGTCGATTTGCTCAGCTCAAACATCTCACCAGCTCTCGTAGAGTTAAAGTAACTCATGATCTGCTACGTGAGAAATCTACCTACGTTACTGAGTTTTATCATTGCTATCAGTCTTCTAGTGCAAAGCGAATTCATAGTCTTCATAGGTTCAGTGGACTTTGTTTAACGAGATGATGTTCTAGTTTCCTCATGTGAGCAATGTATCATCGCCCCAGTATAAGTTTGGTTAGCTTTCACATAATTCGAATTTCTTTGAATATCTAAATACTTTGAAGTGATTCGTGGTGAATAAATATGCCAAACAACTGAGTATTGTACAACATTCATCAGAGCATTAATATAGCATCAAACATTTTACATTTTAATCTTCGTCAAACTTCTGTAGAACGAAAGTCTGTTCTTTTTAGGCTATTTAAGTGTGGGTAACACTTCACCCCTAGAAATGCACTGCCCTTTTTAAGTGTGATTGCTCAGAATAGCACAAAATTACGCTTAAAATTCTGAACATATGAATATCATTTGTGAATTTATGCATACTTTTTTCACCTGAATAAATCAAAGAAAATGAACACAATTAAGAACTGAGGTGGGGGAGTCATTGATAATTATTCGGTCGGGAAGAAATTTTGGTTGATGATGACTAGTGGTGAAATGCGAATTTCGTCCTATTTGGGACTGCTTCATAGCCTACAGTTTCAAACACCAAGACAACAACAACTAGACACTTATGGACAGTGAAGACTTCCAACACTAATCATCATGAATCTAAACAGTACAACGTTAATCTATCGATATCGTTAGAGCGTCCTGCTGGGTGCCGCCATGTGACAAACGATTCGGTCCGGCAGGACCAGTCAATGGGAAATGCCAGCTGGCCCATAAACAAAAGCGGCTTCATACAAAAGTAATAGGACTCTCAGATTTCAGTTAAATGCAATCTGATTGGGATACCAAAGCTGTATTTATACATACATGTCTGAAGTGGGACGTAAACTGTATCGTTGTATGATGAAACCAGGATTTCTGTTCAATAGGCAATCTAAAAGACATATTGCAACTTTCTGCAAGTACAGATATTAATTTTTATCGCTGATGTGACGGAAATAACTGAAATAACATGTTTTAATAAAGTTCTAGATATATCCGTTTTTAATGAGTTTCACCTTGAAAATACCTATTACCCCAATGCGTCCATGTCAGCTGACTGCTATATCTGTCCTGAAATTGTAAAAATATGCAAAAGGTATACAAGATGATTATTTTGGTTTCTGCTTCCTCATTTTCGCATGTTTCTTCACAGTTATGTGTTGGTAATCGACTTCCTAATATTTTAGCGAAATGAATGATAACTTCTGCTTTTCTAAAATATTTCCAATAAGTAACTGAAATGAAATGCGTTCGAATGACTATTGGTCAATTAATGAATTAGATGTTGTGAGACAAATGGAAAATGTACGTTGTTGATGTGAAAATTGTTTAAACTCATTTCAGAAGAAAATATTAGCTTTAGTTGCACATGGTGGGTACTACTCATTGATAGATATAGGCAGCTGGATACTGTTCATGACAAATAGTTGCGCTTAGTAGTGAGGTCAACGTGATCTAAACAAAGAATAGAAGTTTCGTACATTTGCTACCAAGGTGTTTAGTGGTGTGCCATGTTCGACGTAGATTTATGATTTTACAGAATCAGTTTAAACCACTCAAATAATACAGGTTTCTAAATTTGAAGTTGACCAGTGAAATTAGCCAATTGCTAATTTGAGTACAATGAGTGACTATCGTGGATACACTTCAGAAAACTCACTTGGATTCACTTCAAAAAGCAAAATTCTTGATGTGGATTCTATCAACTACATATTAAGTGTATATATATACGGATTTTTCTAAGAAGTTATATCCGATGAAGGAATTGAATCATAGGTATGAATGCATAAAATAATAATAGTATGAAGTGCTATTGGTCGAAAACGAAACCTGATCCGGTCGCTTGCCGCTCGCATTCAACGCATATGCAGCCCTGGCTAACAAGTTAAATCTTTTGAGGAAAATCCTAATAGAAAATGCATTCCCACCACGTTTTATAGATACGAATATACAGTGACATCTTATGAAATGTGACTTATCATCCGTACTCAAGAAAATACTGTAGATGGGCTTAAAATTCAAATGGCACTTAGCTTCCGATATCATGAAAGGAAGGATATCAAATTCCTTTAAAAGAACATTCCCTGATGCATCTTTGAGAATTACCTTTACCAGTCGACCATTGCTGTTCAGTAACCTGAAGGACAAGGTTCCACTGTTGACCAACTCTGTGTGCGTTTGTCGATTCACCTGCTCGTATGGAGCTATGAATGTCGGTCGTTCGACTCGGGTTTTGTCGAAGAGGATGCAAGAACACTATCCTGCATGGTTACGAAAAAGTGGAAGTGGAGCGATAAGAATTGCGATCATTGAACATCTGATCGTTACTGGTCACCCTATCTCTATAGCCCCGCCTTTAAAGTCATCTACAAGGCAAAGAGTAATTTACCCAAATCACTGAGTACACGACTCATTTGTATTGCTGAAGCTTTGGCTATCGAAACATAAAAGTCAGATCTCTGTGTACAGAAAAAGTTCGTTCAACCCCTCCAACTTTCATGGCATTAATCCCTATATGCTAAAGTATGGCAATCTATGATCATATTTTGGCTCTTCCAATCTTTTTCGTTTTGTCCAGTCTACTTGTATACCAAACTGTTACTATTACTATTCTCACTTTGAACTGTCCCCGGTATTATTTCACTTTTTCCACTTGTCATTTTAAATCAATTCTGTTTTGCAACGTCAAACTCTATACTATCAAATTTCAGACAACATTTCTATTTTTATTCTATTCGCCTAATTTCACACACCTTCCACTTTCTGTACATCCTATGAATTGTCCTATATATGACACTAATTGTTTTACCACTTGACACTTACCTATGATTATAACCATAAATAGTTCACTTGAATTTGATGCCACTATTATTTTATGTATGATTCAATTCCCTCACTGGACATAATTTCTTAAAAGCCATATACGGTTGTACAGCTTGATAATAAATTCATTGAAAAGAGTCTCTTCGCTGAGTCACTTGTTTTGATTTTCTATATGTTATAATGGTAATTTTCCATGAATTAATCAGTCAGAATTCTCTTCCATGGCTGCAAAAATTTGTCATTTATTGAAATCTGAAATATGCGTTCTGAATCTATCAGAGTTAAGATGAATCAAGTTGTATTATTCTCCCTCAGAAGGAATTAATTATACAGAACAGCAAGTCAAGTCATCAACATAAATCACCTTTTTCTGCGTGAATTCATATAAGGACAGCTATATTTGCGAATAAAGAATTCATCAAATTTCTCTGAATGGAATATCAAAAATTATTACATGACCCTGAAAGATATGAGTGAAACGGCATTTTTGTTCCTATGAAAACGGCACCAAAATTCATCATTCCAATAAGAAATACGTTCACACAGCCTAAATTAACACTTAAAACAAGTTGTTAGATTTAAATAACTCAACAAAAAAATAAAGAAAAAGATGCTGTTCGGCTTTCAAAACACAGCAAACAGCATAATTTCAAACTAAAATTACCAACCAGAAATTTCACCCTGATGTTTGCCCTTCGTGAGGAATCAACTGCACTCTCACAACTATGGTCTACACTATCCTCAGCCGTGTTTTAAAGTAATTATCATGATATTTCCTTGCAATCAATAGTTTATTTTTTGTGCAACTTATAGTGTCACAAGGTGAAAGAAACCTTTTCACACTGCGCTTTCATGTCATCCGTGCTATTATCTCGGAGGCAAGTAGTAGTATTCATGTCTTCTCCAGAGTTATTACAAATGTACATCCAGTTAGTAAGCTGTTAACTCACGTTTCTCTTTAGCGTGAAACATGTAAATAGATGCAGATTTTGTTACATTGAATGAAGCGTAAGAAATTAGTTATTATGGAGTTTTCACAATTGTAGACAATTATACATCACATCCAGTTCGCTTATTTATCATCGATGCAATTAACATGTAATTGCCCCAATCAAAGTGGACAGCCACATATCAGTGAACTAGTTATTTACAAAAATATAAGTTCACACGTGCTTGGTATTCCAAGATGCATTTGCTGTCTCACATTCACAGTAGCGACTTTAACAATTATTTAGGACAAAATTGGAAAGAGCGATATGAGGTATTTATACAAAATTCAAGGAAGAATCGGTTAATACCTTATAATTACGGAACATGCATGTACTCATTCTCACAGGACGTACTTCAAACTCTCCATTTACATTCTGCAGTTTACAGAATGGTTCCTGTCACCATTTTGAGTACTGATAAATATCCGAACTCAGCCTTAACATCCCTTATATGGACTTGATGTGACTTCAGTCAGTTTAAACTATTCCCATTCCCCGATTACCACCGGCGAGTTAACAGTGTAATAAAGGGATTCCAATTTGCTTTGGTATAATGTCGAACACAGTAGTTAGTGGGAAATCTAACTATGTCTGCAGAAATTTTGGTTGTAAGGACAGCAGGAAGATGAAGTGATCATATTATCTCCTATAATATATTGGACTGTCATGACATTTAAAGACTTATCAGCCTCCATATAAAAATACCTTATACGTTTCCATGCCTTTTATATGTTCAGTATTCTAAATTGCAAGAGTTTTCATTTCTTGAAGTAATAAATAACGAATTAAGGAGGTATTCGTGTAGTGGCTTACCCCTTAGTCGATGGACAAGCTTCAGTAGACTATCGAGTTTTGAGTTAACGTTTGATTTGCATAAGCATGTATCATTATTAATATTCGCTTGGGTTCCGGGCGATACAGTGCTTCAGCGGAACATCTCCCTTTCATCCGACTCTCTTCAGTCATCTTTAGCTGGCCCAGTGACTAGCCATGAGCTCGCATCTCTTCTCAAAGCGATGTTCTGCATGACAATCTCAAACAAACACCTAGCTCGTCCTCCCACATTCGAGTGCCACTCGAGGGCCTGCGCTCAATGCCATGTCACCCAACATTCTCCTCGACGTGTATCATATCCGTCCCATTTCATTCAACATATTCGTTGGATAGTAGGTTCTTGGTTAGTTTACCGCCTGCCAGAGTCCCATATTGATAACTCTTTCTGGACATCTGGCTTTCAATATGCAGTCTTTTAGAAATTCTCTATTTGAGGTGTGATCCAATCCTCTGTAATTTACACTAGAACTCAGATGACCTTGGTGTTAAAAATCCATACGCTGATTACAGCAGATTTCCACACTAAATAGTGATATAATAAAAGCTTGTCTTGTTCACCTAATCCTGCACCTCTCATCCTAATCTTCGTCACCTGAAGTTGTAACAATTCTATCTAGACATTTGAAACAACCTTCCTAGTTCAAATTTCTGCCGTTGGATGAAGACTGCTGTTTGTTTTGACTAAATAGATGTCTTCATCACACATTTCCTCTCTTTGTTCATTTGAAGTTATCCGTTCTCTGTCTCTCTGCCAACTCGCTGGGTTTTGCCTGCAAATCTTTGCGTTTGTGTGATATGAAACACATATAGTCTGCGAAGTCCAAATCTTATCAAGTCTTTAGGAATAATAACAGAGCTTCATTCCAAACAATATGTGAAAACAATGTACAGACATTTTCAGCGTATTCAGTTCCGAAATGCATTTTTCTTCTTAACGGATTTACGTGTAAAGTAATAATCTTAAGTAAGTCTTTATTGTGTTGACGAGTTGCACAGCGTTTACTTGGAAGTAAGTTAAAACAGAACGCAATTACGTGTATACCTCATTCGATATAACTGCATAATTAAAAAAACGATAAATCCAGATGAAATCAGGCATTTTCTCGGAAGGCAACTCCAGTAGCCTAGTGATTCAAGCAGGCGGCCTTCTTGTCGACCCAACGTATTCCTGTCTTCTCGCTCCTTCACCACTGTCCGGTGCATTTTCCGGTCGACCACATTCAGAATATCATCGTCATAGTGGGAAATCTTGTCTTATTCCTATCTTTACTTCTAAGAAACCTCTAAGTTTGCTGTTTTGTAATACGGGTCATGCAGATCCATGATGTAGCTGTTGAATGAGGTTGATTAAGGTGCGGTGCACTCTGCAGTTGTGTGGCTGACTTTCAGTGTCTTTATGGCATTCTCGAATTCCTCCGTTATCAGCGGCCTACTGTTCCTCGGGCAGGCATTTCTGGATAGGCTGTAGTTGCTTTTTGATTTGAAGGCTTTTCGAATTGATCACCCCATCGTTTCCTTTCTTACCTGTTTTTATTATTAGATTTATTTCACTACCTGTCATTGGTTTCTTCTCTGTTGATCTCTCCCACCGGTCACGAACGACTTGTTAATGTGATACTATTTTGTGAGATCTCTTTTACCTGCGGCCTGTTTCACTTCTGCCGTCAGTATAACATACGAATGCCATTTGTTTATCACACCACCCTTCTCTATTTGTTTATTCAGTGAGACGTACAATGAATTCAGCGTGACTCTCTTTTATCCGTATCTGCATTGGTTCATTCTCTATTTCATCATCCCTCTCTTCTGTTAGTTTCCAGGTATCTGTTGAAAGCCATATCTTGTCTTCTTTCTTACAAAAACAGCTGCAAACGTTCCAATCAACATCACTCTAAGCGGTTTCTCGTATCCTTTCACACGGATTTCCTCAGTGATGCTGCATAATATTTCAAACTTCCTCCGGGTAGCTACAGTGAAATTGCTACTTGCAGATCTAACCTTCGTTTTCTTTGTGTTGGGCTTAAATTGTTGTTTAGCTCGAGCTTTTATTAAAGCTTTCAACCTAACCCTAAGCGTTACTTGGACTAGATAATGGTATGAATCCAAATTCGTCTCTCCCTACGGTTTTGTTTCATGCGGGCTACGTTTACACTTTTTTGTAACTGAGGCGAAATTTGTCTACTTTTGGCATGTTCATCTTGTGAAATTCATCTCACTATATATATATTCTTGCACTTGTACTCGCTACCTCCTATCACCATATCACTGAATGTACAGGCGTTTGAGAAAAGTTCTCCATTTTCACCCATTTCCTAAACAGCCATTGAATCCATGGTCAGTTATCTTCCTGTATTACCTGCTCCCATTTTAGCATTCATATCACGTATCAGGATTTTGATGCTACCGTTTAGAATGTCCACTACTCTAAAGTTTCTGTTGTGACTGGATTGATTTTCAGGTGAGGTGTCGCTAACCCACCTAGACGATCACACTTCCCTTTTTTAATGTCTTGGAACAGGCTGGTAAACCAGCGGACTAGTTGACTAGACGTGGTTACATAAACTTGATTCAATCAGAAACAACCATATATTTGTGAAATTTATGTGATGAGTCGGCGATTGCAATATAATAAATAAATGAAATCATTGTTCCCATATTCTAATGCCGTTCTTGCTATGTTAGCGTTATCATAACCAACAAAGTAGTCGACAATTTTGATATGAATAATATCCCGTCAATTTCAACTAACCCATCAAATCTATAATTCAATTAATACGGAAATATGATATATGTAATTGAGATTTCAATGGAGATTTAGCCTGAAACATCATTAAGTGGATAATTTCATTATAATTGAGGTGATCAATCTTCGCACTAACACCAAGAGTAGCGTTATCCAGTCGTCTATTAGTCTGTGCAGGTCTTAAGGGCAAGATCTAAAACCTGGCCACTTATATGTGCATATACCAGTTACTTTGGAGCCATGTCCATAGGTCATTCGACGTGTATCCTATCCAAAACTGTTGAAGAACACAATGCCTCATGGCTGCACAGTCGTGGTAGCGGCACTGTAAAGGAGTCCCAACAAAAGCCCCTTCAAAGTAATCTACGAAGTGGAAAGTAACCTTTCATAGGCTATATGCTTTCGTCTCCTTTGCATTGCTGACGCCTAAAGCATTCAGTTAGGATGACCAGAGTTATGCATACAAATGAAGATTATTCAACCATTTCTACTACCATGGTAACAACCTTGTCAATTTCTACTGTTTCTTTGTTTGTTTATTTTTTTACTGGTCATGACGCTTGCATTTCTTAAGAATTCTTGCATAACTCCATATTTTCCTTCGTTTCCATGCGCATCCTGATTACAACTCACTCAATAAATGTTCATCTCACAACGTAACTGTAACTGTAACTTATTCAACTTCTTTGATGCATTGACTGATGTTAACAACTATGTTTATTGCAACTCACCACCTTTGTTACTACCCTCTTCCATGAAATTATTGTATTTAAATGCCACTGCACAGCTAGAGAAAATGAATTCACCGAATTACCTGTTTTCTTTTCATTAATGTATTTCTGGGGATTATTCACTTATGACATGATTGACAATTGAAAAGTCAATTTATGATGAAGTTCTCAACTTAATGCCATGCGTTTCACTCACCTTCACAAACTGGTATGAGGAGAGTACCAACATGTAATTGTATTTAGTAAATCATTACTAATATCATTTATCATTATTGTCATAACAATGATAACAGTGGATTTACGTTCGTTTTAACTTTAATGTCAATCTTATCTTCTTATTCGTTTACACTCCAATTGGGACATAGGACCTTAACCTAGAATCATGGCGTTTCGGTAGCATCGGCTTTATTTTTACGGAATGAGGTTGGTTGCACAACCCCCCTTTCTTAATCAGCCTTAGAAACGGCTTGGTAAGGCGAAACGAGCGCATCGGCCGACGATTAATATTCGGATCAGATGGGTGGTTAGAGAGTGTTCTACCTTTAAGTGCGTTGATGGACACTTTACGCCAATACTATACACACTATGACTGATTATTCGGCTGCTTTTTCAAACTGAGGAAACCTAGCAGACTGGTTGAAAATGCAAATATTCTGCATGCAATAGAAAATATGCCACATATTACAGCCATTTGTGTACATAAGAATCTCAAATCAGGACAAAACAGCTGTTCAGTACTCTCAGCTTTTCCAGTGGCTATCTAACTGATGTCTATTCGTGACAAGCAGGTCTCTGCAGACAAACGCTTGTTAATCTACATGTATGAATGTTTCTTATGATTATCATGTACCAATAAGAATCCACCTATTTGACCCTTAACTCACTTCACAATCAAATGTCTAGTGAGCATGTCATCAAGTCAGTCAGTCATAATGCATCTCTTCCTGTTCAAACAACCATTCTCTGGTTCCTCCACCAACTTTACATAAATTCCACAGGATCAGTAATCCAACAATATCACATGTATTTTCGAGCATTTCATTTTGTGAAAATGTTAACCACCCAAGTTCACTGATCGGAATGGATTAGGACTTTATAATAAGGCGTAAATAATTCACATGCAACCCAGATGTCCTTGCTGTGATAAGTTTGCATTTTAAGTGATAATAACGACTTTCAAATGAAATTCTGATTTAGTTGATTGAATATATGTCTAATTCTTTCTTATGTTCCCATCACAGAGTGAATAGTCATTATTTTCTTAACCACTTCAAATGTTGTGTATGTTATCACTCCAACGGAGGTATGAGGCATGGTCGACATTCATCTGTATGTTTTAATTTTTTCGAACTGAAATTAGCAAACTTCTGCTGATATTGACACAGTAATCTCTTCATTTTCCTGGAATTAAAATTTCGCCAATGCGCAGTTAAAGATTTTGTCACCCATCAAGCTTAAAAGTTGACTAACGTGATATAATTTAGTTCAGTACTGGTTGTGTAGTCGACCGAACAAACGATGGCGTACAGTCACCTAGTGTTATATCATTCAAGCCAAAAGAACTAAAGCTCAATTTTTAATTGTTTCATAAAATCTCGTGAGTTAGATGTATTCGCGAATATTCGCACAAAGTTTCGGCGTGTATTCCCTATCGTGATCAATTATAAAACCCCTTAGGCAGTACAGTTCGTCACTAAGTGTGTTTGCTTTTAAAATAACAAGTAAATTGGCAAATGTAAAATTACCATCATAAAAATGAAATAACCATGGTGAAACTTGTTCATATTCAACATTGGATATTTTAGAACGTGGCTAAATCTCACTGAAGTGTCTGGAGATCATTTGTATTATTAACAACACTATTGCCCTGTAAGCTGCAAATTCATAAAATATATTGAAAAGTCAATTTGTCGAATGTATTCAATCTAAGCATGAATCGACCAGTGCTTTCATAACTGCGTATATTGATTAAAATCTCATTATATGTAAGACAAGAATATCATTCGATAACGTAAAACGACTCAAAAGGTAATACATCAAAAAGTGATGGGGAGGATGAAGAGAAGCAAGCCCAAACAAAAGAAATGTACTCACTGGGAACTTATAATCACAGAAAACACAAATAAAACAATATATACAATGACCACAGACCACCGAATTGGATGACATCACGCGTTAAAACTTCCATATAATTATAAAGGGGGAAGGGATACACAAATCAACTACTATATTCGATGGACTTTTAGGATGGACGTTGAGAAAGTATGATAATAAGGTGGTAATATATATGAGATGAGATTTCATTTTTCTCACAAGGCAACTTGGTGTAGACCGAAATACTTCAGCAATAATTCGTAGTAAATGTCCCTTCAACAAATTTTGATGTCAGATCGAAAATTCATCTTATCTTATTTTCATGACACTAAATTTTCTGTTCATTTGAAATAAAACATGTTTTTCAGAGAGCATCATTAATATATTTTAATGGATTTAAAGCATGAATTTGATTAGAATTGAGTTCATACACTTAAAATGGCACATGTTCGCAATGAAATATACAATTATATTTAAGCCATCAAGACACCTATTCTAAGAATTGGGAAGCTTTATCGGTAATAAAAACGCATTGACCAATAAAATGGAAGTTATTCAAGTATATAGAAACAAACATTCAAAATTCAGATAAAACATACACCAATTAGTCTCTGTAAAAGGACAGAACAATAACGTATTGAAAAGAAAAAATGAAAAACAATAAACAAATAAGGTAACAGAAATGGGAAAGGAAAAAAAAATTCAGGATCTACATACGAAAAAAAGAACATTTTATTAATTTGATTCCTATCCACAACAAAATATCTCGGTTCAATTCGACAACGATTAGTTGGTCAGTGGAATCGCTCTAGTGCAAGAAATTGAATATTGTTCATGTTTGTCACATGGAAGAGTTACTCAAAGTGATACAATCAAATGACACATGAACATTTACTAGAATCCATGGAAAGTGAGAACTCCTGATAATCACTTGACACATGAAATACGCTTCTCCCTTTCCGAGAGGGTGTGAGCTCTACTCTCCACTCCGGGAAGATGTCACTGTTCCACGGAGAGAAATCACACACGTTCGACAATCAAAATCATCACAACCCACATTCCAAACAACATCGATTGAAGCTGTGAGCACTAAGGAGAAATTTCACCTTGATGATTTCCGTTGGTGCAGAATCAACTTCCCTCTCACAACTGTGGTCTCCAATATGCTCGTAAGTCGTTGAACGTAATGACTATTATGTTTTCTAGCGGTCAATCGATTATTTGCGTGTGAAATTTATCGCGTGATATGCCGATCACACATATTCTCCCTTCTTCTGCATGTTGATCTCTTCAATATACTACCGACAACTAAGTACATCCGTTTGCTCTTGATATCTATGAGGAAAACGCGAGTGTTCAGTTAGAACCTTACTTACCTTGAGCTTATCAGTGGCACATAAAATGAAAAACGAATTCCTAATAATAAACACAATGTTTAAGGTCAGTTATTAGCTCAGTATGACAATTGAAGACAATTGCACATCACAAAGGAAAACATGTAACAACCACCATAAACAATGTGGTATTCCAGACCGATGTGAAGACAGTATGATCATTAGGTGAAAAAACAAGTTAAAAGAGATTTCAAGGACTACTAAGACAAGTTGATGTAGATGTAGATACTTCAGTGATAATTTAAAGCACTTATCAGTTCAACAAACTTTTGCTGTAAGTCCGAAAATTAATCTTTTTTAAATTGCATGATGATATGATTGCAATTATTTCAAAAAAAATATGTTCCTCCGAGAGAATCAAGAATCTACTTCTGAGGATTAATAGCAATATTTCAGTTAATATCGAGCTGAGACTCTCACACAGAATGTAGACTCCTTAAATTTTAAGCAGGAAATAACAAAGATTTATCATTACGACTTACCGTAATACTTATCTGTAATGGAACATATATTAAAATCGCTATACAACTTATAGAAAATCCACATAGAGACTCAAAGAATATTAACAGTAACTAAAAGGCTTGCACTGCCTCCGGATCCATGATGATTATATCAATAAAATCAATGATTAACAAATCACATTCCTATCCACAACAGAATATCTCGGTTCAATTCGACAACGATTAGTTGGTCAGTGGAATCGCTCTAGTGCAAGAAATTGAATATTGTTCATGTTTGTCACATGGAAGAGTTATTCAAAGTGCTACAATCAAATGACACATGAACATTTACTAGAATGCATGGAAAGTGAGAACTCCTGATAATCACTTGACACATGAAATACGCTTCTCCCTTTCCGAGAGGGTGTGAGCTCTACTCTCCACTCCGGGAAGATGTCACTGTTCCACGGAGAGAAATCACACACGTTCGACAATCAAAATCATCACAACCCACATTCCAAACAACATCGATTGAAGCTGTGAGCACTAAGGAGAAATTTCACCTTGATGATTTCCGTTGGTGCAGAATCAACTCCCCTCTCACAACTGTGGTCTCCAATATGCTCGTAAGTCGTTGAACGTGACGACCATTATGTTTTCTAGCGGTCAATCGATTATTTGCGTGTGAACTTTATAGTGTGGTAAGGCGACCAAACTTATTCCTAATTCACATCCATCGTATTCATGCTAATATACTGAAGACAAATGGGTTCAATATAACAGGACTAATTCAATCCTAGATGAATGGTGACGATTTTCACTTACATTTTTCGTCACCTTTGGGGTGAATCAAAATAAGCAATACAAAATTCGTAATACTAAACGTAGTGTATGAAGTCAGATATTAGCTCAGTATGACAATTGCAGACAGTTGCCCATCACAAAGTAAAACATATAACAACCACCATATTCAATGTGGTATTCAGGATTGATGTGAAGACATTATGATCATAAGAAAAAGGTACACAATAAAGCAGATTTCATGAGCTAATAAAGGCTTATTGGTATAGATAGAGAACTTTTTGTAATCATTTGATATAATTATCACTTCGTGAGAGTTTTGCTGTCAGTACGGCAAAATATCTAATGTCAGTTGGCGTATACTTAACTACGTGTTCATTTTAAATAAAACCTATGTTCTTCAAATGCCATCATAACTATATTCTCGGAAAAACGAGCACTTATTCAAATAGAATGCAGTTCAAAGTGTCAAAAATAATCATGAATCCTCCAACATGTAAAGAAATTACTCCTATTCAAATAATAAGCGCACCAAATCTATAGCCTGAAAAACGTAAAAATTATAGAAGAGGATTCCAACAAGGCAAAAACAGTGTGAGTATAAAAAATGTATAAAATAAAATAACGCTTATCAAATAGTTATAACACATGAAGACCTCTCACACATGAAAATCAAAAGCAAAAAATATGATTCCTACTAACATCCAAATTCCTCGATTATATACGAGAACCATTAGTTAGTAAGTGTGATCGATCTAGTGTAAGAAATTGAATATTGTTCATGTTTGTCACATGGAAGAGTTATTCAAAGTGATACAATCAAATGACACATGAATATTTACTAGAATGCATGGAAAGTGAGAACTCCTGATAATCACTTGACACATGAAATACGCTTCTCCCTTTCCGAGAGGGTGTGAGCTCTACACTCCACTCCGGGAAGATGTCACGGTTTCACGGAGAGAAATCACTTATGTTCGACAGTCAAAATCACTATTTCAAATCCACATCATTCATGCTAATATGCTGGAGACAGTTGGATTCATTAATGTATTCATCGGTTTGATCACTGTTTCCCTTTGCGCCTATTTCTTCCGAGCTCTTTGCTCGGACTTTTTCGACTGGTGCATATTCAAACTAATTTTGATTTTTCAAATATATCTTGTGCAACTGGCTTCTCTACGTGTTCGATTCTTTCATTCAACGGACTTTCAATTTGATCTGTTTTTGCACAGAAATGCTTTCTTTTATATTTCAGCTGGTTTACAAACCTCTACTGTGGTTTCAATGAAATAATTACCGGGTGGATATACAGTCTTTAATTGGGAAATTCTCAACTTGACCTCTAAGCAGTTCTGCCTAAACTTCGAAAGAAACGGAGGAAGACTACTGTGCAATAACTGTTCAGAAACACCCGCGGAGAAAAATACTAATTCGGACGATATATAAGCTCCTAAAATGTTATGTGTAAAATCATCAAAACGAGATAAAACTGGGGAAAACACACGCAAAAGTGTAATATGCAATGGCCAAATTACCACTGAGAATAAATAGACTGCTATTCTGATTATTTTTATAACTCACAAAAGAATGCATACACACAAAAGCCACCATATTTAATGTGGTATTCCATATTGGTGTGAAGACAGAATCATCATTAGATGGAGGTTCATGTTAATAGAGATTTCTAGAGTTAATGAGACAATTTGTTGTAGATGGAGATCCTTCAGTAATAATTGAAAGTAAGTGTCGCTTTAACAAAGTCTTGACGTTATTACGAAAATCCATGTTCTCTCTTTTCCTTGACTCTCAATTTGCTGTTCTTCTGAAATAAAACCATTTGTATTCAAAAGTCATCCTGATTGTAGATCTGAGGATTGAGAGTATACATCTCAGTAGACTTGAGTCCAGGCACACATAAACAATGTTGATTTAATCTAATTTCTTCTAAAAGTGTTACTGTTTCAACATATAAACTTACGCCAATCTAGTTCTGCTCCGACGAAAAGTAATACAAAATTTGTCAACATAGCATCTAATATATGTTTTCCTCAAGCCTCAGTACATATTTATATACGCGGTTAATTGATACTACTACTCTTCGATGACCATTAAATACAACAGTACTATTTTACATATATATTCCTATTCACAACAAAATATCTCGGTTCAATTCGACAACGATTAGTTGGTCAGTGGAATCGCTCTAGTGCAAGAAATTGAATATTGTTCATGTTTGTCACATGGAAGAGTTACTCAAAGTGCTACAATCAAATGACACATGAACATTTACTAGAATGCATGGAAAGTGAGAACTCCTGATAATCACTTGACACATGAAATACGCTTCTCCCTTTCCGAGAGGGTGTGAGCTCTACTCTCCACTCCGGGAAGATGTCACTGTTCCACGGAGAGAAATCACACACGTTCGACAATCAAAATCATCACAACCCACACTCCAAACAACATCGATTGAAGCTGTGAGCACTAAGGAGAAATTTCACCTTGATGAATTCCGTTGGTGCGGAATCAACTTCCCTCTCACAACTGTGGTCTCCAATATCCTCGTAAGTCGTTGAACGTAATGACCATTATGTTTGCTAGCGGTCAATCGATTATTTGCGTTTGAACTTTGTCGCGTGGTTAGGCGACGAATTTTATTCTCACTTCAAATGAATATCTTTCCTGCTGATATTGCCTAGAGATATACTTTCATAACAGCCTGACGATTTTTAACCTGGATTTATATCGATGTTTTTTCGGTAGCGATAATTTGAATCTTTGGATTTTTTCAATTGATCAAGCTACAATTCGTTAAAATTAAGCGTAAAGTATGAGGTCAGTTATTAGCTCAGTAACACAATTGTAGACACTCACACATTACCAAGGAAAACATATAACAACCACCATACTCAATGTGGTATTGCAGATTGATGTGAATTCAGCGTGATCATTAGTTGAAGTTACATATTAAAAGAGATTTCATGGGCTAAGAGAGGCACATTTTTATAAATAGAGACTTTTTGTAATAATTTTTTGTAATTGTCTCTTCGAGAATTTTTTCATATCTGTTCATTATCGTATTTTATCTGGACGTTTCCAACGCTCGTTCGTATTTCTTTATACGCATCATTTTTACTTGACTTCATTTTTCACTGAATTTTAGCCGCTGTTTCTTGATATATGTTCCTCTACTGCTGACTGCATTTCTCGGCGTCCTCTGCTTTTTTGAATGGAGCACCTTCAGGTTTCTTAGCGTAATTCAAATATAATTAGTGCACTTTGGCGTAATCCGCGTATACGTGAATTTGATTTCACCTTTTTTCACGATGTTGCATGACTACCATTGAATATCTTCTGCGGTTATTTTTCTCACGCTGAACCTTATCTTCTTCACTTTTCAAGACTTTCAATTTGAAGCTAGGTGACTTACAACTACACAAAAACTGGAAGGTAGTGATAACCAGTTTAATATAAATCAGTTGTTCCTAACCGATTTGTTCTCCTAATGAATATCAACATGAGCTGTCATCGTATATAGGCCAATTAGGTGCTGGAGGAAACTTGTGACCACTGTGATACAGCAGGGCCGCTGTGTTGGCAAATCGTCTCCGGAGATATAAGATAGACTTTGTGCTCCCAAATCAATTGAAACTAGTTAGAATATGTGAACAAATAAATAGGGTTGCAGAGGTTTAATAGTATAATATCTGGCCTTGCGCATACAATCTGCCAATTTTAAACTTTGATAAGCGCGTTTTATTAAAAGAATGGCATAGGTACGAAGAGGCTGCGGAGCATTATATTGTAGTAAAATAATTATTGAAACGATATAAACAGATAATGTAATATTGTGAAAAATAAAATGAACTCGAAATAAGACTTCGCAAAATACAAGAGGTTGAAAATCTAAAACCAAAGCTATAATACACTAAAGAGGATGCGAAAAACAGTAGCAATACACAAATATAAAATAAAAAAACCTCACCCCGCTTCACAGCTAGTCACAAAAAAACCAAAAGTGAAAGCTCATTGATTGTACATATAAAACAAAACAAACGAAAGATGATATATTAGGAATAGGAGAGTTAATCAAAAAAATTTGAAAAAAACATTACGCAGAAACAATAAATGACACAAAATAACAATAGAAATAAAACTGAAATGCCACGCTGGAAATCAAATAAGATTAATTAGCCAAATGAAACGATATAGAGTAGGAAATAAAGTAAAGTTTATATTTGTCACATGGAAGAGTTACTCAAAGTGCTACAATCAAATGACACATGAACATTTACTAGAATGCATGGAAAGTGAGAACTCCTGATAATCACTTGACACATGAAATACGCTTCTCCCTTTCCGAGAGGGTGTGAGCTCTACTCTCCACTCCGGGAAGATGTCACTGTTCCACGGAGAGAAATCACACACGTTCGACAATCAAAATCATCACAACCCACACTCCAAACAACATCGATTGAAGCTGTGAGCACTAAGGAGAAATTTCACCTTGATGAATTCCGTTGGTGCGGAATCAACTTCCCTCTCACAACTGTGGTCTCCAATATCCTCGTAAGTCGTTGAACGTAATGACCATTATGTTTGCTAGCGGTCAATCGATTATTTGCGTGTGAAATTTATAGTGTGGTAAGGCGACCAAACTTATTCCCAATTCACATCCATCGTATTCATGCTAATATACTGGAGACGAATACGTAAAACCATGTGCTCATATGATCTATGAAAATAACGTAAGTCCTTTATTAAAAATATACCTACCGTCAACTTATCGGAACAAAAAGTATAAATTATTAATTCTCCATAAAAAATTAAGGTAGGTATTCAGATATCAACAGAGAATCATTGTTGCATATATTTACAAATCACAAGGAAGGTCATAAACTATCACCATATTTAATGTGGTATTCCAGATTGGTGTGAAGACAGAATCATCATTAGATGGAGGTTCATGTTAATAGAGATTTCTAGAGTTAATGAGACAATTTGTTGTAGATGGAGATCCTTCAGTAATAATTGAAAGTAAGTGTCGCTTTAACAAAGTCTTGACGTTATTACGAAAATCCATGTTCTCTCTTTTCCTTGACTCTCAATTTGCTGTTCTTCTGAAATAAAACCATTTGTATTCAAAAGTCGTCCTGAGTCTGGATTTGAGGATTGAGAGAATACGTTCATCTGGGTTGGAGTTCAGAAAAGAGTTACTCGTGATTATTGCATCAAATTTAATCTAAATCTTTGACTGATGCATGTAATAAGCTTACCCCAGTCTTACAAAATACGTCAGATATTCAGAAAATGTTGCATTATTCACGAAGATTCAAATATTGACCAAACATTCTCAACTCACATCCATCGTATTCATGCTAATATGCTGGAGACAGTTGGATTCATTAATGTATTCATCGGTTTGATCACTGTTTCCTTTTGCGCCTATTTCTTCCGAGCTCTTTGCTCGGACTTTTTCGACTGGTGCATATTCAAACTAATTTTGATTTTTCAAATATATCTTGTGCAACTGGCTTCTCTACGTGTTCGATTCTTTCATTCAACGGACTTTCAATTTGATCTGTTTTTGCACAGAAATGCTTTCTTTTATATTTCAGCTGGTTTACAAACCTCTACTGTGGTTTCAATGAAATAATCACCGGGTGGATATACAGTCTTTAATTGGGAAATTCTCAACTTGACCTCTAAGCAGTTCTGCCTAAACTTCGAAAGAAACGGAGGAAGACTACTGTGCAATAACTGTTCAGAAACACCCGCGGAGAAAAATACTAATTCGGACGATATATAAGCTCCTAAAATGTTATGTGTAAAATCATCAAAACGAGATAAAACTGGGGAAAACACACGCAAAAGTGTAATATGCAATGGCCAAATCACCACTGAGAATAAATAGACTGCTATTCTGATTTTTTTGCGTTATACCCATTTCGCTGTGTATTATTTGTATTTTATCTTATTTGGTTCTGATTGTTGTATTCCTTGTCTTCCAATTTTGAGGTTAGCAAACCATATGGTCGCTTCTCTATAAACGTTATCTCAATATAAGTATTCCCTTCTCAGTCGTGTGGCTAGTAACCCCACCCTGTAAACAAAGTTGCTACAGAAACTTCAGCTTGATGAATCTCTTTGCGCCAGAAGAAAAAGTCTGTGTGTGGACATGGATCGTCCAAACTATGTACGAGATTGGCAAAGCTGCCTAGATTGCAAACGAGATGAAAAGATACGGAATTCAAGTACTGGGAATATGTGAAAGCAGATGAAACGGGAATAGACTCACCAAATTGTCAACGGATGAGTCAGTGATCTACTCCGGTCACCCAGAAGATAACCACACGCACACCGACGGCGTGGCTATCATGATGTCACCAACGGAAACAAAGGCCCTGATGCAATTGGAGGCGATCTCGTCCAGGATAATGACCGCCAGATTCAACTCCAAAGGAAGGAAAGTGTCAATCATACAATGTTATGCACCCACAAACAACGCAGACCTCGAAAAGAAAGAAGAATTCTACAGACAACTACAGGCAACAATGGACAATACTCCAGCTGGCGACATGAAAATACTAATGGGAGACATGAACGCCAAACTGGGACCAGACAACACAGGAAGGGAACTCATCATGGGTAGAGAAGCTCTCGGAGAAATGAATGAAAATGGAGAACTCTTCGCCGACTTCTGCGCCTTCAACGAACTAGTGATTGGTGGCAGTGTATACAAACACAAAGATATCCACAAGGCTACATGGGTGTCACCAGACGGGCAAACCAAAAACCAAATCGACTTCATCTCAATCTCAAGGAAGTGGAGGCGCAGCCTACTGGACACAAAAGCAAGAAGAGGAGCAGACGTTGGCTCAGACCACTATCTCGTACAAGGGACAATCCAAATCAAATTAAAAGCTTTCAGGGAAGGAGGAGCTGCAGATAGACCACAAGCCAAGTTCAACACTCAAAAGCTGAAGGACCAGGCTACAAAGGACATCTTCATTGCAAGCATAAAGGACAAAGCCGAGACACAAATCAACACCAGCGAAGAGGTCGGCGTCGAAAAGCACTGGAACAACTTGAAAACGGTGTGGAGCCAAACCTGCATAGAAGTTCTAGGCAGAAAAAAGAGACAGGACAAACAGTGGCTCACTACGGACACTTGGAAACTAATAGAAGAGAGAAGGACAGTGAAACAAAAGATTATCCAGTGCACTGACGAGCAACAAAAACAGGAGCTGAATGCAAGCTACAATACACTGAACAAAAGAGTGAAGAAGAGTGCCAGGGAAGACAAAAGAAAATATTATGAAACCATGGCAAACGAAGCAGAACAAGCTGCAGGCAAAGGAGACCTCGCCACACTCTACCAAACAACTAGGCACCTTTCGGGCAAACGTTCGACACAGATTAAGCCAATAAAGGATGACAATGGAAAGTCAATCACCAAAGAGGTGGAACAGAGAAAGCACTGGGCTGAACACTTCAAAAGACTTCTAAATCGTCCGCCACCTACAACGCGCCCAACAATACCAACAACGGAAGCAGAACTACCAGTGAACATCGACCCCCGACGAAATCAGAAGTCCTGAATGCAATCAAGATGCTAAAAACTGGAAAAGAAGCAGGACCAGATGGAATCCCAGCAGAAGCTTTGAAAATAGACCCAGAGACAACAGCGGACTTGATGACACCACTGCTGGAGAAGGTGTGGAAAGAGGGCAAAGTACCCGAGGATTGGAAGAAAGGATACTTATTCAAACTACCAAAGAAAGGAGACTTAAGTCAATGTAAAAACTGGCGTGGAATTATGCTTCTGTCCATTCCAAGCAAGATACTAAGTCGCATCATCCTGGAGAGAATCAAACAAGCCCTAGATGAAAAACTTCGACCGGAACAGGCCGGATTCAGGAGAAACAAATCATGTATTGATCAAATCGCCACTCTACGGATCATCATTGAACAAAGCTTGGAATGGCAGTCACCTCTCTATCTCAACTTCATCGACTTTGAAAAGGCCTTCGACAGCGTCGATCGAGAGGTCATTTGGAAACTACTTCGCTACTACGGGGTCCCATCGACAATTATACATCTCATCCAACAGTTATACGACAATGCTGCATGCCAAGTAATCCACAACGGGAAACTTACGGAAGCCTTCGAAGTGAGGACGGGAGTGAGGCAAGGCTGTCTACTATCACCAATGATCTTCCTGATTGCAATTGATTGGATAATGCGACAGACAACGGCAAACGAGGGAACAGGCATAAAATGGACTGACACAAAAGACTTGGAGGATCTGGATTTCGCCGATGATATATGTCTGATTTCCCAAAAACTGGAAGATATGCAAGTGAAAAGCAACAAGTTGGCAGAAGAAGCATCAAAGATAGGACTTCAAGTGAACATAGATAAAACAGAGGTGATGAAGATTCCTGGCCAACATAACAGCAACAACAACAACAGACAACAATCACAGCATAAATGGGAGGAACCTGAAAGAAACAACCTCCTTCACCTACCTGGGAAGCATCGTCTCAACTACAGGCGGAACTGACGAGGATATCAAAGCCAGAATCGGAAAAGCAAGACAAGCTTTCATTACTCTCAAGTCTGTGTGGAGGTCAACAGCTCTCAGCATCAAAAATAACATCCGGATTTTCAACTCCAATGTGAAGTCAGTGCTACTATACGGATCAGAGACTTGGCCAGCGTGTCATAAAGAGCATCTCAAACAAACTTTAGACCTTCATTAACAGTTGTCTTCGCTCAATACTCAAGATCAGATGGCCAGCCAGAAAAGATCAGCAACAGGGATCTCTGGCAATGAGCGAACCAAGCAGGAACCGATTGTGAAACAAATAGGCAGGAAGAAATGGAGATGGATTGGCCATACGCTGAGGAAAACATCAAGTGACATCACTAGACAATCAATCGTCGAGTGGAACCCGAAAGGGAAGCGGCGAGTTGGTCGTCAGTGCGAGGGTGACTTGGAGGAGGTCAAGTGAAGAGGAGATGAAAGCATGTGGGCAGACTTGGAGTGGGGTGAAAAAGTTGTCAGAAAACCGAAGGCAATGGAGATGCGCAGCTGAAGCCCTAAATTCCTCTGGGAATTAATGGATATAATAATTATAATTCTGATTATATGTATAATTCACAAAAGAATGCATACACACAAAAGCCACCATATTCAATGTGGTATTCCAGATTGGTGTGAAGACAGAATCATCATTAGATGGAGGTTCATGTTAATAGAGATTTCTTGAGTTAATGAGACAACTTGTTATAGATGGAGATCCTTCAGTAATAATTGAAAGTAAGTGTCGCTTTAACAAAGTCTTGACGTTATTACGAAAATCCATGTTCCCTCTTTTCCCTGACTCTCAATTTGCTGTTCTTCTGAAATAAAACCATTTGTATTCAAAAGTCGTCCTGAGTCTGGATTTGAGGATTGAGAGAATACATTCATGCGGGTTTGAATTTAAACACATAAAATTTATCATTATTTTTTCAAGTTACATATTTGATACAAATATTTGATAATTTTATGTAATCCACTTACCCGATGCTATTTCAAGTGCGTGAGTAAATGATTGAAGTTTATTCATATCGAATATCGTGATATGAACTAGGCTTCTACTCAATTCACATCCATCGTATTCATGCTAATATGCTGGAGACAGTTGGATTCATTAATGTATTCATCGGTTTGATCACTGTTTCCTTTTGCGCCTATTTCTTCCGAGCTCTTTGCTCGGACTTTTTCGACTGGTGCATATTCAAATTAATTTTGATTTTTCAAATATATCTTGTGCAACTGGCTTCTCTACGTGTTCGATTCTTTCATTCAACGGACTTTCAATTTGATCTGTTTTTGCACAGAAATGCTTTCTTTTATATTTCAGCTGGTTTACAAACCTCCACTGTGGTTTCAATGAAATAATTACCGGGTGGATATACAGTCTTTAATTGGGAAATTCTCAACTTGACCTCTAAGCAGTTCTACGTAGACTTTGAAAGAAACGGAGGGAGACCACTGTGCAATAACTGTTCAGAAACACCCGCGGAGAAAAATACTAATTCGGACGATATATAAGCTCCTAAAATGTTATGTGTAAAATCATCAAAACGAGATAAAACTGTGGAAAACACACGCAAAAGTGTAATATGCAATGACCTTATCAACACTGTGACTTCTATTCTGATTATCTGTATAATTCACAAAAGAATGCATACACACAAAAGCCACGATATTCAATGTGGTATTTCATATTGGTGTGAAGACAGAATCATCATTAGATGGAGGTTCATGTTAATAGAGATTTCTTGAGTTAATGAGACATTTTGTTGTAGATGGAGATCCTTCAGTGATAATTGAAAGTAAGTGTCGCTTTAACAAAGTCTTGACGTTATTACGAAAATCCATGTTCCCTCTTTTCCCTGACTCTCAATTTGCTGTTCTTCTGAAATAAAACCATTTGTATTCAAAAGTCGTCCTGAGTCTGGATTTGAGGATTGAGAGAATACATTCATGTGGGTTTGAATTCAGACACATAAAATTTATCATTATTTTTGAAATATTATCTAATAACATATGGGATTTATGAAATTGTCTTACCCCATGTTCCTTCTATTTCGTCGGCGTGGAATATATGATTCATAATATGGATAAACTTAAGTTATCTAGTAGCATTCAGATATGCATATTTATGCCTTATACAATTATGTCTGTGACAAATCACTTGATTCCTGTTCTCAAAACATCTTCGAGTATAAAACAAGTCTTCTAGTATATCTTCACTTACGTACAACTTAACAGTGACACATAAAATCAATGACGAAGTGTATGAAGTCAGTTATTAGTGCATTATCACAATTGCAGATAATTGCACATCACAAAAGAGGACATATAACAACCATCATATTCAGTTTGGTATTCCAGATTGATGTGAAGACAGTATGATCATCAAGTGCAGATACATATTAAAACAGATTTCATGGGCGCATAAGACAATTTAGTGTAGATATAGATTCTTCAGTGTTGATTCCGTGCAAATATAGGTTCAATAGACTTTTGCTGTCAGTTCAAATACACATTTTCTCTAATGTGTTTGTTACGCTATATTCCTTGTCAGTGAATTAATTTATAGTGTTTAATTGTCATAATATTTCCTTTTTATTCAGGAATAAAAAGTCGCCTTGAGGATTTGTAACAAGTTATTTTTGCATTGAATTTTATATTTTTCATTTATATTAATACAATTTAATCCTTGTCATTTTATACTTACCATATTGACCATCTTCATGAGTAAAGATGGAAATTTATGAATGCATATGAATTATGTAACTAACGAATCCGTTTGCAATTCCATGGGAGTGGGATCGTCCACGCCTCAAACACATTGTATCAATAAGTACTTCGTTTTAAACATCTGCTATCTATTCACAGCAAAATATCTCGGTTCAATTCAACAACGATTAGTTGGTCAGTGGAATCGCTCTAGTGTAAGAAATTGAATATTGTTCATGTTTGTCACATGGAAGGGTTACTCAAAGTGCTACAATCAAATGACACATGAACATTTACTAGAATCCATGGAAAGTGAGAACTCCTGATAATCACTTGACACATGAAATACGCTTCTCCCTTTCCGAGAGGGTGTGAGCTCTACACTCCACTCCGGGAAGATGTCACTGTTCCACGGAGAGAAATCACACACGTTCGACAATCAAAATTATCACAACCCACATTCCAAACAACATCGATTGAAGCTGTGAGCACTAAGGAGAAATTTCACCTTGATGATTTCCGTTGGTGCAGAATCAACTTCCCTCTCACAACTGTGGTCTCCAATATGCTCGTAAGTCGTTGAACGTGACGACCATTATGTTTTCTAGCGGTCAATCGATTATTTGCGTGTGAACTTTATAGTGTGGTAAGGCGACCAAACTTATTCCTAATTCACATCCATCGTATTCATGCTAATATGCTGGAGACAGTTGGATTCATTAATGTATTCATCGGTTTGATCACTGTTTCCTTTTGCGCCTATTTCTTCCGAGCTCTTTGCTCGGACTTTTTCGACTGGTGCATATTCAAACTAATTTTGATTTTTCAAATATATCTTGTGCAACTGGCTTCTCTACGTGTTCGATTCTTTCATTCAACGGACTTTCAATTTGATCTGTTTTTGCACAGAAATGCTTTCTTTTATATTTCAGCTGGTTTACAAACCTCCACTGTGGTTTCAATGAAATAATTACCGGGTGGATATACAGTCTTTAATTGGGAAATTCTCAACTTGACCTCTAAGCAGTTCTGCCTAAACTTCGAAAGAAACGGAGGGAGACTACTGTGCAATAACTGTTCAGAAACACCCGCGGAGAAAAATACTAATTCGGACGATATATAAGCTCCTAAAATGTTATGTGTAAAATCATAAAAACGAGATAAAACTGGGGAAAACACACGCAAAAGTGTAATATGCAATGGCCAAATCACCACTGAGAATAAATAGACTGCTATTCTGATTATCTTTATAACTCACAAAGGAATTCATGCACAGAAAGCCTCCACATTAAATGTGGTGTTCCAGATTCTTTACTTAATTTAATTAACGGCTCCAGAAAATTATTTGTCATTCCGAATTTATGTTTTCTTTCTTTTGTGTGTTACTCTTTAATTTTTCGTTTTGAATCGTTTTTTTTCAGATTTCATTCATCGTTTTTGATATTTGTTTTATCTATATAATTGAATGTTTTTAGATGCGTAGAATATTTTCTGTAATTTTTACTTACCCCACTTTAGAGCTTCGTAGATAAAGATGGAATTTTACGATTTCATATGAATTTATCTTAACAACGCATCAATTTGTGATTCCGTGTATTTTTTATTCTGTATTTTTTTTATATTATTGATTACAACTTGATTCCACACTGTATTTTTGGTACGAGTATGGAATTTTCAGCATGGTTATCGGTAGCCCAAATTTTGCAGGCCGACCATAGATATCAGGTGTGCGTCGGCAGGGGATCCTTTACTGCGATTCGGATCGTCCACTCTTGAAAGACGTCTTTATGAATAACTTCATCGTTTTAAATATCTGATTGCTATTCACGTTTCAAAAAAACTATATCTTCTTTTTGTGTTGTCAAAATTCATAAAGGGATCTAATTGCTTTAATTTCCTATTCACACCAAAATATCTCGTTTCAATTTGCCAACGACTAGTTAGCTAGTTGAATTGCTGTGGTGTATGAAACTGAATATTTTTATGTTTGTCAGATCGTAGAGATATTCATGCCCCACCTATTTAACTATCTTGCTTGTTTTCTAGTCCGTTGATATCCTGCGTGATGCTGGAGAGTTTGGCCTTGTGCTATGCAATTTACATCTCTAAATATTTCAAAGCGCTATAGAAACTTCGATACACATCAAACATTTTTAAATGCTTAAACTTCAATTAACAACAATCTTATTCTTCTCTCGAATTGGAGACTCAGTATGTCATAGTGGACTGGTGAAATCCTCCGGGAAGGCAGTCAGCCGAAGTATCTTCTGTAGATGAAATCAAGAGTAAAAGTGGTTAAGTGGAATGTCCGTACAATTTACGAGACTGGGAAGGCTGACCAGGTATTCAAAGACACGCAAAGATATTGCTTGGAAATACTGGATATCTGTGAAAGCAGTTAAAATGGATATGGATTTACAACATTGTCAGCAGGAGAGTCAATAATCTACTCCGGTCACCCAGATGACAACCACGAAGACACTGAGGGAGTGGCCATCATGATGTCATCAGTGGCATCCAAAGCCCTAATTCAGTGGGAAGCAACTTCATCCAGGATCGTGACAGAAAGATTCAACTCCAAAGGAAGGAAGGCGACAATTATCCAATGCTACACATAGTGCTACTAACAACGTGGAACAGGTAAAGAAGGAAGAGTTTCACAGAAAACTAAAAACAATAATGGACAATCTCCTAAGTGGCGACATCAAAATCCTCATGGGCGATATGAATGCCAGCTGAACCAGGAGCAAATAATAGAGGAGGAGAACTCATCATGGGTTGAGCGGCTCTCACTTGGAGAAATAAATGAAAACAATCAGTTATTCGCAGACTTCTACTCTTTCAGGGATTTAGTGATCGGAGTGAGCGTGTACAACCACGAGGATACACGCAAAACAACATGGAATTCGCCTGACGGACATACCACAAACTAAATAAATTTCATCTCAATGCTGCTCAAGGAAGTTGAGACGCAGCCTGCTGGATACAAAGTCGAGAAGGGGAACAGACATGGGCTCAGACCATCATTTAGTTCAAAGAACCTTCAAGCTGTAGCCTAAATGGGTGATAACAACTGGAGGCAGGCCACAATTCAAGTTCAACATTCAGAACCTGAAAGACTAAACTACAAAGTATGTTTTCATTACAGATCAGATAACAGCAAAATCGGACATGCTACATGGCATCACTGAGGAAACCTGTGTGAAAGAACACGGGAACTCGCCGAAGAAAAAACTCAAGGAAACGTGTAAGACTGTTCTAGGAAGAAGAAAGAGGCAAGACAAGAGATGGCTGTCAACGGACACCTACCTGGAAGCTAATGGAGGAGATAGGGACGGTGAAAGAGAAGATGACTCAATGCAAAGATGAGCAATAGAAGGAGAAGCTGAGTCCAATGTACACTGCACTGAATGAAGAAGTGAAGAATAATGCTAGAAAAGACAAACGACAATTCTACAACACAGTGGCTGGTGGCGACTGAAGCACAAATGGCCGCAGGCAAAAGGGACATCAAGAAACCATATCAGATACCCAGGTATCTATCCGGAAGAGCAATGAAAGATGTTCAAAGGAACCTCATCACCATGGGAAGAAACAAATCAAACAATGGGATGATCGCGTCAAAGGACTCTTGTATTGAGCACCACCGTCAACTAGCCCGAAAAGGCAGTAGGACCAGAAGGAATTCTTCCCGAAGCAGCCCCAGAGATTACGGCGAGTGTTCTCACTCCACTACTGCAAAAGTTTGGAAAGAAAGAAAGGTGTCTACTGATTGGAAAAAAGGCTACCTCGTCAAACTGCCAAAGAAGAAAGATTTAGACCTCTGCAAGAGCTGGCGTGGAATAGATTGGTTGTCCACGCCAAGTAATTACAAAGTTGCATCATCCTGGAAAGAATAAAGAGTGCAATGGATCCAGAACTCAACCAGGTCGCAACAAGCTGGGTTCAAGAAAGGCAAATCATGTGCTGATCAAATGGCAACTGTACGTATCATCACCACAGAACAAAGAAGAAAATGGCAGTCAAACTTGAAGCTCAACCTCCTTGATCGACTTGGAAAAGGCCTTTCGACAGACAGCGTTGTCTAAGAAGTAATTTGGAAACTGCCTCAGCACCACGGCATGCAACGCTCAAGTTTTTCTCAACGTCATCCAACGGCCATCTGACAGCGACACGTAGCAGGTGATCTACAACGGAAAACTCAGGGTTCGAAGTGCATACATGAGTAAAACAAGGCTGGCTGTCTATTATCACCGATGGTACTCTTAAGTTGTGTGGACTGCATCATGCGTGCACAAGGATCGAGGAGTCTTAGATACCCTGGATGACTGATAAGAAGACTCTACAAGATCTTGATTTTGTGGACGATATATGTCTAATGTCACATAAACTCGAAGACTTACAGGCGAACACCAACATACTGGCTGAAGAAGCAATGTGGTGGAAACAGGAATCCAAATGAACATAGAGTAGACGGAGATAATGAAGATAACCAACGTATCGCCGCACCAATCACCATCAACAGGAGAGACTTGAAAGGGGATGCCTCTTTCACTTACCCGGAAAGCATCGTTTCAACTACAGAAGGAAGCCAGTCAGAATCGGAAAAGTAAGATACGCCTTGATCAACCTGAAACCAGCTTGGAAATCTTCCGCACCTCGTCTCAGCATAAGGAAAAAGATTCGCATTTTCAACACCAGCGGGTCAGAAGCTTGCACTGCTTGTCACGAAAATGATTTCCAACAGGTTTTGGACTTTCATCAACAGCTGCCTTCGCTTCAAAGTGAGGATAAAAGTGGCCAGAAAGAATAAGAAACAAGAAACTATGTGAACAAACCAACAGCCAAGAGACAATCGCTCAAAAAATATGTAGAATAAAATGTAGATGGATCGAGGATACATTTAGGAGGCCACCGAATGACAACAGATGCCAGGCCCCCAAGTGGAATCCAAATGGGTGGCGACGAGTGGGTCGTCAGTGCAAGCGTGACATGGAGGAGATCATGTAAGGAAAAGATTGCCGTTCGTGCAGAATCAAGCGCACTCTCACAACTCTGGTCTCCACAATCCTCAGAAGTCGTTTAATCCACTCACTTTGATATTTGTCCTTTCATATTCGATTGTTTGTTTTGGATGTCTTCCTACTGATTGAAACCTAAATATAATCTATTTTTTGCTGGCTATTTGTGCTCCCTTCGTTTGCTATTTTCTTATTTGTTCTTCTGTTTTAAGTGGGTTTTATTTAGTGTCTCCATAAGATTATTTTTGTTACTCCTTTTTTTGTGTGATACCTGATATATGTTTACCTGTGTTTTGAAATGATTATAATTTCATTGATTTTCTGTGCATATTCCTTGGAATTTTGTAGAAATAAATTTCTTCTGATTATTTCTGTCTCTTTTCTTTCAGATTTATCTTTTTCTGATGCTAAATTCATGCAATCATTGGAATTATCAGACATGCTGTTTACTTACGGTCTTCTTCAGAATATTTGATTCAAATAAATGAATGTTTCATTATTTTTAAAGTTTTCATTTTCAATAGCGTTTTAAATGTTGAAATTATTTGAGTATTTTTCTGGAGTTATCATTTTACTCATGACATCTGAAGGATTCACGGAATTTACGCTTGTAATAGATAGTCTGTTTAATCTTTGTATAAAATTTCTTTCCCTGTTATTTTTAATTTTTATATAAAATGAACTGTATAACCATTGGAAAGGCTCCCGATTTTCTCTGATTTCACATTATTCTCTGTGAGACGAATGCAGACAGCTCTTTCGGAGAAATCTCCTGGGGAATCATAAATATCCTAGGATGCGCTTTTGGAATATTTATGCTTGGAAACACCTCCTTTCTAACTCAGGTGCAATGAAATTACTCACATTTAATCACATTGGTGCATCCTGTTCTGATTTCGTTAGGTCTTAGACAGAATGGCTCTTGAAACTCTCACATGCAATATGAATTGTCCAGGAATGAGTTTTACCACGAAGGAACTACGGAGCTACTGTTACCAATTTAACAACTGCTCAACACATTATGGACCATTTCATAACAACCGTTTTAAGTCCTCATCTTGGTTTATTGAATGAAAATCCAGCTTTCGTAGCTGAAAATCAAATTCACACGGATGAATCAAAGATAAATGAAGAATGGATCATTATACACCAGGGTGGGGGTTCTTGAATAGCACTTCAAACTCAGTAAGATCATGTTGAAAAATTCTACTGATTCAATTAATTCAGAAGTAATTTCTAGTCCGCACATCTCAGATAGATTCAACTGAAAAGATACAGCTAAAATTGACAAAAATATTGAACGAAATGTACGGTGAATCACTCATCTGTCCGGTTTCAAGACTTCGTACATTTACGACTCACTTAAAGCACACAAATAAGATATTTTACTCCAACCAACACTGAATATGATAAACTTTTCAGATTACTCATTCTCAAAGTGGCTGTTATAGGTTATGAACCAGTTGAGAAGAATCTGTCAAGAAGATTTGATTTTGTCTACTCAACCAGTAATGAAACTCAGCCAGTTATAGGAATTGGCAACTTAGACGTCGTTCCTTGCTCCAAAGCATTTCATCAAACGAAGAAGACCATACATTTCTATATAATTTAATTAAGTGGAGTAATGCAGATGTTTACATAACAATTCAAATCCTTCTTCAGAATCTAGTTTTCTCTTTCCTGCCTGCCAGTGGCAAAAGTAACACAGAGAATCGACTATACCTATACCCAGAAAATTTACATGGACTCCATTTTCAAGCCACTAACTTCAAATATTCATTTATATTCTGCATTTTATGCGCCCGTTTCTCGCACCTTCTCTTTGTTCACTTGAACTTGTCTCTCTTCTGCCTTTTCTGCCGACCCGCTGAGTTTCGCCTGGAAATTTTTGAGTTTATGTGACGAGATACACATATAGTCAGCGAAATTCAAATCTTACCAAGTCGTCTCGGCGGCTCAACGTATTCCTGTCTTCACTTCCATGTCATCGCTGAGTGTATTGTTTTGAATCATGCATCATGCAGCCTCACCACACAGATTCTGAATGAGGTTGGTAAGGCTTCAGCGCACACAGTAGTATTGAGACGGTTACATAACTATGCCATTTCAAAGTCAACGTAGTTTAGATAGATATCCAACTGCTATTGTATAGTATCCATCTCCTTAATAAATTTAACTAACATAAACTTTGATATACGATTTAGCGTATCCCATTATTCCTCGGTTCGAGCGAGTAAAAACATTAGATGCGCTTTTCATGGAATAAATCATCTACACAAGCATAAAAATATGTAAAGTTGATTTCATCTTTTTATCTTGAACACACAGACTATTGGGAACTCTGTCGACTTCCAAACAAAAACCTTATATAAGACAGGACGATTTAAATGTATGATGATATTCAGGCAACGAACTACAGCACTTCAATAAGTATCATTGTCAGGACTATCTAAACAAACCCATGTGAAACTTTACCTTACACTTGCAAAATTCAGGTGTGGTTCAGTGATCACATTTTACAAACTGGTCTGAAATTATCTGACTTTGAAAAGGTTTTTGACAAGTTGGCAATATATGATTACATAAAACAAACGAATAACTCTGGAAAGAATTGTGTAGGATTTTATTCGTATTTCAACTTACCTAGAATGACTGAAAGTTATAGGTCGCAGAAATAAATTATTTTCGTTAAAGCTTCGTTTTGACATCTCATAATCTCAGACATTTATGTTGGAAGTCAGCCTCTTGAAATGATGTTTCAAAATCCCTTTTAAACTATTGGTTCGCTGATGTTTTCTCTTGGTATGCACGGTACAATGAAGAGGGTGTATGGAGAAGACAATCCTTGGCACGCTTTTAATAATATTGTTTCTAAAATCGAGACTGCATTGTCATCTTGGGTCTGCATTTGCAGGAACAAACACTCCTTGAACGCATGGCCTACATGAAATTCACTTGTGAAACTAGTCAATGCGTTCAAAATTAGACATGTGTAACGCACCACATTACGAGGTACCGTAGTGATTTGCAGATACAAAGAAGCCACCGCAGCCGAACCATGCTGAATACATTATGGTAGATATTACTGGAAAGGTCAGTGATGAGTCAGAGAATTATATGGAATTCACTTTGCTATTCGTCAACGGCCTTTCTTCACAAAAGAACATTGATGTGGTCTGTGAAACTCTGTTACGAAATGACATGAGGTTATCGGGAGACTGTACAATGAACGTACAGTTTCAGATTAACAACAGCATGTTTATTCAGACTGAAGGCGAAGAAATAGGTTCCCTTATTGTTACTCTTACAAACGACATATTTATGAAAACTGTTCATTGACAAAAGCGATCAATAAAATACGGTACTACTATACCTACAAAGATATGCGCTGTACATACCTGTAATAATAAGTCAAATTTACTGAGTTTAAATTGACTTTTATAGTAGCTGTGTGCAGATCACTGTGTAAAAGTGTCTTTAGGATTTATTGCTGTAGAAGCGATAGATGCTGGGAAATAAGTCGGTTTAAATATCTCTTGTTGTAAAATGAGAACTTTTAAATTACTGAAACAGAGTAAAACAGTACAGCAAAATATGACTCACGTAGCTGTACTAAAGCGAAAAGAAGTACAAGAGATGCAAGTAAACAAGATTTATTAACTCACATTATATTATTAAAACGAATACAATTATTAATATTTTAATCTACACTACTACACGCTGGTGAAAATCCAGATATACAAGATGGAAAAATGAAATACTGAAGTGGAGAAAATATAAGGATCCAAGCGTTTTCGTAAGACTGGGATTCAGTTCAAAGAGAACGGTAGACATACGCATTGGATTATTCAAGCCATATAGCGTTTGCAAGCTTCATTATTGAGGTATCATTATAACGAATTCTTTGTCTAAACTACATTCTGTTTGCAGCTGGATTAAACCTATTGAGCAAGTTTTATTGGGTGCTGTCTGAAAATGTCCAAGTCAGTATTTCACTTTTCAACATAATTTAACTTTTCAATTTCGTGTGGTGATATAAACCAAGTTTGTGCTTCAATTCTTCCACATACACTCATGAAAAACACTATTTCGAAAAAAGCAGAAGAATATTGAAGCCTTATATGTGTAGACTGATAAAAAGGTTCACAACATTTAAAAAATTTAAACAAATTTGGCGCACGATTCAAATTGAAAAACGATTAAGTCAACGATAAACATTATGAACTGAGAAAGTCACATGAACAAATTTTTATTCTCTTCACCATATATATCTAAAATTGAAGTGTTTACACAGAAACATCAAATAGAAATCCAAATTAAGTCATATCGTTTGAGCGAAATTGACGAGGAGAGGGCATTCGAATAGCCTGAATATTTTAGTAAATTTATGTTGAGAGGAATTCGAAGCAACTTTCGACTACTTAGCCATTTAGTGTGTGACAAGAATGATAAAGACTCATGACAGAAAGTATATCTGGCGTGAGTGCAGCTAAATTCAGAGGGGAATATAGGAAATATCAAATATGTTAGGTTTCTTTTGACACTCTCCAACCTTGTTAGAAAGGACGTTTAGAATATGTATACGACGCATTCTTCCGAAAAATGATGTTGCACTGACACGACTAATTCAGTCCACAGAGTGATGGCTTGGCCTGGAACTACATGACGATTGTCAAATGATTTTCGCTAATAAATCAGTTTGTAAGATGTCTAGTTGAAATAAAACTTGTTAAATTCAACGGGCTCACATATACCAGAAGTAGATGCTTATTCGTCCTTTCTCTAGTACTGACAGCAACACATTCAAACATTTGATCAATATCAGTGTATAATAAATATTCTCATAGTAAAATTTAGGACAGTACTTTTAAGCAATGTCATTTTCAATTACATTTCATCAGGCTTAACTCCGATGCACATAAGTTTACAAATAAATATTTGTCAATAGGATAATAAGATTGTGCGTATAAATTGTGCAGTCAGCCATAAAAATACTAATAATGTTGACTCTATCAATAATAAAGATGAAAATGTGGAGCCATCTGTTATGAAAATAAGAATGAAAAACAGCATGAGTGAACAACCAAATGTTCAGGTAGAAGTAGTCGATGAAGCATGAGGAAAATAAATGGACCGACTAAGTAGTGCAAGATTGCACGGGGAGTAAATAAACTATGCTTTAATGAAGACGTTGTAAGAAGATAAGATGGGGGTTGAAAGTATTCGTACGGGATGGCGGTGACATCATCAGTTGGTTAGGTCTAAATAGGCCAGGATAGCGATGATGGTCCTACCAACTTCTCTTGAAATCATAGTTGAGGTTTAGTAGTTCGGATGCCTATCGCCTCAACCATGTATAGCAAAGGAATATGAAGTCTACTAAAAAGATTTGGTGAGATACGATACATCGCTTTGAATGCTTTCGTTTTCTTCACTAGATGACACTTCTCAACGTAATTTGACAAAATGGAGCTACAAATGGCTTTTATTTCTCCCTTGCAAAACCACAGTGGAAGACGTTCACTAACACGTTGGCTGAGCTGTGTAGTAGTACGCACAACATAACTGTCAACACAGGTGCAGTTAGACTGATAAATACACATAAATGTGGTAAAACTATTTATCTTATCCTTCGTTTGCATCCCGATTTTCGTTAGCTAGAGTATGAGAAACATAATTTCGCTTAGTAAAATATATTTTGTATTCCTTGGGATTGGGTATGGTATGTCATCTCAGTTTACTGGTCTCTTTTCAATTTTAACTTTACAATTTTTTTGTTTTGCTTGTGTAGGCTCAGGTTTTTTCTTCAATATTTTCTACCTGTTTTTTAAAACGAATCGGTTGTTTCTTATTCATATATGATTCATCGATTTTCAAGTATAGGTGTTTGCAGGGACTATGTTTGATTGTTATTAGGATTTCATCCTGGTCTAACATCAATTACAATACCACTGGACCAGTACTCACAGATTCATGAATTTATTCAAATTGCTTTTGCGAGTGATCAGCCGCACATTTGTTTCTTGCTGTGCTCGTCAGGTACTTGCGACATTTCGCTTATATTTAGTTGGCATGTAACTAAAGATATGTGTAAAGCACTCTGAATGTGCTTTTAGTATATACGCTTCTTCCTAGTAGCACATCTTCTCACCCACTTATCAAGATGTCCGGAAAATGCAGTTTATTATCCTGTTTTTCTTCACAGGTAAAAGTAAACGGTGAATTGGAGCCATTAAATTTCTTCAAAAATTCGACTGTTTTCGCATTCTCAATAACTAAAACAAATATGTCATCATAATAGCGTGAATACGCATCCATTGATGTTGTCTTTCAATCTCCCATCTTCACGTTTTGCGAGGGACAATTCAGCTAGCATTTAGACTAATGATAAACCCTTATCAATATCAACATCTGAAAAACAAGGTTAAAATTCTCAAGAAAACAGTAATGAATGTTAATCGAAATGCTTTGCATTTATAGCGAATTTCAGCTAGTTCCATTTGTCTTCAAGCATGAAAGTTATTCAGATACAAGTTCCTTTCCAATCTCTTCACGAAAACTGCACAAACTCGTGGATACCGAAAACTAAGATAAAGAGAGGTTTTTGACAATAGATAACGCCAATTAACCATTTCGACCTATCAGGGGAATGGTTTGTAAAAGACCAATCATAAGCAAAGCGATTTATGGTGAGTGCAGTGCTCAAATAGCCTTTGAGAATAGATAACTTGAACGTTGCATGAGATGATACGAGGAGTGGTTCGAAAGGCTTACACTCACTGCATTACTTCAACATCCAATGCATACCAGATGTGATACTGACATCCGACTTCCAAATGAAACTGAAGTCATGCAAGTCTGCAGTTTAGAAGGAAGTGTGACAGGTGGATAAAAATGCATAACTCGAGAAGTGTATGGGTGTGGTGGGAACAACATTTTGACTCGGTCTTCTAAGACGTCAGTCAGTAATTCGCAATCCGAAATGGTCCGTTTGCACTGATATTATATATTGTTTGCCCCAGCTTATGAAAAGACAGGCCATCCCTCCTGTGAAATTCATTCTGAGATTGGCATGACTAACATAGTTATGGGTTCAACAATCAGTCGTAGATTAAGTAATGCTGTAGAGAGACAATTTTAGGAAAACCGGGCAGCCTAATTGATCAAATTTTCAGTCTCTGCCAGATCCTGGAACAAATGCATACTTACCAGAGTTTACTACTTGACATATTTCTGGACCTGAAGGAGACATTTGACTGTTTCGATCCAGTGGTGTTATGACAATATCTGTTTGTGAAGGGACTATATGGAACTTATTAAGAGATTCTACTCTAATCCACACAGCCCTATTAGAGCCTAAAGAGAATGATTATCTGAAATGATACAACCAGTGTAATCCACTAGGTGTGCCTATTATCACTACTTTGCATTCATTCCATGATAAATTTACTGATGAAATCGATTAGAGGTGACTTAAGAAGCTCAGGGATTAATTTGTATCACGCAACACTCTAGTGGACTTAGACTACGCAAATGATATTTCATTTCTGAGTGAAAATGCTGAGGGAATTAGAGTCTTTCCATCACTTTCAGCAGAAATCTCGGTATGTTTATCTTGTGATTTGCCGCTCTCTTTTGTAAGAATATGCTGCAGTACTGTTTTGTACCGGCTCTTTGTCTAATTTTAAAGAATCAAACGGTTGAATATGTTGGGCCTATCGCACATCTTGGCAGTTGCACCAGCCCCAAATGACTGATTGCTCGTGGAATATATGGGTAAACGATTCGTGTTGCACTTGTCAACTCACGTCCTCTTTGATGTAGAAGTATTTTCAAACTATCAATAAAGGAAAGCGTACGCTGCCCAACAGTTTACTCTGTTCTTCGTTACGGCTGCGAGACTTAGCCACCGAGACTAAAACATCTGGAGAGACTAGACATTTCGAACTAGAAGCGGCTGTATTCTGTCTCCTGTGTAAGGTGGTATAATATAGTAAGGAGTGTTGAGCTCAGGTGTGCAGTGTCAGACGAAGAGACACGCTTATCGACCAGGCTGTCAAACTGCACCTACTGAGGTGCCTAAAACACGTATTCCTCATGCTGGGTTTTCGCCTTATTCGTCCAGCTATGTTAACTGACACAGAGTCAAGGTTATTCATTTCATCCACACATCCCCGTTCACCATATTTCCTTTGAATTTTTAACTCTCTCTTGGAGTTCTATTTTGCAGTGAGACAAATGGAACTGCTGCACTGTAGTGAAACGATTCAAAACAAAAACTCAGTAACACATGACAAACGTTGGATTCCAACGAATTTAAACAGGTCATTTACCTCCTTCATCCGGAGAGTGGCCGGTGTGAAAACACATTTAAAGTAAGAATAAAGATAAAAATATGATCAAATTATGTTGTTTCACTCATTATGTTAAAGAATATTTGGTAATTCAATTTCAGTAGGAATTACGTCGATTACATTGAAACTTTCCTGAGAAAACACCTTTAGACAGAAAGTCACGATGGAAAATATGACTGACTTAGATGGGAAACGTTACACTGAAACATATTCCCAGTTCAACAAGGACTAATCGGAGATATCAAAATTGAACAGTCCTTCTCTAAACACAGTTTTCATTCAGGTAATTAAATGCATTTCTTAAGATACGTATATATATTTACAGTGACAGAGTGATATAAAAGCTGTATTAATTCATCTCGGAATAAAGGAAGAGAGCAAAACACGTTGATTAGGTAAGTAATAGTATGCTGCCACATAGAAATCGAATACCAAAATTAGAACTATCCGACGTTCAGTAAATCTTACAAGTACCCGGAGATAAGATGAAAAGATTGCCAATGTCATGATGAATAAAATACTCAGAGTTTACTGAACAGCCGAAAGTCGTGCGCTATTGTCACTATAGTTAACAAGCTCATTCTCCCACTCCCATTTTCTATAATTATATATGATTAAAACGCACTTCACCATCTCATAAGAGGACATCAAACGAGCAGTGAGCTATCTTTCATTCACATAAGGGCAGCGAGTAGTTCGTGATGATAACATCAAAATTACTTACTGGTTAGTTACCGGGTTATGTTACTCAACATGGCAATTAGGAGCTGTTTCGCTTCAGTTCTGCTGTTATTTAGGTGTATCTATAATCATCACTCATCATTTCAATGCTAGATGTGGCTTGCTGGGCCAGACAATAGGCCTTTAGCCACTTAGTTATAGGTTCCAGTCGCGTTTGACCTGCAAAAATGAATTATATCATCAGGTCTTATATAGAAAGTGTGATTGATCTTTTTATTCTCTGGCATTTTGAGTGGCATTTGAGTGGTCGAAATATACTGTCATATATTAAATGCGAATGGGCAGAATTGGGTGACATCCTGCATTAAATTCTGATTACTAAGTATCAATTGAAAATGTATACATACCCTTTGCTGGTGAATAAATCGAAAACACTAGGTCACGTCACTGTAACTTAAGATTGTATACTGTGGTGGATTAATAATGGAAACATTGATGACGAATCAAAACTTACCAGAAATGAATGTGCTGGTCTTCAACATAGTGTCACGCAGCCGCTGACATCAAAGCATTGATGCTATACTTTACTGATACATGTTCAAGTGTCTCTGATAGCTGGCTTAGTTGACGTGAATAGCACGAAATATTTGCGCAAGTTTGTTGATGGCAAAAATGTGTCTGTTCTTTTCGCTTTCTTGTTATTCCCCACAGATATATTCTTGAATGTTTCTACTTCTAATTCCTTAGGCTATATTTTTTTCTAGGAATTCTAAATATGTTCTTTATGTGCGTTTGAGCATCTGTGAATCCATGGCTTTATGATCACCACTCAATTGGATTTCCGTGTGTATCTCATAATTTTATCTTAACATTTAAAAGTTAAATATTCTTTTCGACTAAAGGGTAAACAGCATGTGCAGGAACCTAATTCTTATCGTTACAAAGGACTAAGAGAGAACCTTCATATGGCAATAAATCCTTGAATAAATTTGTTGAAATGTGTGCTTTTTATGAAATGTTATTCAGGTTATTTTAATCATATATTGAATAGCTTTACATGAAATAAATTCATAGTGTACCGACCTCGGGTAATACTCAGTTAGCATCTTTTGGCAACGCTGAAATCAAAATTATTAGGAATACTAAAATTTAAGTGTTGCGAACTCACCTGCAACATTGACTGGAAGAAAATAAAATTATGAAATATTCCTGCAAATTAAGCTGTTAGTTCTTAAAAGTACGCGATAATGCATAACAATTTTTTTTTTAAGGTTACAATTAAAATTATATTTATTTAAAATTCCACAATACGCTTTTTACTAATCTGAAGTCTAGTTGATTTTGCTTATAATTTTATCTCTTTTAAGCCAAAGTGAATGCAAAAGTCTTACTCGAATGACTAACATAAATTAACCTGCTTCAAAGTGGACTCCGCATTTAAATACCCACCTCCAGCTAGACATCTGTTTATTTGATACCTTTAACTACTTATTGAATTATACGAGATGTCACTTAAATCAATCAGTGGTGTTTCCTAGGCCGATTGAAGTGTCACACAAAACGGATGGCTGCACATCTGGTTCAGGGCCAGGCTCATCAATTGTGTACCTCTTCTGAATCAGCCCAGAAAAGTGGAGTAGCTCAAACCACCTAAAATCTGGATAGCTACATGGGCGAACTGGCGATACATTGAACCAAATTCTGTGGTGAAATCCTACGACGATCTGTGTGAGTTGCAAATTTTGAGTTAATTTTGAAATCGAGAATATTCTGGCACGGTTTATAAACACGTAATATTTCTTGAAAGCAATCACGATCCAACTTATTTATCATTTGCGCCAGATCGGTAGGATTCTTCCAAATTTCACTCTTGTCTGGAAGTCAAATAAATAATTTATTCAGGAATGAAAAAGTAATCAAAACTGGTGTCCACAAAGCCAGAATCCAACTTTGATGCTTCATTAGGCTCTTGAATTACTCAACAAAAATTAAAAAATTAGAACCTCTTAAACATTTAAAATAATCACAAATGATACACAATAAAGCAATAACATAAGCTACAAGCATATACCATAAGCCTCGCTTCTATGTATGCTCGTTGTTGAAGTATCAGCTGCACTTCCACATTTCTGGTCTTCGCTATCCTCAGTAGTCCTATTGTGGTGAGAGCAGGCTGCTAGCCGATTGGTTGGCACTAATCTACGTTAAGGTCTAGGTCACTAATATGGGCCGTGAGAAAATATGAACAAGCCTGAGTCAACAACCAATCACAGCAAAGTTAACGTGGCAGAATATGATTCGCAGAGAGAACTCTATTTGTCAAGGAATCCCGAAACAACCAATCAGAAGCCTGCGTTTGTCTACCTAAACAACCAATCAGATGACTGCGCTTGTCTATAATAATGTAGTTGAAAGATGTATAAATACGTGTTGATTTTCATAATAAAACGATCTGTTGCCTGGCCCTTGTCTTCTTTTGTTACATTTGGTGTCGCTGCCTACCGACAAATGAAAAGCCTATACCTTGCAGTTTTTGATGGAGACATATGGATCTTCGGGCAGGACTTCAAGGCTTCTACGCATTTGAGTGGCGTTCAAGATCTGTCAGCGATGGAGCTGCTACTTGAGACGCTGCTGGGAGGTCGGGCGGAAGCAGCATATGAAGGTGTCGGCCGAAGTATGGACGAATGTTCGACAGGGTCAGGCAAACAGTTTCCAAAGTGGGAAGGACCATATATGGTCACTTCGAGATGGGGTTACGCAGACACAGTCGCAATGGCGAACAATGAGAGGCGCGTGAACGTCAGCGAGCTCCAGAAATGGATACAGCGAGACAAGCCAACGATGACGCCTGCGCCAAGTAGATCAAGCCGACTTCAGTCGCACGTATTTGACGGGGGGACGAGTGTGGTGAGAGCAGGCTGCTAGCCGATTGGTTGGCACTAATCTACGTTAAGGTCTAGGTCACTAATATGGGCCGTGAGAAAATATGAACAAGCCTGAGTCAACAACCAATCACAGCAAAGTTAACGTGGCAGAATATGATTCGCAGAGAGAACTCTATTTGTCAAGGAATCCCGAAACAACCAATCAGAAGCCTGCGTTTGTCTACCTAAACAACCAATCAGATGACTGCGCTTGTCTATAATAATGTAGTTGAAAGATGTATAAATACGTGTTGATTTTCATAATAAAACGATCTGTTGCCTGGCCCTTGTCTTCTTTTGTTACACTATAAAGGAAACATGATGACGACTAATTACCACAAATAAATGCATTGTTTCCGCGTGCACCTCTAATTCTGACATGGTGATTAGGCATATTCCAAGTTGGCTTTCATATGATGCATACCACTATGAGAGTTGCTACGGTGTTTTAATTCTGATGTATACGGAAACACCGATAGAATAATTACCTAGAAAAACCATAATCTCACGCTTGTTTTGCATTTCAAAAGGCAGTTTTATAATTGTTTCAGCTCTGTTTAAATGGAAATACTTGGAAATTCCGTTCCCTGAGTGGAAAAAATCATTAATATCATGCCACTTAATTTACGTGATTCTTTGGGTCGTCAGAAGTGCGTATCCGGTTGATTAACTGTTTACTTACGCAATGCTTTAACATAACGTACAAAAATGAATACAGAGTTTCTTCCAATAAAATGTGCATAAGAAGCGAGTCATTTGTGCTGATCATTACTAAGAATATTTTTCTGATAGTTCCCTGTTATCTGTCGTTACTTTAGATGTTCGTTTATTACAGTGCACAGGTAATAGCTTCTGATTATAAAATATTCACATATTCCACTTTTACGAAACACATTCACAAAACGTCCTGTTCGTTCTGAAATTTATACAGAGTTTACGCTCAACAGCTGTTGTAGGAATTCATATTTACATTCTGTGCCTATACGTCTCATAAATCGGTCGGATATGATTGCTGTATCCTTAATACCTGCTTACAGATGGGCATTCTAAGGAGCACTAATGAAAACCTGAATTGTTTTGATCTAGTAATAAATGCAGGAGTTACTTAAAGATTGTAAAGTTTTGAAAATATCTCGTCTTGAGAACATTGTGAAGAAAAATTGATCACATTAACCGCTTATATCCATGCGTTTAGCATTATTTCAGAAAACTGATTACTGGCCACATCGAAATAACATTAGTCCTCAGTGTCTTCTTGATGTGTGATAAACATAGTTTCAGCTATATTCATTTCGTGAAGAGTTATGAATGAGAAATTATGGACATCCCAGTCAATCAACAAACTTTAGAAAGGAATCGATTTCTAAATCCACTTTAATTTACGTTTACTTCACTTAGTCAGATACTGCCAGTTATTTATGAATTTCAGGTGGTGAGGAGATGATTACAATTAAGACGTAAATTGAAATTGTGGTTTCCTGATCCTGAAGCTGTCACTGGTGAGTTGGTGACCTCGGAATCAACAAAGATACTGAAGAATTGATTATAAATTACTCATATTTCAACTTACCTGTGAAATCTACAATTCAAGCAGTGTGAATGTTTGGTAAATGGATTAAATGATGACATACACTTAAAATTTCTTATCCAGCACTGCTACTCAGACTGATGCTTGGAAATATCATTGTACTTTCAGTGCTTTATGTTACCTTTAATATTGGCTATGTGTAATGCGCATGGCGTCTTTTTCCCTTTATTTTGTATGGTATATTATTATTGTAAAATTCTGAATATACATACACAGTCCTAAGTGATATTCTTCAAGACAACTTCATCACACATCTCTAGGTGTCTGAACGTCGAGACTTGGCACGTTGTTTCATAAAATCTTGCAACATACCTTACAAACTAGAATTTGCTTTCATGAACACATCATTCATGCAGACACAGCATCTAGTGTTCTGATGAAGGGATGATCGCCTGATGACATTTATTTTTGACGAGACCAACATTTGAAAAATCAATATATGATGAAGTCACAGATTTAATACGATTTGCTTTACTAACTTTCACATACTAGAATGGGATGAGTATGAAAATAGAATTTTGTATATAAATTTATGAGTATGTGATTTTGTGTGCGTCCCGGACCTTTCATTTCATGAAATGATTACTCATACAACTGCAAAAATCAGTAAGATTGCGGATTTTGTGATAACTTATGAATAGTTCATAAGCACTTTAAATATGTTTTCTGTAGTTGATTCATATTTATTGTAACAATATCCATTCTCCAATGAAACTCTGAGTCACTTGAATGAATATACGTCTCAAAGTATCATGTATATGTATCAAAGAGTGAGACAAAATTACCATTTCGAATACACTACCGACAGTCATTTCAAGGGAGATATATTGTTAACATTCACTCATACGTTTAAATTCCTCCATTTGAAATTATCAACTTTTGGAAATATCAACAAGGGAGCCTTTTCCTTTTTACAGAATGACTCTTTCACTAATGTGTAACTGGGAATTTTACAGTTAATAAAGTTCAACCGTTGTGTAATGCCGTATAGGACCACTCACTACTAATTTGCATGTTTTATCTTAAAATCTGTTCCACCAATTCAGAAATTAGAATTCCTGAATACTGGCTAGATTTACGGCCTGTCACCTTCACAGCAACATTTCATGAAACCTACTAAAAGTGATCTTAATAAAGTCACTCAATGAACAGCTGTTGGTCTTTCTTATGAAGAGCTCACTTACATACAGTATCTTCATAAGTGCAGACAAATATATATGAAGGGGATTAGTGTTTGAATAATAACACTTGACGTGAAAAGAAGAGACTCCAAATAGCACATCTACATACATCTTAGGACAAACTTCATTGGTTTATTAGGATAAACGTTCACAGGTGGAGTTAGATTTCAGTTAAATTTCATACTAGTTGTCAAACTAAGAAGGATAAATCAACAGCACTTCACTAAACATAAAACACGGGTTTCAATGAAGAAAGTGTTCCCTTCAACGATTTGATTTTTCCAGCTGTACAATAATACTTAAATAGGGATTACAATAGACAGTATCAAATAAGTTTTGTTATGTGTGTTACAATTTGTCAGTGAGTAGAATCATCCCAGTGAGCCATTATTAGTGTATATGATTATAAATTGCAAATATATTAGGAATATGAATGAATTAATGTTAGCACTGTATAGTTTACAGGAAGTTAACGCACTTTTAGAAGTGCGACTTTGTTCGGTTAAATATTATAGAACAAAGAGGTAAGATGTGTGAACTAACGTCAGTAGAATTAGTAGCATGAATTGTAATGTGGTAAAAAAAATAAAAATAAATAACAACGAACAAAGATGAGTGAGGGAATTTCTTGGACCATGAGGTAAAACTAGGATCAAGAAAATGAAAAGGAGCGTACAGATTGTGTCAGCAGTCAATAGTTTTTTTGATATTATGCAATGTCACATCTTCCACTACATCAAGAAAGTGCACTACTTATAAATATCAAGTAGTATGAAGTCAAACGAAAGAAAATGTAGTGACGAATAGTGAAGAAACAGTTCACGCTTCAACTTTAGTACCAGTCTAGTTTTGCTAATCTACCTTCTGGTAAGCCGCTTAAAATGCAAAAACATACTTTCGAGACGTCCTCACTCAACTTCGAGTAGTTCAGCAGTTCACCGTTCTGGATGGAAGGCAGCTTCAGGAGAACATTTCCTAATTCACTTACAACCAGCTCTACAACTACCCACAAACTTTCATTTTCTGTTGACATTCTATCCAACGCGTCACCCTCAAACAAGGTACTTATCAACTTCCATTCCTGTTGCACATGCGAGTCTGGCTTGTGGTATCACCTGAGGATCTCCTCAGGGTTTACTCATCATACAGCTAAATTAATATGCCCGATGACAGAAATGGTCACAAATCTGATTGATTGTTTGAGGTAAAACATAAGTTGACATTTCGAGAATATATAGAACGGAATAAACTATGTATCTACATATTCATCGGTATTTCTATACATGGACTTACTTTTTTTGTCTTCTACAAGGCGATCATTTTCAATATTTTAAGTATTCTACCATCTTTTTAGCAAAATGAAATAAATTATTAAGACGTTTATTCATATCTTCACAAATGATTAGGTTAGCCTTAACCCAAATTTCTTTTACATAAGCTGAATCTTTCTTTCACATATCTCATTTCATGGCGCTAGAAGACACTACACGTCAATATGTTTCTAACTGGTTAGCGAATACATGTTGAAAACTGAAAAATGGAGGAAGTATTCATCCACTTTGTAAATTTTACTCGGTAAAATTACACAAAGTGGCATCAAAAGATGCAGGAAAACACTTGAAATGCCCGGAAATCTGAGTTCATAATAGACGCTGGCTATATAGGATAGGCTGGTTTTACCTTCCAATGAAGATGTCACAGTACAATTTTCTCACGGAAAATGTAAGAATTTCACACAATAAAGAAGTTAATGGATGATATACGGTCAAAGGATATGCAAAGCCAATGACTACACCTCTGAATGAAGTCTGCTTATCATGTGAAGAAATAATTAGCAATAAGTCACACTTAATAATAAGAAAATTAAAGAAAGACAGACTTAACTGGTTCAGAATTGTGAAAGGATGCAACTAGCAAGTTCTTATGAAACGGTATTTATACGCGCGTTTTATAACTGTAAATACATTCATTAATAAATATTTTTTCTGATGCTTGCTGTATCTATCACGTTCAGGTCGATGTTCCTTCATCATTCAGTCTCCGTATGATGATCTGGCTTAATGATTTGCTTGGGATCTACAGGGGCATAATTTTCAGTTAGTTCTTGCATTGACATTCATCATCATGCCTTGTCACTTTCACAAGGTAGCGTTGTTGAAGTTGTCAGCAGCAGTGAAACCAAAATGGTAACGTGTAAATAGGTATCGTATATGTAAATGCTGCTTAAAAACTGTTTATTTGACAAGATGATTATGGACACTACCTTATATACAAATAAGTGACAGATTATTTACAAGTTAGTGCACATAAAAATCTAAACATACTACTCACCTTCAGCTGTAAATGTACAGACCTTACAGATTCCAGTTTTACATATGATTCCACATGGAACATTTTCACAGCAGGTATTTAAAGGAGTAACTATGAATTTGTCCCCTTGTGATGGTCTGGCCTAATGATGTTGTTGGGGTCTGAAGAGCCATTATTCCATGGTAGTTGCTGCACTGACATACATCATCTTGCTTTGTCACTTTCCCAAAGTAACAGTTATTCGACTCGCTGTGCATCTCCTCATGTCTTCACAGCTTCTACACTAGTGTTGTTATAATTTGAGTTGACAGCTATGCCCGTAATCACAGCGTCCTAAACGTGATTCTTGAACACTCCCAAATTTTTAGGTTAACCTCATCTTTACGTACTATCAACCAAATTACTAATTCATTCCACGTATCGTCCCAGTGCTAGATATTGGGATCTTCTGTGATTGCAGCATCATTTTTATCCACATAGAACCAATGCAATGGCATAGAAATGCTGCATATCATGGCAGATAACTTGATGACATACTGATTGAAAGATAATTATTTTTAAACCCTCCTCACCATTTGACCTGTGTGTTATACACTGTGATAAACTGAGTACGAAAATTGTAATAAACTTCAGATATAAGGTGACTCATAGTATGAAACTTAGTCGATTTCAATTGATATTATTGTTCATGACTGCAGAATATGTCTAAGAATTGGTCATTAGTAAATGTGCTGTTAACTTGGTTCATTGGACACTAAAAATTCATGAAAATGTGAGCAAATGGAAGTTGTTTTTAAAAAGAATATTTAATTTCGTCTTGCAAGTAACTGGGTTGCAGGTTTTGATCAGCAAATTAGCAACGTGATCATACATCAAAAAGCTTTTCTTGACTGAGAACCTAGATAGAGACACGGTGTACACTATCGAGTTCAAAACTTTAGATTCTACAGATTAATCACGTATTTAACTGCAGAGAAAAGGTGCAAACTTAGAGTGACAGCTAATGCGGTAATTCATTCCATATAGTGCATCTTTTTCCTTTCATATAAGTGAATGATCTTGGATATGATACACGTCAATGAAGCTTTTCTGTCTGATGAATCAAACAAATTTACTCATATCAGAGATTCATTCTTGAAACATCTATCTGGTCGTCGATATTAAATTTTCATGATATGAATTTCCAGTAACAGATAAACAAAAGATGCCATAAATCAGTCTGCTACAGTACAAAAGTCAAAATATATCAGCCAATAATCATGGGAAAAGCTCATGAATGTTATAGGCATTGCAGATCTCAGTTAATACAGACTTAAGTGCATTACTCAGGAGACATAAAAGTTGTTGGAATGATTAAATGATCTGCACTAGTAAACTGCAACAATCGAGAGATGATTTGGCAACTACTTTGCTACTACGGGTTGCCGCCAACAATTATACGTCTCACCCAACAGTTGTACGACAATGCTGCATGCCAAGTAATCCACAATGGGAAACTCATGGAATCCTTCGATGTGAAGAGGGGAGAAAGATAAGACGGCCTACTATTTTCAGTAACTTTCCTGATTGCGGTGGACTCGACTTTGTAGCAGAAAGCTGGCAACTCAGAGACAGACATAATATCGGCCCACACATAAAACTTGGACGATTTGGACTTCGCTTATGATGTATGTCAGATTCCCCACAAACTGGAAGATATGTAAATGAAAAGCAACAAGTTGGCAGAAGAAGAACCAAACACAGACATTCAGGTGGACATAGAGAAAACAGATGTGGTGATGAAGATTCCTGGCCAACAGCAACAGCACCGCCAACAACAGACAACAATCAGCATAAATGGGAGAACTCAGAAAGAAGAAAACTCCTTTACCCACAGACCTGAGAAGCATCGTTCGAACTACAGGCGGAACTGATGAGGATATCAAAGCGAGAATCGGGAAAGCAAGGAGAGCTTTCACTTCACTCAAGTTTGTGTGGAGGTCAATAGCACTCAGTATGAAAAATAAGATCCCGATTTTCAATTCCAATATGAAGTCGGTGGTACTATACGGAGCAGGGACTTGGCGCCGCTTCACTAAGGGTACTTCGAACAAACTACAGACCTTCATCAACAGTTATCTTCGCTCAGTACTACTCAAGACCAGATGGCGGGTCAGAAAAGACTAGCAATAGTGATGGATCTCTGGGGTCGAACCAACCCAGCAGGAACCGACTGTGCAACAAATGAGCAGGAAGAAATCGAGGTGGACCAGTCGTACTCCGTGACATCACCCGAATGGGAGGCGGCGAGTTGGCCGTCAGTACGAGAGTGAAAGGGAGCAGGCCATGTGGAGAGGAGATGAAAGCATGTGGGCAGACTTGTAGCCAGTTGAAAACGTTGGAAGAAAACCGTGTGGCTTAGGCCGTATGTTCCTCTAGAAACTAAAGGAAACAATAATAAATAATAAACTGCAACAATATTTTTCTAGAGATACGTGGTATTGATGTTTTTTATCAGAAGGACTGAAATTCCTACACGATATTCATATGACAGTTTCTTTCAACAGATCATATATTATCGTCTGATGTGACAATCTCTTGGGGCCAAAAATCCTAAGAAATGATAGCCTATTTTGCCCTGAGTATTATTAAAGGCATATTGACCAATCAGAGTGAAATTTTATATGGGGATATTGCTCTGAATTTTACAGCACTTAACTAACACTACCAAAGCGTAAACGAAGATTAGCTGACGTGGTACTAGGCTGGCAAACATACACATTCCAAACACTGCGATGGTAACGTAATTCTTGATGATGTCCTGTTAGTTTCCAACATCCGCCTTCCTTCCTTAAAATTCACAATTAGAAAGGAATCTAAACTGAGTATTCCCTTTCTTCATATGTACGTTAGTAGACGTAATTACGGATCTCTTAAAAGATGCGTCAACCGGAAACGTAAACAAGACCGACTAGATTTTATAGTTGGGTGCCTACCTCCAAGAAAAGGAACCTAATTCATCCGCTCCGCTTTGTGATAAGAAATATTTCTATTTCTGACTGCCCTTTCTCAGAACATGACTTCCTAAAAGCCACGCTTGCAGGGAACGGACAAGCAAACCGATTTATTGACAGTAACACGAAAGATAAGTAGTCTAAACTGGTCACCAACTCAGTTCAAATGAAGGCCCCATTCACGCAGTTGAAATTCACAGGTGATCAAGCTTCAGATATGCTCTAAAGCCGTCCCACTAAATAAGTCATTAACATGTTTTCTGCTGCGAAATTAAAAATGACGTCAAGGAGACCCAAGTCGTTCTTGATCTCCGCAAAAGATGGGCGTTTTCGTCTGGCCAATTTCATGTCAATTTATCAGTTCACCTGATCTAGTGGAGCAAGGTGAACTGGCCGTAAATAGAGGGCCCTATCTACACGAACACGAGAACATAATCCTTCATGGTTTCACAAGGGAGAAAGGAAGTGTGTGAGTGTGTTCTAGAACATGTGCTCGACTCCTGTCACTCTGTCAAACCTGATCATGAATTAAAGATCATCAACTGAATCCATGCTAACTTGCCGCATTTCATTCGATACAGACTTCTGAAGACGGCGAAGTCCTTGGCGATTCAAAACATTAATCCAGATATTTATGCAAAAATGGAGTATGTACAATCCATAAATCTGCCCTGATAGTAGAGTGATAGATATTATGTACACAGTGAATAAATATAAATAAACTTACTTATGTGTCCTATTTGAATCCGAAATATTGAAGTTGATAAAATTCAAGGAAAAGTTTATTCAAGGAAAACGAGGGACGACAAAAAATAATAGACATAGGCTCAGTCCAAACTATGAAATGTATCCAGAAAAATTACTTCCAACTGAGTCGTGGAATAAAATGCGCCTTTAAGCATAAACGGATTACTTGATTTCTTCATTACTTCAGTTATCATGTATGAGAATATGCGTAAGGGAAATAATGTACAGTTTTCTAGCCATATTCACAAGTTGTTTTACCCATAATGGAATTACACTCTACCACAGTGCACAAGTTTTATTCTTATGTCATTGTTTTAGTCAGCTTGTAGACATATTGATTAATAAAAACTTTTATTAGTGTAAAAATTTATGCAAAGAGTTTGCGGAAATTATCACAATTATTAACCTTTCGAACACTGAATCCAAAAAATACAATCTTATTGACAGATAATACACATAACCCACTGTTTGGATTTGTGGAATTTTTAAACATAAACACATCTATAATTGTATATATTGTTGGATTTATATGTTCAAGTTGCTCCAAGTCAGTGAGTTTATGGTTAAGATATCATTTTAGTTAACAATACTGAACTATATTGCATGTTGTCTTATTGTATAGTTGTCGTCGCTTTTTGCCCTTTTTTTTGTGAACTGTTTCCTTTGTTGATGTTGTTCTCATTGTTTGTCCGTTATTTTCTGATTTTGAGGGGAGCAACCCAAAAAGTTGCTTCTCTCTAAACTTTTACTTAATGTAATCATTCTTTTCTCAGGCGTGAGGCTAGCAACCCCACCCTGTAAACAAAATTGCTACAGAACCTTCAGCATTATGAACCTCCTTGCACCAAAAGAAAAAGTCTGTGTAGGAACATGGAACGTCCGAACTATGTACGAGACATGGAAAGCTGCCCAGATCGCCAACGAGATGAAAAGATACGGAATACAAGTGCTGGGAATATGTGAGAGCAGATGGAATGGGAGTGGACTCACCAAATTGTCAACAGGTGAGTCAGTGATCTACTCCGGTCACCCAGAAGATAACCACACGCACACCGAGGGCGTGGCTATCATGATGTCACCAACGGCAACGAAAGCCCTGATACAATGGGAGGCGATTTCGTCCAGGATAATGACCGCCAGGTTCAACTCCAAAGGAAGGAAAGTGTCAATCATACAATGTTATGCACCCACAAACAACGCAGACCTCGAGAAGAAAGAAGAATTCTACAGGCAACTACAGGCAACAATGGACAATACTCCAGCTGGCGACATGAAAATACTAATGGGAGACATGAACGCCAAACTGGGACCAGACAATACGGGAAGGGAACTCATCATGGGTAGAGAAGCTCTAGGAGAAATGAATGAAAACGGAGAACTCTTCGCCGACTTCTGCGCCTTCAACGAACTGGTGATTGGTGGCAGTGTATACAAGCACAAAGATATCCACAAGGCTACATGGGTGTCACCAGACGGGCAAACCAAAAACCAAATCGACTTCATCTCAATCTCAAGGAAGTGGAGGCGCAGCCTACTGGACACAAAAGCAAGAAGAGGAGCAGACGTTGGCTCAGACCACTATCTCGTACAAGGGACAATCCAAATCAAATTAAAAGCTTTCAGGGAATCAGGAGCTGCAGATAGACCACAAGCCAAGTTCAACACTCAAAAGCTGAAGGACCAGGCTACAAAGGACATCTTCATTGCAAGCATAAAGGACAAAGCCGAGACACAAATCAACACTAGCGAAGAGGTCGGCGTTGAAAAGCACTGGAACAACTTGAAAACGGTGTGGAGCCAAACCTGCATAGAAATTCTAGGCAGAAAAAAGAGACAGGACAAACAGTGGCTCACTACGGACACTTGGAAACTAATAGAAGAGAGAAGGACAGTGAAGCAAAAGATTATCCAGTGCACGGACGAGCAACAAAAACAGGAGCTGAATGCAAGCTACAATACACTGAACAAAAGAGTGAAGAAAAGTGCCAGGGAAGACAAAAGAAAATATTATGAAACCATGGCAAACGAAGCAGAACAAGCTGCAGGCAAAGGAGACCTCGCCACACTCTACCAAACAACTAGGAACCTTTCGGGCAAACGTTCGACACAGATTAAGCCAATAAAGGACGACAATGGAAAGTCAATCACCAAAGAGGTGGAACAGAGAAAGCACTGGGTTGAACACTTCAAAAGACTTCTAAATCGTCCGCCACCTACAACACGTCCAGCAATACCAACAACGGAAGCAGAACTACCAGTGAACACTGACCCCCCGACGAAATCAGAAGTCCTGAATGCAATCAAGATGCTTAAAACTGGGAAAACACCGGGACCAGATGGAATCCCAGCAGAGGCTTTGAAAATAGACCCAGAGACAACAGCGGACTTGATGACACCACTACTGGAGAAGGTGTGGAAAGAGGGCAAAGTACCCGAGGATTGGAAGAACGGATACTTATTCAAACTTCCAAAGAAAGGAGACTTAAGTCAATGTAAAAACTGGCGTGGAATTATGCTTCTGTCCATTCCAAGCAAGATACTAAGTCGCATCATCCTGGAGAGAATCAAACAAGCCCTAGATGAAAAACTTCGTCCGGAACAGGCTGGATTCAGGAGAAACAAATCATGTATTGATCAAATCGCCACTCTACGGATCATCATTGAACAAAGCTTGGAATGGCAGTCACCTCTCTATCTCAACTTCATCGACTTTGAAAAGGCCTTCGACAGCGTCGATCGAGAGGTCATTTGGAAACTACTTCGCTACTACGGGGTCCCATCGACAATTATACACCTCATCCAACAGTTATACGACAATGCTGCATGCCAAGTAATCCACAACGGGAAACTTACGGAAGCCTTCGAAGTGAGGACGGGAGTGAGGCAAGGCTGTCTACTATCACCAATGATCTTCCTGATTGCAATTGATTGGATAATGCGACAGACAACGGGAACCAACGAGGGAACAGGCATAAAATGGACTGACACAAAAGACTTGGAGGATCTGGATTTCGCCGATGATATATGTCTGATTTCCCATAAACTGGAAGATATGCAAGTGAAAAGTAACAAGTTGGCAGAAGAAGCATCAAAGATAGGACTTCACGTGAACATAGATAAAACAGAGATAATGAAGATTCCTAGCCAACATCAACAACACCAACAGACCACAATAAGCATAAATGGGAAGAACCTGAAAGAAACAACCTCCTTCACCTACCTGGGAAGCATCGTCTCAACTACAGGCGGAACTGACGAGGACATCAAAGCCAGAATCGGAAAAGCAAGACAAGCTTTCATTACTCTCAAATCTGTGTGGAGGTCAACAGCACTCAGCATCAAAAATAAGATCCGGATTTTCAACTCCAATGTGAAGTCAGTGCTACTATACGGATCAGAGACTTGGCGAGTCATAAAGAGCATCTCAAACAAACTTCAAACCTTCATTAACAACTGTCTCCGCTCAATACTCAAGATCAGATGGCCAGAAAAGATCAGCAACAGGGATCTCTGGGAGCGAACCAATCAGGAACCGATTGTGAAACAAATAGGCAGAAAGAAATGGAGATGGATTGGCCATACGCTGAGGAAACCATCAAGTGACATCACTAGACAAGCCCTCGAGTGGAACCCGAAAGGGAGGCGGCGAGTTGGTCGTCCAAGGGTGACTTGGAGGAGGTCATGCGAGGAGGAGATGAAAGCATGTGGACAGACCTGGAGCAGGGTGAAAAAGTTGTCAGAAAACCGAAGTCAATGGAGGTGCGCAGCTGAAGCCCTATGTTCCTCTAGGAACTAAAGGATACAATAATAATAATAATAATGTAGACATATTTGCCTCATTAAATGAAGGTGATGAATTCGAAAACCGATGAGCTAATTGGTAATGAATATTGTGCATCTATGGAGTGGCAGTTATTTGGTTGTTTGCTACTCTCACAAAGCCATCAAATTGGTGTCATTTTGTGATGAAACATACTGTTCAAGATATTAACTTTTTAATCGGCATATTATAGTATGAATCGGTAGTTAATTCTGGACAGATATCTTGTGATATAATGACAATTCTAACTAGTATTCGTCAAAAATCTATGGTCACATTCTCACAGATAAACATTTGGAAAGGCTCAGTAATGAAACTGGTAATTTATTCTCCACAAATTGACAAAGAGCAGTAATGTATGTTCAGACTGCATCATCAGCTGCATCAGCTAGAATATCCTCATATGTCCGTGAAAACACTTAACGGTTTTTCTAGAACCCTAAGTGTAAATATTTCTGATTTCAAAGAATTTTAAGGTCCATTTGGTTAATACTTTGAGAACTTCGTCCTTTAATCGTATGCACACGGATCGAAAATGTTCTGCAAGAGAGAAAACTAGATGCGGCGTAGAATGTGCGTTTGATGGCTGAACCGAAGTCTTCGAGCTGTCAACTGCAGATATATTCATGTCAAAAGTGGAGAATTTTCGCTAGATAAACGTTATGTAGATGATACTCTCATTATTGGTAATAATAGTAAATCTATTGAAACCTTTATTAACCTATTTGATCATAGTCATCCAAATACCCGAGTGACTTATGAACTCGAATCGAATAACAAACTCGGTTTCCTGGATATAACAATGACCAGGAGGGATGATTGAACGACTCAGCGATCGATTTTTCGTAAAAAGACACGGATTGGACAATATCTTCATTTTACCAGTTTTGTTCCTATCCAGTATAAACGTTCCCTAGTGAAATGTTTGTTCTCAAGGGCCAGAAAAATATGCACGAGTGACACATTGATGGATGAGTTTCCACATATACATTCAGTTTTATTAGCTAATGGCTATCCGGAAAACTTTATCACTTGTCACATTAAAGAAAGACCACATCTCTAAAAGGCAGCTTCGGTACCAATGAAAGCGATATTTGTTAGCCTACCATTCAAGGGTGACCAGATTAAGTAGCTGACAGCTCAAAGACATTAATCAGCCATCAAACGCACATTCTACGCCGCCTCATCTATTTTTCTCACTTGCCTAACATTTTCGATCCCTGTACCTACGATTAAAGGACGAAATTCTGTGGACTCTACTTCAAACTGTATCTACAAGTTCACCTGCAGCTGCGGTGACACCTATATAAGTAGAACCAACAGAATGTCCCAATATCGTCGAGAAGAACATGTTCCAAAATGGCTTATAAATCATATCGAAAATCCCAATGCGATTAATCTGAACAGAACTCTAGCATCATCATACATTGCAAAACACTTATTAATGTCAGGTCTCAAAATAAATATTAATGACTGTTTCACAATTATTTCACATAACTCTAATTTAAGGTTATTGAAGGTGATGGAAGCATTTTGGACTAATCACATACAGCTTAAACTGTGAGTACAAAAACAGTAGACTTAAATCTTCGCCTACCATGGACTACATGATCTATTTAAATATGATTGGTCATCAGTATGTACTTTTGGTTTTTATTTAACTGAGTAAATGTCACTAACTTTATTTTATTACTGTTAACTAAGTAAGTTGTAAAGCGGTTTTAAAGAAACTAAGAAATCAAATCATCTTCTGAAAAAATTGTCTTTTAACAGCCATATTCAATTTTATGAAAAAGAATAATTGTTATAAATATAAACATACCGAATTTCGCTACTTAAATCCGGAATATCGAATTTGATAAAATTCAAGGAAATATTTAAAAATGTCTACTTCGCATTCGGTGCTAGATTATTTTGCAGCTATCCGGTCAAATGAATTGAAAAATAGAACCATATAGTTCATGATGACACGATGGAAACTTCACTTAAATTTGCACCGTGTTGATGGTAAAAACAATTTCACTTGATAAGAAGGATTGCAATAGTATATATTTTAAATTACTATTTTGATAGCTGGAAAAATAACTTGATATGAAAGTCGTAGGGTGTGATTAAAGGTTACAAGTGGCTTGGAAAAACAATATTATACAGGATCAGACATTTCTTTTAACGACTAAAAGTGACCTATATTCACACCCTTGAACCTCCATATAAATTTATTTTTCCAGTCATCAAAATATTAATTTTTTAGAAACAACTTAATTTACCCACTGTGCAACTGTTTCATAATCCTATGTAATCTTGTATATAAGGTCCTTGTAATCTATGTTCTCACTTTCAGAATTTCATTTTGAAGCTGATGATTATCATGAACCACCTTCGTTACTCCGTGGAATCAAATAACAAATGTATTTGTCTTAACTGGTGCAACAGTATCCGCCGATAATAAAATACTTTAGGTTTACGTATAAGTGGAATGAAATGCACTGTGTTCAAAACACAATCTTTGCTTTACTAGATGCTAGCTCAAACATGAGTAAATTTTCAAGTAAACCAGGGAAGTTGTCAAGGTTAAATCAATTGTCACCATAAATATTTTAGTAAATGAATACAGTTACCATCATTTCTATGTGTCATGCATAATCGGTTCACACACAACTGTCACCAGATGTTTTGAGAATGATTCTTAATACTGAGTTCGTATTTTGAAGTGATTCATTATGAATGTGGACTGTTTAATGCATTATATACACAGTGAGTTAAAAATGTTAACATACCGAATTTCACTATTAAATCCAGAATGTTGAAGTTGATAAAATTCAAGGAAAAGTTTATTCAAGGCGAAAATAAGGACGACAAAAAATAATAGACATAGGCTCAGTCCAAACTATGAAATGTATCCAGAAAAATTACTTCCAACTGAGTCGTGGAATAAAATGCGCCTTTAAGCATAAACGGATTACTTGATTTCTTCATTACTTCAGTTATCATGTATGAGAATATGCGTAAGGGAAATAATGTACAGTTTTCTAGCCATATTCACAAGTTGTTTTACCCATAATGGAATTACACTCTACCACAGTGCACAAGTTTTATTCTTATGTCATTGTTTTAGTCAGCTTGTAGACATATTGATTAATAAAAACTTTTATTAGTGTAAAAATTTATGCAAAGAGTTTGCGGAAATTATCACAATTATTAACCTTTCGAACACTGAATCCAAAAAATACAATCTTATTGACAGATAATACACATAACCCACTGTTTGGATTTGTGGAATTTTTAAACATAAACACATCTATAATTGTATATATTGTTGGATTTATATGTTCAAGTTGCTCCAAGTCAGTGAGTTTATGGTTAAGATATCATTTTAGTTAACAATACTGAACTATATTGCATGTTGTCTTATTGTATAGTTGTCGTCGCTTTTTGCCCTTTTTTTTGTGAACTGTTTCCTTTGTTGATGTTGTTCTCATTGTTTGTCCGTTATTTTCTGATTTTGAGGGGAGCAACCCAAAAAGTTGCTTCTCTCTAAACTTTTACTTAATGTAATCATTCTTTTCTCAGGCGTGAGGCTAGCAACCCCACCCTGTAAACAAAGTTGCTACAGAACCTTCAGCATAATGAACCTCTTTGCACCAAAAGAAAAAGTCTGTGTAGGAACATGGAACGTCCGAACTATGTACGAGACATGGAAAGCTGCCCAGATCGCCAACGAGATGAAAAGATACGGAATACAAGTGCTGGGAATATGTGAGAGCAGATGGAATGGGAGTGGACTCACCAAATTGTCAACAGGTGAGTCAGTGATCTACTCCGGTCACCCAGAAGATAACCACACGCACACCGAGGGCGTGGCTATCATGATGTCACCAACGGCAACGAAAGCCCTGATACAATGGGAGGCGATTTCGTCCAGGATAATGACCGCCAGGTTCAACTCCAAAGGAAGGAAAGTGTCAATCATACAATGTTATGCACCCACAAACAACGCAGACCTCGAGAAGAAAGAAGAATTCTACAGGCAACTACAGGCAACAATGGACAATACTCCAGCTGGCGACATGAAAATACTAATGGGAGACATGAACGCCAAACTGGGACCAGACAATACGGGAAGGGAACTCATCATGGGTAGAGAAGCTCTAGGAGAAATGAATGAAAACGGAGAACTCTTCGCCGACTTCTGCGCCTTCAACGAACTGGTGATTGGTGGCAGTGTATACAAGCACAAAGATATCCACAAGGCTACATGGGTGTCACCAGACGGGCAAACCAAAAACCAAATCGACTTCATCTCAATCTCAAGGAAGTGGAGGCGCAGCCTACTGGACACAAAAGCAAGAAGAGGAGCAGACGTTGGCTCAGACCACTATCTCGTACAAGGGACAATCCAAATCAAATTAAAAGCTTTCAGGGAATCAGGAGCTGCAGATAGACCACAAGCCAAGTTCAACACTCAAAAGCTGAAGGACCAGGCTACAAAGGACATCTTCATTGCAAGCATAAAGGACAAAGCCGAGACACAAATCAACACTAGCGAAGAGGTCGGCGTTGAAAAGCACTGGAACAACTTGAAAACGGTGTGGAGCCAAACCTGCATAGAAATTCTAGGCAGAAAAAAGAGACAGGACAAACAGTGGCTCACTACGGACACTTGGAAACTAATAGAAGAGAGAAGGACAGTGAAGCAAAAGATTATCCAGTGCACGGACGAGCAACAAAAACAGGAGCTGAATGCAAGCTACAATACACTGAACAAAAGAGTGAAGAAAAGTGCCAGGGAAGACAAAAGAAAATATTATGAAACCATGGCAAACGAAGCAGAACAAGCTGCAGGCAAAGGAGACCTCGCCACACTCTACCAAACAACTAGGAACCTTTCGGGCAAACGTTCGACACAGATTAAGCCAATAAAGGACGACAATGGAAAGTCAATCACCAAAGAGGTGGAACAGAGAAAGCACTGGGTTGAACACTTCAAAAGACTTCTAAATCGTCCGCCACCTACAACACGTCCAGCAATACCAACAACGGAAGCAGAACTACCAGTGAACACTGACCCCCCGACGAAATCAGAAGTCCTGAATGCAATCAAGATGCTTAAAACTGGGAAAACACCGGGACCAGATGGAATCCCAGCAGAGGCTTTGAAAATAGACCCAGAGACAACAGCGGACTTGATGACACCACTACTGGAGAAGGTGTGGAAAGAGGGCAAAGTACCCGAGGATTGGAAGAACAGTTACTTATTCAAACTTCCAAAGAAAGGAGACTTAAGTCAATGTAAAAACTGGCGTGGAATTATGCTTCTGTCCATTCCAAGCAAGATACTAAGTCGCATCATCCTGGAGAGAATCAAACAAGCCCTAGATGAAAAACTTCGTCCGGAACAGGCTGGATTCAGGAGAAACAAATCATGTATTGATCAAATCGCCACTCTACGGATCATCATTGAACAAAGCTTGGAATGGCAGTCACCTCTCTATCTCAACTTCATCGACTTTGAAAAGGCCTTCGACAGCGTCGATCGAGAGGTCATTTGGAAACTACTTCGCTACTACGGGGTCCCATCGACAATTATACACCTCATCCAACAGTTATACGACAATGCTGCATGCCAAGTAATCCACAACGGGAAACTTACGGAAGCCTTCGAAGTGAGGACGGGAGTGAGGCAAGGCTGTCTACTATCACCAATGATCTTCCTGATTGCAATTGATTGGATAATGCGACAGACAACGGCAACCAACGAGGGAACAGGCATAAAATGGACTGACACAAAAGACTTGGAGGATCTGGATTTCGCCGATGATATATGTCTGATTTCCCATAAACTGGAAGATATGCAAGTGAAAAGTAACAAGTTGGCAGAAGAAGCATCAAAGATAGGACTTCACGTGAACATAGATAAAACAGAGATAATGAAGATTCCTAGCCAACATCAACAACACCAACAGACCACAATAAGCATAAATGGGAAGAACCTGAAAGAAACAACCTCCTTCACCTACCTGGGAAGCATCGTCTCAACTACAGGCGGAACTGACGAGGACATCAAAGCCAGAATCGGAAAAGCAAGACAAGCTTTCATTACTCTCAAATCTGTGTGGAGGTCAACAGCACTCAGCATCAAAAATAAGATCCGGATTTTCAACTCCAATGTGAAGTCAGTGCTACTATACGGATCAGAGACTTGGCGAGTCATAAAGAGCATCTCAAACAAACTTCAAACCTTCATTAACAACTGTCTCCGCTCAATACTCAAGATCAGATGGCCAGAAAAGATCAGCAACAGGGATCTCTGGGAGCGAACCAATCAGGAACCGATTGTGAAACAAATAGGCAGAAAGAAATGGAGATGGATTGGCCATACGCTGAGGAAACCATCAAGTGACATCACTAGACAAGCCCTCGAGTGGAACCCGAAAGGGAGGCGGCGAGTTGGTCGTCCAAGGGTGACTTGGAGGAGGTCATGCGAGGAGGAGATGAAAGCATGTGGACAGACCTGGAGCAGGGTGAAAAAGTTGTCAGAAAACCGAAGTCAATGGAGGTGCGCAGCTGAAGCCCTATGTTCCTCTAGGAACTAAAGGATACAATAATAATAATAATAATGTAGACATATTTGCCTCATTAAATGAAGGTGATGAATTCGAAAACCGATGAGCTAATTGGTAATGAATATTGTGCATCTATGGAGTGGCAGTTATTTGGTTGTTTGCTACTCTCACAAAGCCATCAAATTGGTGTCATTTTGTGATGAAACATACTGTTCAAGATATTAACTTTTTAATCGGCATATTATAGTATGAATCGGTAGTTAATTCTGGACAGATATCTTGTGATATAATGACAATTCTAACTAGTATTCGTCAAAAATCTATGGTCACATTCTCACAGATAAACATTTGGAAAGGCTCAGTAATGAAACTGGTAATTTATTCTCCACAAATTGACAAAGAGCAGTAATGTATGTTCAGACTGCATCATCAGCTGCATCAGCTAGAATATCCTCATATGTCCGTGAAAACACTTAACGGTTTTTCTAGAACCCTAAGTGTAAATATTTCTGATTTCAAAGAATTTTAAGGTCCATTTGGTTAATACTTTGAGAACTTCGTCCTTTAATCGTATGCACACGGATCGAAAATGTTCTGCAAGAGAGAAAACTAGATGCGGCGTAGAATGTGCGTTTGATGGCTGAACCGAAGTCTTCGAGCTGTCAACTGCAGATATATTCATGTCAAAAGTGGAGAATTTTCGCTAGATAAACGTTATGTAGATGATACTCTCATTATTGGTAATAATAGTAAATCTATTGAAACCTTTATTAACCTATTTGATCATAGTCATCCAAATACCCGAGTGACTTATGAACTCGAATCGAATAACAAACTCGGTTTCCTGGATATAACAATGACCAGGAGGGATGATTGAACGACTCAGCGATCGATTTTTCGTAAAAAGACACGGATTGGACAATATCTTCATTTTACCAGTTTTGTTCCTATCCAGTATAAACGTTCCCTAGTGAAATGTTTGTTCTCAAGGGCCAGAAAAATATGCACGAGTGACACATTGATGGATGAGTTTCCACATATACATTCAGTTTTATTAGCTAATGGCTATCCGGAAAACTTTATCACTTGTCACATTAAAGAAAGACCACATCTCTAAAAGGCAGCTTCGGTACCAATGAAAGCGATATTTGTTAGCCTACCATTCAAGGGTGACCAGATTAAGTAGCTGACAGCTCAAAGACATTAATCAGCCATCAAACGCACATTCTACGCCGCCTCATCTATTTTTCTCACTTGCCTAACATTTTCGATCCCTGTACCTACGATTAAAGGACGAAATTCTGTGGACTCTACTTCAAACTGTATCTACAAGTTCACCTGCAGCTGCGGTGACACCTATATAAGTAGAACCAACAGAATGTCCCAATATCGTCGAGAAGAACATGTTCCAAAATGGCTTATAAATCATATCGAAAATCCCAATGCGATTAATCTGAACAGAACTCTAGCATCATCATACATTGCAAAACACTTATTAATGTCAGGTCTCAAAATAAATATTAATGACTGTTTCACAATTATTTCACATAACTCTAATTTAAGGTTATTGAAGGTGATGGAAGCATTTTGGACTAATCACATACAGCTTAAACTGTGAGTACAAAAACAGTAGACTTAAATCTTCGCCTACCATGGACTACATGATCTATTTAAATATGATTGGTCATCAGTATGTACTTTTGGTTTTTATTTAACTGAGTAAATGTCACTAACTTTATTTTATTACTGTTAACTAAGTAAGTTGTAAAGCGGTTTTAAAGAAACTAAGAAATCAAATCATCTTCTGAAAAAATTGTCTTTTAACAGCCATATTCAATTTTATGAAAAAGAATAATTGTTATAAATATAAACATACCGAATTTCGCTACTTAAATCCGGAATATCGAATTTGATAAAATTCAAGGAAATATTTAAAAATGTCTACTTCGCATTCGGTGCTAGATTATTTTGCAGCTATCCGGTCAAATGAATTGAAAAATAGAACCATATAGTTCATGATGACACGATGGAAACTTCACTTAAATTTGCACCGTGTTGATGGTAAAAACAATTTCACTTGATAAGAAGGATTGCAATAGTATATATTTTAAATTACTATTTTGATAGCTGGAAAAATAACTTGATATGAAAGTCGTAGGGTGTGATTAAAGGTTACAAGTGGCTTGGAAAAACAATATTATACAGGATCAGACATTTCTTTTAACGACTAAAAGTGACCTATATTCACACCCTTGAACCTCCATATAAATTTATTTTTCCAGTCATCAAAATATTAATTTTTTAGAAACAACTTAATTTACCCACTGTGCAACTGTTTCATAATCCTATGTAATCTTGTATATAAGGTCCTTGTAATCTATGTTCTCACTTTCAGAATTTCATTTTGAAGCTGATGATTATCATGAACCACCTTCGTTACTCCGTGGAATCAAATAACAAATGTATTTGTCTTAACTGGTGCAACAGTATCCGCCGATAATAAAATACTTTAGGTTTACGTATAAGTGGAATGAAATGCACTGTGTTCAAAACACAATCTTTGCTTTACTAGATGCTAGCTCAAACATGAGTAAATTTTCAAGTAAACCAGGGAAGTTGTCAAGGTTAAATCAATTGTCACCATAAATATTTTAGTAAATGAATACAGTTACCATCATTTCTATGTGTCATGCATAATCGGTTCACACACAACTGTCACCAGATGTTTTGAGAATGATTCTTAATACTGAGTTCGTATTTTGAAGTGATTCATTATGAATGTGGACTGTTTAATGCATTATATACACAGTGAGTTAAAAATGTTAACATACCGAATTTCACTATTAAATCCAGAATGTTGAAGTTGATAAAATTCAAGGAAAAGTTTATTCAAGGCGAAAATAAGGACGACAAAAAATAATAGACATAGGCTCAGTCCAAACTATGAAATGTATCCAGAAAAATTACTTCCAACTGAGTCGTGGAATAAAATGCGCCTTTAAGCATAAACGGATTACTTGATTTCTTCATTACTTCAGTTATCATGTATGAGAATATGCGTAAGGGAAATAATGTACAGTTTTCTAGCCATATTCACAAGTTGTTTTACCCATAATGGAATTACACTCTACCACAGTGCACAAGTTTTATTCTTATGTCATTGTTTTAGTCAGCTTGTAGACATATTTGCCTCATTAAATGAAGGTGATGAATTCGAAAACCGATGAGCTAATTGGTAATGAATATTGTGCATCTATGGAGTGGCAGTTATTTGGTTGTTTGCTACTCTCACAAAGCCATCAAATTGGTGTCATTTTGTGATGAAACATACTGTTGAGTTTATTTATCTCACAAACGATGTATAACGGCCTCTACCGATTGTTATTATCGGACAGATATCTCATGGAGTAATTGCGATAATATTCGTCAAAAATCTATGGTCACATGCTCACAGGTAAACAATTGGAAAGGCTCAGTGATGAAACTGGAGGTTCATTCGCCTCAAATGGATAAAGAGCAGTAATGTAATGTATGTCTGCACTGCATCCTCAGATACATCAGCTAGATTATACCCAAACGTACGTTAAATTCCTTACAGTTTTTGTAGGACTTAAAGCTTAAATATTTCTAAATTACTAAAATCGAATGTTACAAATTTAAGGGAGTGATTCATTTCGGAAGCTTTGTTTTTCGAATCAACTCCAAACACGTGCAATGAGAATGACTCAAAACCTGTCCCAAATATCTTGAAAATTTTACTACCCCTACCCCTAATAGTAGAAAACCCAAAAAATTAATATTCAAGCTTCGAAATCGTGTGATTATAACCAATGATATGATTATGAACCATAAGATTTGTTCGAAACGTCATCCATCAAATAACATTGTTTCACCGTGTGATAGATCTAATAAACGAAATAATATGTAAGTGATTTGTTTATTTTGTTTATTTAGTTACTCTATGTACCTTCCCCTCAACACCACGATTATTCTCAATATTACTATTCTCACTCTGAATTGTTTCCGCTTGTGCCATTTGTCATTCTAAATCCCTAGAGATGTTTCTACAATATTGAATTCTATCTCATCAAATTTCACACCATGTTATGTAACATTTTATTTTCGCCTACTATTCCCACAAGTATGCATCACTTTCCAACATCTATAATAATAATAATAATGGTAAAGCTTTATTTAAGACAGTATGCGAGTATACGGTACAAAAATTTTCAGCGTATTCAGTTCCAAAGTACTTTTTTCTTCACACAGGATTCACATGTAAAGTAATAATCTGAAGTATATCCTCATTTCGTTGAGGAATTGTACAGCGTTTACTTGGGAGCAAGTTAAATCATCGCGCAAGTTTATGTATTGGTAATTTGATATAACTGGAAGATTAAAACAACGATAAATCCAGATGAAATTAAGCATTTTGGAGGAAAGTAATTTCGGTAGCCCAATGATTTAAGCAGGCCGCCTTATGAATTATTCCATATTTAACACTAACTCTTTTGCTACTTGACATTTAACTATGATTATAATCGCAAACAATTTAATTTTCATTGCATTTCATATTATTATCATTATTAATATCAGTGAATTGTTTCAGCATTGTGGATTAGATCAAATAAAGTATAATTATATTTCAATAGTTCACACACGATGATAAGTTTTGTTATTGGTAATATTTCGAGCAAAATTACACACCACTGTAATTTTGCTCGAAATATTACCAATAACAAAAAACTTATCATTGTGTGTAAACTGTTGAAATTTAATTATACTTTATTTGATTATCATTATTATTTCATGTATTGACACCTTTGATCCAGTTTCCCCACCGGATATAATTTCTTAAAACCATATATATATATATATATATACGATTTCACAGCTTGACAACTAATCCATTGAAGAGAGTCTCATCGCCGAATACTGTGTTTTTGTTATATGCGACTTAAGATTACAAAGAATTAACTTATTTTACTGGACAATTTATGACTTTGGATAAGCCCGTTTACTTCTCTTACATACCTAGTCCATCTACTTTTGTTTCAGTAATGAAATTTCTAGCAGAGAGGTCTTGTTTTAACTGGATTAAAATATATATTTCATCAAGGAGAGATTGAGAAGCGCATGTGGATCCCAAAGACCAATATTTGTATCAGGCTTTATATATTCAGCAAACCACTCTGCAAAATGCTTCAATGTTGTACATTTCAGGGTCATTTACCAAAAAATATAGGTGATTTCAGTCATCACTAGTTTATACTGCATTAGTTTTCAATCGTATTTGGGTCATATATCCATCTACAAATACCTGATTTCATTTATCAATGAGAAATGAATTCATTTTAACTGGGACAATCTCCTCAAATGATTCTTAAGTATGGTGCCTAAAAGGAGACTGATTTTCTGTTTTTATATTCGACAAGTCTGTGTGATATCTTTTCGTACTCACAAACTTTAATTGATTGGAAACGAAATCAAATGTTTTCTTTGGAGTTAATAAAAAGACGGTGTAGGGTTGAAGGTTTTCATACTAGATGTTGTCAGATGAATTACGTCAGGAGACCATCGGCAATAATTCGACATGTGAAAAGCATTCAGACTATTTATGCAACCAATTTTAACATAAAAACCTTTCAATACGGGTCCTAATGCGAAAACCAAAACTTGTGGCTGGAATTCACAAATGAAGGAAAGTGGTATGAAATAACATTGACAATCAGTGATGAGGACTGAAAACACATCAATCTTTAGGTAGCAGTCCTTGTTTGGCCTCCTTACCATGCAGAAACATGCTGAAAATCTGTGCTCCAAAGGCGTATATACAAAAATATTACTGATTATAAAGAGAACATCATTGAATTTTCTGATCACTACGTGATTTGATCATTTTGTTTGTTGCAAGCAGTGTACTTTGGGACACGCGTTCTGTCCTATTCCATACTCCCTACTATAGTCCAACTAGGATCACAAACAAGTGCCTCACTAATACTGGTACATACAATACAAATACACCAGCCACAATCAAAACAGCCTATGAAAAATTTCATCATAATTCTACGACATCTTGCAGCACAAAAATCTTACTATTAAACCTTAAGTTCACTTGTTGATGACCGAAAATTGTTAAACATTCACCCTGTGAATCCACGAAAGTAATATCGAACAGAAAGACTGACTTCCTGTTGCTATACTTTACTGATACGAATCATAAGTCATAACACATGCAACGAATTTCATTCCATTTTGCTTCGTATTCCATGCCTTTCATTAAAATGAAATATTGTAAGGATTTGTGGCATAGCTCCCACTGAAAGGAAGATATTTCAGGAAGCATTCAATCTCCAAACATTCTATCGACGAATTCTGTCAGCTCACGTTTCCGTCAATCATAAAACTCGTATGCCTCATGACATGAAGCTTAACATTAACTAAAACATGTATGCGGAAATCTCTGGCAAAGTATTTCTCCAAGAATTCGGAATAATATTTTGTAATTTCAACCCAAATTAAGCATATATTTCACAATTTCAGATAGGCATTAAATTAAAGGTTAACTCGAAAAGCATAAAAACTTACATCGTCTACATTCAGTGTTGACCAAAAAGGCGAATAAGCAGAAAATAAGACACAGTAACATTGTTAGGTTTGTAAAATCGAAGAGAAATAATGTCAGCATCCTGTACTTCTTTGACTATTTATACCAAGTCTGAAACGATCTGTCGCGTGACAATATAGACAAAAATTTATTTTAAACGATACTGACAAATGAATGAAGAAAAAAAATTTCTGCATGTAAATATGCCTTTAGTAATAAAAAAATGGTCATTCACTTAGAAAGCACACACTACTAAAAATAATTTCACACATTTGTACAGATTCAGATATCTGAAGTCTCAACTTAAAAGATGATATTGAAAAAGCCAGCGATACACACCCTAGAGATTTCACAAATCTCTCAAAATCATAAAGAAAAAAACCATCATTTTTATCAGTCTTTTACTAGGCGATTCACGCATTTCTATTCAGAATACAAAACACTGATATGAAAATAGAGTTTAAACGGTATGTACCTCTGTAAGAACTACTCTTATTCTTTATAAAACTGTCCAATGTATCACCGTGTTGTACCAAGTAAAAATGCTCTCGCAGATTGTGAAACCTTCTATTCAGTTTGTCAGCATTGTGTTGTTGATTTTCCCTTGTAGAATTCATTCACAGTTAGAAATAACTGTAAGCGAGACGAGCTGTTCACCCATCACTTTATTTATTTGGTTTGTAATAAAATCCACTTCAAAGATCGACGCAGTTTAAGGTCCACTGTCATTGCTGGATATTTTTACCAACTGATGTAGTACTTATCGCTTCTTGTTAATATTCACTGTTCTCCAGTGTCCCATATGCGAGTTTCCTTTAATATATTACTTATAAGCTAACATATATCTGACTCAACGTTTGTTTGATAATTAGCCGTGATAATCTTTGCTCTCAATGCTTTCATGAAGTTTATTACCCATGACATCAACGTTTGATTTGCGTCCAATAGTCAAATGCTCATCTGGAGATGTTGTATGGTATACAAAAGCCAATTAACAACAAAGATACACTGTCTGGTGGGAAATACATTCTAAACTGGTGTTGATAACGTGACGCAAGACGATTACTTCTGCATTCAAAAACAATTCCGGTTTTTTGATATCGTCCACATTCCCACCATATTCGAGTTAACAGGTTTATTCCTGGTATATTAGTCGTAAGTAAACCTACGGTTTTGACTATAAAGTGATTGATTTCGGGATTGTTGAAGACTATGAATTTAATTATTCTTACTACTTTCTTTATTCCGTCAAGGTTCTCCTCAATGATATATTTACTTGTACTATCTTTCCCAATGGAATTCACTTAAAAATTAAGGCTGATAGTCGCATAGCAAGTACTTAATTCTTATCCGTTTACAGAAAAATACAGCCACGTTCAAGTCTCACCCTTCGAGAGTGAAGGCCTATGTTTGGAATCGGTTACTTCAGTAAGATTATTTTAACCATCATTCTGTGAATAGAAAATGTCATTTCACAAAGGCCTACTTGATTCTTATCGTCTACACGTATACATATCTTTATCTATGGTCTTCCGCAAACTCTTTCAACCATTCATGTGCTTTACAAATAAACTCAAAGCAGTGAAACAGTCGGGTGGTATAGATCAGGGTTTCGCTCTGATTCATGTTACTAATAACAAGGCGATGTATATTCCAAAGTATCAGATGAACGAGGCTTCAGTGCTTTCTTGATGCAATAAAACAATAATTAATTCTGTTTTACTGAAAAGAGTTCTTTAATCTCAATGTCACAATTAATCAGAAATATGCTTATTGAATTAAAATTTGTGGCTTTATTCTACTTCACAATCCACAATTTCAAGTTTATCCTCTGTTAATAATGAAGATGGTTAAAGGCGCTCTGTGTATATTTATGAAATAGTAACAGGATGTTTTGAGAACGCAGTGAAGAGAACATTCAAAGGGTAAGTGTTACACTACCTCGTCAAGATCACCACAAATTTACGTTTAGAAACTAAGAACCTCCCCTCTCGGTTTGATCGCTCTAGCAAAGTCAATTAAATTGGGTGTATAAATAGGCATGTTCATTAACGGATTTCCTAACATCATCCTATGTGCTTCAGCAGTGAGCGAAAAAGGAATATTCACAGCTTTGTTTTAGCTTACATTATGGATACTGAGCATTGCATTTATCTTCGAAGTAGAATTTATCGAAAACCACAATGTTGAAATAATATTGACGGCAGTGTGATAGGAAATGAGTCGAAAACTAGCTGTCTCCATATCACTTGCAACAACTTTCAGCCCTTCAATGTACATCTTGTATCTTGTTTATTTCCAATGAAATCTATTGTTTGATTTATTACATTGAGAAGTTGAGACTTTCTGGTATAACTGAACCTCATCTACTACGATTTATTAATTCACATATTCGACTCATTCTTACTTATTGCTCTCCTTATTCTTCCGTTGAGCTTGCCAGATAGAACTTTGCTCCATTATGTTGAACTTTGGAGGCTGTATGCAAGGTGTACTCTTGACTCGAATAACTGATACTGTCGTTGCTGATTTGCATTTTAATTCTTTCAAACAATTGGCTAGCGCCATCTTGTCTGCTACTGAACATCCTCTTTATTCACAACTCTCTCTTCGTGTCTTTTCGGATAAAACTAGATGGAATATCATAAGAATTTTCGTTGGATGGCCAAATATCAAAATCAAATCATGACGTTTAGCCAAGGTCTTGTATCGGAAAACAGACTATAAATCTGCATTGAGCGCTGCAAATGAACAGAAACTTTATTACCAGCACTGTTACACAGACATTTTGTTTTTACTATTCTGAAGTCTTATTACCACTCATTTATTTATTTGGAGAACGAGACAAATTGTTAGCATTGTCTATAAGAATTGTTGATTACAGTAAGAAAAATTATAATCATTATTATTAAATGAACCAAAATAATGGTGATTACAAAGTGATGTCATTTTTACATAAATCACTTTCCTTATAATCAATTAGATTATGGAGAAAGCTGTGGGTGCTACATTCATGCTTCTGTTGGAAGCCATTTATGCGAAAAAATACGTGGTACACAACTCTCTAGACAAAACAATGAGAAGACAGTTTGTCTGAACCTTCCTTCGTAAAGTTTGTTTTGATACCAGCCAGGGTAGATGTACAGTTACCTCTCTTATATGGTTTAATGATCGTCATTGTTATTTTGACCTTCAATATCTCCTTTGTAATTGACTTAAGTGTATTTTCACGCCCCTTACGACATTATTAATTTCATATGTATCTATTCCTATTGCAGGTCCGTGTGTGATCAGATTGTTCAAAATAAGAGTTGCACAAATACGCAATACGCGATCCAGACAAATTACGTCTTTGTATTGCTCTGTCTGGAGTCATAAAGGGAACAATAATAATAATATTAACAGCTTTATTCCAAACAGTATTTGTGTTACAGGTATGGAATTTTCAGCGTGCATTACAATGTATTAAATATAATTACCTCATAAATTTTATAAGACTTTTAAAATCAAAAAATAAATTTAAAAAATGAAAAAAAACCAACGCCAAAAAATTAAAAGATAAATAAAACTTTTAAAAAAAACAGCGTAGAGTTTACATTTCAAACAATGCACCACAGGATATGAAACATAAAGTTAATGTGTGATAGACGATGAGAACAACAGTGTCATAGTAACGACGAAAGGAAAACAAAAGCTAATGGGACTATTTGTTAGATTACCGCAGTTAGTTTATCATGTCATACCTAACGGATTTCTCATCACATAACAGCTGTACCAGATATGGTATTGTGGAGTTTTTGTGTTTGATAGTCCTAGCATATAGCCTCCTATAGCTGCTTCTAGTTCTACCAGATGAAATGCAAGGAGACAGCTGCGTATAGAGAGGATGCTCGCGGTCTGACAATATTGTATTCGCTAGTTTCTTACATGACATAATATCTCTATCCACAATAGTGTTAACCAGATGGTTTAACGATATCCCACTTGCCCTACTAACGGCTTTTAGTGCCTGCCCTTCTCAGCAATGCAAAGTCTTTCTTAAGTAGTCCAGGAAAGATTAATGGGGAGCAGTAAAGGAGGATGGGTAGAATACAAGAATTTACAAACTGAGAAAGCAAAGACTGCTTTATGCCTGACTGCCTAAATTTCCTAATGTAGAACGTTAAGCGAAACATCTTTCTAGTAACTGGTAACAAATTGTTTTACATAATTCTCTGTTATAGCACAGTCCAAATTGCCACCGAAATAGGTATAATGACGTTTCATCTACCTATATAAGGAATTCATAATAGATAATTTTGCAGTATTGTACAACACAAGAAGCTCACGATGACTTTAGTCAATCTTCGCCGTCATTCCATCCTCAGGAAGGATCACAAAATTATTAGCAGTGATAGTTTTAACAAATATTTCAGGTGACCCACCGTCCCCAATTTTTATTACTTTGTATCAATCTGCTCATCATAAGGACTACTAATATGATTTATGTTAGCACTCTAGCTCATTAGTAATATATTGAAAGAAAACTTGCTCTCCTCGCTAAAAGTTTCTATCTGTGAATCAGTTCTACAGGGGAAAATCAACAACAAAATGCTAACAAACTGAATAGAAGGTTTCAGATTCCACGAGAGTATTTTTACTTGATAAAACACAGTGATACAAGGAACAATATAATAAAGAATAAGAGTGGTTCTTACAGAAGTACAAAATGTTCAAAATCTATTCTCATATTGATGTTTCATATTCTCAATAGAAACGCCTAAATGTTTTGAAAAAAGACTGATAAAAAGTGATGATTTTTTGAGATATAAGAGTGATGATTTTTTTCTTTATAATGTTGAGATATTTTTGATATCTCTTGGGTGTGTATCGCTGGCTTTTTTCAATATGATCTTTTAAGTTGAGACTTCAGACATCTATAACTGTACAAATGTATGAAATTTATATTTTTATATTAAATGGGTTTGACATTTTTGATTTTACAAATACTTAATGCTCAGATTATTTTGTCTCGATTTTAGAGAACTAGCGATATAAATCTGTCTTATTTTCTGCTTATTCGCCCTTGTGGTAATTAGAGAAAGTATTTCGATACAGATGAATACTTTGTGTGGTTTGGTCTTGTACTAACACCAGGAAGCGCTTTCCAATTGCTGTCATTAGCATGAAGCACTGGTGAAGATGACGGTGAACAGTGCTCCTTCTATACAATGCATACAACTCATTGCTTGAATCTCTTCAACATTCATCGAAAGGCGATCTCAGTATCAATGCATGTTCGGGATGGTTCTGAATCCGCAAGTGTTCATTTTCTTTGCATCACATCGAATATTTTGTTTATATTGTTTTCTACTACATTACCTAATATTTTTTATTGACTTGTATATTGATGTCGGACTTGGAAAATTCACATATATAAACTACTTTAGGTTGTAGTCTTATTCGTATATTTCCCATAACGACGGAAATCGTAGTTAGAGATGCAAATGTGTGATAATTATAGTAGCAACATAACCGAAGATTCAATAAAGAAAACGAGCAATTTATGTTGATTTTCAGACATTATGATTGCACCCAGTGTATACAAAGACAAATTACACAGCCTGAATTACAAGTTAAAACAGAAACCTTTAGAAATGAGTGATAAACATGTGTGAAAGGCCGTTTGAAATAGTCGGAAACCGTCAAATCATAATGAAATATGGAAAACTAATAAAATCCCAGTTGTTCAGTCTGTTCACATCTGAAACATATTTGAAAGTTGTCATTAACTCCACATTCACAAACAACAGATATATCATCAATCACGGTTCATCATTATGTTCAAAACACCTCACAAACATCTTTTTGATGACCAAGTGAATTCACAATATATATTTACTAATATCCTAAAGAATACAATATTCAAAATTGATATGCTGTTTCTAGAATAGGCTACACCGAGGAGACTGAGTAGGCTGAATATTGTAAGAGATGTTTATGGTGAAATTTTTCATCAAATTAGCGTCGAAATTTTAGAAACAGCTATTTCAAGGAAAAATCTTGGAGTCTTGGTTTTCAGATGAATCGGTGAAATAGGTCGTGGGTACTTGATAAACCTTGGAAACCATTCGCTAAAAGTGAAGATGAATTTCAACATCGTCGTATTAAGCAGTTTTCGAAGAGATTGATGGTGATAAAGGATGCAATGAAACACAAATACTATTCAGCATTGAATTTCCATCATTAATCATAATTGAAAAACTATGATTCGAAAGATGAGTTAAAAAGTGAACACTGACAGAAATAAATGCATGCGAATAATTGTGAAAGAGAAAGCAACCTTGATGAGTATGGTATCCAGACTAATTCGGTTACATAAAATCTGAAGAAAGCACTGCACCAAATCAGGTGCAACAATGCTGCTACCCTAACAACCACCTTGAATTTTCATCTTTTCTTCAAAAACATAACCAAGTTTGATACCTGTAAACTGAGGTTTTGAATTGGAAAATCTGTACCGATAGCGTATCTAGTTTTTGATTTAGAGAGGCCTCCTAGCTGAATGATTCTGAAGTGTCATGATGAAGGAGTGATCTGCTGTTTAGTACCCACCGTCTCTGAATGATAGCCTATCTAATGTGAGTTTGGCATTATGTTTTTCTTACCAACATAAATAGAAAAGAAGAAAGCATTCCAAATCATGAGATTCGTTGAAGCCGTCTAATAACTCAGAGTAACTGTGTGCCATCGGTTTATCTGATTTAACGCAAGCTTATGTGCATTGTTCAGTAGACTCGCTATATAATGCATTACCAAACGATCCTGTATCACATTACACAAATCTCGCACTTGATTCGTCATAAAATTGCTGACAAACTATTGGAGAAACAGTAATTCAGTGAAAATGAAGAGACTTTCATGTTGCTATCAGCAAACATTATGTTATTGTGGTATGAAATAATAAAACTTATAGATAAATGTCAGTCAGGTATCATGGTCCTAAAATTTCTCTTGGAATTACGATGGAAAAAATGTATGAAACGACATAGCTAATGGTTGCGTCTCACTCTGTCGATTTCTAAGAAACGGTGAGTCAAATAGGAAGTCAACTTAAACAGAATTTGACTGGGGAACGCGTATTATTGTTATAAATACCAACTAATTACGGGAATCGTTTGAAATTCTTGAGAAGTATTTATACGTTATCGTAGAAATTTTACAGACTTATGCAGATGAATCAGTAATATTTTGATGAAATACAAAGTACTATCGCCGCTATCACGACTGTTATAAATTACAACCATGGATGTGTATCATTTCAGAGTGCTTTTATGATAAAGGTTTTGCCAATCTCTGCAATGCTTTTAAACACAACCTTGTTGAAATGGAATATTTATTTGTGCGAAATTGAATACGCATAATCTAACACACACCATTTTATATTCACACCTGCCTCATTTTAGTGTGTCAATGATGAATTTGCCGCTTAATTACATTTTTCAGGTTTGATTTTTCAGGTGTTCATCTAGTCATAAATCAATATAAACGTGAGGTTATCGTATCTGAATGGCTAATTCATTCATGAAAAATCCCTTTAACTGGTAGAGTACTCATCAATTCACATTCATCACTGATCATCCAAAATGAAAAGAAAAACACGCCATTCCATTATGGGTGCACAGTGCACAAGTTTTATTCTTATATCAAAAACACACCATGCCTACCCTTGTTAGCCACCATGGAACAAAGGATACGAAAGACAATGTAAAGGGAATTTCCAAGCATCACTTCCTGTATCTGTATTGTGAAGAAGACTGGAAAAACCACTTCACATTCAGGTCATAATGTAATGAATTTACAATACTTTCGCAATGACTGCGTTGCATGCTTGATAAGGAAGTTGAAATATATAATAGATGTGAGATGATTTTTATCGAAGGTTTCATTTGTTTTGTCGATTACTGGGTCACGCTACTTTCAGGATAAGAGCTTTAGGTTCAAGAGGTCGTGAATTAAATTTATTTCCTCAGTTGTAATCACCGGCCAGCCATGTGTATTCAGAATTATGATTGAGTAAGTCAGATTTGTGTAGATCAAAAGTAGATTCAGCATTGGATACTATTTTGAGTGTCACCATTCCACTGGGATGTCAGTTACCTTACAGTAATCACTTACTCACTGGAAACCTGATTCTCACTATTAACTATTCAGGGGGTTACCCGAGGTTCTAGTGGGAAGCCATGGCCAGTAGGGTACAGAAGTTGAAGGTGAGGCAATAAATCATAGAAGAAGACATTACAAAGTGATCGGGCTATTTCATGAATTGGCAGAAGTCAGAATTCATGTACTGGTCATTGGACTGGGTTTCGGTGGATAAATGGTCTACAATCTCACCTCTTAACGAGAAGGTCCCGAGTTCGAACCCGGTAGGTGCGTACTGCCAAAGAGTCTCAAACTAGGATGAAACGGTTGTTCAGTATACCAGGTTTCACAATGGTTTGCTAATCGATGTCAGCTCATGATGAAATCCCCAGTTCAATCAAACAAAATCCTTACAAAACCGATACTTGGTAAACTTTAGGACAGATTTTCATACATCAAGTTCACCATGAAACAGACTGATTTACCCTAAGGTCAGATATGCCTTTCATAAAAATCGAGTTTAATTGAATGTGAGAATACACTTCAACCTATGAAATGTTACGCAAACTTAGAAGATGAGAAGACATAATTTATCCGAAATGTGAAATGTATTTGCGAAACACATGTCAGACAAACTGATCACGCACGTATTTGTCATACACATTAATATAGAATACAACAAAGCATTAATAAGTACAATATAAGTCCAGTCGTTAACAATTGAAGGTCATGCATAAAAGGTAGGAAAATGATGAGAAAATGTCGAATCTGAAGAAGAAAAGTAAAAGGAGATGAAAGTGTTATTAAGTTAATAGTATCTCCGTTCTACATTTGTATTAGCAAAGTAGATTCAAAGTAATGACCAGCAGTAGTTTATTTGTTTATCAGCCTTATATCTACTAATGTATTTCCGAAAGTGTATATATCTCTGTATGTGGAGTATTAAGTGAAGAGTTCTACAGAAATTTGATGGATTCATCAGATCCTGCTTTACTAACCTTAGTTTCTTGTTTAAAATGACCAGTAATTTTTTAACACTGAACAGGTTTAAGCCGTTTTTCGGCTAAAGTTTTAATAAATTCAAGCATGTGACCTACACTTGTTTCATACATGGGTTTTAAGGCATTACTGAAATCAACCTATGATGGGCATTGCCATATATGATGCTGGACATTTATTTCTAACGGTCATGATTCTCGCCAGCCATACACATAGTGCGGTGTTCGATCCCCAGCCGACTCACACCTGATATCAATGGTCGGCCTGCGAAATTCGGGTTACCAATATCACATGCTAAAAATTCCATACTTGTACAAAAATTACTGTGAGGAATCAAGCTATAGCAAAAATTTTAAAAAAATTAGAGTAGCCAGCGAGACAATGTCAAATCCCCGTGCCCTATCGCCACACCAGTAGTGTTGGCCATAGCCTCATAAATTATTTACCTAAAAATATCATCATCTAGCACTAACTCAGCAGAGCATGCACATATTTAGCCTCTCCTAGTGCTTATTCGCCTCTAATATGTCTCTTGTTACCTTTTATTTTATGTTCAAATTCTTACTACTTACTACTGGTAAGTAGTGTGAGTTTATATTTTTTACGCCATAAACATAACTGTAGTTCGCTAGCGAAGTTTACCTCAAAAGTATTAATATTCTGCTTGATATATAGCAATTATCGCCTTATGCTAAACGGTATCTACTACATATGGTTTATTTAAGTCCCCTCTATGTTGAACACTGTTTGCTTAGATCGGTTTATTGTCTTTTTTCGGCGATTTCATTTTCATAGATGTACAAACGCAAATAAATGCGGTTGTTTTGTATGTGAGTGTGCATTAAATCTGCCAAACAAAAATACAATTGGTAAGTTCAGATGAATTGGATGTTGATATAAGAGGGTAGTAACAAAAGTTATGAGTTGTCACAAGCAATTGTTAAAAAGATTTAGTTAATAACATGAATAGTTTGATTAAAGAGTTGTGCTCAGGGTGTACGTGGAAACAAATTAACATATGGAACTAGGCAAGAGTTTTAAGTAGTTAGAAAAATATTATCTGTCTTGAATTCGTGCGGTGTCAATCAGACTGCCCTTGGCAGAGCTTTGCCTTCCTTTCCTCACTGTGCATTTGAAATCATTCATCCATAGACCCCTACAAACTTGAGATTTCTTCATTATATTTCATTATTTTAGGTATAGTGTAGTGCTGAACTTTTTTTTTGTTTTTTTTTCAGATAAATCCTGTGGTTTGGATTTTATGCTTAACTCAAACCCATGGTTAATTAATTGCTCCCAAATTATTGATTCGGATTTCTTAAAAGAAAGCTACATCAAAATTCATTTCATCTGTGTTCAACTTTAGTTCACATTATAAGAAATCAGTGAAACCACATACACTTGTAAAATAATCTGACACTGTAGTCAGTGCGGAACTTCCGTTGTGGATAAATGTTTATTTCGACAAAGTCTCATGGTGTTATACGGCAATATTTAATCATGACATTTCGGGCACAATTTATTGTTCATAATCATACCCATATGAGTAGAATTATAATCTACCACAGTGCACAGAGCATGTTTGACTCAGAATCGAATCATCAGTGTATGCGTGTATAGAAAGTAATTCCCATAACCAAAAGTGATAGCACGAATAACATGGGTGAAAGGGAATTGTGTCTGTTATTTCCCATCATCTCACTGCCAGTAATTCCTATCCTTCTGTTTTGATATTCCTTATCTATGGGTGGAATATTGTAGGAACTTGCACGTGTTTGGTGTAAACAAGGACCAAACTATTCCTTATTACAAATGGAGACTGCTGCACAAGTTTCATTTGTCTAGTGTGTGACCAGTTTACATTAAATTTGTGTGTCTGACTATCGCGGAGATTAGTAACTCACTTTCATGTGTCAGCTGACACATCGAAGGATAAATGACAGAAATGTTCATTTAGTTACGCTTCGAGAATCTGCATATCTTCTGGTATATGTAGTGATAGAGTGAATCTGATCAGACAGAAAACATCTCACAATGCGGTGTAAGCTGAAAGACATGATCGTGAATGTCTAAGCAAGACGAGTTAGCAATCGATGAATCAGAGATGAGTAAGACAAGTGTAATGAAATGTTTCGTTAACCTGAATCCAGTGTTTAGTAAGATGTGTCTGACTTGTAGTTGAAGGCCATAGGATGTCAAGAGATTAGATATACTTCGTGTGAATCCACATTAGACGATGATTGTCTACTTAGATAATGTAGATCTTTTTGTTTGTTTTTACCCTTGTCAATATGATCACTCTGATTATTATCAAGAGTAATCTACACCAGCATTCACTTTCAGTTTGTTTTCAACATTCCACTAGGTATATTCTGACTGGACAGCAAAACCGTCAGTAGTTACACCACGTTTCAGAACAAACAGTACTCTTTCAAATGATACACTGTTAACACCTATACTGTTATACTTGAAAATTCTGTACCTGGAGTAGGCGTAACACGCTGGAAACTCCGTACTCCTTGTAAACACATTTTTCAGAAGAAGCGTTTAATTACTATAACTATGGTTATTACTAAAAAACCATGTTGTTTTGAAAGAAAGGAAGACATTTCAGCGAAGGAATATTTTCTTTATTGACAAAATGACCTTCAAAGTCTGTACAGTCATGCTGATATTTACTGAAAACTTATATCAGTTTATTTTGGTGGAATAGGATGTATGCGAATGCATGACAAAAGTGATACAGTTACTCAAAAGTGATATGTAGAAATCGAAAGAAATTATATAATAGTCAACGACATACTTATTCTAAAGGTACTACGTTTGATAAGGTGGAGATTGTTATTAGATGAAAAGATAGGTAATTGAGTGGTGAACTGGAAAGCGTAAGCTATGTGAGAAAAAAAGCGGTAAAATCTACTGAGGAAATATGAAAGGGGGAAAATGGTGAATTGCTTACTAAAAGTAGAAGCGAACAAGTAAACGGGAATTAAGACCTTGGTAGGATACGAGACTGAATAAAACATTTCCGCAAACATAGTTCTGATTTATGTTGACGAATCGCTGACGCTTCCGCCATACACAAGTGTTGAAACATAACAACTCTTGTACCTTCCGGTCTAACCTAGTGGGTGATTTTAAAAGAGGATTTTCGTGGAGCTGCATCACCTGGGTTCACCATGTGCTTGAGAAGTGAATTGGTTTTCGACTTGCACTTTTCTCTTGATTACCAGGCTTGACAATTTTCAGAGATGCTTTCGGGAAGTGCACGCTTTTTGGCCAATATAACTAGCTGCAAAGGAATAAGTGAACTTACAAATATTCACTGAAGTGACCCAAAACTATGGTTTGTCTTTCACAAATTCTTTGATCATTTGCAGGCTGTAAAAGAATACTTTTCTCAGGGACCTGAATAAGGCGCCCTTCAGCGTCCCAACCAGAGTAGTACTCTTGAAATCAACTTTCACAGATATTAACTTGTTTAACACTTCGTGGATTCTTTCAGACTTCTGCCTAACCCTCATGTGCTTCTTGACGAATTTTGTAGGATGACCGTATTTATGTGGTTATTATAGTTCGTAAGGAAGTCAAATATTCTGTCAATTTCTTTAAAAATTAGGTTACGATAGTCAAGCGAGAAATCTCACTGAAGACTGTCATGGGAGAAAATTAAGGTTGTTAGGTAGAGATAGATATCTTAAGATGGGAAGACGAAGTATACCATTGGTAGAGTTTCCATCAAACAGTCACCTTCATACCTGGCTGTATTGGTTTTCAAATGAAGACTGTGTATATCACTTCTCCATCTACTGTACAAAATCAAGTCAGTCGTTAGAGCTTCGTAATGGAATTTACTCCAGATTCAGCCAATACTTGAGTAAGTCAAAATAAGCTTTCCCCCGTGTGCAGTTAAGTAAACAACGCAAGAGTAAATAGCATTACAAATGGATTCTGTTCAAAATCTTCGCCACAAGTTTCACAGTCCATCGAACAGATGAGCCCCATACAGATGTTCTTAATCGTTCACGATCATCGATTTACTTCCATCATATTTCTATAGGTAGTAACTACATATAACTGAGTTGATATAACATGTAACTGCTCATTGTCATGGTCTCCTAGTGCATGTTTGTAATGTTTTAATGATTATCACTCCTAGTGTGGTGAGCGCTGTCTGCAAACCAAAAGGTAACCAGATTATTTTTGTTATTAAGGATAAGAAGAAGAAATTATGAATTTCATAACATGAAGGGACATTTTTAGGTAAATTAAATTATGGGGATGGATAAGGTACAAAAATACACTGAACAAATTTTTCCTGAATACAAAGCTGCAACCTGTTCAAGTGAATATAAACGGCTTCTTGTTTTAAACAGACTAAGAATCTGAGAAGTAGAAGTCAAAATGAACCATGAATAAGTCTCAGACTGTCTGAATACTGACTTCCTGTTCAGCATTTATAAGATGTGCAGATATGGAGATACACATTAACAATATCCAAAAAATCTCTCCATTATAACTACGAACCTGTTTGAACTCATATTCCATAGAAATATGTATTGTTATGTATACCATTGAAGGATACAAATCTTAACAATCTGTAATTATTTCGCCTATCTACATTCTGTTAGTCGTAGGATAAAAAGTTGGAAGATAGCCTCCATCATGTACAGAAATTAGTTATGTAACTGATGATACACAGGATCCACTTGGGCGGAGTATCTGTTCGTTCTAATTTTGAACCGCTCAGTAGTGCTCATCCACAAAATGGCGACATCCACTCGATAACACAAAATATTCATCATGGACATAAAAAGTAAATCAACAACATTAAAACGTGACTTCACATGGAGTAAGCAGTGATAATATTGTGCGGAAGGACGCTGAAACCTTCACAATTAAAAACCACCCAGCTCACAAAACACCACCACCACCACCACAACAACAACAACAAAACATTCACCTAAATTACAAGTCTCTGTCACCACTTTTGAACGTGTCTTCTATAATCATATAGTTCATTAGTGATATCGCCTAAAAAGTCAAAATTTCTAAAATTTGATCAGCTTTTTAGAAGCTGATGTGTGATTTTGGAAAAAGATGTCACAACGACAGCAAACAACAGTTTCATTTTTATTGTTTGTTATTGGTCAGTCAAGGTGATGTCAGGAGAATCATTAATCTGAGCGTTTGCGTGTATAAGATGAGTATCGTTATCAGTTTGATTAGAGAAAAAGACAATAAGAGTAACTATCAGCAGAGTGACTTGCTGATTTTGTTTTGCTCACATTTTCCGTTTTTTCGATACAGAATTTTGTGGTAATATTTATTTTTACGTGTTCAGACGACATGAGTATGAATAGAGAAGGAGAAATAAGGTGATTTCTTTCAATTATCTCATGATTAACAGTGAATGGTTAGTGTAGATTTGTGATGAACAGATATGGTTATTCAAGTTTAGTCATGACCTAACTTCACTTAGAGGACCATTGATAACCTGAGAGCCTTGCACAAGCCTTTCGCCCCTGTTTGATATTCTTCAGTACGCAGTACGCACTCACTAGCCCACAAGATATAAGTTATTGCTTAATGTGTACACTTTTCAATATCATTGCACACTCCTACGAAACTAGTTTAATTAATTGTACAATCAGACAAGTTCGATTTCCAATTACTGAAAATCGTTCTTCGTAACTGATTTAATGGTTAGTAATCGTAGTTTCATATAGAGTCTTTACTTTGAAAAACAAGTTTATGTTAAGACAGTTTCTGAAACATTCGCCTATATTTCATTTAATCATGATCATACATGCTATTGATCCCAGGAATTTAAAGTTTGTTATTTACAAATTCCACAGTTCAAGGTGGGAATTCATCACAGTTTCCTTCGCAAACTAACAATCCAGTCAGATTGTAACGACAAAAGACAAGAGTCAGGCAACAGATCGTTTATTAAGGAAATCAACACATATTTATATATATTTCATGTACATTATTATAGCTTATTCAAGCAGACAAACACTGTCTTCTGATTGGTTATTTCTTACAGAAAGTTGACTTTGCATCTCTTTGTGACTGCTTCTTGAATGTCAGATAATCTATACACCTAGTCTGCTGTGATTGGTTGTTGAATCAGTCTTGTTCATATTTTATCACCACCAATATTTGCGTCATACCCATTGACGTAAAATGCTGTCCACCACTTTTGGCTAGCCTGCTCTCACCACACTCGCCCCCCCCGTCAAATAGCTTCGTGCGCAGACGTTCCGACCTTCTTGGTGCTACATCCTCTAGTTGAGGATTGTTACTGATTGGCTTGTCCCACTGTACTCATCGTTGGAGCTGACTGGCGTTAACTCGTTTCTGTTTGTCACCTCTTCGGATGGTATATACTTGACCCCATCTTTTTGTGATTGTGTATGGTCCTTCCCACTTTGGAAGGAGTTTCCGTGAACCTAGCCCGCCTCCAACTGTGTATCTCCTGTCTCTACACTTCACTTGGTCGCCAACTGCAAAGGTAATGCACTGCGTCTTTCTTTTAAGCTGAGACTTCGCGACATCACTCCGCTGCTTCTGCATTACATTCTTGACTGCCTCTTTCCGCTCTGCTTTTAATTTCGTCGTACTCCACGTTTGATGAAGGGACCAGGTCTCGTTGTGTATTGGTAATCGTGGTTTTCTACCATACATCAGTTGGAAGGGTGACTTCTTCGTTGTTTCCTGAGTGGTAGCACGATGTGTTAGTAAAATCAGTGGAAGCTCCGTTTCTCAGTTACCGCCCTTCGAGGCCAGCCACTCCTTCAGTGTACGGTTGTTTCTCTCCGTTAGGCCATTCGTTTATGGATGATATGGGGTCGTTCTGATCCTCTTGATGCCCAGCTGTTGCAAACGGGAAGTAAACTCTTCACTCTCGAAACAGGGACCTTGGTCTGTCAGTATTGTCTTCGGTACGCCGTGGTCTGCAACAATGTGTCTAACTACTGCATCTGTCACGGTTCTTGCACGTTGGTCTGGGATTGCTACGGCGTCTACCCATCGTGTCGCGTGTTCCGTCATCACCAAGAGGTACTGATTACCATTGGATGTCTGAGGAAATGGACCCATGACATCTACGGACCACAAGTCACCTATCGCGGTAACTGGAATCGACTGAAGTGGTGGTCGTTGCCTTTCATCAGCTGGCACCGTGGACATCCAAGTACGTATCTTGCTACGTCTTCTCTCATACCTGGCCAGTACATACTTTGTCTTAGGAGGTCGGTCGTTCTGGCCACGCCTGTATGCGCTAGCTGGTGACATTCTTCTATCATGTCGTGGCGCGACGATTGAGGTATGACAGCCAGCCAGCTTCCGTCGTTCTCTCGCCAGGTCAGAGTCCCGTAGGCATTCACTCTGAGTCGATCCCTCTGTCTGAGTAGTGTGGTTAGCTCCTTACTCGCCGTAGTTTGATCCACTTCTATTCCGTTGGTGATCACCTGTATTACTGTATTCAGCGTATCGTCCAACCTCTGCCTACGTGCAAGTCTTAGTGGGTCTTGTTCTACTGCATGCACTCCGTAAGCGACCTCGGGCAACTCAGACTCATCTTCTGGTCTCGATAACAAATCTGCCAAGACATTTTCACTTCCAGGAACGTGTGAGATCGTAAAATCGTACTCCTGAAGACGCAACATCCACCGTGACAACTTCCCCCGTGGGTCTCTCGCTGTCTTCAAAAATTGTAGCGGCTTATGATCAGTTTCGATGTGGAACCGCCGGCCGAGTAAATAAGGTCTCCATTTGTCGACTGCCCATACCATTGCTAAACATTCTTTCTCTATCGTTGAATACTTTCTCTCTGTGTGTGTCAAAACCCTACTGGCATACTCAACGATTCCCTCGTCCTGTCTTAGGACCGCACCTATAGCGTAGTCACTGGCATCTGTGCACACTGTGAACTGTCTTCCTGGTACAGGTAGTTTTAGCGTCATTTGTTGGTGGTCGAGCAGCTGTTTAATTCTGTCGAATGTCCTCTGCGATTCTTCCGACCAAACAAACTTTGGCTCACCTAGTAGCCTGTATAGAGGGGCTGCTATCTCATTGAAGTTCTTCACGAAGCGACTATAAAACGCTGCTCTACCCAAGAATTGTCTCAGTTTTCTCTTTGAATTCGGGGCTGGAATCGTTTTAATCGTCAAAATTTTCTCCGGCAGTGGTTTAATCTCACCATTTCCCACTTTATGTCCCAACAGAGTAACATTCTTTTTGGCTATCTGGACTTGGTTTTGTTGACGCGTAGTCCAAACTCTTCGATGCGTCGCAGCACGGCTTCTACATGGTTGACGTGATCGTTTTCGTTTTGACTGTATATGACGAGATCATCACCATAAACCTCCACGTTTTTCAAGTTCTTAAGTAATAGCTTCATCAGTCGTCTGAACGTAAACGGTGCACCTGCTAGTCCAAACGGCATGCGTTTAAATCGATATTGTGTCTGACCCACGATGAAAGCCGTCTTATCTCTATCACCTTGTTTTATCGGTATCTGCCAGTATCCTGAGCGAAGATCGAGAACCGAAAACACATTCGCGTCTTGTAGGCGATCTAAAGTTTCTACCACTGTTGGCATGGCACACGGTCTTAACTCTGTCATACTGTTTAACTGTCGAAAATCAACACAGAATCTATACTTCCCATTCGCTTTTTTTACTAACAGCACTGGAGAGTTGTACGGGCTATCAGCTTCCTCAATAATATCATCTTTTAACATCTCTTGCACTTGTCGCTCCACTTCGCCTTCCAGATGACATGGAACTCTTCGCGTTGTAAATGACCTTACTTTCGGATCACTTAACGGAATTTCATGATTCACCTTATCGCAATAACCGTATGGGTCGCCATCTCCAGTGAACAGATGATCGTATTTATTAATTAACTCTGTCATATTGTGTACCGTCGACAGCTTAACCGCTGCTATCTCGCTGGTCTCATACATGTTGATATGCCCGTATTTCGTGATCACAACGTTCGCTTGCGTGTTGGTTATCGCACCAATATCCCGCAGAAAATCCGCTCCTAAAATCGTTCGCTGTAGTTCGGGTACAACAATGAAAGGAAACGTCACCTCGCAGCCACCAACATTGACCATACAGTTCGATCTACCCGTGATACGTAACACATGCCCGCCTACCGTTCGTACTGTCAATGAACACGGACTAACACTCTTAAATAAATTCTTATCTATTAACGACACGGCCACCCCTGTATCCACTAAACATACTACTTCTTGATCATTCACTTACAACCTCGAATACACAGCCTCTTTCTCAATAGACCCCACTAAATCTAGTTTCATACGAGAGGAAGAACACGTATTATACCGTCTGAAACTTTTTCTTTTTCGCCTTTCTGGGTAGTATCTCCTCCAGTGTTATGAATTACCGCATTCAAAACATCGGTCCTTTCTATCACCCAACTTTAACGCCGCCACTTCACGCTGCAACGCTTCAATTTTCTGCTCGTAATTCTTTGGTTTGGATTGCTCTATAGCGGCTACAGTTGTGCTCAACAGCTGTCTGGTCACCTTCGCCAGTTCACTAATATCCATCGGCTGCGTTGCGTCAACCAGTTGTAATCGCTGAGAAATGTGGTCTGGGACACTCTGGATGAATTGTGAAGAAAGTAACTGTGCTTCTGATTCTCCATCCAAAGTGAGAAGCGCATGTCGAAGTAAATTCGTCAATTTAACCCCCAACACTAATGGGTCTTCATAAGGTCCCAGCTTCGTTGAACGGAACTTCTGCATTGCTAGCTGTCCGTCTGTTGCGCTGTTGAACTCCGACGCCAGTCGTTCAACCAATATCTTCCAAGACGGTGTGCCATCTGACCTGTCTAAGCTGTCATATGCCACCTTCACTCGGCCTCCAAATAGCATCCCCAGGACAACCGCTTTTGCCGCCTGCTCCTCGACACCTACCAGCTCAGCGACGGCCTCGAAATCACGTAAGAAGCTCCGTATGTCTCCTTCTTCAAAAGCAGTTGACCATGGGATCTACATTTTTTGAAGGCAGCGACACCAAATGTAACAACAGAAGACAAAGGGGCAGGCAACAGATTGTTTTATTACGGAAATCAGCACGTAGTTATACATATTTCATGTACGCTATTATAGCTTATTCAAGCAGACAAACGCAGTTTTCTGATTGGTTGTTTCTTGCTTAAGGTGACAGGTTTCTCGGAAAGTTAAGCCATATCTCTGCGAATCTTATTTGCCCACACTAAGTCTGCTGTAATTGGTTGTTGAATCAGCTTTGTTCATATTTTCTCACAGCCAATATTAGTGACCTAGACACTGATGTAAATTAATGTCTACCAATTGGCCAGCAGCCTGCTCTCACCACAGTAGTGAGTCGTATACGGAGTTTAAAGTCATTCTTGTAATAAAATGGCCTGCCTAAATCTCTGCGTTACCACAATTTCCATCCATCAAACTGCCCAAACTTTACTGTATTTCAAAATATTCAACATTCCTATGGTAAAATTTAGGAACAACACAGTTCAGCGAACAGTATTGTGATTTCAACTAGATCTCATCAGTCTTAACTCTAATATACGTAAATTTACAAATAAATATAAACCAATCACAGTGTTTTTTCAATGGGGTGATAAGATTGTGCATGTAAATTTTGCAACTATTCGTAATAATAGTAAAGATAATAATAACAGCATTCAAAAGAAGTTCGTACAGCCATTATCCCTTCCGTGGCCTAATAAGACAACCAACTAAAGACTTCTACACCACCCCTTATTTATATTTCCAACCCCTTTCTTGACATCCCTTGATCTTATCTTCATTATAAAAGTGTTTCATTTCCTTTATTATTATTATTATTACTATTATTAATATCATCATTACTACTATTATGACTAATTGCACAATTTATATTCACCATCGTATTTTAGACAAAACACCATGATTGGTTTATATTTGAATTTTTATTTGTAAACTTATATATATTAGAGTTAAGCCTGATGAGATCTAATTGAAAACAATATTGTTCGCTTAAATGTTTTGTTCTAAATGACAGTAGTGTTTCTATCGATAACAAGAATAAAAGACTGAGGCGGTCTGAGATAACAAGAATAACGAAAAAACAGCATGATTAAACAAACAAGTGTTCAGGTAGAAGTGGTGTTCGATAAAGGCTAAGAAAAACAAATGGACCGATTAAGTAATGCTAGACTGTAAGGAAAGTAAAAAGTACGTTTTAATGAAAATGTGATAGGATTAAGGGATGAGAAGAGAGTGATATTGAACATATAGATAAAGAAGGGGTGATAGGAAGTAATCAGTTGGTGGAATCTTACTGGGACAACAAGGAAGGGATAATGGCTGTAAGAAATTCTTTTAAATGCATAGTTGAGGCTTAGTGGTTTGAATGCCTATCGCTCAGCTGTGTATAATAGACCGATAGGAAGTCCATAGGAAAGATTCAGTGGGTTGCGATGAATTACTTTGAAAGCTTTCGTTTTCTCCACTAAACGATCACTATGAACTAAATGTGACAGAATGGGACCGAGGATTGTTTTTGTCTGTTTTCGCCAAACCAGCACGATTGGAGGTGTTCAGTAGTGACACGTTCACCAAGCTGCCCAGTAGTATTTCCTACTGCATTTCTTACTATTTTTATTCATCCATTTATATCAGATGACTACCACTGGAATACGTGCATACATTTAATTGGCTTGTAATGAAACATTGCGAGATTTTGTAGGGAAATAACGAGGGGATTTACAGGATCGATTCTCATTTTAGATACAACGCCACGACTTCACATGGTATACTTCAGATTATTACTCTAAGCGTAAATCCTGTATTAAGAGAAATACGCTGAAAATTTCTGTATTATGTGTCTACATACTGTCTAAAACAAAGCTTTGTTATTATTATTATTATTATTATTATAAATATTGAGTGGCAAGGTCTTAAGCCGACGTTTTAGATGGGTAGATAGACAAATATTACTGTATAACATTGTGTGACTATATCAAAGTTAAATTTTATCCTTAATGGAACTGTACTTTACAACAGTGCCTACGTTTTATGATTATAATAGCTTTTGCTCGTCTTATAAGCAAAATGATGATGAACTCAATGGAGTCCATACCTGCATTGATTTATCATTCCAATGCATCTTGTCTACCAACCTGTGCTGATGTGTTCGGTAACATTCAGGAAACGAATATCCAGATTTGATGGACAATTACGGACGTCAGAACCAATAAAAGCTTATGAATCGCCTCAACTCAAGAGTTACCTTCAGTGCTGACAGTGACCAAAATGGCTTCACGAGCTCGCTTTTGAATACCAAAGTCTTCCATGAAGATAATATTTCTTCAGCAGTTCACTGTCATCCTAGGGATATACTCGATTTTTCAATAGGTTCAAACGCAAAACAGTTTCGACACGGAGGGATATTAACGGACGAAAAGACGATATTGGCCTAGCTGAATCACATGGGATAATAAGCTGTCACATCAAGCGGATCAGAGATGATGTGAAAGAAGACGTGCTTGCCTCAAGACATTCCTAGGTCAGAGGTTCGGCTACTGTGGCTAGTCCTAATAGCGTTTCGCTTTCAAATCTAACGAATGCCATGACACTGTTATCTTTTAGCTCTGCTTCTGGGAGTTGTAGAAAATTTGTCAGATATATGTAGGTGCTTGAAACTGTATATACCTCCACATCAGTGCTCACTGATGCCTGACCTCCCATGCTAGTCACAGGATCAGAATACCGCCCATTTTTTTCACTTTGTCAGACGTCGCGAACATTATGCATACTAGATCTTCAGGAACAGAACTTGAAAATGGTGGAGGTGGGCTACCATCTGGGATGTGTTCCATCCTTCCTGATAACATTGCAAAGTCATTTAATGAACCAAACCAATCCACAGAAAACAGCTCGGGCATGAAAATTTATGGTATGAAAATCCACTCACCTTCCACATTTATAACTTTCATCTGTGCTACATAAGTTTCAATTTCTTCAGATAGTCCTGGTGGATCCGCAGGGAATACTGCTAACTATCAGGCTTACTACCATCGCCCTTCATCCAGTCAAATGGATGACCAGTTTCCATTGTTCCACAGCCTATATTTTTTCTCCTGCTTTTATAGCGCCGTGCACAACGCATTCAGAGATGAATCTTGTTACTTAAGCCATTCTCTCTGTTTTTCATTCTACTCCCGGTTCAGTTTCTGCTCGATGGAGCCCGGCAGTTTTGAGGATAGCTATGGGAAATAGGAATTAATGCACCTGTCTACTTTTTGTTCACCTCATGCTTAGTTTTTAAGACATCAAATAGTCATGGTCATCAGTCAGCCTCATGTTCTAGTCGTCCGATTTCTGTTTGTAACCTTTATGGTGCTTCATAGCAGCAAAGGTCAATTAGCCTAATAAATACAGAAAACATTGTCAGTCCAAACTATTACAAATAGTTACCACATATTCTGACTTTTCAGACAGTTTGAATCTTAATCAAGATGCCAGTGATAATTCATTTGGTTGCCATGTTAATCTTTAATCACCACTGACAAAAAATGGAATGCGACGCACGAATGGCCCTTGAACGCTCACTGAGTAAGTTAATGAAATCTGACAGATAATGTTGTCTTCGTGAATAAAATATTCTCATTGAAGTGTTATGCTATGAAGTGGGATATCTGGTAAGTTTCAGCTTATGTTTGTGAAAGATAAAGTTATGCTGTAAGCCAAAGAGAAGGTGGGGTTAGGTTAACCTTATAAAGGCGACATTAGGATTTTTTCAAGTTACATTACAGCTAGCTCAGGGATATTTTCACGTCAGGGTTCGGTTCAGGAAAGAAAAGGGTTATTGTCAGGATTAGAAGGCCTAAATAATAATACGCATAGAATTTGGTTAAATTACTGTGTTGATGTAAGAATAGTACCTGTGCACTGTGGTGATCGAGTATAATTCCATTGTGGGTAAAATTTATTTTGATAAAGTCTCACAGTAATATTTACTGAACTATTTTGGAGCACAATTTGTCGCTCAGTAAATATTACTATATTACACTATGAAACTTTATCAAAATAATTTTTACCAACAATGGAATATACACTCTTGATACTCCAACCTAAAATTGAAAGATATTTTTATCACCTGTGAGAGAAAGGTATCCTCTGTAGCCATTTTATACAGCTTTTATGCATTTTATCAGAAATATATGCATTCCATGCATTCCTACATGTGATTGGTGCTTTCGAGGTCATTTGGTAATTGGTATTAAGGGGTATTTGAAGTTTAACTTCACTCCTTTGGCAAGCATTATTCTGCTTACGGCCAAGTTATATCACATTCTCCTACAAGTGCACAAAGTACACCTCAGAATTCTTGAACAAGTCGAATTCTGGAAATGAGGTTTACTTTTTCGATTTGACACTAGTAACTGATGTGATGCGCCTAGTCCTCTGATTGGTGTAGACTGAATTCTATCAGTTAGGTTGTAATGTGACCACCATTCTAGCTAGCTCGCAATCACGGTTTACCTTTGTCACATAGTCGAAAATCATCTTTCAAACTAAAACACTAAGGGGGATTTTGAAGTGTACGCTGCAATTCTTCGAATTTCAGATTTTCTGATTGAATACTAAGAATATTTCTGTATGGTATTCACTATTTCTACTGGAGTAGGCTACGATGATTTGCATAACTTTAATACAATGGGATTCACCTTATTTCATAAGAATCTTACCTTATGGACATGTGTTTGTAAGCCCTTCTTTTCTATTTCAAGTAGTTAATTGGATAGTGGTTAATACGCACTTTTACGTTTGTACTTTTTCGAATTGAAGCGTAAACACTGAAACTCGTTATCATTGTGTTGATTTTCAAGGGTGTGCTGGTGGAATGCAGTATGTCTTAATGATTATTCTTTAAATTATCAGCAGGTGGAGACAGAGGAAACATCTACAACTAATAATATCATTGAATCTAACGACGTAAGAATGTCTGTTGCTCATGCAGATTACAAATCCAGAACTACAAGTCAGTCGATCACTAGAACAGATGGTTGAATGACGCCTAAAATTCAAAAGCACAAGACTTCTCTAAAACACGATAGTATGTTGGACATAAAATAATGAAATACAGTACACAAATCTCAAATCGTGAGGCATCTATGGCTGAATTCAGTCAAGTGACAAACCACTCTGTGTCAATTAGAAAAACGAAAAAGCCTTGTTAAAGGGCGAGATCCATTTAGATTAAACAGAACGCGACTGCCAGAATAAGAATAAAGGTGTTCGAATAAAAAGTGTTAAGCAGATAGGAATACGTAAATAAGGCATTATAAAGCTGGTGATGTTTAACTAAAAGGAAACAATTACCATTTATCAAATAGGGTAAAAATAATAAAATAAGTTAAGAAACAACGCTCATGATTATGCTGTAACAAAGACGACGTATACTACTTACTGCTGCCGAGTAGTATAAAGTTAAACATAAAATGAAAAACAAATGAAAGTCGAGCAGTTAGTTAATGTAAAACTACGGGATATTTAACCTGTGTCGAGAGGTGTCCACGTGCTATTTAAAGAGCGCGCGAATCCCGGACACATAATAAGGGACACGAATAAACAATATTCAACAGTTAAGGGTAAAAGAGTAAAGCATTCACAGTAAGTGTTTTCCGACCATAAGAAAATAAATATTTCACATCTAATAAATTAGTAATATATCGAGTGAGTTAAGTGTTATGTACTCGTCGCTAAATTATTGCTATGTTCTGGTCGAGAATTTAATAGTCCTGATGCAAGAAGGCGGAAATCAGAAGACCACTAGGTTTGCGATGATACTTCTATTTTCCAAACACAAGGAGAAGCAATAAGTGGTATCACACCAAAGTGTAAGTAAAGTAAGTCACAAGATTGTGAGAACGAAATATATATATGCCGTCAGACAAGCGTGTGAACAAATCACTAGACAGTCTTAACATGAATGGCTAATTATAATGGAGTGTCGATCCAAATATACATAGCAAAATATAGCAGACATGACAACAACAACCATATATGGATATATGTCACCAAGCAACGGACTGTCAACAAACACTCATATTATATATAATATAATATAAGGAGAATATACATTGTTAAAGGAGACAAGTTCATACAAGTGAAATGGTCACAGACTAAGAGAGCAAACAGAAAGAGAGACCAACATACACACACACATAAATATATATATGTGGATACATACCATTAAGCTCAATGTCATATAAAGATATGCTTAAGAATAGACAAGGACATCTCAAACGACATACTAGGAACAAGTAGTATACTTTATTAACACAAAAGAATGCATGACAAAGGCCAGATAGGAAGGGAATTAACAAGGAAGTTTTAAATAACTTTAGATATTGTTATATTTGCAACTTTAGCTTATCCTGCAAACTTGTTTCTGTTTTACATAATTCTACTGAGTCATCCTATTCTTCTTAGTCGTCACCATTTTGTAAACTTTTCGACTATCTGGTAACTTGTTGCTAACGCCTACGAATTAACTTAGCTTGAATTCCGTGATTAGTCTGCACTCCTTCTTCAAAATCTGTATATCTTGCTACTTACATCTACTGGTAAAAAATCTTGGTAACTTTTAGGCTCCTAATTTAACCTATATATATATAATTGATAGATTAAAATGACCACATGAATTGGTAAAATTTTGATATAAAAATCTATATATTAGTGTAGCTGCGATGATCAGGAACTAATTGAAAATTCTTACTTTTAATTCGACAAGCTATTTATCCATCAGTTAAATAGGTAAATGCAGTAATAAAGACACAATATTGTAAAATATATTCTCGAGGAATAGAAACATTCAAATACAATGAGTACGTATTCTGAAGAGATTGCAGTCATATAAAGATGTTTTTTTAATCATATAGAAAATCAAAACAAATGATTCAGCGAATAGACTCTTTTCAACGAATTTATCATCTGGTCGCTTGCCACTTGTACTCGGCGCATATGTAGCTCTGATACTGTGGAAGATGAGTTATACATTTAGAAGAAAACCCTAATAGGAAATGGATTTCCACCACGTTTTATAGATACGAATATACATTCAAATCCTATAAAACGTGACTTATCAACCGTACCCAAGAAAATACTGCAGATGAGCTTGAAATTCAAATGGCACTTAGCTTCCGATATCATGAAACTAAGGATACCACAGTCTCTGAAAAGAACATTCCCTGCTGCATCTCTGAGAATAGCCTTTGCTAGCCGACCATTACTGTTCAGTAACCTAGAGGACAAGATCCCTCTGTTGGCCAACTCTATGTGTGTTTATCAATTCCCCTGCTCGTGTGGAGTTAGGTATATCGATCGTTCGACTCGAGTTTTGTTCAAGAGGGTGCAAGAACACTATTCTGCATGGTTACGAATAGGTGGAAGTGGAGCAATAAGAAGCGCGATCATTGAACATTTGGTCGATAATGATCACCCTGTATCTACAGTCTCCGCCTTTAAAGTCATCTACAAGGCAAAGAGTAATTTACCCAAATCCCTACGTACCCGACTCTTTTGTATTGCTGAAGCTTTGGCTATCGAAACAGAAAAGCTAGATCTCTGTGTACACAAAAATTTTTCTTTAAACCCCTCCAATTTTCATGGTCTTAATCCTTGCATGCTGAAGTATGGTAATCCCCAGTCATATTTTAGCTCTACCAATTTTTCATTTTGTCTATTCAATTTGTATACACTTCCTTATTACGTCAATTGTTACTATTACTATTCTCACTTTGAACTGTCCCTGGTATTATTTCCCCTGTTCCACTTGTCATTCTAAATCAATTCTTTTTTACAACGTTAAATTCTATGCTATTGAATTTCACACAATATTACGCAACGTTTTTGTTTTATTCGATTTGTCTACTAATCCTAAAATTGCACACCCTTTTTCAAGTTCTATCCATCCTATGAATTATTCTGCATATGACATTAATTTGCCTTGCCACTTCACATTTAACTACGATTATAATCACAAACATTTTAGTTTTAATTAAACTTCATATGATTATTATTATTTTATGCATTCACACCTAAGATTCAAATCCCTCACCGGATTTAGCTTCTTAAAAACCATATATATATATATATACGACTGTACAGCTTGATGATAAATTCGTTGAAAAGAGTCTCTTCGCCTTGTTTTGATTTTCTATATGTTACGATTGGAATTTCGCATGGGTATTGTTATTCATCAAATATCGAAATATGTCAACACAACAATAAGCGGTTTGTCTTAATCATGGGTTCACCTAATCTTCCTTAGAACATAATGCGTCAAAGTTACTTGACTCCAATTTCCTACAAACGTCTAATTGTGTCATTTAAGAACAATCTGGATACAAGAACATTTTCAAACGGTTTTCATTAAACACCAGGTCACGTTTTGAAGGAACAAAAGAGTAGAATGTTTGTTATTGTTTCCAACCCAACAATATTCCGTCGAATGATATGCAGTCGACTACTATACTACTTGAAAATCTTTTATTAGTAATAAGTAGAAATTTGCTGTAAATTCAGTATGATGTATAAAACGTATAGTTCAGAATGAAGCTGTTATTATTTTTCTTCTCAGTAATTTTCATGCACACTCGAATACCACATTTATCAAGTAGATGTTACAAATAATTGACTTCTACTCCTCATCTGAACGCCCCTTGTTTTACACTGCTTTGATGTTTGATTCAAGTGTCTGAAGATGGTTTGATCTTTAACAAACAATATAACAATTCTTGAGACAAAGTACGAAATCCGGGAATCATCTTCAAAGGAACAGAAGTATCAAAGACTACAAAGGAGTTCTGTCATTTTATTCGTAAAAATTGTGAATGTTTTAATCACATCGATGACTGTTATTTAGATTGAAAAGTGACTCATTAATTATATCATAATTAAACAATCAGAGGATGTATCATTATTAATTGAATTCCCCTCCTTGTTATCAACGAGTCTTGCATGAATGGATCAAGCTAGTTTCCATGGCACTGTTTCATCCTTCAATTGTAATAACACAAGATTCCAAGGAATTCTAAGATGATCCCTCAAGGGTAGCTACCATACCTTATTTCTACTGATTAATTCACCAATAAACTCAACAATTACATATTCGTTTAATTTTATAGTTTACATTTAGTTGAATCACTTTCCCACTGTTCTACGATTTCCGTGTAAATGGTACCTTTTTGTCCTGAGAACACAAGATGGTATGAGAAGCGGCGTGGTTTTCGTATTATGAAATAGATAATGAGTCCTTTCTCAGACTACACAACATTTACTCATGTGATTATAGTGAAAAACCTCAAGTAATCAATTGATAAACAAACAGACAAGTACATTTGTAACAACAGAAGGTAAAGGCCATGCAACAGATTTTTTATTATGGAAATCAACACATATTTATAGATTTTCATGTGCATATTATAGATTATTGCTGGCAGAAAAACACAGTCTTCTGATTGGTTGTTTCTCACAGAAAGTTAATCTTGCATCTCTTTGTGGCTGTTTCTTGAATGTCAATTCATCTATATGTTAACTGTATTCGCCTACACAAAGCCTTTGTTCTCATTTTTCTCATGACCAATATTGGTGGCATGAACATTGACGTTAATTACTGTCCACAATCGAAATCCGTGAAAACTGTTCAGCCAAGTTGTCATGTCAGCGCATGCATCAACAATGACTTCACGGTTAAGAATGAAATGTTGTGCATTTAATGTCTTGGACTGTCTGGCATCTGATATGCTGCTGTAGTGCTTTCATTTCAAAATGTGTCGTGTCAGTTTCACTTTTCTTCTGAAGAGGTAGTTATAGATGACCTTTATGATGTTCAAGATCCGTGAACCATATAGAAGCAGTGATTTTAAACTAGTCTGGAAACCTAGGTCATGTTTCTTGCGCTAACTGCTCCTAAAAATGAGCATGATTTCAGAATGATGTTCGTCATTGTCTCGTTTCCGTTGCTTAATGGCTTCATTATACTCGTCCATGCTGCTGTCTGTAGTTGAAATGATGAAGATTGACGTCTTTTAGATTTCTCTTTCGGATATTAATTGATGCTTCTATCAGCTTATTAGGTATCGTCATCATCTCTGTCATCTCCACATTCCCCTGAACTCTTGCCTTCACTGTCTATTCTATCGACTTACTGGTTTTCACCTGTGCATTTTCGACTTTGCTTAACATACGGAAATTATCTACGATGTCCAAATCTTTTAGCATCGTTTTGTCTGTCTGCCTTGGGCATTCCTTCTAATCCCCAAGTCGTCTTTCGTGATCCGGCACATCAGAATTGTGAATATTGTCGTGGATAGGGAGCAGGTTTGCCTGATTCTCATATCCACTTGAAAGGCTTGACTGACTTTTCCGTTGTGAATCACTGAGCATGCGGTATATGCTAAAGCTGTTGAATGAGGTCCATGGAGTTTTGGAGCACTCCATAGCATTGAAGGAGTTTCCAAATCACTTCACTGCCAACACTTCTTTAGGTTGTTTCAAGCCCTTTGGAGTTGAGGTAGAGAGTTGCCTTCGAGTCTGTACTCTGTTTGATGATGAAACGGAATAGTGAGGTTTGGTCCGCACCCTTCCTGAATCAACTATGTTCCGGGAGGAGTTCCGCATCCAGCGCACGTTTTGCCTCTCTATGACGTTGTGGCCTAATTCTTCGTTTGGGTTAGTCCCATGCCTTGCAAAGAGCTAGGTTACCCAGTTTTCGTATTAAGATAAGTTATCTCTCTTTCCAGACAGTAGATATCTTTTCTTCACAACTTTCTGCACTAGTGATGTGGGCGAATTCGCTGACGTCTCAGACTGTTTGCAGTGTTCATGGGAAACTCAAACGATCTCGATCCTTCCGCCCAGTTTTCAGTGACTTCATAAGATTCCAAACAACTTTCATTGGAGATTTTCACTGACAGATTTGTCGCTGTTTCCAGAAGAGACACAAGTGTCGGTTGAATCAGGGTTTCCTAAACATGATCGGTCCAACCTGTCATTTGTTCTTACTCTTTGGTAATTAAGTTATATTAACCATCTTTTATAAGTCTCATTTGTGCTGATCGCTTCCCGTACAGCCACCTGGTCATCTTATACAGTGTTCTTAGGTCTATCTTATCTACAGCATATTCTACTTCAGTCAGCAGTGTGTCATAGAACTGTCTTTTGTCTTTCTTTGCACTCTTATTTATTTCTTTATTCAGTGTGTTTTACATTGCACTCAACTTATCCTTTTATTGTTCATCCTTTCACTGGTTCAACCTCTGTCTAGATATCTGCGTCTCCTGTACTACCTCCCAGGTGTACGTATAGGGCGATTCCTAGTCTTTCCTCTTCTTTCATTCCTGATATAAGTATAAAACTTGGGCACTGTGGTAGAGAATAACTCCATTTTGGATAAGATTTTATTTTGATAAATCACGCAGTGTTGTACAGTTATATTAACTGATGACGTTTCGAGCACAAACTATTGCTCATAATCATATCAAGTTACTCACACAACTTTGTTGTTTCATTTATATACATGTGTGGAATCGATTCCTCTACGGCTATATACTTTTCCTTTAACGTCTCCTTGAGAGAGCTTTCGTCTTTATTCACACCTCTCCATGCACGTTCTTCTGGCTCTGTAAATCAAAAACTACTGAAATATGAATATTTTTATTGCATAAAAGCTTTCAGCGAATTGATCTCCAGTATCTGTCATCTTTCAGGCGTAGCAAGTCAATGTCAAGAAAATGAAACTTCCCATAAATTTCATGCTCCGTAGTGGAGTCAATATTTTCAAGTGTGCCATCGGATAGTTCAAGTAGACTGAATGCATGATTTTCATTGTTGCATACCACAAGTGTTTCCGAAAAATGAATTTGTTTCATCGATTGCAGTGTTCAACTTTGTTCTCTCAGGGTAAAACACATAGATGTCTGCTTCACCATCTATTTGACGTTAAATAGTGCCATCAAACTGGAACTACATATCCATGGTACGCACTAGTAGTAGGCGTTTACAGAAATGTCAGAATGATGACAAATAAACTTGGTAGTTTTATTAGGTGAAATCCTTCTGAACATGGAGGTTTCATCACATGACACCATCAAATTGTCGGAAACGTTCTTGTGTTTCAGGCTTTCAGTGAAATGCAATGAATCTCTTACGGTGCGCACAGTCATCTGTCGTCGAATAGTCTTCAACTCCTCTCTAAGTCAACGGGCAGTTTTTTGTTGAGTATAATTGATCCAATAAAGTAAAGGACTGAAAGGCACCAGTTATATATGAGTTTTTGGTAGGCTACATACGAGGCGCTCGAGGTGGACACCATGTAATCCTTTAAAATTGTCGATGGACAGTATGGTTCAGCTTTCTTCAGGTTCACCGAAGCAATTGCTGTCAAATGTCTGAAAGCCGATTTGTGTTTAGAAGGAGGCAGTTATCAGTCTTTCTTTGTCCTGGCAGCTGAATGTCGTTACACTCTCTTTTATATTACTACTCAATCCTGGCTTGCATATCTTCGCCTTCTCCGTAATGTATCCTGCTTATCACTGGTTGGTGTAATTTAAGTTGATGTCATCTCAGCGTTACACAAAACTTATCAGTTAGTTAGTTAGTTATCATCCTATCCACCACCTCTTGTCCTTAGTAAAGAACTACCTTGTCGTTTCATCTAAGCTTTTGATTTTTGATTAGGTGTAACCCTCAGTGTATAATGCATATAAGTGTAATTTCTGAGCACCGTTCTTCAGTTTTCAAGTTTTTTTTAAGGTGACATCATGTACCATTCGTTAAAATGTTAAAATTTTTCTGAACGTATACTTAATGATTTTGTTAGGCTGCATGTGGCTGATGCGACGGTGATGAAATAAAGATGAACGTTTTTTTTGTGAAATTGCAGTGGTGACTTCTTATCGGAATTAGGTTGCTATTCCCCAAATTGCTGGCCAACGGTCAGCGTCCAGTTCTTTGTAGTGAATGTAACGTATCGGTTAACGTTAGAGACTTTCTTTCATGATGATTTGGAATAAATTTTAGTTAGTTGCAGGTTACTTACTAGAATACCTGCGTCTAGGTCTCGCCCTTACTGGATTCGTCGCTACAACCAACAACCACAATCTAAATGACGAGGATAGAGTGTCTACTGATTTTCGACACTTTATAGCTGTGTTAAAATAAATGGAAATCAAAAACTAATCAAAGCTTTTATTGAATCTCTACAAATAATAAGTACACATTGAAATTGGTCAGCAAATTATTCATTACATTTCTAAATATTTATCCACACTTTGACCCAATAGACGAGGACCTTTGCCGCTCACCGTACGATCTATTAATATGTAGAAAATGGCCATCTCTGTTGAAACGAGCAAATGCAGCCAGAAAATTAACATGCCAATTATCAATCCACCGAGTATGTATTGATCATTTCGAAATGAGAATCGCCTATCACCTAGAAGAGCTTGAACAATGATAGATATCCCCTGAACATGAAATAGAATCGTGTTGAGGCATATTAGTGTCCAGTATGTTTTCATGGTGTTTAAGTACATGTGAACTCTGATACAGAAATAATAATCTCAATGTGTCTGAACAGAGAAGGAGATTTCAATCAATCGGTAACATTGCTAATGACATTCTGAATACAGATGGTGGCGGGGTGATGATATGAGATCTTATCATTGACACATATATGTATACGGCGCTTAGGTAAATATACACTTAAGAGTAGAACACATCATTATATAATAAGGCCATGATAATAATAATCTGCTCAAATGTATGAATCTAACCGACTGCTTGAATTCTAACAGTCGGACCTAATGAATTTTAATTCCACACCAGAAATGCGCACTTGTCTATGACCCGTTCCGCCCCAGTGGCGAATACTTGAAGTTGACTGTGATTTTATTTCAAGTACTTCTTCCATTCTCCTTAATACTAACAGATCCTTGAATGTCACAAAACAGAATCGGTTACTGCACAGAATGTTTCGTTTGATGTAGACATTTATGAAGATTTAACGAAAAATTGTAGCTCAGCAATGGCAGTAATATCGCTTCCATTTAGAAAATTTCAAAGGCAAATGTGAGAAGGAATAATGAGTACTGTTGCTGAGATTAACGTGAGTTTAGCAATGTTTCAATCTATGGTGCACTCTTATTGAACTCAAGCTTAAATCAGATCGACTAATGGCAGTCGAAGCAATGAATCATGCATATTCGTGTCATTGAAATAGCATTTCTTCAGGTTCTTATTGACAGTTGTTGAATTTTGTTACTGGACGCATAGAAAGTGATATAATTCGTCTCAACTTGTTAGTCATCCTGTGTCAACTAACTACTTACAATGCAGAAAAATTTAAACGTGAAGTTCATTGTTCGTAGAATATTATTAATTTGTTTGTTTACTTTATGCAGGAAATGACGACATGGAAGGACGAAATGGAACTCTTCATACTTATTTACTTGTAGCTATTGACAAAAAATTTACTTAAGATGGCTTGATGGATGAATCTATACATTCAGAAATAGTATGTACCAGCTTCAAGTTTCAGCAGGAGAACCACATTCAGTGAGACAAATTATAGTGAAATGCATTCATGCTCACTACTATTAGCAGTAGCATTAAATGTGAACACAAAACAACGTTAGGAGTAGTAACATGAGTACAATTATCTCAATCAAATTATACTCGAGCTACGAATGTGGTTGGTACTTTTATCTAGAAAGGCATTAACTACTTCAGTTTTCTGCCTTAGGCAATAGTTTTTCTAGCCCTCCAAACAAATGCAAACGTTTTACTTCCAAAAGTACCATTCTCTTTTCAAATGGTCGATTGACCAACTTACCGAAATAACTGTCCGCATCATGGTGAATCCACACAGTATTATGAGTAACTGTTAAAAGAATGAGGAACAAAATCAGTCATTTAGCTCAAACTACGTATAAATATTACTTTGGGTTTTGTTGAATAGATTATTTTAGCATATACTTCACATCTGTTAATTATTAACTCGGATCGGTGTAATGATGTACTACATAAATTGCAACAATTTTAGATAGGAGGTCAACAGCACACAGCATCAAAGCTAACATCCGGATATTCAACTCCAATGTGAAGTCAGTCAGTGCTACTATACGGATGGATCAGAGACTTGGCGCGTCAAAAAAAGAAACTCAAACAAACTACAGAACTTCACTAACAGTTGTCTTTGCTCAATAGTCAAGATCAGATGGCCAGCCAGAAAGGATAAGCAACAGGGATCTCTGGTGATGAGCGAATCAACCAGGAACCGATTGTGAAACAAATAGGCGAGAAGAAATGGAGATGGATTGGACTGGCCATACTCTGAGGAAACCATCAAGTGACATCACTAGACAAGCCCTCAAATGGAATCCGAAAGGGAAGCGGCGAGTTGGTCGTCAGTGCGAGGGTGACTTGGAGGAGGTCATGTGAAGAGGAGATCAAAGCATGTGGGAAGACTTGGAGCGGGGTGAAAACGTTGCGAGAATACCGAAAGCAATGGAGACGCGCAGCTGAAGCCATTTGTTCCTCTAGGAATTCAAGGATATAATAATAATATTTCTAATATGTAGATATGTTATTCTCAATCACAGTGTTATCCACATTCTTCATAGAAAGAGTGGACTAGGAGACCGAAAGAATCATGCTATTCCACATACGTTTTAGTATGTTTCTTTATGTTTTTAAACTCATGAAGTGACTGAGAGTGTGATGTTGTTAGACCAATGCCTAACCAGCCTTAGAACCAGCTAGCTAACTATGAAGACACCCGGCGGTAAATGCAACGAACCTCTATCAACATCAGTGTAATGAATGCGAGCATAGTTGTCGTTCCACTTATCTGACCAAGTCAGAATCGTTTTAACTACAGGCGAGGTCAAGGATGATGATGTCAAAGTCAGAATTGGAAAGGCGAGACACAAGTTTCTTCATTCCTCTGAAAGGAGTCGCGGAACTGGTAACAACTGGCACACGAAACAAGATCTCAGATGTCAGCACAAATGTAAATCAGAGTTTCTATATCAGCTAACTGACCAGAAAGGATATGCAGTAATTTAGTCTAGTAGTGAATTTCCTACCTTCCATGTTGAATCTTGCTCTCTTTACCCTGGAAGCGACTGAATTTCCCAGTAGAAGGATTATCGACACTGCTGATGTCATCCCCATACCCAAAGACTCAGTGTTCTCTTAGTTGAAAAATGGATGACAGAAATAGATTATTGCCTCTCCAGTTGGCAGTGGAGAGTCCACTTCCATTTCATCTGTCTTTCAGAATTATAAAACTATTTTACGATTTTTAACCATGCTTCCTTGCTCATACTGTCATCTGCGTAGTCCTGTCAGCTTGCATTGTAGTGTGATTATGCCACGTCCTCTATTTTGTGTTTATCGAAGAAAGATATGTGTAAGCTCATCGACAGCAAATTTCCGGCTTCAGTATTCCAATGCGGCAGAGTTTTTCTTCTATGCTGTGAAGTTTCAGTAGTGATATGCAGTGTGGTTGCCAGCCACGAGACCATTCTACCTGGATAACTAAAATTTAGTGAGCTATACGATATCCTTTTACCATATTTCAAGACTGACAGAAAATTTTTAATTCAGAACAATTACAGTTCATCTGATTACTTACGTCAAATTGTTGGAAGTGTATGAAAGGGAAGAATATTGTAACAAAGGATAATTCCACAATGAATGTGACAGCTATGAACTCCCTTAAACTTTTGAGCACATCGAATCTTTTGATGACACTGACAGCTACTACCATGGTAGCAATAATCACAGTAATTATCCATGTGACAAATGTCCACCAGAACTGTAATCCGATGAGTGGAACAACTGCAGCAAAGGCAATGATTATTGTCTAGAGTGGGGAAGAGGGTAAGGAGAAAATAATGAAGATTTGAAATACAGCAGTTTCCTAAAAGTATATCCGGAAATGAATGAGTCTTCTGAACTCAACTGTTAGTAGTTGAAGACAATTGGATGGAAGCGGTAAACTATGGTATTCAGATTACAGACGAAACATAAGAACAAACAAACATCTACTGGGAAAATACTTAGGAAATCGTGTGACGTCAATAAGTTCATTTCTACTTTCGACGATGTGTGTTGAAACCTGATCACCAACATTCCCTCTACTCTTATAATTCACTGATGTGTTCCTACTTTGGAGTGAGCGTTTCGAGAGCGACTGCAGTTGCTTTAATATTTTTACTATTTGTCGTTCCTGTCAGTTGTAAATATTAGCTCTAGTTTATCGCTATTTTTTTAATATTCCAAAATGATGCAGCCAGGCATCAATAACAAAACTTATCATTGTGTGTAAACTATTAAAATATAATTATACTTTATTTGATCAGAATTTTCATCTCTGAAATGGCTACTTAGATATAACACGACTTATTTCTTTCTTTTAGTTTAAAATTATCCCTTGTCTGCTTGACTTAGGGATATTGCGTAATTTTTATGTAGAGTTACAAGAAAGGCAACAAGGGTAACATGTCCTTATATGAACATCTAAAATCAGATATACAAGAGCAAAATATCATTGTGAATATTGTACTTTCATAAAATCTGTTGACTTAAGATTATGAATAGCAAAACGCACTCTACTTACAGCAATTATCAAGTAGATATAATTGTAGGGGTAGAGGAACTGTAAGTGCGGTATTAAAAGCATCTCCAGTAGTAGAAATGTTCCTATAGTTCTGAATTGTTACAAACAAAATTAATGAAAGTTAAAAGATTGGAATTCTGTGGATAAATTTGTACAGGATGAGGGAGAGGGGAGGATTAACGTCTCCTATAATTGTATTGACTTAATATGACGATTGCTTAATACCAAATTACTTAAATTACACTTGATTGTGTTCATTCGAATAGTGGCTAACAGTGTAATATTGATAATTGTGATAATAATAACAATTTATTCCGAAAAATGTGTAGCACACGCATGAATAAGTTTTAGCTTTCACATGCAAGATCATATCTCGATTATAACACAAAATGTTCAGTTGTCAAACTTAAACTTCTGGTTTGTGAGACATTATTGGTTGAAATGAATTTTTGAGTTGCCCATGTAATCCATGTGCTTCAATCTTTCCCACTTAGTCTGCCATCAATATTGATTTTGCGTCTACCTCGTTGAATGCCGGTCTTAATGATAATGATCGCTGGCTCAAATGTAAACCTAATTCCACCTCACCATTTTGAATCCTAACGGCTTACTCAATGTCTTACTCTTGGGCCGATTGTCTACGGTGTACGAAATTATGGGGTGTATAATAAATCGGTTGATATATTAGGAATGGATAAAAAGTAAGTATTATACGTACCCACACAGCCATGGAAACCAAGTATTTTCTTCCATCCATTCATAAATTTTCGGACTTAAAAACATTTGATTAACAAAATTAGTCAACAATACACAACTTACACCAGTAACACGAGAGCGCAGATTTCCCACACAATTGTAATCTGTACTGACACTATGATGAAAGTCTGTGAAAAATGATGAATGAAGGTAACATGCTCTGGAAAATGAGACAAATACCTTCCAAATGAACTCCCTGCTGCTTCATTCAACAGAAGACTGATTGGAAACAGACTTGAATAATATGGTTATAAGTGATAAGAATAGGTAACATACTTCTGTGTTACTTGGTGAATTCATTGAATTTTGAGTTGAAGGTAGTTCATTTGTTGGAATAAATCGGAGCATTGTTTGGTTTTCATTTTGGAATGATGACATCTTCGAGTGGTTCATAATAAATTGAAAAGACAAGTAGAGAAGAACATTTGATGGTAACCTTATTTAAGGGGAGTGATTCGTCACTACACCTCTTAAAAATGGACTACTCGAAAATTCGTGACTCACGAATACAGCTCTAGCCAATTGGTTGAATTCAGAGAATTCGTTTATTTCATTATTCATATTGATTTTACTACTTATGCTGAAGCATGCACATAATGATATAGCTACTACACCTTTTCTCTTGAACAACCACGTTTCAAAACCTGAGAGGAGAACAGCGTGGATTGATTCGCACTAAACACTGAGTTCTTTGGATATTCCGATTTCACTGGTGTCACAGGTGATAAATATAATGTAGGTGTCTCGAAGAGCTGTAGAAAAGTTCTGTAGCATCATCCGACATTCCACCTTACCGAGTATTATACCCAACTTACTGAAAATGTCTCACTTACAGTTCCATGTTAGATTGTTTGTTAGATGTATCACACAGTGAAGCAGTATTATTCATTGGATGACATTTCAAACACAATTTATTGTTCATAATCATATCAGTTATGATCACTCGACCTCGAAACTTGAGTTTTATAGTTTTCTTTGTTCTCTCCTATTTGTCGTAGGGGTAGTAGAATTTTCCAGATACCTGGGACAGGTGTTGGATCATTTCTGTAACATGTTTTTGCAGTTGATTCTGTAAAAAAAGCTTCTGTTATCAATTTCCCCTCCACCTTGTTACATTGGATTTGAAAACTATCATCTGATCCCATCCATCCTATTGTATGGTTGTGTGTTGTGGCATGTAGTGCAATAGCTGAACTATTTTTCAGATATCTCATCATACTACAGTCAACTAATCTAAATTTTTTGCTAGATTTTTGTACTTTGCTAATCTGACTGACCCCGCCCCACAAATTTAGCCTATGTCTTTGACTTGACAATAATTTCAGGTTATTAGATAAACTAAACTGTTTCGTTTTTTGGCCTCACAGGTTCCTTTAACCGAAAACCTTGTTTCTAATTGAGTTTGTGGGTTTCAATGCCACATTTAGTCTTGCCTTATTATGAATTCTGAGTAAGATTTCAAGGTTCCTTCATTGTATGAAATTACTACTGATGATTTAGATTCCTTATTGTTGGTGTTGTCATTATCTTGCGCATGTTTGACATGCATGCCATCATTAATATTATCATTATAACCACTATCACCACTGTCATTATTTATTTTAGTTTTACATTTCCCTACAAACTTCTTCTATTGATTTGTCAGAGTAATTGTTAGCTTCTCTAATATACCTCCTTCTTGTCTTAGATTTTTCTTTCTACCAGTAAGATTTTGTGCCATAAGGTCACTCAAACATTTCACCAATCTTATTTTTACTGACATAAGATGGGATGATCATAAATTCAAACATCAGTTGAAATGTGTTGGTTTCCTGTAAATACTAGTGTTTAACATCCCATCTTCTTCCTTTTTACGCCACAATGTAGCATTTAAAGTCCCTCTTCCTGACTTTACAATCCATATGTGAATTGAAATGCCTACACCTTTGAGTTAATGTGTTCGAGAAATCTATCTTTGTCCTGTGTTCTAGGTACATTGAATGTGTCATCTACACACCTCCACCATACTTGTGGTGTGGTGACTCTCTCAGTTCTTTTGTTTGTTTTCTCCTGGAATTTAGATACTGTGAAAGTCAGGCACAGCTCAGCTCCCATCATTATGTACTCAAGTGGCACTTTCGTTCTAAGTTCACTTTCTTGGTCAGAAATGAGTTTTTTCGAATAGAGTTGTACAATTAATTTCACCATTTTCAAAATAAAAGCTACAGGTGTCGGATCGAAATTTATCCCTCATTCAAGATGGCGTTGAGTAGAGTGAAAACTATGTGCTATTAAAACCCAGTTCGCCAGGTAAAATGATGAATCTTGAGATATGTATATATATATATATATATATATATATTTATATATATCTGGAGTCTTCGAATCTGACCATTTCAGATAGATATTTCAGATTTATTCGTCCCATAAGTCGACTAAAGTTAAGGTACTTCACACAACTCGAGGGATAAATATAGACGTCGAATTATAATTAAGGGCAGCCTAATATTCTATCTCGTGACAGGTTCAAAATCTTTACTTTGAGAATATCCGCATACATGGTGTTACAATTCATTCATTTTGTCATATATCCCTGAGATATAATTTCCAATCGGCATCCTTCAAAACTCTCAGTGATTAACTGCAAACAAATTAGATAAAACTCACAACTTAATAAACAACGTCTTCAACGACATCAAATTCACAAGAGAAGAGGAATCCGAGAACAAAATACCATTTTTGGACGTCTTAGTCAGGCGAACAACTACAGGAGAATTAGAAACCCAAGTTTATAGGAAATCAACTCACACAGACCAAATACTGAATTACAACAGCAACAACCCAATAACACACAAAAGGAATTGCATACAAACACTATTCAAGAGAGCAAGGACTCCCTGCAGCACTCCCACCTTAAGGAAAATTGAAGAAAAGTATCTCATGGACGTCTTCCAAAAAAAGAATGGATATCCACGGAATTTCATCAAGAGACATATACCCCAAGCCAACCTACCAAAGCAAAAGCCACCAAGGAAAGCACAAAGAAAGTGGCCTTACCATATATAAAGGATGTCTCAGAAATCACTACAAGACTCTTCAAACCTCTACGAATTGACGTCTTACACAAACCAACAAAGTCGCTTCACTCAATTCTATGTCAACCAAAAGACTCAACAGCAAGAGAAGACAAAACCAACATCATCTACAAAATAAACTGTAACAATTGCGAAAAACACTACATTGGCCAAAGTGGACGTCCCCTTCGTCTTCGTATCCACGATCATAAGCTAGCCGTCAAAAGACATGATATCCACTCCCTCATTTCACTACACACAGACAACTACGGACATCAATTCGACTGGGACAACGTTCAAATATTAGACAAAGGAAATAACAAAAATGCTAGGGAATTTTTAGAAGCTTGGCATTCCAGTGAATCATCAATCAATAGACACATCGACATAGACAAAATTTATCAACCAATAAGAAAGAAACTTCACACACAAAGGGTCAAAGTTCAAGTCAAACAAACAGTCAGTTCCAATACAAGTAACCTAGAAGGTGTGAAAACACACATAAACAACCAATCACGTCCAAGGTCACCAGGAGGGATGATTAATAAACTCGTGGAGAAATCTAAAAGCTCACTTCAAGAGATTGAATTATGCGCTGAAGATGTCACCCAGTAAGGTGATGAAAGCTTCGCAAACTAACCATCCAGCTCAGAGAACAAAACCACATCAAAATTCCTCTCCTATTTCCATGGGTAGGTGGTTACGGAATTCTGAATGGAATTTTGAAATACAACTCAATCGGGAATCAGTCAGGGATTATCAAATCACACATTCTCAATGTGGCTGATGCAGTAAGAAATGTTTTTAAATAATAATCGGCAAATCAGGGATTCACTCATGTATCAAATTAACCCTTACAAGCGCTTGTTAAAAAGGGTATTATATCATTGAACTGCGGAAGATCCAATCGCTCTTGAATAAGACTCAGTTTTTTGCTGTTGTTCATCAACTACACCACGTTGACAAGAAACATAAAACGAGGTCATGAAATGTTTGACACCACAATGAATAGTCTTTTGGAAGTATTACAAGTAATATGGTTATAAATAAAACTTTCCAGAAGATATTTTCAAGTGTATAATGGAAATCAAATATAAAACAGAAAACTTACACTCGATTGATGAACTTATCATTGTCAAAAGTGAATTGGTTGCAGAAATTGTGGAATGAATGTGCGATTCTATTTAAAAATATCAGCATATTTGAAAATCAGTCAAGGCAAATTTATACGATGAATTAAAACACGAACATTCACATAATCTGAACAGCCAATGAAACAAATTGAATGGAGCCAATTGAATTAGAAACTACACTACTTGAAAAAAACTGCCTGAGGAGACATATAAGAATGAATTCTCAGAAAACTGTCGGAAAACATAAAGGACGTTAGTTAGATTTCGCATTTCAAAGGAGCTACTCTTAGTAAATAAATAGGCCAGAGCTAATAGCAGTTGGAGAACCACTGAGCACCATCAGCCACCGAGTAGTTACTTCACCCTACTGAGAAATTCCCATTAGTGGGAATACATGATTTTGTAGCGTTTCAAGTCAAGGTGTTAGCCAACGAATAGTGTTAGAAATGGAACATTTTATAAAAAGAAATATCCCGTTGTAGACGATCGAAATGGGAATTAAGTCATTAGAATGAGAATGTTGAAATAATATCTAATTTTAATGTATGCATCGAACTGATATCTGTTCTACTTCTTGACTTGAAAAACGAATACTGAGAGAGGGGGCTACATGTAGAATTCGAATTATACACTAAAGTGTCTATTCACAGCCTCATAAATTTATTATTCACTTATTTCAGCATTGTACTATCGTCACAGTAAATCTGAATTCTTCGTGTTATTGTAAGAACTGATAGGTAAACATTGGTGCGTGATGAGTCACTTGAACTGGAAATTCAGTTATGTAGATCATAGTGAAGTTGAAGAGAATGGTATCCTCGAATCGAGAAGGCCATAGAAATTTTGCTTTATTGGTGAACATAATTGACTTTAGGACTGAATATGTTTTACGCAGCTGGTGATTTGGAAGGTATAAGGTGCATATATTCACAAATGTGATTTTGATGAGTAACTGATTTACGGATTTTGAGTTTGGGCTGGACAGATCGTTCATGCACTACTATATCTATGATATCTTGTGGGAGACGCACAGTTTGAAATTGATGAAGTCTGTGTATGCTCAGATTCAGAGTGGTCAAGAAAACAACAACGACTGACCCTGTCGAATCATCGAGTTTCAGTTAACTGCGACCTTAACCGACTTCAAATCAGGAGTGTTTAGCTGTGATGTTGTGTTAGTAAAAGATAGTTCACGGTTTCTCTCCATCTGAATAAACAGAATCAATTCTCATACCCTGCATGACTCACCTCATCCTGCAGTTTCTCGCTCGTCCTCTAGAATTTCATGATTCAGAATTTCTCTTTATTCTGTCCTCTATCTTCTGCCTTTTCTGATTTCCTTTGTCTACAAAACATTGATTCACTACCTTGACTCTCAATCCTGTTTCACCTGACGTTTCATTGGATGATGATACGTAGTCACATGATGTCTGTTTTGGTTTTGACAGCTGATATATTTTGCTATGTGTACATTGTTCGATATTTCATTATAATCCACAATATGCTTTTGTCTGTCCATTAACTGAATAAACAATCTATGACCTTTTTATCACATGACATTACAACCAATCAGAATCCAATGATGGTAAGAAAAACTATCTGTCTTATTGGTTCATGTGTATTATTCATTTTCATATATACTTTTGCATTGTACACTTTTATACACTTATTCACACATTTCGTACACTACGTACCCTTCCACTCTCACACTTGTGTGACAGTCACAATTTCCCTTGTTGGAAAATACAAGTATCCTCGTGAACGTGGTGGTCTTCTGAGTTTCCTCTTTCCACGTCAGGACTATTAACCACTCAGCAGTACATAACAGATGAGGCTTGCTACATTTCTATCAGATTTAGTGTGTATCTATCTGATTTCGACCTAACCATGATTTCATTGACCTTTTTAAATTTAGATATCCTGTTACAAGCATCTATTAGATATTTGTTTCGATGACCTTAACATCTTAGTTTTCCCCTTCCCGTGTACCTAAAACTGACTAAATAAAATAACCACTTGATGGATGAAATTTTTCGATGTTGAAACTACATATTAGTGTAGAGCCGATGATGAGGAACTAAATGAAAAGTAAGGTATATTTCCTCGCTCAATTCGTTATTTCTTCTAAATGCACAAAAGAGAATTGGGAAATTACTAAGCATGAATTGTGTTTGTCTTCTAAAATTCTTTTCTAATTAGCCTGGAAACAGTTTGCTGACTTTCCTAAAAGTAAACAACATCAATTTCACCTGTTTTACTCACTGGTGTTCGGCTTCATGCTTCTATGTATTCGGCTCATTCTTTTGGATGACCATTTGAAGGAGTGTACAAAGAATGGAACGAAGTTGGTGAACATTGCACAGTCGGTAGTTGCATTTTGTCCCTGTTTCATTTCAGGACTGCTCGCAGGCTCTCGTCTCCTCCTCATATGACCTCAACCAACTTACTGCAGTCGCCTAACTCGCTGTGTCATATATGAGTTATATACACCGATCTAGCGTTTGACGTCACTCAACGTTTTCCTCAACGGGTGTCTTGTCCACACACATTTCTTTCGTCATTTTTGCTGAACAGTGAGTAGTTTCATAATTAGTTTGTCCCACTTGTTCTTTGTTACCAATCCTTTCTGGCAAACGTGACTTGAGTCTTTTCTTATTTTCAAGTTGCCGTTCATTGTTAGATTTCACTGCTTGCTTTCATTCATGAAAAATTCAGAAGAATTTATAAGGTATTCAGATATTTGTGTGAGGTATTGCAGTTCCTTGCCGAGTTGTGCTTTGGAATTTGCGGCACGGTATTTGAGTAAAATATGACTGGATTTCTGTTATCTCTTACCAAAATTATCTCCTTCTGTACAGACTGCAGCTCCTCCATTTAATTCATATTCCAGTATTCGATAGATTTCATTTTCATCATTCCTAGAGGCGTGCATGAGATCAAAAGGTAATGGGTTGCTGGTTCACTGGTAGAATAGTTGTCAACCATGGAATAGCACTCTGTTCAGGTCCCAGTGACGAATCCCTGGACCTAGTTTATTAGCCTGTGATGAGTTTGGAATCGCCGAAGGATGGGTATAATTCCATCCATCTCATGTAAAACGTCACCATCATTAATGAAACTACAAGTCTCTTCTATTCGTTGGAATAAAGAATTCAGAAGGGTGGAGTTTAATAAAGGATTATACGACATCAACCTAACAATGTATCCGCTTTCGATGAAAGCAAAAGTGACGATATGGAATTTAGACGTACACACAGTGTTTGAGTCAGCTAGAGCTGGTCAGATTGTAGAAGAAAATGAGGTCATATGATACAGAATCGTTAACAATCTAGAGCAGCCGAAGAACTTGGCTATTCAAATTGCCAACTGGATATTCAATAATCTACTTCAGTCTTCAGCATGACAACAATGAGAAGAGTGTGTGTGCTGCTTTATTGATGTCATCAACAGCATCCAGGTCTCTTGTGAAGTAGGAACAATGGTCTGGAGGATCATGACAGCAATATTTTACTCGAAACTGTAGAAATGACTTCTCAATCTCAAGAAATCAGAAATTCAGCCTATTGAATCCAAGACTGAAAAATGAAGTACAAACAGACTCAGATCACTATCCAACGTGAGGAATCTTCAACACCTATTTTGAATCACTGAAAGAAGCTGTAGATAGAAAACAAAAATTATGGACTCAGCAAAAAATTGACGACAGAAACGAGAGTAAAGTAGGGAGTTGCTACTGAGGCACAATGCTCTACTCGGAACTCATGACAAAGTGTCTACACAATATGCAGAATTCGAAGCGTAGCTTATCGCATAATATTTTCTCGTCCTCCAGTATCTTCAAGTAAAGTAGTAATCTAAAATATTTTTTGTATAGCGCCATTGTTATATATGAAGAATAATTAATCTCTTACACTAGTCGTTTTTTCAGATGATTCAAAGGATATTCAACAGAACGTGAGTCTACTTGAAAATTCTGTATGAGTAGTAGGTAAAAATACTTTGAAAATTTCGTATACTATATGGACGTTTTGTTCAGAATAAATTATGATTATTATTTTTAATGTTTTTTAGTATCTAGTGTATATAGTAATTCTCATACACTTGAATACCACCATTATAAAAGTACATGTAACAACGAACTGACTTTTGTCCATCTTCTTAACGCTTTGATTATATTTTACTTTTATGTTCAGTTTAAGTGTCGTTTGAATATATAGAAAGAGCATAAAGATCAACTGTGGATGAGTACGAATTGAGAGAAACATCTTTGAAGAAGGCGGAGTATCAAAGACCAGAAATGAGATTCATTAATTCGTTCTTAAAAAATAATTATTATTTTATTCACATCAATCTCTGTTATTTAGACTGACAAAACACTCATTATTCATTTGATAATTTAGACGATTCTTGCACTAAGATATATTAACGTCCTGTTTTCAGCTAATCTTCTTTTATTTGATTCGACCAGATTCGATGTGGTGCTTGTATTGTTGAGTGGTAATCACGCATAGATTGTGAAGAATCCTAACAGATGCTCCCTTTCCAGCTATCATATTTTATGTGTTCCGTTTAGTTCAACAATGAAATCAAGAATGTAAGGCTTGATTATCATTTGTGTCATTTCCATATAATTGAACTTCTTTCTCACTCTGTATGTATTTCGGAATGAATGAAATATCCTCGCATTAACTTTCAGTTTTCTCCTGAATTTTACACTGTATGAAAAAACGTGAGTCAGCTCCGTTTCAAGTGATATACCTGTGTTAGTAATACCTGCATACAGTGGACGTGGCGATGACATGGAGGACATCGTGTCAGTATGAGATGGAAGTTGGTGGACAACCGTAGAGGCAGCAAAAGAGAACTGATGAGAACGGGACAAAATGAGAATGTTTTGGTGAATACATATGCTTCACCCGGGACATTTGTTAATTCCTTTATGTTTCTACTGGAACATAGGGCTTCAAGCTACAGCTGTGAAGTTTCGATAGCAGTGGTGTTTATTTTTACGGTTGCTAGCCTCATGCCCAAACTTCAGACTCTACAGGTCTTATCACTGGCTTAGAGAGGTAAAAGAGTGCATGAATCGGGGATCGAATTCCGGAACACACGCGTAGTTGACGAGCATTCTAGCACTCCGTTACCCATTATAAAAAAGAATGATATTAACAGTAGCCTAATCGAGAAAACCAGAATCAGGGTTAGCACTCTGATCAAAATAGTTGATTATGTGGAATAAAAGTCTGTTTATTTCAATTGTCATATCTGGCTGCCGTCTTAAATACACCATTAGTGGCACTACTAATGAACCACCAGCAGACAAATCTACCACTGAACACTGAATTTCTGATGAGTGCCGGTGTGTCGTAAGCCACTAGGCTACTGAAACGAAGGGTAGCAAGGAGACCAGATGAAATCAATCCGAAAACACTGAACTGGAATAGCGGATCTCTGCATAAATGCCAACCTCACTCATGTACAAAGTGTGTGTGTGTAAAGTCACCTGTTGATGGGAAGACATATCAGCCTGTGGCTGAAGGCCATGCAGAATGAAGTGACAAACTGATGTCCACAACCTCTAAAATGGCAGAAGACATCATCCTGTGAAGATTAAGAGTTGTCACTGATGCAAAAATTTACTCGGATTAGCACCGACCGAATCGCTGCATTACACAGCGTCATCGAATACAGCTTACGATAGCCTTCAACAGTGACAACTGTTGATGAATTGATACTCGAGTGTCAGTTCACAGGGATTTGACTGGTTTGAGGATTTCATGATGAGGTGAGGTCGGTAAGAGAACCATTAGGAAACCTTGGAGGACGAAACAGATGTTCTGCACTAGTTCGGGACTCTTCGAATGTACACACCTACCGATTTTCGAGCCTGTGATCACTCGATTACAAGACAAACTTGCAGGCAATTAGGCCACTGGAAATTAATTGGTATGGTGCTTCAGCACTATTGAGTGAAGTGCAACCAACAAGTTTAAACCCCGATAATAGCTAGCGTCAGAATATTATTCCCACGATTCAATAGTGCATTAGCAACAGAATACTGTGCATATTTGAACATTTCATGTCGTTTGATGTAAAAGAACATCACTAGGGCAGCGATTGGTTAATGAATATACACTTATATATATAAATATATATATATATAGATATATATATATAAACAGCGTTGTGATCATTGAAAAATATCTCTTGGCTTCCAATTCTTGTCTTTTGCTGTTACAATACTAGCTTGTTCACCTGATCAACTGACTAAACTCAGTTCTGGAAGACGTCACAAACCTCTGATAATGGCCTATTGTGATAAAAAAGATTAGCAATTTACTTAAATCTACTCGGGTCTGAGGAATTCTGAATCTGATAGGCCCCTCCGTGTTCGAAACTTCAAGTAAAAATGTTAGTCAGGACTTTCATTTCACTTTGAGTTATATTTCGTTTGGCCCTAGTTGCACCAAAAATCGGTTGAATTTGAAATTACTGTAGCTAATACGTGTGTTCTCCAAGTAAAATATTATTCACATCTTTATGTGGTGGAAATGTTGAAGTCTGTACAACAATGTTCCATCCACATGAAAGTATACGACATACCCTTTTTGATACTCATGATGCTGCAATCACTGTTGATGTGACGCAGCTTTCTGAATTATCATGGTGAAATACCTAAATGAAGATAAATGAACTGGAACATGGAACAAAAAACTCAAAATTCATAATTCATAGTTAAACTTTACATTCACTTAGATACATAACACCTGTATTTAAAATCTGCCATAATTCTTTGCTATCTTTGGTCACCTATGAATTCACTGACACATATTCCACGAATAACTATGGCAATTTATAAGTGGATTCCTGATGTTAACAAGTTATTATCCGACTAACAGATAATGTTTAATTACTTCACTGCAGTTTGTAGTAACAAGGCTACTTGTACATTTCTTTAGGGCTCACTGTCGAATGCCTCCAACTATGCAATGTCAAACTGAAGACCACAGAGGTTTTTTAATGTTTGACACTTACTTATGTTATTATTTACATATTTTTATTATATCCTTTCATTCCTAGAGGAACACAGAGCTTCAGCCGCGGGTCTCCATTGCCTTCGGCTTACTGCCAATTTTTTCACAGCATTCCAAGTCTGCCCACACGCTTTCATCTCCTCTTCACATGACCTCCTCTAAGTCACCCTTGCACTGGCGACCAACTCGCCGCTTCCCTTTTGGGTTCCGCTCGAGCAATGGCTTGTCTAGTGATGTCACTTGATGTTTCCCTCAGCGTATGGCCAATCCATCTCCATTTCTTCCTGCCTATTTGTTTCACAATCGGTTCCTGGTTGGTTCGCTCATTGCCAGAGATCTTTGTTGCTGATCTTTTCTGGCCGGCCATTTGATCTTGAGTATTGAGCGAAGACAACTGTTAATGAAGGTCTGAAGTTTGTTTGAGATGCTCTTTATGACGCGTCGCCCAAGTCTCTTATCTCTATAGTAGCACTGACTTCACATTGGAGTTGAAAATCTGGATGTTATTTTTGATGGTGAGTGATGTTGACCTCCACACAGACTTATGAGTAATGAAAGCCTGCCTTGCTTTTCTGATTCTGGCTTTGATATCCTCGTCAGTTCCACCTGTAGTTGAAACGATTCTTCCCAGGTAGGTAAAGGAGGTTGTTTCTTTCAGGTTCCTCCCATTTATGCTGATTGTTGTCTGTTGTTGTTGCTGCTGCTGGTGTTGGCCAGGAATCTTCATCACCTCCGTTTTATCTATGTTCACCTGCAGTTCCATCTTTGATGCTTCTTTTGCCAACTTGTTGCTTTTCACTCGCATATCTTCCAGTTTGTGGGAAATCAGACATACATCATCATGGGCGAAGTCCAGATTCTCCAAGTTTTTTGTGTAGGCATACTGAATACAATTCCATTATAGGTAAATTTTGTTTTGATAAAGTCTCACAGTGTTATACAGTAATGTTTACTGATGACGTTTCGAGCACAATTTATTGCTCATAATCATATCAAGGTAATCACACGACTTCCTAAATTCATTTATATAGTTCCATTGTTTTTCTCTTGATTTTCACTTGATTTGATTGGTAATAGTATTTTCCATATTTCAGGTATGAGTGACGAGTCATTCCTATTGCATGTGTTGGGTGTAGACTCGATGAACAAGGATTCAGTAATCAACCTCTCTCCACCTACCTAGATTACTTTTTAGAATTTTAACCCTCTCCCACCCTATTGTGTGGTTGTGTGTTAGCGCATGCATTGCAATTGCTGAGCTTTTTTCTAAATTACTTATCTTCTCGGGGTCAACCATTCTTACCTTAGCTAAATTCTTATGCTCTGACAATCTGACTACCCCTGACCTACTAGTTTGACCTATGTAGTTGACCTCACAGTCATTGCATGGTATTTTGTAAATAATATTATTTTGTCTAATTGGGTCAACTGGGTCCTTTAACCTACAGAGCTTGTCCCTGAGTGAGTTTGTAGGTTTAAATGCCACCCTAATTCCTATTTTATTCAGAATCCTACGTAGTGTCTCAGATGTCCCCTCTTTATATGGTATAACTGTGGATGACTTATATTCTTTCTTATTTATGTTATTATTACTAGTTTCACAATTATTTTTATTTTGTTTTTGGGCTTTTATGATCTTCCTAATGAATTTTATAGGATAGTTATTCAACACCAACGCTTCTTCTATCTGTTTTAATTCATCATTTAGATCTTTTTTTGTGCTACTTAGTGCCACTGCTCGGTTTGTTAAACATTTAACTAAGCCTGCCTTAACAGTTAAAGGATGAGACGAATTAAAGTCTAAATATCTATTAGAATGCGTTGGTTTTCTATAAACACTAGTGTGTAGTTTGCCTTCTTCTATTCTTTTTATCTTACAATCTAACATAGCTAATTCTCCTTGTTCATTTTCTGATTCAAATGTGAATTTTATTCCCTCAACTTGTGAGTTTATATGTGTCAAGAAGCTAGAGATGTGTTCTGTTTTTAACACTGTGAAAGTGTCATCCACATATCTCCACCATATTTTCGGAGTAGGGTTAAATGTATTGAGGGCACTATTTTCCCAGCTGTCCATAAATATGTCTGCTACGATAGGGGATATTGGTGATCCCATTGCTACACCTTCTGTTTGTCTATATATTTTGCCTTGGAACTTAAAGATAGTAGATGTGAGGCATAACTGAATCCCTAAAATAATTTCTTCAATGGACAGCTTTGTCCTATGACTGAGTTCCGGATCCGCAGTTAATTCTTTTTTAACTGCTTCTAAGGCCATATTAACTGGTATATTAGTATAAAGACTAGTTATATCAAAACTAACCATTGTTTCATCATTCGCTAGTTGAATGTCATTTAGTTTATTTTTCATCTCATATGAATTAGTTAATCTAGAGTTTGAACGATTTCTAATGGGGCATAGTATTAGAGCTAAGTGTTTTGATAATTCATACGTGGGGGTATTTCTAAAATCTACTATTGGTCTTATGGGGTAACCTGGCTTATGTATTTTTATAGTACCATATATTCTACTAGCATTATTAGTTTTAGGCATTAAATTAAACCATTTAGACTCACCCAGTGATGGCTTCATTCTGCGTATTAGTTCCGCTGTAGATTTCTTAACCTTATTCATTATTGTATCTACAGGCTTCTTAATTTCCTCATATGGACCCGTTTGAATATGTTCAGTAACTTTTTTGATGTAGTCAGATTTATCCAAAACTACGGTGGCGTTTCCTTTGTCAGCTTTTGCGATGACAATGTTTTTATCCTGTTTAAGACTAATTAAAGCTTCCCTTTCCGATTTTGTTAAGTTTGATTTTGTTTTCTTTTGATTTTTTAGGGTTAATGCACATTGTGCTCGAACCTCTTCTGCTGTAGTCTTATCTATTGAGTTTAGTGCTGCTTCTATGCTAGGAATGACGTCCTCTGGTTTTAATTTATTAATAATAAATTAAATTATTAAATTATTATTATTATTTAACGTAGTTATTGGGTGTCAAAATATATAGGAATATTTGTGTGACAGACGTGCCAGACTGAATATAATGTGGTGAATATATTTCACCATCGTATTCTTGTCTATAATATTCGTCAACCAATGAATGAATGAGTGAGTTATCAAATTCTGGGATGAGAGAGATTTGATTGATTTCATGTAGGATGTCGTCACCAACTGACTTTATTTAGATAACTATTCATAGTTTGGATGAAATGAACAGCAACTTCGTCCTAATTCAGTGACAGGCACCTAACATTTCACTAGAAATTGAGCTGAGGACGTTAAGTTCATGAAACCGTGGGTACATAGTTCAAAGCAATCTACAAACAGGGTGATTCAGCTATTCAATATTCCACTGTATTCCGTCAAAGTGACAAACATAAGATTCCAAGTGTGAAATGTACATGCTTTCTTTTATGAAGCTTCAATTCAGCTACAGACTGCTTAAACTAGGCATCGAATTAAGCAAAATAACAGCCTCCATGTGTTTCCTTCTGCCAAAGAAATAGTGAGATATGTTGACTGTAGCTTATAGGAACAACAGTCAGTGAGGTGTGATGATGCCACCATTACAACTGTCAGTATAAGAAAGTAGTTAGTTACCAAAATTACGGGAGAAGATTTAAGAAATTACGATAATTGACATAATTGACATAATGCGTCACAATTTTCATCCTGGTATCCTGAGATCCTTCATTATTTTCTCCCTATAAACACAGATTACACTCACGTCACATGAATGTAATAGTTTCAGCGAGTCAAAGTATATTACATTCTGTCCGAAGCAACAGAAAAGTCTTGAAATTAAATGTTCACATATCATGCTGTTAATTTTGGTTCTTGTTGCTTCGATGAAAGTGATAAACGACCAGTTTTCGTCTCGTTTTCATGATACAGGTGTGCTAATACTACTTGTTGTACACTGAATGGTTATTTGACCTATGAGACCACAGCAGATTGATATAAATCAACCTAACGATTACACTGGTTTGTAGAATGATCGACTGATCACTCTAGCTGTAAACGACATCGCTCGTACAGATTCTATCACTGAACTGAAATCATTAACCGGAATAACTACAGTTCGTTATAGACATTTGTTCGGCAATGAGGATCCTAGTATTAATGGTGATAACAATATACCATGATTGACAGATGACACAGCATCATTCACAAAATCAAAGACCTAAAGCAAAAAAGCTGCAAGCTGACAGGAGAGACAATGAAGGCAGGACTTCAAGAGAACATAAAGGAGACAGAAACAATGGGCGTACTTAAAAATCAACAACAAACGCCAACGCCTAAAAACAGAAAACATTGATGAAATACTCCTCTTACACTTATCTGGGCAGCATCATCACGACCACAGGTGTTACCAGTGTAGACTACTTCTACCTTCAGCATAAGGAACAAGGATCAGATTTTCAGCAGTCAGTGAGACTTGATACACTCATCACCACAACAATTTCGTACAGTCTTCAGAATTTCATCAACAGCTGCCTCCACTTGATCCAGATTGAAGATAAGACAAGCAGAACGAATGATCAGCATGGACGTAAAGTAAAAATCAACATTCTAAAACAGTTTCAGAGAAGAGAGTGAAGTGAAGATGTGCCGACGAAGCTCTACATTCTACTCGGAATCCAGTGGGAATAAAAGTGGGAAGTCACAAACCAAATGTAAATGAATTGAAAGGTCATTGAGAAGATAACGAATGTCTACGAGAAGATGTAAGGCTGTATGTCTCTTTCCTATGAGAGTTTCCCAGTGATAATCCGTCAAGGAGTTCGCTTCACAATGAAACATACTAGGAGAGTAGTGAAAGACTGATGAAGCATATTGTCATGGAGGACAAAAAATGGGATGCTCATTGAATACAGCTAACACACCTCTATCAAATATCAGTTCTCGATTATATCTACCCTTCCGACTTCTACCGTTTCGCATAACATTTTTTTGTTAAAATCTCTATTAAAATTTTGTCAACATTTTACTAACGCATTAAGTGAAATTTTGAAATGAATCCTAATTTTCATTGATAACCAAATTGTACCGGCGAAATTTCTAACTGATGTCATTTGGCCTGAAAAATATCCTCCTTGTGAGCACTCTATCCCTTAACCGCTGAAACTCACAGATTGACCAGAACGAAATAGTCAGTCGTCGTCGACACGTAGGCTATCAAAACGGGCAGCTCAACGACTCCTGAGGAATCAAATGACGTGATTTGATTAGTAGTGACTTCTAGTGGAATTCCGAATGTGTGTTTCAATCTATTTTGAGCTCTAAAACAGAATGTACCTGTAAAGCACCAATCACTCGTTGTGAACTTAATCTGGTAAAGTGAAGGTCCCGATCTTGATTTCAGGCGGAGTCATGAGTATACATACACTGATGATGAGGAAGCAGCTATCCAGTTTTCACAGTTTTTTTCAACAACCTCTCCCTCAATAATGTGGAGACATGACGAAAGTCCGACAACTGAAGTGTCGCTTAAATATTTGTAGACAATCTAGTTAGTTTGATCCCAATTCAAAATTTTGCTGATGCGAACACTCATCACATCGGGAAGGATGATAAACTTGTGAAACATGACAGTTGAGATGACGAAAATTTCTGCTTGGCTGAGCAAAAGTATCGGAATAACTTGATCATATTTTTGTGATATGGTTTTATACAGAGAAGCATCTCTTCTCATCCCCCTTGTTCTTGTTGCCGTCATCATTAGATGACATACGTAATCCGAACTTAAATATGATCTGATCCCCCACTATCTAAATCTTTCCAACATTTTCTCCAAGAATCACAGAAAAATCATTTGAAATTGAAAACAAGATGCGCCAGAATTTATGTTTTACCAAAGAACATGATTGACTGACAAGAAAAAAAGTGAGGGGTGAAAGCACATGCATCACACTGGACAAAATTAAAGCGGTTCATTGCTATTGAAACTGCTATACACTAGACTAAAAAGAATATTGCATAGCGAATGTACAAGACAGATTTCCAATAACCAACCGCAGATATTCATCAACATTGGAGTGATTGGGAGATGCATCTAATAAACCGACTGATATGCAATTTCATTTCCTACCTTCTGGTGCATGATCACAGCAATCAATGAGCATAAATTTGCATGAACTGTTGTAATTGGTGAGGGAGGACACTGTAACAAACGTATACTGCATAACATGATTTACGAATGATGATATATGAATAATATGCTTGGTCGCTTAATTCACTTATGTAAGTAGTATAGTGCGTGTGTGTATGCGAAACAGTCAGATCGGTATATATTGTAGTTAAGAGAGTGAAATACAGAATTTCTTGACAGCATTCTTCTAAGAATGACGAATTTCATGTTGTTATCGTGTTTCCTTGTAATTTTCTATCTTTTTTGCAAAATGGCTATTTGTGGTATGGTAGTTGATTTTATTACAGGTAATGACTGCTTCCTTCGGTACAGTGCCTTCCAAGGCATTTGATCTATTCATGCAATCCGCTATGGAATTATGTTCATGGTGGCTCAAAAATGACAAAAATGATTATTCGGTGGTTTCCTACTTGCCTAAAATGGGATAGATAGTCTCACTTGAACTTTTGCAGAGAAGTGGAGTGATGACAGCTTGTCGAATGCTGTTGTGAAGGTGAGAATCTTGTGGTCAAACGATACGGTATGTTTGTGAAGTCATTGCTAGTCTGATGTAGTAAATCTGCCTCGATGCCAAATGAGGACCTCCAAATATGTGGCAACATATCACTGTTCAGCATCCTTGAATAGGAATCTTTGATATTGGAGTAAAAACTCCTCTGGAATAACTCTTGTGGACTTTTTGTAAGTATATGACCTAAATATTGGAATAGAAAACATTAGTCGTCATTAGAATATTACCAAGAACAGAACGGATTAAGCAGATTCTATTGGCAGACATGCCAAACAGTTTTATCAATTATTTTGCTTACTTTGATCGTGAATAGTGCGTCGGTGGCACAGTAGTAGAATGCTCGCCAACCAAGCATGTGGTTCGATCCCTGGCCGACGCGCTCCTTTACCTCGCTAAGCCAGTAATAAGACTGGTAAAGAGGGAAGGTTGGGCATGAGGCTGACAACCCCATCCTATAAAAATAAACACCACTGTTACCGAAATTTCGAAGCTCTAGCTTGAAGCCCTATGTTACACTGGGAATCGTAAAGAAATAAAAAAATGATCATGAACATGTAAAGTGAGTTGTGTTTCCTAAGACTAGATACGAGTGAGGTCAAATTCGTATTAATCAGTTTAAGGAACATAACTTTGAACCTTGTTACTGTCCATTGAAAGGAAACCTTTAGTTGCATCTGAATTTGCCAATTATTTGCGAAGATCTTATTGATATTCGCCTGATAGAAGTTGCTACCAATAATAAGCGAAACGATTTCCGAAAACAGCAATACTGTAATTACCAGTCAGCACAGACGACCGGGACACTTGAGGAGCAATTCAATATGGATTCAGACATGCTAAATTTGCCCATTATTCGCTTGAATGGGATGTAGACATCGGTCCCCTAACTGTAACTGTAGTAGCAAAAGTTGCATGTAATCTAAAGTGAGGCAAAGCAGTGGGGCCTGATGGAATGACTTTAGAGGTGTTCAAGGATGTTGATGCTGAAATGTTGTCTGAGTTAGCTAGGTATAGGAATCCGATATAGTCCCTTTTTGTACTTGCGTAAGTTATTGATTATTCCGGTTTACAAGGGGGAGAAATGTCTTCCAGTGACTTGACTAAGACAATATATGAAATTAAGGGCGCAGTAATAATAGGTAGACTATTCAGTGCTCAAGAGGAACAAACTTTTGAAAACCATGAAGGCTTTGGGTCTAGACGAAAGTGTATTGATCATATTTTCGGTCATCGACAGATGTGGGAACATAAACGTTCTTGACGGCGTCCAGTACTTGCCATATTTCTTGATCTGAGGGCTGCATAGGTTGTGTGGCTATATTTGGCAGCTGTTAGAGCGCAGAGAAAGTATGTTACACTAATAGAAGGCACTCCAGTCGAACTCACGCAGCCGTGTAAGATCTCATAGAGTTGTTATATGAATCAATAGTAACCAGTAGTGCCCGTCAGGGATGCTCAGTGTTTCCATGTCTGCTTAACTTAATCATAGATGTACTAATGAATGTCACCTTGATCGACTTAGGGATTGACTTGTTACTAGAGTACAGTTTCCTCGGTCTAGATAGAGTATGCAGATGACATAAAGTCCTTGTAGGTGAAAAACGCTGGACACCTTAGGTAGAAGTCTTAGTACGTTTGGCATTCGATTTTACCCAGTCAAATGTGAGATGGTAGTGGAGGACTGATCTTCATCGACTGATGGATCAGGATTCAAATGCTTGAGGGTGTTGACCGTTTCACTTATTTGGGAAGTTGCATCAACCGTAATGGACTTATTGGTGACAAAAGCTCAGCATGGATGAAAAAGGCTCGTGTGGCATTTGTCAACTTACGTCATCTCTGGCGTAGACATAATATCCAGCCATCGACAAAGGACATGTGTACTGCGCTACGAGATATCGTCAATGAAAGTGGAAAACATTAAAAGGCTAGTTGTTTTTGATCATATGTCCCTGCGTTCTATTCCCGTGTGAAGTGGTATAATAGGGTGAGCAATATTGAGGTTAGGAATCTGTCAAGTGCTAGGTGAGAAGGGGAAACCAATCGAAGAGTCTGTGAAGTTACACCGACTGAGATGGTCAGTACATGTGTTACGTATGCCTGAGCATCGCCTTCCTCGCTAGACAATGTTAGCTAGCTGACATAGGGTCATGTTGTAAAAGAGCCGATGGTGGTCAGTGAAATCCACAGCAGCTAGTTTAAGCTAGTCACGTAGGGACGTGTTCGGGTTGATTGGGGTCATCGGCTTGGTAAAAACCAATGGTTGGAGACAATTGGTGATATGGCTTAAAATCGTTCTCAACGGCGCAGGTGCATCCACTCTTTATGACATATAATATGCAATAGAGCCATACTGTTCTTCGATATTAATATTCCTTTTGTCTCATATCTCTGTTTACTGCCTCTGTTTTGCATTTCTTTTTATACCATTCTCTGGCTTTGTGTGCTACACGGAGTGTGGCGACTGGAACTGCTGCACATCAGCGCAAAGATTTACGTTGAAACCAGTGTGTCAGTCACTGAGAGTGGAAGATATGAAAAAGGTAGCGATCTCTGACCACAAATGATTGAATACTATCTCCCATGTTAATAAGTATACTATGATGAGTAATTTGCCTGTGGTCAGCAAATTTCGTTATATCTGACGTAAACGCGATATCTGACTATCGAATGAAAGGTGTATGTTATGTCTATTCATGCGCGACGTCCTTCTCTGAAACATGTAATTTAAAAGCTGGAAATATGAAGCGTTTATCTGTCATTGACAACGCATGTCCGCATTGTGTATCATCTGTCAACGGGTATATTATCCTTAATAATATTGAGATCAGGAGTTGATTAATAGGTGAAACTCCGGATAACAGACAACAACCACGAGAACACTAAGGAATTGAGTGGAGAGCATGATTTCACCAGTACCAGACAAAGCCCTAATGCATTCAGAAACAGTCTACTCATGAAGGATCATAACAGGAAGATTCAACTCAAAATGAGGCAAGGAAGGAAGGTAGGTCACAATTATCATGCTCTGGTAAGCACAGTGATAAAAACAACACGGAACAAGAGAAGAAGGAAGATTTCTACAGACAACTACAAACAGTAATTCACAACATCCCGAGTGGCGACATCAAGATCATTATGGACGATATGAATGACAGTCGAACTGGGAGCAGAAAATACAGGAATAGAATTCACCGTGGGTCGAGAGGCTCTCGCTCGGAGAAATGTATGAGAAGGGAGAATTATTCTCAGACTTCTGTGCATTCAGTGATATGATGGTTATAGCAGGCAGTGTGTACAAGCACAAAGATATACACACAGCAACATGGATCTCGCCTGACAGACACTCCACAAACCAGACAGACTCCATCTGAATGCTACTGCTCAAGGAAGTGAGGACGCAGCCAGTCTGCTAGATACAAAGTCGAGAAGGGGAACAGATGTGGGCTCAGACCATCATAATCTAGTTCAGGAAACTTCAAGGTCTGGGTGAAAGCATTCAGAACATCTGGAAACAGGCCCCAACTGAAGTTCAACATTCCCAAACTGAAAGAGAAAACTACAAAGCATAACTTCACTACAGATCACATCAGAGGAAAATCGGAGAGACTGCGTGGTATCACTCAGGAAACCTGTGTGGAAGAACATTGGAATCCTCTGAATGTGATGTTCAAGGAAACGAGTACAACTGTTCTGGGAAGTAAGAAGGGACAAGACAAGACAATGAATGGCTCTCAACGGACACCTATCTGAAAGCTAACCGTGGAGAGGAGGATGATGACAGAGAAGATAACTCAATGCAAAGATGGACAACAGAAGGAGAAGCTGAGTTCCATGTACACTACACCGAACAAAGAAGTGAAGAATAGTGCTAGGAAAGACAAAAGACAATTCTGCGACACACTGGCTGGTGACTGAAGCAGAACATACAGGCTGTAGATAAAAGAGACCTGAGAAGATTAAATCAGATAACTAGGCTTCTCGCTATCCGGCAAGACATCAAACCAGTTGATGTAATCAATGAAGGATGTTCAAAGGAACCTGATTACCAAGAGGGGAATAAATATAACAATGTGTTGGTCACTTCAAAGGACTCTTGAACGGAACATCACCTGCTTTTCACCCAGAAATACACCACCACCACCAACAACAACAAGAACACGCACAGAACTGTCCGTCAATGGACACCAATACTCCACCGAAAGCAGAAATCCTGAATGTGATCAAGCTACCGAAGTCCGGGAAAGCAGCAGGGCCAGACGGAATACCCTGACAAGTAATGAGAACGAGACCAGAGACTGTGGCAGACGTCATCACCTCGTAATTGAAAAAAGCTTTGAAGGAAGGGAAGGTACTGACTGATTGGAAGAAAGGCTACCACGTGAAACCATCAAAGAAGGACGACTCAGTCCTGTGAATGAACTGGCGTGGAATAATGCTGTTGTCCACGCCGAGTAAAATACTAAGTCACGTCATCCTGGAAAGAGAGAGAGAATCAAAGATGCACTGGATACTAGCCCGTCTGAACAAGCTGGATTCAGCAAAGAGAAATCGTGTGCTGATCAAATTTCCACTCTACGCATCGTCATCATCATCACAGAACAAAGCATGGAATGTCAGTCAAATGCCCCTACTTCAACTTCATCGACTTCGAAAAGGCCTTCATCAACGGGGTTGACCGAGAAGCAATTTGGAAACTGCTTCAACACTACGGTGTGTATTGCTCAAATATTGGTTCATATCTAATTTCACGCGAACTCGAAGACTTAGAGGCAGGCGGAAACCAACAAACTGGCGGAAGTGGCAGTCAGCGAGCACATGACTCCAGGTGAACAGTAAGAAGACAGTGGTGATGGAGATATCCAGCCAACCACAGCACCACCAACAACAACAACCAGCACAGGTCACCATCAACGGGAGAGATTTAACAGAGTTGACTTCCTGTCTTCATTTAACTTGGAAGCATCTTTACAACTACAGGCAGTCGGAACTGTCTGTCTGTCTGTTTTCGACATAGAACTATACACAAATGTGCAGCAGTTCAAGTCGCCACACTCCGTGTAGCACGCGAAGCAAGAGAGGAAAGTACAAGGAAAGCATAATAGAAACAGTGAGCAGAGGTGTGAGACAAAGGAGTAATAAAGAAAAACAAAACAGTTTCATTGGAGATCATAAGTCACAGGGAGTGGATGCATCTGCGCCACTGAAAACGATTTTGAGCCATGTCACCAATTGTTTCCAACCATTAGTTTTTACCGTCCCGAGGACCCCAGCCTGGAAGTCTACACCTTCCTATGTGGCTTAGACCAACTGTTGTGGATTTCATTGACTGGTGCCAAGTTTTTGTTTGACCGCCGCTAGCTTTTTTCCAGCCTGACCCTATATCCGCTAACATAGCTCGTCGAGGGAGGCGATGGCTTGGCATACGTAACACATGTCCTAACCATCTCAGTCTTTGTAGCTTCACGACTTCGTCGATTGATTTCCCCTGTTTTCCTAGCACTCGACGCCTAACTTCAATGTTGCTCACCTTATTATGCCACTTTACACGGGAAATAGAGCGCAGGCATCTATGATCAGAGACAGCTAGTCTTTTCATGTCTTCCACTCTCAGTGGCCAGGTCTCACAACCATAAAGGAGGACGGGGCGGACTGATGAGCAGTACACCCACCCTTTTGTCGATAGTCGAACATCTCGTCTACGCCAGAGTCGGCGTAAACTGGCAAATGCGAAACGAGCCCCCTGTATTCGTGCTGAGATTTCGTCATAGATCAACCCGTTGGCACTGGCTGATGGTACTTCCCAAATAAGTGAAGCGGTCAACGTGTTCTACCACTTCACTTCCTATTTTTAAACAAGGCGTCGATGTAGTCCAGTCCTGTAACATCATCTTACATTTGGCGGGAGCGAATCGCATGCCAAACATTCGTAGATTACAGCTCAGGGTGTTCAGAAGACTCTGCATTTCGTCAGCGTCTTCGCCTAGAAGGACTATATCGTCTGCATATTCCAAGTCAACGAGATTATTCCCCGGTAGCAAGTCAATCCCTGAGTCGCTGAAGTCACCTAGGTTTAAGTCCATTAACACATCTATGATGAAGTTGAATAGAAAAGGGGATAATGGGCATCCTTGACGGACACCACTGGTCGTCATCAGTTCAGATGACAGCTCGCCGTAAGCCCTCACCTGGCTGTATGAGTACGAATAGAGCGCCTTAATCAGTGCAATATATTTTCTCGGCATTCCCTTTACAGCCAAGCATCTCCAGAGAACTTCTCTATCGACAGAGTCGAATGCTGCCTTTAGGTCAAGAAATATAATGACTGTTGGACGCCGGTAGGAATGCCTATGTTCTAGAATCTGTCGGAGGGTGAAGATATGATCAATACACCCTCTTCCTGGTCTAAAGCCTGCCTGGCTCTCTCGTGTTTGTGCCTCCCGAGCACCACTTAGTCTACGCATGATTATTGAGGCTAGGATTTTAGATACTATATTAGTCAAGCTAATCTAATCCCTCTGTGATTATCACAGGAAGACTTGTCTCCCTTCTTGTATATGGGGATAATCAGTGACTTACACCAACCCAATGGGACTTCTTCTGATTCCCAGACGCTGCCTAGTACCTCAGTTAATCCAGACAGTAAGCTGTCTCCACCGTACTTAAATACCTCTGGAGTCATTCCATCAGGTCCCGCCTCTAGATAAAACTATACTGCCAAGATAAGTGAAGGAACAGACATCTCTCAAATTAACTCTGTTCATACACACTGGAGTGTGTTGTCGTAGCTATTTCGTTGGTTATCCTAATCACCTACATATTCTCTCTGTTAACATGGAGTCATGTCCTCGCTGCCTGGCTCCTCCACCACTTTGTTGGTTTTCACCTGCCTCTAAGTTTTCAACTTTGTGTGACACTAGACATAAATCATCCACACCAGAAATCCAGATCTTCTTCTAGAGTCTTCTTATCGATGGTCCAACGTATTCCTGTCTCCTCGCTGCCAAGCACACACAGTCTGACGCATAATCCAGTCCACCACAATGAAGAATATCGTCGTGGGTGATGATAGAAAGGCAGCCTTGTCTTACTCCTGCATTCACTTCGAACTTGCTACTTTTGTGTCTACTCAGCAGCAGTTTCATACTGAAGCAGATGTTATTCTTCTTATTGGCCGTCAAAATCATCTCAACGCTGCACCAGCTAACCAAGAGTTACCACTCAGGGGAGATAAAAAGTTAACATTTTATTTAAAAATCATGTGGTTGTATGAGTATCATGGACTGATTTGAACACGAATATCTCTTCCCTCAAATAGAAGTAAATATATCTAGCTCAGTGGTAAATATACTGGGTTTGAGTTTGCACTATTATGTATTATTATTATTATCATTCCCTCGGACTGCAAGTAGAACATAGGGCTTAAATAACACATCTCCACTCTCTTCTATCCTCTGCTATCCTCTTCAGTTCGGTCCACAATTGCCCATAATCTCTCATCTCCTTCGTGTCACCCTCGAACTGTCCACTCGTCGCTTCACACTGGGATTCCACTCGAGCACTGGTCTGACTCAGGATGTCATTTGACGGCCTCCCCAACGTATTCCCGATTCATCCCCATTTTCTCTTACATATTCGTTGAGCAGTCGGCTCTTGGATGGTTTGTTTTCAGCCACATTTTTTTTTGTTGTTGATTATTTCTGTCCAGCTGGCCATTCGATCTTCAGTATAAAGCCAGCGAAGAGGGAAGCTGTTGATAGGAGTCTGCAGCAGGCTGTTGGAAATGCTTTTCGCGACATACAGTGAAGGTTTCAGACCCGCAGAGAAGCACTGACTACTAAGTGATTGGATGACTGATTTCACAATTGAGTTGAAAATCCGAATCTTGTTGTTTATGCTGAGGTGGAGTGCAGTGCAGATTTACAAACTGGTTTCATGTTGATGAAGGCGTGCCTATCTCGCCTTTCCGGTTCTGGCCAGCTTTGACATCTTCATCCGTTCCGACTGCCTGTTCTAGCTGGTGACTTTAACGCTCAAGTAGGGAAATTGTGTCAATCTGAGAAGGATGTCGGTGGCACCTATGGAGTTCCGTGCCAGCGAACCGACAACGGTGACCGTCTCCTACAGTTCTGCTCTGATAATCATTTGTTTCTCGTAAGCACTAACTTAAAACACAAGGAGAGACACTGTTTGACTTGGAGACCCCCTTCATCAAACCAACGCTGGACACAAATAGACCACATAGCAATAAGCTATCGTTGGCGTGGGTCGGTAGGAGATTGTCGCTCCTTCTGGAACACGTGTGTAGATACCGACCACGCACTGGTTCGCGCTCGTGTATGCTTACGACTGAACGGACGTAGGAAACAGCTGGCGGTAAAACCATCACGTCCCCAGCTCGATCAGGAAACTAAATCCCTATTTGAGGAAGAACTAGCTAAACACATATCTGTGTTCGACAGCTGTGCTCACCCTGAAGAAGCTTGGAAAAATATCCAGGCAGCCATAGATACAGCTGTAAAAGCTGTGAATAAGGTAAACCCAAAGGTGAGTAAAAACCACTGGATCTCCACCGCCTCATCCGAACTGATAGATGCTAGAAGACTTATTCCGGCGAGCTCCGAATTCAATGAGGAGCGAAAGCTGCACAAAAGGAAACTTACGAAAAGTCTCCGCAAGGACCGTGAACAGTGGTGGATGACAAAAGCCAAAGAGATGGAGAAAGCTTCGAGGATAGGCAACACCAGGCAACTATTTAGACTCATCAGGGAAACGGGTGGGAGAAGACAAATCATTAGTGAAACAATCTCGGAAAAAAATGGCACTATAATTAGCTCCCAGGATAGACGACTGGATTGGCCCTTAATTGGCCCACAGCCACGCTCAACCTTCCGAGCATCCAACACCTCCCTGAATGGGATATAGACACAGGTCCTCCGTCCTAACTGAGGTTACTAAAGCTGTCACCAATCTGAAACTAGGCAAAGCAGCGGGACCTGATGGAATGACTCCAGAGGTATTTAAGTACGGTGGAGACAGCTTACTGTCTGGATTAACTGAGGTACTAGGCAGCGTCTGGGAATCAGAAGAAGTCCCATCGGGTTGGTGTAAGTCACTGATTATCCCCATATACAAGAAGGGAGACAAGTCTTCCTGTGATAATCACAGAGGGATTAGCTTGACTAATATAGTATCTAAAGTCTTAGGCTCAATAATCATGCGTAGACTAAGTGGTGCTCGGGAGGCACAAACACGAGAGAGCCAGGCAGGCTTTAGACCAGGAAGAGGGTGTATTGATCATATCTTCACCCTCCGACAGATTCTAGAACATAGGCATTCCTACCGGCGTCCAACAGTCATTATATTTCTTGACCTAAAGGCAGCATTCGACTCTGTCGATCGAGAAGTTCTCTGGAGATGCTTGGCTGTAAAGGGAATTCCGAGAAAATATATTGCACTGATTAAGGCACTCTATTCGTACTCATACAGCCAGGTGAGGGCTTACGGCGAGCTGTCATCTGAACTGATGACGACCAGTGGTGTCCGTCAAGGATGCCCATTATCCCCTTTTCTATTCAACTTCATCATAGATGTGTTAATGGACTTAACCCTAGGTGACTTCAGCGACTCAGGGATTGACTTGCTACCGGGGAATAATCTCGTTGACTTGGAATATGCAGACGATATAGTCCTAGGTAAACAGGGGAAATCAATCGACGAAGTCGTGAAGCTACAAAGACTGAGATGGTTAGGACATGTGTTACGTATGCCAAGCCATCGCCTCCCTCGACGAGCTATGTTAGCGGATATAGGGTCAGGCTGGAAAAAAGCTAGCGGCGGTCAAACAAAAACTTGGCACCAGTCAATGAAATCCACAACAGTTGGTCTAAGCCACATAGGAAGGTGTAGACTTCCAGGCTGGGGTCCTCGGGACGGTAAAAACTAATGGTTGGAAACAATTGGTGACATGGCTCAAAATCGTTTTCAGTGGCGCAGATGCATCCACTCCCTGTGACTTATGATCTCCAATGAAACTGTTTTGTTTTTCTTTATTACTCCTTTGTCTCACACCTCTGCTCACTGTTTCTATTATGCTTTCCTTGTACTTTCCTCTCTTGCTTCGCGTGCTACACGGAGTGTGGCGACTTGAACTGCTGCACATTTGTGTATAGTTCTATGTCGAAAACAGACAGACAGACAGTTCCGACTGCCTGTAGTTGTAAAGATGCTTCCAAGTTAAATGAAGACAGGAAGTCAACTCTGTTAAATCTCTCCCGTTGATGGTGACCTGTGCTGGTTGTTGTTGTTGGTGGTGCTGTGGTTGGCTGGATATCTCCATCACCACTGTCTTCTTACTGTTCACCTGGAGTCATGTGCTCGCTGACTGCCACTTCCGCCAGTTTGTTGGTTTCCGCCTGCCTCTAAGTCTTCGAGTTCGCGTGAAATTAGATATGAACCAATATTTGAGCAATACACACCGTAGTGTTGAAGCAGTTTCCAAATTGCTTCTCGGTCAACCCCGTTTGATGAAGGCCTTTTCGAAGTCGATGAAGTTGAAGTAGGGGCATTTGACTGACATTCCATGCTTTGTTCTGTGATGATGATGACGATGCGTAGAGTGGAAATTTGATCAGCACACGATTTCTCTTTGCTGAATCCAGCTTGTTCAGACGGGCTAGTATCCAGTGCATCTTTGATTCTCTCTCTCTTTCCAGGATGACGTGACTTAGTATTTTACTCGGCGTGGACAACAGCATTATTCCACGCCAGTTCATTCACAGGACTGAGTCGTCCTTCTTTGATGGTTTCACGTGGTAGCCTTTCTTCCAATCAGTCAGTACCTTCCCTTCCTTCAAAGCTTTTTTCAATTACGAGGTGATGACGTCTGCCACAGTCTCTGGTCTCGTTCTCATTACTTGTCAGGGTATTCCGTCTGGCCCTGCTGCTTTCCCGGACTTCGGTAGCTTGATCACATTCAGGATTTCTGCTTTCGGTGGAGTATTGGTGTCCATTGACGGACAGTTCTGTGCGTGTTCTTGTTGTTGTTGGTGGTGGTGGTGTATTTCTTAGGTAAGTTTCCATGTTACTTCTACCATGTTTGTATGCAAATTGTTTAGGATCATTAAAAGGTTTCAATGAAGGTTCCAGACGAATTAAAAGTAATTTTTCCATCAATTTTAAAAAAGGAGAAGTAATTGCAATAGGCCTAAATTTAATATCAGTACCAGAAGACGGTTTTGGTATGGGGATAATTTTAATGTTTTTCCATGCAAAAGGTAGAACGTTGCCGGAAAAAGAAGCATTAAAATGTTAGTAAGAGGGTAACACAAAATATCAGCACAATTCCTGAGGACAATGGCAGTTATGCCGTCAGGACCAAGGCTTTGAGAAGGCTCAAGAGACCGGAGACATTTAAGCACATCAAGGGTATTGAAACCACTAAAATTATTGTCAATATGATTTGTATCATTAGGAAGGATATCAACTGAAGAGCGTATGAAAGACCTATTAAGAGTGTCGACGTTAAGAGATGGGACAGAAGTACATCGCTTACCGTTAGTAATTTCTTTGAAAAGTTTCCACAAATTAGAAGGGGTTTATACATGACGAAAATCTTTGATTATATAAAACATTTAGTCTTTTCATTTCGAGTTTTATCAGAGTATTTAACTTTTTTACACCTGACTTATCATTTGTTTTGAAAAACAGTTCCTTATCTCTACGAAGCTTTTTGAGATATGGCGAAGAGAAGCGATCAAATCGAATGAATAATGTTTCTTTAGGACAACATATTTCGAAACAGAATTTAAGATAGTCAGTAGTGTTTATGATTGTGTCATATAATGTTTGTTATGTAAATAAGTCCCAGTTAGTGTCTTTCAACATGTATCTGAGCTTGTCTAGGTTGTCTTGTGAGTAGCATCTCCGTTGAACTTTACTGTAGAGGTGAGAGAGGACACCTTTGTGTGATTTGGAATAGATTTTAGACAGTACACATATGATGCAGTAGTCAGAGTTAAGTAAAGGAGCACGTTTGCGAGCTTCATATATACCAACATCATTGGTAAATACTAGATCCAGTGTTTTACCAAGACGGGTAGCAAAGTTAACAATATTGTCATGACCAAGTGATATAAGGAAGGAGTGATCGCATGAATTAAAACCACCAGTTACTATTGATAAAGAGTTCTCGAAGCAGGCTGCAGCAAAAGCGGTGAATTCATCAGCGAACATAGATAAATCCAATATGGTACAGCCAGGAGAGACATAAACATTAGAAATACAAATGAATTTGTATTTTGACAGGTATTTCGGGCAACATCTCACAGTGATGCAATCAGTGTAGTCATTGGAGAATTTGAAACAAACTTTGTCAGAAATGGACTATTTTGAGTGAATAAAAGTTGCAACACCTCCGCCACATTTTTTCTTGGAACAAACACGGTCTTGTCGAAACAGATTAAAATCATTTAGAGACAATTTATTGTCATCATATGAGACATGGAGCCAGGTTTCTTGTAGAAAGACAGCACCAGCATTGTGGTAAATTCCGGAGGACAACAGGGTCTGGAAATCCAGATGTATGTGTATATGTGTAAAACTTGGGCACTGTGGTATTAATTAATTCCACATTAGTTTGTTCATTATATGTTTCACTGTGTGATACATCTAACAAATAAACTAATCTGCAATGGCCTTTCCTAACTTCTGATGCATGATCACAGCAATCAATGAGCATAAATGTGCATGAACTGTTGTAATTGGTGAGTGAGGACACTGTAACGAACGTATACTGCATAACGTGATTTACAAATGATGATATTTGAATAATATGCTTGGTCGCTTAATTCACTTATGTAAGTAGTATAGTGCGTGTGCGTATGCGATAGAAACAAATCGGTTTATATTGTAGTTCAGAAAGTGAAATACAATAATTTGTGACAGCATTCTTCTTAATATGACGAATTTCATGTTGTTATTGTATTTCCTCGCAATTTTTTCTCATTTTTGCAAAATGGCTATTTGTGGTATGGTAGTTGATTTTATTACAGGTAATGACTGCTTATGTCGGTCGAATACCTGCTGCTACTCGCTCTTCCAATTTTTGCAAGTCGTCATGGAATTATGTTCATGGTGGCTCAAAAATAACAAAATGTATAATTCGGTGGTTTTCCACTTGCCTACAGTGAGGTTGACAACCTCACCTTGTACAAAGCAATCACCATGTATAGACGACTTGCACTAAACAAAACGTCAGCTAACCACACTATTTTGACATTAAATAAACTTGGTCATCTGGTATCTGCTCTCATGAAGAGATCACGGGGAGGGCAGTAACCATCAAATTTATCATAATAAGCTCTCACAAGGTAAAGTGTATCCATGTTAATCAGACTGCAGTGTGTCTGATCTCACTCATGATTTTCATTTGTTAGTATCACTGACTGAATGTCTCTCCATTTTCTCACATCCTGTTTCTGATGAGTGATAAGAGGATCAAAAATGTGCAGTGTAAGACTGTTTACGACTAACTCGTTGGCTTTTACTCTCTGTAACTCTCCCATATCTAATAGAGATGTAGTCCATAACAATTAAAATTGATATTCAAGTGTTGGTTTGTAGGGATTTGATTGGTTCACAGAATTTCTTCATGAAAAGAATTATTCCCTTTGATTATTTTGAACAAAGCATTATGAAGACAAATTTCGCGAGATGCTATCATTTCGTGGTATCTTGACAACCGGTTTACAGCTAACATGGTTAACTATAATAATATAGGTATCATGACAGTTACTCAGTTAAATAAAATGAAAAAGTATTTACTAATGACCGATCATATGCAAAATGTCATGTAGTCCAGGGTAGGCGAAGATTGAAATCTATTGATTTTTGTACAGAGTTTAAGCTGTATGTGATTGATCCAAAATGCTTTCATCACCTTCAATAACCTTGAGTTAGATTCATATGAAATAATTCTTAAACAGTCATTAATATTGATTTTGTGACCAGACATTAATAAGTCTTTTGCAATGTATGATTATGCTGGATTTCTATTAAGATTAATGACGTTAAAATTTTCTAAATGATTTAGTAGCCATTTTGGAGCATGTTTTTTCGACAACATTGGAACATAATATTGGTGATTATATTTAACACTTTGACAGCATACCAAAACCATGTTTGTGGCTGATCGTTCAGGTTGCATTCGAGGAGTGGAACAGTGTGTGGTGTCACTCGATGATCTTCACTGTGTATATCCGGTCAACCTTCATTTCCTACTGAATATTCGTTAGTGGGACCATAGGTTGTTGTCTGGCTCTATTTCACGTCTCTCCCTCTCTCCACCTCAACTGATGCCGTTTTAGTCGTCGAAATTTATCAGATCATCAGGTGCTAAAATTTGTACAAAACATTCCGCCTGAAATCAATTGCTTCTCACATACTTTATCTGTCAATAAGTGACTAGTAACAAGCTCCGATAAGCAGAAATTGAGAAAATAGAAGGAGTAACATCAGAGATCATTACGCGACACCGAGTACGTGTTGGTCGAAGTGAATTACAAAGTCTATTCATACTATTCCACTCGGTATAATTGCTTTCAGCTGTACATCATATTTGCTTACAAGAATTTCGCGTCACGGTTGAAACACTGGTGACTGATTTTAGTCAAAGTGATCACCATTGCCACTGGCTAAGTGCCACCAAGCCTAGTGACCAGTTGAATGAACAATCCACCATCATGAGAGCAGATCTACGAGCAACATTGGTGAATGCACAAAGACGACGCAGTCTTTTCACAAAATATCTTTTATAAGTGTCACTGATGACCTGATTAGCTTGGTGACAAAGTGGACCACCGTCCATATTCGATCACCTGAGAAGTTAAACATTCTGCATTATTGATTCTGAACTGAAACCCACATTCCTGTTTAAGACTTTCACTGACTATGCATCCAAGGCAATAACAGAATTAACATGCAGCTTAATAAAATATTAATATCAGTTGGCTGTTACTGGGATCTGAATTCATCAGAAGGATATTTCATCGATATTGAGTGACTCCTGAGAAATATGCAAACTCCAACGTGATGCAGAATTCATTTCAACATCATGAACTCTTCCAGTGAGTTCGGTTCACATGACAGGTTGAAAGTGACTAGTTCTCCTCATGTGATTTCTAGATAGAATTTATCGTGAAACAACATCAGTAGAAGAATTCTTGAAAACCAGTCACCGTCGAAGAGTTAATTCATCCTTTCCTCTTCTTCTTCAGAGATCTCTCCACAATGCGCTACTGTAATACGAAAGGCATTCTAGGCTAGATGTCAAGTCACAAACTAGAATGAAACAGTTCTCTAGTGCTCACTTGTAGTCGATGATTCATTCATCAGATATGTTTCGTGATGAAATCGAAGTTGGAAGTAAATCACGTGCGTTGGGGTCAACATTTCAAAGAGATAACCAATATTATTAGTATCCATTCCTTTTGTTCCGAGTAGTGTATACCCATTCCTGACGAAATGGAATATGATAGGACAGATCTCATCATGGTAACCTGTGTTCACGAGTACTGACAAACACGTTTTCTGTTCACACGCTCTGCCTCATTTCTCCATCAGACACATCTGACATGTGGATTCCCATTGTCAATGTAGTTGAAGAATGAACGATCAATTCATGGTTGTTTGCTCTAACCCAACTCCATATTTTGGTGGGAGTAACCGATACTTCAGTCATCGTTCCACCCTTCGCTGTTCCTTAGAAGACGGAGAAATACTATCAGAAGTATTATTGTGATTTATTGTTGTGACATGTATTCTGAGACCTGTGTGAATAACCTAATGGTTGGCTCTATATTGGTGCAAGAATAAAGGGTTCTTGAGTCACCAATCTGTGTTCTGGATTTTCGCGTTGGTCATTGCACATAGTTGATGAAAGTCTTCTAAGGACAGTGTGAAGTCCAGTGTAGTTAGATCTGGACATTGACACCCATTGATTCTTCGCGCCGAATCAGAATGAAATGATGATCTATGGCATATGATGTGATGCAATATAGTTCGAACTCAACTATGATCTAATCCCCTACTATCTGCATCTTTCCAAAATTTTCTTCAAGAATTGCAAAACAATAATTTGAAATTGAAATGAAAATATGCGTGAGTTTATGTTTTATCAAAGAACATGATTGACTGAAAAGAAAATAAGTGACGGACAAAAGTGCGTGCATCACACTCGACAAAATTTTGGCGGTTCATTGTGATTGAAACAGATATACACTAGACTAAAAAGAAGACAAGTAGAGGATCTGAATTTTGATGATGATCTGTGCCGTAACTATTGACAAGCACAAACAAACAAGTTGATAAGAGCTGCAACGAATACAGGATTCAAGTTGAATTAGTGTAGCGAATATAGAAAACAGATTTCCAATAACCAGCTGCAGACTACCATCAACATCTGCCTTCCCAAGATACTAAGGAACAGGTGACCCACCAGAGAGGATAAGCAGTGCGACAAGAAGCTGTGTCAATGCAGAAAACCAGTCAATACCATATTGATGAAGTAACGAATATTCAGAAGGAAGTGGAGATGAAGTGGACGTATAGTGATCAGACATTTCTGGTAACACCATTCACCATGAACGCCCTCGATTGCAGGCCTAATGGTAATCGAAGTTCTGTGAATCGACCTCATGATAACACGAGAGAGCTAATGTGAACAAGGAATGGAAGCTTGCATACAGCCGTGGAGTTAGCCTTCAAGTCATCAGGAAACAGAAGTTGATGTCAATGTTGTAAATGAGCCCTCTGTTTCACTGAGAACGCAAAGAATGTATAATAGTCTGTGACCTTTGGTAATAGTTGTCACTGGACGTAGAAGAAGTTTATGGATTAAGTTGCCTTAAAAAAATAGAAAAGTTACCTTAAAGAGTTGTAATTAAGTAATGTGGAATCAAAAAATAACAATAGCTTCAACACCGTTATTGAGAGGTTACAGAGAGTCAAAGACTGGTGAAATCTCCGAAATTCTTCTCATTTCTGAATTATCAATTGAAGAAGCAGAGATCAGATTGAGAAAACTTCAAGTTGGATTTCACCTCGAATCACCATTAGTCACAGAATCACTGACAACCAAGGATTATTAGATATTATTTTATCCTGCTTCTAGGCTTTTCAGCAGTACACCCTTTGAATCCACGAGAAATTGTAGGCGGTTTCTGTGGTTGTGACTTCGTTCAAGAATTATGATAGAAAGCCGGGCTCGTTGTATTTGATCATGTACTGAGAAGGCTGCCTACTATCACGAGTGATATTCCTGATTGTAGTTGACTGGATTATGAGACAAAATTGAGAATGAGACCAAGAAGACAGACATACATTGGACCAATGAGAATACGCTAGATGATTTGAGCCTCAGTCACATCATCCGTCGTTGATCATCATCAAGTTTGAACCCTGTGTTTATTAAGTTGGCCGAAATCAGTCAATCAATCGAAAGGATTCTCAGAGAAATCAAACTCAATACATGTCATGTCATTGACAATGAAGTGAATGTGATTCTCAAGTGAGTCACTCCTGAGAACTAATGAAGGTGCCTTTCGTCCCCAACTCACATTATTATATGTGTAAAACTTGAGTACTGTGGTAGCAAGTAACTCCATATTAGTTTGTTTATTAGACGTATCACTGTGTGATACATAAATTCTCGCGCATTCGAATTACAATTTCAAATGATTTTTCTGTGATTCTTGGAGAAAATGTTGGAAAGATTTAGATAGTGGGGGATCAGATCATATTTAAGTTCGGACTATGTATGTCATCTAATGATGACGGCAATAAGAACAAGGGGGATGAGAAGAGATGCTGCTCTGTATAAAACCATATCACAAAAATATGATCAAGTGATTCCGATAATTTTGCTTAGCCAAGCAGAAATTTTCGTCATTTCCACTTTCTTATCTTACAAGTTTATCATCCTTCCCAATGTGATGAGTGTTCGCACGAGCAAATTGTGAACCGAGATCAAACTAACTAGATTGTCTACAAATATTAAAAGGATATTCCAGTTTACTGGTGTTTCCTAATCAATGTATGTATATTCATGACTCCGCCTGAAATCAAGATCGGGACCCTCACTTTACCAGATTAACTTCACAACGAGTGATTGGTGATTTACAGGTACATTCTGTTTTAGAGCTCAAAAGAGATTGAAACACACATTCTGAATTCCACTAGAAGTCATGACTAGTCATATAACGTCATTTGATTCCTCAGGCGACGTTGAAGTGCCTATTTTCATAGTTTTTTCATAGTTATTTTCATAGTTTCGACGTCGGCTGACTATTTCGTTCTGGTCAATCTATTTGTTTCAGCGGTTAAGGTATTAAGTGCTCACAAGGAGGATATTTATCAAGCCAAATGATATCAGATTGAAATTTCCCCGATACAATTTGGTTATCAATGAAAATTAGGATTCATTTCAAAATTTCACTTAATGCGTAAGTGAAATGTTGGCGAAATTTTAATAGAGATTCCAACAAAAAAATGTTATGCGAAACGGTAGAAGTCGGAAGGGTAGATATAATCGAGAACTGATATTTGATAGAGGTGTGTTAGCTGTATTCAATGAGCATCCTATTTTTTGTCCTCCATGACAATATGCTTCATCAGTCTTTCACTACTCTCCTAGTATGTTTCATTGTGAACCGAAATGTTTGACGGACGATCACTGAGAATCTCTCATAGGAAAGAGACATACACCCTTACATTTTCTCGTAGGCATTCGTTATCTTCTCAATTACTTTTCAATTCATTTACATTTGGTTTGTGACTTCCTACTTTTATTCCCATTGAATTTCGAATAGAATGTAGAGCTTCGTCGGCACATCTCCACTTCACTCTCCTCTCTGAAACTATTTATAAGGTCGATTGTTGATAGACATCCTTGTTGGTCATTCTTTCTGGTTGTCTTATCTTCATTCGGGATCAAGTGAAGACAGCTGTTGATGAGAGTCTGAAGCCTGTATGAAATTGTTGTGATGACGAATGCATCAAGTACCACCGACTGATTTGAAGTGACTGCTTAAAAATTGCTTCTTGTTCCTTATGCTGAAGGCGGAAGTCTTCTACACTGGTACCACCTGTGGTCGAGATGATGCTGCCCAGATAAGTGAAAGGGGAGCATTCCACCAAATGTTTCTGTCTCAGAGATTGGCGTTAGTTGATTTTTGTTAGGTACACCCATCGTTTCCGTCTTCTCTATGTTCACTTGAATATCTTTGATTTTGTGAAAAATGACATGTCATCTGTCAATCATTCTACATTTATACTAATTATTTTCAAGATACTAATTCCCAAACTGAGTGCATTTTGTTTTATGGTATGAGTTCAGTGATAGAATGTTTACGAGCGATGTCGTTTACAACAAGAGTGGTCACTCGATCATACTAAATACCAGTGGAATCGTTAGGTTGGTTTATATCAATCTGCTGTGGTCTCATAGGTCAAATAACCATTCAGTGTACAACAAGTAGTATTAGCACACCTCTACCATGAAAACGAGACAAAAAGGGGTCACTGATCACTTTCATCGAAGCAACAAGAACCAAAATTAGCAGCATACAATGTGAACATTTAATTTCAAGACATTTCTGTTGCTCCGGACAGAATGAAATATACTTTGACTCACTGAACCAAGCATGTGATTGAGTGAGTGTAATCTGTATTTATAGGAAGAAAGTGTTGAATAATCTCAGGATACCCGGATGCGAATTGTGACACAGATTACATAATTATATCATTTATCGTAATTTCTTAAATCTCCCATAAATTTTGTAACTCACTGCTTTCTCAATCTGATGGTTGTAATGGTGGTATCATCACACCTCACTATTTGTTGTTCCTGTAAACTACAGCCAACATGACTCAGTATTCCTTTGGCAGAAGGAAACAAATGAACGCTCTTATTTTGATTAATTCGATGTCTAGTTTAAGCAGTGTGTAGCTTCATAATGGAAAGCACGCACATTTCACACTTGGAATCTTATGCTTGTCACTTTGACAAAAACAGAGGAATACTCAATTTCTGTTTCATCCTGTTTGTAGTTTGCTTTGAACTGTGTACCCACGGTTTCGCAACCTTAACGCACTCGGCTCAATTCCTAGTAAGATGGTGAGTGGGTGTGATTGAATTACGACGAATTTGATGTTCATTTCTCCTAAGCTGTAAACAGTTATCTAAATAAAGTCAGCTGGTGACGACATCCTCCATGAAACCAATCAAATCCCTCTCATCCCAGAATTTGATAACTCACTCATTCATTCATTGGTTGTCAAATATTATCGACAAGAATACAATGGTGAAATATATTCACCACATTATATATTCTTCATTGACTTTCACATGAGGTCAATTAAGTGACATTTTGCAACACATATTGAACATACACACTGTTGTACACAACATTTACAGTAACTTTAGTCAAAAATACGAATACTTGGTTGGTAATCTTTTATGTCAAAATGGAGGATTTTGGTTATTTCAGTCATGTTTGTGACATCCTACACTATCATAATGAAAGAGAATAAGTATCGATGTAGTAATTTTTTTCGATTAGTCATTATATCTCACTTATTACTTCTACTGTGTTTGAGCCTTTTTCTTATGATTCAATATGGGAATATTTCGTTCATATTAGACACGTGCTAATCAACAGGTGGTACACATTATAAGCACCTTGAGTGGTCAGATTTTAGTGAGTTGATACAAACTCAATAAAAGAAATTGAGTACAATAAGGTGAGAGATGGACACTCGGTGTTTATGTCGCTTCACCGAAGCTGGTTGGTTGGACCCATTTTTTGAAACAAGTAATGATAACATTAATAAGAGAGAATATAGGTCATCTACAGTTATACCATATAAAGAGGGGATATCTGAGACCCTACGTAGGATTCTAAATAAAGCAGGAATTAGGGTAGCATTTAAAGCTACAAACTCACTCAGGGACAAGCTCTGTAGGTTAAAGGACGCAGTTGACCCAATTAGACAAAATAATATTATTTACAAAATACCATGCAATGACTGGGAAGTCAACTGCATAGATCAAACTGGTCGGTCATGGGAAGTCAGATTATCGGAACATATGAATTTAGCTAAGGTAAGAATGGTTGGCCCCGAGAAGATAAACAATTTAGAAAAAAGGCTCAGCAAATTCAGCGCGTGGATTAACACACTTCAATACAATAGGATGGGAGAGGGTTAAAATTCTAAAAAGTAATCTAGGTAGGTGGAGAGAGAGAGGCTGATTACTGAATCCTATTTCATCCAGGCTACACCCAACAAATGCAATAGGAATGACTCATCACTCATACCCGAAATATGGAAAATACTACTATCAATCAAATCAAGCGAAAATCAAGTGAAAATTAGTGGAACTCAACGGAGGTTTTCTCTTTCAACTATCTAGGAGGCATCGTTTAAATCACAGGCAGCGTGACAGGACTGCCTCACATACTTGATTTACGTCACTAATCCTTATGACACACTATTGACAAGGAAGCCTTTAATATCTCGAATCAACAGTGAGAAGGCTTAACAGTAGTTCCACACATACAGGTTTCAAATTACCCCTAGAGAAATTAGTTTCACTAAAATATTAGAACAGATAACAGTGAATATAGTCCAACTATCTTATGAGGTTTAGTTTTATGGGGCTTTCAGAAAAACTAGGTGTGTAACAATAAAATGAATATCAGCATACTATATCACTGAAATACAATAGTAGTTAGAGGTTGAATCCAAGTAAACTCAAATAAAAATACAAATTACTTTGTATATGATGGTTTGTTTTTGACTGTTAAACAAACCTTTAATCAGGGTGAGAACTCATCATTTATCTTTATCTTCATCTCAGTGAGTGACTGTGTTTCCTCTGTAACTTGAATTAAACGTCTGTCGATGTTAGCGCTAGTGAAATACAATGCGGTTGTGAAGTTGTATTGAACGGATAAGTTTCAGATAGGTCAGGTGTTTAGAGCCACACTTCAGCTAACTAACTAATGGCAGGTCGGTTGTCATGAGCGAAACTTAACTGGATTTGAAATTTTCTATTTGCTTTGTGTGGTGATGACAATGTTTATGTAGTGGTTTTCATCCTGAACGATCAGCGACAAACATGGATTTGGTATGATGTCAAAATGGAAAATATAATGTGAAGATGAACCGAACGCTCGCGTGAAGTAGTGGAGCCGGATAGAATTGCAGTCAGTCAATCGTGTGGAAAGGATATGCTCCAACGTTGAAGAGGAAAGCAATGAATGAATTCTATTATTGGTGATGATGATAAACATTTCAAGTCAATACATTGTGATTGGTTTGTACATAGTGAGACTATCAATCTGATTGTAGGCAAGTAAAAAATCACCGAATAATCTATTTTGTTATTTTTGAGCCACCATGAACATAATTGCACGGCGGCTTACAAAAAGTGCATAAACACAAATATAATTGGATCATCGAATGAAACAGTCATTACCTGTAATAAAATCAACTACCATACCACAAATAGGCATTTTGCAAAAATGAGAAAAATTCACAAGAAAATACGCTTACAACATGAAATACGTCATTCTTAGAAGAATGCACTCACAAAATTCTGTATTTCACTTTCTTAACTACAATATATGCCGATCTGACTGTTTCGCATACACACACGCACTATACTACTTACATAAGTGAATTAAGCGACCAAGTATATTATTCAAATATCATCATTCGTAAATCACGTTATGCAGTATACGTTTGTTGCAGTGTCCTCCCTCACCAATTACAACAGTTCATGCACATTTATGCTCATTGATTGCTGTGATCATGCATCAGAAGTTAGGAAAGGCCATTGCATATTAGTTTATTTGTTAGATGTATCACGCAGTGGATTATTTGCTACCACTGCGCTCAAGTTTTATACATAAATTATTGTCATTTATGGAAGAAGGGCATTTTTATTAGTTCTCAGGAGTGACTCACTTAAGAATCACATTCACTTCATTGTCAATGACGTGACATGTATTGAGTTTGATTTCTCTGAGAATCCCTTCGATTGATTGACTGATTTCGGCCAACTTAATTAACACAGGGTTCAAACTTGATGATGATCAACTACGGATGATGTGACTGAGGCTCAAATCATCTAGCGTATTCTCATTGGTCCAATGTATGTCTGTCTTCTTGGTCTCATTCTCAATTTTGTCTCATAATCCAGTCAACTACAATCAGGAATATCACTCGTGATAGTAGGCAGCCTTTTCGGTACATGATCAAATACAACGAGCCCGGCTTTCTATCATAATTCTTGAACGAAGTCACAAGCACAGAAACCGCCTACAATTTCTCGTGGATTCAAAGGGTGTACTGCTGAAAAGCCTAGAAGCAGGATAAAATAATATCTGATAATCCTTGGTTGTCAGTGATTCTGTGACTAATGATGATTCGAAGTGAAATCCAACTTGAACCCTGGATCTACTGATTACAGAGAGCGCTCTCAAGACATTCAGCCGGTGAGACATAATCCAACGGTCAATGAATTCCAACTTCTAACGATTCTAGATTTACTACAGGATTTCATCATTAGCTGACATTAGTAATCAAATCATAGGAAAACGTGGGAGTACTGGACAGCTCGTAAATATTCACATCAAATTGATAACCAATATCTCCTTTTAATCCCGCCTCCATTTCAATGACAATCTAGGTGATTATTTTGATGATTTTAAATTGCGTGTGTATGTATCTGTTCATTACACTTGCACAGCTTTTGAAATTGAAATATCCGAGTTGATGTCTTTGCTAATCTTCTCGGTTTTGTCCACAAAGTTTTATCAGATAAGTTAACTTTCAGTTAACACAAATTAAACGATTAATCAATCTCTCCTTCTGTAAGAGGATAAGCCATAAGCCGGGTCCTCATTCAGGCTAAGTTCTGTTTATATTAACATATCTTTACAAAGGCGCAATGCAGTACAACGTCTATTTACCTTAGAAATATTAATTTTTCGCTTGTTATCAAACAATTACTCGAATGAATATGAATCTTGATGTCTGGTGTTTCTGTTTTTAACGGGGATCGAATATTTAGGCGAACAGGAAACATCTGAACGTATTTTTCTTATCGACCACTTGTATGAGTGGAGTGGAAACACTGCTTCCGTCTTCGAAATAACAAACATAGTACACCGATTGAGTAAAGAGATAGATACGACTGCAACGAATAAGTGGAGATTGGCGACAAAGTAGGAGCTGAATGTTTCATGTCGCCTCACTCATTTATTTTTTTAATCTAAAATGATGTTTGGGGATTTTGTGAGTATCGAAGCGAATGCGATTCACTTCTCCAGCCTCATTCAGTAGATGGTAAAACAGAGATTATGCAATCTCAACATTATTTTCATAGTCAGTTGAAATCCATCAAGCCAAATACTTATTGATAAAATTCATGAGGTTTCTGATACCATTTATGTAATTTATGTCATATCACGGTGAATGTATGGACTATCAAATAGCAATACTTCCATTCTGATGATTGTCAGTAAAGCAGAAAGCTCGTCTCAGGACGTATTCACTGAATAGTCCAAACATCTTCAGTTTTCTGACACCAGCTAACTCCTAGCTAAATTACAACCCATAAATACATAGACGGGTCAGTTGATATCGTGAGTATTCACTCTTATTATTCGCAAGAACGAGTCGATGTATCCCACTGACACAATATTTCAAATATAAACTGAAAATATACGTTGAATGAAAGGGTCTACCGCAAATATCTTGGTGGAATTCAGAGCAAGCAGGAGTGAAAATTACTGGATGACAGACCGGTTAGTGGAATGCAAGTTGTGGAAAACAGACGTAGAATTGATTTCAACAATGTTGTAACGGTAGGGCGGTAGTATGTATGCGCATTTACATAACGTATCTTTCATAACACAGTGACACTGAGAAATCAAATCAATCATCATGGAATGATTGACACCATGGTGACTGAAGCCAATACATCACTAGACCTCCTAACCAGTATGTCGATTACTTCACTGCTTTGTGTTCGCTCAATTGTTTGTGTGCCCAGCGGTCACTGAGATGTGTGATCATACAAAGAAAAATCTATGGAGAAACAACTCACTCTTACAAACATGAACATACATGAAAGTCTGTGCACCAACTCTATGCTGAATTACGTTCCATCATTTGGGAGGCATTCGTCAAAATATGCTTACGCGATGTGTGGCAACTTCAAACTATTCGAGTCAGTCACACAAATGCAGTCAAGTCTATCAATCACCACATTATCTCCAATCAACAACTTACCACATATTCTCTGCTGGCAAATCGACACTGGAATCCATCCTCTTTTATCGTCATCATTTTCAAGTCAGTAGTAATCTGTAAGTGGAAGTCGCCATCAGATTGTCTCACTATCAGTGAGATTTGTGCTCGAAAATGTTTGTTAGAACAAATATCATGTGCTTGGAGAAAGGCAGATGATAACACTGAAGTCAATTGGGAGGAACACGATTACACAAACAGTAACACCAACAATTGTAGTGGAAGGAGTAGTAGTGTTGCATGTGCTACTGACAAGATTTATCATAGTCATCAATCAGTCTGCATTTGCGGTAGTGTCAGTTCAAGTAGGAGAAGAATGAACCATGGAAACTGTCCAGTGGGACATGTGGAAAATCAGAACGACTGATTCAGTGGGAAGTCTCTTTTCAACAAATTTATCATCAAGCTGTACAATCATATAAATAAAAGACTTTTAAAAATAATTATATGAATCGTGACAAGGAAGAATTGTTTGTGAACATTATAATATAGTTCATAAAATGAATACATCTCAAACGAGGGTGTAGGAATGATAAGTTTAGTTAGTAAGCTATCAAATATTACACAACAAGCTGATAATTGTGTGATGAAAAACAATATTGCAAAACGTATAGTGAATTAGATAAATCCATAAAGGTGACAAGTGAGATACCACTGGGAATTTTTCAAAGTGAGAATAATCACAGCACCAATTGATGTTATAATGTAGGGTGATATACAAATTTAATAAACCACACAGAAAATAAATATGGCCAAAATATGCGTGGATATAGTCGAATTTCGCCACAGGCAGATTAAGACCATGACAGTTGGAGGGGTTGAACAAACTTTTACTTTATACAGAGGCGACTAGTATTGACCAGATGTTCTTTTATCGCGCTGCTTATAGCTCAACCTTTTCGTAACCACGCAGGATAGTGTTTGTGGACCCTCTTAAACAAAACCCGAAGAAGTATACATGTAAAGCAAAATTAATAGAAATTGAAGAAATATTTCAGCGTAACAAAAAGATGAATAACATTGAAGCATGTATCTTCTGAACTCAGTGGTGAGAATATGTGCAACATGAGTAGATGATTTCTTCGAATTAATTAAATAAATTATTATCCATAGTTAAAAGATTATAAGATAGTATAAACATATTTCGACAAATATGTATAATAAACTTAGACACAGTGGCAGTATTTAATTCTACATTGGCTATACCTCAGATCATTTGACATTACTATCGTCAATAATTTATGTTAAATACATAATCAAGTAAATAATACCCTTCCACTTTGAGATATATCTGTTGCACACATCAATCGGGCATAATAGGTGAGCGATCCACAGAATATTCTAGGGCATACAAGAAAACAAATTTGAGTTTATTTTATTCAAAAACAACAAGCAGGGATTGAAGTGTGGCTCCGTTTCATCATATTCGAGTAGAGTTCACCTTCAGAAGTCAACGTAATAACCAAAAAGATACAAGAATTCCTGTCGTGTAAGAGGAATGACTGAAGGATGTTGTTTTCATTTCCTTTTGTACTAAAAATAAATGGATGGTACTTGTGTTGTTTGTGATGAAGACTTTTCGACTGTTGAACTCACCATTCAGCTGTGGCCACATATCGATATGCTTTCCAATTGATGAGGGCTCAAGGTTTACGTTTGATTTCGTGGTTGATATGGAAAAGACGAAGTGCTTCATAAAAAAGCTCGACCTAACAAAAGCGAATCTGAATAAAAAAGTAGACTGAATACGATAGTTCACTACCTTCAGGTACAGACACAGAAAAAATCCACGTGAAATGCTGTAAATTACATTAGTCAGATGCAAAGCTTTTCTAAGTTCACGATTCGCTAGATTAGTTCGGTGTTTGAAGATGTCAGGTTAGACTCCTTATCTTCAGAGCTTAAAAGAGAAAACACTTGCTTTAATGATGTTCTGAGTTGCATGAATAAACAAAATCACATCAATATTTATTACGTGTATAACATGCTAATTTCCACCAACTATCTTGTTCAACTAACATTCATTGTGATGGCAGTGTGTCAGGTGTTATATTATGGCGTATCACTTTCAAAATACTAAAACTGGTGTTCGATTACTTGAATAATGGTACGTTTGATAGGGCTATTGTGGAAAGGGTTTGATAATAAACTGCATATATCCTGCTTGAAAGGAATAAATGAGAGTACCTGATGTTCACTGTGTTCATACTTCTCAAAGGTTAAAGTTCTTCTTTGTCTGATAGATCAAACCTGCTCTGTTGGAGGAAGTGTCAGGAGCCGAATTGCCGCTCCATCTGTTTTGAACCCTAGCTCATTTTGGTAACATGGACGTTTTAACGACTGTGATAATTATGTTACACAGAACGCCTTGATGAATTGCACCAGCTACAATAAGTGTCGAAAAGACTGTCTGAAATATTTTCAAGGACGTTTACTAACTCACGGAAGGCAACTATATTGTAGAAAACACTGGTATGTTAATCGGAGAATTAAGCGAATTGTTCGAGTTTTATGTTACAGATTTCCCAATACGGTTATATTGTTTTCATATGCATCCTCCAGTCATCACACATATGCTTGTGCAACCTTCGATATATTGCAGTAATCAGTAAAACATTTACTGCAGTTTGATTTGTCAGTACAAACATAAGTGCATAAGTATTTGTATATATGTACAAATGAATTTGAAGGCTGTAACTGTGACGTATATACAGCTTCAGGTGTAAATAGAGAGGACAGATCCATTATCACAGTTTTCGTGACAACGTTTACACTGTATTTATGCCTGAATTCGCTTATGTAGTCCTATTTTCCTTTTAAGTGTTGCTATTTTCGCCGAATGCAAATTTTAGTCTGAAAAAATAAATCTATAGTTTGTAAGCTTCTAACCAAAATATTTTGATGAAGTATTTTCGAAGGGATTTTGCTCACTAATTAAAATAAAGCTGTTAATCTGAGATATGAATTTAAAGAATTTTAACTAGTCAAAATTCAATTTCTTCCTACTATAACGAAGTAATAAAAATTACGACATAACAGAGACCACAACAGTACGCCGCACTTCAACCTCATTTTCTTATATTCACCATTGTACATTATAATTGGATAATTTTAGTTGGAAAGGCAAAATAAATACACATGAGGTTCGCATGATAAAAATCAATAAACTGAAAGAAACCGCATATACATTAACATCTGTAAAATGGGAATGTATCACACACATATGAGCACATGTCAGATGACAATATACTAATTTATACATTTCGAGCTAAATATCTTAGAATAATGAATATAAGGTCTCTTTTTGTACATCACACACAAATGTATATTATAATTGGCACTAAAAACATTATTTGATAATAAATGAACAAGAAATACACTTTCTGTTTAGCATAGAAATAACAAAAGTAAAGTTCCAATTTTACGTACAATTAGAAACTGAAAGAATGACAATGGACAAATTTCTTAAAATAAGTTTGTCATAACTAAGTGAATAAATTATCATCCAAAGTTAATGGACCTTGTAATGATGTGATCACGTTTCATTTAGTTCCCCATATTAGTTCCTAGCAGAAATATTCTTAACGTAATGTATATTAGAGTAAAGCCTGATAACTCATGTGGAAACTGTAATGTTCGCTTTTGAGTTTTTTTAGTCAAAATGCTGTGGCTGTCAGAAGGATGATTCAATCTGATATTTGATTCTTCCTGGTTGATTTTACACGCCTTTTCAAACATTTTTCTATGTTTCAGTAAAATACTTCCCAATTAAATGTTTAGAATTTGGTGTGTATGTTCATCCGGGAGGTTTTTAGTTTCCACTTTCCATTTTTTCACTATATCACCACAATTTTAAACCTCCGACTGTGTAATGTTGCCTGATGCGATTAACCATGTACCAATATTCATGGGTGAAACAATGCTTGTATTCTTCATATAACGTAATGAATTCAGCTCAGTTAGCTTCAGTGGATTTTATTTAAAATGAGAAAGCTACTTGGCCTTTCGTTGACATTATGAAATGAAGTTGCTAGAATACCTTCCTCGCCGTTTGTTTTCGATAAAACTGCATCCTGAGTAGACTGCAGATCCTCTGATTAGTCCCTTTACTTTGATGAACAGCATTGGATGTGAGTGGCAAGTGGTTTAATTAAATTCCGCTTTTGTTGAGTGAATACCCAGCTATAGTAGCTTGTTAGCTGACCATTCCATGTAGGTTTTCTATGGATCGATCTTCTTAGGCTCTCATCAATTCTTCTTGTTAGTTCCATATCAAGAAACGGAATTTTCGACTCGTTTTTCATTTCAAGAGTGAGTTTTATTGCTGGATGGCCACAGTTAAATGTCTTCAGCAGTAGATTGGGGTTATTGTTGTTGTCAAAAATAATGGAAATGTCGTCCACGTATCTCTTATGCAGTCACAAATTGTCAATCCTCGGCTTAAGTGGACTTCTCTCGAGGCTTGCCACGAAGCAACCTGATAGTAGTGGACCCAACGGAGATCTCATTGCAATACCATCTTTTTGTCTGTAGATGGTGTCGTTGAATGTGAACTCGACGTTGAGAGTGCACCTTAATAATAATACTTACAAATATGTTGTTGGTATTCCATTTGTTTCATTGCCTGTTAGATTGTTCCATTTGTTTATTTGCCTGTTCTTTAGTCACTTGTAATTCTTGTATTCATCTAGAACTCTTACGTAATTTCATTTTATCTACTTTGTTTCTATGCTCATCATGAGTAAAATTCACTCGTCAAACTATTCATATTATTTATCACACAATTTCTTTTAACAACTGTTTTTGACAACTCATCACCTTTGTTACCACCCTAGTTTCATTAACATCTAATTTTCTTGACTTGTATTACAAATCTTCACCTGTTTAGATAAAATAACCTTAACCAATTGTAATTTTGTTGGACAAACTTAATGTGCACATACATACAAAATAACACATGTATATATATTTGCGATTGTACAGCTTAGAAAATGAATTCGCCGAAAAGAGACTCTTCGCTGATCTACGTGTTTCCTTTTCAATAAAATAATATAATTTACAAAATAACACGCAATGACCGTGAGGTCAACTACATAGGTCAAACTAATATGTCAGGGAACATAAGAAATTAGCTAAGGTAAGAATGATTGACCCCGAGAAGATAAACAATTTAGAAAAAAGCTCAGCAATCGCAATGTATGCATTGACACACAACCACACAATAGGATGGGAGAGGGTTAAGATTCTAAAAGGTAATCCAGGTAGGTGGAGAGAGAGGTTGATAACTGAATTCTTGTTCATTCAGTCTACACCCAACACATGCAGTAGGAATGAATCATCACGCATACCCGAAATATGGAAAATACTACTACCAATCAAACCAAGCGAAAATCAAGAGAAAAAACAGTGGAACTCAGCGGAGGTTTTCTCCTTCAGTTATCTAGGAATGATCGTTTCACCCAACCTGGCCTAGACTACCAGATTGCCAGTTTTCTAGCTGGTCCCAAGCCCGGATATAGAGGGAGGGTTGAGGTGTGGTTCGAACAACTCCTCCTCCAAAACTCACCCAAACCACTACAGAAACTTCGATGCACCAACATAATAAAAATTCTAAAAATTTGAACAGTAAGCTTGTTTCTCGCTGGAATCGGGGAAGTGAAATGGCGCAGGCTGGTGAAAGCCTTCGGGAAGCCGGTCAGCCGATGTGCCTGCTTTCGGTGAAAGCAAAAATAAGGATGGGTACCTGGAATGTTCGTACAATATACTAAACTGGAAAAGTTGCCCAGGTAGCAGTAGAAATAGGGCGATATAGAATAGAAGTGCTGAGAATCTGCGAAAGAAGATGGAACGGGTGTGGTAAGTGCCAACTGCCAACTAGGGAGACAATAATCTATTCCGGCCACACAGAGGACAATCACGAGCACATCGAGGGAGTGGCCATCATGATGTCACCAACAACGGCCAAAGCTCTCATGCAGTGGGAACCAATCTCCTCCAGGATAATGACAGCCATGTTATACTGAAAAGGAAGAAGGGTTACAATCATTCAATGCTATGCGCCTACAATGATTTGGTGATTGGTGGCAGTGTGTTCAAACACAAGGATATACACAAGGCGACATGGATTTCACCAGTTGGATACACCAAAAACCAAATAGACTTCACTTCAATCTCAAGGAAGTGGAGACGGAGCCTAGTGGACACAAGATCGAGGAGAGGATCAGATGTGGGTTCAGACCACTATCTAGTACAAGAGACTTTCAAGGTGAAACTAAAAGCCTCGAGGATAGCTCGCATAGGCCACAATGCAAGTTCAACACGCAAAAACTGAAGGACACAACCACAATGGACACTTTCATTGCAACTGTTAGAGCAGAGCAGGAAACACTACGTGACATCTTTGAGGAACCATGCGTGGAAGACCACTGGAACTCTCTGAAGTTGAATTCCAACGAAACGTGTTCAACGGTTTTAGGGAGAAAGAAGAGACAAGACAAGGAATGGCTCTCAATGGACACTTGGAAGCTAATATAGGAGAAGAGAATGGTGCAAGAGAAAATGATTCAATGCAAAGACGGGCAAGAGAGAGAGAGACGCTGAGCTCAACTTACACAACATTGGACAAAGAAGTGAAGAAGAGTGCTAGGAAGGCCAAAAGACAATTCTATGACAAACTGGCCACTGAAGCTGTAAAGGCAGCAGGCAAAATGGACCTGGAGACACAATATCAGATAACCAAATATTTATCCAGGAAGAGATCAACACAAGCGAAACCTATGAAAGACAGCCAAGGGAACTCAATTACCAAGGAACAAAAACAGATTAAACAATGGGCAGATCACTTCAAAGGACTCTTGAACCGACCACCACCTGCAACCTATCCAGAAATACCAACAACAGCACGTACACAACTGCAAGTTGACACCAATCCTCCAACGGGAGCTGAAGTCTCGAATGCAATCAAGCTTGTGAAAGCTGGAAGAGCAGCTGGACCAGATGGAATACCTCCTGAAGCACTGAAAGCACTGCTAAAAAGGGTTACACAGGTCTCAGTCATCAACTTCAACTTTTGTACTGCTGTGAAGTGTGACAACTTGAACACTGCACATCTGCGTCACTATAACTGTGGTTAATTCGTGGCCAAACTTGAAATCAATCCAATTCCGGTAAAGCAACAATTGAAAATGAGTTTGTTGCTTACTAGTGACTGACCACATAATGAAATTAGCTGAAATTCCAGTGGTAAGGCGTGATCAGTGGGATCCATCAACTTGGTCATGAGGACAGATACTCACCGATGACATTGGCTAGTGGTCGCATCAATTATATTGCTGACTGGCAGAAATTGGAAATGACGATGAGCCAATGATATCTGTCCATGTGACTGAATGGATAACGAGCTCGACTATTAAACTAGATTCGATACCTGTCAGCAGCGTGATGTCTTCAAAGTGCGGATGAGTACCAGAAAGGATGAGCCAGCTATCCAGTACTCCCTGATTGTTTTCAGTGGTTCTCTAATTGAATTCAGTTCGTGATCAACATGATGGTTCCTACATGAGTCGACTCACCTCTGCCCATAACGCCTAAACAAGAATGTCTAAATAATTGCCTCCAAGTCTTTGCTGAATAAACTTCAGTGACGCTAACGGATCTCATTTATCCACACGTGAAGACCTAATTCACATTGAATCATAAAGTAAAGTCAAATTGAAATACTTATTATCTGAGAAAACTGAAGTGAATAAGCCTCGTTTTCTACCACTCTTGAAAACAACTCACTTATTAAATGAAAATACACAAGAAAGACTATAAATTTTATTTCATTGACATCAAACTATTTATCTCCTACAAGAGTAATTGTACTCGGTTCAATGAAATCCAGTCCAACTGTCTTCTGCATGCGAGTGTAGGTATTAACAGCAATAATAATGATGATAATAACAAGTTAGCCATCACTTAAGCTAAACGTTTCAATTATCAATACGTGATAGAGCATAACATCGAATGTATCCAAGTTTCACTACACCATTTCCCATTTGGTTATCTTCCTACTTCTTCTTCTTCTACTTCTAACAGAAATCAGTTGGTTGCTAATAGTAACAAGAATAGTGATGCAAAAAATATGACAAGAAATATGTCAATTTATTTATTCGTATGAGGGACATTTAAACTAATCAAGATCAGTTCAGAATATACATGTTTCAATGTTATTCGTCTTTTCTGTTAAAATTGAAATAATTCATCAATTTCTTTTAATATTTCTTCGGGTATTGTTCACGAGGGTGTATGAATGCCATCCTGTGTGGTTACGAAAAGGTGGGGCTATAAGCAGTGAGATAAACGAACGTCTGGTCACTACAAGTCGCCTCTGTATAAAGGAAATATTTGTTCAACCCATTCAACTATCATGGTCTTAATCTACCTGTGGCAAAATACGACAATCTCCACGCATATTTTGGACCTATTTAATTTTTGTGTCGTTTATTTAGTTTGTAAACCCTCAACTTATTACATCACTTGGTACTGTGATTATTCTCCCTTTGAACTATTCCCAGTAGTATCTCACTTATCAAAATTATGGACTTATCTAATTCACTATACGTTTTGAAATATTGTTTTTTATCACGGAATTATCACCTTGTTGTGTAATATATTAATTTCTTACTGACTAACCTGATTACTTCTACACCCAAGTTCATTTCATGAACTATTTTATAAGGTATACAAACAATTATTCCTTGTGACAATTCAAATAATCATTTTCTCAAAGTCTTTTATTTATATGATTGTACAGCTTGATGATAAATTTGTTGAAAAGAGACTTCCCACTGAATCAGTCGTTCTGATTTTCCACATGTCCCAATGGACAGTTTCCACGGTTCATTCTTCTCCTACTTGAACTGACACTACCACAAATGCAGACTGATTGATAAATCTATGACTATGATAAATCTTGTCAGTAGCACATGCAACACTACTACTCCTTCCACTACAATTGTTGGTGTTACTGTTTGTGTAATCGTGTTCCTCCCAATTGACTTCAGTGTTATCATCTGCCTTTCTCCAAGCACATGATATTTGTTCTAACAAACATTTTCGAGCACAAATCTCACTGACAGTAAGACAATCTGATGGCGACTTGCATTTGCAGATTACTACTGACTTGAAAATGAGGAGGATGAGAAAGGATGGATTCCACTGTAGATTTGCAAGTAGAAAATAAGTGGTAAGACGTTGGTTGGAAATAATGAGTTGATTGATAGACTTGACTGTATTTGTGTGATTGATACGAATGGGTTGAACTGGCCACCATTGCTGTAATCTAATTTTGGAGACTGCCTCCTATATGGTTCAGTGTAATTCAACATAGAGTTGGTGCACAGACTTTCATGTATGTTCATGTTTGTGAGAGTGAGTTGTTTCTCCAGAGATCACATATCTCAGTGACCGCTGGCCATACAAACAAATGAGCAAACATAAAGTATTGACGTAATCAACATACTGGTTAGGAGGTCTAGTGATGTATTGGCTTCAGTTACTATGGTGTCAATCATTCCATGATGATTGATTTGATTTCTCAGTGTCACTGTGGTATGAAAGATACGTGATGTATATGCGCATGCATACTACCGCCCTACCGTTACAACATTGTTGAAATCAATTCCACATCTGTTTTCCACAACTTGCATTCCGCTCACCGGTCTGTCATCCAGTAATTTTCACTCCTGCTTGCTCTGAATTCCACCAGGATATTTGCGGTAGACCCTTTCATTCAACGTATATTTTCAGTTTATATTTGAAATATTGTGTCAGGTGGATACATCGACTCGTTCTTGCGAATAATAAGAGTGAATACTCACGATATCAACTGACCAGTCTATGTACCTATGAGTTGTAATTTAGCTAAGAGTTAGCTGGTGTCAGAAAACTGAAGATGTTTGGACTATTCAGTGAATACGTCCTGAGACGAGCTTTCTGCTTTACTGACAATCATCAGGATGGAAGTATTGCTATTTGATAGTCCATACATTCACCGTGATATGACATAAGTTACATAAATGGTATCAGAAACCTCATGAATTTTGTCAGTGAGTATTTGGCTTGATGGATTTCAACTGACTATGACAATAATGTTGAGATTGCATAATCTCTGGTTTACCATCTACTCAATGAGGCTGGAGAAGTGAATCGCATTCGCTTCGATACTCACAAAATCCCCAAACATCATTTTAGATTAAAAAAATAAATGAGTGAGGTGACATGAAACATTCAGCTCCTACTTTGTCGCCAATCTTCACTTATTTGTTGCAGTCGTATCTATCTCTTTACTCAATCGGTGTACTATGTTTGTTATTTCGAAGACGGAAGCAGTGTTTCCACTCCACTCATACAAGTGGTCGATAAAAAAAATTCGTTCAGATATTTCCCGTTCGCCTAAATATTCGATCCCCGTTAAAAACAGAAACACCAGACATCAAGATTCATATTCATTCGAGTAATTGTTTGATAACAAGCGAAAAATTGATATTTCTAAGGTAAATAGACGTTGTACTGCATTGGGACTTTGGAAAGACATGTTAATATAAACAGAACTTAGCCTGAATGAGGATCCGGCTTATGGCTTATTCTCTTACAGAAGGAGAGATTGATTAATCGTTTAATTTGTGTTAACTGAAAGTTAACTTATCTGATAAAACTTTGTGGACAAAACCGAGAAGATTAGCAAAGACATCAACTCGGATATTTCAATTTCAAAAGCTGTGCAAGTGTAATGAACAGATACATACACACGCAATTTAAAATCATCAAAATAATCACCTAGATTGTCATTGAAATGGAGGCGGGATTAAAGGAGATATTGGTTATCAATTTGATGTGAATATTTACGAGCTGTCCAGTACTCCCACGTTTTCCTATGATTTGTTACTAATGTCAGCTAATGGTGAAATCCTGTAGTAAATCTAGAATCGTTAGAAGTTGGAATTCTTTGACCGTTGGATTATGTCTCACAGGCTGAATGTCTTGAGAGCGCTCTCTGTAATCAGTAGACCCAGGGTTCAAGTTGGATTTCACCTCGAATCACCATTAGTCACAGAATCACTGACAACCAAGGATTATCAGATATTATTTTATCCTGCTTCTAGGCTTTTCAGCAGTACACCCTTTGAATCCACGAGAAATTGTAGGCGGTTTCTGTGCTTGTGACTTCGTTCAAGAATTATGATAGAAAGCCGGGCTCGTTGTATTTGATCATGTACCGAAAAGGCTGCCTACTATCACGAGTGATATTCCTGATTGTAGTTGACTGGATTATGAGACAAAATTGAGAATGAGACCAAGAAGACAGACATACATTGGACCAATGAGAATACGCTAGATGATTTGAGCCTCAGTCACATCATCCGTAGTTGATCATCATCAAGTTTGAACCCTGTGTTAATTAAGTTGGCCGAAATCAGTCAATCAATCGAAATGATTCTCAGAGAAATCAAACTCAATACATGTCACGTCATTGACAATGAAGTGAATGTGATTCTTAAGTGAGTCACTCCTGAGAACTAATAAAAATGCCCTTCTTCCATAAATGACAATAATTTATGTATAAAACTTGAGCGCAGTGGTAGCAAATAATCCACTGCGTGATACATCTAACAAATAAACTAATATGCAATGGCCTTTCCTAACTTCTGATGCATGATCACAGCAATCAATGAGCATAAATGTGCATGAACTGTTGTAATTGGTGAGGGAGGACACTGCAACAAACGTATACTGCATAACGTGATTTACGAATGATGATATTTGAATAATATACTTGGTCGCTTAATTCACTTATGTAAGTAGTATAGTGCGTGTGTGTATGCGAAACAGTCAGATCGGCATATATTGTAGTTAAGAAAGTGAAATACAGAATTTTGTGAGTGCATTCTTCTAAGAATGACGTATTTCATGTTGTAAGCGTATTTTCTTGTGAATTTTTCTCATTTTTGCAAAATGCCTATTTGTGGTATGGTAGTTGATTTTATTACAGGTAATGACTGTTGCATTCGATGATCCAATTATATTTGGGTTTATGCACTTTTTGTAAGCCGCCGTGCAATTATGTTCATGGTGGCTCAAAAATAACAAAATAGATTATTCGGTGATTTTTTACTTGCCTACAATCAGATTGATAGTCTCACTTTGTACAAACCAATCACAATGTATTGACTTGAAATGTTTATCATCATCACCAATAATAGAATTCATTCATTGCTTTCCTCCTCAACGTTGGAGCATATCCTTTCCACACGATTGACTGACTGCAATTCTATCCGGCTCCACTACTTCACGCGAGCATTCGGTTCATCTTCACATTATATTTTCCATTTTGACATCATACCAAATCCATGTTTGTCGCTGATCGTTCAGGATGAAAACCACTACATAAACATTGTCATCACCACACAAAGCAAATAGAAAATTTCGAATCCAGTTAAGTTTCGCTCATGACAACCGACCTGCCATTAGTTAGTTAGCTGAAGTGTGGCTCTAAACACCTGACCTATCTGAAACTTATCCGTTCAATACAACTTCACAACCGCATTGTATTTCACTAGCGCTAACATCGACAGACGTTTAGTTCAAGTTACAGAGGAAACACAGTCACTCACTGAGATGAAGATAAAGATAAATGATGAGTTCTCACCCTGATTAAAGGTTTGTTTAACAGTCAAAAACGAACCATCATATACAAAGTAATTGGTATTTTTATTTGAGTTTACTTGGATTCAACCTCTAACTACTATTGTATTTCAGTGATATAATATACTGATATTCATCTTATTGTTACACACCTAGTTTTTCTGAAAGCCCCATAATACTAAACCTCATAAGATAGTTGGACTATATTCACTGTTATCTGTTCTAATATTTTAGTGAAACTAATTTCTCTAGGGGTAATTTGAAACCTGTATGTGTGGAACTACTGTTAAGCCTTCTCGCTGTTGATTCGAGATATTAAAGGCTTCCTTGTCAATAGTGTGTCATAAGGATTAGTGACGTAAATCAAGTATGTGAGGCAGTCCTGTCACGCTGCCTGTGATTTAAACGATGCCTCCTAGATAGTTGAAAGAGAAAACCTCCGTTGAGTTCCACTAATTTTCACTTGATTTTCGCTTGATTTGATTGGTAGTAGTATTTTCCATATTTCGGGTATGAGTGATGAGTCATTCCTATTGCATGTGTTGGGTGTAGCCTGGATGAAATAGGATTCAGTAATCAGCCTCTCTCTCTCCACCTACCTAGATTACTTTTTAGAATTTTAACCCTCTCCCATCCTATTGTATTGAAGTGTGTTAATCCACGCGCTGAATTTGCTGAGCTTTTTTCTAAATTGTTTATCTTCTCGGGGCCAACCATTCTTACCTTAGCTAAATTCGTATGTTCCGATAATCTGACTTCCCATGACCGACCAGTTTGATCTATGCAGTTGACTTCCCAGTCATAGCGGGGTATTTTGTAAATTATATTATTTTGTCTAATTGGGTCAACTGCGTCCTTTAACCTACAGAGCTTGTCCCTGAGTGAGTTTGTAGCTTTAAATGCTACCCTAATTCCTGCTTTATTTAGAATCCTACGTAGGGTCTCAGATATCCCCTCTTTATATGGTATAACTGTAGATGACCTATATTCTCTCTTATTAATGTTATCATTACTTGTTTCAAAAAATGGGTCCAACCAACCAGCTTCGGTGAAGCGACATAAACACCGAGTGTCCATCTCTCACCTTATTGTACTCAATTTCTTTTATTGAGTTTGTATCAACTCACTAAAATCTGACCACTCAAGGTGCTTATAATGTGTACCACCTGTTGATTACCAAGTGTCTAATATGAACGAAATATTCCCATATTGAATCATAAGAAAAAGGCTCAAACACAGTAGAAGTAATAAGTGAGATATAATGACTAATCGAAAATAATTACTACATCGATACTTATTCTCTTTCATTATGATAGTGTAGGATGTCACAAACATGACTGAAAGAACCAAAATCCTCCATTTTGACATAAAAGATTTCCAAAGTGGTATTCGTATTTTTGTCTAAAGTTACTGTAAATGTTGTGTACAACAGTGTGTATGTTCAATATGTGTTGCAAAATGTCCCTTAATTGACCTCATGTGAAAGTCAATGAAGAATATATAATGTGGTGAATATATTTCACCATTGTATTCTTGTCTATAATATTTGACAACCAATGAATGAATGAGTGAGTTATCAAATTCTGGGATGAGAGAGATTTGATTGGTTTCATGCAGGATGTCGTCACCAACTGACTTTATTTAGATAACTGTTAACAGCTTGGGAGAAATGAACAGCAACTTCGTCCTAATTCAGTCACACGCACCTACCATCTCACTAGAAATTGAGCCGAGGGCGTTAAGGTCGTGAAACCGTGTGTACACAGTTCAAAGCAATCTACAAACAGGATGAAACAGCTATTGAGTATTCCACTGTTTTTGTCAAAGTGACAAGCATAAGATTCCAAGTGTGAAATGTGCATGCTTTCCATTACGAAGCTACACACTGCATAAAATAGGCATCGAATTAGGCAAAATAAGAACGTCAATTTATTTCCTTCTGCCAAAGAAATAGTGAGACATGTTGACTGTAGTTTACAGGAACAACAAATAGTGAGGTGTGATGATACCACCATTACAACCGTCAGATTAAGAAAGCAGTCAGTTACAAAATTTATGGGAGATTTAAGAAATTACGATAAATGATATAATTATGTAATCTGTGTCACAATTCGCATCCGGGTATCCTGAGATTCTTCAACACTTTCTTCCTATAAATACAGATTACACTCACTCACTCACATGCTTGGTTCAGTGAGTCAAAGTATATTTCATTCTGTCCGGAGCAACAGAAAAGTCTTGAAATTAAATGTTCACATTGTATGCTGCTAATTTTGGTTCTTGTTGCTTCGATGAAAGTGATCAGTGACCCCTTTTTGTCTCGTTTTCATGGTAGAGGTGTGCTAATACTACTTGTTGTACACTGAATGGTTATTTGATCTATGAGACCACAACAGATTGATATAAATCAACCTAACGATTCCACTGGTATTTAGTATGATCGAGTGACCACTCTTGTTGTAAACGACATCGCTCGTAAACATTCTATCACTGAACTCATATCATAAAACAAAATGCACTCAGTTTGGGAATTAGTATCTTAAAAATAATTAGTATAAATGTAGAATGATTGACAGATGACATGTCATTTTTCACAAAATCAAAGATATTCAAGTGAACATAGAGAAGACGGAAACGATGGGTGTACCTAACAAAAATCAACTAACGCCAATCTCTGAGACAGAAACATTTGGTGGAATGCTCCCCTTTCACTTATCTGGGCAGCATCATCTCGACCACAGGTGGTACCAGTGTAGAAGACTTCCGCCTTCAGCATAAGGAACAAGAAGCAATTTTTAAGCAGTCACTTCAAATCAGTCGGTGGTACTTGATGCATTCGTCATCACAACAATTTCATACAGGCTTCAGACTCTCATCAACAGCTGTCTTCACTTGATCCCGAATGAAGATAAGACAACCAGAAAGAATGACCAACAAGGATGTCTATCAACAATCGACCTTATAAATAGTTTCAGAGAGGAGAGTGAAGTGGAGATGTGCCGACGAAGCTCTACATTCTATTCGAAATTCAATGGGAATAAAAGTAGGAAGTCACAAACCAAATGTAAATGAATTGAAAAGTAATTGAGAAGATAACGAATGCCTACGAGAAAATGTAAGGGTGTATGTATTCACTTTATCGATTCATAAGTAGCATGCTCATTGAATGGTGCAATTATAAATAATTATGATAATAATAATAATGTTAACCTGTATGACTGATATTGATTCTCGTCAAAACCAATATTTGTCCAACTGAATGGGGTACTAAAGTTTTTGAATGATTCTCAAGATACAGGGAGATATAAGGCCATACACTAGTTATGAAATCAAGCAGTGCTTTGTTGTGATAATGCTTTCATCTTCATACGGACTTTGTCACACTATGTGACATTAATTAGAAAGTCATTGAAAACGGGCTGGGAGTACTGGACAACTGTGTGGTCGTAGCTGGAGACTCATGAGCAGAGTACACTCAACAACTGTCCTCTTCTCCTCCCCCGCCACTCCACACTTACATCACCACCTCCACAAAATAGTAGCTGTGGAATTCTTGACTTTCAGGTTATAAACTCGACTTGCTGACTGGATCGCCACTCACTGACATGTGAATCCTAACTAGAATCTGTTCACTATATGGCATCGTGGCTCATCAATATATAAGATGTGCATATAAAATTCACTGAGTTGAGCGATAATTGACTGTCTACCTAATAAGTAGAGTTCATGAGAGTAAATTAACAACCTTCCCATGTGTTTTGTGTTTTCCATATGTGGAGTATTCTGCCTTGAGTCCTTCCGTCTCTCAGTTTCGTTTTCTTTGGTTGGACAAAGAGGGACTGAGGCTCTCTCCTTTTTGTTCGCAGACATGTAACTCAGCCGTTCAAAAGACATTGGATTATGAGTGAAGTAATATTTGAGCACACTCATTCTCATCACCATCACTCTCTCCATCTCTTTCTCTTCCACCAGTTTAGTTTCAGTAGTGTCACTGAATTGCACCGGTTTATTTCAGAGTGAAGATATCGATGCTCGTTTCATTCTCTACTTCCAAACAACTTCCTTTAAATAAAAAAATAATTTTTCCCTCACGTTCCCAGTGGAACATAGGGCTTCAAGCTAGTGGCTTGAAGTTTCTGTAGCAGTGTTTATTTTTACAGGATGGGGTTGCTAGCCTCACGCCCAACCTTTACTCTTTACCAGCATTATTTCTGGCACAGAGAGGTAAACGAGTGCGTCGGCCGGGAATCGAACCCAGGACCATATGCATGGCTGGCGAACTTGCTAACCACTGTGCCACCAACAACTTCCAATAGTTGCTCCAAAGTAAAATGAATATAACAGATTGAAGCATATAAGTCAATTCCTTAACATTTTTAAGATTCTACTGTGTGATTCGGCTAGATACGAATTACACCACTGTATACTTCGAACTACATGGAATCAAACTCCTTCACAGTTACATTCTTATAATTTCAGATAATGTCTATCGCTTCATCGGAGAAAACTGCCTAAAACAGGCAGGCATTAGTCAACACAGTTTATTGATTTTCCCGTCGATTGATTGGACCGAAGTGTTCGGTCTCAGGTTGACACGTTGGCTTCAATAATTAGTATCTGACCCGTTGCACAAGAGGTGGCTCTCGTGGCCCAAGTGGTCTAGTGGATAACGCTTTGGCGTTTGAAACTATGGGTACTGGGTTCGAGCCTCGGTGGGAACATCATCACTCACTGAGAAATGCAGGTACATCCAGCTAGAGGACGAGTCCCATATAGGACGAAATCCGCATCCTGGATTCCACTGCTAGCCACCATCCACCAATTGTATACAAAATGATATCTTAGTTATCTCGGTAATTTTCTGAGTATTGTCGACAGCTGAACTTCCACAGGATTGTGATACTTCACCCTGGTTTTTACAGATACGCCTCACTGACGATTTTCAATGGAGTTAATGCTAATTTCCATGCAACAGATCTCTGTCCTTACCTTCTGTTAGGAATTCATTATTAATAATACTAATAATGCAGTATGATAGTTAGATGGACTACTCAAATGATATGAGTGATATTCTATCTCACAGATGAAGCAGATAGCCAGTGCATCACACCAATACAAAATTTCAGAAATCATAGAAATAATGCGTTGAATAGTAATATCAATGGAAAATGTGAGTATGAAACTTGGGATAATTAGAAGTGGAGATTGTTGAAAACTAGGATGAGTTATGGAAATGCGAACTGCAGATGGCAGATGAAGAATTTCTGTGAAGCATGTGGTAACAGTGGAAAGAGGATAATGTGTCGCCAACGTAAAGAAAGATTCAGATGAGATGAACTGAACGATTGAATTTAGGAAACAGTGAAACGGGTTGAAGATTCCTCTTAAAATAACTGCTGATTACATGCATTATGAGACATCTGATGGTCTGCTCAACTACAGCTGTATAGTCAAACGTTGAGCCCCACACAATATTAGGTCTTACAATCTGTGGTGTATCTCCAATGCTCAACTAGAAGCATTATCACCAAAGTCATGAGAACTGATCAGATATATGTGAATGCATCTGATTTACTGTCGGTATTAAAGCAGGTAAGGTCGGAAGATTGAACGTGAGGTTGAAAATCATACTGTAAAATACATCGCTGCTGGTGAAACCACAAGGAGCAAAGGTGCATGCATATATTTCCCTAGAAACACACAAGAGAAATGAATGCAATCAAAGAAAAGCCGAAGTATGACGAAGAGACGATTGACAGCGAAAGTGTAAATGACTAACTCAGCTCACTAAGTCACAACCACATGCAAGTGCATACACAGGTATGCTCACCTCAACATACAAAACATTCTAATGGTACATCAAATGCAACACCTGTGTTTGACAAATCTAAATCGTTCTATACGCCACAATGTCAGTCATAATAATCAAAATAGAAACAATGAATAGTTGAATACATTTCATCTTCTAATTATTAGATAATGGAATACTCTGAAATGGAGAAGGAGAAAACAAAGAAATCAGAAGTTCGTTAGGATGTAAAAGCACGCACGTGAACACACGCACACACACAAACAGGGTGAGAAACACAAAGGGACGAACGACAAATTACAAGTGATGATGGATGAAATGCGGCCAGTGGAATAAAGAAAAAGATAGAGACAACATTAGTTTGAAGAAGCTGATATCTGACAGATTAGCTCAGTGACTCACTGACTTAACAAAAACAGATACATGAATGCATAAGCTTATAATTAAGATCAATATCCATGTTTAACTGCACGAACACTGTTCACAATCAGATAAGTAATTATTTCAATATACTGCAGCGAAAATTATTCTACGTTTAATTGGACTACAAAATGGTGTGTCATCAAATTCCACTATTCACCAACACCTAAATAAACAACGTGAAGGAGGCAAGCAATGAATGAATTCTATTATTGCTGATGATGATAAACATTTCGAGTCTGGTTGTTATTGACTAGAAATTTATTGGATATTGGAGAGTTACAGAAAATGAGAGCTGACGATTAATTCGTAAAGCAGACTTAATCTCCTTATTTTTTTCTCCATAACGCTCATCAGAAACGCGATGTGAAAAATTGAGCGATACAGTGGTACAAACAAATGAAAATAATGAGTGAGATCAGACACACTGAAGTCTGATTTATTTGGCTACACTTTAACTTGAGAGAACTAATTAATATATATGGAGTGGTTGCTACGTGTCCCGTCATCTCTTCACGAGGGAAGTTACCGGAGGACCAAGTTTGTTTGATGTCACAATAGTGTGGCTAGTTGACGCCTTGTTTACAGCAAGTCCTCCATACATGGTGATTGGTTTGTACATAGTGAGATTATCTAGCTCATTGTAGGCAAGTAGAAAACCACCGAATAATCTATTTTGTTATTTTTGAGCCGCCATGAGCATAATTCCATGGCGGCTTGCCAAAAATGTACAGAAACTTCAGCTCGATGATGTGGCGCAGGAAGCAGTCATTACCTGTAATAAAATCAACTACCATGCCACAAATAGCCATTTTGCAAAAGTGATAGACAATTGCGCGAAAATACAATTTCAATGTGAAATTCGTCATTTTTAGAAGAATGCTGTCACAAAATCTTGTATTTCACCTTTCTCGATACAATATAAACCGATCTGACTGTATCGCATACGCGCACACACTATGCTACTTACATAAGTGAATTAAGCGACCAAGCATATTATTCAAATATCATCATTCGTAAATCACGTTATGCACTATACTTTTGTTATACTCTCCTTAAACACCAATTACAACAGTTCATGCACATTTATGCTCATTGATTGGTGTGATAATGCAGAAGAATGTAGGAAAGGCAATTGCGTATTAGTTTATTTGATAGATGTGTTACTCATGGTTACGTAAAATATACAAACTAATATGGAATTACTTACTACCACAGTGCACAAGTTTTACACATATATTAATGTAACTTAGAAATCAAAAGCTCTTGCAATAATTCTTGGGTGAGACTTACTTGAGAAGTGCATTCACTCCATTTTCCGTGACATGACATGTATTGTATTTGATTTCTCTGAGTATCATTTCGATTGATTGACTGATTTCGGCCAACTGAATAAACACAGTGTTCAAATTTGATTATGAGCAACGAGGGTTGGTGTGGGTGAAGTTCAAGTCATCTAGCGTATTCTCATTGGTCCAATGTATGTCTGTCTTATTGGTCTCATTCACAATTATGTCGCATAATCCAGTCCACTCCAATCCGGAACATCACTCGTGATAGAAGGCAGCATTTTCAGTACATGATCAAATACAACGAGCTTGGCTTTCCATTATAATTCTTGAACGAAGTCACAACCACAGAAACCGCCTACAATTTCTCGTGGCTTCCAAGAGTGATCTGCTGAAAAGCTTTGATTCAGAATAAATTAATATCTTATAATCGTTGGTTGTCAGTGATTCAATGACTAATGGTGGTTCGAGGTGAAATCCTACTTGAACCCAGGATCCACTGATTACAGAGAGAGCTCTCAGGACATTCAACTGGTGAGATATAATCCAATGGTCGATGAACTCCAACTCCAAACGATTCTAGATTTACTACAGGATTTCATCATTAGCTGACATTAGTTATCGAACCATTGGAAAACGTGGGAGTACTGGACAGCTCGTAAATATTCACGTCAAATTGAACACCAATTTATCCTTTAATCCCGCCTCCATTTCAATGACAATCTAGGTGATTATTTTGATGATTTTAAATTGCGTGTGTATGAATGTGTTCATTACACTTGTACAGCTTTTGAAATTGAAATATCCGACGTGATGTCTTTGTAAATCTTCTCGGTTTTGTCCACAAAGTTTTATCCGAAATGTTACCTTTCAGTTAACACAAATTAAACGATTAAACAATCTCTCCTTCTGTAAGGGAATAAGCCATAAGCCGGATCCTCACTCAGGCTTAGTTCTGTTTATATTAACATGTCTTTGCAAAGGCGCAATGCAGTACAACGTCTATTTACCTTAGAAATATTAATTTTTCGCCTTTTATCAAACAATTACTCGACTGAATATGAATCTTCATGCCTGGTGTTTCTGTTTTTAACAGGGATCGAATATTTAGGCGAACAGGAAACATCTGAACGGAATTTATTTCTCGACCACTTGTATGAGTGGAGTGGAAACACTGCTTCCGTCTTCGAAATAACAAACATAGTACACCGATTGAGTAAAGAGATAGATACAACTGCAACAAATAATTGGAGATTGGCGACAAAGTAGGAGCTGAATGCTTTATGTCGCCTCACTCGTTTATTCTTTTTTTTTATCTAAAATGATGTTTGAGGATTTTGTGAGTATCGAAGCGAATGCCATTCACTTCTCCAGCATCCTTCAGTAGACTGTAAAACAGGGATTATGCGATTTCAACATTATTGTCATAGTCAGTTGAAATCCATGGAGCCAAAAACATATTGACAAAATTCATGAGGTTTCTGATACCATTTATGTAACTTATGTCATATCACGGTGAATGTATGGACTATCACATGGCAATACTTCCATCCTGATCATTGTCAGTAAAGCAGAAAGCTCGTCTCAGGACGTATTCACTGAATAGTCCAAACATCTTCAGTTTTCTGACACCAGCTAACTCCTGGCTAAATTACAACCCATAGATACATAGACAGGTTAGTTGATATCGTGAGTATTCACTCTTATTATTCGCAAGAACGAGTCGATGTATCCACCTGACACAATATTTCAAAAATAAACTGAAATAAATAAACCATTCGAAACAGTCACACAAATACAGTCAAGTCTATCAATCACCACATTATCTCCAATCAACATATTACCACATATTCTCTATTTGCAAATCTACACTGGATTCCATCCTCTTTTATCGTCATCATTTTCAAGTCAGAAGTGCTCAAATCGTTTGTTAGAACAAATATCATTTGCTAGGAGAAAGGCATATGATAATACTGAAGTCAACTGGGATGAACACGATTACACACACAGTAACACCAACAATTGTAGTGGAAGGAGTAGTAGTGTTGAATGTGCTACTGACAAGATTTATCATAGTCATCAATCAGTTTGCATTTGCGGTAGTGTCAGTTCAAGTAGGAGAAGAATGAACCGTGGAAACTGTCCACTGAGACATGTGGAGAATCAGAGCGACTGATTCAGTGGAAAGTCTCTTTTCAACAAACTTATCATCAATCTGTACAATCGTACAAATAAGAGACTTTTAGAAAACAATTATATGAATCGTGACAAAGAATAATTGTTTGTATATTTTATGAAATAGTTCATGAAATGAATACATCTCAAACGAGGGTGTAGAAATGATAAATTTAGTTAGTAAGTTATCAAAATATTACACAACAAGCTGATAATTGTGTGATAAAAAACAATATTGCAAAACGTATAGTGAATTAGATGAATCCATAAAGGTGACAAGTGAGATACCACTGGGAATTTTTCATAGTGAGAATAATCATCGCACCAATTGATGTTATAATGTAGAGTGATATACAAATTTAATAAACCACACAGAAAATAAATACGGCCGAAATATGCGTGGAGATTGTCGAATTTCGCCACAGACAGATTAAGACCATGACAGTTGGAGGGGTTGAACAAACTTTTACTTTATACAGAGGCGACTAGTATTGACCAGATGTTGTTTTATCGCGCTGCTTATAGCTCAACCTTTTCGTAACCACGCAGGATAGTGTTTGTGGACCCTCTTAAACAAAACCCGAAGAAGTATACATGTAAAGCAAAATTAATAGAAATTGAAGAATTATTTCAGCGTAACAAAAAGATGAATAACATTGAAGCATGTATCTTCTGAACTCAGTGGTGAGTACTCTCGCCGACCATGCACATGGCCCGAGGTTCGATACCCTGACAATGACGCACACCTGATATCTATGGTCGGCCTGAAAAATTTGGGCTACCGATATTCATGCTGAAAATTCCATACTGTACCAAAAATACGGTGTGGAATCAGGCTGTGATCAAAAATAAAAACAAAAATAAAAAATACAAATAAATCAATTGACATATTTCTTATCATATTCTTTGCAATAAAATTAGTGTTACCATGGAAACTAAGTGATTTGATTAAGTAGTAGGAGAAGAAGAAGGGGAAGGTGGAGGAAGACAACAACATGACAAATGTCAGAGTGAAACTTGGGTACATTTGATGTTATTCTCTATCACATATTGATAATTGAAACCTTTAGCTTAAGCGATGGCTGACTTATTATTAATGCTGCTAATGCACACACTCTCGTGCAGAAGACAGTTGGACAGGATTTCATTCAACCGACTGTAAATACTCTTGTAGGAGAGAAGAAGCTTGGTCTTTCTTGTATATTTTTATTTATTAAGTGAGTTGTTTTCAGAAGTGGTAGAAAACGATGCATTTTGCTTTAGTTTTCTCAGATAACAATCACTTCAATTTGACCTTATTTGATGATTCATCGTGAATTAGGACTTTAAGTGTTTACAGATGAGATGGTTTAGCGTCACTGAAGTTTATTTAGTGAAGATTTTTAGGTGAATATATGGACATTCCTTTTAATGCGTTACGGGCAGATGTGAGTGGATTCATGTAGGAACAATCATACTGACTGGCTGCAGTTAGAGAACCACTGGAAACCACCAGGGAGTACTGGACAGCTGGCTCGGTCTTTTCAGTATTCATCCGCAGTATGCAGACATGATCCTACTGACAAGGGTCGAATCTAGTTTAAAAGTCAAGCTCGTTATCCAATCAGCCACATGAACGGATATCATCGGCCCATCACTTCCAATTTCTGCCAGTCGTTGATATAAATGATGCCACCGCCAGCCAATCTCATCGGTGAGCATCTTTTCTCATGGCCAAGTTGATGGATCCTACTGATCACGCCTCACCATTGGAATTTCAGTTAATTTTATTCCTCAGGCAGTCACTAGCGAGAGACAGAATCATTTTCGAACGTTACTTCGTCGGCATTGGATTGATTTCAAGTCTGATCACGAAATAACCTCAGTTATAGTGACGCGGAAGTCCAATATTCAAGTTGCCACACTTTACAGCAGCACAGATATCGAAGTGACAAAAAGTAAGATAATACTGAAATAAGTAAAGAGGAAACTGTTTTAGAGGAAAGAAATGATTACTGCTTTAATAATAAGAAGCAGACATCATGTTTGCTCTAATATGATTGATTTTTACGCATATCAGTTACTCATTTCTATGATTATGAAGCCATCTCTTGTCAGCCTATGCAAAATGACGACTTCCTCTGAAGTCAAACATGTGTAACCAATACGGAGCTTCCACGATTTTGCAATGGTTCATTTGAAAAAAAGGTCAGTGTGTGAAATTCTATCCTCATATATAGCTGTGAGACATAAACTTTGAATGTAGAAGATATGAAAAGGCTGGGTGCTGTTGATCACAGTTGTCCTTATTCCATCTCCCATATTAAGTGTCATAATATGGTGAGTAGTATTGAGGTTAGACATTGAGTGCTAGGCAAGATGGTTAAGTCAATCAATGAGATTATGACGGTAAATCGATCGAGTTGTCTGAGACGTGCGTTACACTTGCTGAGTCACCGCCTTCTTCGATGATCAATGTTAATCGACATAGAATTAGTTTGGGAAAGAGTTAGAGGTGGTGTCAATCCACCGAGCCTTTGAAAGTTTGTTCGAACAATGTAGGAGGGTGTTGACTGCATGGTTGAGGTTTGTGCAATGATCTATGGTGAAACTAAGTTAGTCAATCAGTCGATCTTCAAAGAGTCTTGAATGCTGAGTTGAAACTTGACATCGACCTACTTTTCAGTTAAATTAATTCGCCATCATGAATTACTGACACAAACAGAACTAGCTTTCGTGAACTCCTTAACCGCAACACGCTTCAAATATTCTACTATTTTCTTGCAATTTTATTTTACGCAAAAGTTGATTTCGGTATTTCTGTAAAACTCTGGACTAGCTGTGACAGTTTACTGAAGTGCAAATCACCATCATTCTTCTGTCTCTTATATATTTATCATGAAACTGATAGATGTTGTGATGTGACAATGCGTACAGAAATACACGACTTTACATAAAGACCATGTCACAAGAAGAATTGGGAACAGACTGCAGCAGACTTTTATCAGTAACTGACTTATATGGCTCCGTACCGAATATCAGATGGCTGGCTAGCTATGAAGGATAATCATTAAGGAATTCTGATAGAAAGAAAGGGAGAAGGAATGAACACATGCTGAGGAAACCACCGAGTGGTTTTGTGCTCCAGGCTTGTTTTTAACTGCAGCTAAATAAGAAATGATGAGTTAGGTGTAAGTTAGCCCATGAATGACATTAAAGAAGATCGTGTGATAGGGAGATGAGAGCTTATTGGTAATCGTATTATCAACTAAGAGATGACTGTCGAAAACAGAGTTAAATGAAGATGTCGCTTTGAAACTCTATGATCCACTCGTAAACTGACACTACTGTTGGGAGTATATATTTCATTCTGACGATTTAGACTTATCTATCACCTTCACAGTAGTATTACTAGTTAATGGTAGATAATCTTCTTTCGAGTGCTCGACTATATTCAGCTGATGCCTTAAAAGATGTTTACAGAGCATATTATCTAATGTTGTGCGGTTAGGTGAGAAATGACAAGGCAGAGTGTATACTATGACAAATTTCAGACGTAATCCACGTAGGAGTAGAACTTCCTTAGTGTTGATATTCATATACGTGTGAGAGGAAAGCAATTCACTCAACCAGCAAAAACCCTCTTTGCCTTCGACCTATCGTGTTTTACTCCTCTTTTGTTTCATCAAAACGAAACTAATGATGTTAATAGTCGGATACAAAGTAAATAGGATTATTATTATTCTAAATATTGTCACTATTATCAACTAAAAGAAATGGTGACTACAATAGTGGTAATAGTAATAGGGATACTAATGGAATAATGGACTGTAGCGATGATAGTAGACTGTGAATAGAAATCATAAAAAGGAAGTGCTTTTTGTTTTCGATTCCATTGACTTCTTCTTATTCTATTGCACATTTCATCACATTCTGATTCAAATCATTCTGACTAGCTGACAGATTGAGGCGATGTAGTAAACCGTCTGATTCATTCAGACAGTTGCACTTCCATTATTTGTTGGAGGCTCAGTGAAAGAATGATTGCCAGAGTCACAGGGACCCGAGAACGATTTCTGGCCAGTGAACTCATAAACATCATTTAATTCACTAGACGTTAACAGGCCTGAATTACATATAAGACTAGTCATAGGCCTGGTAACACCAGCCCGTTAAAATATCACTATGTTTCACTCGGAAAACAAAGAATGCTAAAGAAACCTTCACACGTCTGGCGGAAATGTGTGAATTCAGTGTATCATATATTACTTTCTTCATAGTTACTCTAATATATAGAAGTTTACAAATAAGAATTCAAATATAAACCAATCATGGTGTTTTGTCTATAGGATAATACGATGGTGAATGTAAATTGTGCAATTAGTCATAATAGTGGTAATGATAATATAAATAATAGTAATAACAATAATAATAGTCTTATCAATAATAAGGATGAAAAAATGGGGCAATCTGTGATAACACGAATAATGAAAAACAGTATGATTAAACAAACAACAGATGGAAGTAGTCGATAAAGGCTAGTAAAAACAAATGAACCAATTACTTAATGTTAGATTGTAAGGGAAGGATATGAAGCACGTTTATAATGAAGATAAGATTAAGGGATGATAAGAAAGGGGTTGGAAATATAAATAAGGGGTGGTGTAGAAGTCTTTCGTTGGTTATGTCTTATTAGGCCACGGGAGGGACAATGGCTGTACGAACTTCTTTTGAATGCATAGTTTAGGTTTAATAGGTTAAATGCCTATAGCCTTAGCTGTGTGCAGTAGACGAATACGAAGTCTATTGGAAAGATTCAGTGGGATACCATGAATTACTTTGAAGGCTCTCGTTTTCTCCACTACATGACCACTATCAATTAAGTGTGACAAAATTGAGCTACGGATTGTTTTAGCCTATCCTTTGCCAAACCACGATGGGAGATGTTCACTAACACGTTGGCTAAGCTGTCTAGTAGTACGCCCAATATAACTGTCACCGCAGGTGCAATTGAATTGATAAATTAAGCCACCTGGAATTAATTGTTCATCCGCTTCAGTACTACTGAGTGAAGCGCAGCATTTTCTTTTTCATGTCGTTCGATGTAAAAATCACAAAGCACAGCGGTTTGATTAATAAAAAATATATCTTGGCTTCCAAGTCTTGTCTTTTGCTGTTACAATACTAGCTTGTTCACCTGCTGAACTGACTAACCTCGTTAGTTTGGGAATCTTCGAATGTGCGTATCCTTCGGGTTTGAAGAATTCTGAATCTGATAGGCCCCTCGGTTTTCGAAACTTCACGTAAAAATGCTAGTCAGGACTTTCATTTCACTTTGAGTTATCTTTCGTTTCGCCCTAGTTGCACCAAAAATCGGTTGAATTTGAAGTTACTGAAGCTACTAAGTGTGTTCTCCAAGTAAAATATTATTCAGCCTCTTATATTCTGGAAATGTTCAAGTCTGTACAACAATGTTTCATCCATATGAAAGTATACGACATACCCTTTTTGATACTCATGATGCTGCAATCACTGTTGATGTGACGTGGCTTTCTGAATCATAATGATGAAATACCTAAACGGAGGTAAATGAACTAGAATGTGGAACAGAAGTGCTTAAAATTCATAGTCCGTATAAAAACTTCACATTGACTTAGATACATAACACCTGCATTTCAAATCTGCCATAATTCTTTGCTATCTTTGGTCACCTATGAATACACTGACACATATTCCACGAATAACTATGGCAATTTAGAAGTGGATTCCTGATGTTAACAAGTTATCACAAGGCTAACAGATAGTGTCCAGTTACTTCTGTGAAGTGTGTAGTGTGGACAGAATTGCAATGGGACTACTGGTACGTTGGTTTAGGGCTCAGTGCCGAATGCCGCCAACTATGCAATATCAAACTGAAGACCACAGAGTTTCTTCTAATGTTTGACGCCTAATTTATGTTGGTTTTAAGTAAGTCAGAATCAACTATAACTTGTAGCTTTTATTAGGTTTTAAGAAAATAATGGAATACAATAATCATGAAAGGACTACTAGTTGTCAGATTATTCGTCATTTTTATTTTCATTTATGCATCTATTCAGCCCACGGGTTTCGGACTCTGTAGGATATATTTCAGTACCTCATAGAAGACGACCACCTCTGTTGAGATGATCAACTGCATCCAGATAATAAACATGGCAGTTATCAGTCCACAGAGTATCTGTTGATCATTTCGAAATTTGAATCGTCTATCACCGAGGATAGCTTGAACAATGAACGCCATCTCCTGAAAAGGAAAGACAGTCATCAAAATATTAAAGTTAGGTTGGTGGTGTCCAGCGTATTGTCAGGTTATATGAATCCATATGAAATTAGATGTGGGAAAATGAACTTATAAAAACATCAATCAATTATTAAAGTTGTTGACGACATAACAAATGCCGACGGGTAAGTAAGGGGGTGAAATGTAATGGTTACGTAGTTATCAGTTCGTCAGATATTCATATACATAAATCTATACATATATATGCATAAATATTAAAATATTTTAGGTTCCCAATGGAACATAGGGATTTAAGCTGCAGCTGTGAATTTTCAGTAGCAGCGGTGCCACGTGGCGAATATTTGAACATGACTGTGCTTCTATTTTCAGTTCTTTTTGTTTCCATATCTACCCTTGATTATCACTAAGAATCTCGAAGTTGAGTGGCGAATCACTGCATTAATCGATTCTTTTCATTTGAACGGTTAATTAAGTCTAAAATGTTGAGTTCTACTTCTACACACATACACTCATTTTATAATGATTATCACTGATACCTTTGAAAGTTAAAGATGATGAATGACACTGGTTTCACTCAAATCTAGCCAGTTCTAAAGTTAAACGTGAGAGGGGATAATTAGTATTCTTGATGTAGATAATCAGCTGAACATGAATGGAGCAATGCTGTATGGTGAGATTACACTAATTTGAGGCTTTATTCAGTTCGACTGAAAAAGGAGCAGTGAATTACACATGGTTTCTTCAGAGACATGAGGTTATTTCAGATTTTGGCGGCAAGGTACTCAATTTTGTCAATCTACATGTTCAAATTAGTATATTTCAGTTGCCTCGTCAGTCATACTGAGAGAGGGAGATAGCTGTATTACAATTCAATATAATAAAAAACGATTTACACAGTGAGATAACCTAATGAATATACATATATATAGACGTCAAGAAACAATGTGTGATCCTTTCAACTTCCAAGAAGAAGAATCTCACTCACTGAGTGACAAATACATGCATGCATCCACACGATGAATGAGAAGAAAACAAAGCGCAATTTCTGCATCCTAAGATGAGCTGCTACAAGAGAAATAGTGGCAAGTTTCAAGACTGCACAACACTAAGCCAAACAACTGGATTATATTTATCTCTCGATAACAGAAAATGGATCAAACATTTGGTGGTTGGATTAATACAAAATTTCATTTCCTACTATTGTGTATCACTTCTTCCAATACCATTTCGCCTCTTCAAAACAGCACCAACTCGCTTTGTTCAGTAAAATACTGAACTACATTACAACGATGGTCAAAACTTGAGCTTACCCATACAACTGTGCAGAACATGGCTAATCCACCCAGAATGACGGTCATTTGTCAACTATCCAATAGATTTGTAGTCCATGACAATCAGACTTCAAATGTTTATCATCATCATCACCAATAATAGAATTCATTCATTGCTTACCTCCTCAAGCGGAACACTGATCAACTTTTGAACATATAATTTCACTGCCTGCACTTCTATCCGGCTTCATTACTTCACGCGAGCTTTCGGTTCATCTTCACATAATATTTTCCATTTTGACATCATACCATACACATGTTTGTCGCTGATCGTTCAGGTTGCATTCGAGAAGTGGAACAGTGTGTGGTGTCACTCGATGATCACCACCGTGTATATCCGGTCAACCTTCATTTCCTACTGAACATTGGTTAGTGGGACAATAGGTTGTTGTCTGGCTCTATTTCACCTCTACCTCAACTGATGCTGTTTTAGTCGTTTGGAGTTTCATATGTCTCAGCGTCATATATATCGTGATGTAGGATGTGTTTGACAGCTAGTTCAACAATGTGGAGTGCGTCGCCATATATTTTCTCAAGTCTGATTCATTACGGGTTTCATGAGAACAAATACCGAGCACATCGTAAACTACTGCTCGCTGGTGTAATCGAAGTAACGTAAGGAGTTGATATGATGATGTTATTCATGGCAACGGTCGAGGCAGCGAGACAAACAAGTTCATAAAAATGGGAACTAACTTCTCAGAACCATCTTCAATTCACCTACTTAAACAGGAAATCATCGTTTCAAACACAGTAGGCTAGGTTGATGATAACAACGAGAGGATCCTGAAGTCAGAACACAGATCATTACTATGAAATATATGTGAAAGAATACAGCAGTCAACTCATTGAAATGGTATGGAAAGATGCTCAACAATGACGTTCTATGCGATGCAGAGACATATCGAATTCACTAAAAATAAAAGCTTCAGAACAACGTCGTAGGGTTCGAAACTAAAAGTCAGATTTGTTCTAATGAAAGGTAAGAAAGAAGGAGACATTCCAGAACAAAGAACAGGCGTAGAACACACTATCCAACGAAAGATTGGAAGGAAATGAAGATTGATTTAGGATAGACAAAGAGATAGATGGCGAGAAACGGTACGTGGTATAGTCAAATAGGAAGTAAACAGCCGCGAGAAGAATCGATGGGAATCCACATGTCAGATGTGTCTGATTAATAAAATGAGGCAGGTCGTTTGAAAAGAAAACGTGCTTGTCAGGACTCGTGGACACAGGTCACCATGATGGGATCTGTCATATCATATTCCATTTCGTCTGGAATGTGTATACACCACTCGGAACAAAAGGAATGAATACTAATAACATTGGTTATCTCTCTCAAACCAAAATTTGGTACAAACAAATGAAAATCATGAGTGAGATGAAACACACTGAAGTCTGATTAATATGTATACACTTTAACTTGAGAAAACTTAATAATATGAATGGAGTGTCCAGTCATCTCTTCACGAGAGCAGATACCAGTGGACCAAGTTTGTGTAATGTCACAATAGTGAAGCTAGTTGACGCCTTGTTTACAGCAAGTCGTCTATACATGGTGATTGGTTTGTACAAGGTGAGATGATTATCTATCTCATTGTAGGCAAGTAGGAAATCACCGAATAATCTATCTTGTTACTATTGAGCCACCATGATCATTATTGCATGGCGGCTTGCAAAAAATGCAACACCTGTCAATTCACGTGGAACGGAAGAAGCAGTCATTACCTGTAATAAAATCAACTACCATACCACAAATGAGCATTTTGCAAAAATTATAAAAATTTACGAGAAAATACGCGTACAACATAAAATTCGTCATTTTTCGAAGAACGATGTCATAAAATCTTGTATTTCACCTTTCCTGCTACAATATATACCGATCTGACTCTATCGCATACGCACACGCACTATACTACTTATATAAGTGAATTAAGCGACCACGCATATCATTCAAATATCATCATTCGTAAATCACGTTATGCACTATACTTCTCTTACAGTGTCCTCACTCACCAATTACAACAGTTCACGCATTTTATGCTCATCGCTTAGTGTGATCGTGCACCAGAATTTAGGAAAGGCAATTGCATATTAGTTTGTTTATTAGACGTATCACTGTGTGTTTCAAATCTCCACTTTTAGAGCGTTTATTTGCACGAATTTGACTGAATACGGATTTGATCAGATCAGAGATGAAATGGAATACCGCTTAAATTCAGGGTGTATTTTGACAGCTGTTTCTTCTTTGTTTGGCTCTATGCAGAAATACACACATATCAGGGCTCTAACTCAGGATCTTCTGACTACAGAGAGAGCTCTCAGGCCATTCAACCTTGGAGATCCAATTCAGTGGTCGAGGAATTCCGAATTCCAACGATTCCAGATTTTAACATCAAGACTACCACGTAATGTTGATAGCGGGTATCCGATCACTGACTTTTAGTCTGAGACTAGGAGGAACCTATGGCCCGGTACTCCCTAGTTTTCGAATGATTCCGTGACTGATATCACCTCGTGATCAAACGTGATATCCCTGCCCAGTTGAATTGCAGGTAAGTGAGACACAAACGAAAAACAATCAACCATGATGGCATCATGAACAATGGGAATAAGGAGAAATGCTTCTCTGCGTAAAACGCTATCAAAAACTATGATCAAGTTATTCCGATACTTTTGCTCAGCCAAGCAGAAATTTTCTTCATCGCAACTGTTTATCATCCTTCCCGATGTGATCAGTTTTCACATTAGCAAATTGTGAATTGAGATCATACTAACTAGATTGTCTACAAATATTTAAGCGACACTTCTGTTGTCGGAATTTCGTCATGTCTCCACATTATTGAGGGAGAGGTTATTGAAAAAAACTGTGAAAACTGGATAGCTGCTTCCTCATCATCAGTGTATGTATACTCATGACTCCGCCTGAAATCAAGATCGGGACCTTCACTTTACCAGATTAAGTTCACAGCAAGTGATTAGTGATTTACAGGTACATTCTGTTTTAGAGCTCAAAAGAGATTGAAACACACCATCTGAATTCCACTAGAACTCATTCCTAATCAAATAACGTCATTTGATTCCCCAGGCGTTGTTGAGCTTCCCGTTTTGACAGCCTACGTGACGACGTCGGCTGACTATTTCGGTCTGGTCAATCTGTGTGCTTCAGTGGTTAAGGGATAGAGTGCTCACAAGGAGGATATTTATCAGGCCAAATGATGTCAGATTGAAGTTTCGCCGATACAATTTGGTTATCAATGAAAATTAGGATTAATTTCAAAATTTCACCTAGTGAGTATATGAAATGTTAACTGAAGTTTAATGCAGACGGAACGGTAGAAGCTGGAATAGCTGATATAATCGGAAATATTTATATTTGATAGAGGTGTGTTAGTTGTATTCAATGAGCATCCCATTGTTATGTCCTCCATGACAATATGCTTCATCACCCTTTCACTACTCTCGTAGTATGTTTCATTGTGAAGCGAACTCCTTGACGGATTTTCACTGGGAAACTCTCACAGGAATGAGACATACAGCCTTACATATTCTCGTAGGCATTCGTTATCTTCTCAATGACCTTTCAATGCATCTACATTTGGTTTGTGACTTCCTACTTTTATTCCCATTGCATTCCAAATAGAATTTAGAGCTTCGTCGGCACATTTCCACTTCACTCTCTTCTCTGAAACTGTTTTATAAGGTCGATATTTTATGCACGTCCTTGTTGGTCATTGTTTCTGGTTGTCTTATCTTCAGTCTGGATCAAGTGAAGACAGTTGTTGATGAAAGTCTGAAGCCTGTTCGAAATTGTTGTGGTGACGAATGTATCAAGTCCCAGTGACTAAAAGAGATGACTGTTGAAAATTTGATTCTTGTTTCTTATACTGAAGGCGGATGTTTTCTACACCCATACCACCTGTGGTCGAGATGATTCTGCCCAGATAAGTGAAAGAGGAGCATTTCATCAAATGTTTCTGTCTTAAGCGTTGGCGTTTGTTCTTGTTTGTTTGGTACGCTCATCATTCCTGTCTCCTCTATGCTCACTTCAAGTCCTGACTCTACTGTCAGCGTGTCACTTTTCTGCTGTAGGTCTTTGATTTTGTGAATGATGCTGTGTCATCTGTCAATCATGGTACATTGTTATCACCATTACTTTTTAGATCCTAATTCCCATACAAATGATATGTATACATATGTCTATAGTGAATTGTAGTTATTCCTCTTAATGATATCAGTTCAGTGATAGAATATGTACGACCGATGTCGTTTACAACAAGAGTGATCACTCGATCATTCTATAGACCAGTGGAATCGTTAGGCTGATTGATATCAATCTGTTGTGGTCTCATAGGTCAAATAACCATTCAGTGTACAACAAGTAGTATTAGCAGAACTCTACCTTGAAAACTAGACGAAAAAATGGCATTGATGACTTCCATCGAAGCGGCTGGAAAGAAAATATGAGTGTTATATGTGTACATGTAATTTCAAGGCTTTTCTGTTGCTTCGGACAGAATGAAACATACTTTGAGTCCCTGGAACTAATACAATCAAATGACGTGAATGAAATTTTTGTTTATAGAAAGAAAATGTTGAGGAATCTTAGAATACCCGTAGGAAAGTTTCGTCAAATATTACACAATTGTAACATTCATCGTAATTTCTTAAATCTTCTCCCATCATTTTGGTTACAAAATACTTCCTTATACTGACAGTTGTATTGAAGTTAACATCAAATCTCACTGAATGTTGTTCTTGTAAACTACAGCCACCATGACTCACTATTTCTTTGGCAGAAGAAAACACATGGACGGGCTTATTTTGCTTAATGCGATCCCTAGTTTAAGCAGTCTGCAGTTAAAGAGAAGCTTCATAATAGAAAGTATGTACACTTCACACTTGGAATCATGTGGTTGTCAATTTAACGAAAATGAGTGGTACACTGAATAGCTGTTTCATCCTGTATGTGGATTGTTTTGGACTCTGTACACATGGTTACACGATAGTAACGACTTCGGCTCAATTTTTAGTGACGTGGTAGGGGCGTATTACTCAATTAGGACGAAGTTGCTGTTCATTTCTCCCAAACTACTAACAGTCATCTAAATAAAGTCAGTTGATGACGAAATCCTGCATGAAACCAGTCAAATCTCTCCCATCCCAGAATTTGATAACTCACTCATTCATTCATTGGTTGACAAATATTATAGACAAGAATACAATGGTGAAATATAATCACCACATTATATATTCTTCATTGACTGTCACATGAACACTGTTAAGGGACATTTTTCAACACATATTGAACATACACACTGTTGTACACAACATTTACAGTAAATTAAGGCAAAAATACGAATACTTGGGTAGTAAACTTTTACGACAAAATGGAGGATTTCGGTTCATTGAGTCATGTTTGTGACATGCTACACTGTCATAATGAAAGAGAATAAGCATCCATGTAATAGTTATTTTTGATTAGTCATTATCTCACACCTATTACATCACGCCAACTTCTGCCTCTTTTCTAACCTACAATTAGTCATCCCATCTAACTCCTGACATTACGTGATGCATTTTTCGATGACAAAGTTTCCCAGTATCCGACTGGTCAAAAGGTTTCTTTGTTTAATACTACTACGACTGAACAACTCATGAAAGTCAATCGTCGGAAAACATTTTCTTCTCCGTTTGAACCTTTTGCTTATGACTCACTATGCGAATATTTCGTTCATATTGGACACTTCCTAATCAACAGGTTGTACACATTTTAAACACTCATGAGATTGGAAAACACCATGACTGGTCAGATTTCAGTGGATTATATCCAGCGAAATAAAAGAGATTAAATACAATAAGATGATGGATGGACACCCGGTGTTTATATCGCTTCACCGAAGCTGGTTGGTAGGTACTACTGGTCGATATGATTGGTGGCATATAGCGTCAAACACACGCACATACACTTTATCAGTAATGATTCATTATGATGTCATTTCAACAACATTATTCATGTCGAATGTAACACTGTCAATCATGAATTCGACTGAGGTGAACAGATACGAGTGATTTTATATGTGTCCACCATCAGATCCCTGAACAGTAGCTCAGGAAACTATTGTTCTTTTCGTTTGTAAGTGAATGAGATATTTCATTGCAAGAAAACATGTGATATGACAAGATTCGAGATTCGGAAATTGAGGTTTATGTGGCTTCGGTTGGTTTCAGAGTAAGCAAATCATCATTCAAATCTCAGTGTCAGAGTTGTTATGAAATGTGCACTTGTGTATGTCCTGGGGATCAATCCAACGACATTATTTCACTTTGTGCAGTGAGAACAGCCCTATCAATCAGTCAATTGTTTGTAATTCACTGAGTTTTGAGTTTTGGATAGTTGACGATGAGGGATCGAGATGATTTATGCAAGCTTTATAAAACCAATAAATAAGTCTGATTCAGTTTGGATGGTGTCCTCCTGACTCATGAATTGTAAACAACTCGACATTCACCTTATAGAGTAAGATAGAGTAAGACAGACATAAAAATAAAATCCTACTGTGGATTGTTATTTTACAATAAACACCTCGCCACACACACAAACACTCTTAAGCACACATCTTACATCTTTTTTTTGGATGTTCAGTGAGTGACATTCACTTCTGAATAAGAAAATTCAATAATACATATTTGTCTGGATTATTCTGAATCCTTCCTTAATTTCTATGCCTAGAATGGGATCATTGTTTCAGTCATCCGAAATATTTTTCATTAATTGTAATGAAAAAAGCAATAACCTCCTTTGGTGTTTTTTCGCAAATTCTATCTCTCCTATATTCTGCATCTGAGTTTTCACAAGCAAACTGTCTTACAAATTAACGTATGTCCCTTAGTTTATTTTCAACTTGACTGTCAAAATTCATCTCTCAAATAGATATATGAATGTCGATTTCTTTAATATCCAAAGGCGATAGAAAGGACTACTATTGTTTTTAAGGATACAGAATAATCCAGACAAATATGTATTATTGAATTTTCTTATTCAGAAGTGAATGTCACTCACTGAACATCCAAAAAAAAGATGTAAGATGTGTGCTTAAGAGTGTTTGTGTGTGTGGCGAGGTGTTTATTGTAAAATAACAATCCACAGTAGGATTTTATTTTTATGTCTGTCTTACTCTATAAGGTGAATGTCGAGTTGTTTACAATTCATGAGTCAGGAGGACACCATCCAAACTGAATCAGACTTATTTATTGGTTTTATAAAGCTTGCATAAATCATCTCGATCCCTCATCGTCACCTATGGAGAACTCAAAACTCAGTGAATTACAAACAATTGACTGATTGATAGGGCTGTTCTCACTGCACAAAGTGAAATAATGTCGTTGGATTGATCCCCAGGACATACACAAGTGCACATTTCATAACAACTTTGACACTGAGATTTGAATGATGATTTGCTTACTCTGAGACCAACCGAAGCCACATAAACCTCAATTTCCGAATCTCGAATCTTGTCATATCACATGTTTTCTTGCAATGAAATATCTCATTCAATTACAAACGAAAAGAACAATAGTTTCCTGAGCTACTGTTCAGGGATCTGATGGTGGACACATATAAAATCACTCGTATCTGTTCACCTCAGTCGAATTCATGATTGACAGTGTTACATTCGACATGAATAATGTTGTTGAAATGACATCATAATGAATCATTACTGATAAAGTGTATGTGCGTGTGTTTGACGCTATATGCCACCAATCATATCGACCAGTAGTACCTACCAACCAGCTTCGGTGAAGCGATATAAACACCGGGTGTCCATCCATCATCTTATTGTATTTAATCTCTTTTATTTCGCTGGATATAATCCACTGAAATCTGACCAGTCATGGTGTTTTCCAATCTCATGAGTGTTTAAAATGTGTACAACCTGTTGATTAGGAAGTGTCCAATATGAACGAAATATCTCCATAGTGAGTCATAAGCAAAAGGTTCAAACGGAGAAGAAAATGTTTTCCGACGATTGACTTTCATGAGTTGTTCAGTCGTAGTAGTATTAAACAAAGAAACCTTTTGACCAGTCGGATACTGGGAAACTTTGTCATCGAAAAATGCATCACGTAATGTCAGGAGTTAGATGGGATGACTAATTGTAGGTTAGAAAAGAGGCAGAAGTTGGCGTGATGTAATAGGTGTGAGATAATGACTAATCAAAAATAACTATTACATGGATGCTTATTCTCTTTCATTATGACAGTGTAGCATGTCACAAACATGACTCAATGAACCGAAATCCTCCATTTTGTCGTAAAAGTTTACTACCCAAGTATTCGTATTTTTGCCTTAATTTACTGTAAATGTTGTGTACAACAGTGTGTATGTTCAATATGTGTTGAAAAATGTCCCTTAACAGTGTTCATGTGACAGTCAATGAAGAATATATAATGTGGTGATTATATTTCACCATTGTATTCTTGTCTATAATATTTGTCAACCAATGAATGAATGAGTGAGTTATCAAATTCTGGGATGGGAGAGATTTGACTGGTTTCATGCAGGATTTCGTCATCAACTGACTTTATTTAGATGACTGTTAGTAGTTTGGGAGAAATGAACAGCAACTTCGTCCTAATTGAGTAATACGCCCCTACCACGTCACTAAAAATTGAGCCGAAGTCGTTACTATCGTGTAACCATGTGTACAGAGTCCAAAACAATCCACATACAGGATGAAACAGCTATTCAGTGTACCACTCATTTTCGTTAAATTGACAACCACATGATTCCAAGTGTGAAGTGTACATACTTTCTATTATGAAGCTTCTCTTTAACTGCAGACTGCTTAAACTAGGGATCGCATTAAGCAAAATAAGCCCGTCCATGTGTTTTCTTCTGCCAAAGAAATAGTGAGTCATGGTGGCTGTAGTTTACAAGAACAACATTCAGTGAGATTTGATGTTAACTTCAATACAACTGTCAGTATAAGGAAGTATTTTGTAACCAAAATGATGGGAGAAGATTTAAGAAATTACGATGAATGTTACAATTGTGTAATATTTGACGAAACTTTCCTACGGGTATTCTAAGATTCCTCAACATTTTCTTTCTATAAACAAAAATTTCATTCACGTCATTTGATTGTATTAGTTCCAGGGACTCAAAGTATGTTTCATTCTGTCCGAAGCAACAGAAAAGCCTTGAAATTACATGTACACATATAACACTCATATTTTCTTTCCAGCCGCTTCGATGGAAGTCATCAATGCCATTTTTTCGTCTAGTTTTCAAGGTAGAGTTCTGCTAATACTACTTGTTGTACACTGAATGGTTATTTGACCTATGAGACCACAACAGATTGATATCAATCAGCCTAACGATTCCACTGGTCTATAGAATGATCGAGTGATCACTCTTGTTGTAAACGACATCGGTCGTACATATTCTATCACTGAACTGATATCATTAAGAGGAATAACTACAATTCACTATAGACATATGTATACATATCATTTGTATGGGAATTAGGATCTAAAAAGTAATGGTGATAACAATGTACCATGATTGACAGATGACACAGCATCATTCACAAAATCAAAGACCTACAGCAGAAAAGTGACACGCTGACAGTAGAGTCAGGACTTGAAGTGAGCATAGAGGAGACAGGAATGATGAGCGTACCAAACAAACAAGAACAAACGCCAACGCTTAAGACAGAAACATTTGATGAAATGCTCCTCTTTCACTTATCTGGGCAGAATCATCTCGACCACAGGTGGTATGGGTGTAGAAAACATCCGCCTTCAGTATAAGAAACAAGAATCAAATTTTCAACAGTCATCTCTTTTAGTCACTGGGACTTGATACATTCGTCACCACAACAATTTCGAACAGGCTTCAGACTTTCATCAACAACTGTCTTCACTTGATCCAGACTGAAGATAAGACAACCAGAAACAATGACCAACAAGGACGTGCATAAAATATCGACCTTATAAAACAGTTTCAGAGAAGAGAGTGAAGTGGAAATGTGCCGACGAAGCTCTAAATTCTATTTGGAATGCAATGGGAATAAAAGTAGGAAGTCACAAACCAAATGTAGATGCATTGAAAGGTCATTGAGAAGATAACGAATGCCTACGAGAATATGTAAGGCTGTATGTCTCATTCCTGTGAGAGTTTCCCAGTGAAAATCCGTCAAGGAGTTCGCTTCACAATGAAACATACTACGAGAGTAGTGAAAGGGTGATGAAGCATATTGTCATGGAGGACATAACAATGGGATGCTCATTGAATACAACTAACACACCTCTATCAAATATAAATATTTCCGATTATATCAGCTATTCCAGCTTCTACCGTTCCGTCTGCATTAAACTTCAGTTAACATTTCATATACTCACTAGGTGAAATTTTGAAATTAATCCTAATTTTCATTGATAACCAAATTGTATCGGCGAAACTTCAATCTGACATCATTTGGCCTGATAAATATCCTCCTTGTGAGCACTCTATCCCTTAACCACTGAAGCACACAGATTGACCAGACCGAAATAGTCAGCCGACGTCGTCACGTAGGCTGTCAAAACGGGAAGCTCAACAACGCCTGGGGAATCAAATGACGTTATTTGATTAGGAATGAGTTCTAGTGGAATTCAGATGGTGTGTTTCAATCTCTTTTGAGCTCTAAAACAGAATGTACCTGTAAATCACTAATCACTTGCTGTGAACTTAATCTGGTAAAGTGAAGGTCCCGATCTTGATTTCAGGCGGAGTCATGAGTATATATACACTGATGATGAGGAAGCAGCTATCCAGTTTTCACAGTTTTTTTCAATAACCTCTCCCTCAATAATGTGGAGACATGACGAAATTCCGACAACAGAAGTGTCGCTTAAATATTTGTAGACAATCTAGTTAGTATGATCTCAATTCACAATTTGCTAATGTGAAAACTGATCACATCGGGAAGGATGATAAACAGTTGCGATGAAGAAAATTTCTGCTTGGCTGAGCAAAAGTATCGGAATAACTTGATCATAGTTTTTGATAGCGTTTTACGCAGAGAAGCATTTCTCCTTATTCCCATTGTTCATGATGCCATCATGGTTGATTGTTTTTCGTTTGTGTCTCACTTACCTGCAATTCAACTGGGCAGGGATATCACGTTTGATCACGAGGTGATATCAGTCACGGAATCATTCGAAAACTAGGGAGTACCGGGCCATAGGTTCCTCCTAGTCTCAGACTAAAAGTCAGTGATCGGATACCCGCTATCAACATTACGTGGTAGTCTTGATGTTAAAATCTGGAATCGTTGGAATTCGGAATTCCTCGACCACTGAATTGGATCTCCAAGGTTGAATGGCCTGAGAGCTCTCTCTGTAGTCAGAAGATCCTGAGTTAGAGCCCTGATATGTGTGTATTTCTGCATAGAGCCAAACAAAGAAGAAACAGCTGTCAAAATACACCCTGAATTTAAGCGGTATTCCATTTCATCTCTGATCTGATCAAATCCGTATTCAGTCAAATTCGTGCAAATAAACGCTCTAAAAGTGGAGATTTGAAACACACAGTGATACGTCTAATAAACAAACTAATATGCAATTGCCTTTCCTAAATTCTGGTGCACGATCACACTAAGCGATGAGCATAAAATGCGTGAACTGTTGTAATTGGTGAGTGAGGACACTGTAAGAGAAGTATAGTGCATAACGTGATTTACGAATGATGATATTTGAATGATATGCGTGGTCGCTTAATTCACTTATATAAGTAGTATAGTGCGTGTGCGTATGCGATAGAGTCAGATCGGTATATATTGTAGCAGGAAAGGTGAAATACAAGATTTTATGACATCGTTCTTCGAAAAATGACGAATTTTATGTTGTACGCGTATTTTCTCGTAAATTTTTATAATTTTTGCAAAATGCTCATTTGTGGTATGGTAGTTGATTTTATTACAGGTAATGACTGCTTCTTCCGTTCCACGTGAATTGACAGGTGTTGCATTTTTTGCAAGCCGCCATGCAATGATGATCATGGTGGCTCAATAGTAACAAGATAGATTATTCGGTGATTTCCTACTTGCCTACAATGAGATAGATAATCATCTCACCTTGTACAAACCAATCACCATGTATAGACGACTTGCTGTAAACAAGGCGTCAACTAGCTTCACTATTGTGACATTACACAAACTTGGTCCACTGGTATCTGCTCTCGTGAAGAGATGACTGGACACTCCATTCATATTATTAAGTTTTCTCAAGTTAAAGTGTATACATATTAATCAGACTTCAGTGTGTTTCATCTCACTCATGATTTTCATTTGTTTGTACCAAATTTTGGTTTGAGAGAGATAACCAATGTTATTAGTATTCATTCCTTTTGTTCCGAGTGGTGTATACACATTCCAGACGAAATGGAATATGATATGACAGATCCCATCATGGTGACCTGTGTCCACGAGTCCTGACAAGCACGTTTTCTTTTCAAACGACCTGCCTCATTTTATTAATCAGACACATCTGACATGTGGATTCCCATCGATTCTTCTCGCGGCTGTTTACTTCCTATTTGACTATACCACGTACCGTTTCTCGCCATCTATCTCTTTGTCTATCCTAAATCAATCTTCATTTCCTTCCAATCTTTCGTTGGATAGTGTGTTCTACGCCTGTTCTTTGTTCTGGAATGTCTCCTTCTTTCTTACCTTTCATTAGAACAAATCTGACTTTTAGTTTCGAACCCTACGACGTTGTTCTGAAGCTTTTATTTTTAGTGAATTCGATATGTCTCTGCATCGCATAGAACGTCATTGTTGAGCATCTTTCCATACCATTTCAATGAGTTGACTGCTGTATTCTTTCACATATATTTCATAGTAATGATCTGTGTTCTGACTTCAGGATCCTCTCGTTGTTATCATCAACCTAGCCTACTGTGTTTGAAACGATGATTTCCTGTTTAAGTAGGTGAATTGAAGATGGTTCTGAGAAGTTAGTTCCCATTTTTATGAACTTGTTTGTCTCGCTGCCTCGACCGTTGCCATGAATAACATCATCATATCAACTCCTTACGTTACTTCGATTACACCAGCGAGCAGTAGTTTACGATGTGCTCGGTATTTGTTCTCATGAAACCCGTAATGAATCAGACTTGAGAAAATATATGGCGACGCACTCCACATTGTTGAACTAGCTGTCAAACACATCCTACATCACGATATATATGACGCTGAGACATATGAAACTCCAAACGACTAAAACAGCATCAGTTGAGGTAGAGGTGAAATAGAGCCAGACAACAACCTATTGTCCCACTAACCAATGTTCAGTAGGAAATGAAGGTTGACCGGATATACACGGTGGTGATCATCGAGTGACACCACACACTGTTCCACTTCTCGAATGCAACCTGAACGATCAGCGACAAACATGTGTATGGTATGATGTCAAAATGGAAAATATTATGTGAAGATGAACCGAAAGCTCGCGTGAAGTAATGAAGCCGGATAGAAGTGCAGGCAGTGAAATTATATGTTCAAAAGTTGATCAGTGTTCCGCTTGAGGAGGTAAGCAATGAATGAATTCTATTATTGGTGATGATGATGATAAACATTTGAAGTCTGATTGTCATGGACTACAAATCTATTGGATAGTTGACAAATGACCGTCATTCTGGGTGGATTAGCCATGTTCTGCACAGTTGTATGGGTAAGCTCAAGTTTTGACCATCGTTGTAATGTAGTTCAGTATTTTACTGAACAAAGCGAGTTGGTGCTGTTTTGAAGAGGCGAAATGGTATTGGAAGAAGTGATACACAATAGTAGGAAATGAAATTTTGTATTAATCCAACCACCAAATGTTTGATCCATTTTCTGTTATCGAGAGATAAATATAATCCAGTTGTTTGGCTTAGTGTTGTGCAGTCTTGAAACTTGCCACTATTTCTCTTGTAGCAGCTCATCTTAGGATGCAGAAATTGCGCTTTGTTTTCTTCTCATTCATCGTGTGGATGCATGCATGTATTTGTCACTCAGTGAGTGAGATTCTTCTTCTTGGAAGTTGAAAGGATCACACATTGTTTCTTGACGTCTATATATATGTATATTCATTAGGTTATCTCACTGTGTAAATCGTTTTTTATTATATTGAATTGTAATACAGCTATCTCCCTCTCTCAGTATGACTGACGAGGCAACTGAAATATACTAATTTGAACATGTAGATTGACAAAATTGAGTACCTTGCCGCCAAAATCTGAAATAACCTCATGTCTCTGAAGAAACCATGTGTAATTCACTGCTCCTTTTTCAGTCGAACTGAATAAAGCCTCAAATTAGTGTAATCTCACCATACAGCATTGCTCCATTCATGTTCAGCTGATTATCTACATCAAGAATACTAATTATCCCCTCTCACGTTTAACTTTAGAACTGGCTAGATTTGAGTGAAACCAGTGTCATTCATCATCTTTAACTTTCAAAGGTATCAGTGATAATCATTATAAAATGAGTGTATGTGTGTAGAAGTAGAACTCAACATTTTAGACTTAATTAACCGTTCAAATGAAAAGAATCGATTAATGCAGTGATTCGCCACTCAACTTCGAGATTCTTAGTGATAATCAAGGGTAGATATGGAAACAAAAAGAACTGAAAATAGAAGCACAGTCATGTTCAAATATTCGCCACGTGGCACCGCTGCTACTGAAAATTCACAGCTGCAGCTTAAATCCCTATGTTCCATTGGGAACCTAAAATATTTTAATATTTATGCATATATATGTATAGATTTATGTATATGAATATCTGACGAACTGATAACTACGTAACCATTACATTTCACCCCCTTACTTACCCGTCGGCATTTGTTATGTCGTCAACAACTTTAATAATTGATTGATGTTTTTATAAGTTCATTTTCCCACATCTAATTTCATATGGATTCATATAACCTGACAATACGCTGGACACCACCAACCTAACTTTAATATTTTGATGACTGTCTTTCCTTTTCAGGAGATGGCGTTCATTGTTCAAGCTATCCTCGGTGATAGACGATTCAAATTTCGAAATGATCAACAGATACTCTGTGGACTGATAACTGCCATGTTTATTATCTGGATGCAGTTGATCATCTCAACAGAGGTGGTCGTCTTCTATGAGGTACTGAAATATATCCTACAGAGTCCGAAACCCGTGGGCTGAATAGATGCATAAATGAAAATAAAAATGACGAATAATCTGACAACTAGTAGTCCTTTCATGATTATTGTATTCCATTATTTTCTTAAAACCTAATAAAAGCTACAAGTTATAGTTGATTCTGACTTACTTAAAACCAACATAAATTAGGCGTCAAACATTAGAAGAAACTCTGTGGTCTTCAGTTTGATATTGCATAGTTGGCGGCATTCGGCACTGAGCCCTAAACCAACGTACCAGTAGTCCCATTGCAATTCTGTCCACACTACACACTTCACAGAAGTAACTGGACACTATCTGTTAGCCTTGTGATAACTTGTTAACATCAGGAATCCACTTCTAAATTGCCATAGTTATTCGTGGAATATGTGTCAGTGTATTCATAGGTGACCAAAGATAGCAAAGAATTATGGCAGATTTGAAATGCAGGTGTTATGTATCTAAGTCAATGTGAAGTTTTTATACGGACTATGAATTTTAAGCACTTCTGTTCCACATTCTAGTTCATTTACCTCCGTTTAGGTATTTCATCATTATGATTCAGAAAGCCACGTCACATCAACAGTGATTGCAGCATCATGAGTATCAAAAAGGGTATGTCGTATACTTTCATATGGATGAAACATTGTTGTACAGACTTGAACATTTCCAGAATATAAGAGGCTGAATAATATTTTACTTGGAGAACACACTTAGTAGCTTCAGTAACTTCAAATTCAACCGATTTTTGGTGCAACTAGGGCGAAACGAAAGATAACTCAAAGTGAAATGAAAGTCCTGACTAGCATTTTTACGTGAAGTTTCGAAAACCGAGGGGCCTATCAGATTCAGAATTCTTCAAACCCGAAGGATACGCACATTCGAAGATTCCCAAACTAACGAGGTTAGTCAGTTCAGCAGGTGAACAAGCTAGTATTGTAACAGCAAAAGACAAGACTTGGAAGCCAAGATATATTTTTTATTAATCAAACCGCTGTGCTTTGTGATTTTTACATCGAACGACATGAAAAAGAAAATGCTGCGCTTCACTCAGTAGTACTGAAGCGGATGAACAATTAATTCCAGGTGGCTTAATTTATCAATTCAATTGCACCTGCGGTGACAGTTATATTGGGCGTACTACTAGACAGCTTAGCCAACGTGTTAGTGAACATCTCCCATCGTGGTTTGGCAAAGGATAGGCTAAAACAATCCGTAGCTCAATTTTGTCACACTTAATTGATAGTGGTCATGTAGTGGAGAAAACGAGAGCCTTCAAAGTAATTCATGGTATCCCACTGAATCTTTCCAATAGACTTCGTATTCGTCTACTGCACACAGCTAAGGCTATAGGCATTTAACCTATTAAACCTAAACTATGCATTCAAAAGAAGTTCGTACAGCCATTGTCCCTCCCGTGGCCTAATAAGACATAACCAACGAAAGACTTCTACACCACCCCTTATTTATATTTCCAACCCCTTTCTTATCATCCCTTAATCTTATCTTCATTATAAACGTGCTTCATATCCTTCCCTTACAATCTAACATTAAGTAATTGGTTCATTTGTTTTTACTAGCCTTTATCGACTACTTCCATCTGTTGTTTGTTTAATCATACTGTTTTTCATTATTCGTGTTATCACAGATTGCCCCATTTTTTCATCCTTATTATTGATAAGACTATTATTATTGTTATTACTATTATTTATATTATCATTACCACTATTATGACTAATTGCACAATTTACATTCACCATCGTATTATCCTATAGACAAAACACCATGATTGGTTTATATTTGAATTCTTATTTGTAAACTTCTATATATTAGAGTAACTATGAAGAAAGTAATATATGATACACTGAATTCACACATTTCCGCCAGACGTGTGAAGGTTTCTTTAGCATTCTTTGTTTTCCGAGTGAAACATAGTGATATTTTAACGGGCTGGTGTTACCAGGCCTATGACTAGTCTTATATGTAATTCAGGCCTGTTAACGTCTAGTGAATTAAATGATGTTTATGAGTTCACTGGCCAGAAATCGTTCTCGGGTCCCTGTGACTCTGGCAATCATTCTTTCACTGAGCCTCCAACAAATAATGGAAGTGCAACTGTCTGAATGAATCAGACGGTTTACTACATCGCCTCAATCTGTCAGCTAGTCAGAATGATTTGAATCAGAATGTGATGAAATGTGCAATAGAATAAGAAGAAGTCAATGGAATCGAAAAGAAAAAGCACTTCCTTTTTATGATTTCTATTCACAGTCTACTATCATCGCTACAGTCCATTATTCCATTAGTATCCCTATTACTATTACCACTATTGTAGTCACCATTTCTTTTAGTTGATAATAGTGACAATATTTAGAATAATAATAATCCTATTTACTTTGTATCCGACTATTAACATCATTAGTTTCGTTTTGATGAAACAAAAGAGGAGTAAAACACGATAGGTCGAAGGCAAAGAGGGTTTTTGCTGGTTGAGTGAATTGCTTTCCTCTCACACGTATATGAATATCAACACTAAGGAAGTTCTACTCCTACGTGGATTACGTCTGAAATTTGTCATAGTATACACTCTGCCTTGTCATTTCTCACCTAACCGCACAACATTAGATAATATGCTCTGTAAACATCTTTTAAGGCATCAGCTGAATATAGTCGAGCACTCGAAAGAAGATTATCTACCATTAACTAGTAATACTACTGTGAAGGTGATAGATAAGTCTAAATCGTCAGAATGAAATATATACTCCCAACAGTAGTGTCAGTTTACGAGTGGATCATAGAGTTTCAAAGCGACATCTTCATTTAACTCTGTTTTCGACAGTCATCTCTTAGTTGATAATACGATTACCAATAAGCTCTCATCTCCCTATCACACGATCTTCTTTAATGTCATTCATGGGCTAACTTACACCTAACTCATCATTTCTTATTTAGCTGCAGTTAAAAACAAGCCTGGAGCACAAAACCACTCGGTGGTTTCCTCAGCATGTGTTCATTCCTTCTCCCTTTCTTTCTATCAGAATTCCTTAATGATTATCCTTCATAGCTAGCCAGCCATCTGATATTCGGTACGGAGCCATATAAGTCAGTTACTGATAAAAGTCTGCTGCAGTCTGTTCCCAATTCTTCTTGTGACATGGTCTTTATGTAAAGTCGTGTATTTCTGTACGCATTGTCACATCACAACATCTATCAGTTTCATGATAAATATATAAGAGACAGAAGAATGATGGTGATTTGCACTTCAGTAAACTGTCACAGCTAGTTCAGAGTTTTACAGAAATACCGAAATCAACTTTTGCGTAAAATAAAATTGCAAGAAAATAGTAGAATATTTGAAGCGTGTTGCGGTTAAGGAGTTCACGAAAGCTAGTTCTGTTTGTGTCAGTAATTCATGATGGCGAATTAATTTAACTGAAAAGTAGGTCGATGTCAAGTTTCAACTCAGCATTCAAGACTCTTTGCAGATCGACTGATTGACTAACTTAGTTTCACCATAGATCATTGCACAAACCTCAACCATGCAGTCAACACCCTCCTACATTGTTCGAACAAACTTTCAAAGGCTCGGTGGATTGACACCACCTCTAACTCTTTCCCAAACTAATTCTATGTCGATTAACATTGATCATCGAAGAAGGCGGTGACTCAGCAAGTGTAACGCACGTCTCAGACAACTCGATCGATTTACCGTCATAATCTCATTGATTGACTTAACCATCTTGCCTAGCACTCAATGTCTAACCTCAATACTACTCACCATATTATGACACTTAATATGGGAGATGGAATAAGGACAACTGTGATCAACAGCACCCAGCCTTTTCATATCTTCTACATTCAAAGTTTATGTCTCACAGCTATATATGAGGATAGAATTTCACACACTGACCTTTTTTTCAAATGAACCATTGCAAAATCGTGGAAGCTCCGTATTGGTTACACATGTTTGACTTCAGAGGAAGTCGTCATTTTGCATAGGCTGACAAGAGATGGCTTCATAATCATAGAAATGAGTAACTGATATGCGTAAAAATCAATCATATTAGAGCAAACATGATGTCTGCTTCTTATTATTAAAGCAGTAATCATTTCTTTCCTCTAAAACAGTTTCCTCTTTACTTATTTCAGTATTATCTTACTTTTTGTCACTTCGATATCTGTGCTGCTGTAAAGTGTGGCAACTTGAATATTGGACTTCCGCGTCACTATAACTGAGGTCATTTCGTGATCAGACTTGAAATCAATCCAATGCCGACGAAGTAACGTTCGAAAATGATTCTGTCTCTCGCTAGTGACTGCCTGAGGAATAAAATTAACTGAAATTCCAATGGTGAGGCGTGATCAGTAGGATCCATCAACTTGGCCATGAGAAAAGATGCTCACCGATGAGATTGGCTGGCGGTGGCATCATTTATATCAACGACTGGCAGAAATTGGAAGTGATGGGCCGATGATATCCGTTCATGTGGCTGATTGGATAACGAGCTTGACTTTTAAACTAGATTCGACCCTTGTCAGTAGGATCATGTCTGCATACTGCGGATGAATACTGAAAAGACCGAGCCAGCTGTCCAGTACTCCCTGGTGGTTTCCAGTGGTTCTCTAACTGCAGCCAGTCAGTATGATTGTTCCTACATGAATCCACTCACATCTGCCCGTAACGCATTAAAAGGAATGTCCATATATTCACCTAAAAATCTTCACTAAATAAACTTCAGTGACGCTAAACCATCTCATCTGTAAACACTTAAAGTCCTAATTCACGATGAATCATCAAATAAGGTCAAATTGAAGTGATTATTATCTGAGAAAACTAAAGCAAAATGCATCGTTTTCTACCACTTCTGAAAACAACTCACTTAATAAATAAAAATATACAAGAAAGACCAAGCTACTTCTCTCCTACAAGAGTATTTACAGTCGGTTGAATGAAATCCTGTCCAACTGTCTTCTGCACGAGAGTGTGTGCATTAGCAGCATTAATAATAAGTCAGCCATCGCTTAAGCTAAAGGTTTCAATTATCAATATGTGATAGAGAATAACATCAAATGTACCCAAGTTTCACTCTGACATTTGTCATGTTGTTGTCTTCCTCCACCTTCCCCTTCTTCTTCTCCTACTACTTAATCAAATCACTTAGTTTCCATGGTAACACTAATTTTATTGCAAAGAATATGATAAGAAATATGTCAATTTATTTATTTGTATTTTTTATTTTTGTTTTTATTTTTGATCACAGCCTGATTCCACACTGTATTTTTGGTACAGTATGGAATTTTCAGCATGAATATCGGTAGCCCAAATTTTTCAGGCCGACCATAGATATCAGGTGTGCGTCATTGTCAGGGTATCGAACCTCGGGCCATGTGCATGGTCGGCGAGAGTACTCACCACTGAGTTCAGAAGATACATGCTTCAATGTTATTCATCTTTTTGTTACGCTGAAATAATTCTTCAATTTCTATTAATTTTGCTTTACATGTATACTTCTTCGGGTTTTGTTTAAGAGGGTCCACAAACACTATCCTGCGTGGTTACGAAAAGGTTGAGCTATAAGCAGCGCGATAAAACAACATCTGGTCAATACTAGTCGCCTCTGTATAAAGTAAAAGTTTGTTCAACCCCTCCAACTGTCATGGTCTTAATCTGTCTGTGGCGAAATTCGACAATCTCCACGCATATTTCGGCCGTATTTATTTTCTGTGTGGTTTATTAAATTTGTATATCACTCTACATTATAACATCAATTGGTGCGATGATTATTCTCACTATGAAAAATTCCCAGTGGTATCTCACTTGTCACCTTTATGGATTCATCTAATTCACTATACGTTTTGCAATATTGTTTTTTATCACACAATTATCAGCTTGTTGTGTAATATTTTGATAACTTACTAACTAAATTTATCATTTCTACACCCTCGTTTGAGATGTATTCATTTCATGAACTATTTCATAAAATATACAAACAATTATTCTTTGTCACGATTCATATAATTGTTTTCTAAAAGTCTCTTATTTGTACGATTGTACAGATTGATGATAAGTTTGTTGAAAAGAGACTTTCCACTGAATCAGTCGCTCTGATTCTCCACATGTCTCAGTGGACAGTTTCCACGGTTCATTCTTCTCCTACTTGAACTGACACTACCGCAAATGCAAACTGATTGATGACTATGATAAATCTTGTCAGTAGCACATTCAACACTACTACTCCTTCCACTACAATTGTTGGTGTTACTGTGTGTGTAATCGTGTTCATCCCAGTTGACTTCAGTATTATCATATGCCTTTCTCCTAGCAAATGATATTTGTTCTAACAAACGATTTGAGCACTTCTGACTTGAAAATGATGACGATAAAAGAGGATGGAATCCAGTGTAGATTTGCAAATAGAGAATATGTGGTAATATGTTGATTGGAGATAATGTGGTGATTGATAGACTTGACTGTATTTGTGTGACTGTTTCGAATGGTTTATTTATTTCAGTTTATTTTTGAAATATTGTGTCAGGTGGATACATCGACTCGTTCTTGCGAATAATAAGAGTGAATACTCACGATATCAACTAACCTGTCTATGTATCTATGGGTTGTAATTTAGCCAGGAGTTAGCTGGTGTCAGAAAACTGAAGATGTTTGGACTATTCAGTGAATACGTCCTGAGACGAGCTTTCTGCTTTACTGACAATGATCAGGATGGAAGTATTGCCATGTGATAGTCCATACATTCACCGTGATATGACATAAGTTACATAAATGGTATCAGAAACCTCATGAATTTTGTCAATATGTTTTTGGCTCCATGGATTTCAACTGACTATGACAATAATGTTGAAATCGCATAATCCCTGTTTTACAGTCTACTGAAGGATGCTGGAGAAGTGAATGGCATTCGCTTCGATACTCACAAAATCCTCAAACATCATTTTAGATAAAAAAAAAAGAATAAACGAGTGAGGCGACATAAAGCATTCAGCTCCTACTTTGTCGCCAATCTCCAATTATTTGTTGCAGTTGTATCTATCTCTTTACTCAATCGGTGTACTATGTTTGTTATTTCGAAGACGGAAGCAGTGTTTCCACTCCACTCATACAAGTGGTCGAGAAATAAATTCCGTTCAGATGTTTCCTGTTCGCCTAAATATTCGATCCCTGTTAAAAACAGAAACACCAGGCATGAAGATTCATATTCAGTCGAGTAATTGTTTGATAAAAGGCGAAAAATTAATATTTCTAAGGTAAATAGACGTTGTACTGCATTGCGCCTTTGCAAAGACATGTTAATATAAACAGAACTAAGCCTGAGTGAGGATCCGGCTTATGGCTTATTCCCTTACAGAAGGAGAGATTGTTTAATCGTTTAATTTGTGTTAACTGAAAGGTAACATTTCGGATAAAACTTTGTGGACAAAACCGAGAAGATTTACAAAGACATCACGTCGGATAATTCAATTTCAAAAGCTGTACAAGTGTAATGAACACATTCATACACACGCAATTTAAAATCATCAAAATAATCACCTAGATTGTCATTGAAATGGAGGCGGGATTAAAGGATAAATTGGTGTTCAATTTGACGTGAATATTTACGAGCTGTCCAGTACTCCCACGTTTTCCAATGGTTCGATAACTAATGTCAGCTAATGATGAAATCCTGTAGTAAATCTAGAATCGTTTGGAGTTGGAGTTCATCGACCATTGGATTATATCTCACCAGTTGAATGTCCTGAGAGCTCTCTCTGTAATCAGTGGATCCTGGGTTCAAGTAGGATTTCACCTCGAACCACCATTAGTCATTGAATCACTGACAACCAACGATTATAAGATATTAATTTATTCTGAATCAAAGCTTTTCAGCAGATCACTCTTGGAAGCCACGAGAAATTGTAGGCGGTTTCTGTGGTTGTGACTTCGTTCAAGAATTATAATGGAAAGCCAAGCTCGTTGTATTTGATCATGTACTGAAAATGCTGCCTTCTATCACGAGTGATGTTCCGGATTGGAGTGGACTGGATTATGCGACATAATTGTGAATGAGACCAATAAGACAGACATACATTGGACCAATGAGAATACGCTAGATGACTTGAACTTCACCCACACCAACCCTCGTTGCTCATAATCAAATTTGAACACTGTGTTTATTCAGTTGGCCGAAATCAGTCAATCAATCGAAATGATACTCAGAGAAATCAAATACAATACATGTCATGTCACGGAAAATGGAGTGAATGCACTTCTCAAGTAAGTCTCACCCAAGAATTATTGCAAGAGCTTTTGATTTCTAAGTTACATTAATATATGTGTAAAACTTGTGCACTGTGGTAGTAAGTAATTCCATATTAGTTTGTATATTTTACGTAACCATGAGTAACACATCTATCAAATAAACTAATACGCAATTGCCTTTCCTACATTCTTCTGCATTATCACACCAATCAATGAGCATAAATGTGCATGAACTGTTGTAATTGGTGTTTAAGGAGAGTATAACAAAAGTATAGTGCATAACGTGATTTACGAATGATGATATTTGAATAATATGCTTGGTCGCTTAATTCACTTATGTAAGTAGCATAGTGTGTGCGCGTATGCGATACAGTCAGATCGGTTTATATTGTATCGAGAAAGGTGAAATACAAGATTTTGTGACAGCATTCTTCTAAAAATGACGAATTTCACATTGAAATTGTATTTTCGCGCAATTGTCTATCACTTTTGCAAAATGGCTATTTGTGGCATGGTAGTTGATTTTATTACAGGTAATGACTGCTTCCTGCGCCACATCATCGAGCTGAAGTTTCTGTACATTTTTGGCAAGCCGCCATGGAATTATGCTCATGGCGGCTCAAAAATAACAAAATAGATTATTCGGTGGTTTTCTACTTGCCTACAATGAGCTAGATAATCTCACTATGTACAAACCAATCACCATGTATGGAGGACTTGCTGTAAACAAGGCGTCAACTAGCCACACTATTGTGACATCAAACAAACTTGGTCCTCCGGTAACTTCCCTCGTGAAGAGATGACGGGACACGTAGCAACCACTCCATATATATTAATTAGTTCTCTCAAGTTAAAGTGTAGCCAAATAAATCAGACTTCAGTGTGTCTGATCTCACTCATTATTTTCATTTGTTTGTACCACTGTATCGCTCAATTTTTCACATCGCGTTTCTGATGAGCGTTATGGAGAAAAAAATAAGGAGATTAAGTCTGCTTTACGAATTAATCGTCAGCTCTCATTTTCTGTAACTCTCCAATATCCAATAAATTTCTAGTCAATAACAACCAGACTCGAAATGTTTATCATCATCAGCAATAATAGAATTCATTCATTGCTTGCCTCCTTCACGTTGTTTATTTAGGTGTTGGTGAATAGTGGAATTTGATGACACACCATTTTGTAGTCCAATTAAACGTAGAATAATTTTCGCTGCAGTATATTGAAATAATTACTTATCTGATTGTGAACAGTGTTCGTGCAGTTAAACATGGATATTGATCTTAATTATAAGCTTATGCATTCATGTATCTGTTTTTTTTAAGTCAGTGAGTCACTGAGCTAATCTGTCAGATATCAGCTTCTTCAAACTAATGTTGTCTCTATCTTTTTCTTTATTCCACTGGCCGCATTTCATCCATCATCACTTGTAATTTGTCGTTCGTCCCTTTGTGTTTCTCACCCTGTTTGTGTGTGTGCGTGTGTTCACGTGCGTGCTTTTACATCCTAACGAACTTCTGATTTCTTTGTTTTCTCCTTCTCCATTTCAGAGTATTCCATTATCTAATAATTAGAAGATGAAATGTATTCAACTATTCATTGTTTCTATTTTGATTATTATGACTGACATTGTGGCGTATAGAACGATTTAGATTTGTCAAACACAGGTGTTGCATTTGATGTACCATTAGAATGTTTTGTATGTTGAGGTGAGCATACCTGTGTATGCACTTGCATGTGGTTGTGACTTAGTGAGCTGAGTTAGTCATTTACACTTTCGCTGTCAATCGTCTCTTCGTCATACTTCGTCCTTTCTTTGATTGCATTCATTTCTCTTGTGTGTTTCTAGGGAAATATATGCATGCACCTTTGCTCCTTGTGGTTTCACCAGCAGCGATGTATTTTACAGTATGATTTTCAACCTCACGTTCAATCTTCCGACCTTACCTGCTTTAATACCGACAGTAAATCAGATGCATTCACATATATCTGATCAGTTCTCATGACTTTGGTGATAATGCTTCTAGTTGAGCATTGGAGATACACCACAGATTGTAAGACCTAATATTGTGTGGGGCTCAACGTTTGACTATACAGCTGTAGTTGAGCAGACCATCAGATGTCTCATAATGCATGTAATCAGCAGTTATTTTAAGAGGAATCTTCAACCCGTTTCACTGTTTCCTAAATTCAATCGTTCAGTTCATCTCATCTGAATCTTTCTTTACGTTGGCGACACATTATCCTCTTTCCACTGTTACCACATGCTTCACAGAAATTCTTCATCTGCCATCTGCAGTTCGCATTTCCATAACTCATCCTAGTTTTCAACAATCTCCACTTCTAATTATCCCAAGTTTCATACTCACATTTTCCATTGATATTACTATTCAACGCATTATTTCTATGATTTCTGAAATTTTGTATTGGTGTGATGCACTGGCTATCTGCTTCATCTGTGAGATAGAATATCACTCATATCATTTGAGTAGTCCATCTAACTATCATACTGCATTATTAGTATTATTAATAATGAATTCCTAACAGAAGGTAAGGACAGAGATCTGTTGCATGGAAATTAGCATTAACTCCATTGAAAATCGTCAGTGAGGCGTATCTGTAAAAACCAGAGTGAAGTATCACAATCCTGTGGAAGTTCAGCTGTCGACAATACTCAGAAAATTACCGAGATAACTAAGATATCATTTTGTATACAATTGGTGGATGGTGGCTAGCAGTGGAATCCAGGATGCGGATTTCGTCCTATATGGGACTCGTCCTCTAGCTGGATGTACCTGCATTTCTCAGTGAGTGATGATGTTCCCACCGAGGCTCGAACCCAGTACCCATAGTTTCAAACGCCAAAGCGTTATCCACTAGACCACTTGGGCCACGAGAGCCACCTCTTGTGCAACGGGTCATATACTAATTATTGAAGCCAACGTGTCAACCTGAGACCGAACACTTCGGTCCAATCAATCGACGGGAAAATCAAAAATTCAATTCAATAATTAATATATGACCCGTTGCACAAGAGGTGGCTCTCGTGGCCCAAGTGGTCTAGTGGATAACGCTTTGGCGTTTGAAACTATGGGTACTGGGTTCGAGCCTCGGTGGGAACATCATCACTCACTGAGAAATGCAGGTACATCCAGCTAGAGGACGAGTCCCAAATTGGACGAAATCCGCATCCTGGATTCCACTGCTAGCCACCATCCACCAATTGTATACTAATTAAATGCCCAGACATCGTCGAAATATCTGCACAAGAAGCCGACATGTCAACGTGAGACCGAGCACTTCGGTCCAATCAATCGACGGGAAAATCAAAAATTCAATTCAATAAGATATCATTTTGTTAACCGCCAACAACACATTGACGATGGATAATACAAAAGCTCAGTAGGAAATGGCTGAATTTTGTGAATGAGTGAGAAGGTGGACGGCTTTCTCTTGACTGTGACAGTAATGCAGACATCTGAATATTTCTACTTTGCTGTCAAACAAACTTGGCTGGAGAAATAAATTACATCCCCATAAATACTCATCGAATCAGCAAAGATTATTTCAGGAAGAAACCTGGATGTGTGTACAGTCACATTCTCATGGTCCATTCGATTCCATCCATTTGACCAGATTCAAGAAGTCTACGTTTCGATATCTTGACAAGTAATCACAGTCGCTTATCAGACCTGATGTTCGCAATTTCGCAAATGTAAAAAAAATTGGTTAGGAAACTCCAAACCTTTAACTCCACCGGGAAAGTCGGGGAATAAATAAAATAATAATGCCGAGTGTTCTGGGGTTATCCGTTTCCCGAAAACCCGTTTTCATCTTGTCGATAGATACGTACGAATGAACTTTGTCTTTACATAGTGAGTAGTCAGCATTGAATATTTCTCCCATCACAGCACTCAACACTGATCCCTTGTTACTTTTGTGTAGTCAATTTGGATTGTATTCCTGGATGCCATAAGAGGAGACACGCATCAAACAACCTGAATATCTCTCTTCACACCAGCACAAGTAGCTCACAGATCTTGATTCAGCTTCATAATTAAATACGTCACTGCAATACAATAGCACTGAGAAAGTATGACGTCCTTCAGTAAGCATGAATACACACTAGTCGCTATAGTCTGAACACCTGATGCCAACCCTCATTTTTCAGACACATAATATTTTGTCTTCGGATCACTAATCTCAAATGATCATGATCGAATGCAAGCGTCACACAGTCTAGATGAAGTGATCGCACTAATTAGTGCAAACTCCATCGAATACTATTCTTATATAAAATCCTCTCACATATATCTGACACACATTCTTTACCACAAAATACACTTCTGTGTCCACAAACTGTGTTGACTAATGCCTGCCTGTTTTAGGCAGTTTTCTCCGATGAAGCGATAGACATTATCTGAAATTATAAGAATGTAACTGTGAAGGAGTTTGATTCCATGTAGTTCGAAGTATACAGTGGTGTAATTCGTATCTAGCCGAATCACACAGTAGAATCTTAAAAATGTTAAGGAATTGACTTATATGCTTCAATCTGTTATATTCATTTTACTTTGGAGCAACTATTGGAAGTTGTTGGTGGCACAGTGGTTAGCAAGTTCGCCAGCCATGCATATGGTCCTGGGTTCGATTCCCGGCCGACGCACTCGTTTACCTCTCTGTGCCAGAAATAATGCTGGTAAAGAGTAAAGGTTGGGCGTGAGGCTAGCAACCCCATCCTGTAAAAATAAACACTGCTACAGAAACTTCAAGCCACTAGCTTGAAGCCCTATGTTCCACTGGGAACGTGAGGGAAAAATTATTTTTTTATTTAAAGGAAGTTGTTTGGAAGTAGAGAATGAAACGAGCATCGATATCTTCACTCTGAAATAAACCGGTGCAATTCAGTGACACTACTGAAACTAAACTGGTGGAAGAGAAAGAGATGGAGAGAGTGATGGTGATGAGAATGAGTGTGCTCAAATATTACTTCACTCATAATCCAATGTCTTTTGAACGGCTGAGTTACATGTCTGCGAACAAAAAGGAGAGAGCCTCAGTCCCTCTTTGTCCAACCAAAGAAAACGAAACTGAGAGACGGAAGGACTCAAGGCAGAATACTCCACATATGGAAAACACAAAACACATGGGAAGGTTGTTAATTTACTCTCATGAACTCTACTTATTAGGTAGACAGTCAATTATCGCTCAACTCAGTGAATTTTATATGCACATCTTATATATTGATGAGCCACGATGCCATATAGTGAACAGATTCTAGTTAGGATTCACATGTCAGTGAGTGGCGATCCAGTCAGCAAGTCGAGTTTATAACCTGAAAGTCAAGAATTCCACAGCTACTATTTTGTGGAGGTGGTGATGTAAGTGTGGAGTGGCGGGGGAGGAGAAGAGGACAGTTGTTGAGTGTACTCTGCTCATGAGTCTCCAGCTACGACCACACAGTTGTCCAGTACTCCCAGCCCGTTTTCAATGACTTTCTAATTAATGTCACATAGTGTGACAAAGTCCGTATGAAGATGAAAGCATTATCACAACAAAGCACTGCTTGATTTCATAACTAGTGTATGGCCTTATATCTCCCTGTATCTTGAGAATCATTCAAAAACTTTAGTACCCCATTCAGTTGGACAAATATTGGTTTTGACGAGAATCAATATCAGTCATACAGGTTAACATTATTATTATTATCATAATTATTTATCATTGCACCATTCAATGAGCATGCTACTTATGAATCGATAAAGTGAATACATTTTCGCGAACGCCCCTATCTTTTGAAACAGAGTGAATCGTGTTCACTCAATATTATGAATAATGTTTTATCATTTCAACGCATAATTCAAATAACATCCTGAGTAGATTAGCACATAAAAACAGTAATAATAATAATTATTATAATAGCTGAGCTGAATGTTTGATTATGGATTTGATGAAATTAGTAATTATAGTAAAAGTCTCCTTACGAAAGATGAGAGCTCTATTGGTAATCAGAAGATCCTGGGTTCGAACACTGATTTGTGTGTATTTCTGAAAAGGGTCAAACAAGGTAGAAATAGCTGTCAAATACTCCCTGGTCCCTTACTGGCGTCCGTTTAATCTCTGATCGTGATCAGATCGGCAACCAGTCGAATTCCTGCAAATTAACACTCGAAAAGTAGAGAATGGCATCGCACAGTGATACGTCTAATGAACAAACTAATATACAAATGACTTTCCTAAATTCTTCTGCATTATCACACCAATCAATGAGCATAAATGTGCATGAACTGTTGTAATTGGTGTTTAAGGAGAGTATAACAAAAGTATAGTGCATAACGTGATTTACGAATGATGATATTTGAATAATATGCTTGGTCGCTTAATTCACTTATGTAAGTAGCATAGTGTGTGCGCGTATGCGATACAGTCAGATCGGTTTATATTGTATCGAGAAAGGTGAAATACAAGATTTTGTGACAGCATTCTTCTAAAAATGACGAATTTCACATTGAAATTGTATTTTCGCGCAATTGTCTATCACTTTTGCAAAATGGCTATTTGTGGCATGGTAGTTGATTTTATTACAGGTAATGACTGCTTCCTGCGCCACATCATCGAGCTGAAGTTTCTGTACATTTTTGGCAAGCCGCCATGGAATTATGCTCATGGCGGCTCAAAAATAACAAAATAGATTATTCGGTGGTTTTCTACTTGCCTACAATGAGCTAGATAATCTCACTATGTACAAACCAATCACCATGTATGGAGGACTTGCTGTAAACAAGGCGTCAACTAGCCACACTATTGTGACATCAAACAAACTTGGTCCTCCGGTAACTTCCCTCGTGAAGAGATGACGGGACACGTAGCAACCACTCCATATATATTAATTAGTTCTCTCAAGTTAAAGTGTAGCCAAATAAATCAGACTTCAGTGTGTCTGATCTCACTCATGAGTTTCTATTGGGTTTTTTTCCGGCGATTTCATTTTCTTAGCTGTACAATGGCATATATATATATGGGCATTTAATTAGCATTTAATTGGCGGATGGTGGCTAGCAGTGGAATCCAGGATGCGGATTTCGTCCTATATGGGACTCGTCCTCTAGCTGGATGTACCTGCATTTCTCAGTGAGTGATGATGTTCCCACCGAGGCTCGAGCCCAGTACCCATAGTTTCAAACGCCAAAGCGTTATCCACTAGACCACTTGGGCCACGAGAGCCATCTCTTGTGCAACGGGTCATATATTAATTTAAAACAATTAGTTCCCTTTATGAATTTAGATAAAGCAATAAGAAGACGTAATTTGTCTGAATGGTGTAATGTATTTGCGCAACACATTTCGAACAATCTGATCACACACGGACTTGTCATAGGAATATATATATATAAAATTAATAAAGAGGTAAGAGGTGAGAAAAATAGACTTAGGTCAAGTTAAAAGGACATATTCAAGGTCAAAAAATAAAAATGAAAACCACTAAACCAAATAGCAGAGGTAATAGTACATCTGCTATGGTATCAAAACAAAATTTACCAAGGAAGGTTTAATGTGATGACAAATTGTTTTTGAACGCATAAAGGTGGCTTGAACTTTCTAATTGCTAAGGCTTCTACAAACTTTAGGATACGCCCCAAACACGTTTTATAGATACGTTTATAAGATCGGTTAACATCAATTTTATGACCTGTCTCTATAATATGTTTCGCAATAGAAGAGCTAGGTCTCCTGTTCTCACCGTTAATAGGTTCTGATGATTCCATTTGTTTCTGGAGCCATTTTGGAATATGCTCTGAAGCCCTTATTTGCAGAGATCGATGAGTCCTCCCTATGTATGTGTGTCCACACGTACATTCAAATTGGTAAATACAGTGGGATGTGACGTCATTTTTCGCATGTTCGAAGGGCTTAGATAGATATAATGGCTTTACATTCTCTAATATTATGATATTAGCTGCATAAAAAGTCTTTTTAACAGCAGCGTTCAGCCTTTGTCTAGTTATCAAGCTGCTTTGATGTCCCATATAGGGTAGCTTGATGTACACGTCTTTCTTAGGGGCGAGTTGGAGAGTGGGTCTTGGTGTTCTGACTACTTTATATCTCCTGATGAACTTTTCTGGATAATTGTTATCAACCAGAGTTTGTGTCAATATTCTTTCTTCTTCATCAAGCTTGTCTTCAGTGCATATTCGTCGGATTCTTCTGAAGAGGCACCTTACTAAGCCTCTTTTGTACCAAATAGGGCAGAAACTGTGGTAATTAAGATACTGTCCTGTCCAGGTAGGTTTTCTATAAATAGATCTTTTTATTGACCCATCAAGCCGTCGACTAAGCAATATGTCTAGGAAAGATAAACAATTATCTTCCTCTTCTACAGATGTAAGTGATATGCTATTCTGAACTTCATTCATTCGATTTAAAATTGAGGTGGCAGAACAAGGCTTATCACTGATGACTACGATATCATCTACATACCTTCTATAAAGTGGCACATTTTCGATTAAATCTTCCGATAAATTCTCAATGTACGACATATAAATATCTGCTAAAAGGGGCCCTAACGGACTGCCCATAGCAACACCATCAACTTGGCGGAAACAGTCGCCTTCAAATGTAAACCTAACATTGTTAGTACATAGAAGTAATAAATCTTTTAAGTAAGATATAGGGAACGGGATGAAAAAATTGTTTGTGGAAATATAATCACACAAAATGTCAACTGTTTTGATCAAAGGCACATTAGTGAATAACGAGTTTACATCAAAAGAGTACATATTCTTGTTCATAATATTAATATTACTATCGTCAAGAACATCAACCAATTCAAATGTATCTTTTAACACATACTTACAGAATTGTGTTTTGACTGGATTCAATAATTCCACTAACCATTTAGCAAGTTTATGCGTTGGGGATTTGCACATTGACAATATAGGACGTAGAGGATTATTGGGTTTATGTATTTTCGGCAACCCATACATATGTGGGAATTTACAATCTGACGGTTTTAATGAGTCAAGTTTATCTTTACTTATAGCATTTAGGCCATGAAGCTTCAGTAGATTAGCTGTCACTGTGCCCTGCAACAACTGAATATCTTCTGAGGAGGGATCACGACTAAATTTGCTCTTATCATCAAGAATTGACATCATTTTAGATTTGTAGTCACTTTTATTCATAATGACAACTCCAGAACCTTTATCAGGTTTAGTAATAATTATATTAGAATTTTCCCGTAGCTCTTTCAAGGCTTTGAAATGTTGGGAATTTAAAATACTCTTCTCCTTTGGGTTGTTGTTTAAAAACTGGTGAGCTATATCCACCATCTTGGCCTTAAACCAACCCCGATCTTCATTGGATGTTGCGGTAAGAGGTTTGAGTTGGTCATATAAGTTTTCAAACTCAGCATGGATGGCTAAATCCGTAAATTGCGTGCGAGGAACACAAAATTTGAGTCCAAGGGATAAAGCTTCTTTCTGATGAGTAGATAGAGTAATATCAGAAAGATTTGTAACGTACTTATCAGGATTCACCGGGAAGACATATACGCGGTTTCGATCATCGATTGAACTCTTCAATTTATTTTGTATATTCGTCTTCGTTTTCTGAGTAATGTCTTTACAAAACTGAAGGAATTTCATGTGGCATATTATTGATAATTCAGATAAAATAAGCGACGCATCGGTATGAAGAACAAGTAGTCCTTGTAAGGTTTGTTTAACATTTTCGATATGTGACTTTGTAAGACGAACAAGATTAGAGATATTTGGTTGTAATTTACTGAATTTCAAAGTTTTATAAAATTGCCTCGGGAAAGAATGATTTTTAATACATAATTCATAAAATTCCAACGTGTTACGTTCGACGATAATTTTACACCTTAGGTTGACCTAAGTCTATTTTTCTCACCTCTTACCTCTTTATTAATTTTTTATATATATATATTCCTATGACAAGTCCGTGTGTGATCAGATTGTTCGAAATGTGTTGCGCAAATACATTACACCATTCAGACAAATTACGTCTTCTTATTGCTTTATCTAAATCCATATACTAATTAATGAAGCCAACGTGTCAACCTGAGACCGAACACTTCGGTCCAATCAATCGACGGGAAAATCAAAAATTCAATTCAATAATTAATATATGACCCGTTGCACAAGAGGTGGCTCTCGTGGCCCAAGTGGTCTAGTGGATAACGCTTTGGCGTTTGAAACTATGGGTACTGGGCTCGAGCCTCGGTGGGAACATCATCACTCACTGAGAAATGCAGGTACATCCAGCTAGAGGACGAGTCCCATATAGGACGAAATCCGCATTTGGATTCCACTGCTAGCCACCATCCACCATTTGATTTACATTTGGTTTGTGATTTCCTACTTTTATTCCCATTGGATTCCAAATAGAATTTAGAGCTTCTTCGGCAAATCTCCACATCACTTTCTTTTCTGAAACTGTTCTAGAAGGTTGATTTTTGGTAGACATCCTTGTTGGTCATTCTTTCTGGTTGTCTTAACTTCAATCTGGATCAAGTAAAGACTGCTGTTGATGAAAGTCTGAAGCCTGTGCGAAACTGTTGTGGTGACCAATGCATCAAGTCCCACCGACTGATTTGAAGTGACTGCTGAAAAATTGCTTCTTGTTCCTTATGCTGAAGCCTGAAGTCTTCTACACTGGTACCACCTGTGTTCGAGATGATGCTTCCCAGATAAGTGAGAGAGGAGCATTTCATCAAACGTTTCTGTCTTTAGTCGTTGGCGTTTGTTGTTGTTTGTTAGGTACTCCTATCATTTCTCTCTCTTCTATGCTCACTTGAAGTCCTATCTTCACTGACTATACTGTCAGCTTGTCACTTTTCTGCTATATATCTTTGATTTTGCGAATGATGCTGTGTCATCTGTCAATCATGGTACATTGTTATCACCATTATTTCTTAGATCCTAATTACCAAACAAATAATATATATATATGTCTATAGTGAACTGTAGTTATTCCACTTAATGATATCAGTTCAGTGATAGAATATGTACGACCGATGTCGTTTACAACAAGAATGATCACTCGATCATTCTATAGACCAGTGGGGTTGTTAGGTTGATTGATATCAATATATTGTGGTCTCATAGATCAAATAACCATTCAGTTTACAACAAGTAGTATAAGCACACCTCTACCATGAAAACGAGACGAAAAGCGGTCATCGATCACTTGCATCGAAGCGACTGGAAAGAAAATTAACAATGTTAAATGTGTACATGTAATTTCAGAACGAAATATACTTTGACTCGCTGAAACTAATATAATCATGTGACGTGAGTGTAATCTGAGTTTATGGGAAGAAGATTTTGAAGAATCTCAGGATACTCCGATGAAAATTGTGACACAGATTACATAATTATGTCATTTACCGTAATTTCTTAAATTTTCTCCTATAAATTTCGTAACTAACTACTACTATATAGGGTCATGAAAGGTAAGAAACAATGAGATCTTCCAGAACAAAGAACAGGCATAGGACCCACCATCCATCGAAACTGTGGAAGGAAATGAAGTTTGATTCAGGATAGATATAGAAATAGGCATATAGAAACGGTACGTGGTATAGTTAAATAAGAAGTTAACATCGGCACGAAGAATCAATGGGAATCCACATGTCGGATGTGTCTGATGGAGAAATGAGGTAGGTCGTGTGAAGAGAAAACGTGCTTGTCAGTACTCGTGGAGACAGGTCACCATAATGGGATCTATCCTATCACATTCCATTTCGTCTGGAATGGGTATACACCACTCGAAACAAAAGGAATGGATGCTAATAACATTTGTCATCTCTCTCAAACCAAAATTTGGTCACCTGTTCCTTAGTATCTTGGAAGGAAGATGTTGGGGGTAGTCTGCAGCTGGTTATTGGAAATCTGTTTTCTATATTCGCTACACTAATTCAACTTGAATCCTGTCTTCGTTGCAGCTCTTACCAACTTGTTTGTTTGTGCTTGTGAATATTTAAGGCACAGATAATCAGTAAAATTCAGATCCTCTACTTGTCTTCTTTCCAGTCTAGTGTATAGCTGTTTCAATCACAATGAGCAGCCAAAATTGTTTTGATTTTTACGCATGCACTTTTGTCCATCACTTATTTTGTTTTCAGTCAATCATGTTCTTTGATAAAACATAAACTCACGCACATTTTCATTTCAATTTCAAATTATTGTTCTTCAATTCTTGAACAAAATGATAAAAAGTTTAAAGCCATTGAGGGATTAAATCATACTTATGTTCTGACTATATTACATCTCATCGTATGCCATAAATCATCATTTTACTCGGATGTTGCATAAAGAATATTTCGTTTTCTCAATTGAGTTAGTGATGGATTCTTAACTGTGTTTAAACACACTCTCCATAATAGGAAAATACGTCAGGGAATCTAGAATTTCAAAGGTTGTAAACAACTGGCGGATAGTTTCGAAATGAAAAGAAATCATGTTATTCTCCTTCATTGATTACTTTCACTACACACCAAATGACGTAGATTAAGAAAGTCAGCCGTATTCTAGATATCGCCTAAGTCTTCAATTTCTCTTCATAATAACGTTCCTGTATAACATCACTGTTTCTTACCTTCAAAGGGAATAATACAAATCTCTACCTATCGAGTGTTAATTTGCTGGGATTTTATTGGGTACCGATTTGATCACGAGCCTACATGAGATGAAAAACCACTGAAGAGTCAGAGATTATTGTTCAGCTGATTCTGCCTTACTTGGTTGTGTTCAGAAGTACACATGAACCAGGTTTCGAAGCCAGGATCTTCTGATTGCAGGGAGAGTTCTCAGGCTATCCAACCAGAGGGACCCAATTCAATGGCTGTTTCAGGATTTCTATAGCGAGACCAACATCTAGCAGGTAACCGAGTGCAGACTTTGTGTCTTAGACTAGGAGGAACCAGCTGCCCAGTACTCTCTAGTTTTCCAATTATTCTGTGACAGATATCACTTCGTGATCAAGTCTGAAATCCCTACCTAGTTGAATTGTATGTAAATGAATATTTTTTAAGCTATTCATCGACTATATTTAGAGAAGAAAAACGGACTAGGAAAGTAGATAATATTCTCGCATGAAATACAAATCTTGACTGACTGATTCACTGACCGTTGGAAACCGGTGAGAGAGAAAAATAGCACCGGTCGACATATAAGTAAAACACAAACGAAAAACACTCAACCATGACGGCAACAAGAAGAAGGCGATTAAGAAGAAATGCTTGTTTGTATAAAACCGTAACATTAAACAATGAGCAAGTTATTCCGATGGTATTTATACTCAGTCAAGCAGAAATTTTCTTCTTTTTAACTTTCTTGTTTGACAAGTTTAGCTCCGTATTGCCATCGTCCTACCGATGTAATGAGAGCTTGTATCATCAAATTTTGCACTGAAATCAAACTAACTAGATTGTCTACAAATAGTAAAGCAACATTTCACTTGTTAGACTTTCGTCATGAGTACACATCATTTAGATAAAGAGAAAGATCACTGAAAAAATCAGGCAGCACTGGACAGCTGTTTCCGCAGCAATGTCTGCTTACTCATGGGGCTGCCAGGAATCAAGACCAACACCTTCAGTCTACCAGGATAATTTCTTTGAAGATTCAGTCACCTGTGCTGAAGTTCAGTGACTCATGATATAACATGCTGTCCCCACCAATACCTTTGATGAGCGTCCACTTCACCTTGATATGGTGAATCCAATTGGTCAAGACTTTCCCCTGCAACTTCAACAAACCCATGCGGTGTTCATCAGTAAGCTAGCGACTTTTATTATTCCAACTACTTCTATATCATTATGTGTAAGTAAGAATTTTTAAAAGAAAATCTCAAGGAAACCATGGGGGATGAAAACGAAGAAAAAACTCAGGAGAACAAAACAGATGATGATTGTAAAAAGGCTGTACTTCTATCCTACTACACATGTACAATTTCTTTAGCTGACAGCAGAGATCAGAGTCAATTACCATATAATAACAAAATAGACCAATGTATGAGTTTTAAACTCACCTTCTCCACACATGCTCTTGTTAGCCAAAACGTTAAAGGCAACATCAAAAATGCTCTCAGCAACTTCATTGTGTATTTACTAATTCACTTTCTACTGTTCAGCTAAGAATGTATACCATAACAGGAGGATATTGTTTAGACGCGACCATGAATATATACCAGCGTGGTTATCAAAAGGAGAACTCACAATAGTCTGCAGTTCAATTCGGGAGTCATATATGAATTACAATCAAGTGGTTCAAAAGGATTTTGCTTAAATATTCTTCATGTAACTGAAGCTTTCAGATTTCATAAAGAAAGACTTTCACTTTATGGCATTCAAGTGTTGGTTTGCAGGGATTCGGTTGATTGGTCACAGGATTTCATCATGAACAGACATCGGATAGTGAACGATTTGAAGAGCTGGGAGTACTGGACAGCTGTTTTGTTCTAGTTGGGGACTGTTCTTCAGCATGCACCCACCTGGGTTTTTAACCTAGGACATTTTGGTTACAAGGTGAGCAAGTAAACCATTACGTCCCTGAAACCTGACCCACTGACCAGCATATGAATGGCAAATTCTGCCAATTCAGGATATGTTGGTAACGCTAGCCAATGCCATCGCTGAAGAATACTTTTCATCACACCCAACAAGCTATAACCCTTAATGTGACTTTATGTTCAGAAACGTTTCATCCAGACTCCTTTACTACCTTGGCCTTAGTGTGGATTATTTGTTTTCCTGAATAACTTCGTGACAAACTCTAAGTGTAGTCCTTTTTATTCTTTTGAATCATTTGTGATTTTTTGTTCTCTTGTCTCCATTCAGTTATTTCGAAATGATTGTTCATCATTTAACTAATTAGTTATCAACCCTGTCGATTACATAAGAATACTCAGTTTCTCATACACTGTTATTTACTCATATATTTTGATTAATTTTCTTGCTAACTGACAATAACCTCTGGCCTCTGTTGCCAATTAACAACGCTGTATTTGATATATGAAGGAATAACTATATAGATAGAAGTCAGCCTAAAGTTCAATAGACAAGTGTGAAATAGATGATTGTAAAATGAAGGACATTCGGTAATGTGAATATGTGAATATAAGTAGATAATATGATGAGAACATAGGATGAGTGAAATGTTGTTAAAGTAGTAGACTGGATGAAGGGTGTTCAGTGTTCCATTTTTGTTTCATTCCCTTTTTATGTTATCATATTCTAACATTTTATCTAGTCTACTACGTTAACAACATTTCACTTAACCTATGTCGTCTCCATCATATTTTATTTACACATTCACATTTCCGAACAGCGTAGTTATAAACCTCTTTACTCAACCATACAGTTTTGAAGTAAAGTTGTGGAAAGAGATCTCTTTTTCCTAACTAATGTGTTTCCTACTGCATACTTCACAGAGTTGACAAAAATATATTCGAAGAAAATCAATAACTTGAAATCGCTATTAAGGTCCTGTCTGATTTCAATTTAATACAAAGAAATCCATATTTGTCATTGATTAACTCTAAATCCAAAAGCACTCCTTACTCATGCAGTTTATGTGCATTACTGGCAATCATTCACTTCTCTTGTAGAATGTGTGTGTGCATACGTGAATTAGTTATCTAACCACTAGTACAAGCGGTTTACGCATAGTTAATATTGCATACTGGTAATATGACTAAATTAGAAATTAACACTATACTGTGCATCGATTCAGCCTTCTCACCGTGAAATACTTCGAAAGAAGCATATTAAAGATAAAAGTGAGTATGCAATACCGCCATATAGGACAAGTATGTGTCAAACAAATACAAATTAATGTTCATTATTGAAGATGCTCAGAATTTCGGTGAGAAAAAAAGGAATTCATCTTTACGAATGTGAAAAGCTTTTTTGGCGTCAAAAGGTAGTGATTATAAGCAACCCAAGGATTCCAACTTGATATTCTGTCTGACTCAAACCGCGGACAAAACGTTTCGTGGACTGATGTTATGCTTTTATGCGACCACTCTCAATTTTTAACCTAATCCTATTTTGCTCAAAGTGCATGTCTGTGAGAAGCTGTGATTAAGCTTATGTACCAGATAGTTTCATTACTGACGACTCACAGTGAAATCGGCTGATGTGTCTTCATTACCTACTGAACTTATTTTTGAATCTCGACACTCAACAGCCACATCTCACAGACTTAAAAGCGAACAGAGAGTTGTTGGCGTTCATTATCAGATGGACGTCGAGGAAGTGGAACATTCCGTAGGATTCAGCTTCGGAAGTAAAGTCGATATTGTGGTAGGCGTAGTTGAAGGTTTGAAATAAGTTTTCTAGGTACAGGTTCTTATCTCAAATGATGGTAGTATCATCAATGTATCTCTTGTAAAGATGGAGGTAAGTCATATTCGATGACAAGAAGTTGTTTTCGAGGCTGGCCAAAAACAGTCGGTCAAGACGGTTCCAGTGGAAAGCTCATTGCTACGCCATCTATTTGCTCGTAGATTTCATCGTTGAATCTGAAATAAACATTGAAGGTACCAAGTAGTAACAGCTCCTTTAGATCATGGATCTGTATGCCGACATCTATGCTGCATTGAATGAAGCCACACAGAAAACATATAGTTTCTGTCAGTGGAACATTGGTATAGAGAGAGACGATATTTAGGAAGAAATGATCTAAACTGATTAGCTTCAGCGAAAGAGTGCTGACCCTTAGATAAGAGTGTTTTATGTGTTCCCACCATCATATCCGCTGAACTGGATTTTACATAACTATTGCTCTCATTGTATGTGAATAAATGATGCCTTGTATCACAAGAAAGACCGCATTTCGACAAGATTTCTCACTCAGAAGTAGAGGTTTATGTGGCTTCGGTCAGTTTCAAAGTTGAGGAATCATCATTCAGATACAAGTTTCGACTTCTTATTTAATATGAACTTGTGTATGCTCCAGAGGTCAATCCAATGACTTTTCTATCGAGAGATGAGAATAGTTAAGTACACACAACTCAACATTCACCTCACACAGTAAGAGTGAAAGACAGAAATGATGATCAACTTTTACTTTAGATTGTTATTTCATGGTGAATAATTCACCGCAAACACACAATTTTCTGCCTTTTCCTGAGATGTTCTATGAGTAATAATCACTTTTAAATAAAAAAAGATTCAGACACACAGACACTGTCTGGATTATTTTTCATCGTTCAATAATTTCTCTGCCTAGAAGGGGATCACCATTTCAGTCAATGAACACTTTTCATTAATTGCACTGACAAAAAATTCTCTTTTCTATATTCTTCATCTCTGTTTTAATAAGAAAACTGATTTCGAAATTGATGTACATCCCTTAGGTTGTTTTCAAATTGGTCGTACGAATTTATCTCTCAAATGTGTGTATGTATTCGTCCTCTTGATATCTCAAGGCAATAGACAGAATTAGTTAGTATTATTACTGTATTATTCCAATTGGACCGAATGTTTAAACTGCAAAATATTATTTGATCCTCACTGGATTAGTGATAAAACTGTCAACTATGAGTTGTAGATGAGTTCTGTTTGATCTCTAGAGTAGCCTTTTATAAGCTGTTGTGGAAAAGATTAAATTAAGAATAAGTTCAATGTCAAGTATATTTATTGGTGATTGGTTTCAGTGACTTTATATTCACTACAGCCTTGTAACCTAAATCGCTTGAGAAATATTTTTATCAGTGGGAAAGTACACGCATTATATGAAGTCAGTTTAGTTTCAGGGGTGAAAAAGCGAACACCAGTCAACAGACGAGTAGTTCTAATCTATTTTTTCTATCCAAGAATTCTATGTTTAGCGTATCTGCGTATCTGCCTCATCGCTTAATATATGTATGTTTACATATATGTATATACATTGCGAACTGAAAAACGTTGGAATTCATAGGCCATTGGATAGGCTTCCGATGGCTGAATGTTCTACGAGCTCACCTTGTTGCCGGGTTAGAAGCCAATCGAGTGCATACAGTGAAGTGATGCAAAGTAGGACGACACAACTATCCAGTACTCTATAGTTCTGAACTGGTTCTGTAGCTGAAGCCGACTCATGAATAAACCCATGACCAATCAAATCCCTACAAACCAACACTTCGGAAGACTTATTCACTTTCAGTTTTGAAAACAACCACAAACTATAGTAAAATATGTGTTAATTGTCAGTTTCATATGATGGTTCATATTACTTATAAATGCATACACGTAATCTGTGGGATATCACCTTCAGAGAAGTATTGATAATATGATAATTTTAGTGAAAATGTCTTTGAAATGAAACTCTTGAAGAAAGTTACAAATTTCAGAAGATAATTTATAACCAACAAGAACAAAATATCCATAATACAGAATAAATAACATTATATACAAGGGTTGAGATCAATGTAAGACTTTGTCTTTATTTGTGAATGCTCATAGTAGTTTTCTCTAACAAACAGTGGTTAGGTCTGATGTCACGGCGTCTGATCATTACAGAGGTCTAGTTTTTCTTTATTTGCAGAGTAACCTCAGAAACAGAATGATGTACAACTCTTACCACTACTTTGTAACTGTCATTTATAACTTTCAGACTAAAATATTTTACCTGTTTGATGAGTAATCCCGTTTCCTTATGTCTCCATTTGCCTTGGCGTCTGATTTAGTTCTCAGTTTTGCATATCCTTTTGAGGTGTTAAAGTCAGCCAATGAATTATAATAATCACTATAGTTCTACTCAGATGGATGAGTGGCTTTCTGAAATCAAGTGTTCTCGTTCTTAGGAGACAATATTATCTGGTAGGTACTCTCTATCGGGTTTTTTTAATTCCATAAACATGCTGACATTTGAACACACTTCACTGATGTATTTAGTAGAAGAAATGAGTATCGTCATTATTAATCATGGCTAGCTACATCATTACGAATAATTTTTCGTTAATTTTAGCCAGTACATCTCACGTAACTTCTGATAAGAATAATCCAGTCGAAAATTCATTGTCATTATGATGACATTTATAAAAAAAGCATCATTATCAGTCTCCTCAGTGTGTGTGTCTGATACATGTCAATTTTCTTCTATATATTTCTTGATCGATAGGACCTTGGATACTTCGTTCCCATAGGTTACTGTCGCCGATTCTTTGTGGCCATTTGAACTTCTATATGGAGCGAAAGAAGTTGTTGATAAAAGCTTGAAACCGACTATTGAAAATGTTTTTCGTTACACTCTTGCCAAGTTTCTACTCCATATAGGAGAACTGGCTGACTGGTCTTTGTGTTGAAAATCTGAATTTCGTTCTTTATGCTAATTGGAGAAGATTTCCTAACTGATCTCAGATTGATAAAGTTCTGCCTTATTTTTCCGATTCTGGTTTTGATATCTTCGTCCTCTCCACATCTAGTTGAAATGATGCTACCTAGATAAGTGAAGGAAGTGACCTATTTCAAATTTCTCCCGTTGACAACGATTGATACCAATTGTTGTTGGTTCGCCGTCTCTATCACCTCCGACTCTTCTATGTTCACCTAAAGTTCTATCTTTGCTGCCTGCTTCTTTCACTAGCTTTTGTTTTTCATCTGTGAGCCTTAGAGTTTGTGTGACACTAGAAACAAATCATTCGCATGTCCTAGACCTTCTAGATTCTTCTTATTGGCCTAACGTGTTCCCGTCTTCTCGCTCTCTACAGTGAACATTACACCATAATCACAATGGCAGTAGCATCCATCATCGAGGTGAAACACCATAGATTGTTTTCTTGTTTTTGTTTACTGTCTGATCGAATAGTTCTTTACTTTTCAGATTAAGTTGATCTTAAATCAGAAGACAATCCCACTTCATTTTAAAAATAGATTTAAATTATTTCCTCCTGAATTCATCTTGTCAATCGAATAAAATTGAAGAAAACAACGAACATAATTTTTCCGTAATCTTCTCTCCTAGTAAACATTCACGTAGAAAAAAGAAGGAAAGTTGAAAAGAGTGAATGAATTATTGAATGAATGAAGAGTTGCTACTGTCTGTGTACGTAGGAAAGACGGAGGAAGGAGTGGAGAGAAAAAGGGAATTAAACCACAGCTACACTCGCCTTTCCTAAGTCGCCTCAGATATTTAGATACAGTTTTAGGTATACTCAGGCGATTTTGTTTTGCGTTTCTTTTTCTTTTGTATTACTTCCTGTCTTAGAATTTCTTACATTTAGGTTAAAACAATTACCATTTTTAATGGACACTAATAAACTAACGTGAAACTTTGCAATCTGAAGTTGAAAATGGCCTGACAAATGAGATATTTTTAGTTTCTTCTAGTGCACTTCTTGCATTGTTCTCTGCCACCGATTGGTTTTCTCATTCCTAATCCACGTCGACATGTGTACCAGTAGTATACACAAGCTAGATACTCGCTGAATACTAATTTACTGAAGCAGTACAGTTAATGAATTCTCTTTTTATTTTTCTTGTTGTTTAGTATTCAAAAGAACCACTATTCATGAACATGACAAAGTGAAATTCTTGTTAGTTTTCTCAGAACACTCAGCACTAGAGTTTCGTTGATTTATTTTTGTGTGTGCAAACCTAAAATGCTGTCTAATTCCAGTGTAGTCTGATCAAAACTGTGCAAATGTTTATAGTTGATAACATCAATCAGTTGATCAATACGAAGCATAAATATGAGGATAGTCACTTCTTTTAAGACTATCAATGTACAGCGGAAAACACGCTGATTGCTACATTTTGCAGAAGTCATTACTATCAAACGGTCAAATGCCAATAGAGGTCGAGTATTTCGATCCAATCAGTCAACAGGAAAAATGACGTTGACACCAAAACAAAGTATTCACCTTTATTGACTGAACCGAATGGATGGTGTATCAATCCCTATCAGGCTTCTGTAAAGAGAAGGTTATCAGTGTCAAGGTATTCAATTCACTAATCGAAACCAGCGAGAGGACTAGTGGTTTTCAATTGTTAAAGCTTATGTTGCTTATTGTTGTGACGCCATATTCTGAATGACCTGAAACATATTCAAAAACAACTACAAAATCGAGTCAAGTCGAAAACTCGAATACCAGGAAAGTTAAAATCATCTAGTGCTAAGCACAATGCTACAATGAGCTACCTAATGGAGAAGAAAGAAGACTTCTATAGACAATGTCAAACAGTGTGTACAACCGCAAGGATGTACACAAGGCGACATGGGTTTCACCAAGAAAATACAACAAAAATCTGATACACTTCACCTCAATCCATGGACACTTAATACTGAATTAGTAATGTAGGGAGAAATTTGAAAGCATTCATTTCTTTCACTTACCTGAAGTACAAAGCCGTTTCAGCTAAAGATAGCGCGAATGAGGATGTCAAAACCAGGGTGATAAAGGCAAGACAGACTTCCGTTAGCACAAAATCTGTGTGGAAATTTTCCACGCATAGATTAATGAAAAATTAATGTCAAATTAGTTAGTGATTCTGTGTGGCTGAGAGACTTGGTGGGTGCATCACGAGAAGCTTTTTCAACAGGCTGTAGACTTTCTTCCCATAGCATCATACTGAAGATTAGATGACAAGAAAGGATACTGGACAAGGAACTCGGGCAGTCGGCGAACCAACCAACAACCTGTTAACCAAATAATATGTAGTGGGAGACAAAAATGATGTGGACAACACCAAACACGAAGCTTTTGCATAGAATCTGAATGATAAATGAAGAGTTATTCTTAGATCCGTGAAAAATTTGCAGGAGATTGTGATAGGATTAGGTGAGAGTCTCTGAATACTCTCTGAACCAAATAAAAACCACCACAAAGAACAGGATGAAATGGAGATGCGCCGATGAAATCCTCTGTTCCACGTCGAACCCAAAGGATTAGTAATAATGGTCCATGAAATATTTAAAGATAAGAATTTACTGTGCGTTTCATTACATGTGGAGAGTATTTTTAACCGTACAACGCTGACAGTCTTTAATTTTACGGCCTGTGTTAAGGGGTAAGAAACATGTCAGAGTAAATATATATCATGAAATTTTCAATGCACTGAATATGTCACTATTAAAGTGTATTGATATGGGAAGCATTGCATACCTGTATCATCAAACAGTACAGTGGTAATCACATGTATGTCGAACCAGAAATAACTTTAATGTCGATAACAATAGCGATATTTCTTACAAATCACAGCTTGATATTTTAATACATATAATATATTGTTCCAAAGATACCTTTAAAACATCACATAACATTATGGTGATCTTTTAACAGTAACCACTGCAAACAGATCTATTTAGAAACTACGATTTATGCTTGGAATTAACAGAACTGAAAAGTATACCGATTCTCAGCATTTATCCGGTACGACTTATTAGCCTTTTGGTTCTTGATCAATTCCAAATATAACACATAAGGTGAATCAAACCTTTTCAAGTTAGCTGGCCTTTTGGTTGAGTGACTGAACTGTATATTCACTGTAAACAGGGTTAAGTCTACACTAGAAAACGTACCACACTTTCCTGAGGAATCGACATTAACTAGAGAATCAGTGAAAATCAAGGACCACTGGACAGTTGACACATCCTCTTCGAGAGTCTTCAGAATGTGTTCACCACCTGTGCCTTTCAGATAACTGCACCACTTCACCGAATTTCATATAACTGTTGATTTCCCACTAACAGTCATGTTGTACTCCTGATAAAGAATGGTGTAGGTCGAATGTCGATATCCGTCAGCCTGCTTAAAACTTGAACTACCAAGAATCTCATCATTGTAATGCATGTTATTATTCTTCTTCGCGCTGTTTGCATCGATTTTAAAAACATGATCTCTAATGATTTTGCCTACTCTTGCAAGTATTAAAAGTGTCTACAATGCGCTTATTAGCAAGTTTCTACTTGATTTGAGAAAAGCATATTTGTCGGTGGCAACGTATCTCAATCCTGAAGTTTTTATTACAAACTTCCGCTGCCTGAAAAAGAAAGTTAACTATCTACAGTCTAGTCTACAGTTTGGATTATTTCTATCTTTGATTGAATATACACAATAATTAATTAGTTAATTCAAAATCAGATGATCAGCTGGATAGGATTGGTAAATGGGAAATTATTAGAACGAACTAACCAAGAAAACTCTGCCTAATAAAAATTCAGGAGGAAATAGCAAAGGATCGAACACACTCTGAAGAGACGGTTAAATGACATCGGTCACCAGTCCTCTGCTTGAATGAAAACCGAATGAGGAAGAGTGATTTGAGTGTCCCAGGGTGACGTGAAGCAGATTGTGTCAGGGAAACACAGAAACTTATGCAAAATTTTGGAGCTAACTAACGGCTAATACAGAGCACTGGAAGAAACCAAAATGTTGAAGCTGTTGAAGCCCTATATTCCCCCGGAAACGCAAGACAGTAACATTATCTGGAGGGATGAAAATATACATATACAAATCAAAACTTATCATGAACTGCTTTCAGTAACAGAAACATTGAAAGACAGGCATTACTAGACAGCTGTTCGGCTCTTGTTTAGGACTCATTAGATGTAGGCACAGATGACTGTTGTAGTTATCGAAGTCAGGATAATCAGATTACAAGGTGAGCTAGTTGAATATACAGCCACTACGACTGAATTCAATGGTCCAACTTATGATACTTTGCTGTACATAATGCGACAGGCAGCAAGCGTCATTGGTGATTATTTACTCTCATGACCAGCTTGATGAACTCTGGTGTTCATGGCTTCCAAACCTGAAATTTGCATGTATGTTTATGCAAAATGAGTAAATCCCTTTCACTTAGTATAGCCATAAATCAAAACACATGTATTGTTTCAATGAACTATAAAAATAATTCTTGACCACATCACATACGAGGCTCTGAACACTACATTGTACCTCTTATGGCAGTACTAATCACTTTACCTAATCCCATACATAACTTATGCTCGCAGTGTATTCTGTGATAACAACATGTGATGACTCAGAGAAAATCAGCGTGTTGTTTCATGTTCGCTTCATTCCCTGTCTAAGATACTTATAGTCGTAATTAGCAGTCAGAGTAATATGGTTTCTCCCATGTTTTTTAAACTAAATTTCGTAACCATAAATCAAGCTGATAACACGCAAACTTTAATTATTCATAAACAAATATGTTCAGTCGTATTAATTTTATCAAAAAAATCATTTTGTAAGTATTAGTGGATAAAATGTTTCTAACATACAGAAAGTTTGGAAAAACAAATGTAGCGAAATTCCATATGAATTAATGCATACTATGTAATTTCTTTCTCTATTTCACTGGACACTACCTACGAAGTATATACACTGTATTACTTACTCAGGAGTGTCTTTGCAAAGGGTAGATGAGAGGTCTACTACTTACTAAGTACTCAGTCCAATTTATTCATTTTGTTATTAGGACTTAACCCTGTAAAAGAGGTGACATTTGGCTTTTGACAAGTTTTCACCATCTGCCTGTTAAAAATAACTTCAGCTCTGGAATACAGAAGACTATTCAACTAGGAGAAGGATGATAACAGTAAGTGAGAACCTTTAGGAAGCCACTCAACCGATATGTCATCTTTCCAAGAAATTGAAAGTATATTGGGTGACATGAAACATGCTATGTTTTGAGCTGGCTGATAGACTGATCTGCGGGGTTACGCCTATAGCAGAACTGGAATCCGTGAGGGGAGATTGAGTGCTGATTGACCCCCTTAATTCCTAAACTCAGAGTGAATTACTAACTGTAGTTGTCTCCATGAAGCAAATAACTAGCATACTAACTATGAGACCAACAAATCGATGTCACCAACAGCAGTTTGAACTGTCATATAGTGAGAACCAACATGCTGACAGCAAGATTCAAAATTTATAATTATTCAATGCTACTTTCCCAACAAATAAAGCAGACACAGTGGAGAAGAAGAAGGGCTTGTAAAGACAACTTACTTGAGGCTGTAATAACTAGTTGACGATGTTTAAATTCCAGCGGGTGATATGAACGTCAGCAAAGTGGGGAGCTGACCACACTGGGAGAGAACTGTTTATGATTGAAGAATCACTCAGTAGAACAAGATGAAATTGAGAATTTGCTGACTGAAGGCAGTGTGCATGAGCACAGGAATATTAACGAGGTGACATGGACCTTGATAGATCGACACGCTGAGAATAAGATAGACATCGGTGAAATGAACAAATATAATCTGTCATCACTGTTTATTACAAGGAATCTTTTCAGATCAAGTTTTTATCCTTCACAGAAAATGAGCATAGAAACAACTGAAGCTCGAAACTCAGAAATTTTATATGCATAAAAGCATCAATGACATCAAAAGTTGTGAGCATAACCTTTGCTTGATGGATATTGCTCTAAATGTCAACTGGTTCCCTTAATGAATACTCCTATCCAGTGTAAATGGCTTCCAACTATCAGTGTTATTCATCGAAATTTGTTGTATATCATATTATTACTTAATAACACATTTTATTTGTCCACATTCAAAGTCTTGCTGGACAGAAGTTCTTCACTCTGAGATCAGTTCGGAATTCATCTGCACACTGCACAACTAATCACTAGTGTTACGTCAGTGCTTCCGTGTGTTGCTCGGACTTGTGACGTCATCAAGAGCGTTTCAAATGAGCCGCAGACAAGCATCAGCGGGTGCCCACTTCCCTAGATGCATCCTGAGGATTGGGTGGCCAGGAAGAATTAGCAACTAGAGACTGTCAGAGCGGACCAATGAAGAACCAGTTTCCCAACAAATATTTTGATGAGAATGTAGATGGTTCTGGCACACCCTAAGGGGATACAGTGTTATCGCATGCCAGACTCTTCGGTGGGAACCGAATGGAAAACAGTGTGTTAGGCGTCCTAGGATGAAGTAGAGGAGGTCGTGTGAGATGTGTTGCTGAAGACCTATGTTCCACTCGGAACCCAAGGGAATAATATTAACAACAGGTAGTCGCATTGTGTGTCAGTGGTTTAGTAGCAGAACACTCGCCAATCACACCCGCTTGATCCAAAGTTCGATCCCGGTTTGACTCACTCCTAAACCTCACTTAACTGGCAGTAAACTCGGAAAGGAGGAGACGTTGGGCGTAAGACTATTAGCCCTTCCCGTAAAAGATGAGTACCACTGCTACTACCAGCTTCAAGTTGTGTGTTCCCCTAGGAACGCAAAGTAATAACGTAATCAATGTTGGATATTGTTTGTGGTCGATAGCATATTAGAAGCAACCCCTGAAGATAGGTAAAAAACCGGTCATCATTCATTTGTTGAGAAATATCACGCATATACAAACACATACATTACAGTTTCGTGCATTTACATTGGATCAGTTATAAAAGTTCGTTTTACGCCTAAAACAAACTAGGGTGTTGAAAAACTATTTCACCATATGTTCATTATTTGTTTGTTCTTTCAATCTTCTAGTTGCTTTCAAAATACCATATGGTTGATAAGTGATGGCTAAAATCACCACGTACAATTTAGTCTCTCATAGAGAGAGAAAGAGAGAATCGGTAAAAATTTAGAGCCATTTTTTTTTTTTAAATTTTAGATCTCACTAAAAATCTGCGGATAAATGAAATAATCATCATGATAGATAATTCTCCTGATATTTTTAAATATTCTGATATTTTGAGTATCCATGAGAACATTCCACTTGGTACTCAAGAAATGAGCAATTATGATCATGATACATATTTACACGTTAGTTTGTTCAACATTTCTATCATTGATACAGGACTGTTAACTACACAACTTTTTCTCTAGAATTTATAGCTCATATTCCAGTTACGACAGTCACTTACATATATACTTTTAAACCTAATCACTTAGTTGTTTCTAAGGGTTTTGAATGGGTCAAGGAACATATCATGTTTAGCATCAAAGTTAAGTTTCGCATATTATGACCTTTATTACTTCCAGCATTTTGGTGGAATCATGGAATAAGGTATGTACTTAAATAGCTTGACTTTCTACTCAATAAAGTCTACCATTCTATATTTACGTATATTTCTGTGCTTAAGTTAGCTGACTAATCTTTACTGAATAATTTGACCTCACAGAGATTCACTTATGTGATATTATTTAAATCGTTTTATTTGCGTTCATCTGATTCCTGCTACCAGTCTGTGAATTTAAATGCCTCACCAATCGAAGCAGGATATCACAGTCATTATTTCACATAGAATTTGGCTTTGTCAATACTCAGTTTCTTTCGAAACACCTGTTACGTGACTGTAAAGAAAGTAGTACAGGTTACATTGAATTCATAAATTTCTCAAAAACATGTGAAGGCCCTATTCAGGCAGTTAACCTGGGGTTCTAGTGGGAAGCCGTGACCAGTAGGGTACAGCAGGTCGAAGATGAGGCAGTAACTCATCGAAGAAGACATTGCGAAGTGATCGCGCTATGTCGTGAATTGGCAGAAGTTAGAATTCAAGGACCATTGGATTGGGTCCCAGTGGCTCAATGGTCTACGAGCTCGCCTTGTAACCAGAAGGTCCTGGGTTCGAATCCCGGTGGGTGCGTACTGCTGAGGAGTCCCAAACTAGGACGAAACAGCTGTCCAGTACTCCCAGATTTTCCAGTGGTTCTCTAACTGATGTCAGCTCATGATTAAATCCTCCATGTGAAGTTTTCTTTAGCATTCCTTGTTTTCTAAGTGAAACATCAAACTTCAAGCTCGTGGTGTTAAAATGGCGGTAAACGTCTAGTAAGTTAGATGATGTTAAGGAGTTCACCGGCTAGAAATCGATTTCGTATCTCCCGTGTCTCTGCCAAGCTTTCCACCACTGAACCAATACGCATCTATTCATACTACGCGGAACAAATTCACTTGATAGACTTATACTACTCACGAGTAGATAGAATCTACAACCAATAAATTATACTGGGGATATAGTTAATCAGGAATGAGAAGAAAATCTCCAACGACGCTCTGCAGATAATATGTCAGCTATTTTAAGTGTGTGTATAACAATCGAAGTACAATTATCTGAATGAAATAGATAAGTTGTTACATCGCATCATTCTCCCACCTAGTATGAATTATTGGAATCAGAATGTATTGAAACGGGCAATAGAATGTGAGGAAGTCAATGGAATGGAGAAAACAAAACACTTTCTGTTTATGATTTACATTTTTAGCCTTTTATTATTGCTACTCTCCATTATGCTATTATTATCATTATCACTGTTACCACTATTGTAGTCGTTCCTTTCTCATTGTTGACAATAGTAGCAATAATTAGAATAATAATAATAATAATCGCCTTTACTTTGTATCCTATAATTAACATCATTAGTTTTGTTGTTATGAAACAAAAACGAAACAACACACAGTCAGTTTTTCATCATTTAGCGTTTTGTCGAAGACAAACGAGCTTTTTCTAGTTGAGTGAATTTCCTCTTTGTCACAATTATACATAGATATCCACATGTACGTTTTGAAACTTCTAAACCTGTTAGTACTAATTGAAAATTTGTAATAAAACACAGTCCACTCTGTCGACTTTTACCGAACCACATAATCTACGGATTGATGTACAGGAATAAATATTACAGATGAATAATAGTTAACCATTAGTTTATAAGCTGCATGAGGATATTTTGAAGTAACGCTCGTGTTATGACTTTTCCATCATTGCTCACAACACACATAAATCCTTGAATATATTAAACAATATACATCAATTGAAATAAGAAGCAAACACTATGAAATGGACGATTGTTTATTCAGTGTTTGAGTGATTGTGAAGCAGATGGCTTACTGTACTCTTCTCCGATTGAATTAACGAGTATCCTTCACACTGAGTGTTGACTCTGTGAACACTTGGTTTGATTCAGGCTTTTTGATTAACACCTAGTAAGCTTTGGACACACCACACACGATAGACAACAGGATTCCACCACTGTCTACAGGTTGGTCATTTCCTAACACCTTCTGCAAGTGAACATCTTGGCTAGCACAGGAGAAGATATTCTACTGCAATGGCCCTGTTAGCAGATTTGCCTGCATTCCCATTAGGCGAAAAGACTTGAAGCTTTACTGAATTAATTCACCTCCTTGTACAATGTGGGGGTAGTGAGTGTAATTTTCATCAGCTTCAATGATAATCGAGAGGGTCGTATGGTGTCAAAGATGATCAGTGTCACGCGTGAACAATCAACTGAAGATGTGTATCGAGTCATTTCTTCATCATCATCATATTTTAACTGCACAGACATTCGGCCTCAATGCTCACCTATACCCAGTGATTACATACACTCACAACAGCTTTTGGCACATGTTCATCTGATGCACTCAGGGGTTTCTTTAACATGTGTACAGTGTTCGGTGAAGCAATCACTTACAACCTTCAGGATTGCATGCACTAAGCCTTCTTTATGCATGAGGTATGATGAGACGATTGACAGTAAAAGTGTGAACAACCAACTCAGCTCAGTAAGTCACAACTACATGCAAGTGCATACACAGGTATGCTCACCTCAACATAAAAAACATTCTAATGTTACATCAAATGCAACACCTGTGTTTGACAAATTTAAACTGTTCTATACGTTACAATGTCAGTCATTATAATCAAATAGAAACAATGAATAGTTGAATGCATTTCATGTTCTAATTATTAGATAATGGAATACTCTGAAATAGAGAAAGAGAAGACAAAGAAATCAGAAGTCCGTTAGAATGTAAAAACACGCACATACGAACTGGGTAACAAACACAAAGACGTAAAAGACAACTGACAAGGGGGTGATGGATGAAATGAGGTTAGTGGAATAAAGAAATAAAGACGGAGATTAGGTCAATGACTCACTGACTTAATAAAAACAGATGCACGAATGCATAGGCTTATAATAAACATCAATGTTTATGTGTAACTGTATGAACATTATTCACAACCAGATAAATAATAATTTCAATATATTGCAGAAAAAATTAATCTATTTTGAAGTGGACTACAAAATTGTGCATAGTCAAATTCCACAAAAACAAGTAAATAGTGAAAGTGCTGATCGCGTCATTCAACAGTATTCAATAGATGTTAAATGCGCATCACGTGGACCAAATCAGTAGCCGGTAGTTCTTCATTCTTGAAAATGATGTTGGTTCGTGACAAAATCATACCTAAATCCTATCAGATAACAGGAGACTTTTAAAAAACACTAGACTACAAAAGACGAAATGTGCCTTTATCTGTACACAAAGTTGCGAATAAACATTGATGTTTCAAAGTAATCTTTTGTTGTTCTACGGCTACAGTTGGACTTGAGATAACACGAAATTAATGTGGCTACTTTATTGAAACTGTGTATGTAAGTGTGACTGTGAGATCAGCGTAAGGTAGATGCGAAACCAAATAGGCAGGTATTATGTAACAGATAATATGTAGAAGACACGAAAAGAAGCAAGTTTACTGGTCTACTGTTTTCCTGCTTCAAATGACAAGTGAATTCTATTTAAGCCAAAGTTGTTCCCATCCATCTGTGGTTGACTGCCGAGCCACTCACCATCCAATTACGCGATAAGTGTTCAGTCGTTGGCCGACGCGCTCCCGAAAATCAGGAGGATTATGTATACATTTAGCAGGCCTATCATTATAAAATAAAGCCATTTTCGGAACTTCAAAGCACAAATATCTGACTCTGCTTTTTACTAGCTTCTTTCACGTGTGTACAGTGTTCGGTGAAGGAATCACTTACAACCTTCGGGTTTGCATGCACTAAGCCTTCTTTATTGTGAGAACATTTTCTGAGACATCAGAAACGGAGTCTAGTCTCTTTAGCTGTCGATCACTACCCCAATTGCGTTTGATTTTCCAAGATAGTTAAAAATGCACTGACCAGAAATTTTACTTCACACGTTGTACAAAGCCTTATAATCATAATGAAATCTAATCAAACCGTTCGATGAGTTCTCCTGAACAGCCTGCCAGACTATCATCAATCACACACAATCGCAACTTCTTTCAACAATATCAAAAATAGAATTTGACTGATAGAATCTGTGGTACTATTCAACATAAACAAATTATATCGAAAATATTTGTAATTTCAATGTAATCTTTGTGAATACAAAGTTGACCAACAATACCCACCGGAAGCTAATGAGTTATGATGCATTCCAAAGACAAAGGGTATGCTATTCAGCAAGATTAACTGACCCATCTCAATTACAAATCCCCTGAGAATCAATAAATATGATCTCAGTAAAGCTAGATCAAATCGTTGTGTGAAAGAAGGAAAAAGAACCAGGACGTCTTTCACAGAGAGACAAAGGTAAGTGAAAGTAATTAGACGATTTGGAATAGTATGAATGGACTTTGTAATTCAATTCGACCAACACGTACTTGGTGTCACGTATTAATCTATGATGTTACTTCTTCTCTTTTTTCAATCGCTACTTATCGGAGATTGTTACTAGACACTTATTGACACATAAAGTATGTGAGAAGCAATTGATTTCAGGCAGAATGTTTAGTACAAATTTTAGCACCTCCAAAAGACTAAACCGGCATCAGTTGAGGTGGAGGGAGGAAGGGAGAGACGTGAAATAGAGCCAGACGAAAACCTATTCTCCCACTGACGAATATTGAGTAGGAAATGAAGGTTGACTGGATATACACAGTGCAGATCATTGGGTGACACCACACAATGTTCCACTCCTCGAATGCAACCTGAACGATCAACGACAAACATGGGTTTGGTGTGATGTCAAAATGGAAAATATAATGTGAAGATGAACCGAAATCTCGTGTTAAGTAGTTGAGCTGGATAGAATTGGAGACAGTCAATCGTGTGGAAAGGACATATTCCAACGTTGATCAATGTTGCACTTGAGGAGGCCAGTAAGGATTGAATTGGATTATTGGTGATGATGATGAACATTTCAAATCTGATTGTTATGGACTACAAATCTTTTGCATATTGGAGAGTTACAGAGAGTGAGAGCCCAAGAAATAATCGGTAAACAGTTTAATTCTGTACATTTCTGTGTACATAACGTGTGTAATCTTCTCTTCATGAACGAAGGTACCAGAGGATCCAGTTTGTTTGATGCCACGCAAGTGTGCCTAGTGGACACCTTGTTCACAAAGCGTCGTCAGTACACACCGTTTGGTTTGTACAAGTTGAAAAATCACCGAATAAACTTATTTTGTTACTATTGAGCCACCATAAAATTAATTGCATGGTGGCTTGCATATATGGAGACGAATGTGTTATCGAGAACATTGGGCAAGCAGTGTGTCATCCCTAAACAAACCGACTACCTTACCACAAATATCCATTTTGCAAAATTGCCAGAAAATTACGAGGAAATACGATTTCAAAATGAAAGTCATGATTCCTAACACAACCCTGTCACCGAATGTTTTATTTCACCTTCTTAAGTGCAATATATACTCATCTGACTGTTTCCCATGTGCACATGCATTATACTACTTATATAAGTGAATTAAACGACCACTCATTTTACATAAAAAAAGTCATCATTCATAGATCACATTATGACGTACACATTCGTCACACTGTCCTCACTCACCAATTACATCAGCTCACGTATGTTGTACTCATTTTTTGACATCATCATGCACCGGAAAGGAAGAAAGGCAATTTCAATAATTCTGAAGAGTGACTGACTTGGGAGATGCATTTTCTATATTGTAAATGACATGACATGTATTGAGTTTGTTCTAGTCGAGAATCATTTTGATTGATTGATTTCAGTTAAATTACTGGAGACTAGACACAATGTCGACAAAATTCACTGACTGGTTAACTGATCATTATGCACCGCATGTCATTAATAAATCTTCTGAAAATAAAACTTGTGCACTGTGGTAGAGTGTAATTCCATTACCCACAATGAAATCTTCTCAAGCACTCTTCAGTTGGATATTGTGCTGTCTGACATCATGCAAAGTCTTGTTATGTAGACACTTTGATTTCGTTAAATGTAATTTCAATAAGGTATTCGACTGAGTTGGCAATCGGTAATACAAACGGCACCTACTGGGATCAGTCACGTCTTGATTTGAGATGTTCTGTGTGGTAGATTTCTACATGAACGGGTATCAGCCGTTAACCCATAGAAAATTAGTACTCCCTAAATATTCATCAATTTTGAATTCGAACTGTTGGTCAGTACTCATATCTGATCTCATAAGTGACATATGAGTGCTTGTCAATATATCGAAATAACAATTTTTCAAGTTTAGGAAATAGATGGAGTGAACTTGGCCATGAATGTGTTGTAAATAAAAGCGAACATCGAAAGTTTGTTTATTGGAACTGGTAGCCATTGGGGGCAACTCGAAGGCGTGAATGATTTAATCGCGTACAAGTTGGAGGAAGACAATGTAATACGAACGAAATTACAATAATTTATTTATAAAACATTCTTTTTTCTAGTCTTGATTTTGATTGCCAATCTATACGACTTCTTTCCTACAAGTACTGGTGTTTAAGATTTAATGTCGAGAAGCAGTCGTAGTAATTATCGGTTCCGAGCGTCTTCGCAAATAATAGGAACTTAGGGTTTAGTTCCTTGACAAATGTGGTTATCTACTATTCAAACTTTCTCCCTAAAATAATTAATCCTGATTCTATCAGTAGTTTTTGGAATGTGATCTAGCTTTCTAGCTGAATTCGTTTGACATTGAATGGAGATTTTCAAATCTCTGCATCCCTTTCATGGTGTAGAGAAATTCAAATAATTTCTTAATTGCCTTAGTCTTTTGTAATTGTGAAGCTGAATACACTGTCACTCATGCTACTGCTACTTATACTCTTGATAATACGTTATTTGTCGAAGCAGTTGTAATTGTGATTAGCAATGTTAAATAAGTGACTAGATTTAATTTCGTTGTGTGGAGACTAGTAGTGGGATCTAGGATGCGCATCTCGCCCTACTTGACAATCCTCATGTGGATATACATGCATTACTCTGTGAGTGATGGTGTTCCCACTAACACTCGAATGCAACACTCATCGTTTCACACTCGAAAGTGCTATCCACATCAGATTACCTGGGCAATGAGTGACACTCTTTGTCCAATGGGTATCAATTAACGTTTGTTTCTGAAGAGAGATGGTGATGTTCTCATAATGTTCTCTATATCATTCCAGTCTAATGAATATTTTCGCAATTCAACTACATTCTGGATAATATTAACCACATCAGTGAAGTATCTTTAGCTTTATAAGTGAGCGTGCAGTTAATGAACCACAGGAAATCAAGCAGTAGTGGACAACTGTTCCGTTTCAGCGTACGATTCTTGCGTGTACGCACTCACGACATCACAGAGAATTCCACCCAGCACAAATTAATCAGGTTTTGTGACGAGTGAGGTGGATCAGGTCACGTCGATGGAGAAGTACTCGCCGATCACGATGGCTGGAGGTCACACTAATATCTTGAGTAGATAAATGTTTGGATTCAGGATTCACTAAATTAAGATGAAAAATGACTGAATAATCAACCCGAAGTCCTCGAATTCAATCCATGCTGAAATCCACTGGTATGCACTGCTGAATAGTCTTAAAATGGGAGGAAATAGTTGTCCTCTACTGACCGTTTTACTGACACCAGCCGCTCATTGAAACTGGAAACAAATCATATCCCTACAAAATAATTCATGTAGAGTAATCAATTAGCTCATCACAACCGAAAATGCATGAATTCATTACTCAGTAACTAATATACATATGCAGAAAGATTGATGGCATTCGTTTAGTTTTATAATGACACTTGAACCGATGACTATTGACAACAAAATAAGTGAAATTTGATAGCACCGGACGTACAATTACAAAAGAGATTTGATTAAGTATGAGAAGTGGAAAAATTTAAATAATCTTAGGTACAATTCAGAATGACAATATTCATAGTAACAATTGACATAAGAAAGGAACAGTATACAAATTGAATAGGCAAAACGAAAATTAGGTAGAGACAAAATGTGATTAGGGATTACCATCCATAAGTTTAGCATTCATAAACTAAAGGACAAAACTACTACGGATGCCTTCACTACAGATCAGATCAGAGCGATTTCAGATATACTACGTGTTACCACGGGGGAAACGTATGCAAGAACATCGGAACTAAATCTCTCAAGGTGATATTCAAGGAGACGTTTAAAACTGCTCTAGGAGGAAAGAAGAGATAAGACAACGGATGACTGTTAGTGGACACCTGTCTGGAAGCTCATAGAAGAGAGGTGAAAGAGAAGATGACTCAATGCAAAGATGGGGAACAGTAGGATAATCTGAGTTCAGTTTACGATGAACTGAATAGAAGAGTGAAGAAGAGTGCTAGGAAAGTTAAACGACAATTCCGCGACACACTGGCTGGTAGCTGAAGCAAAACACGTCGCAGGTGAATGAGACCTCCGGACATTGTGTTACATAAGTAGATGTCTATCCGGAAGGAGGTCAATGCAGTTCATAAAACCACTAAAAGATGTTGAAGGGAAGCCGATCACCAAGAAGGAGAAACAAATCAAGGAATGAATGGGCTGATCACTTCAAAGGACACCTGAATTAACCACCGCCTGCTACTCGCCTAGAAATACTACCAGTGTAACAACAGAAGACAAGGGCTGGCAACAGATCCTTTTATTACGAAAATCAACACATATTTATATATATTTTATGTACATTAATAAGGCTTATGCAAGCAGAAAAAGGCAGTCTTATGATTGGTTGCTTTCGATATTTCTCGGAAAGTAGAGCCATCTATCTGCGAATCATATTTGTCCACGTTTAAGTTTGCTGTGATTGGTTGTTGAAACAGCCTTGTTCATATTTTCTCACGGCCCATATTAGTGACCTAGACATTAACGTAGATTAGTGTCAACCAATCGGCTAGCAGCCTGCTCTCACCACACTCGTCCCCGTCAAATAGCTTCGTGCGCAGACGTTCCGACCTTCTGGGTGCTAAATCCTCTAGTTCAGGATTGTTACTGACCGGCTTGTCCCACTGTACCCATCTTTGGAGCTGACTGGCGTTAACTTGTTTCTGTTTATCACCTCTTCGGATGGTATATACTTGACCCCGTCTTTTTGTGATTGTGTACGGTCCTTCCCGCTTTGGAAGGAGTTTTCGTGAACTTGGCCCACATCCAACTGTATATCTTTTGTCTCTACACTTCACTTGGTCCCCGACTGCAAAGATATTGCACTGAGTCTTTCTTTTCAGCTGAGACTCCGCGACATCACTCCGCTGCTTCTTCATTACATGTTGATACGCCCGTATTTCGTGACCACAACTTTCGCTTGCGTGTCAATTATTGCACCAATCTCCCGCAGAAAATCCGCTCCTAATATCGTTCGTTGTAGTTCGGGTACAACAATGAAAGGAAACGTCACCTCGCAGCCGCCAACAACGACCGTACAGTTCGATCTACCCGTGATACGCAACACATGCCCGCCTACTGTTTGTACTGTCAATGAACACGGACTAACACTCTTACATAAATTCTTATCTATTAACGACACGGCCGCCCCTGTATCTATCAAACATACTACTTCTCGATCATTCACTCGCAACTTCGAATACAGAGCCCCTTTCTCAATAGCCCCACTAAGTCTAGGTTCATACGAGAGAAAGAACAAGTATTATACCGTCTGAAACTTTTTCTTTTTCGCCTTTCTGGGCAGTATCTTCTCCAGTGTCCCGGCTTACCGCATTCAAAACATCGGTCTTTTCTATCAGCCAACTTTAACGCCGCCACTTCCCGCTGCAATGCTTCAATTTTCTGCTCATATTCGTTTGGTTTTGGTTGGTCTATAGCGGCTACCGTTGTGCTCAGCAGCTGTCTGGTCACCTTCGCCAGCTCACTAATATCCATCGGCTGCGTTGCGTTAACCAGTTTTAATCGCTGAGAAATGTGGTCTGGGACACTCTCGATGAATTGGGAAGACAGTAACTGCGCTTCTGATTCTTCATCCAAAGTGGGAAGCGCGCGTCGAAGTAGATTCGTCAGTTTCACCGCCAACACTAGCGGGTCTCCATCAGGTCCCAGCTTCGTTGACCGGAACTGCTGCATTGCTAGCTGTCTGTCTGTTTCGCTGTCAAACTCGGACACTAGTCGTTCAACCAATTTCTTCCAAGACGCTGTGCCATTTGACCTGTCTACGCTGTCATATGCAGCCTTCGCTCGGCCTCTCAACAGCGTCCCCAGGACAACTGCCTTCGCCGCCTGCTCCTTGACACCCACCAGCTCAGCAACGGCCTCGAAGTCACGTAAGAAGCTCCGTATGTCTCCTTCTTCAAACGCAGCTGGCCACGGGATCTTCATTTTTTGGAGGCAGCGACACCAAATGTAACAACAGAAGACAAGGGCTGGCAACAGATCCTTTTATTACGAAAATCAACACATATTTATATATATTTTATGTACATTAATAAGGCTTATGCAAGCAGAAAAAGGCAGTCTTATGATTGGTTGCTTTCGATATTTCTCGGAAAGTAGAGCCATCTATCTGCGAATCATATTTGTCCACGTTTAAGTTTGCTGTGATTGGTTGTTGAAACAGCCTTGTTCATATTTTCTCACGGCCCATATTAGTGACCTAGACATTAACGTAGATTAGTGTCAACCAATCGGCTAGCAGCCTGCTCTCACCACACCAGCACCAACAGCAGTCAGTGGACGCCAATGCTCCAAAGAATAGAGAAATTATAAATGCGATCAAGCTTTTGAGATCTGGCGAAATTCCTCCACCCCGAAGCAACGGAAGCTGACTCAGACACTGCAACAGATGTGTTTGCACCATTATTGCAGAAGGTTTGTAAAGATGCGAAGGTACCTACCGATGAAATATTCTTCTGAAGAATTTAGGTCCCGGTAACAGCCAACTTATGATTATATTTATCTTAAGAGGCATGTTAATTCTGTTATTGCCTTGGGTGCATAGTTAGGGAAAGGATCAAACAGGAAAGTGAGTTTCAGTGCAGAAGCCATAGTGCAGTATTTTAAACATTTCAGGTGGGCTAATACGGTATCCGTTCCACCAATCACAAAAAAGATCCTCGGAAATTCAATTCAAATGTTTCGACAATTTCAGCGACTACAACTCATCACTTTTTCACCAAGCCAATCAGGTCATCAATGACGCTTGAAAACTCTGTGGATTCAATAATATTACTCGTAGATCTAATCTCATGATGGTGGATTGTTCATTCAACTGGTCACTAGGCTTGTTGGAGCCTAGCTGTGAGCAATGATGATCACTTTGCCTAAAATCAGACACCAGTGTTTCAACCGTGACGTCAAATGCTTGCAAGCAATTATGATGTACAGGTGAAAGTAATTAGACGAAGCGGAATAGTCCGTTTCACATAATAATCTCTGATGTTACTCCTTCTCTTTTCTCAATTGCTGGTTATGTTAACCGGTAACTAGTCATTTTTTGACAGATAAAGTATGTGAGAAACAATTGATTTCAGTCAAAGTTGTTAGCACAATACTACCTGATCGTCTGGTGAAATTTTCCTCCAGATGGCTGAATACAGCCGACACACACCTGATATCTATGGTCGGCCTGTGAATTTTGGGCTACCGATATCCACGCTGAAAATTCCATACTTGTACCAAAAATACGGTGTGGGATCAAGCTGTAATCAAAAAATAAAATAAAATAAAAAAAATATTAGGATGACGCTGATTCATTGAATCAAACTGCAAAAGCAATACAGGAAATAATAGCTCAACTAGTTTTATTCATTATTCGTGTCTTTTTGTTGAATCATACAAGTCGACCGTGGGGATGTAATGTGTAACTCACGACCCTGCTGATATCGCGTTAAGACATTGTCACTCCACAGTACATTTGTGAGGCTTACAATCTGACTGAGTGAGATAAGACACAGTCACAATGACAATGTGAGCGAAGAAATAATGTATGTACTTATTTTTTTAGTATCAGCCGCCATGCGCTTATGTTAACAGCAGCTTACAAAAATATTTCTGGTTCTACTTCAGTACGCTGCCGCCTGTGAACAATACTAACTGTATTAAAACTGTCTACCTTCCCACAAATATCCATTTTGCAAAAATATTAGAAAATTCAATTTCAATTTAATATTGGGCATTCTCAAAACTGTGTTTCCCTAAAATCGACTGTTTTATTCAATCACTCTACTTCATTATTTCCAAATCTGACATTTTCAAACATGAACGTATTTTATACTACTTATATAAGTGATATAAGCGACCATGCATTTGATTGAAAAATCGGCAATCACCAATCACATTTTACTATCGGTGTCTTCACTCACCAGTTAGCATATTATTTCGCGTATATCCTTCTGGTCATTTGATGTAATCGCGCATCAAAAGAAAAACAAACACACTGTCATCAATCACTCAGCATGAATGACTTGGGAAATACATTCACTGCGATGTAAATAACATCATTATCTGACCTACTTGTATATTTAGATTTGCTTTCATTTCAGAATCATGCTGACTGATCTTGGTCAACATGCAGGAGACTGGACTGTGAATAGACTCATGAATAAATGTTTTCATGCATGTTACAATTTCACACTTCATGCGAACTCTTGTTATGAAGAGACCTTGAAGTTGTTACGTGTAGTTTTGATAGTATATTGAACTTATTCGACAGAGGGTAATAAAATTTACAGCTACCGGTACTACTTCCTCTTTCATTTCACTTATTTTGTGTGTTAGATTTGAACAGAAATGATCATCGAGTGTAGACGCTTGAAAAACTGAAGTTCCCTTGGAGTGTTATTTCATGGTTATTGTTAGCCGTTCGCCAGTGCTAACATATGACATCATAATTGATTGAGCAGGCATTGGAAACGACTGTCATTTAGTCACTCTGACTGTATCAAATGATCTGTGGAATGTAACTTATTCCAAATGTGAAGTCAGTCAGTTCATCCACACGGGTCAGAAACTTGCACTGCGTGTCACGAAGACGATTTCCAACAAATCACAAATCTTTATCAACAACTGCCTTATTCGGCTCAAATTTGAAGACTAAATGGCCGGTCAGAGTTGATTAATAACAAGAAACTCTGCAGTTGAACACACCAACCGAGCAAGAGCCGACTGCTCAATATATATTTACGTGAAAGTGGAAACGGATTCGGTCTACACTGAGGAGATTGTCGAATGACATCATGAGTCCAAAATGAAAACGATGATTGCGTAGTCCAATAGTGACATAGAGGGGAAAAGAGATTATACGCATTCATGAACTCACTTCATTACCACAGTAGAAATTATAGGATAAAGTAGAGATGTGCTGTTGGAGCCCTATGTTCCACTCTGGACCAAATGGAACAATAATAATATTGAATGAAACGATGAAGTGAAATGGCTCCATGTTATTCTTCACCAAAGTTTCTTCCCTCTTGAAATCTATAAAGCGGAATCCGTGTATGTAGTTTGTTAGATGAATCATTATTTCTACAAGGAACGAATTAGCTACATTTACCAATCATATTTCACCAAAAAATATCTGTCATTATTATGATTATTAGTTATATTATTGTTATTCTTATTACTTTTATTGTAAAGCTCATGATTTATTGTTCCTTCTGAGCATGAATCACAACAAAATATTATTTACACAGTACATTATAAGAAATATAAAGTAATGCCTTATAAAGTTAAGGCACATAAATCATATGTGTATGGATATGTATATATGACACAATTAATATATATCTTATTTGATTGTGGATATTGGTGGCTCTTTTTCAAGTGAATGTGAAGGGATAGTTAGTGCGTTCAACTCCCCCCAACAACTTAGTAGGATAATTTGTCTATACGTGGGATTTTACTGATAGTCACAGCCATTAACCAACACCAGCAAAAGAGATATCCTTATAAATTATTTAAAACAATCCCAATGTATTTAAGAAAAAATCAAAATGAGATTTTTCTAAACATTTTTCTGTTTAAGCTATCACAGCTTCAGAATATGAAGCTTGCTACATATAGGGAAAGCAGTAGATAGGTGAAGGTCAGACTGGATGAATTTGAACTGTGCAAGAAAAGTCCACCTAGAAATGAAGTAGAATTAAAAAAGTCTTGAAAAAAAGATGAGCTATAAACAATGGAAATCAGACTGACTTCGTTAATGTCGAAATTCTCGGAAGAAACTTTCAATCACATAAAGAAAGGTTGACTTCTGAAGCTTTGCATATTTTTTCAACCACATCCAATGCAGTAAACAGGAGAGAACGGATAGACCTATCACCTATATGGCAGACTTTAATGGAACAAAAATAGATGAGAGATATATATATACGATCCTGTATTATGATCACTGTGAAATATTATCATATTTTGAGATGTTCTCCTCATAACAAACAATATGCACAAACACTCATATAGACAAATACGCATATTTGACAAATTTGATACAGTAAGAACAGACGACATCTTGAAGAGACAGCTTCTGTACCAAAGAAAGCTATCTTTATTAACCTACCATTCACGGGGATCAAATTATGCAGTTGACAGCTCAAAGAATTCAGTCAGCCATCAAGCGCACATTCTACGTCGCATCCCTTTCCCTCACATGCCGAACATTTTCGATCCTTGTACATACGATTAAAGGACGAAATTCTGTAAACTCTACTTCGAATTGTATCTACAAGTTCACCTGTAGTTACGGTGACACCTTTATAGGTAGAATTAATAGAATGTTCCAATGTCGCCAAAAAGAACGTCTTTCAAAATGGTTATTAAAAAGCATTGAAAATCTCAATGCCGTTAATCTGAATGGAAATTGAGCATTATCCATTCCAAAGCACCTATTAATGTCAGGCCACAAAATCAACATTAGCGACTGCTTCTCAATTATTTCACATGACTCTAACTCAAGGTTATTGAAGGTGATGGAGACACTTTGGATTAATCACATGTATCCTAAACTATGTGTACAAAATCAGTAGACTTCAACATTCGCCTACCATGCACTGCTTGACCTATTGAAATATGATTGGTCATTAGTGTGTACTTTTGTTTTATATGAGCTCGAATAGCTCAGTGGTAACGTCTCTGGCTGCAGTCAGCTTTGGGTGACGTGGGTTCGAATCTCAGAAGGGACATGAGTTCCTTCAATGTGGTTGGAGATACGCCTTGCTGGCTGGTGAGTGCCAGCTAGCACGAAACCTAAGTGCAGGGCTTCCTGCTGATAGCCTCCAACCACCTAGTACCAGAGTTATAGGCATCGATGGCACAGAGGTTAGGACGCTCGCCGACCATTCACATGGTCCGGGGTTCGATCCCCGGCCACCGACGCACTCCTTTACTTCGCTCAGGGAGAAATAATACTGGTAAAGGAGAAAGGTTAAGCATGAGGCTAGCAACCTCATCCTGTACAAATAAACACTGCTACAGAAACTTCAAGCCTTCTAGCTTGAAGCCCTATGTTCCACTGGGAACGTGAAGGAAAAATTATAATAAATTATTATTATCTGTTTTATATAATTGAGTAATTGTCGTTCATTTTATTTTATTATTATCGTGAACCATGTTAGAAGTAAAGCGATTGTAAAGGAACTGCGAAATGACTAAATCATCTCGCGAGATTTGTCTTCTAAATACCTTATTCAAATTTATTAAAAGGACTAATTGTTTGACTGTTTACATTTTTCTGTTGGTACGAAAGATTACCGACAAGCGAATTCCAAGGAAATAACTTTAATTTATGTAATTTTTGACTATATATCCTGATAGTAAATAAAATACAAATATTTCTGCTGAAGAAGCTCTGGAAGCTTACGTAGCGAAACGTACAGAAAAATTTTATCTTGGCTTTCTTTTTAAACACGTTGGGATTTTTTTAAATAATTTGTAATGATTCAATTTGACTGGATGCTCAAATTATTCCATGGAAATTCTGAACACCTACGGTCTGAAAACTTATAACGAAAAAGCATCCTGTTAACCATATTAAGTCATCTTCAAAATGTCCTTATGAGGCGTCGACTATCAACAAAGATCGAGCATTCAGATCCGGTTAAGTGACTATAGCTATACCACAAATTCGAAAAAGTTGGAATTCAGGGATCAAGGTTGTCATCATAGTCTGAAGCTTGTGGGTTGCACTCCAGAAGGAGTGGTTGGTGTTCACTGTTAGATAGTCCCAGACTAGGAAGAAACAGTTTATTGCTGTCTGATTTTCACTGATATCACTAAATGTGATGTTGTTTCTTAGTGAAATCTACATTGAATATATTAGTTCCAACAAATTGTCGGTAGTTCTTATCATTTTGTACTCCTTAATGTCACAAAAACAAAATAAGATTAGTTTTAACTACTAAAAGTAAGTAGGACATTTTTTCTTTTTCCCTCTTTCCCTGTAAAATGATTAATCTACTTACAAGTAGTATAAAAAGGTTTAATTGAAATTTCTTGTCGTGATATAACGACTGTGCTATATTGAATATGTATTTCATCCCACTTATTTTTCATTTTGTTGTCAACATATGGTCTATTAATATAGCCAAACCATAAGTTCATCTAGCATTCTGGTAATAAAATGTCAACTGTAATTATAAATAATCTTTTTGATAAATTCTCATAATTTTCGAGTATTGGTTTTGTAGGGATTTTGTTTGATTGCATGGTGGATTTAATCATGAGCTGACATCAGTTAGAGAACCACTGGAAAACCTGGGAGTACTGGACAGCTGTTTCGTCCTAGTTTGGGACTCTTCAGCAGTACGCACTCAAACTAGGACGAAACAGCTGTCCAGTACTCCCAGGTTTTCCAGTGGTTCTCTAACTGATGTCAGCTCATGATTAAATCCTCCATGAAATTCTCATAACATAAATAATGTGTTGGTTGGAGGAATTTGTGACAGGAATCGGATAAAACCCGCTTAAACCGCTTTAAACCAGAATGGACAATTTTAGTCATTAACCTTATAGCTTTAATTTAATTGGACAAATTTTGATGCCGAAACTCAGCCAACCAATCAGGTGAATTATTACCAGTTTATTGTATATTATTTATAGGATGTCAGTTCAGTGTTGTCTTCTCATTTTTTCCTTGGGCTTCGGGCAACAGAACGTATCTAATGGGGGATATCCATTTTCATTTCAGCATTGAATACAATTCATTGGTATATTGCGAAGGAAATAATAATGCTAAAAGAGAATGTTTAAAACATCTTCGAAGTATGAATATATTGTCACTACGGCCGTTCCCTTAATTTCCGAGTAGAACACAAGTTTTCAACAGCATATCTCCATTTCATCCTGCTTTCTTCAGTCATTTCTAGCTAGTTTCACGTTTTTCCTCACAAGCTCTCGTTCCTTCTCCGAGTTCCAGTTGAAATCATGGAGTGCAGTCTTCTAGTTCCTCCCTTTTCTTCAGCATATTTGTTGGACATTAGGTTCTTGGTTGGTTCGTTCCCCTACACAGTTCTATTTTGCAAAGCTTTTTTAACTACCTGGTCTTCAGTATACTGCGCAAGTCACCGGAAAGCTTCCGGTGACGCTGGTTTAAACTCTCTGAACTACTGAATTGATTATAGTGTTTAGAATTCGAATCTTATTCCTTTATGTTTTGTGTAGCAGACTAACACTGATTTCAGATTGCTGAAAGTCTGTCCTGTTTTTCCGATGCTTCTGTTTGACATCGTCTACAGTGCCACCTATAATCGAAGTGTGATACAGCCTAAACAAGTGAAAGAAGTGTCCTCCACCAAAATTCCCCGGTGGATCATGACTGATGCTTGTTGCCATTGTTGATTAGGTATCTTCTCGGTATTTACTTGAAGTCCTGCCTTCAATGTCTTCTCTGTCAGTTTGTTGGTTTTCTCTCGAAGGTATTCGAATGTTTGTAACATGAGACACAAATTATCCGGGAAATATGACTTTTCGAATTTTGAAAGCATACTAAAACTTAATAGATGAGTGAGTATCAAATTCCTCAATTTACATACTATGCAGTTAAGGCTAATAAAATTACTACAGTAACCTTTCAGAAACCAAAATGTATTCCGATCAGAATATCTGATCTTTCCTGATAACATTTTTTTTATTATAGCTTGATTCCACACCGAATTTTCGGTACAAGTATGGAACTTTCAGTAAGAAATATAGGTAGCCCAATTTTCCAGGCCGACCATTAATATCAAGTGTGCGTCGGCAGAGGATCGAACCCCGAACCATGTGCATGTTCGGCGAGAGTCCTCACCACTGTGCCATCTAAACATAAATGTTTTACTTGAATGGCCTTCATTTACTCATATCAATCAGTTAGCAGAATTAACCACAAATGATTGGGCACTAGTAACTAGTGTGACGTGTCTAGTTCTTTCTTTGGTACAGACTGAATTCTATCAGTCAGGTTTTGCAATGTGACCACCATTCTAGATAGCTCGCCATCACGGTGCACATTTATTTGATGATATTAGATAGTTGGAGGCAATCGGCAGGAAGCCTTGAACCTAGATTTCGTACTGGTTTGTACTCATCAGCAAGGCGTATCCTGCAGTCCTACAGGAGGTCAGTCGCGAGCCCGAATAGCTCAGTGATAAAGTCTCTGACTGCAGCACTGGGTAACGCGGGTTCGAATCTCAGAAGGGTCATGAGTTCTTTCAAGGTTGCAGATACGCCTTGCTGACACTGGTGACTGTCAACATGAAATAATACAAATTAAAAAAATTAAAAAAATGAAATGACAAAATCAACTCGAATGTGGTAAGCAATTTCATTATGTAAACACATGTCGCTTTTATAATTTTATACACTTATCAAACTTGGTTTTGTTATCTTTACCAAATGGTCAACTTGAAAAAGTGAAAATTACCTCATGCTGATGAATGATGATTAAGTTGTTGTATAAAAAGTGAGGTTTTTTTAATTCTGGTTTAATGATACTTTGATAAAGCTATTAACAACAGCATTAAATAGCGAAACGTCAGCAAAAACAGTGATATCGCTTTTCTCTTTTTCATTCATTGGGAAATCCAAGAAAACCTTTATTATGATGAATATCATACACCAAATGCTCAAATTTTTTTTCAAACTCTTAATAGTTAACTTGGTTTTAGACAAATATATTCAAAGATATGTGCTCCAACATCCGTTATGTTAGAAGATATCGGAATTATTTACCACTGCCAACATACACTCAAAATTAACTGACTTCACTAGTCATCATTTGTCATCACAATTCCAATGGAACCCAATTTGTAGTTAATGAATCAAGAATAAGTGAGGGAAGAGGTGACTAATCATTTGTCATTCTGATCTACTGAGAATGACTCATTTTCACGCTTATCAATAGTACTAATTAAATTTTTCAGTAATATAATAAATGTTTAGCATTATTTCACTTAAAGAATAACTGACCAGTTTACGAATATTCAGTTTACTGACCAAAAAGAGTGTAGTCACTGACCTCGTTAACTGACAGTAATACCTCTGATCTTAAGTAAACGCACTTTTAAATCCACTAAGTACTTTTGAATCCTTCAAAGGTTTAAAATACATGAAAATCGTAGAAGACTAATCAATAATCATTCCGCTACCGTAAAGTGTTCTTCCGTTTAGCGTTGTTACAATTATTATTACTACTGCTTAGAAGTTGACTTTGACAGGGAATAATGTAGTGAGACATGTTCACCTCTTCATTTGATTTGGAAGTCGTATCAGCCCTTAAAGACCGTTTGTTAACGAAATCTCAACATGCATACAAAGACCTCATGTGGCATTCCCCAAACTACCTCATCTCTGGTTTAGACCTTACATTCAGCTATCGAGTAAAGGACATGTTTACTGCTCAGGTGTTGGTTTTGTCCTCATTCACGACTGTGATACATGGCCACTGAAAGGGAAGTATATGACAAGATTAGTTATCTTCGATATTAGGACAAAAATTGGTCATTGTGGTAGAGCATAACTCCATTATGGATAAAATTTTATTTTGATACAGTAATATTTACTGATGACCACGTTTCGAGCACAAATTATGACTGCTCATAATCATATCAAGTTATTACTCACACAACTTTCTTGCTTCATTTGTATACACGTGTGGAATTGACTAGATATTTGAATAAAAAATCAATATAATATACACTCAGAAATAATATAAGTTATCAATCAAGTACAATAAGATGGGAAAAAGGATGTATTTATAGTCAAAATACGTAACTTGTTAGAATGTTATGATGTGCTTAAATTGAATTAGAATTTTGAGATTATTTATTATCCACCTCTTACTTGACTGGTGATAATCATAGCTTCCATATTTCTGGTATTTGCATTGAGTCATTTCTGTTGCATGTGTTGTGTTGGTTGTCGACTGGATGAACCAGGCAGGATTCAGTAATCAATCTCTCTCTCCACTTACATAGATTACTTCTTAGAATTTTAACCCTCTCCCACCACATTGTGCAGTTGTGCGAAAATGCATGTAGTGAAGTGTAGTGATGAGTTTTCTACTAAATTATTTATCTTCGTGGGGTGAATCCTTCTAACCTTAGCTAAGTTCTAATGTTCTGATAATCTGACTACTCCGAATCTACTAGTTGAACTGACCTATGTAGTTGACCTAAGTCACAGTCATTCCATGGTATTTTGTAAATTATATTATTTTGTCTAATTGAGTCAACTGGGTCCTTTGATCTACAGAGCTTGTCCTACCTGAGTGAGTTTGTAGGTTTGAATGCCACCCTGATTCCTGCTTTATTAGGAATCTTACGTAGGGTCTCAGATTTCCCTTCCTTATATGGTATAACAGTAGATGTCTTATATTCTCTCTTATTTATGTTATGATTACTAGTTTCCCAATTATTTTTATTTTGTTTTTGGCCTTTACTGATCTTTCCAATGAATTATGTAGGATGGTTATTTGATAGCAACGCTTCTTCAATCTCTTTTATTTCATCATTTAGGTCTTTTCTTGTGCTACTTAGTGCTACTGCTCGGTTTGTTAGACAATTAACTAAGCCTGCCTTAACTGTTAACCGATGAGATGAATTAAAGTCTAAATATCTATTGGAATGAGTTGGTTTTTGTACACACTAGTGTGCAGTTTACCTTCTTCTCTTCGTTTTATCTTACAATCTAACAAAGCCAATGCTCCTATTTCATTTTCTGATGCAAATGTAATTTTTATTTCCTCCACTAGTGATTTTATGCGTGTCAAGAAGCTAGAGATATGTTCTGCTTTTAACACTGCAAAAGTGTCATTCACATATCTCCACCATATTATCTTTGGAGTAGGATTAAATGTATTAAGAGTAATAATTTGCCAGCTGTCCATAAATATGCCTGCTACGATAGGGGATATTGGTGATCCATCGGATTGCTACACCTTCTGTTTGTCTATATATTTTACCTTGGAATTTAAAGATAGTACATATGAGGCATAGCTGAATTCCTAAAATAATTTTGTCCTATGACTAAGTTCGGGATCATAAATCAATTCTCTTTTAACTGCTTCCAAGGCCATATTGAATGTAAAGATTAGTTATATCAAAACTAACCATTTTTTTTTTCATTATTCTCTAACTAAATGTCATTTAGTTTCCTTTTCATTTCAAATGAATTAGTTAGCCTAGAATTTTAAGGATTTCTAATGGGACATAGTATTAGAACTAAGTGCTTTGATAATTCATATGTAGGGGTACTTCTGAAATCTACTGTTGATCTTATGGCGTAACCTGGTTTTTGTATTTTTATACTAACATATATTCTACTAGCGTTATCTTCGACTACATGCGTCTACGTTCTGTCTCCCATGTTAAATAATATAATATATTAAGTCGGTCGATGAGGTTGTAGAGATGAATCGAGTGATATGGCTAGGACATGTATTGCGCATTCCAAGCCACCGCATTCCTTGATGAGCAATGCTGGAGAATATCGTATTGGGCTGAGAAAGCCTTTGTGATAGCCATATCAAAACCTGGTTTCCGTGTATGAAATGTCTGATGGTTGGTCTTGGCTACTTAGGGAAGTGCAGGCTGCCTGGCTGGGGTGATAGGGATGCAGAGAAGAAATGGCCGAAGACTGCTGATGATATGGCTCAAAAACGTTCTCAGTATCGCGTGTGCATTCATAATATGTGATCTTCCAAACCTTCTAAGTCGTCATGTTTTCCATGTTACTGTTCATTACAGTGCTTTTGAATTTTTGATGCACTTTTTACCCACCTTTCAGTGGAGACTGACAATTTGAACTGTGGCACTTCTCTGCAAAGTTCTATGTTGAAATTCATTCAGTTGTCGGTTCATAAAGTAGTCTATCTTGAAATCATTTAAACCCTCTACTAACCCAAGCTGAAAACAACTTTGACTTGGTGTTCAGTTGGTAGGATAACATTCAAATGATTAATAGGTTATTTGTGGCGATAGAAAAATGGTTGGAGGAAATATCTCTGTACAATCATTATTCATATTAATAACACAACTCATAGAATTGAAGATGATTACTTATCATCATCACTAGTATATGACGTTAGTCTCGTGACTTCTTCCTCTTTTTTATTCTTATTCGGTTCACTGAACCGCCCATTATTCTCTTGTGATCTATGCATTAAATTTAATAGAATGATTTAGTACTTATATGCTGCTACTGGTAATAATAAAAATAATGAGAATATTATAAGTAATGATAAGTAATGCTAAATTTAGGATGAATTAACAGCGATGACGTAAATAAAAGAGGAACAAGAAGAACTAAATGTATCCATATTTGTATAAATTAGTAAGTAAAAGGCGGAGCTAGCGGATTTCACAAATGTTGATACATGATGAAGTAAAGATCATGCAGAAAAAATGTGTGTGCGAAATTCCCGCAGTGTGCCAAAATGTGCTTACAAACTAGTTTGTTCAAAAGATGAATCATACAGTCAGTGAAACAGTATTATTTACTAGATGATGATTGGAAAAAATCTACCTATTTACTCAATCATATAATCATTTAGAATCAAACGATTTTGGAAGTTGAGTTTTAAAGTTTTCTTTGTTCTCTCCTATTTGTCGTCGTTGGTGTGGTAGGATCTCCCAGATATCCGACTGGACAAGTGTTGAATCATTCCTATTACACGTATTTCCAGGTGATTCGATAAACAAAGCTTCTGTCATCAATCTCTCCCTCCACCCTGCCACAACATTAGATTTTAAAACTGTCATTTTATCCCATCCAGCCTATTGTATGGTTGTGTGTAATTGCATGTAGTGACTGGTGTAGCTGAAATATTCTCTAGATTTCTTATCTTATTCGGGTCAAACAATCTAGATTTCGCTAAGTTTTTATGCTCCACTTGTCTCACTGCACCTGTTCTACTACGTTCGCCTATGTATTTAACCTGACAATCATTTCAACAGGGAATTAGATAAACCAAATTGTTTTGTTTTAAAGGCTCCACAGGATCCTTCAGCCGACAAAGTTTGTTTCTAATTGAGTTTGTCGGCGGTTTGAGTGCCACTTTTATTACTGCTTGACTTGTTAAGAATTCTGCGTAAGGTTTCCGAGGTTCCTTCTTTGTATGGAAGTACTACTGATGATTTAAATTCCTTATTATTGGTACTGTCACTATTCTGTGCATGCAAACATGCCTGGAAAGGTTCCTCGCTGAAATGATCTCTTCTTAGTACCACTTGTTCGGTGATGACGATTGATACCGTGGCGTGTGCTATTGACAGAATTTATCAGTAGTATACAAGGAGACGTTCATCAGCATAAAAATAATCAAATAGCGGAGTGATACGTACTCAACAGACTTGATGTCACAGACAACTAATAATCCAGTGCATGCAGCAGTACATGGGGAAGACGAGTAGAAGACAAAGAAACGCAATAAGAAGAGCAGAAGTGGCACATCACAGAAGATCTGTGCAACTGATAATTTGCAAATAAGGTATACATAGCTTCCCTATTTCGAGATATCAAATTCTAAATAAACATTCCTATACCAAGTCTGTTGTCTTCGACAGTTACAATGGTACAACTTAACACAAAAGATTTATTCTACTTTAAACTCATAAACTAAGTCTGAGTTCCTCACTTCCAGGCCATTAAGACGATTGGTGGTGTTAAAATATGATATCACTTCATACTCGTCAGATTTTAAAAATCAAGCACTCATCAACATGTAATGACATCAAAATACAAACTAAACAAAATACCTTAGAAGCAAACTTCGATTTTATTCGACTTATGATAACGAGTAAGTTTGTTATTTCATCCTACTCCTGACTTAACATGTGAATTTATCTACATCCCACCTTGGGATGGTATTCACATTGACGCTCACACTTAGAATCCATCAAAATTCATTCTAAGATACCCTATACCAACGGTGACCAATCACTTCTTTCTACTAATCAATAACTTTGAAACACATTTTAAAATTATGAGAGATTTCTTACACATTCATAAGACATATGTAGCGAAATAAAGTAATTCCAATGGGAATTCCTACGATACGGATCACTTTCTGTTCTGGGAAACCAAAGAAATAAGTTTCACAGCCTGCTGAGTAAAGTTCAACTCGACTTTTAAGAAAATTGACATCATATATTGCTGAGTAATAATAAAATATCTATGAAGAGTTCGATTTTTCAGAAAGTTTTATTAGTGAATGGCTTGATCTTGAGGTAACATAAGTTAGACAACTACTAGAAGGCACAAGGGAGTACTGGGCAGGTATCTCATCCTAGTTGAGGATTCTTTAGGAGAACGCATCCACTGGGATTCGAACACAGGGTCTTCCACCCACAAAGCTCACTCGTAGAACATTCAACCACTTGCATCTCGTTCACTGCCCCATGAATTCCACAGACACAATAATACATCTAACAAATAAAGTAATGTGCAATTGCCTTTCCCACATTCTGGTGCATCATCACATCAATCAATGAGCATGAAATGCATGAACTGTTGTAATTAGTGAGTGAGGACTCTGTAACAAAAGTATTGTGCATAACGTGATTTACGAGTGATGATATTTGAATGATATGCTTGGTCGCTTAATTCACTTATATAAGTAGTATAGTGCGTGTTGGTTGGCGATACAGTCACATTGGATTATATTGTAGTTAAGAAGGTGAAATACAACACTTTGTAATAGCGTTCTACTAAGAATGACGAATTTCACATTGTATTCGTCTTTCTTTGTAATTTTCCATCATATATCCTTTCCACACGATTGACTGACTGCAATTCTATCCGGCTCAACTACTTCACGCAAGCATTCGGTTCATCTTCACATTATATTTTCCATTTTGACATCATACCAAACCCATGTTTGTCGCTGATCGTTTAGATTGCATTCGATGAATGGAACATTGTGCGGTGTCACCCGATGATCTTCACTGTGTATATCCAGTCAACCTTCATTTCCTACTCAATATTCGTCAGGGGGAGAATAGGTTGTTGTCTGGCTCTATTTCACGTCTCTCCCTTCCTCCCTCCACCTCAACTGATACCGGTTTAGTCGTTTGGAATAACATTTCATCAGATCACCGGGTGTTAAAAATTGTACTAATCATTCAGCCTGAAATCAATTGCTTCTCACATACTTCATCTGTCAATAAGTGACTAGTAACAAGCTCCGATCAACAGAAATTGAGAATAGAGAAGGAGTAACATCAGAGATTATTACCTGACACCAAGTACGTGTTGGTCGAAGTGAATTACAAATTCCATTCATACTATTTCACTCGGTATAATTGATTTCAGCTGTATATCATATCTGATTACAAGAATTTCGCGTCACGGTTGAAACACCTGGGACTGATTTTAGTCAAAGTGGTCACTATTGCTACTGGCTAGGCCTCACCATGCCTAATGACCAGTTGAATGAACAATCTAACATCATGAGAGTAAACCTACGAGCAACATTGGGGAATGCACACAAACGACACAGTCTTTTCACACAATATTTTTTATAGGCATCACTGATGACCTGATTAGCTTGGTGGCAAAGTCGACCACCGTCCTTATTCAATCACCTGAGAAGTCAAACATTCTGCATCATTGATTCTGCACTGAAACCCACATTCCTGTTTAAAACTTTCTCTAGCTATACATCCAAGGAAATAACAGAATTAACATGCTCCTTAATAAAAATATTAATATCAGCTGGCTGTTACTAGGATCTGAATTCATCAGAAGGATATTTCATCGATATTGAGTGCCTCCTGAGAAGTATGCAAACTCCAACGTGATGCAGAATTCATTTCAACACCAGGAACTCTTGCATTGAGTGTAGTTCACACGACAAGCTTAGAATGACTAGTTCTCCTCATGTGATTCCTGGATAGAATTTATCGTGAAACAACATCAGTAGGAGAATTCTTGAAAACCAGTCACCATCGAAGAGTTAGTTAACTCATCCTTCTTCCTCTTCTTCTTCTTCTTCTTCTTCAGAGATCTCTCCACAGTACGGTGACTTCATACAAAAAGCTTTCGAGGCGAGATTTCAAGTCACAAACTAGAATGAAACAGCTCTACAGTGATCACTTGTATTCGATGATCCATTCACCAGCCATGTTTCGTGATGAAATCGAAGTTGGGAGAAAATAGCGTGCGTTCGAGTCGACATTTGAGAGAGATAACCAATGTTATTAGTATGCATTCCTTTTGTTCAGAGTGGTGTATACCCATTCCAGACGAAATGGAATATGATAGGATAGATCTTATCATGCTGACCTGTGTCCACGAGTCCTGACAAGCGCGTTTTCTTTTCAAATGACCTGCCTGATTTTATTCATCAGACACATCTGACATGTGGATTCCCATCGATTCTTCTCGCCGCTGTTTACTTCTTATTTGACTATACCACGTACCGTTTCTCGCCATCTGTCTCTTTGTCTATCCTAAATCAATCTTCATTTCCTTCCAATCTTTCGTTGGATAGTGTGTTCTACGCCTGTTATTTGTTCTGGAATGTCTCCTTCTTTCTTACCTTTCATTAGAACAAATCTGACTTTTAGTTTCGAACCCTACGACGTTGTTCTGAAGCTTTTATTTTTAGTGAATTCGATATGTCTCTGCATCGCATAGAACGTCATTGTTGAGCATCTTTCCATACCATTTCAATGAGTTGACTGCTGTATTCTTTCACATATATTTCATAGTGATGATCTGTGTCCTGATTTCAGGATCCTCCGTGTGTTATCATCAACCTAGACTACTGTGTTTGAAACGATGATTTCCTGTTTAGGTAGGTGGATTTAAGATGGTTCTGAGGAGTTAGTTCCCATTATTATGAATTTGTTTATCTCGTTGCTTCGACCATTGCCATGAATAACATCATCATATTAACTCCTTACGTTACTTCGATTACACCGGTGAGCAGTAGGCCACGATGTGCTCGGTATTTGTCCTCCTCAAACCAGTAATGAATCAGACTTGTGAAAATTTATGGTGACGCACTCCACATTGTTGAAATAGCTGTCAAATGCTTTCTCCATCACGAAATATATGACGCTGAGACATATGTTACTGCAGACGACTAAAACGGCATCGGTTGAGGTGGAGGGAGGAAGGGAGAGACGTGAAATAGAGCCAGACAACAACCTGTTGTCAGACTAACGAATATTGAGTAGGAAATGAAGGTTGACTGGATATACACAGTGACACCACACACCGTTCCACTCCTCGAATGCATCCTGAACGATCAGCGAAAAACATGGGTTTGGTATGATGACAAAATGGAAAATAATATGTGAAGATGAACCGAAAGCTCGCGTGAAGTAGTGACGCCGGATAGAAGTGCAGGCAGTTAAATTATATGTTCAAAAGTTGATCAGTGTTCCGCTTGAGGAGGCAAGCAATGAATGTATTCTATTATTGGTGATGATGATAAACATTTGAAGTCTGATTGTTATGGACTACAATTCCATTGCATAGTTGAAAGTTTCAGAGAATGAGAGCTGACGAGTTAGTCGTAAAACAGACTTACACTACACATTTTTGTTCTGCTTATCAATCATCAGAATCACGACGTGAGAAAATTGAGAGACATTCACTCAGTGATACAAACAAATGAAAATCATGAGTGAGATCACACACACTGATGTCTGATTAATATGGATACACTTTAACTTGAGAGAACTTATTAATATATATGGAGTGGTTACTGCGTGTCTCATCATCTCTTCACTAGAGTAGGTACCAGAGGACCAAGTTTATCCAATGTCACAATAGTGTGGCTAGTTGACGTCTTGCCTACAGCAAGTCGTCTATGCATGGTGATTGTTTTGTACAAAGTGAGATTACCTATCTCATTGTAGGCAAGAAAGTGGGAAACCACCGAATAATCTATTTTGTTAGTTTTGAGCCACCATGGACATAATTGCATGGTGGCTTGCAAAAAGTGCAATAATATTCCTGTAGATATGGATTGACGAAGGAAACAGTCATTACCCGTAATAAAATCAACTACCATACCACAAATAGCCATTTTGCAAAAATGATAGAAAATTATGAGAAAATAAGCTTACAACATGAAATTCGTCATTACTGGAAGAATGCTCTCACAAAATCTAGTATTTCACCTTTGTTGCTACAATATATACCGATCTGACTATATCACACACGCACACGCGCTATACTACTTACATAAGTGAATTAAGCGACCAAGCATATCATTCAAATATCATCACTCGTAAATCACGTTATGCACTATACTTTTGTTACAGAGTCCTCACTCACCAATTACAACAGTTCATGCATTTCATGCTCATTGATTGATGTGATGATGCACCAGAATTTAGGAAAGGCAACTACATATTACATAGAGGATTTAATCATGAGCTGACATCAGTTAGAGAACCATTGGAAAACCTGGGAGTACTGGACAGCTGTTTCGTCCTAGTTTGAGACTCTTCATCAGTACGCACCCACCGGGATTCGAACCCAGGACCTTCTGGTTACAAGGCGAGCTCGTAGACCATTGAGCCACTGGTGTCAGCTCATGATGAAATCGTCCATGCAATCAAACAAAATCCCTACCAAACCAATACTTGAAAATCAATCTGATGCTCATTAGTGACTGGCCCTATTCAGGCAGTTAACCTGAGGTTCTAGTGGGAAGCCGTGACCAGTAGGGTACAGCAGGTTGAAGATAAGGCAGTAACTCATCGAAGAAGACATTGCGAATTGGTCGCGCTATGTCGTGAACTGGCAGAAGTTAGAATCCAAGGACCATTGATTCGGGTCCCAGTGGCTCAATGGTCTACGAGCTCGCCTTGTAACCAGAAGGTCCTGGGTTCGAATCCCGGTGGGTGCGTACTGATGAAGAGTCTCAAACTAGGACGAAACAGCTGTCCAGTACTCCCAGGTTTTCCAATGGTTCTCTAACTGATGTCAGCTCATGATTAAATCCTCTATGTAATATGTAGTTGCCTTTCCTAAATTCTGGTGCATCATCACATCAATCAATGAGCATGAAATGCATGAACTGTTGTAATTGGTGAGTGAGGACTCTGTAACAAAAGTATTGTGCATAACGTGATTTACGAGTGATGATATTTGAATGATATGCTTGGTCGCTTAATTCACTTATATAAGTAGTATAGTACGTGTTGGTTGGCGAAACAGTCACATTGGATTATATTGTAGTTAAGAAGGTGAAATACAACACTTTGTTACATCGTTCTACTAAAAATGACGAATTTCACATTGAAATCGTGTTTCCTCGTAATTGTCTATCATTTTCGCAAAATGGATACTTGTGGTTTGGTAGTTGGTTTTAGTACAGGTAATGACTGCTTCATTCGGTCAGGCGCCTCGAGTATCCTTCGTTTAATTTTTGTAAGCCGTCATGCAATTATGTTCACGGTGGCTCAAAACTAACAAAATAGATTATTCGGTGGTTTCCCACTTACTTGCCTACAATGAGGTAGATAATCTCACTTTTTACAAACCAATCAGCATATATGGACAACTTTCTGTAAACAAGGCTTCAACTAGCCACACTATTGTTGACATTAAATAAACCTGGTCCTCTCGTATCTGCCCTCGTGAACAGATGGGTCACTTAGTGAACACCCAATAATTTTTTAGTCAGTTTCACTCAGGAAATGTGTGGCCTAAGAAGTCAGACTTCTGTGTGTCTGATCTCACTCATGATTTTCATTTGTTTGTACCAAATTTTGGTTTGAGAGAGATAACCAATGTTATTAGTATTCATTACTTTTCTTCCGAGTGGTGTATACCCATTCCAGATGAAATGGAGTATGATAGAGTTAGAACATACTCCGTATGCGGGTAACAGAAGAAGCCTAGTTAACCAACAAATTACGTAAATGTGATTGTGGAATAGCATGAAGAAAGCATTCAGAAATAATTTGAAGCTAAGTGAGTTAATCTATGTGTAAAACTTGAGCACTTTGTTAGCATATAATACCGTATTAGTTTGTTTAATAGATGTATCACACAGTCAGTGAAACAATATTATTTACCAGATGACACAGTTTCGAACAAATTTCATTCTTCATAATCACATCAATTATAAGTACACGATTTTGGAACTTGAGTTTTAAGGTTTTCTTTGTTCTCTCCTATTTGTCGTCGACGGGGTAGTAGGATTTTCCAGATATCTTCATGTTTGATCAGGATCTCGCCTTCCCACCAACTAATCGCAAATCCCAGTCCCGGTATGCGCGTAATTTTGAAGAGTCTCAGACTTGGACGAAAGCAGCTATGCAGTACCCTTTAACAGAATAAAACTCTTTAACTCATATATATATATATATGTATAGTGAAAGCCGCTTACATGAAATTTATCAACCCTTTTCAAAATGAAATTTTCTGTTCCAAATACATTGGCATTTTTGCGATATTTTTAAAAAACCCATAAATCTTTCTAGGGCATCTTAATTTCAAAAAGCCGAAATTCTTTCCATTTGTCTTTCTTCATTTTATATCCATCTTTCTCCCTATCTCCCTCTCACTCTCACTCCTATTCCCACTTAATCCTTCTATAGTGGCAGAAGAGAACTGGTTACGGAATTATTCGCTTGCACCTCGATATACAGACATGCACAAAACCACGTCATCTAAATAAGTCAATCACAGGTATCTTCGGTGTTATGCTACTTTTGTCACCCGTATTATTGCTATGATCTTAGTCACCAATTTGTCATAGACCTGTTCTAATTTTGTTGACAGCTGATATGACCTAGTTGGCTGACGCAAAGAACAACTCATCTGGTAATGCTAGATACACCTATTCGTCCATGGTGCCTTGCGCTTCACTGAGCCACGTAAATATCAAAAGACAAAGACTGGCCTGTGACTTTTAAGATACAATTTTATTAAGAAAAACACGTCATACTTATTTCACATGCAACGTTGATTAAATCCATCTCTCTCCCTGTTATATACATATTTATATCTACATCTATATGCTACTTATAAGTCGATTTCAGTAGTACACGTCACCCTTACTTCATCAGAGACATAAACAAAAACACAGACACACTCATACACGCTCACACACACACACATATTACAGACTGTCTACAGACGTTATCGGTTTATACTTTTGTTTCACCCTCTCCACTCTGCTTTCAGTCTACAACTTCTCTTTAGCTTCCTTCATCACAAAATTCCTCTATACAGACTGATATACTTTTCAGCGTTTCTCCTGTCAATGGAAACAAAAACAAAAAACAGGCGAATAAATAAATAAACAAATAAATAACACAGATTATCATGATATGCACTTTTAGAAAAGTGCATTTATACCTTTGATTTTATTATTAATGTTATTATTATTATGATAACTACTGATAGAAATGACAGTATTCCCCTAAAAATAAACATTAAGGATAATTATTTTAACTGTGTGCATACACTTTTATAATTTCGCCTTGACCTTTCGACCTTCTTTTTTGGAATAAGAAAATTGCATAGCAGTTAATTATGTGATCAAGGTATCCTGCATTCTATGAATAAGTTCTTCTTCTATGTCACAATTCGTAGAATTCTTGAAGACTGTCAGTCAGTAGGGTGAGTGGTGTCCCAGTGGACTACATAGTTAACATCATTGTCGATAGGCACTTGACTTCGTGCAATAAATTTGCTAAAGAGCTATTTTCTGACTTGGAACATCTGCTTTATCCTGAGCTTTCACCTTGCATCTCCTCAGGTAGAACAAGAAGTAACTTCAGAAAACTGTATTCTCGCACGTCTAAGTATAAAAATTCTATGATACCATACTTGTCACGTATTTTATGTGATGAAAATAGCGTCAGACAAGAAATAACTAACCTTTCTCCCTCATCTAGTCAATAAACAATTTCCTCCATCCATCCATCCTTATATACATACAAGTTTTACTTTTATTATTTCTAATATATTTATGGTCCTGTTAATTCTTTGTTTTACTCTCATAATTGCAAACACCAACTTATCTCCATGACTTCTGTAATCTTTGTTTTTCCCCTCACCATATCATGTAAAGAGAACATTATATCCAATTCTTTTTAAACATGCTACGATTTCTATACCGCATCGACAATACCGAAACGAGCCCATGGTAATTTTCACTTGTATTATTATTATTATTGCCTTAGCTGTTATCATTATTATTATTTCCAATTAATAGGCTGCATGTTTTTGACACTACCTCTATTGTAAATGTGGAAAATTTTCAGTGTGAATAATTTTTATATATAATTTGAGGAAATTAGATGCAATATTGTGATTAATTCTGAAAATTCCATTCTGTATCACAAGTACTGTTTTTGGAATAAAGTAAATCATTATTATTATTATTATATTATTATTATTATTATCATTATTATTATTATTATTATTCCAAATTTCTGATGTTTGAAAGTGATGGTAAGTTATAAGAAGCGTTGTTCATTGGAAGCTGAATTCAACACATCTGTTACCCTGGTTTCATTTGATTTTATGAAGACAATATATTCTCTCTTGCTAATAAGCGATTCTACCAACAAATTTCCAGATGGAATCGACTTACTCTGGGGAGGTCTTTAAGTGATGGCATACACCACCAGACCAATCGCCGATTAGGACTCTAATGGGATATGACTGAGTTTGGGATTGAGTCCTATGCGTGGTGCTATAGAAATTCGTGTTAAAAAGGTATGAGAGATAAGCATACTGTGCATGTGTATGTTGCTAAGGCCCGATGCTCCACTCCAAAACCAAGGGATTTATAATAATAATAATAATAATAGCCCATGATTTCTTAGTCCTCGTCAATAAACTTTCTGTTCTGAATGATATTGTAAGAATGAAATCTGATGGGAAGTAAATTATCAATAAATTATTAGGTCAATGTTCAGTTATTCACATTTCCAATATAATTCAACCAAAATATACATTCCCACACCAGACTCCATCAAACAAATACACAAACACATTGTAGTTCTCTGTGATAACTCATGGAAGTGCAAACACATTGATTAGTTCTTAGAGTGTAACCAATGTCATGTGTCCAAACGTTAGTGTTTGGAATGTGGATAAGATACTTTACGTCTGTACGGTCTGCCCAAAATACATAAACCAGGACTTCCTCTTCGTCCAGTCCTGGATATGTCAAACTCTACCTACCATGGAGTGGCAAAGTGGCTAGGTGAACTCCTCCAACCATTACACAAGATGGTAGTAAATCATAGTGTTAAAGATGTTTTTGAATTTATTGCTAACGTGGATGATATTAATGTAAATGGAAAGCAAATGCTTTCCCTCGATGTAGCATCACTGTTTACCAATGTACCACTTATGGAGACTGTGGAATTCATATGCCAACAGATACTAGAAAAACAGATCGACATCGGAATACCGGTTAGTAGTCTGAAAGAGTTGCTTTTAAGATGTACTATGAATGTACATTTCATATTTAACAACCTTTACTACAGGCAAATCGACGGTATTGCCATGGGTTCTCCGTTGGGGCCAATTTTAGCAGATTTCTTTCTTGCCAAGATTGAAAATGGTCCATTGAAAAAAGTAATAGAAAAAGCTGATTCTTATTTTCGTTATGTTGATGATACCTTTATTATTCTTGATGTGAAAGCTGACAAGAATGAAATGTTAAAAAAGTTTAACGATGCACATCCATCGCTTATCTTCACTTGTGAAGAAGAATATGATGGTGGACTACATTTTCTTGACGTCCAATTGAGCAGAAGAGAGGATGGTTCACTAAAGAGAGATGTCTATAGAAAACCTACATCTGTAGGACAATATACACATTTCCTCAGTTATGTACCAATCCGTTACAAAATCAATTTGGTCAGATGCCTGACGAATAGAGCAAGACGCATCTGTACAGATGACTCTCTAGAGAATGAGCTAGGATACATCCAAAATACGTTAGTCCAAATGGGTTATCCTAGTAGATTTGTCAGGAGACACATGAATGCTAAGTACAATAAAGAGAAACCGATAACAGTTAAAAAGAAACAACTGTTCATCAAACTGCAATTTAATGGGGACGTGGCTAGTGAAGTCTTACATCAGAGATTATCGAGAGCGATAAAACGGACTTATACTGCCGCCACCCTCTGTTTGTCATTTTCCAGCCGGCCAATTTTGATTGCTCAAGTGAAAGATAAGTTACCTAGTTGTGCCACTTCCATGTGTATCTATAAATTTAGTTGCTCCTGTGGAGAAAGCTATATAGGCCGAACAACTAGACAGCTTAACAAACGCATTAATGAGCATCTTCCTTCATGGTTCGGAAAAGGTCAAATAAAGTCCATACGAAGTTCTATTTTGGCTCATTTGATTGATAGTGGTCACCAAGTGGACAAAAATAGTGCTTTCAAAGTTATTTACCGCATTCCATCAAGTCTTTCGAACGGAATCAGAACCCGTCTTTTACACTTAGCCGAAGCTATGGGAATTCGAGAGAACAATCCTAGTCTTTGTATACAAAAGAAATTTGTTCTACCTTTGTCTCTCCCTTGGCCTAGGTGAATTCTATTCAAAACCCTCCCACCCTTTCTTATCATCCCTCTCCTTCGTACTTTTATGATATTTATTTAAACTCTGATTATCGTTCCATTTGATTTGACCTAATTTATTTATTTATTGAATTGTCTACATATATGCATATACTAACTTTGTTATTCTTATCACCTATATAAGCCTTATTAACAATATTTTGTTATTATTATAATCATCGTTATTAACTTCGTTCAAAACATTTACCACATTATTATTACTATTATTATTATTATATTATTATTATTACTATTATTATTTGATCCACTAAATCACCGTCATTGGTTAAAATTTTATATATATAAGTCTATGTAAATTAGAGTAAAGCCTGAAGAAGATCTAATTGAAAACAATATTGTTCGCTTATATGTCTTGTTCTAATATTATAAATGGGAATATTTAAAGGTAAGATTTTATTTGATGAATCACACAGTGTTATACAATAATATTAACTGATGACCACGTTTCGATCACAAAATATTGCCACTCATGATCATATCAAGTCACTCACACAACATTTTACTTCATTTATGTACATGTGTGGAATTGATGACTAAACATTTGAATAAAAACGACATAAGATAAAGTACATTCGGAAATAATTTAGTGTTATCAATCAAATACAATCAGATGGGAAATAAGACGACTGCTTTTATAGTCATGATAAATAACTTGTTAGAATGTTATGATGTGCGTGAATTGAAATAGAATTTTAGGATTATTTATGACCCTCCTGTGATTTGACTGAGTGGTGGTAATAATATCTTCCATGTATATCTCTGGTATTTGCATTGAGTCACTTCTATTACGTGTGTCGGGTGTAGACTCAATGAAGATTCAATAATCAACCTCTCTGTCTCTCCACCTACATAGATTACTAATTAATTAACTATCCTACAAAATTCATTAGGAAGATCAGTAAAGGCCAAAAACAAAATAAAAATAATTGGGAAACTAGTAATCATAACATAAATAAGAGAGAATATAAGACATCTACTGTTATACCATATAAGGAAGGGAAATCTGAGACCCTACGTAAGATTCCTAATAAAGCAGGAATCAGGGTGGCATTCAAACCTACAAACTCACTCAGGTAGGACAAGCTCTGTAGATCAAAGGACCCAGTTGACTCAATTAGACAAAATAATATAATTTACAAAATACCCTGCAATGGCAGTGGGGTCAAGTACATAGGTCAAACTAGTAGATCGAAGGTAGTCAGACTGTCAGAATATAGGAATCTAGCTATGGGAAGAATGGTTGACCCCGAAAGGATAACTAATTTAGAAAAAAGCTCAGCAATTGCACTACACACAATAAGATGGGAGAGGATTAAATTTCTAATAAGTGGTGACATAAGTAGGTGGAGAGAGAGATTGATTACTGAATCCTGCCTGGTTCATCGAATCTACACTCAACACAACACATGCAACAGAAATGATTCAATGCAAATACCAGAGATATACTTGGAAGATATTATTACCACCACTCAGTCTAATCAGGGAGGATAATAAATAATCTCAAAATTATATTTCAATTCAAGCACATCACTATAAAAACACTCGTCTTATTTTCCATCTGATTGTAACTGATCAATAACACACTCATATTGTTATTTCTGAATGTACATTATCCTTTATAGATTTTTATTCTATTATATGATCGATTCCACAGAAGTATATAAAAAAAGAATAAAGCAAGTTGTGTGAGTGAGTGACTTGATATGATTATGAGTGGCAATAGTTTGTGCTCGAAACGTGGTCATCAATTAATATTACTGTATAACACTGTGTGACTTACCAAAATAAAATCTAATTCATAATAAAGTTATGCTGTACCACAGTGCTCAAGTTTTATACTTATATCAATGTTTGGAATGTGGTGATCGTTATACACTTTCACTTGATGTTATGTGAATAGAGGCAGCTAGAAGGAAGGCGTAGAACCCGGTTAACATAAGTCAGTATAGTGCATCTGCAGTCTTGAAAGAACTGACATCCTCTAGATAATTTAAACATCTACATCATCCAATGGTGCAGTTACTAGTGTGCACTAGGCTAACACTGTCTTTTTGGTGTTTTTTTGTTGTTTTTTGAGAGAACTTGAAGTTAACCATTGAAGGTGCTGTCTAGATGAACAATAGAAGGTTAGCATTTAAACCACTCAGCTCTGGGAACATCAAAATCACTAGGCAGCATCCCCTTTGAATGTAAATCTTCCTTATCAATACAACAATTTTGCCTGCAAGTATTATAAGTAAACTTTTCACGATTTCTAACAAATGATAAAACGTTTGTTTAGTAATTACGACGTTCAGATAACTCTCGGAAGTCTATTGGTTCCTGTTTATAACTTGGAGGGAATGAATTAGCGAAAATTAACCCAAATTGATGGTATCGCAAGATAGACAAAGTTTTCCTGAAATATGTGTTTCATTTGAATGGTGTGTTATTTTTTTTTCCAAAAAAAAATAGTTGTTAATGTCCCTTTCAAATCAGAGGTTCATTAGTAGGACACTAGTCAGCCATACAGGAAGCTCAGGCTTAATTCCCATCAGCTTCTAAACCTCGTCTAGTTTATATAAGTATAAAACTTGGGCACTGCACTGTGGTAGAGTATAACTCCATTATGGATAAGATTTTATTTAGGTAAAATCACACAGTGTTATACAGTAATATTTACTAAATCACCACACTTTGAGCACAAACTATTGCCACTCATAATCATATCAAGTCACTCACACAACTTTTTTTTTCCCTCATTTATATACTTCTGTGGAATCGATCAGATATTGGAATAAAAATCAATATAGGATAATGTACATTCAGAAATAATAATATGAGTGTTATTGATCAGTTACAATCAGATGGGAAATAAGACGGTAAGTAAATTATTAGAATGTTATAATGTACGTGAACTGAAATAGAATTTTAGCATTATTTATTGCCCTCCATTGATTTGACTGGTTGGTGGTAATAATATCTTCCATGTATATCTCTGGTATTTGCATTGAGTCATTTCTGTTGCATGTGTTGTGCTGGGTGTAGACTCGATGAACCAGGCAGGATTCAGTAATCAATCTCTCTCTCCACCTACATAGATTACTTCTTAGAATTTTAACCGTCTCCCACCATATTGTGTGGTTTTGTGTTAATGCATATAGTGCAATCTCTGAGCTTGGACCTAAGCTCCGTACTAATTGGCACTCACCAATCAGCAATAATTTCGTCTAGTTTACTTCAATCTTCAAGCTAGAGCTTTTGAATTTTTGTAGCAGTTGTTTTATTTATTTTTATGGGGTTGGGTTGCTTGCCTCAAGTCCAACCTTCCCTCTTTACAAGCCTTATTACCGGTTTAGTGTGGTTCAGGAGTGCGTCAGTAGAAAATCGAACCTCGAACCATATGCGTGGTTGGTGAAGATTCTTCCATTGATACCACAAATGCACAATCTAGTTTACCAGCCCGTAGTAAATCCGAAAATGAGGAAATGTTAGGTTAGGCTTCATCAGCAACTTGGATCTCCTGGACTCATCATCGGTGAAAACAGATGAGAAACATATTATAGAAACAGGGCACAAAATTGACATTTACACCTGTTTTAAACCTATCTATAAGACGTGTTTGGTGCGCATCTTAAAGTTTGTGAAAACCCTAGGGATCAGTAAGTTTGAACCACCTTTGTGTGTTCAAAATTACTTTGTCAGGAGAAAATAATAGACACCACATTTAAAATGACCTTGAATCAACCAATCAGATAGGTGACCACTACATATGGATTCTGTTCACATAATCCTCGTTGGAAGCTTCGCCCAGGCTGCCTTTTTGATTTCTACTGTGGACTAAAACAAGCGTATATGGAGGGATAATAACTTTTCAGAAGTATTGCCAGGCTATTAATGGCTATGTATGCAGAGGCAGTTTCTGTCACAGCAGTAAGTCTGTAAGAATTGACGAGTTGTACATTGTTGTGATTTTTAGATACTTCCTTCTTGAAATCGAAACTCTACCTTAGTGAAATATTACACATATGCCAAAAATGACTACCGCTACGATCAGTACCTGCTACAGTTGCAGAAACAGAGAATACTAAAATATCAGCATTGCAGTAGTATCAACACTATCTGGATATCGCCTCACAAAAGATAAATGGAATGACTTCTGTACTTGGAGGAATTGATATCGTCATTCATATTAGCGAAACAAACAATGAATCTCGGTAGTAGAAGAACAAACCATGTTGTATGCTTGAACTGGATGACACAAACCCTCGAAAGGGTTAGTAGAATGTATCAAAAACAAAAAAACGATGTTTTAGTACCAATGACCATTCCACCCCCCCAGGCACTTCCATTTACACAGACGAGCGGGGGGATATTCTTAACTATCATCATTAGGCTATATTCATCATAAAGTCAATCATTCTTCTAAATTATTATTATTGTTTCAAATCACCGAAAATACCCATTGAGTCAAGAAGAAAATAGAAGACAGATTCAGAGAAGAAAAATTTCTTCCTCGATGAAAGAAGATGATTTCGTCGATAAAGAAAATTTTCTTCGCTGAATCTGTATTTTATTATTGTTTCCTTTAACTTCGAGGGAAAAATAGGACTTCACCTGCACGTCTCCATTGCGTTCGGTTCTCCATCAACGTTTTCACCTGGCTCCACGTCTGCCCACATGTTTTCGTCTCTTCTTCACATGACCTCCTCCATGTCACCCTCGCAATGAAGACCGACTCACTGCTTCCCATTTGGGTTCCCTTCGAGCGGTGGCTTGGCGTGTGATGTCACTTGATGGTTTGTTTTCTCAGAGTATGGCCACAATCCACCTCGATTTCTTCCCGCCCATTTGTTTCAGAATCGGTTCCTGGTTGGTTCGCTCATTGCCATAGATCCCTGTTGCTCATCTTTTCTGGCCGGCCACCTGATCTTGAGTACTGATCTTCTAAATTAGTGAATCCTATAAGTGGAACTCATACAAATTCTATCGAAGAATTCTGGAGCCATCTAATAAATCGGATTAGGTAAATAAATCGTTCCCGATCTGATATACAGCCACTTAGATGAATTTCTGTACCGACATTATGGTTTGGTATGTCTATAGACATACTCCTATGAGAAACTGGGATCAATTTTGCGACATAATAAGGATATATACCTCATATAATTCATTTTTATTACATATATATCTTATAAATATACTTTCAATCCAATAAATGCCACTTTTCACCTCGAAGAATTTAATTGACAAGCTCAAGATCATTCGGCTGTGGTATCTATTCTTTACTGTTGCCAGTATCTTTCGTTTAATTCAATCTTATCTCTGTTGTTATCGATTTGTTTGCAGTTGAACAGCAAAAATAAAAAGTACACGTCTATTTATTTCTTCACCATTAACATTGCACGTAAAAAAACCGATCCATTTTCCAGGTAATACATTAAAGGTTATAAGTTCATGTTAAGAAGAGATAATATCAGCCAAAAAAATTTTTAGCTAAATAGTGCGTATTCACATATACTTTATGAAAAGTTAATATTAAATAGCCGAATAACTGGGAAATAATGATATGTATTGATTAATTAAGTACTACTCTGTCATGTGCTACTGACATGATTTATCAGTAGTATGTAAACTAAGATTGATAGGAAGCAGCCAAAATTGTAAACAACATTTTAGGTGAATGGCTGCAGAGGTGTAAGTGTTTATCCCTTAAATCCGGATTCAGTTTACGCTATGGTTGGCTGGGAAGTAATCTCATTGGACAAATTTTCGCTTCAAGGCTTAACCTTCAGAAAGTCGATAGCCAATCAGAACAGTTAATTATCCAGTGGCCTAGGTGACCATAAATGTGGCTAAAAATGTATAAATACGGTGTGTTTTTCTTTAATAAAAACATCCGTTAACAAATTTCTTGTCTTCTCGCGTTACACTAGATGTTTTACTGGGGAAATATACTCAGAGGATGTTATCCAGTAAGATACTGAAAGCTCCACGACACAAAGCCACCTTGCTCAGCGAAATTACACTTACATCAGAAGTTATCGAATCCTATCAGTCAGGTTTGCAATGTGTTGACTGGAAGCCATAGGACAATGGTTGCGTGGTCATTCACACTCGCCAGAAAGATGTCTGCAATCTTAAGGAAACTCTTGTTCCTTCTACGATTCGGACCTGGATCATCCAATGATATGGTCCGAGACGTTATCACTGGACTTTTCGAGGCCGTAATTGACCTCCTGTTGATTGTCTCAGACTACCTAAGATCAGTTCAGAGTGCACCATGATGACGAGCCACCAGGCTTGGTGGTGGCCATATTGCAAACGTGATTAACAGAATTCAATCTGTACCGACACTAAGGATCAGTAGAATGACACCAGTTACTACCAAAAGTGTCCAGTTAAGACATCCATTACATTTCTACAGGAGGTCAATAGCGAGAGCGAATACCTCAATGGTTACGTCTCCGACTGCAGCAATGGCTGTCCTTGAACCGAATCTCGGAAAAAATATGAATCCTTCAAGATTGTAGATATTCCTTGCTGACTGGTAGGTACCAACAGGCACGAAACCTAGCTCAGATAGGGCTTCCCGCCGATCGTCTCCAAGCATCTAACACATATATATATATAAGGTTTTTAGGAGAAATCATAAGAATTCTTAAATAGTACAAGGATGCCATCTATGGCTGCAATACTGAGTAGCACGAATACTAGTCTCTATGACGTAATCAGTTCACTGGATGTTAAAGATACTTTTTGGTGACAAGTGTTAATGATTACTCAACCTTTGTCCAATAACTCCCAATCGAATTTTTACAACTATCTTACATCACTTAAAATATACCGCCCAGTAATGAGTGGTGACCACGATCTTCACACTTGACAGACCGAATTCACCCACCGCCAAAGATTAGACACTTGACATCGTGAAAGTGTACTGACTAATCAGTGTCCGCTTCTCAAATACTATTGTTATATTCATGAAATTTACATCTTGCTGAATATATCTCACTATAACACAAACACAACGATATCATTGTGTTAACAAATGAATCAATTCCTATTATTACATATTTATCTAGAAGGAATTAGTGAAGTGACTCAGAGTGGAGGATCAACTGTTGATATGAGTATCTGAGATTATATTATTGTTATTATTGTTCCCTTGGGTTCCTAGTGGAACATAAGGCTTCAAATGCCCGTCTCCATTTGCTCCTGTCTTCTGCTGTGCTTTTCACCTGCATCCATGTCAGTCCATACTGTTTCAACTCCTCTTCACACGAACTCCTCCATGTCACCCTTGCACTGACGTCCCACTTCCCGCTTCCCTTTCGGCCTGGTTCCACTCCAGCAATGGCCTGCGCTACGCGCGATGTCACCCAGCGGCCTCCTCAGCCTCGAGTGTCCAATCCATCTCCAATTCCCCCTGCATATTTGTTGGTCGACTGGTTCTTCTTTTGTTTGTTCCCAGCCATAGTTTCTTGTTGGTGATTGTTTCCGGCCTGGCCATCTGATCTTCAGTATAGAGCCAGCGAAGACAGTTGTTGATAAAGGTCTGCAACAAGCTGTTGGAAATATTCTTTGTGACCAGACCACCAAGTTTCTGACCCGTATAGAAAGGACAACTGACTTGACGTTTGTATTGAAAATCCAAATTTTGTTGTTAATTAACTAAAATCCACTTAACAGCAAAGTTGAGAAGACTGAACTCAATTTCTTCAGAAATAGATTTCCTATCTACTAGGCAATGAGCCTCCATACTTATTGAATGAGAATTGATGATACCATCCAGTTCGCCAAGGATGAATTAACTGCAGTAAGACTCGAATCCGGAACTTAATGTCTGAAAGTCGAGTATTCAAGCCAACAAGCCACATTTGCACTATACAGACTGTCGTTCGTTCCACTAAAAAACATTTCTCACTTTACTAAGTGTATCTCCATACAAATAGACATCAGTGTTCTTAACCTTGCCCAGGACCCTCAGTTTTCTACGCCGAACAAAAAGTCACAGTGAACTGTCTTCTTCGACATCAAATAATTCTGTATCTGTGAGTTTAAATTTTGAGAAAATATCAAGGTAAGAAAGGAACACAAGCAGAAATTTATAAACCTCCTATCATAACTGACTAATATATGAGGAACGGTATCCTATTTACAACTATTTAGCCATCTATCTATAATCAGACAGTCTAATATTAAAATATCGATTTTTCTTACAGAATGTTGGTAAACATATATATATATATATATATATATATATATATATATATATATATATATATATATATATATATATATATATATATACAAGGTTGCAGAATGAATTATTTCATTTCTAGAATTACTGGCAGACATAAGCATTAATCGATTTTCTTCTGTTTTTCTAATTATTTATAATCAGGAAAGAAATAACTATGCAGTGGTTGTATGTGTATGTATGTGTGTGTATGCATATGTGATTGGTCAACTGCGGGAATAGTTAAAAAACAAAATTTATTTGTGCCATATGTGTATTAAATTATATCAGTCTACTTGCGTTTAATCAATTTCCTCTTACAAAAGGGGAAGTTTTGCCTTTCAAAGATAAGCGAGATTTACGCTAACACTGGTTGGTTCCCATGATTCTTGTATTATAAGGTGGAAGGTACTGAAGTTGAAATTAAGTTGAACGTTAAGTACCTTGGATTATGTCAATTCTCTGATCTTTCCTGGTCTTCCCCATATCATGTTCATTTCTAGAAAGATATTTCATCTAACCTCCTACTGTAACAACAGAAGACAAGGGCTGGCAACAGATCGTTTTATTATGAAAATCAGCACGTATTTATATATATTTCACATACATTATTATAGCTTATGCAAGTAGACAAGCGCAGTCATCTGATTGGTTGTTTATCAGAAGTTAAGCAGGCAAACGCAGGCTTTTGATTGGTTGCTTCGGGATTCCTCGAAAAATAGGGTTCTCTATCTGCGAATCATATTTTGCCACGTTAATTCTGCTGTGATTGGCTGTTGAATCAGCCTTGCTCATATTTTCTCACGGCCTGCTCTCACCACACTACTACGCAAGGAAGTTAAAATAAAGACTCTGGTATATCTCAATCTCCACTACCTGTGATCTTATATAACGTTCTCACATCATTGTTAGTTTCTAGAAAGATTTTTCATTTATCGCTCGACTCAAGGAAGTTGAAACAGTCTGGTAATACTTAGTCTCTACTTTTTTATTGCTCTACCTTAATCGTTCTTGGGCTGATTAAGAAAGACTTTGCTACACTGTGAGGGATACAGGCAGGGCGAGTGTGGAACTGCAAAGCTAGCTGGTCCTAGTGTAGACATACACTTAGACTAACGCATGAAATTGTCGTATGTCATCTTGTTTGACCATGTGTATCCTCTCCTTACATAACACTAGCCTCGTAGTTATAAAAGATTTTATGCTCTGACGTTTAAGCATAAAACTCTACGTTACATTATTCAGGATGCATATTATGTTTTGACAAAAGTGTTAGGTCTGAAACCATCAACTCATTGCAAAACATTGAGTAAAAGGCCCATTTTATTCTGCTGATTGAATTGCAACTCTACGCATCGACATAGAACAGAACAAAGCATAAAATGACAGTCAAACACCCACATCGACATCCTCCGCGACTTCGAAAAGGTTTTCGATAACGTTGACTGAGACATAATTTGCAAACTACTTCAACACTACAGCGTACATCAATTCTTTATCAGCCTCATTCAACAGCTGTCTATATGACAATGCCTACGACGTGTCAGGTGATCCACAACGGAAAACTCAGTGAGGCGTCCGAAGTGAAGTGAATACAGGAGTAAGACAAGTTGGCTGCCTGCTCATTATCACCGGTGATATTCCTAATTATGGTCGACTAAATTATGCATCAGTCTGTGCTTGCAGAGAGAGAGAGAAGATAAGAATACGTTGGACCGATAGGAGGACTCTAGAAGATGTGGATTGCGCGTGTAGATGATTTATGTTTAATATACACACACACACACACACACACACACAAACTCGAAGACTTGTAGGCAGGCGAAAACCAACAAGCTGACTGAAGAAACAGGCAGCGAAGACAGGACTTCAAGTGAACCTACAGAAGACGGAGGTGATGAAGATAATCAACAAACCAACCAATATCAACAACAACGGGAGAGATTTGAATGAGGTTACTTTCTGCCTTCACTTATCTAGAAAGTATCGTTTCAACCACAAGCGGTGTCACTGACGAAGATATGAAAGCCAGTCAGAATCCAAAAGGCGAGATACACCTCATACATCAACCTGAAATTGCTCTGGAAATCTTTTGCACTCCGCATCAGCATAAAGAACAAGATTCGGATTTTCAACAGCAGTGTATGGTGGGTCGTTCTATATGGGTGAAAAACTTTCACGCAAAGAATTTCCAACAAGTTACACACTTTTGACAGCACCCGCAGCCTTCGCTGATTCCATACTGAAGATCAAATTGACGACGGACTGAACATAAGGACTTAGTGATATGTATCCACATATATATATATATTTATGTGTGTGTGTGTATGTTGGTCTCTCTTTCTGTTTGCTCGCTTAGTCTGTGACCATTTCACTTGTACGAACCTGTCTCCTTTAACAATGTATATTCCCCTTATATTATATATAATATGAGTGTTTGTTGACAGTCCGTTGCTTGGTGACATATATCCATATATGGTGGTTGTTGACATGTCTGCTATATTTCGCTATGTATATATGGATCGATACTTCATTATAATTAGCCATTCATGTTAAGACTGTCTGATGATTGTTCACACCCTTGTCATATATATATTTCGTTTCTCACAATTTGTGTGACTTACTTACTTTGGTGTGATACCACTTTTGCATTCTCCTTGTGTTTGGAAATTAGAAGTATCATCGCAAACCTAGTGGTCTTCTGATTTCCGCCTTCTTGCGTCAGGACTATTAGTTTCTCGACCAGTCCATAACAATAATTTAGCGACGAGTACATAACACTTAGCGACAAGAAACTCTGACTGTGAACAAACCAACCAAGAGCCAACTGCTCATCAAATATGTAGGAGAAGATGAAGATGGATGATGCATATGTTGATGAAACCGTCGAATAACATCACACTCAATGCAGGTCATAGTTCGAGTGGAATCCAAATGGCAAGCTATAAGTGGGTCGTCGGTTTGAGGAGGAGGTGGAGTGGCGAGGAGGAAATGATAGGTTATGGGAAATGGTGGGCGCATCTGAACAGGAAGGAAGAGAATGGAAGAAAGTGGAGATGTGTTGTTGAAGCCCTATATTCCACTGAGAACCCAAAGGAATAATAATAATAATAATTTGGCAGATAGTGACTAAGCAAATCATAAATGATGCCTGTGACAAATGAAGTGACTCCCGCTGCTCCCATAGTTTAATAGGTAATGCATTTTCTAGTTTGAAACTATAAGCTCTGGGATCGAGTCCCAGTAAAGATACCACAATTGCATGTAAACTTTGAGCTGACAAGTTCCAAACAAATAAGTCGAAATGCTCATCTTTGACTCCATGGTAATCTGTTAAGCATCAACTATTCAAGTACTTTTATGGCGTTTAATAAGTTATGCTCACACATTTATCATTCAGATGAGTCAGTTGCATTTTCAGTGTATATTCTGTCGATAATCGACCTGAGTCAGAGCAAATTGACAGGGTGGAGGAGACACTGAACACTGTTTCTTCCAAGTTTTAGAATTATATATCAATACACAAATACACGTATATATATACGTATACCCCAACATAGATCAAGCTACGAGTTAAACATATCTTATATTCACCGACTTGACTTGAATCTCATCTCCTGTGAATAGAATATTCTTTCAGTATGTGATCTAGTTCAACCATGATTCAATGTCATTGGCAAATATCTGTCATCACAGTCAACATGATGGATATCAGAAGTCAAACATTTTGGCTGGAACTCTAGGAAGTCATCTATACAGTAGGTAGATATTAGTGACCAGCCGATTATTTTTGATATTATTCAGAGGTTGGGTTACTATGATCTTGGTCGATTTCAATCCCCACCGATATTGATTAAGTAAAGAAATCTAGGCAGAAATCAATCACATCCCAACAAACTCAGCATTTTAACATGAATATTGTTTCAGGTTTGCTCTTGGATTGATATCATTCAGGGAACCATTGAAAACCACAGAGTAATGGATAACCGTTTCGTCCTAGTTTGTGATTCATCGGCAGTAGGAACTCACTGAGGATCTTCCAGGATAAATTTGCCTGAATTTCTAGTGGGAATTTGCTACCAGTCAGGTTCACCCGGTTGGCAGTGAGGACGGATGATTGCCAATCACACTGGCTGACACTTATCACGCTAAAATCACGCACTGGTAGAAGTGTGGAGTACGTAACAATATGATTGTACACTTTTTGTTAGTTGTTAAAATTAGAGACATTGTACATGATTTTTGTTTAAAATGACTCATGTTTAAATATATATAACTTCCAAGTACAATTCAAAAATTCTCTATACTGTTGGCAGCTTCTCCTTCTCACTGGCCATTACTGCCTACTTGCTCCACTCATACTGTGTTGTATACTTTGGATTTATTGCAGGAGTCTATCATCCTTATCTGAAGACAAATCTACAACCGGTCCACAGCATCTACCAGTAGACGCAATTCCAGCAGTGAACGCTCCCGTGGATCATATTAATAATTTGTAGCAGCGGACTTTAACATTACATACAAGTAACCTTTTTATTAATACAACTCATTACTGCATTTTTTGATAATATATTGTTACTCTATCATCTCATTGACTTGGATTTTTATTCGCATATTTGTAATGTTAATGAGCTCTCCTGACAGTCCCCTACAGAAGTTAAAATAATATATGTTTCGGCCATTGAATCAGGTCTACCAGCTTTCTATGTAACCGGAAGGTCCTGGATTCAAAGAATTTCAGTGGATGCGTGCTGCTAACTGATTCGAAATATACGACGAAACAGCTGTCCGTAGTCGAACTTGGAACAAATCATATCCCTATAAATAAGCTCTCGAAAGTAAATATTATTATTATTTATCCGGATGCAAATAAAAGTACGTAAGTTTATTTTCATCTCTCATGTTGAAGTATGTCGAATAAAGGACGAAATTTCCTCTATTTGTTGTTGGAATGGCTTGTCTGATTTGTTTGTTTATTTATCTGTGTGTATGTATGTTTACAATTGTTGAATACAAAATCCCATCGACTTGAACGTTTAAATTATTACCATTATTATTATTGTTATTATTATTATTATTTGTATAATCCGCCGCCTACTCGAATTCAGTCACAGTAAGTTTTGGCATTCAGACACTATGTCAATAACTTTTCCATTATCATCATTCTTATCATATCCGCCATGATTGTTAACCGCTTTGTTTGTTAGTTTGTTAGTCAGTATGTTGTCAACATAGTTAAAAATCTTATTTTCTGCCTTCATTTTGGTTTCTTCCGTGTAGTTATTAGCTTTAATATTTAGCTATAATGAAAAGTCAATGTTAGTAATCGATGTATATATGTATATGTACAAGGCAAGCTCGTATGCCATTCAGCCACTGGGACCCGATTCAGTGACTCATGAATTCTAACTTCTACCAATTCGTGATTTAGCGAAACCCCAACCATTGTCGTTGGTGGAACATCCATCCACACACGTGACATCTAATTGGACCTCACTGGTCACGAATTCTCACTAGAACTGACTCCAGGAAACTCCAACCTGTAGCAAGTCACTAGCGAGCATCAGATTAATTTTCTATAGTTTGGTTTATAAGGGTTAGTTTTGCTTTTACGAGTTGATCACGGAATGATATCAGTTAGAGAACCATTGAAAACCAAGGAGTACTGGACAGCTGCTGTTTCATCCTAGTTTGGGAATCATCGGAAGTAGGCACCCACTGCTAGGGTTCGAACCCAGGACCTTTCGGTTACAAGGCAAGCTCGTATATCAGTTGTCCAACTGGTATCAATCCGGGAAAAACATAACTAACCCTTACAAACCAAACTATAGAAAATTAATTTGATGCTCGCTAGTGACTTGCCTACAGGATGGAGTTTCCTGGAGTCAGTTCTAGTGAGAATTCGTGACCAGTGAGGTCCATCCAGATGTCATGTGTGAAGATGGATGTCCCACCTACGATAATGGTTGCGGTCGCGCTAAATCACGAATTGGTAGAAGTTAGAATTCATGAGCCATTGAATTGGCTCCCAGTGGCTGAACGGTACACAAGCTTGCCTCGTAACCGGAAGGTCCTGGGTTCGAATCCCAGTGGGTGCGTAATGCCGATGATTTCTAAACTAGGATGAAACAGAAGTTAAAACTATCAAAGCCAAAATCAAAGTGACTATGAACAACCAATCAAAATTCAGAGAAAGAAATGTCGTTAAAAGATGTATTAAAGACACAGTTAACATGACATTACACAGTGAATAAGTATTCTCTTATGTGTTGTAAAAATGTCTCGGTTTTTCCAAACAAAATCCGTCGAGAAATCGTACCATGCCCGATACATGTATTCACCCCAGATGGCTGATATTCATCATTCTGTTCTGCAAACTCTCCTAAAATCCCTCGATAGAATTTGCGTGTGTTTGTATGGCTGTGATTGGATTCACAAAATGGGAGACGAGGATGTTTTCCATCAACGCTGCCACTGCCCTTAGAGACATTTAAAAAATCCAACAATCCATGAGCCGTAGGATATCTAACAATGCAGTTAAGATTTGCAGAGAAAGGTAGATAAGGAAAATGTAAAATACTCCACCGATCCTCAAGAACGAATATTCTCAAATTCCACGAATTGCAACTATAGCGATATTTATCTTCCAGAAAATTGTATTACTTCATTGTCACTACCTCATTGTCTCCACACACACAAACAAGTCTTTGTGACTCCAGTCAATCAGTTATTGATACAGTTGACATATAACTGATCTTCATGGAACTTATTCACTAATTTCATGAAGGCAGGCGTGATTTGATTTAGAATCACCTTTCCCTAAACATTATTGCCTCTTGCAGAGCAACTTTTGACAGACCTTGACTTTGACTGTGGTGTTTTTACTTCACCTTTGAGTAATTTCACTGTAGATTTCTAAGCCTGAAAGTCATGAATGAACACTACTAAAAAAAGTCTTCAATGAAGACGAAATATGTGTCAGATGCTCCTTGGCCTTTTTCATTTTCCTGTAACTGACCGTGGGAAATTAATTCCAACTCCAGAATCTGAGTTATTTTTTCGTTATTGTTCTTGTTGACTTGTTCTCTTTTGTGACGAAGAGAAATCACCTCCCTATAAAATGAACTTCACTGAGGAGTGTGGATTTCTTCTGTATCACTTTCACTTTTCCCAGATGACGTCAACATCAGTGAATTAGATGATATGATATTAGATGGTTGGAGGAAGTTTTCAGGATGCCCTCTTCCTAGATTTCGGGCTAGTTGGTACTCATCAACAAGGCGTTTCTCCAGCCTCGAAGGAACCACTGTCCCTTCAGAGATTCGAACCCGTGTCACCCGGCGAACGCTGCAGTCAGAGACGTTACCACTGAGCTATTCAGGCTCGCGATTGACCTTCCGTCGGATTGTTTTGAGTATTTTTGATTGGACATTAATCAGCAACTAGTGTAATGTGTCTAGTCCTATCTTCGGTGCAGACTGAATTCTATTAGTCAAGCTTGTTATAATGTTGTGCTATGGAAAGATATTCAGTAAAAATCAAATAACTATTTGTATCCGAACAGTTAGAGAAGGTGAAACTCTGATAGTTGAAAAAGATACTCGTAAATTCTTTAACCCACTTTTGTGTTTTGAAATTTTGATATTTACACTTGTCTCTTGTGGATGTTTACATTTTAACCTTAGTTAAAAAACAGTCTCAGTTTCCAGAATGGTTTTTGCAATAAAATGAAGTAATGATTTTCTGAGGGAAGAACGATGTACGGGTGTTTGTTTGTAATACTAAACTAATCATTGGTTAGCATTTTCACAAGAAAAGCCTTTCCAATCGAGGTCATGTATTCATGTCCACCTACCTTTCAAATAGGTTTGCTTCCAGCTGATGAAGTAACCCCCACACCATCGACCAATAGCTGAATAAGAACCTCTATGGTCACAACACACTCATCATGGAATCTGTTAGCAAAACAGTACCTATTCTTAGTATGAGTATAAGATTCCAACATGTAGGTTTCATAAGATATGTGTTATCTTCTAATACTCTATAATGATAATGATTCCTGTCTAAACAAATCGGTTACAAAGTGTGTTAATATACATCATAATACTGAGTAACATTATAGTCAGCTAAGTCTCTCTTTTCGCAAGTGTTGGTTTCAAAGGATTAAACTGATTTACACATTTGACCACGAGTTGATATAATTTAGAAGGAAATAGTGTAAACCACCAGGGAGTACTGGAAATATGTTTCGTCCAAGTATCCGACTCTCTAGCAGTATCCACCCACTGTAGTTTGAATCCAGGATGTTCATGTTACAAAATGAACCTGTTGAACCCTCAGCCACTGGAATCCGATTCGATAGTGCATAAGTTCCCAATTGCTGACGATTCGAGATACGTGTAGTGCAGCCGCCAGCGAACATCATCAATGAGTAAGTTTTCTCTTGACGGAAGGTCGTGGGTTCTAACCTCGGTGTGTGGGTACTCCTGAATAGTTCGAAACTTGAACAAAACACCCGTCACATACTCCCTGTATTTTTAATGGTACTCTAACTCATGACACTGGATATCGGGAAATTCACCTTACGGTAAATCGTAGGTGACAACAGCTAAAAATCACTATGGGATGGGTGGTGACGTCTGTCTATTCAGTAGTTCAGTATTCTTGTTTTCATTCGATTGATCACTTCTTATCATTACAACTTCAATGAATATATTGAATAACACTCATATGCTGAAAGTTCTGAGATGCTTGTATGAGTTTCATAAAGGAGGAATTAGGGAAATGAAGGTGTCTAGTGTAAAGATGAATGGATACTAATTGAGGTTCTTCAGGTGTAGTAAATTGATTGAAGATGTAGAATGAAGTCCACCCTACTTCATCCCGATGGCTGAATAGTATAGCGTTCTCCATTCAAGATGTAAATGTGCTTGCTTTTATACCGTATGAAACTGTAATCAGGCATCATATTGGAATTCCTACCTGATAATAAAAATAACGTCTTCATTCTAAACACTACTTTCGATACGATATAGGATTTTCATAATACGGAAGAACAATATTGCATCAAATTTAGCCTGGAGATTGTACAGTAGTTCGGTGTGAGGATGGAACTAATTAACAGTAGATTTATTGATATACGTATAAAACTTGGGCACTGCACTGTGGTAGAGTATAACTCCATTATGGATAAGATTTTAGTTAGGTAAAATCACACAGTGTTATACAGTAATATTTACTAAATGACCACACTTTGAGCACAAACTATTGCCACTCATAATCATATCAAGTCATTCACACAACTTTTTTCCCTCATTTATATACTTCTGTGGAATCGATTAGATATTGGAATAAAAATCAATATAGGATAATGTACATTCAGAAATAATAATATGAGTGTTATTGATCAGTTACAATCAGATGGGAAATAAGACGGTGATTAACTTATTAGAATGTTATAATGTACGTGAATTGAAATAGAATTTTAGCATTATTTATTGCCCTCCATTGATTTGACTGAGTGGTGGTAATAATATCTTCCATGTATATCTCTGGTATTTGCATTGAGTCATTTCTGTTGCATGTGTTGTGTTGGGTGTATACTCGATGAACTAGGCAGGATTCAGTAATCAATCTCTCTCTCCACCTACATAGATTACTTCTTAGAATCTTAACCCTTTCCCACCCTAATGTGTGGTTGTGTGTTAATGCATGCAGTGCAATCACTGAGCTTTTTTCTAAATTACTTATCTCCTCGGGGAGAGAGTTAAAATTCTAAGAAGTAATATAAGTAATTGGAGAGATTGATTACTGAATCCTGTTTCACCGAGTCTACACCCAACACATGCAACACAAATGATTCAATGCCAATACCAGAGATATGGAAGATATTATTACTACCAGCCAGTCAAATCAGAGGAGGATAATAAATAGTCTTAAAATTCTAATTCAGTTCACGTATATCATGGCATTCTGACAAGTTACTCATTATTGACTATAAAAACACTCGTCTTATTTCCCATCTGATTGTAACTGATCAATAACACTCATATTATTACTTCTGAATGTACATTATCCTATATTGATTTTTATTCCAATATCTGATCGATTCCACGCATGTATATAAATGAGGGAAAAAAAGTTGTGTGAATGACTTGATATGATTATGAGTGGCAATAGTTTGTGCTCAAAGTGTGGTCATTTAGTAAATATCACTGTTTAACACTGTGTTACTTTATCAAAATAAAATCTTATAATAGAGTAACAGGACATTTATCCTGATAATAATGTTTCCTGTCCAGGAGATTGAGCATCGCAATACCAACCTCATATTTAATAAATTTGTTTCCTGTGCAAATATATGGAGGACAGAAATCTGAACATCTGTATGCCACCATCATATCCCAAATAGTGGTTACTTTGATGCCCGTTTAACGTGCAATTCACTTTCAATGGAAATTTCTACAGACAGAAAGATAGAGTTGTCATGGTCTCTTCTCTTGACCCACTTTTGCTAGACTGCTTTATGGCCAGTTTCGAAAACAGAATCTTAAAGTCAAGTGTCGACAATTTGCTAATTTACAAAATGTGTGTCAACGACCCTTTTCTTGTCTGTCATTATTATTCTGATATAAATTATATCTGATAAGAGCTTAACAATTGGCATCATTCAGGGAAATTCACTATGGAATTAGAAAATGAATGAAATATTCTATTTCTGAATGTAGAATTGACAAGAAGAGATGATGATGGTGATAGGACTGTGAAGAGATCTATCCACAGAATACGATTATGGAACGGTCAACTAACAAACTTTTACATTTGGATACCCTTGAGTCGTAAAAGGGCTCTCATCATTACACTTGCTCAATATATCCGAAAATTCTGCAGCATTGAATGCTTAGAGGAACACCACTAACTCCTCAAAGTTATCCAGGCTCAAAATGGATAGCGATCATCGCAAACTAAAGCCCAAAATGAGGAGAATACAATTCACTGCCAAAGGAAATATTGTAAATAGACCTAGGCTTCAGGAGAGTATTAGGTAACCTAGACAGGACGACCTCTAGTTGTCTAAAGAAAGCCCTTCCTGCAGAAACACTAAGAGTGATATTCTCTAGTCGCCTACTGCTTCTAAACAATGTGAAGGACAAACTCTCCAATATAATCACTCTATTATACTATTATTATATCCTTTAGTTCCTAGAGGAACATAGGGCTTCAGCTGCGCATCTCCACTGCCTTCTGTTTTCTGACAACTTTTTCACCCCGCTCCAAGTATGCCCACATGCTTTCATCTCCTCTTCACATGACCTCCTCCAAGTCACCTTTGGATGACCAACTCGCCGCTTCCCTTTCGGGTTCCACTTGAGCGACGGCTTGTCTAGTGATGTCACTTGACGGTTTGTTTCCTCAGAGTATGGCCAATCCATCTCCATTTCTTCCTGCCTATTTGTTGCACAATCGGTTCCTGCTGTGTTGGTTCGCTCACTGCCAGAGATCCGTGTTGCTGATCTTTTCTGGCCGGCCATCTGATCTTGAGTATTGAGCAAAGACAACTGTTAATGAAGGTCTGTAGTTTGTTTGAGATGCTCTTTAGGACGCCCCAAGTCTCTGATCCGTATAGTAGCACTGACTTCACATTGTAGTTGAAAATGCGGATCTTATTTTTGATGCTGAGTGCTGTTGACTTCCACACAGACTTGAGAGTAATGAAAGCTTGTCTTGCTTTTCCGACTCAGGCTTTGTTATCCTCGTCAGTTCCGCCTGTAGTTGAAACGATGCTTCCCAGGTAGGTAAAGGGGGTTGTTTTTTTCAGGTTCCTCCCATTTATGCCGGCTGATTGTTGTCTGTTGTTGTTGGTGGTGGTGTTGGCCATGAATCTTCATCACCTCTGTTTTATCTATGTTCACCTAAAATCCTATCTTCGATGCTTCTTCTATCGCCAACTTGTTGATTTTCACTTGCATATCTTCTAGTTTGTGGGAAATCAGACATATATCATTAGTGAAGTCCAGATCCTCCAAGTCTCTTTTTGTGTGAGTCGATTTTATGCCTGTTTCCTCATTGTCCGTTGTCTGTCTCATTATCCAATCTACTGCAATCAGGGAGATAATTGGCGATGGTAGACAGCAGCTTTCCTCACTCCCGTCCTCACTTCAAAGGCTTCCGTAAGTTTCCCACTGTGGATTACTTGGCATGCAGCATTGTCGTATAACTGTTGGATGAGATGTATAATTGTCGATGGGACCCCGTGATAGCGAAGTAGTTGCCAAATCACCTCTCGATCGACGCTGTCAAAGGCCTTCTCAAAGTCGATGAAGTTGAGATAGAGAGGCGACTGACGGCCATTCCAAGCTTTGTTCAATGATGATCCGTAGTGTGGCGATTTGATCAATACATGACTTGTTTCTCCTGAATCCGGCCTGTTCCGGACGTATTTTTTCATCCAAGTTGGCGTGTTTGATTCTCTCCAGGATGATGTGGCTTAGTATTTTGCTTGGGATGGACAGGAGCATAATTCCACGCCAGTTTTTGCATTTACTTAAGTCTCCTTTCTTTGGTAGTTTGAATAAGTATCCTTTCCTCCAATCCTCAGGTACTTTACCCTCTTTCCATACCTTCTCCAGTAGTGGTGTCATCAAGTCCGCTGTTGTCTCTAGGGTCCATTTTCAATACTTCTGCTGGAATTCCATCTGGTCCTGCTACTTTTCCAGCTTTTAGCATCTTGATTGCATTCATGACTTCTGATTTCGTCAATGGGGTCGATGTTCACTGCTAGTTCTGCTTCCGTCGTTGGTATTGTTGGGTGCGTTGTAGGTGGCGGACGATTTAGAAGTCTTTTGAAGTGTTCAGCCCAGTGTTTTCTTTGTTCCACCTCTTTGGTGATTGACTTTCCATTGTCGTCCTTTATTGGCTTAATCTGTGTCGAACTTTTGCCCGATAGGTGTTTAGTTGTTTGGTAGAGTGTTGCGAGGTCTCTTTTGCCTGCAGCTTGTACTGCTTCACTTGCCATGGCTTCATAATATTTTCTTTTGTCTTCCCTGGCACTCTTCTTCACTCTTTTGTTCAGTGTATTGTAGCTTGCATTCAACTCCTGTTTTTGTTGCTCGTCGGTGCACTGGATAATCTTTTGTTTCACTGTCCTTCTCTCTTCTATTAGTTTTCAAGTGTCCGTAGTGAGCCACTGTTTGTCCTGTCTCTTCTTTCTTCCCAGAACTTCCATGCAGGTTTGACTCCACACCGTTTTCAAGTTGTCCCAGTGCATCGTATGACTTTCAAATAAATGGTCACAAAGACATGACAGATTAACTTTCGGAGAGAGAACAATCAACCAGAAGATGGTGTTTCTCTGATAACAATAACCTATAATAATGTACATAAAAATATGTAAATATCACATCCTGTTTCTGATGGTTGATAAGCACAACAAAAATGTGCAGTGTAAGACTGTTTACGACTAACTCGTCGGCTCTCACTCTCTGTCTGTCTCCTCTATCCAATAATTTTGTAGTCCATAACAATTACACTTGATTTCAGGATTTCATCATGAGCTGGTAGTAGTTAGAGAACCATTGGAAAACCTGGTAGTCCTATGTTGGGACTCTTCAACAACACGCACCGATCAAGTGACTGGCCCAATTCAGGTAGGTAGTTACCCGTGTTCTAGTAGAAATTCGTGATCAGCTGGGTGCAGCAGGTTTCGTGTGAGGACAAATACTTACCGAAGACATTGGCTAGCGGTCGCCCCATATTATGAATTGGCAAACGTTACGATTGATGGGCTGGCTAGACACTGCATTGGGACTCAGAGACTTAATGGTCTACGAACTGGCTTTCCTTGTAATCAGAAGGTTCTGGGTTCGAACCCTAGCTGCGGGTGCGTACTGCTGAAATTTCACAAACTCGGACGGAGGAAATAGCTGTCCAGTAGTGTCAGGTTTTCCAGTGGTCTTCTAATCGACGTCAGCTCATAATGAAATCATGTAATTAATCAATCAAATCTCTACAAACCAATACTTGAACCTGTTTTTGATTTATTCATTCTCTTAATAATCAAGTTTATTTCATTTCAGGATAGGAAACTCAAGACAGGCGTTTATTATCCCCAAATCACCGTGTAGACCTATCTCACTGTACACGAGTAACACTATTGGATTTTCTACACTTATGTCAAGTTGGTGTTAGTAATCTAAATCCGTATTATATTTAAAAACACAACCATATATATATATATATATTATATCCTTTAATTCCTAGAGGAACATAGGGCTTCAGCTGCGCGTCTCCATTTCCTTCCGTTTTATGCCAACTTTTTCACTCCGCTCCAAGTCTGCCCACATGCTTTCATCCCCTCCTCACATGACCTCCTCTAAGTCACCTTTGGATGACCAACTCGCCGCTTCGGAAATAATGATTGTCTTGTGGAGATGGCACTTTATCATAGAGTACTTGATGAAATCAGAAGAAACTGATGTCAGTTATTTTTTTCTCCCTTTTTTTTACTTCAATATTTCTTCGAGCGCTTTTCTCCCCCTTGGTTCTTTCTTATAACATAAAGGTACATGGCTTGTGGAAATATATATGTATATATGTAACTAACACATTGTTCTAACTGGTAAAGTGTTACTTAGGCGAAATTTAGCATCTTATCTGAACTTCATTTCAAATAGACTTGTTATGATAGAGCATTAATAAAGAGTCACCTTGTTTCTCAGTGGGTTTTTTTCGGGAAGTAGGCTGGTTGACAATATAAGATGCTTAGATAATTAATGTAATAATTCGAATTGTAATAACATTAAGAACGACAATATTATTCAGCGAAGAGACTCTTTCCAAGGAATTTTATTATCAAGCTGTACAATCGTATACATATGTGATTTTTAAGAAATTATATCCCGTGAGGAAATTGGAACAAAGGTGGGAATACTTATAGTAGTAGTAGTATGAAATGCAATTAAAATATTTGTGATTATAATCACAGTCAAATATCAAGTATCAAATGGCAAAACAATTAGTGTCACATATAGAATAATTCATAGGATGTATAGATGTTGGAAAGAGGTGTATAGTTAAAGCGTCGGTAGGCTAATATAAAACGTCACACAGCATGGTGTGAAATCTTATAAGATAAAATTTATTATTGTAAAAAACATTTTTGGGATTTAGAATGACAAACGGTGCGAATTGAGACAATCCAAAGTGAGAATAATAATGATAAATAACAGTGATGATAATAATCGTAGTAATGAGGGAAACGTGCATAGATTAGCTAAATTAACAAAACACGTGAAGAGTCTTTTCTCGGAGAATTCATTCACTCAGCTGTACAATCGCAAAAATTGCAGACCTTTATCAACAACTGTCCTGGCTATATACTGAAGATCAGATGGCCGGGCCGGAAACAATCACCAACTATGGGAAACTATGGGAACAAACAAAACAAGAACCAATCGCCAACCAACAAATATGCAGGAGAAAGCGGAAATGGATTGGACACTCGAGGGTGAGGAGGCCGCTGGGTGACATCGCGCGTCAGGCCATTACTCGAGTGGAACCCGAAAGGGGATCGGAGAGTGGGATGTCCAAGTGTGGCATGGGGGAGATCGTGTGAAGAGGAGTTGAAAGAGTATGGACTAACATGGATTCAGGTGAAAAGTACAACAGAAAACAGAAGTGGCAAGTGGAGACGTGCAGTTGAAGCCCTATGTTCCACTAGGAACCCAAGGGAACAGTAATAATCATAATTTTGTACGTATTTAATTGGTGGATGGTGACTAGCAGTGGAATCCAGGATGTGCATTTCGTTCTGTTTAAGACTCATCATCTGGATGTACCTCCATTTCTCAGTAAGTGATGATGTTCCCACCGAGGCTCGAACCCAGTGCCCAAAGTTTCAAACGCCAAAGCGTTATCCACCAGACCACTTGGGCCACGTGAGGCACCTCTTGTGCAACGGGTCATATTAAGTATTTCATTGAATTTTTGATTTTCCCGTCGATTGATTGGACCGAAGTGCTGGGCAGTGGGTTCGAGCCTCGATGGGAACATCATCACTCACTGAGAAATGCAGGCACATCCAGCTGACGAGTCCCAAATAGGACGAAATGCGCGTTGTCCTGGATTCCACTGCTAGTCACCGTCCACCAATTAAATACTAATTAACTGCCCAAACATCGTCGAAGCATCTGCACAAGAAGCCGACATGTCAACCTGAGACCGAGCACTTCGGTCCAATCAATCGACGGGAAAATCAAAAATTCAATGAAATAAATGATTTTGTATGTGTGTAAATCAGGTTTTCCGATAAGAAGAAAAATAAGTTAGCGTTATTTATGTCAATACATTTTAAAAATGCGATGAGTAATCTAACTGTAACTAGGGCGGTGAAAATTGGTAAGAAGTTAGTGGCGATGTGTAGAAGTTAGAATTCACGAGCCATTGAATCCGGTCCCAGTGGCTGAATGGTATAAAAGCTTGCCTTGTAACCGGAAGGTCCTGGGTTCGAACCCTGGCAGTGGGTGCCTACTTCCGATGATTCCCAAACTAGGATGAAACAGCAGCTGTCCAGTACTCCTTGGTTTTCAATGGTTCTCTAACTGATATCATTCCGTGGTCAACTCGTAAAAGCAAAACTAACCCTTATAAACCAAACTATAGAAAATTAATCTGATGCTCGCTAGTGACTTGCTACAGGTTGGAGTTTCCTGGAGTCAGTTCTAGTGAGAATTCGTGACCAGTGAGGTCCAATTAGATGTCACGTGTGTGGATGGATGTTCCACCAACGACAATGGTTGGGGTTTCGCTAAATCACGAATTGGTAGAAGTTAGAATTCATGAGTCACTGAATCGGGTCCCAGTGGCTGAATGGCATACGAGCTTGCCTTGTACATATACATATATACATCGATTACTAACATTGACTTTTCATTATAGCTAAATATTAAAGCTAATAACTACACGGAAGAAACCAAAATGAAGGCAGAAAATAAGATTTTTAACTATGTTGACAACATACTGACTAACAAACTAACAAACAAAGCGGTTAACAATCATGGCGGATATGATAAGAATGATGATAATGGAAAAGTTATTGACATAGTGTCTGAATGCCAAAACTTACTGTGACTGAATTCGAGTAGGCGGCGGATTATACAAATAATAATAATAATAACAATAATAATAATGGTAATAATTTAAACGTTCAAGTCGATGGGATTTTGTATTCAACAATTGTAAACATACATACACACAGATAAATAAACAAACAAATCAGACAAGCCATTCCAACAACAAATAGAGGAAATTTCGTCCTTTATTCGACATACTTCAACATGAGAGATGAAAATAAACTTACGTACTTTTATTTGCATCCGGATAAATAATAATAATATTTACTTTCGAGAGCTTATTTATAGGGATATGATTTGTTCCAAGTTCGACTACGGACAGCTGTTTCGTCGTATATTTCGAATCAGTTAGCAGCACGCATCCACTGGAATTCTTTGAATCCAGGACCTTCCGGTTACATAGAAAGCTGGTAGACCTGATTCAATGGCCGAACCATATATTATTTTAACTTCTGTAGGGGACTGTCAGGAGAGCTCATTAACATTACAAATATGCGAATAAAAATCCAAGTCAATGAGATGATAGAGTAACAATATATTATCAAAAAATGCAGTAATGAGTTATATTAATAAAAAGGTTACTTGTATATAATGTTAAAGTCCGCTGCTACAAATTATTAATATAATCCACGGGAGCGTTCACTGCTGGAATTGCGTCTACTGGTAGATGCTGTGGACCGGTTGTAGAGTTGTCTTCAGATAAGGATGATAGACTCCTGCAATAAATCCAAAGTATACAACACCGTATGAGTGGAGCAAGTAAGCAGTAATGGCCGGTGAGAAGGAGAAGCTACCAACAGTATAGAGAATTTTTGAATTGTACTCGGAAGTTATATATATTTAAACATGAGTCGTTTTAAACAAAAATCATGTACAATGTCTCTAATTTCAACAACTAACAAAAAGTGTACAATCATATTGTTACGCACTCCACACTTCTACCAGTGCGTGATTTTAGCGCGATAAGTGTCAGCCAGTGTGATTGGCAATCATCCGTCCTCACTGCCAACCGGGTGAACCTGACTGATAGCAAATTCCCACTAGAAATTCAGGCAAATTTATCCTGGAAGATCCTCAGTGAGTGCCTACTGCCGATGAATCACAAACTAGGACGAAACGGTTATCCATTACTCTGTGGTTTTCAGTGGTTCCCTGAATGATATCAATCCAAGAGCAAACCTGAAACAATATTCATGTTAAAATGCTGAGTTTGTTGGGATTTGATTGATTTCTGCCTAGATTTCTTTACTTAATCAATATCGGTGGGGATTGAAATCGACCAAGATCATAGTAACCCAACCTCTGAATAATATCAATAATAATCGGCTGGTCACTAATATCTACCTACTGTATAGATGACTTCCTAGAGTTCCAGCCAAAATGTTTGACTTCTGATATCCATCATGTTGACTGTGATGACAGATATTTGCCAATGACATTGAATCATGGTTGAACTAGATCACATACTGAAAGAATATTCTATTCACAGGAGATGAGATTCAAGTCAAGTCGGTGAATATAAGATATGTTTAACTCGTAGCTTGATCTATGTTGGGGTATACGTATATATATACGTGTATTTGTGTATTGATATATAATTCTAAAACTTGGAAGAAACAGTGTTCAGTGTCTCCTCCACCCTGTCAATTTGCTCTGACTCAGGTCGATTATCGACAGAATATACACTGAAAATGCAACTGACTCATCTGAATGATAAATGTGTGAGCATAACTTATTAAACGCCATAAAAGTACTTGAATAGTTGATGCTTAACAGATTACCATGGAGTCAAAGATGAGCATTTCGACTTATTTGTTTGGAACTCGTCAGCTCAAAGTTTACATGCAATTGTGATATCTTTACTGGGACTCGATCCCAGAACTTATAGTTTCAAACTAGAAAATGCATTACCTATTAAACTATGGGAGCAGCGGGAGTCACTTCATTTGTCACAGGCATCATTTATGATTTGCTTAGTCACTATCTACCAAATTATTATTATTATTATTCCTTTGGGTTCTCAGTGGAATATAGGGCTTCAACAACACATCTCCACTTTCTTCCATTCTCTTCCTTCCTGTTCAGATGCGCCCACCATTGCCCATAACCTATCATCTCCTCTTCGCCACTCGACCTCCTTCTCAAACCGACGACCCACTTATAGCTTGCCATTTGGATTCCACTCGAACTATGACCTGCATTGAGTGTGATGTTATTCGACGGTTTCATCAACATATGCATCATCCATCTTCATCTTCTCCTACATATTTAATGAGCAGTTGGCTCTTGGTTGGTTTGTTCACAGTCAGAGTTTCTTGTCGCTAAGTCCTTATGTTCAGTCCGTCGTCAATTTGATCTTCAGTATGGAATCAGCGAAGGCTGCGGGTGCTGTCAAAAGTGTGTAACTTGTTGGAAATTCTTTGCGTGCAAGTTTTTCACCCATATAGAACGACCCACCATAAACTGCTGTTGAAAATCCGAATCTTGTTCTTTATGCTGATGCGGAGTGCAAAAGATTTCCAGAGCAATTTCAGGTTGATGTATGAGGTGTATCTCGCCTTTTGGATTCTGACTGGCTTTCATATCTTCGTCAGTGACACCGCTTGTGGTTGAAACGATGCTTTCTAGATAAGTGAAGGCAGAAAGTAACCTCATTCAAATCTCTCCCGTTGTTGTTGATATTGGTTGGTTGGTTGATTATCTTCATCACCTCCGTCTTCTGTAGGTGTACTTGAAGTCCTGTCTTCGCTGCCTGTTTCTTCAGTCAGCTTGTTGGTTTTCGCCTGCCTACAAGTCTTCGAGTTTGTGTGTGTGTGATATGAAACATAAATCATCTACACGCGCAATCCACTAACCCTTACAAACCAAACTATAGAAAATTAATCTGATGCTCGCTAGTGACTTGCTACAGGTTGGAGTTTCCTGGAGTCAGTTCTAGTGAGAATTCGTGACCAGTGAGGTCCAATTAGATGTCACGTGTGTGGATGGATGTTCCACCAACGACAATGGTTGGGGTTTCGCTAAATCACGAATTGGTAGATGTTAGAATTCATGAGTCACTGAATCGGGTCCCAGTGGCTGAATGGTATAAAAGCTTGTCTTGTAACCGGAAGGTCCTGGGTTCGAACCCTGGCAGTGGGTGCGTACTACCGATGATTCCCAAACTAGGATGAAACAGCAGCTGTCCAGTACTCCCTGGTTTTCAATGGTTCTCTAACTGATATCAATCCGTGATCAACTCGTAAAACATAACTAATCCTTTCAAACCAAACTACAGAAAGTCAAATTAATAGTTTGAATAAGGCATTAAGAAGACAAATTTCGCGAGATGATATCATTTCGTAGCTTCTTTACAACCGCTTTACAACTAACATGGTTAACAATAATAAAATAAAGCTCATGACAATTACTCAGTTAAATAAAAACAAAAGTACATACTAATGACCAGTCATATTTAAATAGGTCATGTAGTCCATGGTCGGCGAAGATTGAAGTCGATTGTTTTTTGTACACACATAGCTTAGGATGTATGTCATTAATCCCCCCAAAATGCTTCTATCACCTTCAATAATCAACCATTCTTGAATTGGAGTTATGTGAAATAATTGTGAAACAGTCATTAATATTGATTTTGTGACCTGACATTGATAAGTGCTTTGCAATGGATGATGCTGAATGTCCTTCTATTCAGATTAATCGGATTGGGATTTTCTATGTGATTTAGTAGCCATCAATAATAGTTATTGATTTTAATCAGCGCATAAAAGAATTTGAATAAGAGTAATACAGTTACTCGATTAGATGGATAGTTTAATGAGAGTGAGTTGTGATTAGGATGCACATAGAAACGAAGGAAAATATGGGGAATTATGTAAGAGTTCTTAAAGATTACAAATGTTGCAAGGTGTTAGAAAAAACAACAAGCACACAAGCATCAAGTAGAAATCAATACGGCTGTTGCCATGATAGTAGAAGTGGTTGGGTAATTTTATTTTGTATACATAACTCTGGTTTTTCCAACTGAATGGATAAGGCTTCAGCAATACAGAGGAGACGAAAGTGTATTGCCTTTGGTAGGTGGTTCTTCTCTTTGCATATCAGTTTGAAGGAGGCGCTTGTTGAAATAGAATCCCCAGTGTTGACGAGATGTTCAATTATCGCGCTACTTATACAACCACCATTACGTTTTTGTAGCCATGAAGGAGAGAGTTCTTGGACCCTTTTGAACAGGATACGCGTTGAAAGACCAATTTACCTGGCTCCACAGTAACAGGTGTACTGATATATGCAAACAGAAGTGCTCAGATGCATGATCCTGTCCATTAGGCTTATCTAGACCAATAGACGACTGCATAAAAACTACTCTTAGCATTGCTTAGAAGAATGTTCTTCTCAAGGATGATGAAATTCTTCTCTTATGGATATCGTAGGGTAAGTCTCTCATGAAATCTTGGTTCGTGTAAAGTTTCTTTTTTGAAATAAATAGTATTTTGTTCTTCTGAACTTTTGGTCTGATATTCTTTCCGATGAATCTTGGTGGGTATCCATTTTGGATAACGGTTTCTTTCATTGCTTTCACTAATGTCTAGATGGGGATTATTCATGAATTGAATAAACAAAATAAATAAAGGAATGTCTATACCTCTACGGCCAAGGTGGAAGTAGGAATTGTACACACTTCTTTTGTACATAGCGGTCTGGCCTAAATTCATGAATGGCCAAGACCTCCACTGTCTTGAGAAGCTTATCTTATCCATTCGCCTTATTATCATATCATTATCATCGGCTTTGGTTGTAAATGGGACACTGAGCTCCAACAGAATATCCTCATTTCTTCTGGTTCGCTGTAATCCTCTCCAGCTGGCCAAGTGTTTTCCAATGATCTCTCATCCCCTGTCCACTCTGTCTACTCCATGCCACTAAACGGAACTAGCCCAAAATCGTCGCTTTCTATTCCGGTTCTACTCGAGGGCCTGTCTACTGAGTGATGTGTGTATAGGGTCCACCTCCTTATTTCCGTAATCATGTGACTTTATATTTTACTAAGGGTAGACTGGAGTATGAGTCCACACCACTTCTTTCATTGACTTAAGTCACTTTCTTTCGGCAAGTTGACAAATTAGTGTTAATTCCAGTCAATAGACAGACTTCGTGAATTCCACAACCTCTGCATTAATGTCATCACCATATACACTGACGTTGGTGTCTGGGTTCATTTTCAGTATTAATGTAGGGATTCCACCTGGTCCTTCTGACTTGCCAATTGACTTTCAGTAAATTCATTTCATTCAAGACTTCTGCAATCACTAGTATAATACGTAAGGGTTTTTGCTTTTTAGAAAAACTTGAAAACTGAGATGAAATTCTAATCAGTCCAATGATTTTTAATGATCGGTTGTGCTGAATGATGAAACTAGCGAAATGAGTGAATTTTCCTGTAACTTTGTAAAATGGATTTCTAAGATATAGTAGACTGGTTTAGCCTAAATCACTGGTGAACTCAACGTGTTACTTGTTCTTCACTAGCATATTCATCCTAGTTTTTAGATGCCAGTTCAAATGGAGGCATTATAATGAAAAAAGACGAGAGCTCTTGCTGTAACGAGTGGGAAACATCAGTAGTTCCACTTGCTGGCTGTCCATGTATGACTAAGGTGATCATTCATATCAAAATGTTACAACTCACAACTACTCCTTAACAGTTGACCATTGTTTACAAAAAATGTAAGTTGATGTTTTGTGTTGAAAACTCGAATATAATTCTGCTTCTTGAGGGTTGTAAATCTACACACTTACTTTAGGGTGATGAACACTGTCCTTTCTTTCGCCCATTGAACCGTGATAAGCATTCACAAATTCATATGATGCCGTCTAATTGAGTGAAATGAGACTCCTCCGTTTTCGTTTCACCCACTGATATTGGTGTTTGCTCATGATCATCGGGTGTCCTCCCACCTAAACTCTCCACTTCTCTGGCTGCCTCACTTTCTCTCATGTAAACGTGTTGGTTTTCTCACGTACATGACCGATAAATTATCTTTGTAATAAAATTCTCCCAGAGTTCTATCGTCTACCAACGTAGCTTATCTTCTACTCGCTGTGGCCGGCTGCATGATTCACTCTACCACTGTCAGGAATATTATCATCAGTGATAGTGGACAGCGTTGTCTTCTTGCCTTATCTTACCTTCACTTTAAACATTTCGGCTAAGTTTCCCTTGTGAAGTACTTTTTGCGTGGCCTCATCGTACTACTGTAGGATGTGGTATACAAATATTCACGACTTTATACTCCATAGTGGTAAAGTATTTGTCAAACTTATCTCAGTCCATGCTGTTAGAAGTCATTTTATATCGATGAAATTGAAGTTGAGTTATGACTTCTGTTTCAAACTTTATTCGATGATGATACTTAACGTTACAATTTGGTTTAAACCTTATTTGTTTTTCCTAAATCATGTTAGTTTTGGACGGAGCCATTCGTTTGAATTATCTTTCAGTTTCTAAATTTTGACGCAGTATCTCACATCACCGTCTCTCTTTCAGTCAGTGGGTACCTTTCCTTACTTCCACACCTTATGCAACAGTCAAGTCAGTATGTCAGCTGAAGTCCTTGGGTCTACTTTCAGTGTTTCTTTGGGGACTCAGTAGGGTGGTTCTACTTCCCCAGCTGGCTTTCAGTAACTTTATGACACTCAAAACTTCAGCTTTCGTCAGAGGATTAGGATTATTTACTTGTACTTCTGTGTACGTTGGCTGTTTATCTCACGAGTAGAGGTCGGTGATCGATTCAATAATCTTTTGAAGTGATTGACCTATCATTTTCCCGTGTTCCTCTTCTCTGGTAATTCGCTAACTTCTATTGGTTTCATGCGTGCTCGTCTCTACCCGGATGAAGAACTTTAAATTTGATATGATGTTATTATAACCGTCTTACCAGCGGTTTGTCCTGCTTCACTTGGTATTGTGTCATAAAATTGCCTTTGAGAAAGCAGAAGCATTGAGCGACGAAATATTTAATTTTCAATTAGGGTAGAGCCAGAGATGAGGATCCACGTAGTCCAAATCACCAGTGGGTGTGACTGGAATCGAATACTTCGATGATCGTATTCTCTTTCATTATGTGACCCGGAGGACAGCTCCATATATATATATATATATATATAACTGATTGATATGTTTAGGTTCCTGTTTGCCTCAGGCCGATTTGAATCTATTCTATTAGTTATTATATGTATCACTTCTTTCAAATAAGGATTCAACTTTTGACAGCGGACTCCCCTTAGCTCCTTTTCTTCATGTATTTTTTCATGTATTCCACATAAAATCTCAGGTGACTAAGATTCACCTTTTAATCTAGAATTTTGCCAACTAATTCGTCGTCCTGGAAGGTGAGAAATCGTCAGATGGAATTCAGTTAGGCATAAAAGCTAACGTGAAAGTTTCTAACATGGATGTCTCTATTCATCTTCCAATACTGTACAGACTTATGATCAGTTTTGATGTAGAACCGTTGACTGAGTAGGTATGGTCTCCATATATATCTAATACTCGCACTATTGATAAGCACCGTTTCTCAACTATTGAATATTTTTGAGCCATGTGTGTTCCAGCATAACTGGCGTATTCAACGACTCCTTCGCTGTGTCTTCCTACTTCATCTATTCCATAATCATTCGTCTTAACATGTTATGTCCATAAACTTAGGAATATCAATGACCACAGTTCATGCCGACTTCATGATTACAATCTGCTTCGTTCTGTGCCAGTATCATACTATTAGGTCATTTGAAGTGGGAATCTGTGATAAGAAATAATATTCAAAAAGATACTTTTTTGTATCATGAAATGATTGGCTACCCATTTAGAATAATGATCAGTTTTCCTGAATAAAGTGTCACAGGAATAAAAGCAGTAGAAGTAAATAACAGCAACACTAATCCTGCATATAAAACAATGGTGATAAATTCTAAAGTGAACAACTCAGAACCAGCATAATATCATCTGTCGCACAATGAAACTACTCAAGAAACTTTACTTTCACTGGGATTGTAATTTATCGGTAGAAGACGAGAAACTTGGTAAAGGAAAGAAGGTTTATGCACGTGGCGATAAGAATAACGAAGATGCTAAAACGTGTATATGTAGACAATTCAATAAACAAATTACGTCAGATTTTAAAAAGGATTACGTAATACTAACGGTGAAGTGGACAGTTAATCAGAGTTTAAATAAATATGAATAAAACACGAAGGGAATAGAAAATACGAAATTGTGCGATAGCTTTAATTAGAATTTATCTAGGCCAATAGAGAGACAAAGGTAGAACAGACTTCTTTTGTTGAATGCAAAGACTAAAATTGTTCGCTCGAATTAATTCTTATAGCTTCGGCTATGTGTAAAAGGCGGGTTCGAATTCCGTATGAAAGGCTCGATAGAATGTGATAGATAACTTTGAAGGAACTATTTCTGTCCACTTGGTGACCGCTATCAATCAAATGAGTTAAAACAGAACTTCTTATAGATATAAATTCCCGTTTTCTGAACCATGAAGGAAGATGCTCATTAATACGTTTGTTAAGCTGTCTAGCTGTTCGACCTATATAACTTTCTCCACAGGAGCAATTAAATTTATAGATACACATAGAAGTGGCACAGCTAGGTTTTCCATTTCCCACAAAGAAGTGTTTCTTTGCAATTAGGCATCTTTTTATATAGCCAAATTATGCACACCTTATCTTTTATATTGTGTTTCTTTGCGTTGCTCTCACTTCTCCCATTTATTTTCGTAACGCTGTTTCATTCACTTTCTGTGACACCAAATCTATCTTCCTGCTACTTGATGTTTTTATGCCGATGAACATCTCTTCTCTTTATATACTACTTATAAATCTTATCAGTAGCACATGCCACAAAAAATAATGTAATTTATGTTTGTAATAACATAGCAGTAGGCAAAAAACGCCACACACACCACATCATTGCATGATAATATCAATTAGGCGAAATGGCATTAGAAAAATTTTATTTGAGATTTCAACTAGACTGGAAAAAAAAGCCGTTTTTATTTTAACTAATATTCACTGAAAAGAAACGAAAATCTCACTCAGTGATGTCATAGAATGTATGTATGTCTATAAGTGCATAGTTAAACATTGTCGTCCAATGATCTATGGTCTAGTGGACACGGAATACCAATTGAGGGATCAGTCTTCAAAAATCCATCTAAGCTAAAAGTGATACAGTCTGACAAGGGAGTTGGAATTGAGAGAGAAATCTACTCATCGCCATGTATTTAGTCACCCACACACACACACACGCAAGTACACAGTCTAAAAGAACAGTGAAACTTAACAGAAGCTCCATCTTTGACTATAGATTACGATCTGATATCAGCTGAAGAGGCGTTTAATAGCATGAAGCACTTACTGAACAGATAGATATTTGTGACACCTCATCAACGAACTCCCTTAATGCTAATTTGCTTCAAATTATGAGACGAAGAATATTTAATGCTGACTCTTATTAGGTTTAAATCAAACACCTCGTTAATTCCAACTCCTCATATCGCTGAACATCCTCAATCTAGAAAAAAAATAGTGGTAGCTGTTAGTTACTGACGTCATCTTCTAGACATGGCAAAGTTACAATCTAGGCACCGCTAACTACCAATCAGCGAGTGGTCTTGAACGCATCAATTACATGAAGGAGGCATTTTGGTTATGGAAAAATTGCATAAAAACTTTTGAGAACCATTAATGGCCCTTATCCTGTTTTTCAGCCTTCGCCAAAAGCCTTCTATAGAATTGGTGTGTGTCCCTATAATGGGATCCACAAAATCATTAGAATGGTATCATACAAGCCGATCATCCAAACAATATTTGCTCGTTCACAACCACGGTTGTATTTTTTTCTTCAATAAGACATTTTCATCCACGTATACGATAACACCTTCTCCTCTTAATAACGAAGTAATTCTCTCCATTCTCCATGACGACGTATTTCCGTAGTTCTGGTACCACCGAACTGTTGATACGAGACTGTTTTCAGTTTCAGCAGTCTGTTTTAAAACCCAGTAATTAAAAATACACAAAATCTGGATTAAGGACAGATGGGACCTAGGAAAAACTGTTCCTGCGAAATACTGGAATCATCAGCCTACCTTCCCTGAGACTAACTCGTCTCAAAAAAATTGCACAACGACAGACATTTCCATCAGTCGACCTGCAGAATCTTTTTATACTCATGATATCTCCACAAGAACAAATCCTTTCCTTCCTCCACTTCCAAGCAATACTGGAAAACCTTACCCTCTCCAGGCAGCAAGCGCAACTGCTTCACAGTAGGCATTTGACTCAAATCGAGCTAAATAGAACCTTCAATTCATATGGATGAAACTCATTAGAACCATTCAAAGTCATTCGCTGACTGCTAGTTTGTGGTGCTAACAGTTTAACTTAGCCCTAAACATAAGCCCAAAATTACAATTCAACAAAAAAAATACTTGGGATTAAGAGTGTAGCCTACTCTAATGTTCTACTACTTCGTGACAATCACTGAAGTGACTACTTAGCGAAACGCTGAGTAGATCACGCGTAAATCATATTAACCGTTAGAGGATTATCTCCAATGTGGTATATGTGTATACTATCTTTTGTACACTAAATTGAAATGTAACTTACCCATAAAAAAGAGTAAATAATCGGATTATCATAACTATATCAAGTTTTCTATATATTCACAGTTGAATAGTTTTAATCAAAGTAAACATTAAACCTGTAGAATAGAGAAAAAGTGTATCAAAGTTCGTGTGTATAAGTTACTACTTGAAATAACTGTACTATGTAAATAAAACTGATCAACTTTAGTTTCGATGAGATGAATGAAGTATGTTATATGTGAAGAAAGGATAAATATATTCTGTATGCAGAACAATGCATACTTAATTATGAACAGATAATTATATTTGTGATCTATAAGAGGGGCAAGAGTTTTGCTTAGCATTAGGGGTTTGAGGTTTCGGTGGGAAGGATTATCAGTAGACATTGTTTCACATAAAAAGTAACTCATACTCATGTTGGAGTAGTACTTCTGATGAATAGATAATCAGTGTATGCTTCTTTCCAGTTTTCTAGGATTCGTAAGGAACATGGCTCACCTAAATCAGTGTACTGTCTTTTTCTACGGCTTACGTGATCTTCAGGTTTAGGTACTATAAATTTACTATATCACATGTGGTCAGATATCTCAGTGACAACCTTCTGTTGATATTCCTCATTTCTGATTGATTCCTACTTCTTTGTACTCCACTTTTGATGATGCCGGTACCTTACTACAACAGAGACAGTGACGTCTTGGTCGTTTTCTGGATGGAAGTACAACGATCTAGTAGAATCAATGAAATAAATGTCTCTCAGTTACCTTGGTTTCAGGCCAATTAATCCTATGGTGTCCTGCTGTTTGACTCTGTCATTAAAGAATTTTGTGGATGATATGATGTTCCATGTGGGATGTAAACTGATCATTTTCAGAATAGAGAATATGTTCAGTCATTATCGTACTTCGCACACCTTCGTCAACATCAAAAAACACCAGGGATGGGAGAAATCTGAAAGGAACGCGCCTATTTGGCTGAACTTAGCAGAATCGCTTCAATTACTGGCCTCTTGCATGAGGTGAGCAACACAATCGTTCATTACATCAAGATCAATTAGGAGATCTTAGGCTACAGAACAAGGAAGGAGATCTGAATTTTCAACACGAATACTCCGTCTATCCATCTATAATTAATCAACAGGCAGAAAGTAATAGCAATCATTGCGTGGAAAGCCAGTGAGTAAACATTTTGAGATTTCTCACACTCAAACAACACACATGCACAACGCTAGACAACCACATCAATACAAATTCGTATACAGCCATAATGTAACCATCGGAAACGTGATTTGGAAAGATTGATTTTGATATCAGCTTAAAGTGAAATCTAATAAATGTTTGTCAGTAGAACTCATATACATTGCTGAAAACCTGTATTTAACCAATTAATAACTTTGATTTCAACTGTCTTCTAATCATACCAATGCTTCACTCTACTCTTTCTAAGCCGTGCGCCATTCCAATTACCTATAATTTTGAAATGTGTGAAGTCAGCTCTTCTATACGGGTCAAAAACTTGCCCTGCATATCACGGAAAGCATTTCCAACAAGTTACAAACTTTAATCAAAACCTGCAGCATTTGCTGGCGTCGGCAGCGCAGTGGTTAGGACTCTCACCAATCATGCACATGGTCTGAGGTTCGATCCCCTGCAGACGTACGCCTAATATCTATGGTCGGCCTGCAAAATTTGGGCTGCCGATACCACATGCTGAAAATTCCATACCCGTACCGAAAATGCGGTGTGGAATCAAGCTGAAATAAAAAATAAAATAAATACTGAAGATCCACTTGCCAGTTGGCTGAACAGAAGGAACTAGACACAAGAAACTCTGGCTATGAACAAACCAACCAAGAGCCTGTTGCTCAACAAATATGTAGGAGAAAATGGAGTTGGATCGGGCACACGCCATTGAGCGAACCGTCGAATAACATCGCCCTCAATGCAGGCAAGCTGTCGACTGGAATCCAAATGGGAAACGATGAGTGGGTCGTCTGTGTGAGGGTGACATGGAGGAGGACGATTGTGTACCCAGTTGAAGAGGACAGCAGGGGATGGAACCAAGTGGAGTTGTTTTGAATCTCTATGTTACACTCGAAACCCAAGGGAATCATAAAATAATAATAATTTCGGAAATTCTCTAGAATTCATCAACTCCACTTCTTCCATTCAATCATTTTTCAAAATATTCATTCCAATTCTTAGTCTTTTGTATTATTGGATTTTATATTTTGGTACTTTGAAAATCTTTTTGACCTGTATTCACTCATTATTTCAATCATATATCATTCTAACGTTCTTTAAACTGGATATTATTTGACCTATTCATTTAAAAAATTTTAAAACCATTGTCAAGATTTTGACAGAAATATGACTATGCCATCTATCATCTGTCGAAAATATTGTAAAGGCCAACATAGAACTCATATGAATGAAATATTAGTTCGGTGTGAACTGAATTTCACATAAATCATAGTTAAGTGTTGATTTATTGCTTAAATGTTATCAGTAGTATAATACGTAAGTCTCTACATTATTTAGAAAAAAAAACTTAGAAATTAAGATAAATTTGAAGGCAACGCAGTGGATTTTTAATAGGCGTTCATGTTAAATGTCAAAATTTGAGAAAGGAATGAATTTCCTTGTAATTTTTCAAAACAACCTCCTTTCCATATGGAAAACTGACTTAAACTGGGTGTAGAGAAAAGGGAATCTAACCGGCGAACTACGTCCCAAACTCATCACGAAATCTTTGAACTACAAGTAATTAATTAGTAACATAATAATAAATAAAGTCGAGAACGTTTCATCCCGTGTATCCTCATGTGTTGTTTGTGCGAACCGCCATTACTTCCACTCCCTCGTATTCTATGCACAATTAAGGTGATGATGCATGTCAAAATTTCACAGCACACAACAACTCTTTATCAGATGACTATTATAAATATACGTTGGTGGTAGAGCGGTAGAACGCTTGCCAACCACGCACGTGGTCTTGGGTTCAGTCATCGGCTGACGCATTCCTAAGCCTCGCTAAGTCGGTAGTAACGCCGGTAAAAAGGGAAGGTTGGGCATAAAACCCATTGCCGCTGAAAATTCAAAGCTTCAGCTTGAAGCTGTATGTTCCACAGGGAACGTAAAGGAATAAAATAATAATGATAATAATAAATTATTTATACAATCTGTAATATGATATTTGTGTCAAGAACACGAATGTAATTCCGTATGATGAGCTCTGAAAATCTTCTTCGCACTTACTTCAGGGTAATGAACACCTGTCTCGATTTTCAAATCCCACACTGGTCAGATTTCACATCCTCATTCGATTCTGTCCATGTGATTGAAAGGGACTGTTTGATTTTCATTTCACCCACTGATGCTGATTGGTGTTTGTTCATGTTCGTCATGTGTTCTCCTCACCCTTGTCTTCTCTGTGTTCACCTGAATTTTCGTCTTTCTTGTCTACCTGCCTACCTTCTTGCTTCTCATGCGATCGTGTTGATTTTCTCATGTACATGAGTAATAAATTATCTTTGTAATAAAATTCTCCTGGAGTTCTGTCGTCATTCCAAAGTATACTATTCGTCTTCTACTCGCTGTAGCCGCCTGTATGATCCACTCTACCACAGTCAGGAATATTATCATCAGTGATAGTGGACAGCGTTGTCTTCTTGCCTTATCTTACCTTCACTTCAAACATTTCGGCTAAGTTTCCCTTGTGAAGTACTTTTTACGTGGCCTCATCATATAACTGTTGAATGTGGTATGCAGCTATTTGCTACATTGTACTCTGTAGTGTTGAAGTAGTTTTCAGATCACTTCTCGGTTGACCCTGTCATAAGCCTTCTCAATTTCGAAGAAGCTGAAGTACAGTTTTGATTGACATTCTATTCTGTGTTCGATGATGATGCGTAGTATAGCCATTTGGATGACACACGATTTACCATTCCTAAACCCAACTTTTTCCAAAAGGGGAGAAGGGCTTTGCACCCGCCAAAGTTTCACCAAAGTGACATAACTCTAATTTTGCTTGGGGAGGAAAGGAGCATCATGCCGAGACAGTTGAAGCAAAAGCCTAATTCTTCCTTCTTTCGCAGTTTTACGAGGTAGTCTCTCTTCCAGTCAGTAGGCACCTATTCTTACTTTCACCCATTCTGAAGTAGTGGCGTGAACCTGAGGCATCTAAGTCCATTTTGATTGCTTTTGTGAGGATTTAATCTGGCCAGACGATTTGTGTTCACTGTCAGATCTGTCTGTTGGTGTAATTTTTGAAGGAGTTATTTGTTGTGGTTGGTTCAATAATCTTTAGAAATGACTAGTCTATGATTTTCTTTGCTACTTATCTTTGATAGTTAGGTTCCACTCACTCCCTTTCACTGGTTTCATCTGTGCTATTCCCTTCTCAGATAGCAGTCTGGTTGTCTTGTATAATTTTCAAAAGTCTCTGTTGTCTGCGGGTTGTTTAGCTTCAATTCTCAGTTTTTCATAATAGCCTCCTTTGTGTTTCCTAGAAATCTCCTCCATGTCTTTAATTCAGTGTGACACTCAACTAAGCTTCTCTTTCTGTTGACAATCTTTTCACTGATATGTCTTATATTTCACCATCCCTCTCCTCTCTATAAGTTTCCAAGTGTTGGTAGAAAGCCACTCCTAATCTTATCGCTTCAATGTCACATTCACAGAGTTTCCGTACTCCTTCACATAGATTTCATCTCTGATGCTATATAGTGTCATTCACTTTGCGCTAATGGTTGAAGTGAATGTCTCCTTTATAGTTTTAACCCTCATTTTCTGGATATTTACCTTCAATTACCGCCTGTCTAAAACATCTGTTTTGGCCTTCAAAAGGACACTGAACATTTTCTGTACCAGATATCAGTCTAAATTCACGAAAGAATTAGGTGGTCTCCTGCTTTATTTTAGCTTTCCATATTCCTACTACGAACATGTCTCATAAATATGAGTCTAGAAATAAATCTAAGAATATTCCTTAAATGTAGCTTCTACTCACTCATGTATCTGCATGTACAGAGTGGGGAGAAGTGAATAACCATTTGGATGATAAGCGAATTGAAGACTGTTATTAATGGAGGAAAAAGCGAAATCCAGTAGTAATAATATGATTCAAGATAGATTTGCTCATAATGATGGTCAGTCTTTCTCCAACTGAAACTGGAGATATAAGAATAGAATATGAGCACTAATCAGCAGAATATAATTCCATCACAAAGTAATTTCATTTGTCAAGATGCCCATAATGCTCCTGTGTTATTTACTGATGACTTTTCAAGCACAGTTGAATGCTCTTCCATATGGGCGTGTAAGTAACCAGTAACGCTGAATTTTCTACGTATATTTCATCATGAACCAATTTGAAAAGGTCTTCGACGGTGTTAATTATGAAGTAATTTGGAAACTACATAAACACGATGGAGTGCAATGCCTGAAATCGTTATCAACTCACTCAATAATTACATGACAATGCCTCGTGTCGAGTGATCCACAAAGGAGTAAGACAAGACTAGCTGCCTACTACCTCTGATAATATTCTTAATTCTGATGGGCTGGATCATGTGTCAGACTGTGGGGAGCGAGAGGAAAGCAACACGCTGGACCAAAAAGAAGATTCTAGAAGATTTGTACTTCGAAGACGACTTGTGGCTTATGTTACACAGACTCGAAGACTTGCAGGCGAAAACCAACAAGCTGAAGGAAGAAGCAGCAAAGACAGAATTTCAATGAAATATAGAGAAGACGGCGGTGATGAAGATCACCAACTGACAACAACAACAACAACAGCAAACACTAATCACCATTCAGTAAGAGAAATCTGAAAGAAGTTTCTTCATTCACATATCTAGACAATATTGTTTCAAATGCAGGCAGTCGACACTGATGAGAATGTCAAAAACATTCAGAATCATTCTGAAATCCGTTTGGAAATCTGATGCACTGAGAATAAATAGCAAAATTCCTGTTTTTAATGTAGATTAGAAACTTGACGCAACATGAAAAGTACTTCCAACAAGTTGAGGACTTTTATCAACATTTGCCTTCGCTAGCCCCATATTCAAGATCAAATGGCTAATGAGAAAGAATCAGCAACAGGAACTCTGGGGATGAAATAACCAAGAACCTATTGCACAACAAATATGTAGGCGAAAATAGAGATGGACTCGGGCAGACACTGAGGAGATCGTCGAATAACATCGCGCGCTAGACCACTGTTCGAGTCGAACCCGAATGAGAAACGACAAATTGAGCGTCTGTGCAGGTATGACATGGAGGAGATCGTGCGAGGAGGAGATGATAGACTACGATCAGTCGTAGCGCCAGTTAAAGAGGATCGCAGAGTACAAGACAATGTGGAGCTGAGCTGTTGAAGCCGTATGTTCCACACATAAATCAAGGGAACAATAATTATAATATCGAAGGCGAAAGAGTACTAGATAAGAGTTTCTCCCACTCTTAACCTCCTGGTTTGAAACTCTTCATCAGAGTACACATCTATTAGGCCTCCACTTCTTCTAAATTTTTAATTGTTCTCTAACTAATGTTGTTTCATAATGAAATACTCCTCGAAATCTGCTAACACTGTTAAATTCTGATTTTCCTTTAATTAATCGAAGCCATGCTAACTTTTTGAGCATCTCTTAAACTTTGTTTTAAGTATTATTGAATCCCCTTTTTGTTTTTATTCATACATTTATGTGGCACATCTTCATTGTTAGACAGGGGGATAGTATTCTATAAATGATTTATGATCAAAAATGTGACTATTCATTATTATTATGATAATTGTTTTAAACAGAACATGAACTGTGTGTGATTCAGCAGTGCATTATTCTTCTCTAACAGACAAATTTTCCTCTTTTTATGTTCCTATCCAGTTGTCTGCCTTTCTCTCTATCTCCCTCTCTCTCTCTGTCTGCGATTCAGTCAATAAAGCCGACTGACTAAATCACACATTTACATATACTCTGATTAGTTAGTCGAAATAAATCCAATCTACAGGATCCCTTTTATTTCAAGGCAAAAATTATACCGCTTGTCGTTAAGCCAAAAAGACAAATATATTATGCCGATGATCAGTTCATTGCTCCGGTCTTTGCATGTCTGTTTTTTCCATATGTAAGTGTGTGACTTTGTGTGTGTGTGTGTGTACGTACGTGTGTGTGTGTACGTACGTGTGTGTGTGCATATTTGTCTGAATATGTTCATCTTTTATCACGTAGGCCAACTCTACTTATCACAAATTACAAAAATCGAATAAAAATATTTTTCAAGGCAGTCAGTCAGGGATTGAGAACACCCTTAAGGTGGTGGGGTGGCCAAAACGATTGTTAGCAAAGAGAGAACAGAGAATGGCTCAGACAGGAAATTAAAATTAAAAGCCAAAAAACAGAGACAATAACAAATGAAGATATATATACATGCATACATACAAGGACGAATTGGTCGGTCAACAATGATTCAGTATCAGTTTTTAGAGATTCGATCGGTTTCAAGTCTGATCAAGGAATGATGTCAGTTAGAGAAACACTGAAAACTAGTAGGGAGTGCTGGGAAACTGTTTTTCTCCTAATCTGTGACTTTTCAATAGCATCCACCCAATGGGGTTCGAAACCATGACGTTCCAGTTACATGGTGGGCAAACTGATCATCCCTCCACTGGGATCCTACTCATTATATTATTATTATTTCCTTCAATTCCTAGAGGAACATAGTGCCTCAGCTGCGCATCTCCATTCCCTTCGGTTCTCTGCTAGAGTTTTCACCCCGCTCCAAGTCTGCCCACATGCTTTCATCTCCTCTTCACATGACCTCCTCCAAGTCACCCTTGCATTGACGACCAGCTCGCCGCTTCCCTTTCGGATTCCACTCGAGCAACGGCTTGTCTAGTGATGTCACTTGACGGTTTGTTTCCTCAGAGTATGGCCAATCCATCTCCATTTCTTCCTGCCTATTTGTTGCACAATCGGTTCCTGCTGTGTTGGTTCGCTCACTGCCAGAGATCCGTGTTGCTGATCTTTTCTGGCCGGCCATCTGATCTTGAGTACTGAGAGAAGACAACTGTTGATGAAGGTCTATAGTTTGTTTGAGATGCTCTTTATGACGCGCTGGCCAAGTCTCTGATCGGTATAGTAAGTAGCACTGACTTCACATTGGAGTTGGAAATCCGGATCTTATTTTTGATGGTGAGTGCTGTTGACTTCCACACAGACTTGAGAGTAATGAAAGCTTTCTTGCTTTTCCGACTTTGGCTTTGATATCCTCGTCATTTCCGTCCACCTGTAGTTGAAACGATGCTTCCCAGGTAGGTGGGATCCGACTCAAGGGATCATGAATCCCAACTTCCAGAAAATCATGATTTTATCATGAGCACTAACCTCTGTCATCTACGAGTAGTTTACCTCAACCACAACGAAGTTACGTAGATTTTTAATGAGAAGGGTAATTCTAAATTATAGTGACCCAAAACGAAACTATCTAATACACGGACTAATGACCTTGATCGACCAATCAGATGAGCCGGTAGTAAATGAGCGTAATTTGAAAAACCTTATAGATATCAAAGTAAGTGTTTAAAAAAATTATTATGCGGGGTAATATTTTCGTGTGTGTGTCCCAATAAAACCTCCTAATTCCTTAGTGGAGTCATCACTGAGTATCCACACTTATTTCTGTGTATAAATTCACCTAGATAACTGTGTATCATGCTGTTTTGTGCCCCACTCGCTGCCCTACAGCAACCATGAACCAAATAGAAGAACGACATATCTTCTCGCACAGACTTTCTATAACAACATCCTGGACATTCATACACGTCCATCAATAGCGGCTGGGCACTTCTGTAAATACATTAATTACTCCACCACATCAACAAGCATCCTATAAACCTGTTATCTTGACAATACTCAAATACTACCTCTTGATGAAGTTTGCAATGTAATTCATCTATAGGTCCACCTATTTACTGTGAACTCAGTCGGTTAGTTGACAAAAGTCATTAGTCCGTTTATTAGGTAGTTTGTAGAGTCCTCAAAAATAAACTGATCCAACTTTTACTCTTATGTGAGAAATGAACATATTGTACATTACTTTGTTTTAATAAGAATCTCTGTACTTTGAACTTAACCTTGTGGTTTGAATAGAAATACAATTCTGCCTACAAATCTCCGTCTTCTCCACCATCTCAACTGCCATCGGTCAATTCGAAATACCTACCTTCTATTTCAAAATTTCGCAGGGACGCCGTACCTTCTCCCTACATTACTTTTGTCGACCTCTGGCAATATTGATATTGGAGAATTAAGATTGGAGCAGTCCTCGCACAATAATCCTGGAGTCTACTAAGTTAATTGTGGATTTGGACCTTGTAATAACCCCAAGTAACAAATTTGAATATATTCTTCCAGTAACTATACGGATTTGGTATTTTCATTTCTATTCAAATTCGGGATATTAAGTTAGCAGAGTCTAAGGCCCGCCACAAGTTTCGTTTTGACTCACTAAAGTTTAGAGTGTCCATGAGAAGCCGTAACCAGTAGGATATAAGGACGAATACTCACTCATGAAATTGGCTGGCAATAGTCCTAGAAATCGTTAAACCGATAGAAATTAAAATTTATGCTTCATTGGATCTAGTCCCAATGGTTGAATAGTCTGCAAGTCCACCTCGTAACCTGTAGGTCACTGATTCGAGCCCCCTAATGGGCAGCATACTGGTGAAGACGAAACAGTGGTCCATTGTTATCTATTATTATTTTTATCATGTCAACCTTCTTTTATTATTGTTATTGTTATTGTACCTGTCATTATTCCCATATTTACCCACCCTGGTTGTTTCGCTTCTCTGTCAGACGACAAACAACGACGTATTGTTGTGCATGTCTGATTTTTGTTGTGAAGATAAAATGTACTAATAGAGAAAAAGTACACCGTTTTTTGTATAGACATATTGTAAAAATAAATAATAAGTTTTCAAAATGATCTGATTAACTACATCCCAGCTCTCACTTCAGGCATGTAAGTATGGTGTGTGTACGTATATGTGTGCGTATATCCTAGTTCTTGTCTGAGTTTATCACCCTGATGTTAATATACTACTATGCTACAACTACTACTGTGAGTATGGTAACATGTAAGATATGCGCCTGTCTCTCAATGCCTTAACTAACAATATCAATGTGTCATCTTCTTTTACCCGCCTTTCTTTCACCCTTTCTATCTTTCTCTCTCTCCCTCTGTCTTATCCATCTCATCTTGTTCACCTAGTCTACAATAGTACACATAATGTCCCACTGATGATGGTTCTGATGATGGTAACGATAATATACAAAGCTTTCATGCATACAATAGAATATTTTTATATTTTTCAGTCAATTCAAACTATGTCTGTTTTAGATGCGTTGGTGTATATATGTGTGTATCATTGATGCTCTGTATATGCATATATGTTTGTCTGTGTGTGTGCGTACGTGCGTGCGACGCTAGTACAGATGGAGTCTCATGTAAGTATAAATAATATTATAATCCTCCTTTTAGGATGTCCAACATTTAGGATTAGTCTAGTTTTTAGCCTTTATTATTCATAATAATAATCGTTATTATTATCATTACTATTATTATTATTATCATTTAAGATGCCCATGAGAAAAATAGGCTGTTATCTGATTGGCTTAGCTAAAGAGAATAGTGTCATGCTGCTTTGATTTCTTATTTTTGTTGTTATTGTTATTGTTTGTATGCTGGAATGCATGCAAACATGCATACATACATACATACATACATACATACATACATACATACATATCAGACATCTGCTCAAATCCTTCTATGTTCCTTGAACAGCAGTGCTTTTTATTGTACTTACATGTCTACATGTCTCTGTTATCATCAGTCCATAGAAAATAATCATGTTAGAAAGTACACAAATTGATTTGGCATAAGACTACTTCCACTACTACTCTACCCTACACATACTACTGACTATTATTAGTAGTATGCATTGTTCGCTTAAAAAAGACGATGTCATACTTCGTAGAACTCCGAAGACTGTCAGTCAACGGGGTGAGTGGTATCCCATTAGGCCGTATTGTTGACACTGTCAGTGATGATAGGCACCATATTTCGCGGCACGTACTTTATGTGATGAAAATAGTGTCAGGCATGAACTAACTAACCTAACATTTCTTCCACCCTTACAACATCAACCTTTTGTTATTGTGCTTCTTATATTTATAATCCTCTCAATTTTTTGTTTTTATTTATTTTTCATAAGTGTGAACATCGTTTAAGCTGCGTTATAACTGTTAATTTTGTATTTCCCCTCACTATACTATATCAACAGAATATTAGATTCAATACTCTATAGTAACATGCTAAAATTTCCAATCTGAATCGACAATACTATTTGAAACAATCTCACTGTTATTATTATTATTATTATTATTATTATTATATTTAATTAATGATCTCAATTCGTGCTTCGAATATTTTTGACTTTATATCGTAAACGTGGACAAATTTCTCTGGTTATTTTTGTTTTAATTTTTAATTTTATTTACATTTTAAGTAAATCAGATGCAATATTGTGACAAATGCTGAGAATTCTATTCTGTATTATAAGTACTGTTTTTGGAATAAAGTAAATTATTATTATTTATAGTGAGATAAAGGAGTCGGATAATATTGTATCGGTAAAATTTCTGCTTTCATTGGTTGATATTAATCATCAACACCACCATGATGAAGACGACAGTGAGATGGTGCTGGTGAACACCTAGTCGTCATTTTCATTCGAACTGGTCTCCATATTGGCGGGAGACTCGTTGACAGAGAAGATTGGAGAAATACCATCAGAAGTGTTGTTGTATAGTATATTCACGTGTATTTACAAACTTTTTAGCACCGAGTAACAATTTTGTAAATCTGTGTCGTTATCCTTTGAAGAATAAATAGCCTGTATTTACTTCATTTTGAACGCCTCGCTGAGTTTTCCGTTGTGGATCAGCTGACACATGGCAGGCACTGTCATATAGACAGCTGTTGAATAAGGTTGATAAAGATTTGAGCACTTACCGCACGCCATAGTGTTGACGAAGTTTCCAAATTACTTCTCGATCAATAATAATAATATTAATTTTTACTTTATTCCCAAAAACAGTACTAATGATACAGCAAGGAATTTTCAGCATTCAGTACAATACTGCATCTAATTTACTCAAAACGACAAAAAATAAACCTTACATAATAATAATAACAACAGCAAAACGTTGTTTTAGCAGCTATGTAGCAAATTACAGTATGCGATAAGGAGAAAAATATGCATAGAGTATAAAATTGCAGTAATAATAGTAATAACAACTAAAATAAAATAGCAAAGTTATAATTAAACGATAGAAAGCGTGACACCATAAAATTACAGAAAGATAAACAATGAAGGGGTCGATTCCCTATGCTAATTACATAGTAACTTATATGTTTCACGTCTAACAATGTCTTCATCATATAAAATACGAGCTGAATAGGGTATTGTAGAATTTCTGTACTTAGTGGTGCGAGCATATAACTTCGTATATTGACTTCTTGTCCTACCTGATGAGATGCAAGGGGATAGTTGTGAATAAAGGGGGTGCAGAGGGTCAGACAGTACAAGTTCATTATGGATAAGATTTTATTTCGATAAATCACACAGTGTACATGTACATGTATATAAATGAAAGAAAAAAGTTGTGTGAGTTACTTGATATGATTATGAGCAATAGTTTGTGCTCGAAACGTCATCAGTTAATATAACTGTACAACACTGTGTGATTTATCGAGATAAAATCTTATCCATAATGGACTTATACTCTACCACAGTGCCCAAGTTTTATACTTAGGTCAGACAGTACGGCCTTTGTTCACTTTGTACAGGAATTTATGTGTCTCTCGGCCATAGTATTGGCGAGCTCACACAGTGGCAGACCACAAGCCCTACTCACAGCATTCAATAAATACCCTTCGTAAAATGATATAGCCTTTTTTTAGAAGCCTAGGAAAGATTAATGGAGAGCAATAGAGTACAATAGGTAAAATACAGGAGTTTAAAAACTGCAGAACTAAAGGTTGGTTGATACCTGATTGTCTTAACTTTTAATGTGGAAGGTAAGACGAAACATTTTCTGAGAGATAGATAAGATGTGGGATGACCATGAAAGGTCAGAGGAAAGAACTAATCCAAGGTATATAATGCTTGACTTGGTTTCAATTTCAGTGCCATCTATGTTACAGGCATCATGCGAACTAACTAGATCATGTGTGTCACGTCGATGCTTGAAAGTAAAGTCAATTGCCTGACGTTTGGAAAGATTTGACTTAGACCACTTACTGATGTCCAACAGGAAGCTATTAAGTTTGAAGCAGTCAGACTCAGAAGTGAAAGGTAGTAATACAGTCAAGTCATCCGCATATTTGACAAAGTTAGTTTCGTTTGAATGAGATCGTGTAGGAAGAAAGAAAAAAGAAAAGGAGAGAGGACGGCACCTTGAGGAACACCAGATTTTGTAAGCGAGGTAGAAGAAGATTTGCCATTATATACAGTATACTGTATTCTATCAGAAAAATAGGAATGCAACCAACTCAGCCCAGGATCCTGTATGCGTCAACGAAAGCTTATTTAATAAAAGGCCCCTAGGGACAGAGTTAAAAGCAGATGTGTAGTCTAGGAAAGCACCACGAACATATTTGGCACTTTTGTCTAAACAAGAAACAACACTTTGATATAAGACAACCGCAGCATAAAAGGTACATCTATCTACCATGTTTATATGCAAATTGTTTAGGATCATTAAAAGGTTTCAATGAAGATTCAAGTCGAAGTAAAAGTAATCTTTCCATCAATTTTAAAGAGTTAGAAGTAATTGCAATAGGTCTAAATTTAATATCGCTACGAGATGGTTTTGGTATGGGGAGAGTTTTAATGTTTTCCCATCCAAAAGGTAGAACATTACTGGAAAAGGAAGCATTTAAAATGTTAGTAAGAGGGGAATATAAAATATCAGCACAGTTCCTGAGGACAAGAGCAGGTACACCATCAGGACCAAGGCTTTGGGAAGACTTAAGAGACCGGAGACATTTAAGCACATCAAGAGTATTAAAACCATTAAAATTGTTTTCAAGGCTGTATGTCGAAGGCCTCTTCGAAGCCGACGAACTTGTTGAGGTAAGTGTTTGACTGCCATTCTATATTTTGTTCTGCGATGATGATGATGATGATGATGATGATGATGCGTAGAACTGCAATTTGATCAGCACATGATTTGCCTTTCCTGAATCCAGCTTGTTCCGGCTGGATGGTATTATTCCACACCAGCTGTTGCAGAATGAGGCGTAGGTCACTCTTCTTTGGTAGTTTGATAAGGTAGCCAGCCATTCCTTCCTTCTAAACGTTTTATACTTGACATTTAACCACATTGACGTTTAATTCCGGTTACAAAAAAAAGAAAGAAAAATACAGTCGAGGCATTTACGATAAGAATAGAGGTTTGGTTTTTCGTCTGACATTACATCCATTTACGTCATTTAGTTATGATGGCAGGAATAAGTGTAGATACAAAACTTGAAATCGTGCGGTAATCACCTGCATTACCATATTGATTCTAAATAATTTCTTCAGTAAAACGTTTTCACTACGGTTTCTTAACATGTGTTATATACCCTAGAAATGATAGCAGCTTATTTTTTTAATTATTTTTTAATTATTTTTTTATTTACAGCTTGATTCCACACTATTTTTGGTATCTAAAGATAGCCATTTGTTTGATGAGCTTCAAAAGAATTATTGACTTTTCAAGAAATTCATACATTTGGTTCCCTTGATAAATTTCGATAAAGAAAGGAAGACGAAATTCGCAGTATAAAATGATATCATTCTATTTCACAGGTTCTCATCAGCTGCACATCACTACCTGAAATTACAATGGTTATACATGGATGACAGTAACATACTCTAATGTTTGAGTGATGGTACAGAAGAGATGCTATAAAACTGACACATCCAAAATGAATGCATTACAATTTTTTAGTTTAAGTTTTCATCATCAATTTATACGCTTTTAAAGTTGAAAAGAGGGGGGGAGGCGTAAGAGAGAAAACAGAAAAATTGATTAATAGAACAGTGTTAGCTTGTAGGTTCACATAGCAACTGCAATAAACAAAAGCGGTTACAGTTTATGAGATTAAGATTTCTTCAGTGAGTTGAGATCACTCGATTAGATGATTAATCAGAATCAAAATTCTGTTACCAAGGCAGTGAGAGGTTAATCACACTCTTTCTGTATGCATAAGTCTGGTTTAAGTCGTTTGATTGCGATCGCTTCGGCAAATCGTAGTAAATTTGCTATCTTTTGTTTATTTAATATTTTGAGGGACTTAGAAATCTCTACGAGATGTCCGATATCAACAATGTGTCTGGCAATTGCACTCTGGAAATATCTGTAGAAAAAATTGTAATGCTTTCATTTTGGATGCGTCAATTTTGTAGTATCTCATCTCTACTACCATTCAAACATTAGAGTATGTTATTATCATCTATATATAACCATTGTAATTCCAGGTAGTGATGTGCAGCTGATGAGAACCTGTGAAATAGAATGATATCATTTTATACTGCGAATTTCGTCTTCCTTTCTTTATCGAAAATTATTGAGTTGTTTACGGTTGACAGAATAAGTCGTGTGACTAAGTCAGTCAGGAGACAGAATTACTAGTGTACTAGTATTTGGATAGCCTAGATACATGTTGGTTAACTGGTAGTGAAGTCTATGAGTTAAATACTTGACTATCCATTGTGAAGACAAAGACTCTGCGTGTATAAGACTAGCTGGACTGTTAAAACATGATTTATCAAATAATACGAACTTGTATGCTTGTGTGTATGGTTGTGTGTGTTGGTGGGTTAGAGTCGGGTTAGAAATATTGATTTGACGTCAAAATCATGTGAATGTGGAATGACGATCACTTTTACACTTAATAAATTCACGTCACATGGTCCATAAGGTTGATGAGATAGGATGTCGCTAGGTTATTGAAAGGATTTATTTGGAACATAATTGAACTAGTTAGTATTTGAACACAGTTAAATGTTGTATTTTAAATACCCTAGTAATATGTCTCATAAGGTTAGCCACCGACAGTCACACACACAATTGGATAATGTCAGGTAGTTGTTTTGGTCAAGTTAAATTATCATGGCCCAGAAGTACCAACGCTCCAATGACCTTGAAAGCATACCATTTTCTAGGTGACAAGATCTACTATTATTATAGGGCCAATATGATTGGTCTTCATTAGGTGAGGTGCAGATTTATGTACTGTTTGGGCAATGTGTTAATAGCTCTTTGGGGTTACGGTTACTATTAGGGTTAGGATGGTGGTTACGATTAGGTTAGGGTTATAATTAGAGTTATGTACAGGGTTGTGATTAGGGTTAGGTTCGGGGTTTATATCACTATTTATTTTTATTATCCTCATTTTCGTAGTAGGTCGATACCTTTTGGCGAAGATTGAAAAATAGGATAAGAGTGGCATATGGGTCTTCAGTTGCCTCAGTCAATACATGTACAAAAACTGGTCGAACTTAAAAACTGGTATTCCTCAATAGAATTGGGAGATATTCTTAAGTCGTTTTATGGAAAAACGCATCCTATTTAATTTGTTTTATCATTATTCTGCATTTTTTTGGTGTAGATAAACGTCACTTTTATGTATGTCTGAACCAAGTTCACTTTTAACTCAACTGTTGGTTTGTAGGGATTTGATTGGTTTTCAGGATTTCATCATGAGCTGACATTAGTCGGAGAACCATTGGAAAACCTGGGAGTATTGGACAGCTGTTTCGTCCTTGTTTGGGACTCTTCATCAGTACTGCTGAAGTCTCATGATGAAATCCTTTACTTTTAACTATTTTGAAAAATTTGGGCATTGGGTGTATGATATTCATTATAAAAAGAGGAAAACGATATTTCTGATGTTTCGCTATTTTATGCTGCTGATAGCTTTATCAAAGTATCATTAAACAAAGAATTTACAAAACCTCACTTTATACATAACAACTTAATCATATTTAATCAACATAGGGTAATTTTTACATTGTAAAGTTGGCCAATTGGTATAGATAACAAATTAAAACAATTAGTCCCTCTGATAAATTTGAATAAGGCATTAAGAAGACAAATTTCGCGAGATGATATCATTTCGTAGTTTCTTTACAACCGCTTTAGAACTAACATGGTTAACAATGATAAAATAAAGTTCATGAAAATTACTCAGTTAAATAAAAACAAAAGTACATACTAATGACCAATCATATTAAGATAGGTCATGCAGTCCAGGGTAGGCGAAGATTGAAGTCTATTGATTTTTGTATACACAGTTTAGGCTGTATGTGATTAATCCAAAGTGCTTCCATCACCTTCAATAACCTTGAATTAGAGTTATGTGAAGTAATTGTGAAACAGTCATTAATATTGATTTTGTGACCTGACATTAATAAGTGTTTTGCAATGGATGATGCTGGATTTCTATTAAGATTAATCGCGTTAGGATTTTCGATATGATTTACTAACCATTTTGGAACATGTTCTTTTCGACGACATTGGAACATTCTGTTAGTTCTACCTATATAGGTGTCACCGCAGCTGCAGGTGAACTTGTAGATACAGTTTGAAGTAGAGTCCACAGAATTTCGTCCTTTAATCGTAGGTACAGGGATCGAAAATGTTCGGCAAGTGAGAAAAAGAGATGCGGCGTAGCATGTGCGTTTGATAGCTGACCGAAGTCTTTGAGTTGTCAACTGTATAATCTGGTCGCCCTTGAATGGTAGATTAATAAAGATGGCTTTCTTTGGTACAGAAGCTGTCTTTTCGAGATGTGGTTTTTCTTTGCTGTGACAAGTGATAAAGCTCTCCGGATAACCATTAGCTAATAAAACTGAATGTACATGTCGAAGCTCATCCATCAGTGTGTCACTCGTGCATATTTTTCGGGCCCTTGAGAACAAACATTTCACCCTGGACTGCATGACCTATCTTAATATGATTGGTCATTAGTATGTACTTTTGTTTTTATTTAACTGAGTAATTTTCATGAACTTTATTTTATCATTGTTAACCATGTTAGTTCTAAAGCGGTTGTAAAGAAACTACGAAATGATATCATCTCGCGAAATTTGTCTTCTTAATGCCTTATTCAAATAGATAACAAAGCCAAGTTTGGTAAGTGTATAAAATTATGTGCTTATCATATATGCGTTGATTTTGTCATTTTATGGGGAAGGTGGTTGTTGTACCAGGTCAAATTCTGTTCAAGTTCATCATTCCTATTCATCAGACATTTGGATTCCATTTGACGTGAAGTACTTCTGATGATATTAGACGTTCTTTGTGATGTCTGAGACTTTCTTCTGGATTATTTCAATACTGTTAGAATTAATTTTGTCACCTGATTCTATGGCGTGTAGCCGGATCTATGACTAATTATTTTTTAAGCTTTCCTAGTTCACTAACTGGATTTCTCTGTGGTTGGTCGAACAGATGCTCTACTCTACGGTGTTCATTTCTTCTGATTTTGATTTCTCACTGCAGATGTTTTTCCGATGTATATCATATCACATTCTAAGCAAGCATTTTATTTTATAGATCCTATTGGATAGAGAATCCTTAGGGATTTGGTCTTTTATATGGACAAGGTTGCTTGCACTGTATCCGATGTTTTGAAGAAAACTCTGATGTCGAGCTAATTGAATACTCTTCTGATATCGTCTAACGTTTCTGATAGTCTATATGGAATGACAACTGTTCACCTCCATGTTTTAGACCATATATAATGTCGGTATTGATTTTATTGATGAAGTTCTTTGTGTAGTTATTTTGTAAATTCTGGTTTAATAATACTGCTTTGATAAAGCTATTAGCAGCAGCATTAAAAATAGCGAAAAGTCAGTAAAAACAACGACAATATCGTTTTACTCTTTTCCATTCCCAGGGAAATACAAAAAGCCTGTATTATAATAAACGTCATTTTTATTCAAAAACAACTGTTATTCTAGATTAGTCTACCCAAGGTCCCTAGTGCGTTCGCATTCCCTGGATAGGGATAATTTAACTTTGTCGTTGTTTGAATTCGGGGAATAATTCCATTTGATGTAGTATGCTGTGGTGACCTTGTACTACCTAATAACTGATGACGTTTAGATAATAATTCGTCAACTTATTATGCATAGTCATAATTCTTGTGAAACCATCCATGGCAGGCTTCATTTGATAGATAACGGCTGGTGAAAACAAAACACATAGTTCAACGAGAAGAGTCTCTTTTCGGCGAATTTGTTCACTTAGCTAGACAATCGTAATTACATATATATACATACTTATTTATATATGTGTATACATTAGGTTTGTCAGAAAAGAATAAAAATTTGTTAGAATTGTTGTTTATGTCATCAAAATATTTCGACAAATTTGACGAATAATCAAATTGTAACTAGGCGGGAGGGGGGTGAAGATTAGTATGACCGTAGTGGTGATGTGTTGTCAAAAAATAGCTATTAATGTCGTAAATTCATGAGCCATTGGATCGGGTCCCAGTGGCTTAATGGTCTACGAGTTCCCCTCGTAACCAGAAGGTCCTGGGTTCAAATCCCGGTGGGCGCGTAGTCCCAAAGAGTCCCAAACTAGGAAGAAACAGCTGTGCAGCACGCCCAGGTTTTCCAATGGTTCTCTAAGTAATGTCAGCTCATGATAAAATCCTGTAAACAAATGTAATGTAGTTGCGTATCAAGATGAATGACTTAGTAAGTGAATTTTGTTTAGGATGTTGTATATTGAAAAGAAGGAAAGTATGGGATTATGTAGGAGTAGTGAAGAAATACATGAACTATAAGGAGTTGGTAAAGTAGGCACACATAAAAATCAAGTCAGTAGAAATCAACACGGTTGTTAGCCTGTGATAGTAGAAGTGGTTGGGTTATTTTCTTTTTCATACACATAACTTTGAGTGGCTAAGGCTACAGCCTTCTGCTTCTGCACTCCAAGTAGCTCCGTGACAGCTTCGAAGTCCCTGAGGGATATCCTCACATCTCCCTCCTTGAGCACCTGCAGCCACATCGCTTTCATCTCAGACAGAAGCAGAGACACCAATTGTTAAAAAGAAGAAAAGACCGATGAGGCGTGAAGTCGATGCCTGAAAGGATAAACTCATTGTAAGTACATAAATTTGATATACCTTATCTTGCCTCCAACTATCCAATATCATCAAATCAACTTACACCGTCACGGAGAGCAACCTAGAATGGCCACATTGCAAAACCTAACTGATATAATTCATTCTGCACCAAAGAAAGGACTAGATACGTCACACTAGTTACTAGTGTCCAATCAAAAATATCCAATACAGTCCTACAGGAGGTCAATCGCGAGCCTGAATAGCTCAATGGTAACATCTCCGACTGCAGGCTGCACTGGGTGACGCAGGTTCGAATCTCTGAAGGGACATGAGTTCCTTCGAGGTTACAGATACGCCTTGCTGACTGGTGAGTGCCAACTAGCACGAAACCAAGGTCCAAGGTTTCCTGTGACCGATTGCCTCCAACTATCTAATATCTTATCGTCAATGCTTTATTTGCACACTATTTGCGAATTCGTTGCATATCATCACATGCGATAGCTTTTTGGATTCTGCACCATGTTACAACGTTCTTATCACAGTTCTCTTCTTTGATTGGTTTTTTTTCCAGTGGCTAAAACAAAGTGTTACTTTTTCTGAATTCTTCTACTGATATACTATTTATATCTGATCATAAGTAGCACTCGCCATAGTAGTAGTAATAGCAATACATTAGATATGATGAACATTTATATTTTGATCATATTATTTTGAATTAGCATGAAGTGTACGTTTTTCACAAACATGACAAAGAACACATGTTACTGGTGCCTACAATGAAAAAAGCACAATGTCATTATTACTATTACATAGAAGAATTTTTAAGTAGAATAATATAAAGTCACGAAAATGCATTATCATACACATGAAGGGAAATCTTCAGATTTTTTTGGTGTAGTGATTGCTGTCGTTGTTGTTAATGCATATGTTTGTCCCTTTATTTCTTTGATTTTGCTTCAAGGAAAAAACACAACCAATTGCTAAAATGTAAAAAGGTGAAGGACATTCTCGAAAAACTAAACTGTAAGACCATTAATTGTTTTACTTTTCAAATCTCTTAGTTAATTGTATATTTAATTCAATTTTTCGATTTTCCCGTCTATTGATTAAACCAAAGTGCTTGGTCTCAGGTTGACATATCGGCTTCTTGTGCAGTTGCTTCGACGATGTCTGGGCATGTAATTAGAAGTTAATTGGTGGTGGATGGTGACTAGCAGTGGAATCCTAGATGCGTATTTCGTCCTAGTTCGGACTCGTCAACTGGATGCCCAGACATCGTCAAAGCATCTGCGCAAGAAACCGACATATCAACCTGATACCGAGCACTTCGGTCCAATCAATCAATGGGAAAATCTACAATTGAATTAAATAATTAATACGACCCGTTGCACAAGAGGTGGCTCTTGTGGCCCAATACGGTCTAGTGGATAACGCTTTGGAGTTTGAAACTAAGGGTACTGGGTTCGAGCCCTGGTGGGAACATTATCACTCACTGCAGAATGCAGGCTCATCCAGTTAACGAGTTCCAGATAGGATGAAATGCGCGTTGGCCTGGATTCCACTGCTAGTCAATATTTACTAATTAGCTTCTAATTGTATATTTGATTAATATTTTATTCTTTCTAATTAAAGATATTTTATTTAGTTAGTTAGAACTTCATCATTACTAGACTAGCCATTACTGTTGACATGGTTAATTAGGGAAAAGTGGGATTAGATCATTCTTGGGAAGAAAAGGAGGACATTTCCTACTTACTTTTTCAGGAAAAAATCGTTAGGCGTTAAACCTTACAATGTACAAATGACTATGAAAATAGTGTGTCAACATTTAATAGTTAATACTTGATACGGCGATTTCTTGTAATTGACTAGTTGTGAATAGAATAAGGAAGACTACTGTTAGTTATGTAGGTTAAAGGATGTGACTAACTTGAATTATAATTATTCCCTTAGGTTCCTAACGGGATGTATGGCTCTAACAGCACATATCCATATCATTCTGTTCTCTTCAGTTCTTTTAACTGTTTGATATGACTGCCCATAAGCCCTCACCTCCTTCTCTCACAGTCTCCTCAAAGTCAGATGTCTAACCTACCGTCTCACATTCGGGTTCCACATCTGTGCAATCAACGGCCTACTCAGTTCTTAAGCATATGTGTTGAATGATAGGTTCTTGGTTGACCTGTTCCCAGAGTGTTTATGTTTTCGCTTCGTTTTTGAGACAGGCCACATGATCTGCTGAATCAGATGAAGGTCTGAAGCCCTCTCAAAATGCTTGTTGTATGTTGTGGACTAAACGACTAAGCTCGTATGTAGAGAAGAATTCAGTCCACACAAATTAATATCCACATAAAATACAGTTATTTAGTGAGCTATAATTATCCCAAAATACACAAATTTAGACGTATAGAATTGTGGGAATGAAGTATTCCTTATTTTTGGGTAAACAGTTGCTCACTACACGCGAGAGTATACCAACAACCCGAGGGTACTTTCGGAGAGAAAAGGAGATTGAAGCAAAGGATTCGAATTTGGATGTATGGATGCAGTACGATCCAGAGTTGATTGGCAATAGTGGGAAACAAGAAACTGGACAGGGAAGTTGTGTCGTCCGTACTGTGCGCTGAACCAGGTCGTGTGCTCATTCAATCTCCATTAACAACCATGATTTGCTGTGAATTCACTATTTTTTACTATTTTACAATGAACGCATAATTTGATATTTCTTAGCCTCCACAGGTGACACACATGCCAAGTCTTTGAATCATACAGAAGCACTGACTGACTTCATATTAGTTTTGAGAATCCACAATTTGTTCCTTATGTTGAAAAGAGCAAGAAGTTCAGCAATGATGGCGATCTTTTCGACGATTTCATTCTCAAAAGCACATGTACAATCGCATTTGTATAGATTACTTTACATGGATATAATTATTATTTATTTAATTCCACATAGTAACGAAGGTGATAATAATAATTTTCAACTTGATATGAAATTTTGAAGGTAGGAATATAGATTATGAGGGGCTTAGAGACAAGATTGTATAGGATTAAAAAACAGTTACAACGTATTCAAAATTAATATTTGATAACTGGAGAAATAATCTTAAAGGCGAATAAAAGGTGATAATTATTTTCAACTTGATATGAATTACGACAGGCTTAGAAACGTAGGGATCAGACGAATTACATGTGTGAACAAAATGAGCACGGAAACTAATTGAGATCAAAATTTTCAACTTGAAATGTAAGTTGGAAGGTATGAATATAGATTATAAGAGGCATAGAAACAAAGAACAAAAAATTACACAGGATTAGAATATAATTGTAAAATGGTTATTCCAAACGGATTACAACTGTGATCAGGAGGAGCATGGAAACAAACTTAAGATAACTGATTTTATAACTGAAAAATAGGATGAATTGAATGAAAACAAAGAGAGAAATCTACACACACAGAGAACAAAACAAAAAAGAAACTAAAGGATAAGGGAACATACCGAACTAGGTCCATGTTAGTTGTAAAGGCTGGACGGCTTTCTTTTGAACATATAGCTCCGGCTTTTCGATGCATATGGCAAGAGCTTCCTCAGTACAAGGAAGTCAGAAACACACTGCCTTTGGTAGATTTTTGTTTACTTTGCAAATGACCCTAAATGATGAGTCAGTTGAGATTCTGTGACAAGTATCGACGAAATGTTCGCCTTTATTCGCCCTTAAGATTATTTCTCCAGTTATCAAATATTAATTTTGAATACGTTGTAACTGTTTTTTAATCCTATACAATCTTGTCTCTAAGCCCCTTGTAATATATATTCCTACCTTCAAAATTTCATATCAAGTTGAAAATTATTATTATCACCTTCGTTACTATGTGGAATTAAACAAATAATAATTATATCCATGTAAAGTAATCTATACAAATGCGATTGTACATGTGCTTTTGAGAATGAAATCGTCGAAAAGATCGCCATCATTGCTGAACTTCTTGTTCTTTTCAATCTAATGTTTCTTATGTTGAATGCGATAGATTTCCACATGGATTTCAGAGTAATGCAGGTCTATTTTGGTTTTCCTACCCTGGCTGTAAAATTCTCATCTGTGCTGCCTGTAGCTGAAACGATACTGCCCAGCGAAATTAAAACGGGGGAACAACTGCAACGGCTTGCTAAAAGAATGTTTATTTGGAATTTAGTAACTCTATATTTGAGGATTTATGTACATCTTATCTTCAAACGGTGATTTGCAAAGATCTCCCGTGTTGTTCTTCTTTTTCTTCGTTTCATATTTCCCAATACTGTTTCATTTTCTCTGTTTGGCATCAAATCTGTCTTTCTGCAATTTGATATTTTTATGCCTACGTACGTCTGTTTTGTATACTACTGATAAATTTTATCAGTAGCACACGCCACATAACCACTGGAATACTATTCTTCTGCAAAGAAGACACTCTGATGAGAAGGTAAGACTAGTTCTTCTAGAAAAAAGCCAATTAACCAGAAATTATGGCTACCTATATAGTTAATTTAAATATTACAAGTATGCTAATAGCTGTGTTTTGACTAGTTAAAAAGGCGCCAAATAGGAAATCAGTAGCATATGACCTTTGAGGTTGAATGTTCATTTCATAAACTACGCTACAAAAATTAATTCTGCCTATTAATGCATCCCCTATCAATTTGAACACTAATCTGTGAATCCTTTTTATAAAGGTTACTAATAAGAGCTTCAGAAAAAGCAGCATGAATGAATACTGACTTCGTTATTAGATAAAGCAATAAGAAGACGTAATCTGTGCGAATCGTGTAATGTATTCGCGCTACACACTTTAAACACTGATCACGCACACTAGCTTGTCATAGGAATATATGTGAAATTACTAGAGAGTTAAGAGGTGAGGAAATAGACAAGTTGGGTCAAGTTAAAAGGACATATTCAAGGTCAAACTAACAGTGAAGATAACTAAACTAAAGAAACGAAGTAAAAGTACATCTACCCTGGCTGGTATCAAAATAAAGTTTACTAAGGAAGGTTTAGTGTGATGACGAATTGATTTTGAATACATAGAGGTGGTTTAAACTTTCTAATTCCCAGCTAGGGTAGGGCTTCCACAAACTTTAGGATACGCCCTACTCCAAACACTTTCTATAGATAGGCTTAAAAAAATATGTATACGTCAATTATATGTCTTGTCTGTATGATATCTTTCGCAGTGGAGGAGCTAGGTCTTGTATTCTCACCATTAATGGGTTGTGGTAATTCAGTTTGTTTCTGAAGCCATTTAGGAATATGCTCTGAAGTCAGCCCTTACTCCCTTGAAGAGATCGACGAGTCCTCCCTATGTATATGTGACCACACGTACAAACAAATTAGTAAATGCAGTGGGATGTGACACCATTTTTCGCATATTGTAAAGACTTAGATGGATATATTGGCTTCACCTTCTCAATTATTATGATATTAGCTGCATAAAATGTCTTTTCATCCGTAGCTTTCAATCTCCGTTGAATTACCAAGCTGCTATGATCCCCATATAGGGTAGGGTAGCTTGATGTAAACGCCTCTATTGCGAAACATATAATAGAGACAGAACATAAAATTGACGTTTACACATCGTCTCAACGTATCTATAAACCATGTTTAGGGCGTATCCCAAAGTTTGTGGAAGCCCTAGCTGGCAATTAGAAAGTTTAAACTACCTTTTATGTTCAAAAACAATTCGTCATCACATTAAAACTTCCTTGGTAAGTTTTGTTTTGATACCAGTCAGGATGGATGTACTTTTACTTCGTTTCTTTGGTAAAAAAATTTATATACCTACATATCCCCACAAGAAATACAATCATAACCCAGAAAGAATAAGTCTCAAATCTTATGAAAGGACAAAATTCCAACAGAAGTGTTAATTCATTTAAATGATCAATTAATTTCTTGAATATATAATCTCAAAAATTGATTAATCACTCTTCAACTGTTGCCTATTTGAGTGAACTTTCTATTTGTGTACATTCATAAATCATATTACTTACTTTTGACTCACATCTTATCAAAACGGCTGAATTAGGAAGAATGTAATTCACTCTGTAGTGAACTAAACTTAACTGACAGAGTTCAGTCCACATCAAACATCAAGGACTAAACACACAACATGAGTTAGTATATACTTATACAATTCTGAAGGAGGTCAATCATGAGGCCGAATAAGTCAGTAGTAACGTCTCTGACTTCAGGGCTGGCTCAATCGGATTCAGATCTGAGAAAGGATATAGGTTCCTTCAAGACTACGGATACACCTTGCTGACTTATGAGTGCCAACAAGTACGAAGCCTAGGTGGAGAGCTCCCTGTCAATTTCCTCCAACCATTTAAAATATATACATGAACAAGAAATCCTAAAAACATTTCCTTATTTTCAAAACGTATTTTGTCACGAACCAGAATTGGTGAAGTTAAACTTTGACCACCAGTTAGTATCAACAGAAAAATGACCTTGAAAGCACCAATCAAGTATAAAATAAGAAAATGGCACAAACAGCGAAGAAAATTTTCCCTTTTCGACGATTCATTTTCATAATCTGCTGTACAAGAGTAATAATAATTAACACAGAAATTTTTTGACCAATCAGATACTGGTAAACTTTGTCCTTGAAAACTTGTATTGCACAATGTAAGGTGTAATGTGGAAGGGATGACTAATTGTAAGTTAGAAAGGAGACAGAAGTTGGCATGACCTAATAAATGTGAGATAATAACTAATCAATAAACTCGTGTAAAATGGACAGGAAGTAGTGGAAAGGCTAGAAAGTGTCCTTGTATATAATATGTATGAGAAAGCAATGTTATCAATAAACAGTGATAGAGTAGTAATAAAATGTGGATGATGAGGATAACAGTGATAATAAAAGTATTAATAACAATAATAATAATGAACCTGCATATTAAAGGAAAGAAGCAAAATTATAGTAAGAACTTTACTCTGGCCATGGTAGGGCCAGAGAATGTATGTATCGTTTTTGTATGCACAGGTCCGGTTTTAGGTCTCGAATACCTTTTGCCTCAGCTATGTACAGATGTCATATCCGGAGTCCTTTTGTACGATATTGAGGGACTGTGTGTACCACTGTGAGGCATTCATGAAAATAATTAATAAAAAGGCATGAAACGGTTACATAGGGTACCTTTCTCTGACGTGTGACAAAAATGCCTATCACTTTTGGATTAGAGTGCCAACAGAGTACCCAAATAAACAATTTCGGGGTTTTTAATGGGACGATTTTGAGGTTTTGGGGAAAAATGGTGTATTTCCCTAAAAAGGTTTTGCATTGACTTTGGGTAATTTAACTGCATTCTATGCATGTACTTATTTAGGTTTCCTAACCCTAATCTTTCCTTAAACTAACCCTAACATGTTAACACTCCCACACTAACCCTAATCTAACTAAAAACCAACCTTAATATCCCCTGTATTATTAAGTTAACCTAACCGTAACCTATCCTTAGACCAAACCTCAACTTTATCTTTCTCAAACCTAAGCTGAAACTTATCAAATATCCTGCTTAATATCATAAGACTATATTCAGCATATTTTATTGGTGATTGCATTAATTATTTGCCAGGTTTCGCTAACTCACTTACTGGGGATTTCAAGGTCATTGGTGAGAACGTAATCCTTTAGTACTTATTGGTGCTTAAAGTTTAACTTGGTGGCAAAATCAATTAGAAATAATCGAAAACCGATGAATACTTTATCAGTGCACATCCAGGTGCATATTAGAGTTTGAACCCAGGACTTTGAAGTTACTTAACCAATCTCTTGGATTATTTGTCCAATAGGGGCAGGATTCAGATGACCCTAACTTGTAGGTATGTACTGTTGAGTAATGTCAAACTAGGACGAAACAGTTAATCAATACTCCCTGGTTTTTGTGTTGTTTCGTGATGAAGTCTAACAGCTGAAATTAATCTTTAATACTTCCTTCTCTCTTCTGAGTATATTAGGTGTATATATATATATATATATATATATATATATATATATATATATATATATATATATATATATATATATATATGCACGCACATATTTGAGTTTGAAAAACAATATACTACTGCTCTAATTCCTGGAGAGTCATCCTACGTCATAACCATTTAAAAACAACAGTAATAATATATTTTTTTGGAAAAATTCAAGAAAACAACTTTTGATTGGTTCAATTACAGTCAAGTTTCTAAGTATATATCATATATTGAATGAAATTTTATTTTGTTTTTATATGAAGTGACTCAGCAATTTATCTCGACAATAAAAAGACTATTATTAATGTGTGGAATCAAATTTTTGTAGTTTGCTTAAACGTGATAGAGCTTTAGTGATGTAAAAATGGCTATTTCGATTTCTAGTGGGTTTTTTTCAACTCACCTTCATTTAGAATTTAATTGATGGATGGTGACTAGCAGTGGAATCCAAGACAACGCGCATTTCGTCCCATATGAGACTCGTCATCTGGATGTACCTGCATTTCCTAGTGAGTGGTGATGATGTTCTCACCGAGGCTCGAACCCAGTGCCCATAGTTTCAAACGCCAAAGCATTATCCACTAGACCGAATTGGGCCACGAGAGCTGGCCACCTCTTATGCGACGGTTCATATTAATTTCATTGAATTTTAGATATGACAGAGAAGATATGTAGCTTAGGTAGATGCTTTTGATTTGGTTTTGTTCTCTGGGCTGGATAGTTAGTTTCCGAAGCTTTCATCGCCCTACTAGTCGACATCTTCAGTGGATACTTCAATTTTTAGAAAATTTTAGATTTTCCCGTCGACTGATTGGATCGAAGTGCTCGGTCTCAGGTTGATATGTCGGCTTCTTGTGCAGATACTTCGACGATGTCCGGGCATTTAATTAGAATTTAATTAGTGGATGGTGACTAGCAGTGGAATCCAGGGCAACGCGCATTTCGTCCTATTTTGGACTCGTCATCTGGATGTACCTGCATTTCCCGGTGATTGCTTATGTTCCCATAAGTTTAGACACTCAACAAATCCCCTTAAATCTGGATGTGTTTATCTTTATAAATTCATATTTGGTGTACTTTTGTTCTGTGTACTGGATGGTTTAGTTGCGAAGCTTTCACTGTCTTATCGGATAACGTCGTCAGCGCATAATTCACTAATTCATTCATTTGACGTCCCACAGAAGTGTTATCACAAGGTTAACCATATATAAAGACGCATAAGACTGTTGTGGTGGTGTTGTGATACAGACAATGTATGCCGACGAAGTATGGTTCTCACATATTCCCACAGTTCAATACTGCGTTAGCAACAGAATAATATGTATATCTGAATATATACCGTATATATATATATATATATATATAAACAGCGGTTTGCTCAATGAAAATATACCTTGGTTTCCGTATCTTGCTTTGTTGTTACATTTGGTGTCACTGTCTGCCGAAAAATGGGAAGCCTATGCCCTACAGTTTTTGATTTATACATATGGATTTTTTTACAGGACCTTGAGGCTCTTGTGGAGTTGGATGGCGTTCAAGATCCGTCAGCGATGAAGCTGTTATTTGGAATGCTGTTGGGAGGTCGGGCAACGGCAGTATATGATAGAGTGAGATGGAACACCGGCGAATACTCGCCAGGGTCCTGCAAACTACTTCTAAAGTGGGAAGGACCATACATGGTCACCGTGAGACGAGGCCACGTATTTACCGTCAGAAATGCCAATAGAGAGTAGCGGGTGAACGTCAGCGAGCCCCGGAACTCGATACAACAAGACAAGCTAACAAAGCCGCCAGCACCAAGAAGATCGAATCGACTTCAGTCGAACGTTTTTGACGCGGGGACGAGTGCGGTGGAGTGATGGAGACAATGTGTGCCAACGAAATTTGATCTTCACAAGAAACTGGAGAGAGAAGCTGTGTCGTTCGTACTGTGCGCTGAACCAGGTCGTGTCCTCATTCAATCTGAATTAACAACCATGATTTGCTGTGAATTCACTATTTTTACTATTTTACAATGAACGTATAATTTTATATTTTTCGGCCTCCTCAAACCGATCTCTTTGTCCCACTCTATACTTGACAAAAATTCCTTGAGATACACTCAGTTACGAAACGCTCTAAAGACAACAAAAAGACGAGATTATTTGCTGCTAGAGAGTGTGGTTCTATTCAACAATATAAACCTCAAAATACTCAAAAATTAACCTGACAGTGTCGTTAGGCTGTTACACAGTCCAGCTAATTCTCTGAGTACAAAATAAGTACTTAGAACCAAGTGGAATATTCTCATAAAGATGGGATCAAAATCTCTGTCCACAAGAATCACACGCCAATACTTTCAGCCAACCGTCCAAGGTCTGAATGACTTTCATCCACTCAAATAAAATCATATCATACAGCATATTATCAATGTATACACAACCACAAAGGAGAAGCATTAAAGCTAGAGATTAAACATGGACATTGACAAATAATAAGGATGAACTCAATATATGATATTACAAGTATCAGGACAGTGATATACAGTCTAGTATGAAAACAGATAATAGTCGTTACAAAGTTATAGGTTTCCAGACCAAGTCAGATTGATTCATTATAAATTATTTGAATTAATCCCAGCGTGTTTAAAGAAAGATCAGAACAAGATTTTTCTGAATGTTTCGCTGTGTATCCTGCCACAGCTTCTTCAGCAGAATTATTTCGATTTTATTCATCATCAAAATATATAGTCAAACGTTGTGACTCTGTGGAAGCTGTCGCTTACACAGCGAAACGTTCAGAAAAATCTTTTTTTGATTTTCTTAAACACGCTGGGATTAACTTAAATAATTTATCATTAAAAAGTTAGTTGAAGCATCCAAATAAGCATGAATATTCTCTTTACATCATCGTTCAGGAAGGATTTTCTAAGTTATTTGTCTGTTACAGTTGCCCCCCCCCCCCCCAGTAATATCTTCAGGTTTCAGATCAGATCACGTTTTCTTTGCATCTACACAGACTAGTCATGGTCTTCTGGTATTTTTGAAGTTTAGTATAGTACTAAGGGAGAGCATGTATTAGAATAAAGTGTTTGTTGGTGTTCACCGTTACATCTCATTGCATCCGGTAGTCTTACAACTCAAACCTCTTTTTTCTACCATTACGATACTGTTATATTCAAACACAGTTTGAACAATATAATGTGAAAAGTAATTTTGTAGGCTATTTAAACAGGTACGTTTATCTTTATTACAAGATATCATATTTTGTGTCAAAACCATACAACGAGTCACGTTGTATATGGCAACGCATAATATCGCTTCGTGACCGTTTGTGAACTTATTTTATGTCATATTTTCAGTTAATATTGCTCAGTTCCCAGTTAACAATAATCTGTATTGATAGGCTGACGAAGCACCTATAAGATCTCAACAAAGTCACCATATATTTACAGATATATTTCTAACGAAACTAGAAAATGGTCCACTGAAAAACAAAATATCAAAAAATGGAAATACACTGCCCTTATATGCATGCCATTCTTGCAGTCTACCATAAATGTCTATATAGTGGTTTGATTTCGAACCCCATCAATAGTCATAAGTCAGTAGTTCATCCCACCTGAGGAGAGCACCTCCCCAATTGTTTCACTAAAAATAAATATAAAGATAAATATTTCACAAACAATAGATTAGAGTTCACTATGAACATTTCTTTACCTACATACCAACGACATATAAATACAATTTAATTCAATTTTAGAATTTCCCGTCCATTGATTGGACCGAAATTACAAACCCAGACATCGTCGAAGCATCTGCACAAGAAGCCGACATGTCAACCTGAGACTGAGCACTTCTGTCCAGTCAATCGACGGGAAACGCTAAAATTGAATTAAATAATTAATATGATCCGTTGCACAAGAGGTGGCTCTTATGGCCGAAGTGGTCTTGTGGATAACGCTTTGGTGTTTGAAGCTATAGGTACTGGGTAGTGCAGGTACATTCATCTGACGAGTCCCGAATAGGACGAAATGCGCGTTGTCCTGGATTCCGCTGCTAGCCACCATCCATCAATTAACTTATAAATACAATTTGATTAGATCTTTAGCATTTACGGCAATGTCTATTTTCTCCAGTCATCATGTAGCCAAGGTACTCCACGTCATTTGGTATAATTGAAATCAAAAATTAATATTCAGAGAGGTTCATGAGAAAGCCAATAATTCCATTTTTTATTCTTACCGTTTCCAATCAAAATATAAGGCATTAGGCTTGAGACTTCGAAGTTTCATCAGTGGTGTTGAATTTGACTGGGATAGGATGCTAGTCTCACGTCCAACCTTCCCTCATTTTCGGCCGTGGTACCACCTAGTTCAGGTTTAGGTGTATTTTATTTTATTTATTTATTTTATTTTGATTGCGGCTTGATTCCACACTGCATTTTTGGTACAAGTATGGAATTTACAGCATGGATATCGGTAGCCCAAATTTTGCCGGCCGACCATTGATATCGGGTGTGCGTTGGTAGGGGATCGAACCCCGGACCTTGTGCATGGTTAGCGAGAGTTCTAACCACTGTGCCACCGACGCACAATAAATATTATATTTAAATATAAGCATAAGTTTCACAACTGGCAAGAGTGTAAAGTGACTTTGATCACAGCCTAGTTCGACTTCTGGCGGACGTACTCCTAAATCATTGTGTAGATAAGAGTAAGCCCGAAAAAGTGGAGAGGTTGAGCCTAGAAACCCTATCCCATGAATATTATAACATCATAGCTACTGAAACTTGAAGATTTAAGCTTGAATCTCAATATATGTTTCAATTGGAACTCAAAAAAGGGACAAACATGAATCGCAGACCCACAGAACTGGGGGTGAACTTTAGACTATATGTGTGGTTGACGAGTATTCTACCAATGAAATACCGACGTACTAACAGCTAACATACTTTATAACAATCGTAATATTATATTGCCCACCACCCTCCTGATGGATTTTATGGATAATTTTGAAAGCTATTTTCATATCAGTCTTATGTTCTGTCCCACAGTGCAACTTTTCTCAAGCCAACTTCTTCCACCTTCAAATACAGAGGACGGTTACTCCTCCCTATGTATGTGTGACCATACACACACACACGCACCAATGTAAATTGGTATACAATATGAGATATGATATAATCAATTGTGGATTGTTGAGTCTTGCCTTAAGGCATCTTTTTGGCTTTATATATTATCATTGTTATTATGATTATTTAAAACAATTAATTCCCTTCATGAATTTAGACCAGGCAATAAGGAGATGTAATCTGTCTGAATCGTGTGTGTGTGTGTGTGTGATGTATTTGCGCAACGTATTTCAAACAATCTGACAATCACATACAGACTTGTAATAGGAATGAATATATATGAAATTAATAAATGGTTAAGAAGTGAGGAAATAAATTTTGGTCAAGTTTAAAGGATATATTCAAGGTCAAACTAACAGTGAAGATAACTAAACTAAAGAAACGAAGTAAAAGTACATCTACCCTGGCTGGTATCAAAATAAAGTTTACTAAGGAAGGTTTAGTGTGATGACGAATTGATTTTGAATACATAGAGGTGGTTTAAACTTTCTAATTCCCAGCTAGGGTAGGGCTTCCACAAACTTTAGGATACGCCCTACTCCAAACACTTTCTATAGATAGGCTTAAAAAAATATGTATACGTCAATTATATCTTGATTTGATACTAGTAACTAGTGTGATGTGCCCAGTCCTCTCATTGGTGCAGACTGAATTCTATCAGTCAGGTTGTAATGTGGCCACCATTCTAGGTAGCTTGCCATCATGGTGCACGTTGATTTGATGATATTAGATGTTTGGAGGCAATCGGCAGGAAACCTTGGACCTAGGTTGCGTGCTAGTTGGCACTCACCAGTCAACAAGGCGTATCTGCAACCTCGAAGGAACTCATGTCTCTCCTGAGATTCGAACCCGCGTCCCCCAGTGAGCGCTGCAGTCAGAGACGTTACTACTGAGCTATTCGGGCTTAAATTATTTAATTATTTAAATTGAATTATTTATAATGATATTACACTGTTTAATTGTCGCTTATATGTTGTAAGAATGTAGCCCGGTTACTACACCGATGATCTGTACAGAAATCATATCCTGTGCAATAGTTGTATTCGTTCAGGCAACTGTAGATCATGGCAATTAGAGATGCTAATTCTAACTATAATACTAACCTTGATCCTAGACTTAAATCTTAGAAACCATAACTCTATCTAGCCGCATAGAATTAGAGAAGTACATAGGGAATAAGTAGAATGCTGGAACTACTCTCATCAAATCTAGAAAGGCAGTCATGTTTTGATTTGAAATGACCTTTACTGGCGATCCTGAAATCTGATTGACTTCTGAAGGTCAACTTGTGACAGACTTTGTGACTTTGACTGTGACAATTCAACTTCTCCCTTTCGCAAATCTAAGTGAAACTTACCAGATATCCCGTTTAATATAAATAACACTTCATTAAGCATATATATTATTCCTAATTCTAGTGTTTATTTTATTTATTTTTTTGATTATAGCTTGATTCCACGCCGTATTTTTTAAAACAAGTATGAAATTTTCAGCATGTGATATCGATAGCCCAAATTTTGCAAGCCGACCATAGATATCAGGTGTGCGTCGGCAGGGGGTCAAACCTTGGATCATGTGCATGGTCGACGAGAGTACTAACCGCTGTGTCACCGACGCCCTAGTTGGACTAACTTGCTAACTGAATATTTCAAGGTTATTAGTAAGGTCATACTGCTTTCGTACATCTTAGTCAGTGGCTTTATCGCATATCCCCGCTAATTGTAGCGATGTAGTCTGTTTCTACGCCAGTTTAATGAAAATGTACGCTTTTTCTAGACTTTTTCTTTTCTGTCGTGCATACTATCGTTGGCATCATATTCTTGGACTCAGTTACATTTGCTGTACTTTTATCACAAATTTGTTGCCTGATGCTGATTTCTGCAGTGGGGTGGATCGAAGGAGATAGTAAGTTCAAGAGTTAAGTGTACACTATTGAATTTTGATGAAATCATACTGGTATATTGTGACGCATTTATTGAGACACCCTAATACCCACTGTATGAGGCAGATGGCGATACCTCAGAGAAGGGTTATGCCGCATAATGGCCCCCTTTTGGGTACTTAGAGTTTAACTTTTGCATTAAAAACGATACTATTTATTTACTTTTTGTTATTAATTTATTATTGTTTCTATTTGTACTTAATTTTAAATTTATTATTATTTTTTTATTGACGTCAATATCAATTTAAGCGTCTTTTCACTTATTTTTCCACTGTACTATATTAATGTAAAAGGGAAAATTGGATACAATGTTGTATTGTGCTTCTATACGCCGAAAATTCCATATTGTAACAAAAATAGGTTTTGGAACAAACCCATTATTATTAGTATTATTAGTCAAGTAGTCGCTTAGGTTTCTTTTGCATATCTCATCCTATCTCGTATTTATCACCGTACGCTAATCACCAAGTCTACCGGTACGGTATGGCACAACAACAAAAAATTAGACAGTTCTCAGAGTGTGTGTGCGTATGTGTGTGCGCAAGTTTGCATTTTTTTTCACACTGTGTCTAATTTTGAACAAGAACAAATCGATCATGAAAACATTAAGAGAAGAGTATGTACGCATATTTGTAGTACCAGGCTTTCTCCCACCTACACAGACACATACAAATAATTGAATCCTATTTGAATAAATGAGCCAGCCAATAAAAAAAACATCTCTAAATATGTAGTGGGCAGACATACGTAAAAATAATATGTATGATTAGGCAGTAGACAGAGCTATTCAAGAAAAAGGGGGGTGGGTGGGGTGGGGGCTGAAGGAAAGACGTGTGGATTACAATTAACAATACATGTATGTACATTTTATATGTTTGTGTGTATGTGAATGTGTTTGCCTGCATAGATGTTGTAACATGGCATGATAAGTCCACACATCCATAAAGGAAAAGTAAAACGAATTAGAAAGGGAAAACTGTGAGAGCTTAGGAACAATTACATGACGCTAACATATGCAGATAGAAACATAGATACATGTATAAAGTATTCACAGTAGACTTATTAAATATGTTGTACGAATATTAGAAATAATGTTCAAATTCTATTAAGAAGTTGTAACCGCCAGTGAGTTACATCAAATCAGACAAAAGTACATTTGTTCATCTGTGACACTGGCTGGTGGTTGCAAAGGAGTTAGAATTCATTGGCTGGCCATTGGGTCGGTCCACAGAAGGTCTTGAGTTCGAACCCCAGCGGTGGGTGGGTATTCTTGAAGAGTCCCTAAGGAGGACGAAGCGCAGCACAGTCCAACACTCTCTGGTGGCTTCCAGTAATTAATTCTCTAACTGATGTCAACTCTTCATTAAATCTGTGACCAATCAAATTCCTGCAAACTAACACTTAAAAATATTCGAACATATCCAAAAAATTGGAAAATTTTGTTAGATAATGGCAAACTGGTTGTATGTGTATAATGATAGGTTTTGGATAAACAAAAGTAGTGGGCTATACTAATTATATAACAGTAATAATGTCGAAAAGAAGTAATTAATGTGTTTCATATAATTTAGTACATTACAAATAATAACAATAATAATAGCGATAATTATCAGTATAATTATAATTACAGGGATATTTATAACTGGTAATAACTAACTATAATTCTTGAATAGGCACAAAACAAAAGCCTAATTTTCCTTTTTGTCTTTGTTCATAAATGAAAGGACGTGTTGTATATGCCAGGAGCAGTAGTAGACAGAACAGAATTGCCCTCTGCCTACTACTACTACTGGGATGCATAACGATGGACGGATGGATGATGGAGGCATTGGCACTGGCAATGCTGGCGAGATAAGCTTTCGTCCTTTTTCTACTCTCTTCCCCCCCCGCTGCCTTAGAGATAATATGATGTATAAGTGTCTGATTCTAAACAGTCTCTAGTGTTGTATGTATATAGGGTATTTTTTCTTGTGCCTAACTAACTAATTACGCCCTTTTTTCTCATGAAGAAATTAACTTTTGCATATTATACATACAGTACTAAACATAAAATGGATTGGTACACTATGAATGTATGTGTGTGCGTGTATAATTGTAGATATATGGTCAGGCAGACAGACTGATCATAGGAGGGGGGAGGTAGTGAGAATACAGAAATATGCATAGATAGATAATGGATAATAAATGGATAGATAGATCGATAGACAGACAGGCACACATTAGATATGTCTACAATTTAACTTTAGTCAGACATACACAGCCGTTAATAAATTGTATCTGTATAACGACGACAATCGACTGCCTGACTAACTGACTGCCTGCATAACGAATCAGATTAATGCTGCTGTCAAAAACAAATTTTTTCTGTTTTCTTTTGGATTTTACCCTCCTCCTCTTCCTTCATATTATGAACCAACAAAAATTGTAGAAGAATTCTTATGTGTATGTATATTGCTGCTTCTCGTCTTCCATTTCCACTTTTGGCTTACATCACTGATGTTGCGGTTGTGTAGAGTCAGTATTCTTCAATTTTGTTACAAAGAGAGGTCGGTTGCAAATATACATGTAAGATTATGTAAGTCATAATATTTATCATATTTGTCTATCTTGTAGGTATTTTTTGTATTTTTTATTATTACTATTATGATAAATATTCTTAATTATTGAAATTTGTTGCAGAAGTAATTTCTTCTAGGAGAACAAGACACGTAGATTCAGCGAAGAGACTTTATTCGGTGAATTCATTTTCCTCTCCATCTTCTTTGCATTGCACTATTCGGTTGGATATAACCGGAGAAAATTACTCAACCACTTTTGCTATCATGGTAACAGCCTTACTGATTACCACTAACTTGACCTTTTGTGTGTGTTTCTTTGATTTTCTAACTCCTTAGAATTCTTATTTCTTTAAAAGACTTACTTAATTTCATATTTTCCTTTGTTCTTGTGTACATCGTGATTGAAACTCACTTATTAGAAACTATTCATCATATTACGTAATTCTAATGCACTTATTCAACTGCTTTTATACCTTGACTAGTATTAACAGCTGTGTGACAACTCATCACTTTTGTTAATTACCCTTTTTCATTGAAAAGCAGATTGTATACAAAAAAGAGGGGGATGAATTTTTCCGAAAAGAGCCTCTCTTCACTGAACTACGTGTTCTTGTTCTTTTCATTAGTGTCAGCATGGGGGATTATTCATGAATTCCCGTTATCTCTGAGATGTGAAAGATAATACTTGAAGATTTTAGGAGTAAACTTTAAACTGACTATATTTATAATTGTTTTTGATAGGAATCCATTAAGTTGTGTGGTATTCATTGACTCTTAAGATGTTTGTGTAAACATCTTATATACATATATATATTTCGTTGCAAGGTCTCATCAGCTGAATACTCGTCTATAAACATTTTTGTTTTTACAGTTTTCTTAAAACGGTTAGATACATACAAAACACATGAGTATTTTGATAGCAAATCAAAGTATCAATTTGAAAAAAATATACAACCTGTAAGTGTGAGGGAGTGACGTTCAGTAAGATCTTTCTACATATAAATCAACTGAAGGTAGATAAAAAGCTCTTAGTTTTGTTTGAAACCTGTGCAATTAGATGAAAGAAGCGGGATCCGATGTATGTATAATTAGGCCACAGTAATTAGTTTAAATCTATCTCAGCAGAATATCTCCCCCTTCCCTCTTTTCTTAATTATGTTTTCTCCCCTATTACTATTATTATTATTATTATTATTCATGATAATGGATGAAAGACTGAGATGGTTAGGACATGTGTTACGTATGCCTAGTCATCGCTTTCCCCGACGAGCAATGTTGGCGGATGTAGAGTCAGGCTGGAAAAAAGCTAGCGGCAGTGAAACAAAAACTTGGTACCATTCGATGAAATCCACAACAGTTGGTCTAAGCCACGTAGGAAGGTGTAGACTTCCAGGCTGGGGTCCTCGGGACGGTAAAAATCTATGGTTAGAAACAATTGGTGACATGGCTCAAAATCGTTCTCAGTGGCTGGCGCAGATGCATCCACTCCTTGTGACTTATGATTTCCAATGAAACTGTTTTGTTCTTCGTTATTACTCCTCCTTTGTCTCACATCTCTGTTTACTGTCTCTATTATGCATTTCTTCTACTTTCTTCTCTTGCTTTGTGTGCTACATGAAGGGAGTGTGGCGACTTGAACTGCCACACATATGTGCAAAGTTCTATGTCGAAAACAGACAGACAGAATGAAGGTTTTTGTATTTCCCAATGAATGAAAAATAAAGAGTTAAAATATGAGACCTAAGTCTATTTTCTCACCTCTTAACTCTTTGTTATATATATATATGCTGAGTGGATTTTGTAAATTCCGGTTTAATTATACTACTTTGATAAAGCTATTAGTGGCAGCATTAAATAGTGAAAGGTCAGTAAAAACAATATCGTTTTGTTTGTCATTCATTTGGAAATACTAAAACCTTCATTACAATGAATATCATATACCCAATGGCTAAATTTTTTCAAACTGTTAAAAGTGAACTTCGTTTGGATCTATATAAATTATTATTTTATCTGACATACTGCTAGTTTTCGTAAGATACGTGCAAATTGAAAATTGTAGTTGAGCGTTAGTCTTGGTGAAGACTGTTCAAATTATCTGATGGGTTTACATCAAACATATTAAGATCTTGTTATTTAGTCCTATAATGGTTTAGATATGTTAAATTTATTTATTTATTTGTGTTTTTAACGAAGGTTCCTTGTATTTCAACATTATTATTATTACTATCATCAAATCTAGATGTTTATACTTGTATTAATTCTACCGCTATATAACTCTAGTTTCTTTGTTCACGTATGCTTTGATGAAGATTACTCATTTAATAATGACGTTAACAGATTGTCACTCAACGACTAAAGATCGTATGTTTGTTGAAAGTCAATTTAACAAAATGTGTGTGTGTGTGTGTGGGTATGAGTACATTTAACAACTCAAGGACATTAAGTGAATAATTTAGACAATAAGAACTAGATAAAATATAACAATGACGTATTGTGTAGGATAGGAATTCAATCAACCCAGTGATTACACCTCAAGTATGGCTACAAAGATTGCAAATAAAGCAAAAATGAGTTTTAAAGTACTTTAGATCTATTTATGACAATTGAAATTAGATTAGAATAGAATATCAGTAACAGTTTCACGAAGTATATATTATAATGTTGATTTGAAAAAATATATTCCACTGGTTATTTTCAACAGCTTACAACCTCAGGATAACTTCAATACCTACAAGCTGTATTGATATAGGATTGAAAATAATTCAAGTTAAGTGACTTGTTGGAAGGAAAAAGAAGCCTTACATTGACAAGAAAAACATCAAATGAGTACAAATCAAGCATGAGAGAGATAGAGAGGCAAGGTAAGGAGGGGAACTATACTATAGTGGTAAAACACATCCCCCCTCCGGAAAATAGCCTATTTCACTCTTGATTACATACATTTCTAGTTTCAGCTGTTGAATAGTAATCATGTTGCGTCGATGAAATCGAATAATAAGTTTACTGCTTAACGGACGGTGTATTTTTGTATGTGTCTTCAGAGATCCAATCACCCGACTTTTATGTCTCTCTGTGTGATTACGTGTGTGATAACCATCACGATTTAGATGATTTTTTGAAAAGAAGTTCTGTAAATGACTTATTAGTGATTTGCATGAATTGTGATCAAGATTCGACAGAAGAGTTTTAAAATAATTGGGTGACGAGTGAGAAGTAGACATTTGTAAAATCTCAGCGAAATTAAAATGAGTAATTTAAACGTTTCGTCCGTTCAGGAAATTAATAGAAATTAAAATAACAAAGATTAATTAATATATAGAACTTTTAGTTGAACGTAATCACTAGAATTCTGATGCAAAAGTACACTCTGTTTAAGGTGTTCAACAAAAGTAGACTAATATTTGTAAGTTTGAGGTCGAATTTTGATCACAATTCATACAGTTTTGTTTGTTTGTTATACATGTTGATGCCTGTTTCATGACTCATATGATCAGACAAAGTTTTTTGAAGACGAGATGTCCTTTTCATATATAAACCTTTGTTATTTTAATTTCGACTAAATTCCTTGAAGTTTGCGCCACGTGATATAAAAATAAATATATGTATATATATTACGTAGTGATATAAAAACGTTATTTTATATTCTTTCTCATCATTCAGAATTTAAGTGTAAATGAAAAGGGACACTTTGATTAGGAACATTTAATTAAAAACAAACATATTGCGGACAATACAGAGAAATAAGAAAGCGCACATCAATATATGTGTAAAACTTGGGCACTGTGGTAGTAAGTAATCCCATATTAGTTTGTTTATCAGACATATCACACAGAGCTTCCAATGTTAGATTGCAGCGTAAAAGGAAAAGAAGATAGGAAGTTAATTACTAATGTTTACAGAAAACCCACACATTCAAACAGATATTTGGACTTCCGATCATCCCACCTTATGTCAGTAGAAATAGGATTGATGAAATCTTTAAGTGACAGAGCACAAAAACTAAGTAGTACCAGGGAAGTGATACATATAAGAGAAGCCTTGAAACTTAGTGATTAACCTGATACATTAGTTAGGAAATATGTAGGGAAATGTAAAAATAAAATAAATAATGATAGTAGAGATAGTGATAATCATGATAATATTATTATTAACGATGACATGCGTGTCAAACATGTGCAAGACAATGACAACACCAACAATAAGGAATCTAAATCATCAGTAGTAATTCCATACAAGGAAGAAACCTCGGAAAACTTACGTAGGATTCTTAACAAGGCAGTGGTAAAAGTGACCGGCATTCAAACCCACGAACTCAATCAGAAACAAGCTTTGTCGGTTAAAAGATGGATCCTGTGGAACTAATTAAACAAGACAATTTAGTTTATCTAATGCGCTGTTTGCAATGACTGTCAGGTCAAAGTAGCAGAACAGGTGCAGTTAGACTAGCGAAGCATAAAAAGCTAGCAAAATTTAGATTGGTTGACCCGAATAAGATAAGGAATCTGGAGAATAGTTCAGCTATACACTCACTACATGCAGTTACACACAACCATACAATAGGCTGGATGAGATAGGATGACAGTTTTAAAATCTAATGTTACAGCAAGGTGGAGGGAGAGAGTGATAACAACGGAAGCTTTGTTTATCGAATCACCGGGATATACGTGTGATAGGAATGATTCAACACTTGTCCAGTCGGATATCTGGAAAATTCTACTACCCATAAGACGACAACAAATAGGAGAGAACAAAGAAAACTATAAAACTCAAGTTTCGAAGTCGCGTGATTATAATTGGTGGTATGATTATGAACAATCATAACTTGTTTTTGGAACTTAGCTATCCAATAAATAATACTGTTTTTCTACTATATGATATATCTAATAAGGAAACTAATACGAAAGATAGCGCATGGTAACAGTACCCGATATTTTCTTACACAAACATACTATAAATTCTATTAAAGAGGATGAAGCTTTTGCTCGATCTACTATGATGATAACATCTCTTATCTTTGATCTTAAAGATTTTGTAGAGTTGAAGTAAGCGTTTATTCATAATTATTTCTTCAAATAAGTTATAGATAATTCCAAATAATTTAATGTTTAATAGAGTTAGTATAACTGAATACTTTGCGAACTGTCGAATTATTATCAATGTTTCAATATATCATATATGTCGGTGTTTATATATATATATATATATATATATATATATATATATATATATATATATATATATATATATATCAGTCTCAACGAATAAGTTCTGCTAGTTATTGATAGTGAATGATGTTTGATAATCACATCTAAGTAGGAGGTAACTGGCTTCAGACTTAAACATACAAAAACTGCATCTTTATTGTCCTGTGCAAGTATTATGTGTGACTTATTTCATCACAGATGCTTCAGTTTCTACTCCTATCCTAGTAACTTCCCTTCACACTGGTGTATTTTTTTGGAGAGTGGGAGGTACACTCTAAAACCACTCTGTTAGACAGTGCACATAGGTATCTTTAGTCATTTTAAGTGATAGTTACACAGTTATTTGTGGGTTGGAAATATAGTAATAATTATTATAATAATATTCATGGGCCATTAAATCAGGTTCCAGTGGTTGAATGGTCTACGAGCTTGACTTGCAACTGGAAAGTCCTGGTTTCAAACCCTGGCGGTGGGTGCTTACTGCCACAGAGTCCCAAATCAAGGGGGCAATCAGAACAGCTCTCCAATACTCCCAGCTAGTTGGTTTTCAATGGCTCTTTAACTGATATCAAGCAGTCTGCGTGGTCGAGCTTGGAACATATCAAATCCCGACGGTCTAACAAAAAAATAATATTGACTACTGGATGTTATGGAACCATTTACAAGAAGTACTACTGAAAAAAGGTATCTTACAGTTCAACATAGTTTTAAACGGAAATAATGATTGTCTTGTGGAGATGGCACTTTATCATAGAGTACTTGATGAAATCAGATGAAACTGATGTCGGTTATTTTTTTCTCCCTTTTTTTACTTCAATATTTCTTTGAGCGTTTTTCTCCCCCTTGGTTCTTTCTTATAACATAAAGGTACATGGCTTGTGGAAATATATATGTATATATGTAACACATTGTTCTAACTGGTAAAGTGTTACTTAAGTGAAATTTAGCATCTTATCTGAACTTCATTTCAAACAGACTTGTTATGATAGAGCATTAATAAAGAGTCACCTTGTTTCTCGGTGGGTTTTCTTCGGGAAGTAGGCTGGTTGACAATAAAAGATGCTTAGATAATTAATGTAATAATTCGCATTGTAATAACATTAAGAACGACAATATTATTCAGCGAAGAGACTCTTTTCAAGGGATTTTATTATCAAGCTGTACAATCGTATACATATGTGATTTTTAAGAAATTATATTCCGTGAGGAAATTGGAACAAAGGTGGGAATACTTATAGTAGTAGTATGAAATGCAATTAAAATATTTGTGATTATAATCACAGTTAAATATCAAGTATTAAGTGACAAAACAAATAATGTCATACACATAGAATAGTTCATAGGATGTATAGATGTTGGAAGGGGATATATAGTTAGATAGACAGTATAAAACGTTACATAACATGGTATGAAATATACTAAGATAGAATTCAACATTACAAAACAAAATTTTGGATTTAGAATGACAAGTGGAATAATACTGGAAACAGATCAAGGTGAGAATATTAACAATGACAATAATGATAATAATAATCTTAGTAACCAGGGGAAGGTATATAGATCAACCAGATAGACAAAATAAAAAATATAAATAAATAAATGTTTATCCCTCTAAGGTCAAGGTAGAAATATGAATTGTACATGCTTCTTTTGTATACAAACATCTGCTTTGAATTCATGAATGCTTAAGGACTCCCCCGAAATTCTTTCCATCCAAGCCAACAGACGATATTGCTTTCCGTGTGCTTAGGATGGAAGATTTTTCTTGAGTGGTTTCATTGGAAACCCCTGCTAATTATAGTGTTGTAGTGCATTGTTATGGTGGTTTAATGACAAGTTATATTTTTTTCGTGAACTTTTCAGATGAAATTTTGCATTAAAATATTGTTCCCTGGCGTGCATACTCTATCAGTGACATCATGTGCTTGAAGTGAGTTACATTTGCTGCGCTTTCGTCATAAATTTTTTGCTTGTTGCTGATATCTATGCAATTGGATGGATCAAAGGAGAAAGTAAGTTGAAGAGTTAAATGCGTATATATTTGAATTTTGATGAAATCATACTGGTATATTGTGACCTATTTATTTAGACAGCCTAATACCCACTGGATGAGGCGTATTGTGATACTTCAGAAGAGGGATAGGCCATATAATGCCCCCCCCCTCATTCTTTAACTGAAGCGCATAGGACACTTAAGGGTTAGCTTAATCACTCGTGAAGATATGGGGTTTTCTTATATTCCACATGTATGTTAGATAAACAAACCTTTTGTTTCAATGATACTAAATATATCCAAAAACACTCTTTGTGTATATAATGTATCCAGACCTTAGATGTTGCAAATTTCATGGGATAGTTTCAGCGCCAAGTTATTTTAAAATTACTCATAAAAATGATGGTTCCAGTGTATTTAACAAATTAAAACAAGATTTTCTTCCTGAATATTTTTACTGTGTAAGCCACAGCTTCTTCTGTGGCAGAATTAATCTGATTTCTACTGGGATTATCTTTTTAAGCGGCTTTATAATGAGTAGTGAAATAACTTACTTTGGTTATGAATTAATGAAAGTTTACTCAAAATAATAATTTCCTAATTTTGGCAATATTCTAACAAAATTTCTTTATATATCGTTACATCAGTCGTTGAAATTGTGTCTGTTTATAAAAACAGATAATGCGTCATTCATCTGAAATAAATTTTTAGTTATTATGTAATTTTTCCCTGGTGTCCTTCAGACAATTGAAAGTCGTCCTTTGATACTGCTCTTGGTCACTCTTACTTCTCTGTTCACTTCAATCAGTAAGTAGTGTTTGTCAGTCAGGTAGTAGACGCGATGTAAATACCAGGCGACTGTTACACCTGTTTGGAGGTTGTTCAGCTCATCCTCCATGTACTAAAACACTAACTTGACTGGAAGATTTGCATCAAGACGAACTTCACCTTGAACTGTGTCCTTCACAAATAAGTAGTTCAGCGTTTAAAAAAAAAATAACATCAGTTAGTCTAAAGTTTTTGATAAGTGAAATCAGATTATGTATTGAGATGTTTAACTTCAATAAGTTTGAATACCTACCATTTATCAAGAAAAGAAACTGCTATGCAAATTCAATTACAGTAGTCACCTTCTTTTACTAGTACACATAAAATGCTGAATATCTTAACATGTAATCTTTACTTATATATATCTGTTGGCATATACATGAGTACATGGAGCCTACTCAAGCCAAGTCAAAATGATGTTAACTCATTGACATAAGTATCATTTGTTTAATTATTATTGTTGTTGTTTCCTTTAATTCCCAAGGGGACATAGGGCTTCAGCCGCACGTCTCCATTGCCTTCGGTTCTCCACCAACATTTTCAGACCTGGCTCCACATCTGCTAACATACTTTTATCTCCTCTTCACATGTGACCTCCTCCATGTCACCCTTGCATTGACCACCAACTAACTCACTGCTTTCCATTCGGGTTCCACTCGAGCTTTGGCCTGGCTTGTCTAAGGCCAGACTCATTAGCCATGTATTTTAATTTACTTAAACCTTTTTTCTCTTTACGATACATTAATGATAAATGAGAAGTATCCAAGTGCTTGGAAAGATTGATGCCTCACATGGATAATATGTACTGACTTAATTGTCTTTCATGAGTGAGATGTCTAATGTACAAAGCTTCTCTCTTGTAAAGTCTGCACTGAATATGCTGTCTGGAATGACAATGAAACAATCCCTTGTGGCATTTTTCTTTCGTTCCCGAGAGCTGTAAGCCATTTAAAAAATATGCGTGAGTACATTTGGTGATCCACGAACATAAAATATTGAATGGCTAAAACAAAGAGAAGCAGAGAACACTTTATGTGCCATGTGTTAGATATAGAAATTCAGATAACCCCGGTATGATTAAAACAGGCCGCCAAATCATCCAACTCAGAGGAGGCAACTACACCAGCAAAATATCTACGTATCTAAACATTTATACAATACCTATTTAATAATTTTCTTTTAAAACTTTTAGACTGTTACAACTCTCAGAGAGATTTACAACTAATCTTGTTGGATTCAAATGAAGTTTTACAATTCACTGCATTTACATCATTGTGTCAAGTGTGTAAATAAGCTTTTGAAATGAAATTACAGAAGAATGCAGTCATTTGACTTTTGTCAAAGTATATCAAAATTCACACTCCATTTTGATGATTGTTAGGTTTAATATTGTAAAATAACATTCAATAACTGAATAGATTATGCCTTTATATCTTAGCTACTCAAAATATATATATGCCCCATCTATTACACCAATTGCAAGTCGGTCCTTCTATACAGGTCAGAAACTTGCACTGCATGTCACAAAAGGGATTTCCAACAGCCTGTTGCAGACTTTCATCAACAAGATCAAATGGCCAAAAAGAATTAGCAACAAGAAACTCTGGCTGGGAACAAACCAACAGGCGAGAGCCGATTGTTGTTGTGCGTCGGTGGCACAGTGGTTAGGACTCTCGCCGACCATGCACATGGTCCGGAGTTCGAGCCCGCGCAGACGCACACCTGATATCTATGGTTGGCCTGCGAATTTCGGGCTACCGATATCCACGCTGAAAATTCCCCACTTGTACCAAAAATACGGTGTGGAATCAAGCTGTAATCAAAAATAAAAAAAATTTAAAAAAATATGTAAGAGAAAATGACGATGGATTGATGTAACGTACATTGAGGAGGTCATCGAATGACATACCACTCCAGGCCATCGATGCAGGGGAATCCAAATTGGAAGCAATGAGTGGGTCTTCCGTATGAGGGTGACATAGAGGAGATTGTGTGGCGAGGAGGAGGAAGAGGTGAGAGAGAATGGGCAATCGGGTAGCAGCTGGCCAGCTGAAGAAGACGGTAGAAAACAGAAGAAAGTGGAGTTCTGTTGTTGAAGCCAGTCCTATGTCCCACTGGGAGCCCAAGGGAATAGTAATAATAATAATAATAATTACAGACTAAATCAAACATACTCGCTGATGAAATTGCCTGACGCCAGTCACTCTAAAATCTCAAATTGATGGAAGTTAGAATTCATAGACTCTGGCCATTGGCAAGTGCAGTCCGATTAACTGAATAGTACACAAGCTTACCTTATAACTAGAAAGTCTTTGGTTCAAAACCCTGGCAGTAGATGCGTACTGTCGATGAGTCCCAAACCATGGGGAACCCAAAACAGCTGTCCAATACTCCCAACTGGGTTGGTTTTCAATTGGTTGGTCAAACTAGAAACAAATCAAATCCTTTCTACAAACTAACTTATGGAAATTCAAACATCTTAGTTTGTTTCAATAATCTATGTGTAGTATGTTTTGATATACAATATGTCTTGAGGGCAGACACTTATATTTGTTATTTTCATTGAATAATCCAAATGTTTTATTGTTCCTACTACCTGTTTTAACATGTTTTTCTAAGAGTTTGCGGGGTAAATTTAACATTCTTTCGGATTCCTACGCTTTACCACTTGTTACCAACACATCTGCCTAACTGTGACGACAACAACAACTATAGGATAAAAGTAGGTCATTATATATATATTAAAATATGCTTATAAAAAAGCTTGTCTTCACACCACTTAATATAACTTACTACTGAAGTGAGAATTGATTGTTTACATTAAGAATAAAGCATTGTAACATATGGTATTTATATGCGTGTGTGTGCGCGCCACATGATTCCACTTTAAGGTCTCATGACTGTCATACATTTGTTTCTTTGCTCAGCTGTTGTTATTGTTGTTGTATTTACAGCGCTAAAACTCTCTCTCTCTTTCCTTCTAGCTTTTCTCTACCGGTCATGTGAGATATTTTCAAGGTACTGACTGACTTTATTGATGGGTTGTATGTATTTCATTTTTTCAGTACAAAGCAAATTTGCCTGTCATTGTCAGTTTATTGTAATGGAACAAAGTGAGGGTTTTTGTTTTACTGTCGTTGAAATTTTACTCGTAACATGTTTGAATAGAAGTCCGGTTAGAGATGGGTTACACTCACCTATGAGATTGGCTAATGGCTGTGCTATTATATATCGTGAGTCGGTAGAGGTTGGAATTCATGCGCTATTGAATCAGGTCCCAGTGGCTGAATGATCTACGGGCTCGCATTGTAGGTCTTGGGTTCGAGTCCTGGCTTGTAGACTATTAAGCCACTGGGACCTTATCCAATGAGCAACCCATGAATTCCAACTTCTGCCAATAGCGCGACCACTAGCCAGTGTCTTCGGCGAGTATTTGTCCTCACACCTGACCTTCTGCTGCACCCTACTGGTCACGACTTCGCACTAGAAGAACCCAAGGTAACTGCCTACCTGAATAGGGCCAGTCGCTAGTGAGCATTTCATTGGTATTTTATTTGACTAGTCGGAGGATTCTACAATGAGCTGACATCGGTTAGAGAACCATTGGCTTGGAAAATCTGCCGGGAGTACTGGACAGCTGTTTCGTCAGCCTAGTTTGAGACTCTACAGCATATAATCATTGTGTGGAATAAAGAAACATTTTTAGAAGTACTGCACCAAAAAAAACACAACAAAATTATCGATGGAGAGAGACAGGTATGGATAGATGAATGGACATATGGGCAAAGACATATGTATCAGTCCTTTTTTAATTTAGTAATTTTTAAGACTTATTGGATAATTTAAAATTTTCAGCGGTCAATTTAAAAGCATAACTGACATCTGATATTGTGATACATTTTTCGTGTCCAACTTTTAGTTCATTTATTACAGGATGTTTATTGTGTATCTGAACAGCCTAGAAATAATTTGGCAGAAAAAATATCAATCATTAAATATGAATGACAGGTTGCTTTTGTGTGGAAAATGCTTTCAAAATAAGAAAGTACAACAACAACAACTACTACTATCCCCGTTAATTCTTATCTTATCTCTCCTTTGTTTCCTTTTTGTTCAACTTTATACTACATATTACTAACTGGCAAATAGTATGACTTTTCGCGCATTTATTTCCCTTGATGAATTTGAATAAAGCAAGAACAACAGTGGTGGTTTGTACAGAATACATATGGTACCATCATTTATTTCGTTGGCTTCTCATCAGCCGCTGCTTACAGCCTAAATAAATGACGTACAGAAAAGTTTTGACATACTTGCGAATTTTTCACGATGTCAGTTGACAGAAAGTTCCACAATTAGTAAAAAGTGCTCAGAAAATCGCGCTTATATAGTTTTCACACAGGCAGTTCAAGTTTAAACAAAATAAATGTATGCATACAATGGTAAAGGAGTTACGTAATAAAAACAAAATATGCCTTACATGCAGAGTGACTAATAAATTAGGTAACGATGTACTGAGTTCAACTCACGTCATAGAGACACGAGACAAGCAAAATTACAGATTATACAAAAAGGGAGATGAGATTAAAGGCAAAGATTACGTAATCAGATGAGAGAATAAAGACATCCACTTACCAGGACGGGCAAGGAAAGACTAATAACTGCTTCTTTCTGAACACATAAATCTGGTTTCAAGCGTTTGATAGAAATTTCTTCGGCAGACTTGAGGAGAATGGAACTCCTTTGTCTATTGATCATTTTAAAGGATTTCTCGATTTCCACCTCATGACCCGTGTCGAGGAGATGTCTGATAATTGCGGTAATAATGGTATGACTTTTGTATATTTCTTTGTTGATATATGGTTGCTTTCTAACAATAACTATTGTTTTTCATTGAATTTTATCTCACTTAATGTTGCACTAACACATTTTATTTTATTTGTAGTAATTACTTTCTTCTTAGAGTTAAAAGATATCTCTTGTAAATGCCTTAGTTATATTCCACTCTATGTGATGATCATTGTTCATTCTATTCCCTTTACACCCCTATCTGGACATTTGCGGCGCGCTGATTAATATTGATTGTGGATCGCCTTTGACCCCCCCCGCCCACACACACAGAGCTCTGTTGTTATTTCTTACTCAAGACGGTGATAGTGTGTTCTACAGCACTCAGCCTTAGGCGTATCGCAATTTGAGTATCGTATTTTTAGACGAACGTTGCGTTTTTGAATCTTACGCCTAACTTACACGTTTGGTTTATTTAATCAAAAGTTGGATTTTTGAGAATGAATGTACAACTACTATTATTACGTTTAGTAGTATCAATAGTTACTACCTTACTTGACAGATTTTCTTGAATAAAACCATGAGGGGAGGGGGTGTGTGGTTAAATGATCTAGGCTCTTGGCTTTTAACCACAATGTCAACGGTTCAAACCTCTCTTCTTATATATCAAGGTGTGGGCAACCAGGTAGTTTTGTTTAGCCATTACACAATAGGCATGACTGTTCGTCAACTGTATGGAAAATGGAAGAGGTAAACTCTTTACAAACAATAGTAAACTGCACAAATTTGACCTTAAATGACATACCAGGTGTGAATCTTCAAGAGAATACGAATTTCTCTAAGTTTACACATAAATCTCACTATTGCTAGAAGCTCCAATCATATGATTGAATCTTAACACCAGTACCAAGTATTATGCATCAGGGTTTCACACCACCTGTTGGTCATAATTATTAGTGTTAGTGTTTATTTATTTATTTTTATATTTCAATAAATTTAAATTTACGCCTAAACTTTGAAATAATCGATTTTCAGAAGGCTGAAAGTGTTTTCAAACGATTTTATTCACTGTGTATGTTGAAAAAAATAATAAATTACTGTCATTTCCATCCGACCTAATGAGTCTTCTGAATGTGTAATTCACTATATATAAAGATTTGGTTCAATAAATCATCAACACTTATTTTATTTCGTCTATGTTAGCACTGAAGATGTTGTCTTGGCAATGACAATAAAAGGTTTTGTAACTAAACTATCCAATTCAAGGAATGCACAACAACATCAAAATACAACCACCTTAGCTGCGCAAATCTTTTCCATAACATATCCTTATTATATAACCTAAGACAATTATTGCGTATTTTTGAATTTTTCAAAATGAATAGTCAGGTAAAACGTAAAGGAGCAAAGAAGAATGCACATAAATCTCAGTACATCACCGACTGGCCGTGATAAGTTATAGGTCTGAGGTTGACATGAAGGCGATCATATGAAAGGGAAATGTAAAAAAGGACAATCGTCGATTCAGTTAAAAAAAAATACGACAGAAGACAGAGTGAATTGGTGTTGTACTGCTGAAGCTGCATGTTACTACCCGGAATCCATGGGACAAATAGTAATTAATAATATAATGACTGACTGGTTCCAACGTAGAACTTTGCACAGATGGGTAGCAGTTCGAGTCGCTACACTTCACTTGACACAAATAGCAAGAGAAGAGAGTAAAGAGAGATTCAAAAGAGAGATATTAAACAGAAATATGAGGTGAAAAGAATAGTTATATGGAAGAACAATACAGTTTTATTGGATATTATAAGTCACAAACAATGAATGCATCTACTCTAGCCATTGAGAACGATTTTCAGTCATATCACCGATTGTCTCCAGCCACCATCAGTTTTTATCATCCCGAGGACCCCAACCAGGAAGTCTAAACCTTCTTACGTGACTTAAACTAACTGTTGTGGATTGATTGACTTATGAAGCCATGTTTTGGTTTGACCATCACTAGCTAACTCTTTTCCAGTCTGATCCAATATCGTCGCCCGTCGAGAAAGGCGATGGCTAAGCATTCATAATATAATATCAACCTCAAGTAATTGGATGATCTTGTGTTGTATTGTGGATGTGAATTTTTAGAACATCTGTGGTCAAGATAAAACACCTCTCGAGTGATTTTTGGCTTCCAGTCGTTCCATTCAGCGTTAGTTTACAAATCAAAAGCCAAGTTGGATTCAAAATGCATGATACAGTTGACTGGAATTAGACCTAACATCATATCAACTTAAGTCTCAAGTAAGTTCATATATATTTTATTATAGGGATTATTATGATAGATAGTTCTATCAGTCTACCGATAATATGCCCCGCCTGTAACTGTGCTCAGACCAAATATTAAATTCTTAAGAATTATGCCTAATAGAAAAAAGTACATATATATTCCATTGATTGGTGAAATCTTAATTATTTTTGGGATTTCTCTAGTGGAATATATTTATATATCTTTTTTCTATTCAGGTGAAATTCTCTTAGAATTTTTCTTCTGATTGGTGAGCAAAGTTTCAGGTGTGTCAACAATCGGTTGAACATCATCAAATATAACGTTTATTCGTTTTCCATTCCCTACTTATTTTTCCTCGTTAACGTTTTTTCATCTCTTATGTGTATTTTTTAAAAATTCCTTTACGTTCATATTGGAACATAGGGCTTCAAGCTAAAGGCTTGAGGTTTCTGTAGCAGTGGTGTTTATTTTTACGGGATGGGGTGGCTAGCCTCATACCCAGCCTTCCCTCTTTACTAGTCTTATTACTGGGTCAGTGAGGTAAAGGAGTGAGTCGGCCGGGGATCTAACCCCGTAGCAAATGCCTGGTCGATAAGCATTCTACCGCTGTGCCGCCACCGATGCACTATTGCGTGTATATAAGTAACTAAATTATGTGAATATGCAATTGTCGCGCCACATGATAGAATTAAAGTTATTTTAGGACTGATGAAATTCGGACTAGATGCATAACAAGTCAATGTGTTCTATTACAATTTCACGTGAGGTGAATCGTGAGCCCCAAAATGCTCGGTGATAACGTCTCTGAGTACAGCATTGGGTGATGCGCGTTCAAATCTCTTATGGGATGTTATTTCCTCTCTGTGTACAGATATGCCTTGCCTTGATAATATTAAAATTGTTATTATTGTCAAATTTCAGAAGATTATCGTTTATAAAACTGATTGCAACACTGAAATATTTGCATAGAATGATTATTACTCGACTAAGTGTACACTCATCAATTATTATTTATTTCTGGCGGTAGTAACTTATGCGTGGGTGGTTTAGTGGTAGGATGCTCGCCAACCACGCATGTGGTTCAGGGTTCGATCCCCGGCAGACGAACTTCTAAACCTCGCTAAGCCAGTAATAAGACTGGTAAAGAGGGAAGTTTGGACGTGAGGCTAGCAACCCTATTTCGTAAAAATAAACACTATTGCTACAGAAACTTAAAGCTTCTAGCTTGAAGCCCTATGTTCCAATGGGAACGTAAAGGAGTAAGGAAGAAATGAGAAGGAAGTCATTTCTTCCACTTATCTAGGCAGTATAGTTTCAACTACAGACGAAGATAACAAAGGCAGGCTCTGAAAATCAGGATAGACGTGCATTACATAGAAATCAGTGTGGAAATCCTACTGTCGTCAGCATAACGAACAAAATTTGGATTTTCAACACTAATGTCAAGACAGCCAGTTCTTCTGTATGCTTCGCAGACTTGGAGTGCGTGTCACGAAAAGCATTTGGAACTGGCTTCAGACTTCCATGGACATTTGCTTTCGCTTGAGATAGTGAAGATCAGACAAACAGGAAGGAAGGAGTAGTAGGAAATAGCTCCGGTAGGCGACGAATCAACCAAGAACTTATCGCTCAATAAACGTGCTAAAAGAAATGGATATGGATCAGACTCATACTGAGGAGACCATTGAGCGACATCACACACCTGACCCTTGAGTAGAACACGAATGGGAAGCGACGAGCTGGGAGTAGGTCTAAGGGTGATATGAAGGAAATGAAAACTTATGGGGAAACATGGAGCCAGATAAGAAGGACTGCAGAGAATAGGATGGTGAAGTGGAGATGTGCTGTTGAAGCTTTGTGTCTCACAAGAAATCCACGGGAATAATAATGACAATAATTGATTCTTAATCACAGTAATTTATTCAAGGTGAATCAGTCCTGTAACAATTAAGTTACGTCAAAAGGATTTACATGGAAGTGATGACGATTATAATGTACTCATTCGTTTTACAAGAGGTATGGGTGCTTTTCGCATTATAACTGAACTTCTACTAATATTTCTCTTGGTCTCATTTTCATTTATTAGAAATGTTCATAAGTTATTCATTCTTGCATACAGTTCAATAGACCTTGTTTGGATCATAAAGATAGTTTCATCATATACCAAAACAGTATTAGCTTCCTGAAGCATTAGAATTCAAGTGACAATAGAGAGATTCATCATCGTAATTTGGGATTCATTGGCAGTAGCTGACTAAGACTGCCAAAGACAAAAAGAACCAAAGATAATCAGGTCATTGCAAGACAAGTGATTTATCACTCAGCTGTTGGTTTGGTTGAAGGTAATATAAATTAAGAGTATTCGCTGTCTCCCATTGCAAAAATGGTGACTGTCATGGCCAATGTGGTCTTCTATGTAACGCTTTGCTGCTGGAAACGAGGGCTAATGTGTTACTCAAGTCTCAGGGGGATCAAAAAAGCTCACTGGTGACTGCAACTACATTAGGCTGACTCGTCCCAAATAGGACAAAATGCACACCTTAGATTACACTGCCAGTTACATCCTCCAAATTACTCTATGGGTATTCACTGTTGTTTCTTTTCTCAACGGACATTCTCACGTATATTACAGTATTTTAAAGATTAGTGTACACACATACAACTTTAATAAGCACAAATAGTTTTAATTTATTATGTGTACTTCGTAGTTATCAAGATGATATTATTACAGCAAACGGATGCAAATAATCAATATGACGAAGTGTTACTGACTTGTGGTTGCCGGCTAACTTGACTAGGATATGTCTCCAGAACACGACACTTTAACCAACTGATCACTTGAAAATATCCCCCCACATATAGATGGGCACGAAAGTTAGACTGGGAAAAAACAAGTACGACAACAAAAACAGCGTTTATTAGACAAAATTCATGGTACACAGTTTGCAAAATCTCAGGAATTTAGATCATAAATTAAACGAATCAAAAACTGTCCAATCAGGTTATCATGTCAATGCGGGCATAAATCATGACTTCATGACCAATAAAGAAGATTGTCCGCCCTAACAGTAGTAGCAGATGAGATCAACCTTAATGAAAACAGGCAGTAAGAATATGAAAGAAATAAAGGTGAGTTTATATCAATAAACCTCAACAATCGTAGACATAGTGTTTTGAATAAAGGATGAAGATGATAGAAGTTCCAGTAGGAAGTCGTGACCAGTGTGGTCCACCAAGTTTGATGTGAGAACAAACACACACCGATGGGTGACATTGGCTGACGATTGACAAAGTTACAATTTATTGGCTAACCAATGGGTTCCTTCACAGAGTGATTGAATGGTCAACAGTGTCGCCTTGTAATCTGAATGTTATGGATTCAATCCTTTGATAGTCGGGTTCTCCGAAATGGTACCTTTGATACAAATATGGAATTTTCAGCGTTTAAACAATATCGCGTCTAATTTTATCAATACAAAGTTAATATTTAAGTCGGCGCATTTACATTGATAACATCTTTCAGTATGAACATGAATATAAAATTAGATTAAGTGAAAATACTAATAATATTATCACGGAAAAAAACAGGCCTATTTACTGAAAGTTACTCAGTAAATTGGCAGCATCCAGCCTTATACTTTTCTAATAATTACATAAAATGTGTACTGAATAAGGTATTGTAGAGTGTTTAATACTTGTTCATTCAAGCATATCGTCTTCTGTAGTAGCTTCTAGCTCTACCTGTTGAGGTGCAAGGCGACAACTGTGTGTGTGTAGTGAGGATGCTAAGGGTCCGACAAGATATTATTTACCAATTTCTTGTCTGAGTTTATGTGTTTATCAACAGAAGTATTAATAAGTCGGTTTGACGACACTCCACTGAACCTACTGACAGCTTTTAGTAGCCTACGTAGTGTAAGAAAGTCTTTCTAAAGTAGCACAGAAAAGATTAAGTGGAAGCAATAAATAAGAGTAGATAGGATATAAGAATTAACAAACTAAGAAAGTAGAGACTGTGTGATACTGGATTGTCTTAACTTTCTTGAGAAGAGTAGTACACGAAAAGTATTTCTAGAAACTAACACAACTTAGTTTAAACTTCTGTGCCATCTATGGTTGTAGAATATTGAGAATGAACTGATCCGTGTAAGTAGCACTTACATTTGAAAATGAAATAAAAAACCTGACATTTGGAGGGATTTAGCTTATGACCACACGACAAGGATCAATGACTAATTTCTAATAAAAGGTTATTTATTTTGGAACAATCTGACTGAAAAGTAACCGCCGGCAAAGAAACAGTCAGTTCATCGGTATGTGTAACAAAATTTAACTTCATCAGAATGGGGCGAGTCATGTAGGAAGAAAGAAGACAGAAAAGGAGGAAGAACATCGCCTTGAGGAACATCAACTACAGTAGGTAAAGGAGTAGAAGACTTGCCACTGTATACAATATACTGCATCCATCCAGAAAAGTAAAAATCCAACCATTTATTTATCATTGGTGTGTACCACTGAGGAGTTCCCAGCAAGAACTAATTAGCCGTTCAACACTTCTTCGTCATCAGTGGTTCTCCAACTGAAGTCATGTATTGATCAAACATCAGGCATATTATACCACTGAGATTCGACTACCCAGGTATAACATATCGACACTGAGATAGGAATTCTAAATTTTCCAGTATCATTCAGACTAACAAGTTAAGCGTTTCATTATCTGTGATGTTAGTTCCTAGGAATCTATTGGTGTAACTCTAGTATTCTCTTAGTGAATTTTACCCCTAACTAAACGAAGTCATAAATCATATCTCTTATAAACAAACATGTAAAAGTGCACTACTGTTTAGGTTTGTTTTTTTATTTTTTTTGGCTCTTCGTAATGAGTACATTTCATATACTATTGTTTTTAAATGAAGCAATGAATACTTCTACTGATATCCAACTTTAGATTGCAATAATATAAAATAACTACAATTTTTCGTGTATTTAGGAAATGAAAACATTTATTTCCTGATACGAATTGAGAAAAAAAACATGTAATAAATGTTGGGGAAGGCGAATGAGAGATTACAATCAAGATACTAATGGATTACGGTTCAATTACATCACTGTAGAAAGAAACAATTAGTTATAAGAAGTAGAAATTGTAAATATTAAGAATTATAGACATGATTATTATTACTTTCTTCAATTCCTAGAGGAACATAGTGCTTCAGCTGCGCATCTCCATTCCCTTCGGTTCTCTGCTAGAGTTTTCACCCCGCTCCAAGTCTACCCACATGCTTTCATCTCCTCTTCACATGACCTCCTCCAAGTCACCCTTGCATTGACGACCAACTCGCCGCTTCCCTTTCGGATCCCACTCGAGCAATGGCTTGTCTAGTGATGTCACTTGACGGTTTGTTTCCTCAGAGTATGACCAATCCATCTCCATTTCTTCCTGCCTATTTGTTGCACAATCGGTTCCTGCTGTGTTGGTTCGCTCATTGCCAGAGATCCGTGTTGCTGATCTTTTCTGGCCGGCCATCTGATCTTGAGTATTGAGCAAAGACAACTGTTGATGAAGGTCTGTAGTTTGTTTGAGATGCTCTTTATGACGCGCTGATCAAGTCTCTGATCCGTATAGTAGCACTGACTTCACATTGGAGTTGGAAATCCGGATCTTATTTTTCACGATGAGTGCTGTTGACCTCCACACAGACTTGAGAGTGATTAAAGCTTGTCTTGCTTTTCCGATCTTCGCTGCTTTGATATCCTCGTCATTTCCGTCCACCTGTAGTTGAAACGATGCTTCACGGGTAGGTAAAGGAGGTTGGTTCTTTCAGGTTCCTCCCATTTATGGTGATTCTTGTCTGTTGTCTGTTGTTGTTGGCCAGGAATCTTCATCACCTCTGTTTTATCTATGTTCACCTGTAGTCCTATCTCTGATGCTTCTTCTATCGCCAACTTGTTGATTTTCACTTGCATATCTTCCAGTTTGTGGGAAATCAGACATATATCATTAGAGAAGTCCAGATCCTCCAAGTCTCTTTTTGTGTGAGTCGATTTTATGCCTGTTTCCTCATTGTCCGTTGTCTGTCTCATTATCCAATCTACTGCAATCAGGGAGATAATTGGCGATAGTAGACAGCCAGCTTTCCTCACTCCCGTCCTCACTTCGAAGGCTTCCGTAAGTTCCCCGTTGTGGATTACTTGGCATGTAGCATTGTCGTATAACTGTTGGATGAGATGTATAATTGTCGATGGGACCCCGTGGTAGAGAAGTAGTTGCCAAATCACCTCTCGATCGACGCTGTCGAAGGCCTTTTCAAATTCGATGAAGTTGAGATAGAGAGGTGACTGACGGCCATTCCAAGCTTTGTTCAATGATGATCCGTAGAGTGGCGATTTGATCAATACATGATTTGTTTCTCCTGAATCCGGCCTGTTCCGGACGAAGTTTTTCATCCAAGTTGGAGTGTTTGATTCTCTCCAGGATGGTGCGGCTTAGTATTTTGCTTGGGATGGACAGGAGCATGATTCCACGCCAGTTTTTGCATTTACTTAAGTCTCCTTTCTTTGGTAGTTTGAATAAGTATCCTTTCTTCCAATCCTCAGGTACTTTGCCGTCTTTCCACTTCTTCTCCAGTATTATGATAATTTAAGAATATGACTTAAACATCATCAGGTTCTATGATTACATAATAAAATATTGATCATAGTAATTTGCAGCAATAATATATTATTTATTTCTGATGAGTAGGAGGATTTCTGCGAGCCATTTAGCAGTAGCATGATAAGGGGAATTTGTTATGTCCAAGATTGGACCTAGTAACACGTTCTCTTTGTGTGCTCTTTCGCCAGACCATATAAACGGGGAATCACGGAACCGGAGGGTCGTATTTCCTAGAATAATTCAGAGCTGATAATCGATTCGTTTTCTTCATCTTCTTCAGCATTTCTGTTAGCTTGCCTTCAATTTGTTCCGTTTGGTCTTTCTGGCTACTTTATTTTCAAAAATTTGTCCTCATCTGACAAGACTGATAACATTTTATCGATGTAGTCTTGGTGATCCATCAGGACAATGCCAGCACCTTTGTCGAGGCATGTCAGAACCAAGTCTTTGTTCTTTAGAATCTCATGTAGTTGCATCCTGTGCTGGGCTGAAATCAATCTTTTGACACTTGGTTTCGTGTTGATGTACTGATGGCAGCTATTTAATACTGTAGACTTGAATTGTTCATATGATATGTTGGATACTGCACGAAGGTCATTTGTCTGTGGGATCAGTGCTTCAAACTGGACTTTAATATCCAAGTAAACCTGAAACTCGCGAATAGCCTCAAAGCCGCTGACACTTACTCACGTTTTCCTGCCACACCAGAAAAATACGTTTTCAACTACTCTAGCATATCATTAACTCCTGTCCAATTACAAGCCTTGTCGTTGGGTCCAAAATTCTGTGATATTTCGACAAATTCGAGTGACTTGGATATTCAAGTCCAGTTTGAAGCACTGATCCCACAGACAAATGACCTTCCTGCAGTATCTAACAAATCATGTGAACAATTCAAGTCTACAGTATTAAATAGCTGCCATCAGTACATCAACACGAAACCAATTGTCAAAAGATTGATTTCAGCCGAGCACAGAATGCAACTACATGAGATTCTAAAGAACAAAGACTTGGTTCTGACATGCCTCGACAAAGGTGCTGGCATTGTCCTGATGGATCACCAAGACTACATCGATAAAATGTTATCAGTCTTGTCAGATGAGGACAAATTTTTGAAAATAAAGTAGCCAGAAAGACCAAACGGAACAAATTGAAGGCAAGCTAACAGAAATGCTGAAGAAGATGAAGAAAACGAATCGATTATCAGCTCTGAATTATTCGAGGAAATACGACCCTCCGGTTCCGTGATTCCCCGTTTATATGGTCTGGCGAAAGAGCACACAAAGAGAACGTGTTACTAGGTCCAATCTTGGACATGACACATTCCCCATATTAATTATTTTTCTTTTGGGTTCCGAGTGGAACATCGGGCTTCAGCAGGATCTCTCCACTTTGTTCTATTTTCTATGGTCCTCTTTAGCTGGGCCAAGGATAGTTTAAAGTTTCCCATCTCCTACTCACATGATATCCTACATGTTACCCTTGCTCCATGCCCAACTCATCATTTCCCATTTCAGTTCCACTCGAGGGATAGCCCCGCGTGCAATGTCCTTAGCTAATCTCTTCAGTGTGTTCCCGATTCATCTTCATTTTCTTCTCTACCTATTTGTTGAGCAATCGGCTCTTAGTTAATCTGCTGCCAGAGTTTTTTGTTGCTAATTCACTCTGGTCAGTCAGCCATCCGATCTTCAATGTGAAGCCGGATAAGGCAGTTGTTGTTGGCGATAATTTTCGTGATGCACGCGCAGTGCAAATTTCTGACTTGTATAAATGAAGTGACTGAATTTACATTGGTGTTGAAAGTCGGATCTTGTTCTTTATGGTCAGTGTAGAAGATTTCCAAACTCACTTTAAGGTGATGAAGGTTTGTCTTGCCTTTCCAGTGCTGGTTTCGACATCCTAATCCGTTCTGCTTGTGGCTGAAATGATTCTGTCTAGATAAATGAAGGAAGTAACCTCTTTCAAATTAATTCCCTTTGAAAGTGATTGATGTTTGTTGTTGTATTTCACTTGGTTACAATATGGATCAATAAAATCAAAGTTCAGCTTGAAGGACACTTACAAAAAAGCGCGTCATTTCCTGAGGAAAATTATGGGTGGGCCAATATACCCCCATTTCAGGTAGTATTAATCTTAGTTTCACAATTTTTTATTAATGTTATTTATCACCTCTATTATTATCCACTAACTCGTATCCCTAAACTCTGATTAAATTTCATTCAGATGATCCATATTGGTTCAAATGCTTGGGATCAGTATTTTATTATTATTATCATTGTATTATTACAGTTCCCTTGGGTTCCTAGTGGAACATAGGGATTCAACTGCACATCTCCACTTGCCACTTCTGTCCTCTGCTCTACTTTTCACCTGCATCCATGTCAGTCCATACTGTTTCAACTCCTCTTCACATGATCTCCTCCATGTCACCCTTGCACTGACGTCCCACTCGCCGCTTCCCATTCGGGTTCCATTCGAGCAATGGCCTGACGCGAGCGCGATGTCACCCAGCGGCCTCCTCAGCCTCGAGTGTCCAATCCATCTCCAATTCCCCCTGCATATTTGTTGGCTGGCGATTGGTACTTGTTTTGTTTGTTCCCAGCCATAGTTTCTTGTTGGTGATTGTTTCCGGCCCGGCCATCTGATCTTCAGTATAGAGACAGCGAAGACAGTTGTTGATAAAGGCCCGCGACAGGCTGTTGGAAATATTCTTTGTAACCCGCCCGCCAAGTTTCTGATTCTTATAGAACAGCTGACTGACTTGACGTGTTTTGCATTGAAAATTCGCATTTTGTTGTTGATGCTGGCTGAGTGACGAAGATTTCGAGATTGGTTTCAGGTTGATGAATGTGTTTCTCACCTTCTCGATTCTCGCTCGATTTGACATCCTCGTCCGTTCCGACTGCGTGTAGTTGAGACAATGCTCCCTAGATAAGTGAATGAAATAACCTCTTTCAAATCCCTCTCGTTGATGGTGATTGACGCTGGATGTTTCTGCTGTTGTTGTTGTTGGTTGGTTATTTTCATAACCTCCGTCTTGTCTATGTTCACTTGAAGTCCTGTCTTCGCCGGCTTCTTCTTCGACCAGTTTGTCGGTTTTCGCTTGTAGGTCTTCGATTTTGTGTGACATCAAACATAAATCATCCACAGGTGAAATCCAGGTCTTGTAGGTTCTTCACTTCGGTCCAGGATATCCCTGTCTTCTCGTTTCCCACTGTCTGGCGCATAATCCAGTCCATCACAATTAGGAATATCATTGGTAGTATTTTATTAGGTAATTGTAAAACTTGGTGAGAATTTACCGAAAGTTATAATAATAATGAAGCGGTTTAGGGTGGTGGTACTGACAAAAGATACTTGTAAATAACTCAGGAATAATAATAAAGGATGAAGTAAACTATTAGCAATAATAACAGTTATTAGGGAAAAAAAACATTACTATGATGACTACCATTTCCTTCTGTACACAGTGGCACTTTAATTACGCAAGCCTCTGCAAATGCTAATATCCAACAGTGGTGTGAACACGGGGAGTAATTTTGCTCGAAATATTACCAATAACAAAACTGACCATTGTGTGTAATCTATTGAAATATAATTATACTTTATTTGATCTAATCCACGATGCTCAGACTTTTTACTGATATTAGTATCTTTCTGTGCGTCGGTGGCACAGTGGTTAGGACTCTCGCCGACCATGCACATGGTCCAGGGTTCGAGCCCACGCTGACGCACACCTGATATCTATGGTCGGCCTGCGAATCTTGGGCTACCGATATCCACGCTGAAAATTTCATACTTGTACCAAAAATAGGGTGTGGAATCAAGCTGTAATCAAAAACAAAAAATAAAAAATGTATACCTAATCGTATATATAAATGCAGAAGTCTTGAGTGGAATGCAGCTACTTGAATCTAGGACAGAATTCCTCCTGAATCACTGAAGTCAGATCCAGAGACTACAGTTCATGTGCCCACACCACTATGGCAAAACGTTTGGTGTGAAGGAAAGTTACTTACTGATTGAAAGAAAGACTACCTTGTCAAACTAAGAAAGAAGAGGATGCTTACTCCTCTTTAATAACTGGCGGGGAATTATTTTTTTGTTCACACCAAGCGAAATATTAAATCACGTCATCATGGAGAGATTAAAAGAGACACTGAATTCAGAACACTCCCCCCACCTGAAACAAGATGGATTCAAGAAAAGCAAATCGTGTGCAGATCAAGTTCTAAACTTTTATCAATAACCGCACTCGCTCGTTCCATACTGAAAATCGGATGGCTAGCCAGAGAAAATTAGAAGCAAGGTACTCTAGGAACCTATTGATCAAGAGCGTGCCTAAGAAAATCAAGATGGATCGTATATACGCTGAGGAGACTGTCGGGTGATATTGCCTGCCGTCGCACGAGCAGATTCCGAATGAGAAACGAAGAGATGAGCTTCAATCCGACTGGGACATGGTGGAGATCATGTGAGGAGGAAATGAGAGATTATGAGAGAACATGGAACTATCTAAAGAGGACTATAGAGAACAGCCCAAAGTCAAGATGAGCTGCTGGAGCCCTACGTTCCTCCCCGAACCCAAGGGAATTATACATACATATATATTTTATACATTGACTTTTGATAGGAGTGTTTTTCAACTACTCAAATATATAAATCAGTAGTATATCTGATGACGCTAATTCTCTCACTTTTTTACCTGCAACTTGAGTATAAGGAAAAACTGTGGTTGGATATTATTGTTACCACTGATTGAACGCAATTTCACGCCGAGTTATTTCACCAAATCCTGTCACAACAGCATATTTAGTCTCCTATATATCTTCTTCAGGCAAATAATCAAAAAGAAGGCTTTGTCATTACGCTAAAGAGAGCTATCGAGATGAGAAGGATACCGGAAATTACGGGGAAATGAAAATGGAATCAGCAGTCTCCAGACTGAGAGTTAGAGGAATGCTCAATAGTTGACATATAGAGTAAGACTTGAAAGGCTGGTACTTTTTCGTAACTTACCACTAAAAATTATGGGTGGAGATAAACAAAATAAAAAAAAGAAAGTTAAAATCAAGAGAGAAGTTAATAGTGAGATTTTATCACAACGTCTGAGAATTATCTAAATATTATGAATTATCGAAATATTTAGCCATGGTATTAAATCCCCTAAAAAGCCACTCGAAATCTAGACTAACTAATTCTCATGAACTAAAACACAGATTAGATAATTTAAAATTAAAAAGTGAAGAAAAAATGGTTAGTTTTGCCATTGTCAGTTTATATACACGTATACCAATAAATATGGCTATAGAAGCAGTCAGAAGCGAACTGATTTTTGACCAAGAACTCGAACTCAGGACAAAAGTGCCACTTGAGGATGTAATGCTGGGAGTACAGCTGTGCCTGACTTCCACAGTATTTAAATTCCAATGGAAAATATACAAACAAACTGAGGGAGTTGCCATGGGATCATCAATATCCCCGGTTATAGCAGATATATTCATGGATAGGTGGGAAAGCATAGTGATTGAAACGTTCACCTCCACCTAAAAAGTATGGTGGAGATATGTAGATTACACATTCACTGTACTCAGAACACAAGATATAGATAGATTTTTTGAACGGATCAATTTGAAGGTAGAGGCAATTCAATTCACTTATGAATTGGAAAGTCAGGAAGGGGAACTTCCAATGTTAGATTGCAACGTAAAAAGGAAAGAAGATGGGAAGCTAAACACTAGTGTTTACAGAAAACCCACACATTCAAACAGATATTTGGACTTCCGATCATCCCACCTTATGTCAGTAGAAATAGGATTGGTGAAATCTTTAAGTGACAGAGCACAAAAACTAAGTAGTACCAGGGAAAATCTAAGACAGGAAGTGATACATATAAGAGAAGCCTTGAAACTTAGTAATTACCCTGATACATTAGTTAGGAAATATGTAGGGAAATGTAAAAATAAAATAAATAATGATAATAATAATAATATTAATAGTGATAATAATAATATTAATGACGACACCAACAATAAGGAATCTTAATCATCAGTAGTAATTCCATACAAGGAAGGAACCTCGGAAACCTTAAGGAGAATTCTTAACAAGGCAGGAATAAAAGTAACCGGCATTCAAACCCACAAACTCAATTAGAAACAAGCTTTGTCGGTTAAAAGATGGATCCTGCGGAACTAATTAAGCAAAACAGTTTAGTTTATTTAATACCCTGCCAGAATGATTATCAGATCAAATACGTAGGTCAGAGTAGTAGAACAGGGGCAGTCAGACTAGCCGAGCACAAAAACTTAGCAAAATCTAGATTAGTTAACTCGAATTAGATAAGAAGTCTAGAGAATAGTTCAGCTATACCACTCACTACATGTAATTACACACAATCATACAATGAGATGTGATAAGATGACAGTCTTGAAATCTAATGTAATAGCAGGGTGGAGGGAGAGATTGATAGCAAAGGAGGCTTTGTTTATCGAATCAACTGGAAATACATGTAATAGGAATGATTCAACACCTTTCCTCCAAGATATTCGGAAAGTTCTACAACCCCAACGACGACAAATAGGAGAGAACAAAGAAAACTATAAAACTCAATTTCCAAAGTCCTGTGATTACAATTGATATGATTAAGAACAATAAATTTTGTTCGAAACCTTGTCATCCAGTATATAATACTGTTTCACTCACTGTGTGATACATCTGATAAACAAACTAATATGGAGTCTGATAATGACCTTCGAAAGGACTTGTAACACAGCTAAATTATGCTCTGTGTTCACTAGCCAACCAATACTTGGTTAAACAAATAAAGACAAACTGCTTTGTGTCGCTTCGTCCATGTTTATTTACCAGTTTAACTGTTGGTGTGGTGGTGTGTGTTCTTTACATTGGGGGTACGACCAGGCAAGTTCATAATCAAATTTCCACATACCTTCCATTTTGCTTTGGGAAAGGTTTGAACAAAGCCATACGCAGCTCAGTACTAGTTCATTTCATCGATACTAGACATCAAGTCAACTTTAACAAAGCTTTTAAAGTTATTTATCGTATATCACCCAATCCCTCACCGCATGGTCTACGAGCATGACTTTCACATTCAGTAGAGGCGATTGGAATTCATCTGAACAAGCCAAATCTATGCGTCAGTTCAAAAGAAATTTGTACATCCCCTTTCTTTACCATAGCCAACTACATAATATGTATTAAGTTTATAAAAACGATTTTTCCCCGTCCACTTGTAAAACTATCTTTTGACTTTGTTAATTTTTACAATTCTTGTTAATTCTCTTAACTTGTTTGTGTTTTACGTAACTGTTCAGAGTCATCATTACTATTTTACAAATTTCTTGATTATGTAACGACTTGTTGCCAACGCCTAAGAATTAACCTATCTTGAATTCTGTAATTAATTTTCAGCCCTCTTTTAAAACTTATATATCTTGTTAATAACTAACATCTATTAGTTAGTTGTTTTGGTGACCTTTAACCTCTTGATTTCACACCCGCCCGAACGTAGAACTGATTAACTAAAATAACCACTTGATTGGTTAGAAATTTCGATGTAAAATACTACATATTATTGTAAAGCCAGACGATGATGAGGAACTAATTGAAAAGGAAGATATTTGTTTACTCAGTTTGTTGTTTTTTCTAAGAAGGGAATGAACAGTAGTCTGTATTACCATTCAAAAGCTGATCAAGAAGATCACAGGTAGTAGGGTTACCTACTCAACATCTTTAGCTGTACGACAGTTATAGGCTTACCGACATTTATGAAGATGAAAAAACAGGAGGAGAGTGTCAGAAATTTTGTGGTGTGAGCTGTCTGCAAGCCGAAATTGTAGACAACAATTTACGTCAATGTTCACGTCCTCAATCAGGGTCATGAGAAAAACAATAACGAAGCTTAACCTTGAGAAAACCAACCAACCACAGTGGAGTTAAAGTGTGGAAATATGATTCACAGATAGATGACTTGATTTTCTAAAAAAATTGTCTTAATAAACGATCTGGTGCCTGGCCCTTGTCTTCTGTCGTTACACTGTTAGTCACATAATCTAGGTTAAAGACCATTTATTTATTGCTAATCAATGTATGAGAAGATAGTTTTCTGTACTGAAAAATAGATATGCAACGAGTTATGTTTTCGTTCAGTATTCACCTTTTCTGTTGGAATAAATCCTACCTTCTCATAGGTACCAGAATAATAATAAACCGACCGGGAACTGTCATTGTTTGTTAAGTACTTCGGATGTACAACGGCAGTTATAGCAGAAGTGTCATAATATACAGGTTTCTGGAATGATATTCTATTCTCTTATCACTGCAACCTCGTTTATGCTCACGGATGAATACTACGGAAGAGTATTGAAGTGATGTCTGTTTGTGACCACACCTGCAAACAATCAAATCCTCGCAAACGAACCATTAATAATTAATCTAAGGCTCACCAAGAACTAGCAACATAAACAGAATTATCTGGATTCCTAGTGAAAAGTCACTAACAGCGATGTTCACTGAATCAGGTGACTTATTCGACCATCACATTAGCTGGCGGTTGCGCTATATGTTACAGATTGGCAGAAATTGGAATTCATGAGCGATTAAATTTTGTCCCAGTGGTTCAGTAGTCTAAAGCCTCGCCTTGTAAACAGAAGGTCCTGTGTTCAAACTCCAGTAGGTGAGTACTGTGAAGAGTCTCAGGCTAGAATGAAACAGCCGTCCGATAACACCCGGTGGTTTTCAGTAACTCTCTAACTATAATATCAATCTGTGGGCAAACTTTAAACAAATTAGTCAATCTCTTGCAATCAAATGGGCAATAACATTTCTACCGAAAATCAAACATCTAGGAATTTATTATTTGTATAAAAAAAAAAAACTTTGGGTTGATAATATTTGCTTAATCTTAGTTTGGTTAACATCGTTTGAAAATCTTGTAAAAATTTACACGTTCAAAGTGTGAAGTGATCTTGTAAACATGTAACAGAATTCATCGAATGAAAGCAGTGTTATTTAAGAAGAACAAAGCATCAGATTTTATTTACCCGATCCACTGCACCTCCCCCGCAATCCCAATCCGCATGTAACATTGACTCTTGCTTCTCTACTTTAGTTTGCTTTTTATCAAAACATTTCATGCTTCCTGTCTACAGCAATTTGATTTCTTCTGTAAGTTTAAGCAAGTCTATTTGATTGTTTAAAACATGAATACAAAAAGATGTAAGGTTTAACAATCAATTAAAAAAATATTTTGTGAATACTGCGCATTAAGCTCATTTTACATCATAATAAAAGCATTATCCCTGGAGTTTCACAGTCGATATCTTCTCGTAAGGCTTGACTGACTATTGTTATCTAAAGGAACACTGTGAAACATTCACCTAACCAAGAAGAATTTTCAAGTATTGGTTTGTAAGGATTTGACTGATTGGTTACAGGATTTCATCATGAGCTGACATAGGTTAGACAACCACTGGAAAACCTGCCGGGAGTACTGGACAGCTATTTCGTCCTAGTCCTGGGTTCGAACCCTAATGGGTGCGTACTGTTGAAGAGTCCCAAACTAGGGCGAAACAGCTGTCCAGTACTCCCACGTTTACTAATGGTTCTCTAACCAATGTCACCTCATGATGTAATCCTGCAACCAAGAAGAATTTATTCTAAATTCTCGTTAGCCTATACAAAGTTATCATTTGGGTAGAGTGAATATCTCAGACACGCTGCTGTTGAATCAATCAGTCAATCGGTATGAAAATTAGGTTAAGCATTTTTAAGTTTACAATGAATGAGTACAGTGAAGTCTTCTTACCTATACTTCCGGGATTTCAGTGGTTTTGTGATTGCGTATAACGTGTACAAGCGTAAGAATATACTCAAAGCGACGTAGATTTCACCAGACGAACACATCAGAAATCAGATAAACGTTGCCTGATGGACACAAAACCAAGAACAGGAGGATATGTGAGCTAAGACTATTATCTAGGGCAAAGTACCTTCAAGATCATCTTAGAGACCTTCAGAGGAGCTGAAGGAAGACCAGGTTTGAAGTTCAACATGCAGGAACTGAAGCAAGGGTATACGAATGACATATTCACTGCAGCTATCAGAGAAAAGTCAGAGATATTATATCGCATCGCCAAGAAAATCTTTCTTTTAGAAGCGCTAGTACTCTATGGAAATGACGTTGAAGGATACCTGCATAGTCGTTTCAGCATGAAAGAAGAGGAGGGAGAGGAAGTGAACGTTTACGGACATGTAGAAGCTAATTGAAGAGGGTGGACTGATAAAACAAAAGGTTAACTACTGCAAAGATGAACAACGCGTGGAACTCGCTTGGGAGATGAAGAGTTGGGCGTCCAAGAGTAATATATAAGAAGATTAGAGTTATGGGCAATCGTGGAGTCGGCTATAGAGGACTACAGAAAACAGGATTTCCTTCTCAGAGTGGACCTCATCAGGAAGGTTGATATCGCATGTACAACCTTTTTTGTCTGCAGATAAAATCAATCATATTATGTTGATATGTCTGACTGAACTGATTATTCAGTAAAATGTATATGAATCTTATATGAAGATTAATTTTACTTCAGTAAAATTATACTCCCAATCCCTATTACAGTTTATTATCTCATAAGAAAAAGACGTAAACAGCGAAGAAAATTTTCTTTTCGACGATTTATTTTCATAATCTGCTGTACAATCGTGATTATATTTAACAAAGAATTCATAAGACCAATCAGATACTGGTAAACTTTGTACTCGAAAGATGTATTTCTTAATGTAAGGTGTAACCTAGAAGGGGATAGACTGATTGGAAGTTAGAAAAGGGGGCAGAAGTTGGCATGACGTAATAATTGTGAGATAATAACTAATCAATAAGCTCGTGTAGAACGGACAGGAACTAGTGGAAAGACGATAAAGTGTTTTTATATAAAATCTGTGTGAAAAAGCAATCTTATCAATAAACAGTAATAGAGTGGTGGAGCACAGTATATCGGCCGTACGCAACTTTAAGTCCACAAAGGCATTCTGGAGCACTGTCTAGTTTGGCTAGCCAGTGGAGAAAAGAAGAATAGCAGCATCTTCATCCTCGAACACCTTGTCACCTCCGGACATCGAGCATCCCCACATGAATGCTTCACAGTGGTACACAGAGTCTCTCAATATCGTACAAATGGACATCGCATACTCCATCTGTACATAGCTGAAGCATTTAGCTATTCGAGATCTGAAACCGGACCTCTACATTGAGAAGCGCTACCATGCATTCGCTCGCACTAGAGTGGCCAGAGTAAAGTTCTTACTATTATTTTGCTTCTTTTATTATGTTAGCTTACTTTTATTATTGTTTTGTTATCATTATTATTCTCATCATCCTTATTTTTTATCTCTACTACTGCTTATTAATAACACTGCGTTTTCATACAGATTTTATATAAAAACACTTCATCGTCTTTACACTAGTTGCTGTCCAATCTACGCAACTATATTCATTAGTCATTATCTCACACTCATTATGTCATGCTAACTTCTGCCTCTTTTCTAACTTACAATTAGCCATCCCTTCTAGATTACACCTTACGTCCGTTGCACGTTTGTCGACTTCACTTCTGCTTTCGACTCTGTACCTAGATGTCTCTTGCTAAATAAGCTCTCTATGACACAAACTCAGTTCTGGGTCACTAACTGGTTGCATTCCTACTTCTCTAACAGAATGCAGTACACTGTGTACAAAGGTAAATCCTCCCGTGCTGTGCTCACTGAAGTTGGTGTCCCCCAAGGTGCTGTACTCTCCCCACTTCTCTTTTCTTTCTTTCTACATGACTTACATTCTTCAAATGACATTAATTTTTTCAAATATGCTGACGACCTGACTGTATCTTTGCCTGTCAAATGTCAAAGTGACTGCTCCAAATTAAGTGGCTTTTTATCAGAAATCAGCCAGTGGCCCAAGGAAAACGGTCTTACCTTAAATCCCTTTAAATGTCACACAGTCAATTTCAACTTTAGGCATAAATCTGACCTAAATAAACTGGTTAGCACTCATGAGGTGAGCAACCTAGAGGGCATTGAAATAGAGACCAAGTCGGAAATGAAATATCTTGGCGTTATTCTATCCACTGATCTTACCTGGTCGTCTCATATCTTGACGATTTCTAAGAAAGTATTCCGTATTACCCTCTACATCAAGAAGTTAAGACATTCTGGTATAACCCAACCCTTACTCCTACAATTCGTTAACTCCCGTATTCTGCCTATTATTCTCTATTGTTCCCCCTTAGTTTTTCCAGGGCTACTGAAGAAAGACTTTATCTTATTACGCAGGATGTTAAAGATTGTCAGCAGGGTAAGGAACGTGCCACTTAACCAGCTTGTTAATATTCTGGTTGACAGGCACATGGACTCATGGGAAAAATGGGCAAAATCCATTTTATCTAACTCACACCACCCTCTTCATCCACAACTCTCCCCTAGTATCTCGTCAGGCAGAACCAGAAGCCGATATAGAAAACTATATGTTCGCACTAGCAAGTACAAAAACTCAACCATACCCTACTTAGCTCGTGTTCTGTGCGATAAAGAAAGCATTAGGCGTGATATCTACAACTTATTGAATAGTAAGTAGAACAATTAGACCTCATCTTCCCAACTCATATAATTTATAGGTACAACGTTTTCTTTTCCTTTTCTCTCTCTCTTTTTCTCTGTTGTGTGCTGCTTTGTATCTTTCTTCCTTACTAACTTTGTTAAAACATTCTTCGTTCTCTCACACTCTGTATATGTCAACCTTTTGTTACCGCTTACACCAGTAAATATGCTAGCATCTACTTTTCTAACACCTTCAAACACTGTTCAATTTTTGGGTTTGCTACCGACATGCTAATACGTTGTTGTCAAAATGAACTGAGATTACCCTTAATCTATGTAGAATTTTATTTATTGTTAATATACCTACTGGATGTCATCCTGTAATAAAAATGCTGAGAATTCCATTTTGTATCACAAGTACTGTTTTGGAATAAAGCAAATTATTATTATTATTATTACATTACGTAAAACATTTTTTGAGGACAATTTTTACCAGTGTCTGACTGGTCTTATGATTTCTTTGTTAAATATAATCATGATTGTACAGCAGCTTATGAAAATGAATCGTCGCGAAGAAAATTTTCTTCGCTGTTTACATCTTTTTCTTATGACTCAGTATAGGAATATTTCTTTCATCTTTTGTAGAAGTTAAGCGCCTTTATAGCAGGAGTAAGAGTACTGCTCACCATACTATCCAAAAAGAAGTCTGCTAGAAATGGATCAAAGAATTATCAGTTTCAACAAATAATATGATTTATAAAATCAGTAAATGAAATCCTGTTAACGTCATTAAGGAATGAATACAATTCATGAAAGTACATATTAACATTATAAACTAAAGTTATTGTAGTAACATCAACACAATTATATACATCTAGATTTGATAATTCAAGGATGCTTCGTAAAAAACAGATAAAATATTTAACATACGTAAACCATTCAGGATTAAATAAGGCGATATTAACGTGTCTGATCTAAATTCATAAGACAGTCTGAACACTCCCCACCAAGAATGACATCAACCGTTATTTTCGATTTACTAAGTATCGAAAGAAAAAAACTAATAGTACGCCAGATAAAATAATAATGATAATAATAATGGTAATAATAGTGGGGGAAAACATTGCAAAGAGAAGAGGGAAGGCATGGAAAATTACAAAGGTGAAATAAAAGTATGTTACCGAGGTAGATTTGAGCTAACTACTGTCACTTTTTGTAGACAGAAATTCGGCTTCTTTAATCTGGTTGTGCGTCAGTGGTATAGCGGTTAAGACGCTCGCCGACCATGCATATGGTCCGGGGTTCGATCCCCGGCCTGCGCACTCCTTTACCTCACTGAGCCAGAAATAATGCCGGTAAAGTGGAAAGGTTGGGCGTGAGGCTAGCAACCCCATCCTGTAAAAATTAAACACTGCTACAGAAACTTCAAGCCACTAGCTTGGAGCCCTATGTTCCGCTGGGAACGTGAAGGAAAAATTATTATTTATTATAATCTGATTGTGCAATCTTCGGAAAATTCATGAGTTTTTTTGTATTACCTTGTTTATTCATAACCATAAAACTTTTATTCAACGTCAGCTTATGATCACAGTCCTCACTCTGATGAAATAAAATTTTTTAAATTTGTCGACTATCTAACTGTTTCAAGGCCTGTTAACTCCCAGTTAGACTGTACAAAGATGAACAGCTTTCTATCAGGAGTTGGCAAATGTTCTTCGTCCAACAGTCTTATACTAAATCCTTCCAAATGTTAGACTGTTAATTTCAGTTTCCAATGTAAAAGAAAGTTAAATGAAGCTGTTAATTCCTTTGACCGTAGCAAAATTGATGATATTGATACAGAAAACAAGTTTGAAGTTAAGTATCTTGGATTAATTCTTTCTTTTGATCTATCCAAGTCTTCCCATGTCTTAGCGGTTTCTGAGAAAATACACCTTCTGACGTTTTACATTAAGAAGTTAAGGCACTCAGGCATAACTCAAACCCTCCACTTACAGTTCGTCAACTCGTGCATCCTACCTATTCTTCTATACTGTCCCCTCTTATTCTTTCCTGGATTGCTTAAAAAAGACTATGTCATACTTGGTGGATCTCTAAAGACTTTCAGTAGGGCGAGTGGTATCTCAATGGGCCATATCGTTGACAACGTCATTGATGATAGGCACTTGATTTCATGCAACCAATTTGTTAAAGGGATTTTGTCAGACTGTGAGCATCCACCACAGCACCCGCAGTTTTCACCCTGTATCTCCTCAGGTAAAACAAGAAGTTTTTTCAAAAGACTTTATGCACATACGTCTAAGTATAAAAATTCCACTATACCATATTTTGCACGTACTTTATATGATGTAACCAGTGTCAGGCATGAACTGACCAACCTTCTTCGTACTAGTAAATAAACCATTTTCTCCATCCTTATTCCATCAAGCTTTGCAGTTCTTCTTCTTCTTATATTTTTAATCCTGTCATTTATTTATCCTGTCATTCCGATCCTCTATAACATGCTAATATTTCCATATTGTATAGGTAATATTGTTTGAACTAAATCCTTTTTTATTAATATTAGAGTTATTATTCTTATTTTTTACTTTGCACAATTTTGACTTCACTACTACTGTAAAGGTAAACAAATTCCTGTGGTTAATTTTTATTTATATTTTGAGTAAATTTGATGCAATATTGTGACAGATGCTGAGAATTCCATTCTGTATTATAAGTACTGCTTTTGGAATAAAGCATATTATTATTATTATCATCAAAAAACAAATGTCATGTGATTGAACTCCTTGGGATAACATCATATGTACTAGAAAGCCATTTGCAGTAGTCTTTGGTAACGCGAGCCAAAAGACATCATTCCGTACACCTATTATATATTTACTTGCACAAACACACGTAAGCTGATATTCATCTTTTGATGTAACCAAGGCCTGTGTTTTATCTTTCCCTTTTGTTAGCAATATCCCCACTGTTGTATCTGTGAGCAACATATCAACTGAGTCATAGGTTCGTTTAATTCCTTTCTTCAAATGACGTTATCTTCCCATGAAAGGTAACTTTATATTAGCTTTCTTTTTATAAAGTCTTTGATATTACTTTTCCTTATGTTATCTTTCGCATACTTATTTATAAATACCCGTTTCTCAATAGTGACTCCCTCAAGAATCGCTCTTCGTAGTCAAGTCTAGTACTCGAACATATTCTTCTTGCTCTTTCGAATAGTAGTCTAACCAAAAGAAGCTATTGAAATGTACGAACTGTCCCATCCAACTTAGTATTCAGCATATATATGGATCTCGCTACAGTTCTGTCAGCCTGTTTAAGTAGATTCACATTCAAGGAATGTATAATAGCATTATCTTCACGTTCTGCTGCAAATTTTTTACTAGCATGGCACAAATTCAATTCTTCTAACACCATCTCGACTTCAATCTTATCTTTGCATACTCTTAATATGTTGTTCATATACAGCAGGTGTTTGTTAGCTTTATCTATACAGTCATATAAGTCAGTTAATTCTAATCTAAACATGCCAATAACATATGTGAAAACAGGGGCCTTAATGGGCTTCCCAGAGTTGCGCTGTCTGTGTGAAACTACAGTTAATTGCTGAACGTATACATACAACAGTTACTTCTTCAAACGATGCCTACTTTACCATCATTTATATGTATATGTACTACTAGAAGGGAAACATAATTCGAAAAGATTACTAGAAACTTTCCCTTTTTTTACAATCAGATGTAGTGCTTATGTTAACCATGTTGAATTCATTGGCATTTAGGACAATTTTTCATTTATATTTTTTTTTAACCCTCTCGCTTACATTCACCATATGTAAATCGTGAGAAATGGATAATGTCAGAAAAAGCAAACACCACGGTGTTTTTTTGCTGTATCTTCTATACTTTGCCTTGTTTAACAGCAGCCAGTAGTAAGTCCAGGAACGAGGCGGGACGATAGGGAGTAGAGAGACTGAACACCGTGAAAAAAACCAACAACAACAACACCACCGGTAATGAAAATTTAGAGTTTGAAACCCCCCAATGTTCCATTTGATTTACACAGAATGGAGAAATATCACCAGGCAAAGTGATTAATTACAACACATTGCATATAAAGAAGAATACATACATGCATACACACAGATGCATATTAAGTGATTTTTAAAGACATTAATAGCCGAAAACATTAGTTTGATTTTATATCCTAGAAATAGAGTAATTTGTCTTAATTACATTTGCCTTTTTATGTATATATGTGTATTTGTGTGTTCACAATTGCCTGCTAGTGTACTTATTGATATCTGAAAGCCATATAATTGTAGTCTACCCTAGCCTATTGCTTCTTTCATTCCTTGTACGTTCTAGGCATAGCAAGCGACTACAACCTGGTGCTTTGAACTTTCATTGGTGAAAAATGTAATGAGTGAAACTGAAGTATTTTAGTATGAATTCAACAAACCAATCGTTTGAATAAAGCAAGAACAACAGTGGTGGCTTGTGCAGAATAATATGGTACCATCATTTATTTCGTTGGCTTCTCATCAACCGCTGCTTACAGCCTAAATAAATTATGAGGTTTAAGTACAGAAACGTTTTAGCATAGTTGCGAATTTTACATGTTATCAGTTGACAGAAAGTTCCATAATTAGTAAACAGTGCTCAGAAAATTGCGCTTATATAGTTTTCACACAAGCAGTTCAAGTTTTAAACAAAATAAATATATGCATATGATAGTAAAGGAGTTACGTGATAAAGATGAGATGTGCGTTAGATGCATAGTGACTAATAAGTTAGGTAACAATGTACTGAGTTGAACTCAAATCATAGAAACAAGAGACAAGCAAAATTACAGATTATAAAAAAGGGAGGTGAGATTAAAGACAAAGATTACGTAATCAGATGCGAGAAAAAAAAGACATCCAGTTACCAGGACGGGCAAGGAAAGACTAATAACTGCTTCTTTCTGAAAACATAAATCTGGTTTCAAGCGTTTGATAGAAAATGCTTCGGCAAACTTGAGGAGAATGGAGCTCCTTTGTCTATTGATAATTTTAAAGGATTTATCGAGAAGATGTCTGGTAATAGCGCTACTATAATAGTTTGTTCCCTTGAGACGTAGGTTTTTCGGCACATGTTCAGAAAATCGAAGGTATGCCCTTCTTTCTGTTCTCCCAATGTAACTGCTCCCGCAGATACACGTAAATTTGTATACACAGTTGGAGTTAACATGAGAAGGGTATCTATTGACTTTTGACTGCACCAAAGAGCATGTTGTTCGATGGACGGGAACCAACTTAGCTGCAGGATAGGCTCTGGCTAGTGACGTTCTAAGTCTTTTGCTGACCATTTCTGCAATGTCTTCACCTTTAAAGTCTAGTTGAATGAAGACAGGCTTTTTTCAACTGTGATTTGTTTGGTATTTGAGCCTTCACATCTTCCATATTTGTTAATGAATCTTTGAGGATAGCCGTTGTTTTTCAGCACTTTTTCGAGATTCGTAAATTCTTCCTCTAGTTTCTCTGCAGAGCATATTCTCCTCGCTCTATAGTACAGAGTCTTGACTGGTGCTCGTTGTATTCTTCTGTATGACTTATCAAACTTCCGCGGGTCACATACAGCCTAAAATCATTCCAATAATACCAAAACACACTGTCCGAAGGGATACAATTTATGATACTATTCAATAATAACGACTTATACCAAAAACAAAAACTTACCAGAACAATGCCGTCAGGTGGCTGTACATACTAAGGGTATTTCGAGCGCAAAACAAGGAGTGTAGGACAAAATTAGTTAACTGAAAATCTACCTTTACGAATTACCTGAGAATCAAATAGGATATTCCAAACATGGTGCGATTGGAACTGTGTGTTGATGATAACACACTGACCAATAGAATACCGAACAAAGTCCTCAATAAAAGCTACATTTAATGCTATCATCTAAATTAACTACATATTATTCGAAAAATAATAGTTGTTCTGAACAAACTCAAAGTAGGACGCGTCACTGAGCTGTTTGAAAACGTACCACTGAGCCACTGGGACTCAATCCAAAGGCCCATAAATAATAACTTCCACCAGTTCGTGATACATGTTGCTATCGTTTCTGAGTTTTTGGACCCCACTGGTAACGATGTCTCACCAGAACTTCAGGTGATTGCCTGCAGAGAGCCTTTCACTATTGCACGTCAGATTAATTGATAGGTGTTGGCTTGCGAGGACCTGATTGTTTATAGGTGTGATCATGAGCATACATCGTTTTGATGCTCTTCTGCAGTACTCACCTGTGACCATAATCGAGGTAGCATTGAGGACCTTAAGGTCATGAGGTAGGCACGTTACAGTTCATTCACTGTAATAGAAATACTCTGACTCACGAATATATACCACCATTGTCAACCCATGTCACTGCTGGGTATCTACTTTTACACACCTAACTTGGTGAACGTCATCAGAACTACGGGAGGTTACTAATTACAGATGGAATAATTTTCACTTACTGGTTTGTGATAGAACCTAATTTGAAATCAGGCAGATTTCTACAGACCAACACTTTAAAGAAAACGTAAATTTTCTCACATGCATTGGGTGTACCTTACATTAAACCTAATTTATATTATTCAAAAATAAACACCAGGTCTTCCTTGTTTTCAGTAATATTTTCTCAACCAATATAAGTGCATTTACTTCCTTGCCTTGTTGTTGAACAGTTTTATAATCATTTTTATACTCCTCAGTAGACTGAAGGGCATGTAGTGCACCTTTCAGTGTTTCAAGTTTTCTTTTTAAAGGGTACACATCTGGACAGACTCGAACACCATTTTACGCTCTTTCCTTGTTCTGCTGACACCCACAGTTTCGGAGTTTATAATTCAGCCATACCAGTTAGATAAATCCTAAGTCCTTTCCCTTGAATAATCTTAACTTTTTAGTTTTATTCAAATCTACTTCTCATCGGAACACATCGCTAATTATCTAAGTCATCTTGATTTGAATTTTGTTGCCAGTATTTACAAGTTAGGTAGGCTACCTACCGATTGCCTCCAACCATCTAATATCATCAAATCAATGTGCACCGTGATGGCCAGCTACCTAGAATGGTGGCCACATTGCAAACTTGACTGATAGAATTCAGTCTGCGCCAGAGCAATGACTAGACACATCACACTACTTAATAGTGTTCAATCAGAGTACAAATTCATTAGATAATCAGCCAAACTACATGTAGTAAGGACTGATAAAGTGTAGCTAACCCATACATAGCACTACCTGTATCTTACAAACCTATAAACAAGTTCTAGTAATTTATACTGGATAAAATGCCATTAGGTCTTTGATTTTCCTGTTCGAAGAAACCATCTTATTGGTAGTGAATTTCTAACAATTACTCTGATGAGTAATATCTTGCTGATCACTAGCGTTTGACTCTTCAGATTGATTTTACTGAGTTCTTATAGAAACCTGTGTGTGCACTGAAATCACATATAAGGATTTATGTTCACAGTGTACAATACAGACTACTTATTGGATAGTAATCAGTATAGCTGGCTTATCTTAGATGCCAAAAGATGCTTACAGATTCGTTGTGAAATATACTGACTATAATACCTAATAAGATATGCGCCAGTGTTTCATTTGTCGAGTGCTCGCTAGCTACTATGGAGGGTCCGGTTCGATTCCTGGCAGATGCAATCCTAAGCCTAACCCAGACGGCAATAAGTCTAGAAAAAGAGGGGTAGTTGGGTATCAGGCTAGCGACCATAACCCCGTGAAACCATTATTATATCCTTTAATTCCTAGAGGAACATATGGCTTCAGCTGCGTGTCTCCATTGCGTTCGGTTTTCTGCTAATTTTTTCACCCCGCTCCAGGTCTGTCCAGATGCTTTCATCTCCTCCTCACATGACCTCCTCCAAGTCACCCTTGCACTGACGACCAGCTCGCCGCTTCCCTTTCGGGTTCCACTCGAGCAATGGCCTGGCGTGTGATGTCACTGGATGGTTTGTTTTCTCAGAGTATGGCCAATCCATCTCCATTTCTTCCTGCTTTTTTTTTCACAATCGGTTCTTGCTGTGTTGGTTCGCTCATTGCCAGAGATCCGTGTTGCTGATCTTTTCTGGCCGGCCATCTGATCTTAAGTATTGAGCGAAGACAGCTGTTGATGAAGGTCTGTAGTTTGTTTGAGATGTTCTTTATGACGCCCCGTGAAACCATACTACCAGTAATGGGGTTACGTAGCTTGAAGCCCTATTTTGGCGTGTGTTACTGATACAATTTTTCAGCAGTATATATACATTAAGAGATGTACATCGATATAGAGGAAATCAAACACCAGGGAGACAGATTACCTGTCGGAAGAAGCAAATTATACACCATTTTGGTCATACATTGGCGACGTGAAAGGAACACAGAGAAACACAATATGAAGGAAGGCGAGAAGTGACACAACATGGAAAATCTTTGTAAATGGTGATCTGAAGATAAGGTGTACATAATTTGGCTGTATAGATATACCAAAATCGAGATAGGCTTTCTTTAACCAAGTCTGTCGTTTTCTACTTTCAAACTGTTCCCCTAAGGATGCAAAGAAATGATTAAAGTGATATGATAATGTGATGTAACTGATTCAGTTTCAAATGCCGAAAATCAGTCGACTCAAAATTCTGAGCCTAGATCTTTCCATTGTAAGCATTCATAAGCAAAACAAATCTGTAACCTGAACGGGAATTCATATCACTTTGAAAAAATTGAACTTGTGTAACTATGCATCAGAAAATTTGAAAGTAAACAGAATTAGAATAACCCGATTAAGTAGCTCATTGGCTAAGCATTACTTTTATAGTTTTCAAAATCCTGTGTTACATAACAGAGAATCAGATGTCAACAACATGAGGTAGGCTGCTGTAATTGGAAGAGATAGGTAGGTTTTTCAGAGTCAGTTTGTACAGATTTGAGTTGTTTCAAGTTTAACCAGTTTACTGGAGTTCTAGTGAGTTGTGACTGAAGTGGGGACAAATCATGTGTTGGTAGAAGTTAGAATTCATGGATTATTGAATTGAGTCATGTGCCATTGTCTGGTCTACTAACTTCCGAAGTACCTGGAACGCTCTGGGTTCAAACTCTAGAGGTCGTTGCTAACTGATGATGAGTCCCGAACTAGGCTGGACGAAACAGTTGTTTAATACTCCCAGCTGATTTCCAGTGGTTCTCTAACTATATATCAATCCATGGTCAAAGTTGAATGACAGGTAGGTATCGGCTACTCTGTTTCATAATGCTTCTCATCCTTGACATTCATTTATGAATATAGTGCATTCTGATCAAAGTCTCAGCGACTTTCACAATGGTAAGATTGCTAAATATAATAATGTTGAATAAGCCGAAGATACAACGTACAGATATCATTGACTGTCTAATATTGTATCCATTCCCTATACTACTAGATGTCTAGTAGTTTTGTTGAAATCTTACAAATCTCCAACTCCACCAGTGACCCCCCGTATTCCTCGTCCTCTACTTTCTACAAGTAATACATCATAGTTCCCATTCAGACAAAAAAAATTCATGAAATCTTATCGGAAGCCAGTTTCCACTGAATGACATGAATCACTGTCGTCTATCTGAATGATTTATCACCTAACTGGTTACAACTTTACATTTATTTAACTTTTACAGTTTGATAAATTTGTTAGCCCATTTACTCTCTTCTACACATATCCTCATCTATCTGGATGTTGAAATAAAAACAAAAAACACCCTCATTCATTGAAAAATATAAAAAAAAAACCTGAAAATTTTCATCCATTGTAACAAAAAAACAAAACAAAACAGAACAGCTCTACTGTTTCCTCTTTTCATAATACAACACCATTATCGATTGTTACATGTGTATCTATGCGTTATGCAGAAATGAGTGGGAATTTTTCCACAGGATGAAATTTCTGTGATGAGTATCATTACGAAGGTATAAAACATACCTCCTTGCTGTTGTATGGTCTTGTGTTGTGTTGTGTTGCGTGTGTGTGTGAGAGAGCTAGGAGAGAAGCAAAAGAGAAAGTATGTGTTAGTCTGTAGGCAAAAAAAAAGGGTTGGTAGGGATACATTAACGAATTAGTTAGTATTTTAATCATTGGTGCTTGAATTTGAAATAATGCATAAACATTCATGACATGTATACATACAACACATGCATATACTGACTGACAAATGGATGAATGAATAAATGAATAAAAAACGCATTGTGTAAAACTGTCGGATAGTATTTTATTCCCCATAGATTACTTAATTTTATTTCTATTCATTATGAAATGTATCATTTTTTACCTTTCTGTCGTTAGAATAGTTCAATTATTACGAGCCAGAGAGAGAAAAAGAAGCATAAACATGTACCTAAATGTCTACATCTCAAGGAATCAAACGCTTGGTGTAGTGTACTTGCCTGGAATCTCGTCAATTCAAGCCATTTATGAGGTGGACTTCAAGGGATGCTTGTTGAAGCAGTCATTATCAAAGACGTGAGATCTGATTTATTATGTGTTTAGAATGAAGCAATTGTCAGTCTTTCCTTGCCCTACTTCTGGTGACTGGATGCCTTTACTCTCTCTCTTTCTTTCATTACGTAATCTTCGAATATGAGCTTTCCTTCTTTTGATTGTCTCTTGTTTCTATGATTTCAGTTGAACTTGTCACAATGTTACTCATCTTATTCTCTTCTGGTCATTATTGTATCCAAGCATTTCTTTATTGTTTAACTCGAACTGTTTTTGCATAAGCTATTCTTATTATTCCTTTGGTTTCCAAGTGGAGCCTAGGGCTTTAATAACACATCTCCTATTACTTTTATTTTCTACCATCCTCTTCAGCTAGGTTCACGATTTCCCATAATCTTTCATCTCCTCCTCCAACATACACGATCTCATCTGTGTCACCCTCACACTGACGACCCACTGGTCACTTCTCATCGGGATTCCACTTGAACGATGGCTTTCATTGCACGCTATATCATTCGACGGCGTCCTGAGTGGCGTGTGCCCAATCCATCCATATTCTTTCCTACATATTTGTTGAACAATCGGTTATTGGTTGGTTTGTTTCCAGCCAGAGTTTCTTGTTACTAATTCTTTCTGGTCGGTTAGCTATTTGATCATCAGTATGGAGTCAGAGAAGTGGGCGGTTGTTAATATTGGTCTATATCCTGTTGGAAATGCTTTTCGTAACGCGATGGCCAAGTTCCTAACCCATATGGAAGAAATGACGGACTTGACATTTATGTTGAAAATCCGAATGTTGTCCTTTATGCTGAGTGAGAGTAAAAGATCTCCAAACTGGTTTCAGGTTGATGAAGGTCTATCTTGCCTTTCCGATTCTGACTGACTTCGAAATCTTTGCCCGTTCCGCCAACCTGTGGTTGAAACCATTCTTCCTGGCTAGATCAGTGAAGACAGTAACCTCTGTCAACCTCATTCTCCTATTGATGGTGATTGGTGCTGGTTGTTGCTATGGGTGATGGTTATCGCCGTCATATCCGTCTTCTCCTTGTTCACTTGGAGTCCTGTCTTCACTGCCTGTCGGCCTCTTCACCCAGTATGTTGGTTTTCGCCTACCTGAAAGTCTTCGAGTTTGCGAGTGTTACACTAAACACAAATAATCCACACGCGGAATCCACATCCTCTAGAGTCTTCTTATAGGTAAGTTCAGCGTATTCCTGTCTTCTGCCTCTCTCTACATGCACAGTCTGACGCATAATCCAATCAACCACAGTTGAGAATATCATCCGTGGTGATAAAAGGCAGCCAGCCGGCTTGTCTTACCCCTGTATTCACTTCACTTCGAACGCCTCCCTGAGTTTTCGTTGTGGGTCACGTGATGCATAAGCCATATAAGTGTGATTTCTGAGCACCAAGTATAGAATCTTTTTGATGTAGTTGTGTTCTTTGAACTGAATGGTTGGTTTGCGAAGCTGCCGTTGCCTTACTAGGCAACATCTCCAGCGCAAACTTCAATTTGTTGAAGGGGGCTTTTAGATTTCTCCACGACTTTATAAGTCATCTGTCCTGTTGGGTGTCCTTGAACAATGTCGTGATTGGTTGCCTTTGTGTTTTCACATTTTCTAGGCTACTTGAATTCGAACTGATTGCTTCCTTTACACGAAGTTTAACCTCTTGTTAGTTAGTTAAATGGCGAAGAAACTTTTAATTCTTATTATCTCATTAGAAGCCTCTGAATCGTAACGAGACACCAGACAGATATTTTATCTGACCTAGCTGTCAGTTACTTTCTGATCAATTCTTAACCATCCTTTTATACTACTTATCACTAGTGAGTAGCGTGAGTTTAATTTCTGTTCACCATATCATCTCATTTATTGCGAAATTATTCGATTTAGTCCAAGTTCATTGTCTTCTGTTAGTTAAACTGTATTTCCTTCACATTTCTTCTTTACGCTGCACTCTCTACTGTACACTGTGTATCCGAATAGCTTGATGCTTGACCTTTTCACTCGGGTATCACTTAAATTCTGGTGCTTATCATATTTGAAACAATTTTTTTTGGTTTTTCTTATTGGCACACAGTGGCAGTCGATTTGATGCCATGAAGCGCAAAAGTCAAGGCAGTTCTTCTATATAGTTCAGAGAATTGGACGGTACTTCACCATAAGCATTTACATCAGTCTTCACACTTTTATCAGCTGCTGCCTTCGATGGCAGAAGCGAATAGGAACAAGGAGTTATATCAACGAACAAATCAGAAACCTATTGTCCGACATACATGCAGAAGGAAATATGTAGATGGATTGAAGGCACACTGGAAAGAAAGTCGAGTGATATCACATGCTAGGCAGGCCTACCAGGCGAACCCGAATAAGAATAGACGATTTACGAGTACACCTAAGAGGAAGAGAGGGTAGTTTATGGATGAAGCCAGAGAACAAGATGAAACTGAGAAAGAGAATCCATATGATACGATAAGGCTATATCACTCAACCTCAGAAAATGTTAGAAATTCTTTTCGAAACATCATATATCTACTCTAGAAGTAAATTTACCACATATTATTGGAAAATGTGAGTATCTCTTAATAGCTGTTGCATCTCTAAGATCCTATAATCACTTGGAAATTATATCCAATTCTTCATCTTAAACGTTCCAGAGATGCACACAGTTGTTTGTACAGTAGTAATATCCCTTCTATTGATTATTTATGTAATTTCCGGACCACGCAAATGTTTAAAGATATATGTGTTTATCAGTTGTTGTTTTACAGTAAAAAGGCTACCAAAAAACCAAGGAGTACTGAACACTTGTTTCGCCCCAATGTAGGACTCTTCATCAGTATTCACACACAGGCGTTCAAACCCAGGATCTTTCCGCTGCAAGGCGAGTTTGTATATTTTGATGTGGTTTTGTTCTCTGAGCTGGATGGTTAGTTTGCGAAGCTTTCATCACCTTACTGGGTGACATCTTCAGCGCATACTTCAATTTGAAGTGAGCTTTTAGATTTCTCCACGAGTTTATTAATCATCTCTCCTGGTGACCTTGGACGTGATTGGTTGTTTGTGTGTGTTTTCACACCTTCTAGGTTACTTGTATTGGAACCGGTTGTTTCTTTGACTTGAACTTTGACCCTTTGTGTATGAAGTTTCTTTCTTATTGGTTGATAAATTTTGTCTATCTCGATGTGTCTATTGATTGATGATCCACTGGAATGCCAAGCTTCTAAAAATTCTCTAGCATTCTTGTTATTTCCTTTGTCTAATATTTGAACGTTGTCCCAGTCGAATTGATGTCCGTAGTTGTCTGTGTGTAGTGAAATGAGGGAGTGTATATCATGTCTTTTGACGGCTAGCTTATGTTCGTGGATACGAAGACGAAGGGGACGTCCACTTTGGCCGATGTAGTGTTTTTCGCAGTTGTTACAGTTTATTTTGTAAACACTACATCGGCCAAAGTGGACGTCCCCTTCGTCTTCGTATTCACGAACATAAGCTAGCCGTCAAAAGACATGATATACACTCCCTCATTTCACTACACACAGACAACCACGGACATCAATTCGACTGGGACAACGTTCAAATATTAGACAAAGGAAATAACAAAAATGCTAGAGAATTTTTAGAAGCTTGGCATTCCAGTGGATCATCAATCAATAGACACATCGAGATAGACAAAATTTATCAACCAATAAGAAAGAAACTTCATACACAAAGGGTCAAAGTTCAAGTCAAAGAAACAACCGGTTCCAATACAAGTAACCTAGAAGGTGTGAAAACACACACAAACAACCAATCACGTCCAAGGTCACCAGGAGAGATGATTAATAAACTCGTGGAGAAATCTAAAAGCTCACTTCAAATTGAAGTATGCGCTGAAGATGTCACCCAGTAAGGTGATGAAAGCTTCGCAAACTAACCATCCAGCTCAGAGAACAAAACCACATCAAAATCATCCACCTGAGCTACAAATCTTCTCTATCATATCTAAATCTTACGAGCGGGATACGAGTTTGTATATATTTATATAGCACTACAACCAGCCAATGTCATAAGCGAGTTCTATTGCCTGACTTGGTAGATCCAGTAAGTGAAAAGTCTACAAGCCCGCCTTGTATTGAGTTCGAATCGCCTACGGTGGGTGCGTACTGTGAAGCGCCTGAAACTAGGACGAAACAGCTATCCAGTATTCTCTGATTTTCCAGTGCTTCTCTAACTGATGTCATCTTGTGATCCAATATTTGTTTATGTTTGTTTATGTATGTCTGTGAGTACCGGTGTGTGTGTGTGCTTGTGTTTCCTGATATGCATAAGAAGAAAGAAAGAGAAATAATCGCAATGAAGCATACACGCATAAGTGAATGCCATCCGCACTAACAGATCAAATAAGAATAAATAAATATTTACAGAATCAGCAAATAAATCTTTATTTACTCATTATTATTTGTATTGTCACTACATATTACAGTTGAGGAAATGTCATCGTTAGCACCTACTGTCTCTTTAAGAAAGCCTAAATGAAACGACTGACGAAGAGAAATCCATTGATTGCAATTATATTCTTTCTGTGCCTTATTTCATTAAATAGCCAGTTCACTCGCGATATTTCCATTAATCATTTATCTCTAATGTTTTATTTCTTGATTGTTTGTCTGTGTGGTAATAGATTGAATTTAATTTATGAAGATAATGTCAGCAGAAGACCAGTAGAACAATTATTTGTTTATTTAGGGGAATCACAACTGTCAATTCACACTTTCATACTCCCGTTCTAAGACAGTGAGTAGAAGAGAGAGACTCTATGTGTGAGTATGTGTGTGTGTGTTTGAGGGCTAGGAGAATGCTGAGATAATAACGGAAGTACAGTTTGAAAGCAGTCAACGTCTTTTTGTTTTAAAGAAACCTCAATGAGAATAACAAAAATTAGGAAGAAAGAAAGTGAGGCTAAGGATGCATTGGATAAATTCAATAGCGTACAGCCCATCATGAGCTACACTAAGAAAGAAAAAATGACTCTGACCCCTTTTTGGACGTCTTAATGGCTAAACGAACAGACAGGACAATATGTGGACGTTTTTATAGAAAACCTACTTCCACTGGACTATGTACTTACTTCCTTAGCTTCGTACCTATACAATACAAATGTAATCTGGTTAGATGTCTAGTTCACCGGGCTACACTTATCTGTTCAAATGAGATACAGAACGGAGAACTCAGTTATATTCGTGATCTTCCAAGTAGAAAAGGACATCCGACTAAATTCATAAACAAACACATGAACTCAGAAAGTAAAATGTCGAAGATGCCGATTGTCCCCATAAAGTCAGTCCTCACAAGGTTATAATTCACGGTTGATGTCAGTTATTATTATTGTTCCCTTGGACTCCTAGTGGAACATAGGGCTTCGACTGGACGTCTCCACTTGCTTCTGTCTTCTGCTGTACTTTTCACCTGCATCCATGTTAGTCCATACTGTTTCAACTCCTCTTCACGCTATCTCCTCCATGTTACTCTTGTACTGACGTACCAGTCCCTGCTTCCCTTTCGGCCTGGTTCCACTCGAGCAGTGGTCTGACGCGCGATGTCACCCAGCTAGCGATTACTAGTTCGCTAGTTTTCTAGCCGGTCCCAAGCCTGGATAAAGAGGGAGGGTTAGGGCGTGGTGCTAGCTACTCCAACCCCAAAACTTAACCAAATCTCTACAGAAACTTCAACGCATAAATATATTAAAAATACAAAAAAATAACCACTTCATTGGTAAAATTTTGATTTAAGAGATTACATATTAGTGTAGTGATGAGGAAATAACTGAAAAGGAATATATTTCTTTACTCAGTTTGTTGTTTTTTCTAAGAAGGGAATGAACAGTAGTCTGTATTACCATTCAAAAGCTGATCAAGAAGATCACAGGTAGTAGGGTTACCTACTCAACATCTTTAGCTGTACGGCAGTTATAGGCTTACCGACATTTATGAAGATGAAAAAACAGGAGGAGAGTGTCAGAAATTTTGTGGTGTGAGCTGTCTGCAAGCCGAAATTGTAGACAACAATTCACATCAATGTTCACGTCCTCAATCAAGGTCATGAGAAAAACAATAACGAAGCTTAACCTTGAGAAAATCACCAGCAAACCACAGTGGAGTTAAAGTGTGGAAATATGATTCACAGATAGATGACTTGATTTTCCGAGAAAGGGCCACAAAGAGATAACAGAATAACCTTCAACAAGAAAACCACCAATCAGAGGAAGTTGCTTCTCCGCTAACAACAACGCTAATAATAATCCACATAAAAATTTATAAATACCTTCAAGTGTTGGTTTGTAGGGATTTGATTGGTTACAGGATTTCATCATGAGCTGATATTGATTAGACGACCATTGGAAAACCAGCTGGGAGTACTGGACAGCTGTTTCGTCCCAGTTTTGGGACTATTCATAAGTACGCACCTTCCCTTTCGGGTTCTACTCGAGCAATGGCCTGACGCGCGATGTCACCAACCGGCCTCCACAACGAGTGTCCAATCCATCTTCACTTTCTCCTGCATATTTGTTGGTCGATTGGTTCTTGTTTTGTTTGTTCCCAGCCATAGTTTCTTGTTGGTGATTGTTTCCGGCCCGGCCATCTGATCTTCAGTATAGATCCAGCGAAGACAGTTGTTGATAAAGGTCTGCAACAGGCTGTTGGAAATATTCTTTGTGACCAGCCCACCAAGTTTCTGATCCTTATAGAACAGCTGACTGACTTGACGTTGTTTGTATTGAAAATCCGACCGGATTTTGTTGTTGATGCTGACTGAGTGACGACGATTTCCAGATTGGTTTCAGGTGATGTCAGTAGTGAGATCTTATCACAACGTCTGAGAAGGGTCTTCAAAAGGACTTGCTTTGCAGTTAAGCTGTGCTGTGTATTCACTAGTCGTCCAATACTTCTTGATTCAAGAAATAAAGACAGACTGCGCTGTTTCACCTCTTCCATGTATATTTACCTGTTTAACTGCCCGTGTGGAGCTAGTTACATACGGCGTATGATCAGGTAAGTTCATTGTCGAATTTCTAAACACTTCGCATCTTGGTTTGACAAAGGCCCGAATAAAGCTATATGCAGCTCACTCTTAGCTCATCTCGTCCATACTGGACATCAAGTCGACTCTAACAAAGCTTGCATATTTGTTTATTGGTTAAACAAATAAAGACAAACTGCTTTGTGTCGCTTCGTCAATGTTTATTTACCAGTTTAACTGTTGGTGTGGTGGTGTGTGTTCTTTACATTGGGGGTACGACCAGGCAAGTTCATAATCAAATTTCCACATACCTTCCATTTTGCTTTGGGAAAGGTTTGAACAAAGCCATACGCAGCTCAGTACTAGTTCATTTCATCGATACTAGACATCAAGTCAACTTTAACAAAGCTTTTAAAGTTATTTATCGTATATCACCCAATCTCTCACCGCATGGTCTACGAGTATGACTTTCACATTCAGTAGAGGCGATTGGAATTCATCTGAACAAGCCAAATCTATGCGTCAGTTCAAAAGAAATTTGTACATCCCGTTTCTTTACCATAGCCAACTACATAATATGTATTAAGTTTTTAAAAACGATTTTTCCCCATCCACTTGTAAAACTATCTTTTGACTTTGTTAATTTTTACAATTCTTGTTAATTCTCTTAACTTGTTTGTGTTTTACGTAACTGTTCAGAGTCATCATTGCTATTTTACAAATTTCTTGATTATGTAACGACTTGTTGCCAACACCTAAGAATTAACCTATCTTGAATTCTGTAATTAATTTTCACTCCTCTTTTAAAACCTAGAGAACTTGTTACTAACATCTATTAGTTATTTGATAGGTTGGGGGATTTCATTATGAGCTGACATCACTGGTGTCATCAGGCAGTGACCTGGGATACTAGTAGGAAGCGGTGACCAGTAGGGTACAGAAATTTACAGCTGAGGCAGCAGTTTATCGAAGAAGACATTGCGAAGTGGTCGTTCTATATCATGAATTAGCAGAAGTGGGTTGGCCATTGGATTGAGTCCCAGTGGCTTAATGGTCGACGAGCTCGCCTTGTAACCAGAAGGCCTTGAGTTCTAGCCCTGACGGTTGATGCGTGCTGCTGAAGATTTCCAAAGTAGGACGGGGAAAACAACTGTCCAGCACTCCTGGCAGGTTTTCTAATGTTTCTGTAATTGATGTCAGCTCATGATGAAATCCTGTAACCAATCAAACAAAAATCCCTACGAAACCAATACTTGAATATTAGTTATTTCTTTTGATGACCTTTAACCTCTTGATTTCACCACCACCTACAACTAAAACTGATTAACTAAAATAACCACTTATATTATTATTGTTCCCTTGGGTTCCTAGTGGAACATACGGCTTCAGCTGGACGTCTCCACTTGCTTCTATCTTCTGCTGTACTTTTCACCTGCATCCATGTTAGTCCATACTGTTTCAACTCCTCTTCACACTATCTCCTCCATGTCACCTTTAGACGTCCAAATCGCCACTTTCCTTTCGGGTTCCACTCGAGGGCCTGACGCGCGATGTCACGCCCAGTGGCCTCCTCAGCGAGCTAGCGATAACTAGCTCACTAGTTTTCAAGCCGGTCTCAAGCCTGGATAAAGAGGGAGGGTTGGGGCGTGGTGCTAGCAACTCCAACCCCAAAACTTAACCGAATTGCTACAGGAATTTCAACACATGTATATATGAAAAGGAATGCATATTTCTTCGTTTTTTCTGTTGTTTTTACTAAAGGCTTAAATTGGAATTTGAAAATTAAAATGGCAACAGTTTTCATTCTCATGAACTGGTACGTTTTACCCTTTTTTGCAAGATGTATGTATATTTTCTAAATACACCTTTCAAACATCGCTTACACAACTGGTTCTGTGTTCGATTCCCCGGGGCGGTGGTGACGGTGATGAGTAAGTACTCTTGTAAAGAGTCTCAAACTAAACTCTAACGATAAAGCTGTCCAGTACACTACCTAGTGCTAGTTCGTAATCCAACTTGAGCGCCATGAAAACCCTACAAAGTAACATTTGGAAATCTCTAGCAGCTTTTAGTCAATAACTATTTCAAAATCTAGAAATGAATTTATGTAACAATTTAAATTAAAATAAACGATAGACTAAAATCAGCAGTTTAAATATCCCCACATAGATACACAGGCACACATACATACATACACATACACGCACACAAATCCACACACGTAGACAAAAACGGCAGTTACCCAATGCTTACTTTCGTTTTTTCCATATTTCTGTCTGAAGAAACTAGTGATCATTTCTTTGATAATCTAAATTCATATTGAAATAGGGAGATTTCTTGAAATTCTTTTTTATTTTTTTCTCTTTTCTTTTTGGGTATTTAAATAGAAAATTGGTGAATATCTGTCTCAAAAATAAGAATAGAATTTAGGCGCTGTGTTATCGAGTAAAATTCTATAATAGAATAAGGGTAAGGTTTAAACAGCTATTGTAAGGCATTTTTGAGCATAGTATAGCTAGAAAAACACTATGGCAGATATTCTAGTTGTGTAAAAAAGTTTATATGACACCTTTGAAATGCCCAGACGTAACATTTGATATGATTACAACAGTTGACTACCTGGGGAAATTCAAGTTGTAAATAATCGCCTCTGTTCCAACTATACAGGTTTCCCTAAACATCACTTTCTGAGATTTACAGTGTCCTTTCGCACAAGTTTCCTCCTTGATGCTACGTAGTGTCTCCGAATTTTGCTCTGATCTCTGCAGTAAAGGTGTATTTTGTATTTTCGTACTTCAATTTCAGAATGTTGAACTTCTATTTTGGTCTATGTACGGTTACTCTGAATGACTTCATTTTGATCTTGAAGGTTTCTTGCACCAGATAATAGTATGAGTCCATATATGTATCCCTTATTGATTTTGTGTCAGGCCGACTGCATCTCCACTTTCTTCAGAGTCAGGTGGAATCTGTCTTGTTTTTGGCATATCCTTCAGGTGAATCCAAAGTCGCTTTGTGTTTGTACACGCTGCCTCTAATCACCAAATCACTGAATGCACAGACGTCTTTGAAGAGTTTTCTGCTTTCAGTCATTTCTCCGAGAGCCCCTCGACCCATGACGAGTTACCTTTTTATGTTATTTGCTCCCACCTTGGCTTGCATTCATTCCACCCATTGGAGTTCTGACATCACCATTCGGTCATGGTGTTGACCATTAATGTTTGCGGTTGTCTGTAGAAATTTTCCTTCTCTTGATCGGCTTTGTTTGCAGGTGAGTAGCATTCTTTTATTCCTTCACGTTCCTAGTGGAACATAGGGCTTCAAGCTAGAGATTTGAAGTTTCGGTAGCAGTGGCGTTGCTAGCCTCATGCCCAACCTTCCCTATTTACCAGTCTTATTACTGGTTCAGCGAGGTGACGGAGTGCGTCAGGCGGGGCTCGAAAGCCGGACCACATGCGTGGTTGGCGAGCATTCTATCTCTGTGCCACCGACTCACCGAGTAGCATTCGATGATTTTAAACTCCCTTCTTTTTGAGTTGAATCTTACTGTCATTATCCTGCAGTAGGAGATTGGTTCCCACTTCATAAGGGCTTTTAATGCTTTTGGTGGCATCATGATAAGGACTCCCTTAGTGTGCTTTGGTTGTCGTCTAAATGATCGAAGTAGACTGTTGACTCTTCATTCAGCAATTCGGAGACAGTCCACTTCCATTCCAGATTCTCTCATAGTTTCAAATTATTTCTATGCAATATCGCCTAATTTCCGTGGCAACTTGACTAGCCTTCCCAAACAGCTTTGAACATCATGCGGACATTCAATGTACCAATGCTTATTTTTTCTTTTATCGAAGAAAGACATCAGTTGATTACCTTCCGAAAGGCTTTCGGCTTTCGGATCCCAGAGAGGAGTAAATCTTTTTTTTCTATATTTTTTACTGTTTATGAAATTTCTGGAGCGACTGAATTTATTTTCTGGGATAGGGTAGGTAGCCTCACAACCAGCCTTCCCTCTTTCTCCGGGCTTAGGATGGGTTGGTGAACCAGTGAACTGATAAATTGGGCGAGGTTCCTAATAAAATTATTTAAGCAAATACCTTTCAATTAGTATTAGTAGTTCACCTAAATTTTACTGCACGGTGTACACTTTGAGTTAGTACTATTCCATAAATAAAGTTTTGAATGAGTTAGCCTTTTTCGTATAGATGATATTCAGCTTATTCCAGTCTCAGATTCCCACTGGCAGTTGAAACAAATATCGTCATGATTTAAATTAAATTCGTGATTTACACAATTCGAGATGAAATTTCGCCACAGTTTCCTCTAGAAACTGAAATTATTTAGATCGTAAATGACAATCAAGAAAGGAAATATAAATGCATACAACCATATACTACTGATTTACTGGGATGAGTAGTTTTATATCACTCACATCAACCAATAGTGCTTACTGGCCATATTGAAATGATGTAAACACCTGCAACGGAAAAAATGTTTGGACTTTATAGCTGTCGGACAACACTCGAGGTGGCAAGTATTTTCGATATAATGTAATTTTGTTGAATATTGCCGAATATTCGATCATATCAAAGTGTTGAAGTGTTGGTTTGCAGGGATTTGATTGGTTTCAGGATTTCATCATAAACTAACATCGGACAGAGGACCATTGGAAAATCTGGGAGTACTGGTTAGCTGTTTATCCTGTCCTAGTTTTGGACTCTTCAGCAGTACGCACCCACCGCCAGGTTTCGAACCCGGGACATTCTGGTTACAAGGCGAGTTTGTAGATCATTAGACCACGAAATCCTGATATTAAAGTGTGTTTCTGATATTATTAGAATATAATTTTGGATAGTGTATGATTTTCAGAATTGCGTTAAGCTATGTGGAAGAATAGATCAATTGGTTGCATGCCTTCAGGCCTAAAAACTTACGTTTTAGGTCATTATAAATCTTTATATATGGTTATCGCCCTATTAATGCTTAGCATATATGTCATTATTTTGTATTAGTGTCTAAAAATGAATGTGCAGTTTGCAATTCCTCTCTTCGATTCATATTTTTTATTGTATTATCATTATTATTCCCTTGGGTTCTGAGTGGAACACTGGGGTTCAACAACATATCTCCAATTTTTCTATCTCCTGCTGTCCTCTTCAGCTGGCTGGCTTTAGAACTGCCCATAATCTTTGATCTCCTCCTACAACACACACGACCTCATCCACGTCACCCTCACCAGTCAGTTGATCTTCAGTATGGAGCCAGCGAAGGCGCTGGCAGTTGACAGAAGTCTGCAGCAGTCCATTGGAAATGTTATTTGTGCAAGTTTCTGACCCTTATAGAAGGATTGACTGACTGACTACACATTTGTGTTGAACAGAGTTCGAAACTTGTTCTTTATGCAGGCTAAGTGAGTGCAGAAGATTTCCGAGCTGGTTTTAGATTGATGAAGGTGTATCTTACCTTTCCGATTACGACTGGCTTTAACATTTTCATCTTTTCCGACTACCTGTGGTTGAATGTGAAAGAAGTTACCTCTGTTAAATCTCTCCCGTCGATAATGATTGGTGCTGTTTAATGTCACTGTCGCTGTTGTTGTTGGTTAGTTATCTCCATCCCCTCCGTCTTCTCTATGTTTAGTTGAATTTCTGTTTTTACTGCTCCTTCTATCAGATTGTTGGTTTTCACCTGTAAGTTTACGAGTCTGTGTTACATTATCCACAAATAGTATTCGAAGTACAAATCTTCTAGGGTCTTCTGATAGGTCCAACGTCTTTCTGCCTTCTCTCTCACTCACTCCAAGCACAGTCTGATGCATAATCCAGTCCACCTCAGTCAGGAATATCATCCGTGATAGTAATTGGTAGCCTTATCTTACTCCTGTATTTACTTCACTTCGAACGCCTCACTAAGTTTTCCGTTGTGAGTCACCTGACACGTGACAGGCACTGTCATATAGGCCACTGTTGAATGAGGATGATAAGGATTTGGGGACTCACTGCAGGCCTTAGTGTTGAAGAATTTTCCAATTTACTTCTAGATCAGTGTTGTCTATCTAAGGACTTTCCGAAGTCGATGAAGTTGATGCAGAGGTGGGTGTTCGACTGCCATTCTATGCATTGTTCTGTATTGATGACTGTGATGATGAGTATAATTGCAACTTGATCAGCACATGATTCGCCTTTCCTGAATGATTTTAATGATATGTACTTCCAAAATGAAAGCATAATTCAGACAGTGGGATTTATGAGAATTTGAAGTGAATTCAGTTGCTGGATTGTCGTCTCCAGCCAACGCCAGTTAGAGAAAATATTGATAATCAGGAAACCTTGAACAGCTTTTTTGTCCTATTTTGGGACTTCTTATCAGTTACAATCCACTGGTTAATGAATTTCAGTCCAGGTGGTTGAGTGTTCAGTGAGGTTGATCTCATAACCTAGAGGTCCCAGGTTTAAATCCTAGTGCAGTATTTGGTACACACTCTCAAAAGGTCATAGAATAGGACTAGAATTCTCCTCAGAGCCCAATGAATTTCAGTAGTCACTCTAACTGGTGCTGATTCAAGATGAAGATTTAATCACTGAAAGTAAAAATGCTACATTAAGTTACAGCATGAATGGTTTCAAACTGTTCATAATAACCTTAGGTTTCACTTGTTGGATTGAATTCGAGTTGTACCGGAAGAGGTGTACTATCAGAAGATAGATTCTCGTCCAGTTGAAGGTCTACTTAAAGAATTTATTCATTTATTCGATTATTTTGAGTCCCCAGTGGAACACAAGGTTTCACGCTTGAGGTTGAATGTTTCGGTGGCAGTGATTTTATTCTTTACATGATGAATCTGCTAGCCTTTCACCCAACCAGGTTCACAACTAGCTAGGAAAGGTTAAGGAGTTCATCGGCCGGACGTCACACTTGAACTATGTGCGTTGTTTGCAAGCATTCTTCAGTAAAACACCGACGCAGTTTGACTTATAGAAGGGTAGATGTGTTCTGATCAAATATCTAACTAACTGGCACTAAATAATTGCTCAGTCAATGTACGTATATATGTGATAAAAGTTATAAGGGGTAGAGTTAAAGTGGATAAATTACAAAAATATTAAAGATTGTTCTATGACAAAAATGTCAAGTGTTGTCTAAAAATTTTGAAAATTAGGAGTACGATTACGATAAGAATGAAGATGTGAAGTGAAGTGGAAAGAATTCAAGTGGTAAAATAAAGTAAAAACTAGAAAGAACATTATTATGACCAAGGTAAAGAAAAGGGTTTGACAAAACACTTTTGAACACATAATTTAGGTTTCTGTTCATGTATAGCTAAAGCTTCGGCTATGCATAAGTGAAGAAAACGTAAACTTTGGATCGATTCGATTTTGCCATGTATATAACTTTGAAAGATGAATCACGTGGGGCTAAACGACCCAACTCTAACAGGTGATCACAAATAGACGACTTCGCAGTTCTACGTTTGCCTTTCATTAACCAAACAGGATAGTGTTCAGCTACACGTTTTCGGAGATTACGCTTACAACGTCCAATATAAACAGCTCCACAAGAGCAAGTAAAAGAGTAAATGCACAAAGGGATGGAGTCGCCATGGGGTCTCCTTTAGGACCGCTCTTAGCGGACATTTTCATGGCAAGCTTAGAGAATGGCCCACTAAAGGAAACCATCGATAGTCTGCTTATGTATAAAAGATATGTTGATGATACCTTCATTGTATGTGATGAAAACACTTCAACTGCCGAACTTCTTAGAATATTTAATGGTTCTCACCCATCTTTGCGTTTCACGTTCGAAGAAGTGTCGAATTCCTCGTTTCGCTTCCTTGATGTTAAGCAAGATTGAAGAGAGAATGGAACGCTTCTAAGGTCGATTTACCGAAAGCCAACATTCACTGGGCAGTACACTAACTTCAACAGTTGGGTACCTTTAGGGAGAAAGAGAAATCTTATTCATTCCTTATGCTCCAGAATTCGTAAAATATGCTCTGCAGTGACAATCGATACGGAACTAGATAACCTTCGATCAAATCTCCTTAACAATGGTTATCCCACAAGGTTCATTGAACGTAACATCAAGAAAGAATCCGCCCCGAGACAAGTCACAGTAGCAAAGAAAAAGCTGTTTATAAGTCTTGCATTCAAAAGTGACACCATTTCAGAATTGATTAAAAATCGTTAATCTAAATGTATTAAACGCACTTTTCCTGCAGCTGACCTGCAACTAGTTTTTACCAGCCAAAATATGGTCAGACAATGCGTCAAGGATAGATTACCGCTTTTGTAAGCGTAATCCCAGAAAACGTGTAGCTGAACACTATCCTGTTTGGTTAATGAAAGGCAAACGTAGAACTGCGAAGTCGTCTATCTGTGATCACCTGTTAGAGTTGGGTCGTTTAGCCCCACGTGATTCATCTTTCAAAGTTATATACATGGCAAAATCGAATCGATCCAAAGTTTACGTTTTCTTCACTTATGCATAGCCGAAGCTTTAGCTATACATGAACAGAAACCTAAATTATGTGTTCAAAAGTGTTTTGTCAAACCCTTTTCTTTACCTTGGTCATAATAATGTTCTTTCTAGTTTTTACTTTATTTTACCACTTGAATTCTTTCCACTTCACTTCACATCTTCATTCTTATCGTAATCGTACTCCTAATTTTCAAAATTTTTAGACAACACTTGACATTTTTGTCATAGAACAATCTTTAATATTTTTGTAATTTATCCACTTTAACTCTACCCCTTATAACTTTTATCACATATATACGTACATTGACTGAGCAATTATTTAGTGCCACTTAATAACCTTTTTCTGTAATATAAATATGAATGTACAGTTTGAAAATGAAGTTGTTGAAAAGAAATTTCTTCTCTGAACAAAAACTGTGTTTTTACTTATGAATAAATGGGTATATTTCGTGAACTAACTAACTAACTAACTAACTAACTAACTAACTAACTAACTAACTAACTAACTAACTAACTAACTAACTAACTAACTAACTAACTAACTAACTAACTAACTAACTAACTAACTAACTAACTAACTAACTAACTAACTAACTAACTAACTAACTAACTAACTAACTAACTAACTAACTAACTAACTAACTAACTAACTAACTAACTAACTAACTAACTAACTAACTAACTAACTAACTAACTAACTAACTAACTAACTAACTAACTAACTAACTAACTAACTAACTAACTAACTAACTAACTAACTAACTAACTAACTAACTAACTAACTAACTAACTAACTAACTAACTAACTAACTAACTAACTAACTAACTAACTAACTAACTAACTAACTAACTAACTAACTAACTAACTAACTAACTAACTAACTAACTAACTAACTAACTAACTAACTAACTAACTAACTAACTAACTAACTAACTAACTAACTAACTAACTAACTAACTAACTAACTAACTAACTAACTAACTAACTAACTAACTAACTAACTAACTAACTAACTAACTAACTAACTAACTAACTAACTAACTAACTAACTAACTAACTAACTAACTAACTAACTAACTAACTAACTAACTAACTAACTAACTAACTAACTAACTAACTAACTAACTAACTAACTAACTAACTAACTAACTAACTAACTAACTAACTAACTAACTAACTAACTAACTAACTAACTAACTAACTAACTAACTAACTAACTAACTAACTAACTAACTAACTAACTAACTAACTAACTAACTAACTAACTAACTAACTAACTAACTAACTAACTAACTAACTAACTAACTAACTAACTAACTAACTAACTAACTAACTAACTAACTAACTAACTAACTAACTAACTAACTAACTAACTAACTAACTAACTAACTAACTAACTAACTAACTAACTAACTAACTAACTAACTAACTAACTAACTAACTAACTAACTAACTAACTAACTAACTAACTAACTAACTAACTAACTAACTAACTAACTAACTAACTAACTAACTAACTAACTAACTAACTAACTAACTAACTAACTAACTAACTAACTAACTAACTAACTAACTAACTAACTAACTAACTAACTAACTAACTAACTAACTAACTAACTAACTAACTAACTAACTAACTAACTAACTAACTAACTAACTAACTAACTAACTAACTAACTAACTAACTAACTAACTAACTAACTAACTAACTAACTAACTAACTAACTAACTAACTAACTAACTAACTAACTAACTAACTAACTAACTAACTAACTAACTAACTAACTAACTAACTAACTAACTAACTAACTAACTAACTAACTAACTAACTAACTAACTAACTAACTAACTAACTAACTAACTAACTAACTAACTAACTAACTAACTAACTAACTAACTAACTAACTAACTAACTAACTAACTAACTAACTAACTAACTAACTAACTAACTAACTAACTAACTAACTAACTAACTAACTAACTAACTAACTAACTAACTAACTAACTAACTAACTAACTAACTAACTAACTAACTAACTAACTAACTAACTAACTAACTAACTAACTAACTAACTAACTAACTAACTAACTAACTAACTAACTAACTAACTAACTATCTAACTAACTAACTAACTAACTAACAAGTGCAGTACAATAAAGTAAATTTTCTTATTATTCCATTGTTTAAATGCCATATTCAATCATTTTATCAGAAAGAGATTAATAATTCTTACATAATTTATTACTTCCCTTCTTCACTTCTCTAATTCACAGAATGAGATTACCAGTGTATCGTAAAGTACAAATGGAAAGCATATGATCATGCAGCAAGAAGGCATAAATTAACCTAATAAAAAGAAGCCTAATTTATGATGAACAGCCATTAGGCGACGTGATATGAGAACACTAAGATAAATATGTACATATATATATATATATAGGCGCTTCCTACTGCTGATGACTGCAAATTGGGATAAAATCTAGTCCACATATCTATCTCTATTGATGTAGAAAAAAAAACGAAATGGAATTTGTTGTTTTTTTCCATTATTATTGCAATAACAAAAAACGATAACAAAAAGTAACAAAACAGTGTTTGTTAGAAAAGTATTTGGGAAAATAAGTGGATTATTGTAAATAAATCAGTTGAGTGTATTATCACGTGATGATATACAAAAGAGGAAAGTAAACAAATTTCTAGTAAACAAAATGTCATGTGACAGAAAAAAGTTGTTTTTCCCCATTAACGGTGGCACGTAATTCGTTCTTTCTTTCTTTCGTTCGTTCATTAGTCCGTTAGTTAGTTAGTTGGTTAGTTGGTTAGTTAGTTAGTTAGTTAGTTAGTTAATTAGTTAGTTAGTCTTGCAATTGCATTCCACATTTCGTGAGTCTGTGGTTCATTGTATTAATACTTGCCAATGACACCACAGTTCTTTCGGGATGCGATCCGCGGTCGACGCACTAATAACCATAATTTACCCGCTAACTATCTCCGTAAAGAGGGGAGGTTGGATGCTAGGCTTCAACCCTATTCCCTGAAAAGTAATCACCACCATTAATGAAACTGCAAGGCTTAAGCTGCAAGCCTTATCTACCACTCAGAATGGAAACGAATAAATCAGAAATAACAAAAATCGCATTTCAGCACTGTATACTTATAGTCAATTAAAGTTACATAGTTAAAGATAATCTAACTAACAACTGAATACTCTGGGGTTAACTTGGCAGTTTGCATAAATAACACACTTTAAGGTGAACATTGATCACGGAAGCCCAAAAATATTCAAATCACAATACGTGATCTCTTAGGCGAACAACAAAGAAAGTATAAAAGTAAGATGTAACGTAATACTGATAAATATCAGTAGTTGAGAACCACTAATGTCCACTGAGGGTGCCGTTTAGCCAGATCGAAGTCATCTGAACACTAAATGAGTATTTCTATTTTCTGGAGCCTAACTCATCTACATTGTGCGTGAATTTTCTCAGTGTGTCCCTCAATAAAGTCAAGCCATCCCTTGAAAATAAGAATAGAGCTTATGCACGGTGGTAGAGTATAATTTCATTATGGGTAAAATTTATTTTGATTAAGTCTCACAGTGTTATATAGTAATATATACTGATGACAACGTTTCGTGCACAATTATTGTTCATAATCATGTCGAGGTATTCACACAACTTTCTAACTTCGTTTATAGAATTCCATTATTTATCATTGCTTGACTGGATTGGTAGTAATATTTTCCATTTTTATGGTATTGGTAATGAGTCGTTCCGATTGCGCATTTTGGGTGTTCATTCTATGATCAAAGACTCGGTAATCAACCTCTCTCTTCACCTACATATATTACTTTCCAGAATTTTAACCCTCTCCTATCCTATTGTGTAGCTGTGTGCTAATGCGTGAGTGCAATTGCTGAGCTCTTTTCTAAATTACTTATCTTTTCAAGGTCAACCATTCTTCCCTTGGCTAAATTCTTATATTTTGATAATCTGACTACCCCCGACCTACTAGTTTGACCTATGTAGTTGACCTCACTCACGGTCATTGCAAGGTATTCTGTAAATTATACTATTTTGTCCAATTGGGTCAACTGGGTACTTAAACCTACAGAGCTTGTCCTACCTGAGTGAGTTTGTAGGTTTAAATGCCACTCTAATTCCTGCCTTTTTAAGAATCCTACGTAGGGTCTCAGATGTCTCCTTCTTATATAGTATAGTATCCCTTGAAAAGACTGCTTTTGTAACACATTAGGCATCCAGGGATATCTAAATCATGCAGTTGACAGCTTGAAGGCTTCGGTCAAATGTACATAGTATGCTGCGTTCCTTTTCCTAACAGCTAAAACATTTTCTCATCCTTTGCTTAGAAATAGAAAAGGATATTCTATGGAATCTGCCTCATAATGTATCTATAAGTTCACCTGAACATATAAAAACAGGACCAGTAGAATGCTTCGATTTCATCGGAAAGAACATGTTCCTTAGCAGTTATTAATTTTATTAACAGTTCAGCATCAATTTTTAGTCACGAAATCAATATAATTTGCTTCTTTTATACAATTATGCAAAATTCTAATTCAAGATTAACAAACTTGTTGTTACTTCAATTTTGATGTGGTTGTATTTTCTGAGCTGGATGGTTAGTTTGCGAGGCTTTCATTGACCTACTAGGCAACATCTTCAGCGCATGCTTCAGTATGTTGAAGTGAGCTTTTAGATTACTCTTAGAGTTTAATAGTCATCTCTCCTGCCTAATGACTCGTGGAGAAATCTAAAAGCTCACTTCAACAAAATGAAGCATGCGCTGAAGATGTTGCCTAGTAGGGCAATGAAAGTCTCGCAAATTAACCATCCAGCTCAGAGAACACAACCACATAAAAATCACACACCTGAGCTACAAATATTCTTCATCATATCTAAAAGGTGTTGTTAGTTGCTCATGACTAGAACGTTTGCTAGCCACTCATGTAGTCTAGGTTCGATTACCCTCCGATGCACCACAAAACCCCACCTAGCCAGCAGTAATCCCCAAAAAGAGGAAAGTTTGGGACTGAAACTAGCAGCTTCACCACTTACATACAACACAAATTTGTGGAGTACGTAACGATATGATCGCACACTCTTTTGTTAGATGCTGAAATGAGAAATAATATACATGACTTTTGCTTAAGACGATTTATGTTAGAATATAGATAACTTCTGAGTACAATCTAAAATACGGTGTACTGCTGGCCGTTTTGTCTTCTCACTAGTCTATACTGTCTAATTGCTTCACTCAAAGCCATGTTGTGTACTTTGAATTTTTACAGGAACCTCTCATCCTCTTTAGAACACTATTCTACAACTGGTTCACAGCTTCAACCAGTAGACACGACTTCAGGAGTGAACGCTTCTGCGGATTCTAATAATAATTTGTAGCTTTGGACTTTACCTGTGTATTCACGTAACCGTTTAATTAATATAACTCATTACTGTATTTTTGATAATATATTGTTACACTACTATCTCACTGACTTGGATTTTCGTTCACATACTTGTTATGCTATTGAGCTCACTAGAAAGTCCGCTAGAAATATTAATCAGTCTTCAAAGCCTAAAGCCTGAAGCCTTATGTTCCATTTGGTTACCCTTGAAGTAACTGACCTATTAAAATGTAATTTTCTTATTAATGTCGCATTCATCTCATGTAATTAATTAACTAATTGTAATACACGTGTATTATAGTCAACTGTGTTAGCTGTAATACCATTCTAGAGGAACTAAGAAATTATATCATCTAACAGTATTTGTATACTGAATGCTTTATTTGAAAATAAAGAAAGTCTCATTTTAGAAGTTAATTGGTGGACAGTGATTAGCAGTGGAATCCAAGATGCGCATTTCGTCCTTTTTGGGACTCGTCAACTAGATGTACCTGCATTCTGAAGTGTGTGATGATGTTCCCGCCTAGGCTTTAACCTAGTGCCTATAGTTTCAAACGCCAAGGCGTTACCCACTAGACCACTTGGGCCATAAGAGCCACCTCTTGTGCAGTGGGTCATATTAATTATTCAGTTCATTTTTGGATTTCCTCTTCGATTGATTGGACCGAAGTGCTCAGTCCCAGGTTTACAAGCCGGCTTCTTGTGCAGATGCTTAGACGATGTCTAGGCATGTAATTCGAAGTCAATTGGTGGATGGTGGCCAGCAGTGGGAACATCATCACTCATTGTGGAATGCAGGCAAAGACATCGTCTAAGCATCTGCATTAGTTTGCTTTTTTTTCTTTCATTTTGGAATTGACAGTTTGATGTCATCTCTCTCTCTTTTCCTTTCTCTCAACCTTTTTTTAAAAATATGTAATATGCCAGTAAACATGCTATAATCTACTTTTCTAACACCTTCTAATACTCTGTTTAATTTTGGCTTTGCTACCGACATGCTAATACGTTGTTGTCAAAACTGAGATAAACTTAATCTATGTAGAACTTTATTTATTGTTAATGTATTAACCGGATGCAATATTGTAGTAAAATGCTGAGAGTTCCATTCTGAATCACAAGTACTGTTTTGGAATAAAGCTATTATTTTATCTTATCAGTATCAAAATCAACCCTAGTGAATAATGCTGCACATAGTCACTCACACCTTGTTCATGTATACACATCAAGTAAGAGGCGGGAGTAAGGGAGAAAAATAATGGAAATAGTGTAGTTGGAGGTCTTTGACTGATAGAGAATAATGTACGAAAAAGGAAATTGAAATGTCTTCACCTGCTGAAATCTATTGTGAGCCATATCATCCATAGTCACCAGTTATAAATGTCTGCTGTTATTATAAAACTTAGCTTAGATTAGCAGTCAACATCTTCATAAATTCGTATCGCCTTATTATATGGTTATTCCATTTATCCTTCCCTATTGATCATATTTTCACTTGCACAGGGCATCAGAGAAAAAGAAGGATGGCTACTAAACTGTGAGATGAAATTCCCTTCCCGATAAAGAAAAGTGAAGCAAGTAAGAAATCTGACGAAAATATGATTTCATGTAGTGATAGATGTCCATAGAATTTCCCTAACTACTTGTTCTAAGTATATATGCATTCAGTCACGATACGGTTATGAAGTAATAATAATAATAGCAATAACTTTATTTCTCTTCGTCGAGGATCCCCAAGTAAAATGGTTATTGAAGAATCCTTCTTCATCATCTACCGAGTACCAAATAAATTGCCGAAAACGTCGAGGTAATGCATGTTCCAGGCAACAGAGGCTATCGCAATTCGCGTGAAACAACCAGTGCTTTATGCGCGTAAGAAGCAAGTCCGGCCAGCCACTACTACTATCCTGGCGAGCCTTCAGTAGAGACTATAAATTCACGAATTTGTATTAATATCTTTCCTATTTTTTCTGATATTCAGTTCAGTTCAATTGATGCTATTCAACTGTAATCCATTGATATTATTATTGATTTGATGTTATTTAAACACCATTAATGCTGTTCATAAAACTAATTCACTCACTGTTATGTATATATAACTGTGGAAACTGATGAGGAGCAGGTTAGCGAAAACAATATTCCTTGTTCATTAACCATTCTCTTGAGAAATAGTTATTGACAGTGGATCACTTGATACGATACCGTCACACGGGAAGCAAAAACCAATCCATGATGATATTTCTTCTTTGTCTCCTTCATAAAATGCAAAAAATCTCGGTGCAAGCCGATGAAAAAAAGTGCAGGAACAATTTTTCGACCCAAGGACATAACTTAATGATGAGTAGTTAGTCTTATGCCTCAGTCAATGACGATTCTCACTAGAAATTCTCAGTAACAGTTATCTCTTATGTATTTGGAAACTCTGCCATGCATGATTGCGCTTTTTCTCAAGTTTAGCTTCCTTCTGGTAAACGTAGTTAGGAGTTTGACAATGATTAAACACGAGTACATTTATGACTGGTACACGTACACAGATACACAAGCTAGTCTGCATACATAAACCTGAACTAAAAATGTTCTAAACATCGACCACCAGCCAGTGTTATCGGCGAGTATTTGTCCTCACAACCAACCAGATGCAACCCAATGTTCACGACTTCTCACTAGAATTGCAAGCAACTTCGTCCTGTAACCAGTCACCAGAGGACACTAGATTAGTGTTCAAGAGTTAGTTTGTAAATGTGCTATTTGTTTCACATTTGATCACCGACTAACATCAATTAGAGAACTATTGAAAGTCAGGGAGTAATGGACAACCGTTCCATCCTAGTTTGAGATTCTTCAACGGGAGGCACCCATCACGACCAGTGGGTTCTACTCAGACGACATGAAGACATGTCAACTTTCATTTTACTCAGTAAACGGTGGCTGGCAGTTGGATTCAGGATACGCATTTCGTCTTATTTGAGACTCTTCAGATGGGAGCACCTGGATCCTTCAGTGAGTGATGGTATTCCCATCGTGATTCCAGTCCAGGAAACACAGTTGGAAACTTCCATTTGTTTTATAGTAAAGTAAAAACATCTGATAAGTCAGTTGTCTGAATAGTCTCATTCAAGTAAAATTCTTATAGTCGACTGGAATTTGTAGCAACTGTAACCAGGCAGTAAACGCCATACAAGATAATAAGCAGCAGGAGTCTAAATTTATGATATCATATAGTTAGTGTATTTTCACATAAACATTCATCAGAAATTTTAGTGTCTACTTCACTGTATTTCACTATTTTGATGAAAAATAGAAGATGCTGATAAAGTATAGACTAAGAGAAAGAAAAATATGGGCAACAAGAAAAATGTAATGAATATATACATGAATAATTTCATTTTTGATGGATTGTTTATTACACTGTGAGTGACAGTTATTTTATGCTGATTAATCTTGTATGTACAAATACATGAATTGTAGATTTAGAGAAACACGAGCCTAAAAAGGGATGTTTTTATTGCATATTATTGTTTATCTAGTCCTTGAGTTTTGCGTAGCTATAATGTCGTAGTAAAATGTGAGTAATATTTGACCTTAAGTCATTGTGGATGTGTTTAAAGCACTTAGTTGCCGTTTGTGAATTTTAGACAAAATAAGTTATTATTATTTTTGTTTCCTTTAATTCCTAGGGGAACATAGGACTTCAGCTGCACACCTCCATTGCGTTCAGTTCTCTGCCAACGTTTTCATCTGGCTCCAAGTCTACGCACATGCTTTCATCTTCTCGTCACACGACCAACTCGCCACTTCCCATCTAGGTTTTACTCGAGCGATGACCTGGCATGTGATGTCACTTAATGATGTGTTTTCTCAGGGGATGGCCAATCCACCTCCATTACTCCCTGCATATTTGATGCACAATTGGCTCCTGCTGGGTTGGTTCACTCCCAGAGATCCCTGTTGCTGCTGTTTTCTGGCCGGCCATCTGATCTTGAGTACTTAGCGAAGACAGTTGTTGATGAAAGTCCGTAGTTTGTTCAAAGTGCCCTTCCTGACGCGCCAAGTCTCTGATCCGTATGGTAGCATTGATATCACATTGGAGTTGAAAATCTGGATCATATTTTTCAGGCTGAGTGTGCTGTTGACCTCTACACAGACGAGAGAAATGAAAGCTTGCTTTGCTTTCTTGATTCTTACCTTAATACCCTCATCAGTTCAAACTACCTATAGTTGAAAAGATGCTTCCCACGTAGTTAGGTAAAAGAGGTCCCTTCTTTCAGATTTCTCCCATTCATGCTGGTCACTGTCTGTTGTTGTTGCCGTTGGCCGGGAATCTTCATCACTCACCTCTGTTTTCTGTAATTTCACTTGAAGTTCTTCCCATCTTTGATGATTCTTATGCCAACTTACCGCTTTTCACTTGCATATTTTCTAGTTTGTGGGAAATCAGACATATATCGTCGGCGAAGTCCATATCCTCCAAGTTTTTGTGTGGGCCCATTTTGTGCCTGTTTACTCGTTACCCGTTCTCTGACTGTTGCATTATTCAGTCCATCACAATCAAGAAAATCATTGAAGATAGTAGGCAGTCTTGTCTTACTCCCAGACAAAACAAATAAGAATACCTAAATGACCCCAAAAGGTGTTATGTATTTCGGTCAACGTAATGCAAACAGTTCGATCACACGCATAGTTATCATATTGTGATATGTGCTACTGATAAGGTTTGTCAGTAGTATATGGACGCAGATATAAATATGTTTGTCAGCTGCAAAAATATTGAATAGGGGAGAGATAGATTTAATGGACAATGTTTATGAAACGATATGGAAAACATGAAAGGAAGATGAAGAAGCACAATACCAAAGATGTGCGCAAGCTGTAATTCTCATGTGTGATAGACAGATTTCGTCTGTATCTCTGCGTGGAGTTGTCAGCAAATAATTCAGTGATCAAATCGATGGGTCAATTATTTTACCGAAATTGTCAATTATATGTCACACAAAACTTCTTCACTTTTATAGCAGTGTTACCCAGAAAACAAAAACAAATAAACAAAACAATTTGAAAAGGTCGATTGATGATAGAAACCGCGGAGATCTTTCCCCAGTGAATAAATAAATAAATATGTGATGAGTCCTTATGATATTACTCTAACTGCTCATCCGAAAGAAACTTTATCCCTTGGACCTAAATTTTGTGTTCTTCATATGTAATTTATGGAGTTAGCCACCCATGTTGAATTCAAAAACTTGTACGACCAACTTAAACCTCTTGTCGCACATTCGATGAAGATCGGGGTTGGTTTAAAGCCAGGATTGTGGACATGGCTCACCAGTTGTCAAACAACAATCTGAAAGATAACAGCATTTTAACTTCTCAGCATTTCAGAGGCTTGCAAAAGCTATGGGAAAACCTTAATATGACGATTATGAAATCTGATAAAGGTTCTGGAGTTGCCATCATTACCAAAAGCGACTATAAATTCAAAATGTTATCTACTCTTGATGATGAAAGCAAATTTGCCCGAGATCCCTCTTCATTTGTTGCAAGACACAGTGACAGCTATTCTGATGATGCCTCTTGGCCTCAGTGCTAGGAGAAAACTATCAGAATGTAAATCCCCGCATATGTATGGTTTACCAAAAATACATAAACCCAGTAATCCTCTACATCCTCTATTGTCAATGTGCAGATCCCCAAAACATAAACTTGCTGAATGGTTAGTAAAATTATTACATCCAGTCAAAAAACAATTCCCTAAGTATGTGTTAAAAGATACATTTGGAATGGTTGATTTTCCTAACGATGTTGACTTTATGAATAAGAATATGTACTCTTTTGATGTAAACTCTTTATTCACTAATGTGATTTTACTTAAAACAATTGACATTTTGTTTGATTACACTTCCATACCCTAATTTTCTCATTCCGTTCCCTACATTTTATTTGAGGGATTTATTACTTCTGTGTACCAGCAATGTTAGACTCTCATTTCAAGGCGACTCTTTCCGTCAGACTGATGGTATTGATATAGGAAGTCCGTTATGGTCCGCTTTCAGCAGATATCTACATGTCGTACACTGAATGTCCCAATTTGTAGGGGATATTTCGAAGACATTGTAATCATAATTGATAAGCCTTATTCTGGTTTTTAAGTCGAATGAATGAAGTTCAGAATAGCTCATCATCTACGCCTATAGAAGAGGAAGGTTACTGTTCATTTTTCCTTAGATATATTGCTTAGTCGATGGACGGCCTGATGAATCAATAAGAGCCTTAATAAGGTTCCTCTTCAGTAGAATCCAACGAATATGTACTGAAGACATACTTGATGAGGAAGAAGTAAAGTTGACATAAACTGTGGTTGATAATAACAGTCCAGACAAGTTCATCACGAGATATGAAGTTGTCGAGCACTAAGATCTACTCTCCAACTCACCCCTAAGAAAGACGTATATATCAAGTTACCCTATTTGAGGGATCATGGTAGCTTGGTAATTAGAGAGACGTCGAACGCTGAGGTTAAAAAGACTTTCTATGCAGCTAAGATCATAATAATTGAGAATTCGAAGCCAGTGTACCAATCTAAGTCTTTTGAACACGCGAAAAATTGTCACATCTTCCCACTGTTTGCCAATTTGAATGTATGTGTGGACACACATACATAGGGGGACTCCGCAATCTCTGCAAGTAAGGGCTTTAGAGGCAAATGGAATCTCCAGAGAGAGCAGGTGGCCTAGCTCCTCGATTGCGAAACACATTATTGAGACAGGACATAAAATTGATGTTTGTACATCTTTTAAACCTATCTATCGAACGAACTCGGAGGGGGGGGAGTATCCCGAGGTTTGTGGAAGCCCTAACTGGAAATTAGGAAGTTTAAACCACCTATGCACGTTCAAAAATAATTCGTCGTCACACTAAACCTTCCTTGATATACTTTGTTTTGGTACGACAGCAGATGTATTACTACCTCTGTTATTTTATTTAGTGATCTTCATTGTTATTTTGACGTTCAGTATGTCCTTTTAACTTGACCTAACTTGTCTATTTTCTCACGTCTCAACTCTTTATTAATTTCATATATATTCCTACGACAAGTCCGTATATGATCAGATTGTCTGAAATGTATTGAGCAAACGCATTACACAATTCAGACAAATTACGTCTTCTTATTGCTATGTATAAACAATTCTGTTGTGTTCTGCCATAATAGTACAAGTTTACGTTAAGCTTAACGGCGCATAAAAGGTCACAAGTGAATCACTATGAGCTAGGGGACTAATTGAGAGACCAAATCGAAGATAAATGAGAAAAATTCAGTACATGAATACGCCTTTGTTTTAAAATTAGATTACCAAAGGAATGATTTCTGAACACATAAAGTATGTTTAAGACTTCTTATAGTTGTACCCTCAAAGAACTTCAGTATTTAGCCCAAGTATGTGTATATATATATATATATAGATTTTTTATTTCTTTACGTTTCAAGTGAAAAATAGGGCTTCAAGCCACAGGCTTGAAGTTCCTGCAGCAGTGTCGATTATTTTAACTGGATGGGGTTGCTAGCCTCATACCCATCTTTCGCTGTTCACCAGTCTTATTACTGGCTTAGCGAGGTAAAGGAGTGCGTTGGCCGGCGATCGAACCCCAGACCACCTGCATGATCGATGAGCACTTTACTGCTGTGCTACCGACTCATATTACTGGTGTCTTCGATGTGTCCAACAGTAGAATGCTTATCAATCACTCCATACGTGATCCGAGTTCGATTGTCGACCGACGCACTCCTCACTCTTGGCTAGTTTAATAGGCAGTAGTAAGCCTGAAACAGACAGAAGGTTAGGCATGAGGCTAGTGACATAATCCATTCAAAAGTAAACAGCACTAACGTTATTACAGCTAGAAAGCTTTAAACCTGGTACACTTTGTTCCACTTGGAATGTTAGGATTTAAAAACATGATGTTCATCTATTTCTAGTACCATTTGAGTCAGACGATTTCGTTTGTCACTGAATCCAGTTTTTTCATAGTGTAACAAGAGAAGACAAGGGCTAGACAACAGATATTTTATTGAATAAATCATGAGATATTTATAGATTTTTATGTACATTATTATTAGCGTTATTGTTAGCAGAGGGGCAACGTCTTCTGATTGGTTGTTTTCCTGCTGAAGGTTATCCTGTCATCTCTTTGTTGCGTTTCTTAGACAGTCCATTGATATATCTGCTAATCGTATCCGTCCACGCTAAGTCTGCTGTGACTGATTGCTGAGTTAGTCTTTGTTCTTGTTTTTTTCTCATGACCAAGATCTGGGACGTAAACACTGACGTAAATTGCTGTCTGACAATTTTGGCTGGCAGAAAGGTTTCACCACAGTAGTAAACTCTCATCAAGTGGAATAAAGTTAGTCTGATTTAAAAAGTGTTGTACATTCGTTTCCTTTAGTGTTTGACAATTCTTAGTAGTATACACTGTTGCTGCAGGTTGACATCTCTCAGCTTACACCTTAGTGTAAAGCCACTGTATTGAATTACCCTACTTCATTTCGTTCTACAAGGCGAGTTTATTTAAAATAATAGAGAAGTTTTGTAGTTCAGGTAGATGATTTTGATTTGGCTCTGTTCTCTTACCTTGTTGATTTAAACTGAGAAGATTTCGTTGCCTTTCTAGACAGCATTTTCATTGAATTCTCCATGAATTCGAAATATAATTGTGTCTTTTGACAAATATTTTTGTGATTGAATGTCAATTTATATTGATCACTATTTTTATGACTTGGAATTTGGACTTTCTCGTCGTCACGGGACTTATTTCTTATTAATTGGTAAATTTGATCTATAGTGCTGTGTTTATTAATCGCTGTTTCATTCGAGTACCAGGCCTTTAGAAATTTTTCTATAGTTTGGTTTGTAAGGGTTAGTTATGTTTTTACTAGTCGATCACGGATTGATATCAGTTAGAGAACCATTGAAAACCAGGGAGTACTGGACAGCTGCTGTTTCATCCTAGTTTGAGAATCATCGGCAGTACGCACCCACTGGGATTCGAACCCAGGGCCTTCCGGTTACAAGGCGAGCTCGTATACCAGTACTCCCTGGTTTTCAATGGTTCTCTAACTGATATCAATCTGTGATCATCTCTAGAAATTTCCTGGCAGTATTTTTGGTGTTTCCTCTGTTTGAAATATATTCATTCTCCCAATCAAATTAGTGTCCATAATTATCTACATGCATCAATATGAAAGAATACGTCGTATCTTTTCACAGTTAATTTATGATCTTGGATTCAAAGCGGACGCCCATTTTGACCGGTGTAGTGTTGAGTGCAGTTTATGGAATTTATTTTGTAAATGGTGTGTTGATCTTATCTTCTTTTCCTATTGGATACTTTGGTCTGTACAATATTGGAAGAAGGGATTCGGTTGGCTTGTGTGCTATGATTATTTCAAAGGATCTTAATACTCTAGCTCCCAGTGGCTCAATGGTCTACGAGCTCGCCTTGTAACCAGATGGTCCTGGGTTCGAACCCCGGTGACTGCGTACTGATGAAGAGTTCCAAACTAAGACGAAACAGCTGTCCAGTACTCCGAGGTTTTTTGTGCATCGGTGGCACAGTGGTTAGGACTCGCGCCGACCATGCATATAGTCCGAAGTTCGATCCCCTGCCGACGCACACCTGATATCTATGGTAGGCCTGAAAAAGTTGGGCTATCGATATCTATGCTGAAAATTCCATACTTGTACCAAAAATACAGTGTAGAATCAAGCTGTAATCAAAAATAAAATAAAAAAATTAAAAAAATGTTATTTCAGAGATATTCTTTAGATATATGGTAGTATGAATTTTCTTGGGGTCTTTGAGGACGGTTTTTCATTGGTATTTCGATTTGAATTTAAACATTTTTCGATAAAATTATATGGATATTCCTTCTTCTTGAAAACAGTAAATATTTCTCTTCTATTCTCTTCAGCACTGGGGTGCTATAGTGTGTTTGAACTCCTTTGAACAATTATATATGTCCTAACCAAGTTCACTTTTAACGGTTTGAAAAAATTTGGGCATTCGGCATATGATATTCATTATAATAAAGGTTTTTGTATTTCCCAATGAATGAAAAAGAGCAAAAGGATATCGCTTTCTTTTGTTGATGTTTCGTTATTCAATGCTGTTAGTAGCTTTATCAAAGTATCATTAAACTAAAATTTACAAAACCTCAGCATATATATAACAACTTAATCATCGATCCTCGGTATGGGGTCATGTTTACGTTGTCAAGTTGGCCAATCGGTAAAGATAAAAAACACCAGGTGTATGAAATCATAAAAGCAGCATGATAAAATTGCTTACCGGGTGTTGATTTTATCATTTTATGGGGGAGGGGGTGTTGTAACCAGGTCAAGTTCTGTTTAACTCCATCATTCATATTCATCAGAGAATTTGGATTCCACTTGATATGAAGTGCTTCTGATATTAGATGTTCTTTGTGATTTCTGAAGTTTTTCTGGATTATTTCAGTATTGTCAAAATCAATTTCTTGGCCTGATTCTATAGCGTGTAGACCCAATGGCTGATGATTTTGCTAGTTCAACCGGATTTCTCGGTGGTCGAACAGATGCTCTTCTTAGACGCGCACACTCATTCATAACAGGTGAGAAAGAAAAATAAGAAGAAATGTCAAAAATTACTGAAATTATCAAGCAAAACAACTACCCAGCGAACTTCATCAACGAAAACTTGAAAAATCATCAGCCATTGGGTCTACACGCTATAGAATCAGGCCAAGAAATTGATTTTGACAATACTGAAATAATCCAGAAAAACTTCAGAAATCACAAAGAACATCTAATATCAGAAGCACTTCATATCAAGTGGAATCCAAATTCTCTGATGAATATGAATGATGGAGTTAAACAGAACTTGACCTGGTTACAACACCCCCTCCCCCATAAAATGATAAAATCAACACCCGGTAAGCAATTTTATCATGCTGCTTTTATGATTTCATACACCTGGTGTTTTTTATCTTTACCGATTGGCCAACTTGACAACGTAAACATGACCCCATACCGAGGATCGATGATTAAGTTGTTATATATATGCTGAGGTTTTGTAAATTTTAGTTTAATGATACTTTGATAAAGCTACTAACAGCATTGAATAACGAAACATCAACAAAAGAAAGCGATATCCTTTTGCTCTTTTTCATTCATTGGGAAATACAAGAAAATCTTTTTGACAATGTTTGCACACAATTTCTTTTTTAACTAAGTGAATTATTATTACTGCAATTGTGTATTTGATTTTTGTGTGTCGGCTTTCCGTATACTTTTGCTTCTAAATTGCCTGTTTTATTTCTTTTGATTAAGATATCTAAGAATGGAAGTTGGTTACTCAGTTCCTCTTCTCTCTTGAATTTAATGTCTCCAAATATGTTATTGATTAGTTACAGGATTTCGTGACGAGCTGATATCAGTTACAGGACCACTGGAAAATCCTCTAGGGGTACTGAACAGCTGTTTCACCCTAGTTGTTTAGGACTCTTCATCAGTACGTACCCATCACCAAGGTTCTAACGCAGCACCTTCTGGTTAGAAGGCAAGTTAGCTCGTAGACCATTAAGCCACTGGGACCTGATTCAATAGCCAACCCATAAAATTCCGACTTCTATCAATTAAAAGTATGACGAGGCCACTAGCAAATGTCATCGCTGGTGAGTGTTTTTCCATGTATGGGCCTCAATCAAATCGCTACAAACCAGTACCTGAATGTCATTGACTAGTTTGTGGGTTTATTCCAAACTATTTCTTTTAAATATTACGAATGTTTCATGAAAAGAAAGTATCCAGATTTTTGGCTTTATTATGGGTAGGGGGTAGAAGCTAATAATTCTAATCTTTGAACAAGCGATTTCAGGTAATAGTTCTGATATGAGCAATATAATATGAGTCTATTTAGTCAATGGAATGACAGACGGAAGATAGGAACGACGGTAGGGCCTGTTAGGCAGAATTTTTCTATGTCGACTAATAATCATTAGTTAAATGAAAGTTATAATTATCATTCAGATTTCTTCTAAGTAAAGAATTTAGATAAGGCAATAAGAAGACGTAATTTGTCTGAATTGTCTGTGTAATGTATTTGCGCAACACATTTCGAACAATCTGATCACACACGGACTTGTCATAGGAATATATATGTGAATTAATAAGGAGGTAAGAGGTGAGAAAATAGACAAGTTAGGTCAAGTTAAAAGACCATATTTGAGGTCAAAATAACAATGAAGACCACTAAAACCAAATAGCAGAGGTAATAATACATCTGTTATGGTATCAAAACAAAATTTACCAAGGAAGGTTTATTGTGATGACGAATTAAATTGTACGCATAAAGGTGGTATAAACTTTCTAATTGCCAGTTAGGGCTTCCACAAAGTTTAGGATACACCCCAAACACGTTTTATAGATAGGTTTAAAAGATCTGTTAACGTTAATTTCATGTCCTGTTTCTATAATATGTTTCGCAATAGAAGAGCTAGGCCTCCTGTTCTCACCATTAATAGGTTCTGAAAATTCTATTTATTTGTGAAGCCATTTAGGAATATGCTGTGAAGCCAGTCCTTACTCGCTTGAAGAGATCGATGAGTTCTCCCTATGTATGAGTGGCCACACATACATTCAAATTGGTAAATACAGTGGGGGGGGATGTGACATCATTTTTCGCATGTTAGAAGGGCTTAGATAGATATATTGGCTCAAATACAATACACACACGATTCAGACAAATTACGTCTTCTTATTGCTTTATCTAAATTCATAAAGGGAACTAATTGTTTTAAGTAAAGAATCTTCATTCCATAAAATTTTAGACATAAGTTTGCAAATGGCATAAACAACTAACGAAATGATCTAATTTCTGGAAACAGAAATAAAATGCATATACATTTATATAATGAAGAGCACATGAACTAGAAGGAGACACAAAGAGAAGAAAGTACTGCCTCTGTAGGGATGCTTCAAATTATGGGTGTAAACATTTTTCCAATTAGGTAATTGCAAGGTGATAAATTTCAATTCTGAATGCAGTAAATTTATCTAATATTGACGACGGAGACGAGGATAATGACGACAACAGCAACGACAGAAACTAAAGTGGATATTTTTTCTTCTGTTATCACAGAATAAATCAAATTATTATTCCGAATGTATCCATCCATCCATCCATCCATCTCTCTCTCTCTATATGTCTATCTTTCTGTATGTCGTTTAACACATAAAACGTATCCACTAGTGTATAAGAGTATATATGCAGATATAGAACGTTACTCAACATCCAAATGCAGATGTAAATGCCTGCGTACACACACATACATTCATGCATGCATACATACAATTAGAAAATATTTAATAAATGAGATGCAATGGTATCATATCTTAACTGATAAATGCGATGTATTCATTTAAATTTATCTTCATAATCTGTTTTTTCTAAATTATTATTGTCTACAGAAGGGATTATTCAGTGTTGGTTACAGGATTTCATTATGAGCTGACATCAGTTAGAGAACCACTGGAAAACCAGCCGGACAGTACTGGATAGATGTTACGTCTTAGGTGCTTGGGACTCTTCACCGGTACTCATCTCCCACCAGAGTTCGAACCCATGAAATTCTAGTTATAAGGCGAGGTGGTTCGTAGACCATTAGGCCACTGGAACCTGATCCAATAGTCAGTTCATGAATTCCTACTTCTGCTAATTCATGATATAGAGCGACCACTAGTCCTGAAGCTCTGGAAACAGAATTAAATATTCTAAGAGAAATCTTCATCCAAAATGGATACTCAATAAGATTCGTCGACAAAAATATAAAACCAATAATTCGGAGAAACGAAACTTTAATTGCGCCTAAAAAGAAACTGTACATGAACTTGGATTTCAAGGGAGATTTAGAAAAGCTATATCTTCAAGAGAAGAATCACATCATCTCTGAGAAGAACATCCGTTGTAGCAACGCTAAGAATAGTGTTCTTTAGTTGCCCACCGATCTGCAGAAGCCTCATGGACAAGATCCCTCAGCTGGCCACTTCTATGTGCATGTTTCAGTTCACCTGGTGCCGTGGAGCCGGCTAGCTACATCGGTCGTTCGACGCAAATCCTGTCCAAGAGGATTCAAGAACACTATCCAGCATGTACGCGAAAAAGCAATAGTGGTGCAATAAGGAGTGAGATAATTGAACACTTGGTTAACACTGATCATTCCATCTCAGTAAACGCCTTCTGCCTCAAAGTAAACTACAGAGTCGAGAATAACCTATCAAAGGCAATACGGTTTCGTCTTCTTTGTATCGCTGAAGCTCAGACCATTCAAATAGAAAAACCGGAGCTGTGCATACGATAGAAGATTACTCAACCATTTCTACTCTCATGGTAACAAATTTTGATTTGATTTGAATTTTTGTTTTGATTTTGATGACTTCATTTTGTTTCTTTGCCTGTTCTTTAATTGCGTATAATTCTTGTATTCATTTAGAGCTCTTATGTAATTTCGTTTTATCTACTTTGTTTCAATGTGCATCCTGAGTGCAACTCAATCATCAAACTATTCATATTATTATATAACTTCTTTTAACAACTGTTTGTGACAACTCATCACGTTTCTTACTACCCTAATTTCATTAACACCTAATTTTCTTGACTTGTATTACAAATCTTCACCTGTTTAATTAAAATAACCATAACAAATTGTAATCTTGTTTGACAAACTTAATGTGCACATACATACAAAATAACACATGTATATATATATATATATTTAGGATTGTACAGCTAAGAAAATGAATTCGCCGTCGAAAAGAGACTCTTCGCTGATCTACGTGTTTTGTTTTCATTAATGCCTGGATGGGGATTATCGATGAATGTCATCTGTGGCGAGTATTTTCCCTCGCATCCGACCTGCTGTACCCTACTGATTACGACTCCTTACTAGAATCCCAAGTAACTACCCACGTTGATAGGGCCAGTCGTCGGTGAGCATTCCATTGATATTCAAGTATTGGTTTGTAGGGATTTGATCAATTGGTCCTCTAACCGATATCGGATCATGATAAAATCCTGTAAGCAATCAATCAAATCCCTACAAACCAATACTTGAATATTATTAAAAGTAGTTGCAAATGAACTTGAAAATTGAACGTTGGTTCATTAGCCTTGGTCGTCATTGGTGGACAACTTGAAGGCGCGAATGGTTCAGTCGTGTACAAGTTGGAAGATGACGAAAGAATACGAAAAAAGAGTACATTATATTTAGTATAAAACATTTGTTTATAGACTTATACTTATCCAGACTTTAATTGTCAAACAATACAACTTTCTTAAATTACGGGTGTTTTGGAGTTAAAGTGGAGAAAGCTATAGTAATTAACGGTTCGAAGCGTCTTCGTTACAATAGGAGCTTAGGGTTAAGTTCCTTGACAGTAGTATTAGTATGTGGGTATAACAATATTGAGTGAAACAGGCAACTCAAATGACTTCCAAATCCGACTGCCCTTCCTCCAACACACCATCCGCTCAACCGTACCAAAAATTATCAGAAGACAAAGATTCATCAATGAGAACAACATTTATTACCCAAAAATACATCATTATAAAATTACTTGAAGTAATCCAAGAGTATGTAAAACATTTAAACCAGATTTCACTGTACACTTCTTTGTGTAAGTCACAGCTTTTTAGTAGATGTTTCTCGGATTTTATTAACCATTAGAATTACATAAATTAAAGTGAGTTCCCTTGAAGGTCACTTGCCGGTAGATATTTGTACCATTAGAAGAAATGTGAAGAGTCACCAAATATTTGTAATGTCTAATACCAAGTTTTTCGATTTTCATCATAGACTGATATCAGCTAGAGAAGCATTAAAAACCAGGGAGAACTGGACAGTTGTTCCCCTCGTCCTTGTTTAGGACTCATCGACAATACGTACCCACCAAGTTTCGAACTCAAGACTTTCCGGTTACAAGGCAACCAGTCTGTGATCAGACATGAAGAACAAATTAAATCCTTACAAATCTACTCTTGAAAATTAATCTGATTTTCTCTAGCAACTGGCTACAAGACGGAGTTTCCTAGATTTCTAATGACAAGTCATGACCAATTAGGTATGTCGTCTGGGGAGTGATATGGCTGCGAATGTCACTCTAGAATCACTAACTGGTAGAAGTTAGATTTCATTTCATTTCAGTCGGGTCTCAATGGGTGAGTGGTGTACAAGCTTGCCTTGTAACTGGAAGGTTCTGAGTTCGAAACGCAGTGGGTGCTTACTGCCACTGAGTCTTGAGTTCGTGGTCAAACCTGAAAATCAAATCAAATCCTTACACATCTACTCTTGTTAGTGTCAAGTTGTCATATGTGCATATTTGTCAGTACGAGTGTGTGTGTGTGCCTGTGTTGTTTGTTATATGGAAAAAGCGTCAATTCATATATGAATAACATGATAATATTTTTGAAGTATTGATTTGAATGGACCTGATTGGTTACAGGTTTGACAGCAAGTTGGCATTAGTTAGAGAGCCACGAGAAAACCATGGAGTACTGGTCATCTGTTTCATCATAGTATGGAACTTTTCAGCAGTACGCACCCACTGGAGTAAGAACCCAGGAGCTTCCAGTTTCATAGAGGTCACAGCAAACGAGTGAATAATTTTTTCCATCTGTTTTACTTTGGGTTTTCGCCGATTTATTTTGATGGTTGATAAAATCCGAAAAAATTATTTTGATGAAGCTTTGGATTTTGATGAAACACTCCAGGATTATCTGAAGTAATTTTATGATGATTCAGTCTGAATCGACGCTCAAATTTTTCTAGGAAATTCTTAGCATTTACGGTCTGAATATTTATAATCTTATTAAAAATCGTTTTAACCTATCGAAATATCCGTCAAATTGTTATAGTAACCGCATATTTAACTTACTATACCTAAAGTAATAAAAGTGTTTGATAAGATTCCCAGAAGAGTTTCCCTGATCTCTTAAGGCCTCACTTTAGCATTTTGCGTTTTCCTTCGTGCAAGGATACCCAAAAAACATACAAGCACTGGAACAGTATCGATTTAGCGTTAATAATACTGATGATTATCCTAATATTCTCATATCCAAAGATCATCTACCTACCATTACGCAATTATTTGAAGATCGGATGTCTGCTCATTTCATTGCTACTAAACAAGGACAAATTCGGGGGTTTGGAAAACTTAGAAATCTTAACGCGACCTACTCTAGAGCAGATAAGTCAAGTATACAGACTAAGACAAGAACAGTATGTAACTTGTCAGGCGGGTAACTCAGTGTACACCGAGTGACATTGTTCCAGAAGTGACGAAACTTTAGCATAACTAGAAAACCAACGAAAGGGATAGAATTAGCTTCCATCACTGAACATGTATTAACCATTTTACCTGATGATGAAGCTAATGAATCGGTGGATGAACGCCGTGGATTACAACCTTTGAGATCGGACAAGTCTCCTATCATACACACATAAATCATGTATATATGTGCACTTGACATATACACACCCACGCGTATGCTAGGTCAGTTGTTTAGCAAACTAATATAACCAGTTGTGTATAAGGTCGAAGATTTCATATGAGGTTAAAGATTGTCCTAGAAAATTTACTTTAGCAACCAATAGGTTAAAATATCAATTCATATTTGAGGCGCTTTTCTTCAACACTATCCAAAATGGTTGCAAACTGGCAGCATTAATACAGTCTGAAGCGCTATAACTGAACATCTCAACTGATTAAGTATTCAGAGTCATTTAAAAAGTGAACAAAAATCTAGCAAAAATTCAGTGAGTTTCCAACCTCTGCTTACTGCAGAAATCCACACCATATGCACCGAGAAGCCGGAGTTATGTGTTCTAAAGAGACTAGTTCAACCGCAACGGTTACCATTCATCTAATTTATTGGAACTGCTTAATTCTTATTTGTTCACCTTTTCATTCCGACCTTTTTTGTTTTCATCATCAGTTATAGATAAGGACTTTTATTTTGATTTGCTTCTGTCCCCATCCTGTTCACATCTGTCTTGGTTAAAAAACGATTCCGTATGTTGCGCAACTATTTTCTAATCTTATCTGATCCTGTTTCTACGCCTCTTGTGATTTATATGAACACCATACTCTGAGGAAATCATCAAGTGACATCACTAGACAAGCCATTGCTCGAGTGGAACCCAAAAGGAAAGCGGTGAGTTGGTCGTCAATGCAAGGGTGACTTGTAGGAGGTCATGGTGAGGAGGAGATGAAAGCATGTGGGCAGACTTGGAGTGGGGTGAAAAAGTTGGCAGAAAACAGAAGGCAATGGAGGTGCACAGCTGAAGCCCTATGTTCCTCTAGGAATTAAAGGATATAATAATAATAAGTTAAATTATTACGCTGAATTAAATAATAATAATTATTGTACAGCTTTTGAGGATGAAATCACCGCAAAGATATCTTTTGCTAAAATTGTTGCTCTCTGTAGTGTCCTGATGGTTATTTTCCACAATGTGAATTAGTAGTTGCACAGTGAGTTAGCATGATTATTAAAGAAACTGATGAATCTTTGATTGAATAAAAATGGCCATTGAAATTTTCAAAAGAATGGTTACTGAACAGAGAATATTCTCTTTGATAACTTCGTCATCAGGTTCTACAGTTATATATACATAATTAGTGCTATGAACAACATTAATGTTGTTTAAATAACATCGAATCAATAATAATAATATCAATGGACTACAGCTCAATAGCATCAACATTACAATAAACTAGATATCAGAAAAGTTAGGAGAGATAATAATACAAATTCGTGAATTTGTAGTCTCCACTGAAGACTGGTCAGGGCAGTAGTAGAGTCTGGCTGGACTTGCTTCTTTTGCACACAGAGCACTGTTTTTTTCACGCAAATTGCGAGCATGTGGTGCTTTGATGGCCTTGGCGATTTATTAGCCATCCGGTAGATGATACAGAAGGATTCTTCCACGCTGGCTTTGTGGCTGGTTTGCACCAGACGGTCCAATATCCAATTGTAAATAGTTTTCACTACACCATTACTTAGCCACAGTTGGAAATGTTCTCGATCACGAAAAATCAAGTTCCCGGAGCAACGGCCGATACAACTCGCTCCACAAGCATAGTTGAATTGGTAGATACAATATGAAGTGGCTAATCTAGGTACTTCATCTTACATTTGAGGCACCACTATCGGTTGTACAGAAAATAAGAGGGGTATTTTGCCAGCATTAAAAGTTCTTTGAAATGATTTTCTTTATTTCTTCGTAATTATCTCACTTGGTATATATCGTTCTAAACAATCAATAAAACTATTGTTGAAATTTATTTTACGCTTATTATAGATACTAATTCAGAAAACTCTTTTACGAATATGAGCGCATACTACTAGTTTGAAGTGATTTAGATTGTTTTTTAAGAATACTTTACACTCCTTGATGTTATTTACCGGTGAAAATTTCGGATACACTATTGTCAGTTGGTATCATTCATTTATGGAAAAAAACATTAGAACATTGGTCAGATGTGCTTAGTTAAAACTTAAAGGAGGTGTACAGTAGAGACTTTGATTTTCAGTATGAATAATGACCGTGCAAACGTTGCTTTTTGCTCCTTATGCGTATCTTCTTACAAGCTTAAAAAGCTGTTTTCCCTTTCAAAGTAGTTACACTATGGATAAGCGGTTTGTATAAGGTATGATTTTAGAAGATTATTAGTCATGAATACAATTTTATTATTTATTTCGACAATTATTTTATTCCTTGTGGTTCCGAGTAGAACATAGGCCTTCAGGTAATACCTTTGAAGTTTCAATAGCAACGCTTTTATTTTCACAGGGTAGGATTGTTAGTCTCACTTCCAACCCTTCCCTTCTGCCAGGCTTACTAACAGCTAAGTGAAGTATATAAATGTGTCGACTGGAAGTCAAACTCCGGTTTACATAGGGGGTTGGCGAGCAGTCTACGGCTACACCTGTGACGCAAACATCATTATTGTATACTTCGACTGAACACTAGTCACTAGTGTGGCATGTCTAGTGCTTCCTTTGATGCAGATTGAATTTGATTAGTCAGGTTTGCAATGTGGCCACCATTCTAGGTAGCTCACCATTATGGTGTACATTGATTTGGTGATATTAGTCTGCACCAAAGTAAGGACTAGACTCATCACACTAACTACTAACTATTGTACAATGAAAGTATCCACTACAGTCCAGCAGGAGGTCAATCGCGAGCCCGAATAGCTCAGTGGTAACGTCTCTGACTGCAGCGGTCACTGGGTGAAGCGAGTTCGAATTTCAGAAGGGAAATGAGCTCCTTCTAGGTTGCAGATATGCCTTGCTGACTGGTGAGTGCCAGCTAGCACGTAACCTAAGTGGAAGGCTTCCTATCGATTGCCTTCAACCATCTAATATCATCAAATTGTTGTTGTGTTCTCCATAATTCTAAGGTTTAATTAAACATGTCTACCAAAAGTAGTTTTCAGGTAAATTCTGGTGAGGATTCGAATTAATGTTTAGTACATACCGTAGACCACAAATTAGTCCAACTTGGAACTCACTGAAAGATGAACCATTTGCAGGAGTGTGTAAGAAAAACTAGATGTCCATAGTTCATAATAGGTAGACAGAAATGCTAGATACTGCAGTAATAATAATAATAATTATTATCATCACATTCAGTTTCAAGTGGAACATAAGGTTTCAACAGCAGATCACAAATATGTTTAATTCACCGAGGTGTATTTCAGTTGGCTTCACCACTGTCCATAAAATTTCGTCTTTTCCTCACACAGTTCCATTTATGTGACCCTCAGACACACAACTTGTTGCTTCACATTGGGGCTGCACTCGAGGGCTTTGAACGTCATGCCACTCAACGGTCTCCTTAGCGTGTGTCCGCCCCATCTCCATTTCCCTCTGAAAATTTGTCTGGCAACTGATTTTTGGTTGATTTTTTCTCGGAATTCCTAGATGCTAATCCTCTCCAACTGACCATCAGATTTTCTGTAAAGAGCTAGATAAGGCAGATGTTCCTGAAATTCTGCAAAAGCCTATTGGGAATTCTTTCCCTGATGAACAAAGTCTCTGAACCATATAGAAAACCTGATTGGTTAGAGTTCCTTATTCTTCAGGATTCATCAACAAGGTGTGTAAAAGTTCCTTTCTCGTGGTACACTTCATATCTGAGCTGTTTAAGGGTAGAAATTCAAATGTCAGTTGGTCACGAAATTGTACTTCTCTAGTTCAAAGTGCTGAATGAATGGAGTCTAGTTGGTATTCAGATGACGTCGTTATGTCTAGAACTATTGCTTGACATTGAATTTATGTAGTAAAAATACAAATTCTACAACAACCATTGGGATTCTACACAGTTAATTAGTTTCCGTCTCTTCATTTACATACTTGAGGGTTCACACTGCATAAAACACTGCATAAGCACTTTTCAGGAAACTGATAAATTCTTATAGTCAGTAGGAGTAGCAAGTTTTTTCAACATAATCCAGTTGTTCATGAACGTTTTTCATTCATAATTTCATCCAAATAATCAGTCTTATTAGGATATGAAAAAAAGACAAATATTAGCATATGCTATAGACATCCTAAGTAACTTTTATAGCCAGGCACCTATCTCCAGGAAAAGAAACTTGATCTCTGCCCTCTTCTTTAGGATAAGAAGTATTTGTAGTTTCACATTGGGGCTGCACTCGAGGGCTTTGAACGTCATGCCACTCAACGGTCTCCTTAGCGTGTGTCCGCCCCATCTCCATTTCCCTCTGAAAATTTGTCTGGCAACTGATTTTTGGTTGATTTTTTCTCGGAATTCCTAGATGCTAATCCTCTCCAACTGACCATCAGATTTTCTGTAAAGAGCTAGATAAGGCAGATGTTCCTGAAATTCTGCAAAAGCCTATTGGGAATTCTTTCCCTGATGAACAAAGTCTCTGAACCATATAGAAAACCTGATTGGTTAGAGTTCCTTATTCTTCAGGATTCATCAACAAGGTGTGTAAAAGTTCCTTTCTCGTGGTACACTTCATATCTGAGCTGTTTAAGGGTAGAAATTCAAATGTCAGTTGGTCACGAAATTGTACTTCTCTAGTTCAAAGTGCTGAATGAATGGAGTCTAGTTGGTATTCAGATGACGTCGTTATGTCTAGAACTATTGCTTGACATTGAATTTATGTAGTAAAAATACAAATTCTACAACAACCATTGGGATTCTACACAGTTAATTAGTTTCCGTCTCTTCATTTACATACTTGAGGGTTCACACTGCATAAAACACTGCATAAGCACTTTTCAGGAAACTGATAAATTCTTATAGTCAGTAGGAGTAGCAAGTTTTTTCAACATAATCCAGTTGTTCATGAACGTTTTTCATTCATAATTTCATCCAAATAATCAGTCTTATTAGGATATGAAAAAAAGACAAATATTAGCATATGCTATAGACATCCTAAGTAACTTTTATAGCCAGGCACCTATCTCCAGGAAAAGAAACTTGATCTCTGCCCTCTTCTTTAGGATAAGAAGTATTTGTAGTTTCACATTGGGGCTGCACTCGAGGGCTTTGAACGTCATGCCACTCAACGGTCTCCTTAGCGTGTGTCCGCCCCATCTCCATTTCCCTCTGAAAATTTGTCTGGCAACTGATTTTTGGTTGATTTTTTCTCGGAATTCCTAGATGCTAATCCTCTCCAACTGACCATCAGATTTTCTGTAAAGAGCTAGATAAGGCAGATGTTCCTGAAATTCTGCAAAAGCCTATTGGGAATTCTTTCCCTGATGAACAAAGTCTCTGAACCATATAGAAAACCTGATTGGTTAGAGTTCCTTATTCTTCAGGATTCATCAACAAGGTGTGTAAAAGTTCCTTTCTCGTGGTACACTTCATATCTGAGCTGTTTAAGGGTAGAAATTCAAATGTCAGTTGGTCACGAAATTGTACTTCTCTAGTTCAAAGTGCTGAATGAATGGAGTCTAGTTGGTATTCAGATGACGTCGTTATGTCTAGAACTATTGCTTGACATTGAATTTATGTAGTAAAAATACAAATTCTACAACAACCATTGGGATTCTACACAGTTAATTAGTTTCCGTCTCTTCATTTACATACTTGAGGGTTCACACTGCATAAAACACTGCATAAGCACTTTTCAGGAAACTGATAAATTCTTATAGTCAGTAGGAGTAGCAAGTTTTTTCAACATAATCCAGTTGTTCATGAACGTTTTTCATTCATAATTTCATCCAAATAATCAGTCTTATTAGGATATGAAAAAAAGACAAATATTAGCATATGCTATAGACATCCTAAGTAACTTTTATAGCCAGGCACCTATCTCCAGGAAAAGAAACTTGATCTCTGCCCTCTTCTTTAGGATAAGAAGTATTTGTAGTTTCACATTGGGGCTGCACTCGAGGGCTTTGAACGTCATGCCACTCAACGGTCTCCTTAGCGTGTGTCCGCCCCATCTCCATTTCCCTCTGAAAATTTGTCTGGCAACTGATTTTTGGTTGATTTTTTCTCGGAATTCCTAGATGCTAATCCTCTCCAACTGACCATCAGATTTTCTGTAAAGAGCTAGATAAGGCAGATGTTCCTGAAATTCTGCAAAAGCCTATTGGGAATTCTTTCCCTGATGAACAAAGTCTCTGAACCATATAGAAAACCTGATTGGTTAGAGTTCCTTATTCTTCAGGATTCATCAACAAGGTGTGTAAAAGTTCCTTTCTCGTGGTACACTTCATATCTGAGCTGTTTAAGGGTAGAAATTCAAATGTCAGTTGGTCACGAAATTGTACTTCTCTAGTTCAAAGTGCTGAATGAATGGAGTCTAGTTGGTATTCAGATGACGTCGTTATGTCTAGAACTATTGCTTGATATTGAATTTATGTAGTAAAAATACAAATTCTACAACAACCATTGGGATTCTACACAGTTAATTAGTTTCCGTCTCTTCATTTACATACTTGAGGGTTCACATTGCATAAAACACTGCATAAGCACTTTTCAGGAAACTGATAAATTCTTATAGTCAGTAGGAGTAGCAAGTTTTTTCAACATAATCCAGTTGTTCATGAACGTTTTTCATTCATAATTTCATCCAAATAATCAGTCTTATTAGGATATGAAAAAAAGACAAATATTAGCATATGCTATAGACATCCTAAGTAACTTTTATAGCCAGGCACCTATCTCCAGGAAAAGAAACTTGATCTCTGCCCTCTTCTTTAGGATAAGAAGTATTTGTAGTTTCACATTGGGGCTGCACTCGAGGGCTTTGAACGTCATGCCACTCAACGGTCTCCTTAGCGTGTGTCCGCCCCATCTCCATTTCCCTCTGAAAATTTGTCTGGCAACTGATTTTTGGTTGATTTTTTCTCGGAATTCCTAGATGCTAATCCTCTCCAACTGACCATCAGATTTTCTGTAAAGAGCTAGATAAGGCAGATGTTCCTGAAATTCTGCAAAAGCCTATTGGGAATTCTTTCCCTGATGAACAAAGTCTCTGAACCATATAGAAAACCTGATTGGTTAGAGTTCCTTATTCTTCAGGATTCATCAACAAGGTGTGTAAAAGTTCCTTTCTCGTGGTACACTTCATATCTGAGCTGTTTAAGGGTAGAAATTCAAATGTCAGTTGGTCACGAAATTGTACTTCTCTAGTTCAAAGTGCTGAATGAATGGAGTCTAGTTGGTATTCAGATGACGTCGTTATGTCTAGAACTATTGCTTGACATTGAATTTATGTAGTAAAAATACAAATTCTACAACAACCATTGGGATTCTACACAGTTAATTAGTTTCCGTCTCTTCATTTACATACTTGAGGGTTCACACTGCATAAAACACTGCATAAGCACTTTTCAGGAAACTGATAAATTCTTATAGTCAGTAGGAGTAGCAAGTTTTTTCAACATAATCCAGTTGTTCATGAACGTTTTTCATTCATAATTTCATCCAAATAATCAGTCTTATTAGGATATGAAAAAAAGACAAATATTAGCATATGCTATAGACATCCTAAGTAACTTTTATAGCCAGGCACCTATCTCCAGGAAAAGAAACTTGATCTCTGCCCTCTTCTTTAGGATAAGAAGTATTTGTAGTTTCACATTGGGGCTGCACTCGAGGGCTTTGAACGTCATGCCACTCAACGGTCTCCTTAGCGTGTGTCCGCCCCATCTCCATTTCCCTCTGAAAATTTGTCTGGCAACTGATTTTTGGTTGATTTTTTCTCGGAATTCCTAGATGCTAATCCTCTCCAACTGACCATCAGATTTTCTGTAAAGAGCTAGATAAGGCAGATGTTCCTGAAATTCTGCAAAAGCCTATTGGGAATTCTTTCCCTGATGAACAAAGTCTCTGAACCATATAGAAAACCTGATTGGTTAGAGTTCCTTATTCTTCAGGATTCATCAACAAGGTGTGTAAAAGTTCCTTTCTCGTGGTACACTTCATATCTGAGCTGTTTAAGGGTAGAAATTCAAATGTCAGTTGGTCACGAAATTGTACTTCTCTAGTTCAAAGTGCTGAATGAATGGAGTCTAGTTGGTATTCAGATGACGTCGTTATGTCTAGAACTATTGCTTGATATTGAATTTATGTAGTAAAAATACAAATTCTACAACAACCATTGGGATTCTACACAGTTAATTAGTTTCCGTCTCTTCATTTACATACTTGAGGGTTCACACTGCATAAAACACTGCATAAGCACTTTTCAGGAAACTGATAAATTCTTATAGTCAGTAGGAGTAGCAAGTTTTTTCAACATAATCCAGTTGTTCATGAACGTTTTTCATTCATAATTTCATCCAAATAATCAGTCTTATTAGGATATGAAAAAAAGACAAATATTAGCATATGCTATAGACATCCTAAGTAACTTTTATAGCCAGGCACCTATCTCCAGGAAAAGAAACTTGATCTCTGCCCTCTTCTTTAGGATAAGAAGTATTTGTAGTTTCACATTGGGGCTGCACTCGAGGGCTTTGAACGTCATGCCACTCAACGGTCTCCTTAGCGTGTGTCCGCCCCATCTCCATTTCCCTCTGAAAATTTGTCTGGCAACTGATTTTTGGTTGATTTTTTCTCGGAATTCCTAGATGCTAATCCTCTCCAACTGACCATCAGATTTTCTGTAAAGAGCTAGATAAGGCAGATGTTCCTGAAATTCTGCAAAAGCCTATTGGGAATTCTTTCCCTGATGAACAAAGTCTCTGAACCATATAGAAAACCTGATTGGTTAGAGTTCCTTATTCTTCAGGATTCATCAACAAGGTGTGTAAAAGTTCCTTTCTCGTGGTACACTTCATATCTGAGCTGTTTAAGGGTAGAAATTCAAATGTCAGTTGGTCACGAAATTGTACTTCTCTAGTTCAAAGTGCTGAATGAATGGAGTCTAGTTGGTATTCAGATGACGTCGTTATGTCTAGAACTATTGCTTGATATTGAATTTATGTAGTAAAAATACAAATTCTACAACAACCATTGGGATTCTACACAGTTAATTAGTTTCCGTCTCTTCATTTACATACTTGAGGGTTCACACTGCATAAAACACTGCATAAGCACTTTTCAGGAAACTGATAAATTCTTATAGTCAGTAGGAGTAGCAAGTTTTTTCAACATAATCCAGTTGTTCATGAACGTTTTTCATTCATAATTTCATCCAAATAATCAGTCTTATTAGGATATGAAAAAAAGACAAATATTAGCATATGCTATAGACATCCTAAGTAACTTTTATAGCCAGGCACCTATCTCCAGGAAAAGAAACTTGATCTCTGCCCTCTTCTTTAGGATAAGAAGTATTTGTAGTTTCACATTGGGGCTGCACTCGAGGGCTTTGAACGTCATGCCACTCAACGGTCTCCTTAGCGTGTGTCCGCCCCATCTCCATTTCCCTCTGAAAATTTGTCTGGCAACTGATTTTTGGTTGATTTTTTCTCGGAATTCCTAGATGCTAATCCTCTCCAACTGACCATCAGATTTTCTGTAAAGAGCTAGATAAGGCAGATGTTCCTGAAATTCTGCAAAAGCCTATTGGGAATTCTTTCCCTGATGAACAAAGTCTCTGAACCATATAGAAAACCTGATTGGTTAGAGTTCCTTATTCTTCAGGATTCATCAACAAGGTGTGTAAAAGTTCCTTTCTCGTGGTACACTTCATATCTGAGCTGTTTAAGGGTAGAAATTCAAATGTCAGTTGGTCACGAAATTGTACTTCTCTAGTTCAAAGTGCTGAATGAATGGAGTCTAGTTGGTATTCAGATGACGTCGTTATGTCTAGAACTATTGCTTGATATTGAATTTATGTAGTAAAAATACAAATTCTACAACAACCATTGGGATTCTACACAGTTAATTAGTTTCCGTCTCTTCATTTACATACTTGAGGGTTCACACTGCATAAAACACTGCATAAGCACTTTTCAGGAAACTGATAAATTCTTATAGTCAGTAGGAGTAGCAAGTTTTTTCAACATAATCCAGTTGTTCATGAACGTTTTTCATTCATAATTTCATCCAAATAATCAGTCTTATTAGGATATGAAAAAAAGACAAATATTAGCATATGCTATAGACATCCTAAGTAACTTTTATAGCCAGGCACCTATCTCCAGGAAAAGAAACTTGATCTCTGCCCTCTTCTTTAGGATAAGAAGTATTTGTAGTTTCACATTGGGGCTGCACTCGAGGGCTTTGAACGTCATGCCACTCAACGGTCTCCTTAGCGTGTGTCCGCCCCATCTCCATTTCCCTCTGAAAATTTGTCTGGCAACTGATTTTTGGTTGATTTTTTCTCGGAATTCCTAGATGCTAATCCTCTCCAACTGACCATCAGATTTTCTGTAAAGAGCTAGATAAGGCAGATGTTCCTGAAATTCTGCAAAAGCCTATTGGGAATTCTTTCCCTGATGAACAAAGTCTCTGAACCATATAGAAAACCTGATTGGTTAGAGTTCCTTATTCTTCAGGATTCATCAACAAGGTGTGTAAAAGTTCCTTTCTCGTGGTACACTTCATATCTGAGCTGTTTAAGGGTAGAAATTCAAATGTCAGTTGGTCACGAAATTGTACTTCTCTAGTTCAAAGTGCTGAATGAATGGAGTCTAGTTGGTATTCAGATGACGTCGTTATGTCTAGAACTATTGCTTGATATTGAATTTATGTAGTAAAAATACAAATTCTACAACAACCATTGGGATTCTACACAGTTAATTAGTTTCCGTCTCTTCATTTACATACTTGAGGGTTCACACTGCATAAAACACTGCATAAGCACTTTTCAGGAAACTGATAAATTCTTATAGTCAGTAGGAGTAGCAAGTTTTTTCAACATAATCCAGTTGTTCATGAACGTTTTTCATTCATAATTTCATCCAAATAATCAGTCTTATTAGGATATGAAAAAAAGACAAATATTAGCATATGCTATAGACATCCTAAGTAACTTTTATAGCCAGGCACCTATCTCCAGGAAAAGAAACTTGATCTCTGCCCTCTTCTTTAGGATAAGAAGTATTTGTAGTTTCACATTGGGGCTGCACTCGAGGGCTTTGAACGTCATGCCACTCAACGGTCTCCTTAGCGTGTGTCCGCCCCATCTCCATTTCCCTCTGAAAATTTGTCTGGCAACTGATTTTTGGTTGATTTTTTCTCGGAATTCCTAGATGCTAATCCTCTCCAACTGACCATCAGATTTTCTGTAAAGAGCTAGATAAGGCAGATGTTCCTGAAATTCTGCAAAAGCCTATTGGGAATTCTTTCCCTGATGAACAAAGTCTCTGAACCATATAGAAAACCTGATTGGTTAGAGTTCCTTATTCTTCAGGATTCATCAACAAGGTGTGTAAAAGTTCCTTTCTCGTGGTACACTTCATATCTGAGCTGTTTAAGGGTAGAAATTCAAATGTCAGTTGGTCACGAAATTGTACTTCTCTAGTTCAAAGTGCTGAATGAATGGAGTCTAGTTGGTATTCAGATGACGTCGTTATGTCTAGAACTATTGCTTGATATTGAATTTATGTAGTAAAAATACAAATTCTACAACAACCATTGGGATTCTACACAGTTAATTAGTTTCCGTCTCTTCATTTACATACTTGAGGGTTCACACTGCATAAAACACTGCATAAGCACTTTTCAGGAAACTGATAAATTCTTATAGTCAGTAGGAGTAGCAAGTTTTTTCAACATAATCCAGTTGTTCATGAACGTTTTTCATTCATAATTTCATCCAAATAATCAGTCTTATTAGGATATGAAAAAAAGACAAATATTAGCATATGCTATAGACATCCTAAGTAACTTTTATAGCCAGGCACCTATCTCCAGGAAAAGAAACTTGATCTCTGCCCTCTTCTTTAGGATAAGAAGTATTTGTAGTTTCACATTGGGGCTGCACTCGAGGGCTTTGAACGTCATGCCACTCAACGGTCTCCTTAGCGTGTGTCCGCCCCATCTCCATTTCCCTCTGAAAATTTGTCTGGCAACTGATTTTTGGTTGATTTTTTCTCGGAATTCCTAGATGCTAATCCTCTCCAACTGACCATCAGATTTTCTGTAAAGAGCTAGATAAGGCAGATGTTCCTGAAATTCTGCAAAAGCCTATTGGGAATTCTTTCCCTGATGAACAAAGTCTCTGAACCATATAGAAAACCTGATTGGTTAGAGTTCCTTATTCTTCAGGATTCATCAACAAGGTGTGTAAAAGTTCCTTTCTCGTGGTACACTTCATATCTGAGCTGTTTAAGGGTAGAAATTCAAATGTCAGTTGGTCACGAAATTGTACTTCTCTAGTTCAAAGTGCTGAATGAATGGAGTCTAGTTGGTATTCAGATGACGTCGTTATGTCTAGAACTATTGCTTGATATTGAATTTATGTAGTAAAAATACAAATTCTACAACAACCATTGGGATTCTACACAGTTAATTAGTTTCCGTCTCTTCATTTACATACTTGAGGGTTCACACTGCATAAAACACTGCATAAGCACTTTTCAGGAAACTGATAAATTCTTATAGTCAGTAGGAGTAGCAAGTTTTTTCAACATAATCCAGTTGTTCATGAACGTTTTTCATTCATAATTTCATCCAAATAATCAGTCTTATTAGGATATGAAAAAAAGACAAATATTAGCATATGCTATAGACATCCTAAGTAACTTTTATAGCCAGGCACCTATCTCCAGGAAAAGAAACTTGATCTCTGCCCTCTTCTTTAGGATAAGAAGTATTTGTAGTTTCACATTGGGGCTGCACTCGAGGGCTTTGAACGTCATGCCACTCAACGGTCTCCTTAGCGTGTGTCCGCCCCATCTCCATTTCCCTCTGAAAATTTGTCTGGCAACTGATTTTTGGTTGATTTTTTCTCGGAATTCCTAGATGCTAATCCTCTCCAACTGACCATCAGATTTTCTGTAAAGAGCTAGATAAGGCAGATGTTCCTGAAATTCTGCAAAAGCCTATTGGGAATTCTTTCCCTGATGAACAAAGTCTCTGAACCATATAGAAAACCTGATTGGTTAGAGTTCCTTATTCTTCAGGATTCATCAACAAGGTGTGTAAAAGTTCCTTTCTCGTGGTACACTTCATATCTGAGCTGTTTAAGGGTAGAAATTCAAATGTCAGTTGGTCACGAAATTGTACTTCTCTAGTTCAAAGTGCTGAATGAATGGAGTCTAGTTGGTATTCAGATGACGTCGTTATGTCTAGAACTATTGCTTGATATTGAATTTATGTAGTAAAAATACAAATTCTACAACAACCATTGGGATTCTACACAGTTAATTAGTTTCCGTCTCTTCATTTACATACTTGAGGGTTCACACTGCATAAAACACTGCATAAGCACTTTTCAGGAAACTGATAAATTCTTATAGTCAGTAGGAGTAGCAAGTTTTTTCAACATAATCCAGTTGTTCATGAACGTTTTTCATTCATAATTTCATCCAAATAATCAGTCTTATTAGGATATGAAAAAAAGACAAATATTAGCATATGCTATAGACATCCTAAGTAACTTTTATAGCCAGGCACCTATCTCCAGGAAAAGAAACTTGATCTCTGCCCTCTTCTTTAGGATAAGAAGTATTTGTAGTTTCACATTGGGGCTGCACTCGAGGGCTTTGAACGTCATGCCACTCAACGGTCTCCTTAGCGTGTGTCCGCCCCATCTCCATTTCCCTCTGAAAATTTGTCTGGCAACTGATTTTTGGTTGATTTTTTCTCGGAATTCCTAGATGCTAATCCTCTCCAACTGACCATCAGATTTTCTGTAAAGAGCTAGATAAGGCAGATGTTCCTGAAATTCTGCAAAAGCCTATTGGGAATTCTTTCCCTGATGAACAAAGTCTCTGAACCATATAGAAAACCTGATTGGTTAGAGTTCCTTATTCTTCAGGATTCATCAACAAGGTGTGTAAAAGTTCCTTTCTCGTGGTACACTTCATATCTGAGCTGTTTAAGGGTAGAAATTCAAATGTCAGTTGGTCACGAAATTGTACTTCTCTAGTTCAAAGTGCTGAATGAATGGAGTCTAGTTGGTATTCAGATGACGTCGTTATGTCTAGAACTATTGCTTGATATTGAATTTATGTAGTAAAAATACAAATTCTACAACAACCATTGGGATTCTACACAGTTAATTAGTTTCCGTCTCTTCATTTACATACTTGAGGGTTCACACTGCATAAAACACTGCATAAGCACTTTTCAGGAAACTGATAAATTCTTATAGTCAGTAGGAGTAGCAAGTTTTTTCAACATAATCCAGTTGTTCATGAACGTTTTTCATTCATAATTTCATCCAAATAATCAGTCTTATTAGGATATGAAAAAAAGACAAATATTAGCATATGCTATAGACATCCTAAGTAACTTTTATAGCCAGGCACCTATCTCCAGGAAAAGAAACTTGATCTCTGCCCTCTTCTTTAGGATAAGAAGTATTTGTAGTTTCACATTGGGGCTGCACTCGAGGGCTTTGAACGTCATGCCACTCAACGGTCTCCTTAGCGTGTGTCCGCCCCATCTCCATTTCCCTCTGAAAATTTGTCTGGCAACTGATTTTTGGTTGATTTTTTCTCGGAATTCCTAGATGCTAATCCTCTCCAACTGACCATCAGATTTTCTGTAAAGAGCTAGATAAGGCAGATGTTCCTGAAATTCTGCAAAAGCCTATTGGGAATTCTTTCCCTGATGAACAAAGTCTCTGAACCATATAGAAAACCTGATTGGTTAGAGTTCCTTATTCTTCAGGATTCATCAACAAGGTGTGTAAAAGTTCCTTTCTCGTGGTACACTTCATATCTGAGCTGTTTAAGGGTAGAAATTCAAATGTCAGTTGGTCACGAAATTGTACTTCTCTAGTTCAAAGTGCTGAATGAATGGAGTCTAGTTGGTATTCAGATGACGTCGTTATGTCTAGAACTATTGCTTGACATTGAATTTATGTAGTAAAAATACAAATTCTACAACAACCATTGGGATTCTACACAGTTAATTAGTTTCCGTCTCTTCATTTACATACTTGAGGGTTCACACTGCATAAAACACTGCATAAGCACTTTTCAGGAAACTGATAAATTCTTATAGTCAGTAGGAGTAGCAAGTTTTTTCAACATAATCCAGTTGTTCATGAACGTTTTTCATTCATAATTTCATCCAAATAATCAGTCTTATTAGGATATGAAAAAAAGACAAATATTAGCATATGCTATAGACATCCTAAGTAACTTTTATAGCCAGGCACCTATCTCCAGGAAAAGAAACTTGATTTCTGCCCTCTTCTTTAGGATAAGAAGTATTTGTAGTTTCAAATGCGTTGACTCAGAATGCGCTGGTGAAAACTGCTCTCTGAATCAATTTTTTGACAAAAATACGGAAGGTGAGCAATTCAATCTGGTTGCTTACTCAGTCCCATAGAATATGCTTCATGAATTTCGAATTCAAAGTTAATCAGGCTTCAGATGTACTAAAATTTTTCTCTTTGGCACAGTAGCAAAACTCTAAACGATATTTAACAGTCGTAAGTCTTCTGTCTCTGCAAAAAAGATAGTCACTCTCATATGACCGCCTCCATGTGCATCTATCAGTACACATTAGCCATAAGCACAGATTACTTCCCACACGAATATAAAAACACATTCAAGCTAAATTTTACAGGGCAGAACATAGGAATTCCATATTAGTTTGTTTATTAGATGTGTCACACAGTGAAACAGTATTATTTACTGGATGACGTTTCACATGACACATTCACGATACTTAGAACACAGGATAGAGATAGATTATTCGAACACATTAAATCAAAGGTGGAGGCGATTCAATTCACTTATCAACTGGAAAGTAAGGAAGAGGAACTCCCAATGTTAGATTGCAACGTAAAAAAGAAAGAAGATGGAAAGGCAAATACTAATGTTTACAGGAAACCCACACATTCAAACAGATATTTGGACTTCCGATCATCCCACCTTATGTCAGTGAATATAGGATTGGTGAAATTTTTAAGTGACAGAGCACAAAAACTAAGTAGTACCAAGGAAAATCAAATACAGGAAGTGATACACATAAAAGAAGCCTTGAAACTTAATAATTACCCGGATAAATTAGAAAGTATGTAGGGGAATGTAAAGATAAAATAAATAATGATGGTAGTGAAAGTAGTAATAGTAGTAATTGTAATAATAATAATAATATTAATGACGACATGCATGTCAAACATATGAAGGATAATGACAATGCCAACAATAAAGAATCTAAGTCATCATCAGTAATTCCATACAAGGAAGGAACCTCGGAAGCCTTGCGCAGAATTCCTAACTAGGCAGGAATAAAAGTGGTATTCAAACCCACAAACTCAATTAGAAACAAGCTTTGTCGATCAAAGAATCCTATGGTGCCTTTAAAACAAAACAATTTAGTTTCTCTAATAGCCTGGCGGGAATGATTGTCAGATCAAATGCATAGGTCAAACTGTTAGAACAGGTGCAGTGAGTCAGACTAGCCAAGCACAAAATCCTATCAAAATCTAGATTAGTTGACCCGAATAAGATAAGAAATTTAGAGAATAGTTCAGCTATACCACTCACTACATGCAATTACACACAACCATACAATAGGCTGGATGGGATAAAATGACAGTATTAAAATCTGATGTCATAGTGTGGAGAGAGATCAATGGTAGAAGCTTTGTTTATCGAATCGCCTTGAAATACGTGTAATAGGAATAATTCAACACTTGTCCAGTCGGATATCTGGGAGATCCTACCACACCAACGACGACAAATAGAAGAGAACAAAGAAAACCTTAAAACTCAAGTTCCAAAGTCGTGTGTTTATAATTGATGTGATTATGAAGAATGAAATTTGTTCGAAACTGTGTCATCTAGTGAATAATACTGTTTCACTGACTGTGTGATACATCTAATAAACAAACTAGTATGGAATTACTTACTACTACAGTGTCCAAGTTTTACACATATATTATCATAGCACAATTGATTGACTTCTATCACTCTACCAACTCCTACCATGATTTTTAGGTCATCTATCGAATTCATGCTGACTTGATGCGCCTTCTTCGTTCCAAACGTTTACAGACTGTGGAATTCATGACCACTTAATACATTCAAGTCAGAACTTTGTGTACAAAAGTAGCATGTAATAAATGAAAACATTTTGTCCGATTTCTAGTAGAAAAATCCAGTTATTTGTTTGTTCTTTGTATTTTGGAGGAATTCTTCATTCCCTTTTAAAAATTCTTATCCCAAAACAAACAAAATTTTCATTCACGTGATGGGCTAAGAGTTGAAAACAAACACACTCACGCGCAGGCACACTCATGTGACTGGATACCGGAAGAAAAATAAACAAGCAAATGAAGAATCGAAAATAACAACAACAACAACAAGAAGAACTTAGATAGGAAATAAATGATCGTAATCACAATAATAATAATAATAATAATAACAATGATAATGAGGGCAAGATATCTTGTTACTATTTTGAAATCCTTTTCTATATTATTGACTAATTATGTTGCTTTTTACTATAAAGTACAGTAAACAAAATAAATTATAAATTTGTTTTCCTGAAATATTTTCCAATCAAAAAATTGTTTTCGACTAATTTTCTTTTTCACAATTTCAAGTGTTGGATTGCAGAGATTTGATTATTCTACCAGTTAGAGAACTATCGAAAAGTCAGGGAGTAATGAATATACGTTTCTTCTGACTCTGAGACGCTTTAGCAACAATCACTGGACGGGATTCGAACCCGGGGCTGTTGGGTTACAAGGCGATCTCGTAGATAATTCAGTCATTAGGATGAGAACCATGCGCCCATCAATTTAAACTGCCTCTAAATTAACGATATACAGTGGAATCATCAGCCACCGCCATTGTCAAATAACTGTCTGCTTATCTAACATGGAGGAGGGTGATGGTTACGGTTTCTCTCTGTGACTCCAGCTAACTTCCTATTTGGAGCCAGACGTATTAATTATCAAGTGTTGGTGAACAGCGATTAGATTTTCATGTTATTTGATTTTATTATTCTTTCTGCATATTTTATCCTTTCATATCAGAAAAAGACTTCATTGCCGTTGAAGGCAGAAACAGTATAAAGGAGTGGAAATATAGTTTGAGAAGTACACACAATAATTGTTCAGAATACTACAGATTATGAGCGGAGCATAAGTTTCACCACAGAGTGAAGCAATTCTTCATGTTTTTAATAAAGATATGGGTCTGTATAAGAGGGCTTCTCGAGTTTGCCGGTTGTATAGTTGTTAAGAATTGGATACTTGAGAAATAGTGATTACACTCTACAAAGTCCCTTGGATAAAGTCTCTACTAGTGACCACACTAGAGCTGTGAAATGGCTGGATGGCTTTTGAGAATAATGAGAAGATGATGGAAGTAAGAGGACCACTGAAAATCAAAGAGCACTGAACTGCTGTTTTGTCTTTGTTTGAGGATCCTAAACAGTACGCCACAATGACCTAACCAGGGATTCAACCCATCACGTTCAGTTTACAAGGCAGCTATTCCTAGTAAACATTATCTCATTCAAGTCTAATGACTCCGCAAAACGACTTTTATGGAATATAGAAAAATTGAGGCTAACTGATGAAACATAAATAAGTGTATGTCTATAGAATGTACTTCTCGGAAATTCCTCCTTGATATTTTGTTAAATTGCATGCAAATAAGTTGGAGTTTACACACCATGAATACGGATGTTTTATCGTTTTGTATATGAAGACTAATTCCTTCATGAGTCAACTGTTACCCCAATTTGTAGAGCACTTTCTCTGTCAAGAATATTAGAAAAAATATCATTAATGATAAAAAAATTCGATTTCATAACTGTGAGAACCTCGAGAGAATTTTACTGAACTCGACTGACAGCATTCAGTCTGCACCAAACAAAAGACTAGACGCATGAAACTAATAACTACTTGGTTTCAAGTTAAGTTATCTGCTGCGATCCTGCCGGGAGTCAATCACGAACGCGAATGACCCAGTGCTAACATTTCTGATTGCGCCACTGTATGAAGCGAGTTAGCATTTCAGAGGTGATATGATTTCCTTCAAGATTGTAGATTCCCTGATTGCCTCCAAACTTCGAATAACAACAATAATTCCGAGTGCACTGTGATGTCGAATCACCTCACATGGTGATCAAACTATAGACTTGACGGATACAATTCATTCCACGCAGAACAAAGGATTAGACAAATTATACAAGCTGTTAGCCTTTGTCCAATCAAATTAAAGTATTCACCGATTATAACAACTTTTAACACACTAACAAAATGACAAACATTTTTACAGAATTAGTCCAAAAAGCAGTATATTTTCAGAATTCAAGATACGCCTTCGGAAGCAGAAGGAGTGTTGTACAAATTGAAGAATTATAGATTTGCACATTCTTACTTATATGCAGACATCTATCAACCCATTTAAAACACTACACTTCAACAACTGTCTACTGACAAAATTATAAGTAGCTCAAAAGTTATTGCAAAAATAACTTCGTATGTCTTTCAATTTGATAGTTCATGAATTCTCTAAAATTATTAGTGAATGTAACGTAATATATTGGGATATGAAGTTAAGAAATTTACCAGTCGAAATAAGTCCCGCAGTCTGGTTATCAGTCATCAGCACACTGATGGTTACTGGATGGATGTCCGAAGCTGTAGTCAGAAGTCATGACCAGTGGAATTCGCTGAGTCAAGATGAACTAGATGTTCATCGAAAATACTAGGAAGAGTTTCCCTTGATCACCGCCTGTCAAAGCTGGAATTCACTTACGAAAGAATTCCGGCTTAAGTGTCTGAATAGTCAACGACCTTGGTCCCTGGTGGGAATGCAGGTGTGAATTGCTGAAGAGTTCTAGAAAAGTAGGATTAAACAGATGTCCAGGACTCCCAACTGGTTTTAAACGGTTCTCCTACTCATATCTATGCGTCAACAAACCTCAGAAAACCATACTCCCCATCAGATTCTTCCTCTCTCCTCTTTTATGGCATTCTTTAAATACTCACATGGATATTTCATTTGTTCACTTCTAAACATAATACATCGACCCACGATTCATTATGGATTCTGAACAAATCACAGAATATAAAAACAGTGGATCTAGTGAGTACCAAACGCAACAAGACTCACGATTCACCTCGAATCGTCTAACTAAGCATTCAGCGATAAAAATCCCTTTACACAATCAAATATGAATTGCTTCACCTGTAATACTGTGGCGGATTGTCAACACTGAAATACCCATTCTTGAATTATTCATGGTGTGAACAGCAAAATACCATCTAATTATGGAGCTTCACGTGAAACAATTAACTCAAGAAATAGCTATATTTCCAGAATTCCAGATATAAGATTAACCACTTCACTGAAATCTCCATGACCCAGACCGACTTCACTGAGTAATTAATAATAAGATTGTGAGATCAGTTGGAAAGTATTACGGTGGCTTTGGTTTTTAGTCTATCATCCTATTAAGAGAATTCACACTGAAGTAGCTCACTACGCCTTTGGATCTCCGTAAATTTCTGTCTGAATTGTCATGATATTCCCACAGGTGGGAAAATTCAAAGTACAGAGACTCAAACTTCAGAAGAGCGCAAGCTCACAGATCCCCAGAAGTTGAGATAAAATTGTAGTAGCGAATACACTTTATGTTAGTAAGAAGCAAATGATCAATCCGGTTATTTAAGGGACGAGTAATGGACTAGACAGTACAGATGTTTATCGTAGACACTGAAACCACTTGAGACATACGATAACTTATGAATTCGGCACCCATTTGCCAAGATTCAGTGGTGCAAACACCGCCTACTTCAAAACCATTTGATATTGAGAGAGAGAGAGAAATCAAAACAATGTCATCACAAAAAATATTTCAAGTCAGTCAGTTGTGACAAACTCGACTGAAGCAGCATACACGCACACATGCAGGTTCATGTTCATGTTCACTAAACAGTGCATGTGGCGTTTGCATTGAGTTTCAGAACAGAAGTCTCAGCGGGCAATTATCATGATGAACATTTGTTTTTGAAGATAGTTAAACATTGAGAAGATGAGAGAATAGAACGACAGACAGATAGATAAACAAACAGATAGATAGACAGATAGACAGACAGAGTGATAGATAATGGGTTTTTAGTATGAAGAAACCTCGTAAAATATTCATTTAATTTGATTGACAGTGTAAACATTTGTAGTTGGACATAAGTGCAAACAGAATGCCCCATTCACTTTCAGCACATTTCAAGTTTTGACGGGAAGAAACAAATCTGCTGAGGAGTCTTTAAGTTAGATACTTCTCCGCGATGAAGTAGTTTGATGGTTCAGCGTCCATAATGAACTTCTTTACACCTCATTACACATAAAAGTAATTCACAAGCTCAAATATCTTTGAGAAGGAGATGAAAGTTTATAGGCAATAGTGGAATCAGCTAACGAAGGCCTAAGAGAACAAAATACGATGTACGTATGGTGTTGAAACCCGATTTTCCACTGGAAACCCAGTGTAATAATAATAGTATCGATTAGGACTGTCTGTCTATTTTGAACACATAAAATCCAGTTTTTCTTTAAATCACGTACAAGCGTTTGATTTGCTCTTGCGTTCGCTGTCAGAAATGAAAATGGACCGGAATGACTCCGAGAAGCTTGTAGAATGGCAAGGTGTGCCAGACCCCGACTTCAGGGGAATCTGAATGCGAACCGATCAGATGGGCACTGGAATGAGAATGACGTGGAGGGGATCATGTGAGGAGGAGGTGAAACGTGTTTAGCTATCCTGAAGACAAATGAATAGGAGAGAAGAAAACAGGATGAAATGGAAATGGGCCATGGAAACCTTATGTTCAAGTTGAAATAAAAATTGATAACAGCTGGGGTCCTGAGTGGGAATCTCATACCTTCTCCCTCTCTATCTCTCTCACTCTCCGTTTCCAACTTCTCAGTTAAATGTACCAGACTCTGTTGCCTCGAACAACACCTGTTACGCAGTAGTCTGTTAAGTCATAACGCCAGTCACATGTGAAATGGAGATTGACGCTCATATCTCGAGAGTTAATTTGACCTAAGGGATTGGCTTTTGAACATCACATATGCCTAAAGAAATAGATTTCAAAAGAGAACGATTGATAATGACTTCAGGATACTGAACAACTGTTTCGATATCTGATTCATGAAGGATGCAGAATGCCTAGGTTATGAAGGAGAGAGCCTTACTTAATATTCAACTAATTCAATCAAATACTTCATAAATTCTAACCTACACCAATTGTTCATCAAAATTAATAATAATAACAATTATTAAATTATTAATTCTGACTCTGACAACGTGTACATTTAATTCAGCGACTAAATTATCTGAACATACAAAGTAATCGTTGCTCAAATGTGCAGTTCAAAGTTTCTCATCATTCTACTTTGGAGTGAAATTTAGTTAGAAACATCTCAGAACACACGACGTATTCATCATTCTTACCAACATCAAAGAATTTGTCAGTTATTTTCTCAGTATGCGTAAACTAAACAAACTACGTAGTGTTATTATTCCTTTTAATCTTTACTCTTTCACCTCATTGATGTCACCGCAAATAATCATGTAGAGCAATTAATATCACATAAAACAACACCTCACATGAACAATCTAAAGTTCACTTTGAATATGATACACCATAGAAATAATAAACGACTTCATCTTCACACAGAATAGCATGATTAGATCTCATGCATAGATGAACTGTTTCCATGAGCACACAGAATACCTAAACTACTCGTATAACTCTAGTTAAAATAAAACTGATGACATAATATGATTATACAACATGTGTACAATTATTTTCGTAAACCAAATAAATCGAAATGATTAAGCTGTATAGATAATATCATTTTTTATTAGATAGTTAAACGTTTTCAACAAGAGACCAGTAACCGATTTGTTATGACTATTGACACTATCCTCCTCAGAAAGGCGTGTCTGCACCTTCATAAGACGTCTTAAGTAGGAAATGATAGAATTCCGTCAGTGCCGGTTGTATATCGCTAGGTCACATAGTCCATTAATGGAAAAATGTAAAGTCTGCCGTTTTATACACATGTCATTTATCCAAAGTGCTTCCAACATCCGTAATACCACTGAATCAGAATGATGTGAAATAATTTAGAAACAATTATTCATATAGATTCTCTCACCAAGGAGTCATAAATGGTTTTGCAGTGAAAGATGCTGGAATTTTAGTCAGATTTATTACATACGGATTTTCTCTGTTACATAACTATCATTTACGAAAATGTATTCTGATCTAATTGTAACATTCTATTGTTTCTACTTATGTGTCCCCGAAAGTGCAGGTGAAGTCTCAGATAACATGTGAAGTTGATTTTTAAGAACTTCGTCCTCTCATCATATTTACAGGAGTGGAAAATGCTAGAGATTTAATAAGATTGAATGAGGTGTATAATACGCAATTGATAGCTCACTATCTTCCATCGACTTAGGTAGCTTTCTGTTACTACTTCGTGGTTGCTCATGTTGTCACTCGCATCCTTGTCAAATTGATCAAACAGAGCGTATCTCTTCTCATAATGTCCAAATGACATCTATCCTAATTAAGTATTCTGTGCATAGGTGATTAGCTCTGCCACAACGTTTCTCATTTGTTTATTACATTCCTAAGACATTGCGTAGAGTCGAAAGTATATATCATATATTGTAAAGAGGTGTTACAACCACAGATGTGGTAGATCAATAAAACAAACTCAGATGTTATTTGCTTCGAAGTATTTGCTAACAGAATGCTTTCTTCAGTTTCCCAAAATGTGAAGACTTTACCACAAGAAACAAATCCACTGAGGAATAGGTAAGTTAGAAATTTCTACTCAGTGCAGTAGACTGACAGTCGGGCGTCCATAAGGGACGTGTTTTCTTTGTGGTTTATGAAACGATTATCTTTTATATTCATTGCTCAAGGTTATTTGCATAAGTCATCCATCAAATCTGAAAAAGTAAACCTGTTGACTGATAAGAGCAAAATCTAATTGGTCTGATATTTCCTACATCCATGAATGCTATAGGGATTATTTGTCCATTAGACTTAAAATTGAAAGGCGGGAGTGAAATAATTCATTTTCAAGTGTTGGTTTTGTAGGGATTTAATTGTATGGAGGATTTAATCATGAGCTGACATCAGTTAGAGAACCACTGGAAAACCTGGGAGTAGTGGACAGCTGTTTCGTCCTAGTTTGGGACTCTTCAACAGTACGCACCCACCGGGGTTCGAACTCAGGACCTTCTGGTTACAAGGCGAGCTCGTAGACCATTGAGCCACTAAGACCCGATCCAATGGTTCTTGAATTCTAACTTCTGCCAATTCACGACATAGCGCGAACACTTCGCAATGTCTTCTTCGATGAGTTACTGCCTCATCTTCGACCTGCTGTACCCTACTGGTCACGGCTTCCCACTAGAACTCCAGGTTAACTGCCTGAATAGGGCCAGTCACTAGTGAGCATCAGATTAATTTTCCAGTGTAGGTTTTCCAGTGGTTCTCTAACTGATGTCAGCTCATGATTAAATCCTCCATACAATCAAATAATTCATTGTCGATCCTCACAAGTAACGTGAATGTCATTATTCACTGTACTATTGCTATTAAATAGTTTGAGTCAGTAGACCGGAATCCTTCAACCTTAGTTTTGTGCTAGTTGGAACTCACCAGTCATCATGGCATATCTTCATTTTCGACCTCCACCTATAGGATGATTAGATGCATGATAATAATAGTGTCCAAACAAAATATATTATATCACTGTTCCTAACAACCACTATACATGCTGCTGTAAACTGCAATTTGAAGACAAGATTTCAGTAATGGCGATATCATTTGTATTTGTAGAGCTAAACACCTAAATCATCCAGTCGTCTCAGTATTATCGGCAACATCAGCTTCGATGTATGTCAATAAGATAATGAGGGCCGACTGAGAACTATAATCTTGCTGAAACTGTTATTTGTCTACCTGTTTGTTGTCCTACCTTCTGCTAATTTTGCCTATTAGTTATCTTCACGTTTCGACATTCTTTTCATTATGTTTTGTCTTTAGATCCATCTTGGTGTATTTGCAGTGAAACTTTCCAAATTCAATTCAACTATGAAGCTTTAACGAACAGCTGTGAATAGAATTGTCTTGATGAATATATAGCACCCAGTAAGACACCAACTAATGCACAGAAACGTGAAATTTTGAAATCTGCAGCTGCTGTGAGTCAAGTTGATGGATTATCATAGATGAAATGGAATTATGTAAACGAGATTAGAATGTTGTTTGAGCACCTTGATATGACTATGAGCTCGAAATGTCATCAGTAAACATTACTGTATAACACTGTGAGACTTTATTAAAACAGGTTTTATCCATAATGGGAATTAAGTCACCTTGACCTAATGACTAGTACGTTCACACAGAAAACTGAAATAAAACACAGTCCGATGAACGTGAAAGTTGCCTAAATGAAGCATATATAGTTAAGTATTCCTTTAAGTGTTCACCGTTGCTCACTATATACAACATAAGTGGTGAAAAATGCGTATAACAACAGTGGATGAACCAATTGTTTATCTCTCCTTCACCAGGATTCTTTATCTCTTTTCTTTTCAAAAGACCCTCACCTTGGTGGATCTGCATGTAGTGAAGCAACGGATGTATGTATGTGTGATAATGTACGTGTTATATTTCAGGTACGTTACTCACATCACTAAGCCATTCACTCATGTAGCCTCACTTGTCACCTAGTATAGTTCATTCATAAAATAGTCCTTGTACATATACATGAGACGCACACGTCACATGGTCACATAATTGCCAATAAACACACATAGAAATGTTGTTCTAGGGATCAGATTATTTTTCTTATGACACGTAGTCTCTTCACATTTAGAAATAAATTTCTCTGTACTGGTTTCTCGAATCATTTCCATCTTATTCACATATATGAATTAGTCAATAGTGTGGCACAGTGCCGTCTGCTGTGATGAGTCTCAATATTGATGAAATTCACACACACATATAACTAAAAATTAACATCCTATATCCTGTGAAATGGGGTATGATATTGTACATTTCTTTACTACCCAAAATACTCATAATTCCAAGCTGTGATGGAGTAATTCTTCCTCATGTGGATACGTGCAGTCAAATTAAGATTATTGGTGCTGGTTATACAGTACTGTGCACATGTATGTTGAGAAGTTAATGTAGAGACCAAACTTGACATGTTGTAGTCTGAACTCTGGAAAATAATCTTCGTGTTCGACTGTAAAACCTAACAAAACTTCCATGAATTATGCACTGTCCAAAAATGTAAAAAAACGGCTATTTGAGATAAAATATGCGTTACTACTAAAGAGTAGTAACATCTCAAAACCTCAAAATTACTTCAGTACTGCTGTTAGGCAGCAATGGAGATCCAGATATTTATCAAATACAAATCAAATATTATACAGTATAATTACTGAATGAAAATCCACCGTAAGAAGTACATCAGAGTCAAGAAGAATATTCATCAACCAGGTGTGATCGGAACTCTGTCAGCAAGAATCACGCACTAAACATTTCCGAAAGATGGTCAAGAATCAAAATCCCAACAACTAGCCTTCACCTCTGCTCGGATACTAATTAGTAACCAGTGTAGTGCATCTGGTCCTGTCTGTGGTGAAGAATCAGTTCTCTCAGTTAAATTTGCAATGTGACCACCATTCTAAGTGACTTATCATCACCTTACACTTCGCATTGTTGATATTAAGTGGGGATTCGGTCTTTTTTGTATTCTTTAGTATAGTGTGTGTTGAAGGAATTCATGCCTTCCTCAAACTCGAACCTATGTCACCCCATGCTTCAGTCACATACGTTTCCTTTGAGCTATTCGCTATTTTGGCTGCCCTACTGTAGGGCTGTATTGGATACTTTGATAATTAAACACATTATACTAATTACTAACTAGTGTCTAGTCTGTGTATCTAATGGAATCCTACAAGAGGTTAATCACAAAGACGAGTAGCTCAGGGGTAAATTGTGGGACTGCAGCACTCGGTTACATGGTTTCGGGTCTCAGAAGGGACAGGAGTTCATATCAAAACAAACAGTGTCGATGAATTAAATCGTAGGCGGAGGATATCTCACTAATAGTGCCTAATGTGCATTGAACAGACGATTGAATGTTTACCACATCTTGACAAGAACATTATGTCTGTTCCGCTAAATACCGGAAATACTATGATTATAATAATATTATTATTGCCTTTGGTTTTGATTGGAACATAAGGCTTCAACAACACATCTCCACTTTTTTTATGTATCCTGCTGTCCTCTACAAAAGGGTCTACCATTGTCCACTATTTCTCATCTCCCTTTGTCACACTATTTCCTCCATGTCAGCCGCACACAGACAACATACACGCCGATTACCATTCGGATTTCACTCGAACAATGACCTGAATTATGCACGATGTCATTCGATGGAGTACTCAGTGGCGAGTACTCAGTTCATCTCTATTCTCTCCTACATATTTTTGAGCAATCACCTCTTATTTGGTTGGTTTTTCCTAGCCGGCCAGAGTTTTTAATTGCTAACTTTTTCCGGTCGTCCAGCTAGCCTGCCATTAATTCTTCAGTATGGAGCCAGCCTATAAATCGGGCAGCTAATGACAGATGTCTGTAACTTGTTGGAAATCATATTTTGTAGGCGAGCACGAAGTTTCCGAGAAGTACAAAAGAATTGACTGACTGATTTCATATTTGTGTTGAAAATCCTAATCTCGTTCTTCACGCCGTGAAGTACAGAAGGTTTCCAAACTGGTCTCAGCGTGAAGAAGGCATATCCTGCCTTTCTAATTCAGACCGGCTTTGATATCTTAATCTGTTCTGACTGAATGTGAATGAAGCTATGCTTTCTAGATAAATTAAGGCAGTAAACTCTTTCAACATCTTTCTAACCACTCAGTTACTGAAAACGTCACGGAAGACGTAGATGTGCAGGCGATGAAACATCAGCCTCGTCTTCAACATAGATGACATTCGAAGTCAGATGACGTTTAGCACAAAAGTGGTAATAAAATTCCCGCTAAACTCTATATATTCCGAATTTTCCAAAAACAGACACTGACAGACGTTTTGTCTGATTGCATTACCATGGTGCAAAAGAATATGGACACTCTTTTGAAATGGTGGTAGAAAATATGGCAGATCGAATGTGGAAGATGTTAGACAGAGCCTAACAATCCCGTTTACAACAGATATATATATATATATCATGTGAAAAATTACCGAAACGGGTTGTTTCAATGACGATTGCTAAGTTAACCTTACTAGTACTCATATCCTTGTCAATTCATCAATAAATGCCCGCGATCTGTATCGATCAGTTGGAAGATGTTAAGGGTCTGCAAATAAATCATGATTTCAACACAGACATGAAGGAAGACATCTCACGTGTCATCTTCCACTGTTGTGCCTCAATATTCATGGTACAGGTACAACAAGGAGTATTGAATCTTTCGGTATGAATCATCTAAGATATGGAGTATGAAAGCAATACATTAAATACAATTATTGAATACTGACAATTTTGGTTGCCTCTTTTGAAACACTGCGAAGAAAGCATCAACGCTCACTGATTGTTAATAATTAGCGGTACAATAATCAACCCACAAATAAAAGATTAGAAGCAGTTGGGTTCGGTCAATTTGACGACAGTCTATCGGTGCACAATGTAGTGCAATCAACTCCATGTGATATGTACATTCTCGACACGAAAACACTGAGTAATACGCAGTCTACACTTAAACATAAGGATCAACATTGAAAGGGGTCATGTGCACATGATCAACACATGACTGGATGCATATTCATAGAAAAGATACTGCGATGTAAGCGAATGATATCTGTAATGACGTGAGACATTGTGTGGGCGAGCGTCAATCAGAACTACTGTGACCAATCATAATATCAGTCAAACCGATCGCATCTATCATCACATGCATACAAAGAATCTGCAATAGACAACCAGATAGTTCTGTATAAAATCGTGTGTGTGAGAGAGAGTCGTGACAGAGTAAGTGGAGAAGTCTCAGCCAACTTGTAGGTGTCATGCAAGTCTTCCTCGTCTTCTGTTTACTCGCTCTCATCAGCACTTGCAATGCTCATCCAGGTGAGTGAGAATGACTGAAATTAGTTGTGTTTTTAGGTTTTAACTCTTCCTGTTATTTGTTAGTTTGCATTTATTTCGAATGTTTGTTTGTGCTTTTGTTGCATCCAAAATGAGGACGATTGATCTGTATGATTGAAGGCATGATGAATAACTGACAGAGTCGTGTCATCTTCACAGATTTTGTGAATTCGTCAATTTCATGGGTGGTGACTCTATCATCAGTGATATTATCACAATAGTAGATGACATACTCGCTACCTGACTGAATATCATGTATGACATGTGTGTGTGAATATGTTGACAATGATGAATGCAATATTCATTCTTATTTCACTTTCTACATTTCAGTCGATGACCAGAAGTGTCAAACACTAGGCCAGCATTGTGCTCCATTCAAATCGGAAAACTGTTGTCGACCATACGAGTGTAAGCTGTACTCACCGTTTCACGGCAAATGTGTCATGAAATTATTTGGATTCGAATCACAACGACAGAATAATGAGATGTGGTGATTTGAATCGGTGTCAGATTGTTCAGTGATGAGATTAATAAACTCCAGCCACTGATGTCATTACTCACAGACATTTCTCTTCCAAAATATCAACAAATTCATACAGTATCCGTTTGAATAATTATCCATTCCACAAATATTTTCAATTTTTGAACTCCATCTCCTATCACCGTCTGTGTATCTCTCATCTCCTACTCTTTTTTACTCAATTCTTAAAGAAATTTCAAATAAATATATAAATTGATAATAGTAGTGATAATAAATGTACGTTGAGACCTCTACTTTGTGATATACTGTTAAATGAACATCAATATCAATGTTTCGTGGTGTGTGTTTTTGTGTCGATTGATGTAGTCGGTCTTATTACAAATGACTGACTAGAAATATTTTGTATGATGATATTATGTTGATTTCTCTGACCTTGAATAACATGTGTTTTAAAGCGTAGGCTGATGTTTCATTGTACGCACGCTTACGTCTTCTGTCTTCTTCTGTTGCAATGTCTACCAGAGAAGCTTGTGATGTCTAGTTCACTAATCTGCTCTGAATTAATAGGGTTTACAAGTTGCTTCCCACGTGCCTGACTTAAGACTTCCACACATTTCACTTACTCACTTCCGTTGTATCGAAAAGTCATTCGCGTTCTCTGTGAATTAGAGCATTCGCCCCGATTTTAGTGAGTTGATGGGCATCCATTAGCCCGAAATTTGAGTCTTTTCACTTTGAATCTTCTCATCTATCAGAACATATTTACAATTCACTTTGAAATGCAGTATCATCAAATGTCTTTATTGAGCTACATCACTATGAATTGTCATCACTGGGATGTAGATATAATTGCGAACCGGCGTAATTCCTATTCATTGATTCCGCTGTCTTATGATGAATTGATTAATGTCTGTCTGTATCAGGGGAATTCAACAGGAGTGGGTGGTACCATAAGCGGAATTCTTATAGCACAGCCATTCAATGAACTAATCCTCTTACATCCAACCTCATCAACATATGGAATTTCGTTAAGGATTTCTGGCTAAACAGTAATCTCTAAGCATCCGAATGCCTCCCGAATTACTATTCACATGCTTCAAAATTTCGGAGTGAGTGATCTTGTATTGATAATCTATCACGGTATTATGGTTTGGCGAACACTTACTTAGTTCTACAAATAGATGCTTATCGCCGGATGTTTAGTTGGATGATTTAAGGTCAATCATGCATTCCATCACTAAGAGATGGCGTTTTGTCGAATCCCCTACTCACCAGATGCAATATTATTTTATTATTTGATGCGTTGTGAAAGGATATAGGACAGTGAAGCGATGGATTTCGCTCCAGGCAGACTAAATGAAATTTCTGTGTGAATTGCTGTGAAATGGAATAATTTACTAAGGCAATATGAACAGCGTGACTACATGAAGAGTTTAATGCCAGTTTGAAAACTTCTACCCAACAGCTTTACGTCATTCTGCTTAATACGCAATTCTGTTGAGAAATTACAACGTCTTTTACGGAAATAATGTTCTCCTCGAGTTCTTGTAATCACCGTCATGTGTATAACTTCGTAGTCTATTTTAAGTCACTCACCAATCTATTCGCCAACTGGTGTGCACAATTTCGTTATCAGATATTAACGAGTTTCATTGGAAAATAGATAAAACCAGTTCTGAATAGAATAAAGAGAGGAGATATCAACCTGAAGTAGTAATAATCACATAAAATATATTTTTTGTGATCAGAGGTGGTTTCATTTGGACGACTCCTAACTATTCAAATCAAAACAGGTTTGAACTCATATGTATTATAGGTGCCCTTTGAATTGAGATTAGAAATGTGATACAACACATTGCACCGTGTATTTCAAATGAACCATTTGACTGATTTCTGGTTTTCTGTCCAAATGAAACTAAATACACATCGATAGTGATGAGGATGTCGATGATTTTGATGTGCGTTGAGTGTTAGAATCACCAGTTTGTTTAAACTGTGGTGTGTGGAGTGATTGGAATTCAACTGCAGATGTCACGAATACATTTGATGTTGAAGTGAATTCAATGTGTTGATGTTCTTCAAGATTGTTGCGTTTGAATGTAGATGGTAGACAATAGTCAGTAGGAATTCCCTCGCCTGTTTTCAGTATCCTAGAAGATTTGTTTTAAAACTGCGACAAAGTCATGTCACACAGCGAATGAATTCCATAAAATCCTTTTATGTTGATACTGTGGTGAGTTGTGCTTAAGGAATGATTGAGTGTGACAAAGGAATTATAGTCGATTAACAGGATGATGTTAGGTAAATTAAGGTCAATGGAGAGGTGAATTGTTATTCAGTAGGAACCACTAGATGAACGCAAGTTACATCAGTTTACAAATCAGAAGTTAGAATGAAAATAATAAAGAAATATGCACGAAGTAGGTGTGTCAATATTAACAAGGTCAAGAAATGTTACACTGGTATTTGTCTCCTGTAATAAGTAACATATTTAAATTTAAAGCAACATAAAAGTTTCCATTTGATGGTGGTTTACGAATTTACTCACGTGTAGAATATAATGAGATTATTATTTTCAACACAAATGTAAAGTCTGTCAGTTACTTCTTCTGTTCGGGTCATAATCGTACTCTGTGTGTCACGAAAATGATCTCCAATAGGTCGCAGACTTTTATCAACAGCTGCCTACTTCACTGGCTGCATCCTAAAGATCAAATGGTCGGTCGGTTTGAAAAAATTTGCAACGAGAAACTCTGACCGGCCTGGAGCAGACAAACCAACGAAGAGCCGATCGTTTAACAAATATGTAGGAGAGAATATAGATGGGTTGGGCATACTCCACTGAGGAGACTGTCGAATGATATCGCGTGGAATGCAGGCCATCGCTCGAGTGAAATCCCAATGAGAAGAGGCGAGTGGTTCGTCAGTGCGAGGTTGACATTGGGAGACAGTGTTCTGGGAGGCGTAGATAAGACATTATGCGTAGTCGTATGACGAACCAGATGAAAACGACAGCAGAAGATGGAGTTGTGTTGTTGAAGTCGTATGTTTCAATAGGAACCCAAGGGAGTCGTAGTGGTTTATCAGTAATAATATGTGGAAGATGAAGAGCATAAACTGGAAACTCAACTGAGAGAAAATTCACTCGAAATTTCAGTTTTTGTGGATATGATTTTTAGATTTTGTGTTTCTTCCTTTTCATCAAGGAGTAAACTGAAGAGCAGTTGTGTTGACCGTAGAATTTCGAACTATTTGTCGGTATATCCTGTAATGACTAACAGGTTCCCTCTGAGTATAGAAGTAGAATGAATTTGACAAGTATCAAGAGAACACTGAATATCCGAGATAACTAGATAGTTGTGCAGCCCTATTTTTCTGAATCTGTGTAGGAGAGGATATCCTCAACCCAACCAGCGATCAAATCTCGTATCTTCAGGATGTGAGATCAATATCCATTGCTATCCAGCTATTTGGGCTGGAATTTAATTACTTGTGAATTCCAACTAACCAGCACTTTGGACGAGTATCCAGCTCATCTTGACTTCAGGACATTTATCCCATTGCCATCAATGTGCTGACCACTGATATATTCAGACTATGAGATTTGTGGTGACCTGGAATAATTTCTGTTGATTCATTTCTTCAGTTTATATCCCTACATATTACGAGTCTTCCACTATGAATTCCTCAGAATACACCAATTAGTAAAATATGAATGACACAGCATGTTTCAATGGGAAATATTAATATAAATTGAAGACAAGAGGAATTGGGGTGAGCAGTGGTTATCAGTAAACACTTCACCAGCCTCTACAACTATACATAGGTCAGTAAAATCGAATCGGTAAGGCTGTTACGTCCTCACCTCAGGGTCCTATGCCATGAACACCACAACGAGGTTGCACAAATTGTGGAGATTCATACTTGCTGAATCTATATTACACTCCTTCTGCTGACAAAGCTGTCTTGTGAATTAAGATAAGATAATATATGTGAACTAATTCCATGAACGATTGTTGTCATATTTTTCAACATGAAATGAAATATTTTACTAGTGAATTTGAAGTTCCTCTGAGCGATGAATATCATATTTCAGAAAATCCTACTAAGGCTGTCATCATAGTTATAAAATCAGATTTACCATCATTAAGAATCAATAATGCCCGACAATAATCACCATCACTCAATTCACAGTGTTCTGTAATTGAATTCAGATTCCCAGATCTATAAATACTACACATTCTTGTCACGCATGTTGACTAACACTGGTAGGTAATCTGTGAGTCAGCTTAGTTTATATTCAGAATAAATATGAAGGAAATAAGTACACCCTATCTGATTAAATACTGCGATTATTATCGAGTAGTTACATGTTAAAATGTAACCTACGCGCATGTACTAGCACATATAAAACATATAATGACTTATTGTCGTCTTGTTATAAGCATGACTTCAATTGAAATAGAAATCCAGTTGTACTGTTGAAAAGAAACTTTTTATGCACACTTGACAGTGAAGGGAAAATCGTTCGTGTAAACTACTTTGCGAATGAATAGACCTGACTGAATTCATCGGTTTCATCATGTGTTGATGTAGGTCATGTGGGAAGAGGGTAATCGACTGATTCTTATTTAAGAATGAATGAAGTGAAAATATTCTTTAACTGTTTACTGGATAGAACACAGTATTTTCTATTATTCTCGACATTGAATGTTTTCTACAAACTGAGATAACTGTTGTCTTGTCAGAGGATTTGTCCTCACAGACAAAACGATAAAACATCCATATTCATGGTGAGTAGAATCCAACGTATTTGTATGCGATTATCTGAAATATCTGAGAGGGATTTCTGAGATGCATATTCTACAAATATTCATTTAATTGTGTTTCACCTGTCCACCTCAATGTTTTAAAGAATCCCATTAAATAGCCCTCTTGAATCACTATTCTTGAATGAGATAATGCCTTGAAAACTGAAGGTGGTTGGTTTAAGGCCTAGTTGGATTATGGTTGCGTACTGTTAAGGATCCTCAAACAATGACAAAACAACTGTTCAGTGCTCCTTGATTTTCAGTGTGGCGTCATCTCCCCATCATTCTCGATAGCCATGCAGATATTTCAGGGCTCTAGTGTGGTCACAAGTAGAGGGCATATCCAAGGGACTTTGTATGTGTAATCAATATTTTGACTAATTGACGTTTTTCATCTGACTTCATTTATCAAGTATTCAGTTGTTAATGTCTCTTAACTCCCCGAACTCGAGGATTCCATTAAATCATACTTATATCCGTGCTGTGAACAACGTAATTTACTCCAATTTCTAATAGTAAGTAGTGGTCTGCTCATAATCATTATTAATCTAAATAATTCTATAGAAAACTAAGTCTGTGTTCTAATTCTCTAAAACTGTTTCTACCTTTTTAGGAGAAATGTGATTTTATTATGTTCAGCGAGGTTGAACTGAATAGAACTGATTGATAAAGTCAGATAACGTGAAACTCGGACCACTGCGAACTCACACTTGATAATTAGTTAGATGCTTAATTGCCATTGGCTATAATCATGTTGTGGCTAAATGGTTCACGAGGTCGCCTTGCAGTTGGGCTTGGCCACCAGAGTCTAAGTACTGCAGACTCCAAGCTAGGGAGAAACAACTTTCCAGTACTCTCTGGTTAATTAATCATTCTCTGACTGATGAAAAGCAGTAACCAATCAGATCCTCGCATATCAAAACAAGTTCATAATTTATTGTGTATAATGTACTTTATAGTAACATTCAAAATAATTATTTGATAATACAAGAAATATAAAAAACACAAATTCAAAATACAATGAATAAAAGTAACTGGATTTCTAGAAAAAAAGAACAAAATGTTTTTCTCCATTAGGCTACTTTTGTACACAAAGACTAACTGTCTTTAGAGGTTTCGAACGAGGAAATTATCTCAAGGTGGCGTGAATTCGAAAGATGATCTTAAAATCATGGTAGGGGTTGGTGAAGTAATAGAAATTGGACAAGTGTTTTTGAATGCAGCTCAGCACACACTACCATTTTCTGCCTTGTTAAACTCTCCTTGAATGTATTTTCGTATCCATAAGAGAAGCAATCTGTGGCTACGACCAGTGTGAATTGCTCCAGGAGATCAAATGTATTGATAGATGCACATATAGGTGGCCAAATGAGGGAGGTGACTGATTAACGTACCGATTCTAAACAAAAAACTGCTGAGACACGAATTGTACTGAGAGAGCTTGAATCTCTACAGGAACACAATACGCCTTGCTGTTGATGAATGCTTAGGAATAGGAACGTTTCACCAGGTAGGTCTTCTACATCGTTTAGAGAATCATCAGATCAACGAACGCAATTCCAACAGGCATTTGAATACTTTGATATAAGTATAAAACTTGGGCACTGTGGTACAGTATAACTCCATTATGGATAAGATTTTGTTTTGATAAGTCACACAGTGTTGCACAGTAATGTTAACTGATGATCACGTTTCGAGCACAAACTATTGCTCATAATCATATCAACTCGGTATCATTATGAGAAGTAGTTTGTGCTCGAAACGTAAGGGATATGAATACTTTCATCAACAGCTGCCAACGTCCATGGCTCCATAGTGTAAATCAGATGACCAGTCATAAAGCATTCACAACTTGCTTTCTGGGAACGTATCAGCCGAAATTCTGATGCCTGAAAATTGCTCACGGGGAAATGGTGGTGGATTCGATTCTGGCTGAAAAAACCGTTGGTTGACAGCACATGTCTCCCTATCGAGTGACATCTCCACGAAAGTGACAAGTTAGATATCCGAGGGTTACATGGGAATATATTTTGAGGCAGATATGAAGGATTTCGGACAATATCAGAACTTACTAATGAAGACCTCAGAGAACGAAACATAATGATGATATGCTATTGAAACCTGATGTTTCAGTCGAAATATTATTAATCATCATATCAGTTCAACTATTTTGAACATACAGAAGCGAATGATTGATTCGCTTTTGAGCTACCTGTTGAAAATGAAGATGCATTGGAATGTCACTGAGGAGCCTGCTGAGTGACATCGCATACCAGACCACAACTTCTGTGGAAACTCAATACGACATTGATATGTCAATGCTGTGTGAGTTGGAAATCAGAGTTGTTTGGTTATGGTGTAGACAAGTGGAAAGACCAGTAGAGAAAAGAATGAAATGGACATGTGCCACTGAAGCCCTACTTTTAAGTTGAAATACAAATAGGTAAAAACTGGCATCCAGAATGTGCATTCCCCACTCTCACCCTCCGTTTCTGACTCCTAAGTTAAATGTACCAGACTCCATTGTATCGAACAACACGCTGTTACGCAGTAGTCTGTTAAGTCATAACGCCAGTCACATGTGAAATGGAGATTGACGCTCATATCTCGAGAGTTAATTTGACCTAAGGGATTGGCTTCTGAACATCACATATGCCTAAAGAAATAGATTTCAAAAGAGAACGATTGATAATGACTTCAGGATACTGAACAACTCTTTCGATATCTGATTCATGAAGGATTCAGAATGCCTAGGTTATGAAGGAGAGAGCCTTACTTAATATTCAACTAATTCAATCAAGTACTTCATAAATTCTAACCTACACCAATTGTTCATCAAAATTAATAATAATAACAATTATTAAATTATTAATTCTGACTCTGACAACGTGTACATTTAATTCAGCGACTAAATTATCTGAACATACGAAGTAATCGTTGCTCAAATGTGCAGTTCAAAGTTTCTCATCATTGTACTTTGGAGTGAAATTTAGTTAGAAACATCTCAGAACACAAAATGAATTCATCATTCTTACCAGCATCAAAGAATTTGTCAGTTATTTTCTCAATCTCCGTCATCTAAACAAAATACGTAGTGTTATTATTCCTTTTAATCTTTACTCTTTCACCTCATTGATGTCACCGCAAATAATCATGTAGAGCAATTAATATCACATAAAACAACACCTCACATGAACAATCTAAAGTTCACTTTGAATATGATACACCATAGAAATAATAAACGACTTCTTCTTCTTGCAGACTAGCATGATTAGGTCTCTTGCGTAGACGAAATCGTTCCATGAGAACACAGAATACCTAAACTACTCGTATAACTATAATTAAAATCAAAATTATGAAATAATGTGATTATTCAAGATAAGTATAAGAATTTTTGTCACCTAATTTTTCACACTAAACAATTTTTGATATTATATCAATTATTTTGGTAGTGTGTGGTTATCAGCACAACGGTATGAACTAAGTTGTTGTGATCGTTGACAGTCCTCCTCAACATGGCGTGTCTGCACCTTCATAAGACGCCTTAAGAAGGAAGTGACAGAATTCAGTCAGTGCTAACTGTATTTTCGTAGATCACGTAGTCCATAATTAGAAAATGTTGAAGTCTGTCGTTTTCCATAAACATAGTTTGAGATGCATGTCGTTTATCCGAAGGGTTTCCAACATCCATAATATCACGGAATCAAAATGATGTGAAATAATTTAAAAAAAACAGTCATTCATATAGATTCTCTCACCAAGGAATCAAAAATGGTTTTGCGGTGAAATATGCTGGAATTTTATTCAGAATAATTACATACAGATCTTCTGTGTGACATAATTATAATGATAATTAGCGTTATACTTCAGGTACTCATTGAGAACTTTAAATGCTACAGGCGGCTCACAACATTTGAACTGAATAAAAATGCCCATTAAAATTTTCAAAAGAATGCATACTGAACTCAGCGTCTTCCTATTAGGATGAACTCTGCTTCGACAAAGAGACTTGTAATAAACTTGAAGATAGTGATATGACTCGATGCAATTGTTAATGAAGTCCAAAGTAGCCTTCGTTTCATTGAACTTAGTGCTAAGCCCAGGAAGACGCCGAGTTAAGTATTCATTCTTGTGAAAATCTTAATGGGCATTTTCACTCAATTAAAATAAAAATAATAATCTACTTTATTCAAAAAACAGTACTTATAATACAGAATGGAATTCCCAGCATTTGTCACAATATTGTATCTGATTTAATCAAAATATAAATAAAATTAAAAATAGAAACAAAATTAGCCAGGAGAATTTGTCCACATTAACGATGTAAAGTGAAAATATTCAAAGTAGGAATTCGGATTAATAAGCTTGATAATAATAATAATAACAATGAGTTTCAGGATTTTATCATGAGCTGACGTTAGTTAGAGAACCATCGGGAAACCTGGGAATACTGGCCAGCTGTTTCGTCCTAGTTTGGGACTCTTCAGCAGTACGTATCCATCGGGATTTGAACCCAGGAGCTTCCGGTTACAAGGCGAGCTCGTATTGTATTAAGCCACAGGGACACGTTCCAATGGTCTTTGAATTTCAAAGACATTACGTAGACATTATTCCTTTTAATCTTTACTCTTTCACCTCATTGATGTCACCGCAAATAATCATGTAGAGCAATTAATATCACATAAAACAACACCTCACATGAACAATCTAAAGTTCACTTTGAATATGATACACCATAGAAATAATAAACGACTTCATCTTCACACAGAATAGGATGATAAGATCTCTTGAATAAACGAAATCCCTCCATGAGAACACAGAATATGTAAACTACTCGTATGACTATAATTAAAATTATATTAATAACAATAATAATCTACTTTATTCGAAAAACAGTGCTTATAATACAGATTGGAATTCTCAGTATTTGTCACAGTATTGCATCTGATTTACTCAAAATATAAAAAAAATTTAAAAATTGAAAGAAAACTAACCAGAGGTATTTGTCCACATATACGACGTAAACTAAAAAATATTCATAGTAGGAATTGAGAATAATGAGTATGATAACAATAATAATAATGATAATAAAAATAATAATAACATTGAGATTGTTTCAAGCAGTATTGTCGATTCAGTTTGAAAATTTTAGCATGTTATAGATTATTGGATCTAATGTTCTACTGATACAGCATGGTGAGGGGAAATACAGAATTAACAGTTATAAAACAGCTCAAATGAAGCTCACACCTATGAAACAATTAACAAATGAAAAACAAAAAAAATTGAGACGATTATAAATTTAAAAAATACAATAACAATAAAGTTCGATGCTGTAAGGGTGGAAGAAATGGTTTATTTAGCAGTACAACGAAGGTTAGTTAGTTCATGCCTGACACTATTTCATCACATAAAGTTCGCGTCAAATATGGTATAGTGGAATTTTTATATTTAGACGTACGTGCATAAATTCTTCTGAAAAGACTTCTTGTTTTATGTGAGGAGACACAAGGTTGGAGCTGCGGGTAGAGTGGGTGCTCAAAGTCTGACAAGATTCCTTTTGGAAATCAGTTGCATGAAATCAAGTGCCTATCAGTGACAATGTCAACGATATAGCCCAATAGGATATCACTTGCCCTACTGACAGTCTTCAGAGTTCTACGACATAATATGACATAGTCTTTGTTAAGCAATCCAGAAAAGAATACGGGTGAGCAATAATGAAGAATAGGTAAGATGCACGGGTTGACAAACTGTAAGAGTAGGAGGAGGAGGAGTTGCGTTATGCCTGAGTGCCTTAGCTTCTCAGTGTGCAAAGTAAGACAAAATATCCTTCTAGAAATCGCTTAGACATGGGAAGACCAGGATAGGGTTAGAAGAAAGAATTCATCCAAGATACCTAACAGTATCATCAATTTGGCAACCGTAAAAGGAACCAACAGTTTCACTTTACTTACTTTTACATCTAAATAAATAAAATCTTATCTATAATGGAATTATACTCTACCACAGTGCCCAAGTTTTATACTTATATCATAATTCAAAACTCGGATATCATGATGCGTAGCACAAAAGTGGTCATAAAATTCCTGCTAAACTCTGTATATTCCGAATTTTACAAGCACACACACCGACAGACGTTTTGTCTGATTTCATTACGATGGTGCAAAAGAATATCGACACTCTTTTGAAATGGTAGTAGAAAATGTGGCAAATCAAGCGTGGAAGATGTCCGTTTACAAAAGAATTATATATCATGTGAAAAATTGTTGAAACTGGTTGTTTCACAGACGATTGCTATGTTACCCTTACTAGTACTCATATCGTTGTCAATTCATCAATAAATGCCTGTGATCTGTATCAATCAGTTGAAAGATGTCACCAGACTGCAACGAAATCATGATTTCAACACAGACACGAAGGAAGACTTCTCCCATGTCATCTTACACTGTGGTGTCTCAATATTCATGGTACAGGTACAGCAAGTAGTATTGAATCTTTTGGTATGAATCATCAATGTTATGGTAGGATGTGAACGTAATACACAAGATACAATTTTTGAATATTGACAATTTTGGTTGCGTCTTTTGACACACTGCAAAGAAAACAGCAACACTCACTAATTGTTACTAATTATTGGTACACTAGTCAACCCACGAATAAAAGATTATCAGCAATGGTTTTTGGTCTATTTCACGATAGTCTATCGGTGCACAATGTAGGGTAATCAACTCCATGTGATCTGTGCATTCTCGACACGAGAACACTGAGTAATACGCAGTCTACACTAAAACATACGGATCAACATCCAATGGGATCACATGCACATAATCAACGCATGACTGGATGCATATTCATAAAACGATGACGCACTCTGTAATACTACGATGTAAACGAATGATGACTATGATGACGTGAGACAGTGTGTGGGTGAGCGTCAATCAGAACTTCTGTGACCAATCATAACATCAGTCAAACCGATCACATCTATCCATCACATGCATACAAAGAATCTGCAAACAGACAACCAATTAGTTTGGTATAAAGGCGTATGTTAAATGGTTTTGACAGAGTAATTGGAGAAGTCTCAGCCAACTTGTAGGTGTCATGCAAGTCTTCCTAGTCTTCTGTTTACTCACTCTCGTTAACATTTGCAACGCTCAACCAAGTGAGTGAGAATGACTGATATTGACTGGGTGATTTACTATGTGTGTCCTACCTGTTTTGATAGTACTTTTAGTTTTTGACCATGCCTTTTATTTGTTGTTTCGCATTTATTTAGAATGTCTGTTTGTGTTTTGTTGCATCCAACATGAAGTTGATTGCTCTGTTTGATTGTAGGTATGACGAATAACCGACAGAATTGAGTCGTCTTCACACATTTGTGAATTCGTCAATTTCATGGGTGGTCAATCTATCATTAGTAATATTATTACAATAGTAGATGATATCCTCGCTACCTGACTGAATATCATGTATGACATGTGTGTGTGAATATGTTGACAATGATGAATGCAATATTCATTCTTATCTCACTTTCTACATTTCAGTCGATGACCGGAAGTGTCAGGGACCACGTGACATCTGTTCTCCATTCCAATCGATAGACTGTTGTCGACCATACAAGTGTAAGCTGGTCGAAACACATTGGGGCATATGTGTCATGAAATGATTTGGATTCGAATCACAACAACAGAATATGGAGATGTGGTAATTTGAATCGGTGTCAGACTGTTCAGTGAAGAGATTAATTAACTCCAACCACTGTTGTCATTACATGCAGACATTTCTCTGACTAAATATCAATTAATTCATGTGACATCCATTGCATAAATATTTTCATTTTTACTGAACTCCATCTGCTATCACCGTCTCATCGCCTACTCTTTTCTACTCATTTTATAATTACTTTCAAATAAATAATAATCAGAGCACGTTGAGACTTCTACTCTGAGATACACTGATAAATGCAAATAAACATTAATGTTCCGTGGTGTGTGTTTCTGTTGATTGATGTAGTCGATTGTATCACAACCGACTGACTAGAATTATTCTGTATGATCATATATTGTTGATTTCTCTGACCTGAAATGCCATCTAATTTGAAGGGGAATCTGATGTTTCATTATATGCCCGTCAATATCTCCTGTCCTACGTATATAAGCCTAAAACTTGAGCACTGTACTAGAGTATAACTCCATTATGGATCAGAATTTATTTTGATAAATCACACAGTGTTTTAAAGTAATATTAACTGATGATGTTTCGAGCACGAACTAGTGCTCAAAATCATATCTAGTCCATTGTCCTGCGTTTAAGTTATTGGGTGGTTATAGTGGTTCTAGTGTCTACCATAGATGCCTGTTGTGTCTAGTCCGTCACTCTGCTCTGAATTAATAGGGTTGACCAGTTGCTTCCCACGAGCCTAACTGAAGACTGAAACACATTTCACTTGTTCGCTTTCGTTGTATCGAAACGTCAATCTCGTTCTCTGTGAATAAGAGCTTTCGCCCGAACACAATCTGATCCTGACTTCAGTGTGTCGATGGGCAACAACTCGCACGAAATTTGGTTTTTTTTACCGCGAATCTTCTCATCTATCAGAAAATATTTACAATTCATATACAAATGCAGAAATATCAGGGTTTTCTATACAAATGAAACTAAATACACATCGAAAGTGATGAGGATGTCAATGATTCTGATGTGCGTTGAGTTATCGAATCACCAGTTCGTTTAAATCGTGGTGTGTGGAGTGATTGGAAGTCAACTGCACAACTCACGAATACATTTGACGTTGAATTGAATTCAAGATTTTTGAGACTGATTGTAGATGGTAGACAATAATCAGTAGAAATTCCCTATCGTTTTCGCAATATTCTAGAAGAATTTCTTGAAAACTATGACAAAGTCGTGTCCCACAGCAAATGAAAACCATAGAATCTTTTTATGTTATGCTTAAGGAGTGATCGAGTGCTGGTAATAAGCTGCATTATGAATTAAGATAAGATACTAGATGTGGACTAATTTGTGAACTATTGTTGTCATCACAGTTATAAAATCAGATTGACTATCATTATGAATCAATTATGCCCGACAATAATCACCATCACTCAATTCACAGTATTCTTTTATTGAATTCAGATCCCCAGATCCCAGATCTATAAGTACTACTTATTCTTGTCATGCATGATGACTGACACTGACAGGGAATCTGTGAGTCAGCTTATTTTATACTCAGAATAAACATGAACGACTTAAGTACACCCTTGTTGAATAAATTCTACGATTATAAACGAGGAGTTACATGTTTTCATGTGGTCTTCGGGCCTGTACTAGCCAATATGAAACATATAATGACTTATTGTCGTCTTGTTATAAGCATGACTTCATTTGAAATAGAAATCCTGTTGCACTGTTAAAAAAAGAAACATTATATGCACACTTGATAGTGAAGGATAAAACCTTTTTGTGTAAACTGCTTTGCAAATAGATAGACCTGACTGAACTCAACGGTTTCCTCGTGTACTGATATATGTTATGCGAGAAGAGGTTAATCGACTGATTCTTATTGAAGACTGAGTGAAGTAAAAATATTATTTAAGTGTAATCTGGATAGAATTTAGTTTTTTCCATCATTCTCGACAAAGAATTTGTTCTACAAACTGGGAAAAGTTTTGTCTTGTCAGAGGATTTGTCTTCATAGACAAAACGATAAAACATCCATATTCATGGTGAGTGAAATCCAACGAATTTTTGAGCTACTTGTGGAGAATGGAGATGCATCGAAATGCCAATGAGGAGCCTGTGGAGTGACATCACGTGCCAGACCACAACTTCAGTGGAATCTGAATACGCAACGAACATTTTAGCATTATTATGTCAATGATGTGTAGTTTAAAATCAGGGATGTGTTGGCTATGGTAGAGACAAATGAAAAGAACAGTAGAGAACAGAATGAAATGGACATGTTCCATTGAAGCCCTACCTACCAGATAAAATATAGCTTATTAATAACTGGGGTTTACAATGTGAATTTCCTCCCCTCCCCCTCATAATCTCTCTCACTGTCAGTTTCCGACTCCTCAGATTAATGTGCCAGCCTGCATTGTCTCGAACTACATGCTGTTACCAAGTCGTTTGTCGAGTCATTTAGCCAGTCAATTGTGAAATGAGATTGGCGCTCACTTCTCGAAAGCTAATTTGACATTAGGGATAGGCTTCTCAATATCACATATCCCGAAATAATAGATTTCAACAAAGAACGATTGACTATGACTTCAGGATACTAGACAACTCTCTGGGCATGTGATTCAGGAACGACAGAGAATGTCTAGGTCATTTATCATTCAACTAATTCAAACAAATGCTTCATAAATTCTAACCTCCACCGATTTTTGATCAGAATAATAATCATCATAATTACTGAATTATTATTCTGACGCAGAAAACGTGTACCTTTGTTTCAGCGACTAAATTATCTGAACATACGAAGTAATCGTTGCTCAAATGTGCAGTTCAAAGTTTCTCATCATTGTACTTTGGAGTGAAATTTAGTTAGAAACATCTCAGAACACAAAATGAATTCATCATTCTTACCAGCATCAAAGAATTTGTCAGTTATTTTCTCAATCTCCGTCATCTAAACAAAATACGTAGTGTTATTATTCCTTTTAATCTTTACTCTTTCACCTCATTGATGTCACCGCAAATAATCATGTAGAGCAATTAATATCACATAAAACAACACCTCACATGAACAATCTAAAGTTCACTTTGAATATGATACACCATAGAAATAATAAACGACTTCATCTTCACACAGAATAGGATGATAAGATCTCTTGAATAAACGAAATCCCTCCATGAGAACACAGAATACGTAAACCACCCGTATAACTATAATAAAAATAAAAATAATAATCTACTTTATTCGAAAAACAGTACCTATAATACAGAATGGAATTCGCAGCATTTCTCACAATATTGCTTCTGATTTACTCAAAATATAAATAAAATTGAAAAAAATTGAAACAAAACTAACCGCAAGAATTTGTCCACATTTACGATGTAAAGTAAAAAATATTCAAAGTAGGAATTGAGAATAATAACTCTGATAATAATGATAATAATAACAGTGAGATTGTTTCAAGCAGTATTGTCGATTCAGTTTGAAAATTATGGCATGTTATACATTATTCAATCTAATATTCTGTTGATATAGGCAGTGTCGTGAGGTGAAATACAGAATTAACAGTTATAACACAGCCCAGATGATGCTCACACTTATGAAACAAATAACAAATGAAAAACAAAAAATTGAGACGATTATAAACATAAGAAGTACAATAACAATAAACGTTAATGTTGTAAGGGTGTTGGGAGTGGTTTAATTACTAGTGCGAAGAAGGTTAGTTAGTTCATGCCTGACACTTTTTTCATCACATAATTTACATGACATATATGGTATAGTGGAATTTTTATACTTAAACCTACTTGTATAAAGTCTTCTGAAAAGACTTCTTGTTTTACCTTATGAGACACAGGGTGAAAACTACGTGTTCTGAGGTGGGTACTCACAGTCAAACAAGATTCATTTTACAAATCTGTTGCATGAAATCAAGTGCCTATCAGTGACAATGTCAACGATATGGCCCAATAGGATACCGCTTGCCCTACTGACAGTCTTCAGAGCTCTACGACATAATATGACATAGTCTTTGTTAAGCAATCCAGGAAATAACAAGGGTGAACAGTAAAGAAGAATAAGTAAGATGTACGGGTTGACAAACTGTAAGGCGAGGAGGAGTTGGATTATGCCTGCGTGCCTTAACTTGTCAGTGTGAAAAGTCAGACGAAATATTCTTTCAGAAATCGCTGGGACATGCGGAATCTAGGAAGGTGCGAATAAGAAATTTAGCCCCGTTGTCTAGACTGCAGACAATGTCATGATGCAAGACTGCAGCTGCATCGAAGGTACTTCTACTGTGTTTATAGGCAAATTGTTTCCGGGATCGTGAAAGGCTTCAAGTGAAGGTTTAAGATAAAGAAAGTGTAACATTCCCATAGTTTTTAGAAATGGGCAATACCAACAGGGTCTAAATTTAATACATGTTCCAGTAGATGGCTTAAGCATAGGCACAGTTTTTATGCCCTTACAAACGGCTGGCACGACATTTCTGGAAGAAGATTCATTAAATATGTCCATGAGAGGATAACACAGGATATCTGCACACTTTCTAAGAATAACACTAGGCAAACCGTCTGGGCTCAGGCTACAATAAGGGTTCAGAGACTGGAGACAATTTAGGACGTCATTTGTATTGAAACCAGGGAAGCAGGTTTCATTAACTTTTGTGACAATAGAAAGCTACCCATTTGTGGAAGGATGTATGAAATATTTGTTGAGTGCACACACATCAAGGGAATAAGAAGTTCTATCCATCTGCTTACCACCAGTAATTTCTTTGAAACATTTCCATATATTAGAGGCATTTTTACAGGATATAAACTTCTACTTATAAATTGAATTCTATCTGTGCATCGCGGACTTGATCAGAAAGGTTATTCTTTCCAATCCAGTAATATTCTTCATTTTATGTAACTTCTCTTTTGGCTGTGAAGCTTTTTAAGTTGAGGAGAGGAGAGAAATGTGAATCTGATGAAGAGTGTTTGTCTAGGACAACAGGTGTCAAGACAAAATTTGAGAGATAGTGTCATCAAGACAGTCTTCATCAGGTTAGTCCCACCTTGTGTCTTTTAACATGCTCCTCATATTGTGAACATTTTCCTTAGAGTAACATCTATGTACAATTTTCTTGGACAGGTGTTGAAAAGTTCTCATGTGTCACTTTTCATAAACTTTGGGTAAAACCCGCTCAAACGTGTAGTTATTTTTCTCATTGAGGAAGCCTCACAATCCTCTCCACAACTTTAGAAAGGAAGATATTAACAGGGTAGGAGAAATGATTTTGTGTGAGGAATTTTCTGACTTACGATACCACGAAATAACAATCATTTCACGTGTTGTCTTCAGTAATTTAACTTTCAATACACACAAGCAAACACACATTTCCGGAATGTTTGCATAATTTTGTTTATTTGCCATGAATTCACTATAATCCTATTTTTAGCATACAGAACTTTGCATACACTTATGAGGTTAAACATCATTACATTAAAAGTCTTCTGTCCAAAGTGATGAAGACTTTGCGATTTGTATGAATTTGTTTGAATCAGTGGGGATTCAGTGATATTGTGCACTGCAAGGTTTGGTCTGACGTATGTTATGTGAAATCTCAGATAGAGCTAAGAATTGAGCACATAACTGTCTATGTGTGACTTGTATGACCGGATGTGCCATCTTCACATCCCATCCATTTCACACTTGTGTCTATTTTTCGTTAGAACTAAACCCAAGTCATACGCCAACGTTGTGGAGGACAAGTGTTTGTTGGACAGGGTGTAGTTTGCATTCCATAGCCTACAGGTGCGTAACTTGTTTAGTCTGCAACATGTCACTGAGTTAGCAAGAGCAGAGAACTTTTCACCAACCACGCTTTCAATATCATACAAGGACTTGGAGAATCAGCAAAGGCATTTCCACAGGCCTCTGAGGAATTTCATCAATAGATCCTTTTGTTGACAGACTACTGAAGATCAGATTGCCAGTTAGATGGGCATAGCAACAATGAACTAACTCGTCGACAGATTAGCAGAGAGAAATGAAGGCGGATTAAATACAGGCTGAGAAGAACATTGCGGGAAATCACATTTCACACTGACGAATCGAACCCTAATTGGAAACCACTAGTTAGAACCGATTATGAAACAAATAGGCAAGAAGAAATGGAGATGGATTAGCCATAGTCTGAGGAAACCATCAAGTGACCACTAGACAAGTCATTACTCGAGTGGAACCCGAATGGGAGGCGGCGAGTTCGTCGTCAGTGCGAGGGTGACTTGGAGGAGGTCATGTGAAGAGGAGATGAAAGCATGTGGGCAGACTTGGAGCAGGGTGAAAAAGTTGGCAGAAAACAGAAGGCAATGGAGGTGCGCAGCTGAAGCCCTATGTTCCTCTAGGAATTAAAGGATATAATAATAATAGTTAGAAGTCTGAAGGTCATATTGAGAAAGTGGTGCAGGGAAGAGGAGATGAAGGTTTGCTGGCAATGATGGGGTCAGGTGAAGAACACACCGGAGAGCGAAATACAGTGAAGTTGTGGAGTTGGAACCACATATTCCAATCAAAATTTAATATAATAATGATTATTATGATATCAAGCAGGGCTCCGTACTAGTTACGGAATTTTAAATCATGGATTTCTTTAAATCACTTGCGAATGTTCTATTCGTCTGTCAGTGGCCAGTTGGACTAATTCATGATGTACATCATCTATAAATCAAATATTCAAGTTCTCAAGACAATTTACTAGAAGAGTGTTTTTTGCGAAAGGCTGAATGGGTTGACTTGTGTATAAGCTGATTATCTGAAAATGTAGTTCTGTTGACATCAGAATGATTCCCAGCCGAATGACAAATCGGACTAACTAGTGTAGTTAGTTTCATCTGTTCGATGATGGATTAAAGTCAACCTACATTCTCTGTTATGAGTTCATTGGGCACGTGAATTTAATTGGTCATTATCTTTGAAGGATGGAGAATACACTAACGATGAATTCCAAAGTAATAATTCTCGTAAATCGTGTCTTCTACACACCATTTGCCTCTGTCGAAATTGTTTTGAAAACAATTCTTGCAAACTTGCAAAAGGATACACACCAGACCGAGAATGCATCTCCTCTGTAAACAACAACCACACTGAAAATCATAGACAAACAAGCTTCAGCTTCGTTACAATTTAGTTACTGGCTTTCATCATCAGCATCTTCGTCGAGTGATGGAATGTGTGACTAATATCTTCACTATCACCATGCTCAGCACAATAGTCGCTATAAACATATGCTAATATATTCAGATATCGAGGTCTCTGAACACACACAGTGACCATCTATTCTTCTGGTCTTTCAGTCCATAGAGCAAAACACTATCGACACTCTGTTGTGATCGTATTGAAAATTACGGGAATTCGAATGAGGAAAATGTTGCACATCGGTGATGATTGCGCTCTCAACAGACACACATATGCGTTGAAAATCATTGAAATCGTTATTCGAACAACCGACTTCGATTTCGATATTATTCATCATATCCTACTTTGACGTACCAGTAATAAATTCCAGTGATCTCTATGAAAACTCGTCACCGGAATCAGTAGGAAGATCTAACAGGCCTGCAATGAAATCACCATTTCAACACAAACATGAGAGAAGACGCCTGACGTTTCCAATGTACTTCCTGACTGCTCATTCGACAGATACAGTCAGTACTGTTCACTCATTCGATGTGAATCAGTCCCAATACAGTGGAGTGTTAACATAACATATGAGACACAATTTCATGAAATTGGTGACATTGTTCGTGATACTGTGAAGAAAACATCAGTCCACACTATTCGTCACTAACCAGTAGTACAATGGTCAACCGATAATTAAAATACTAGTGGCGGCTGATTTCGATCTAGTTAACAAGGGAAGTAGAATTCGGATGTGATTCTCCGAAGGATGACATGATTATTGGAGTCGAGTTGTGACACTAGGCGAACGCGAGTCTGGATGTGCGAAGAGTGTTTATTACTCAGTGACATCTTTTAACTGAATAACTTGCTAATGTTTGTATCAAGTACACACTGGTGTTGAGATGATGGACAACACGTTGACTTGTTATGGAATCTGTTATGGAGAATGGATATATATATAGAACGCATTTTCTTAGACAATTAAAGATAACCTACCAATCGATGCATGATGCATTGCGCAGACTTACATATGATACATGCATTCTCGACAAGTGTACAGCACGTGATAGGCGGTCTACATCAAAACATAAGAAACATTATCGAATGGCGTCACACGCTTATGGTCTGAGCATGACTGGATGCGTTTTAATGAAAAGATGTCAGGTGTTGTAATTAGTTACATTAGTGAGGTTAGTTTCATTAACGAAAATAAATACACATGCTGAATTATAATATTATTTCATAATTTATTTTGAATTATAATTAAGTGAGTATTTTTGGTGTTCTGTGTTCTCATGTAGAGATTTCATTTATGCAGGAGATCTAATCATTACTTTGTTTGTTCTGATAATCCAGTCGCTGAAACAAATGTACACGTTGTCTGCGTAAGAATAAACAATTTCATATTAATAATAATAATTATTATTTTGATCAAAAATTGGTGGAGGTTAGAATTTATGAAGTATTTGCTTGAATTAGTTGAATAGTAAGTCACACTGTCTACTACATAATCTACACATTCTGCATCCTTCCTGAATCAGATGTCCAGACCGTTGTCTAGTTTCCTGGAGTGATCGTCAATCATTCTCTGTTGAAATCTATTACTTCCAGCATATTTGATGTTAAGAAGCCAGTCGCTTAAGTCAAAATAACTCCCGAGAAACAAGCGTCAATCTCATTTCATAATTGGCTGGGGTTATGACTCAATAGATCACTGCGCAACAGGATGTACTTCGAGATAATGGAGGCTGGCACATTAGACGTGTTAGTTGGAAACCGAGTGTGAAATAGAGACAGGGAGAAGGGGGGGAAATGCACATTCTGGATCCCGGTAATTAGTTATTTGTGTTTTGACTGGAACGTATTTCTTCGATAGCACATGTCCATTTCATTCTGTTCTTTACTGTCTTTTTTCATGTCCCTACGATGTATATGTCCAAACCAAGTTCACTTTAACGGTTTGAAAAAATTTTCGCATTGGGTATATGATATTCATTATAATAAAGGTTTATTTTGTATTTCCTAATGAATGAAAAACAAACGATATTGTTTTTACTGACGTTTCGCTATTTAATGCTAATAGCTTTATCAAAGTATTATTAAACCGGAATTTACAAAATCTCAGCATATATATAACAAAGAGTTAGGGGGTGAGAAAAATAGACTTAGATCAACTTAAAACGACATATTGAAAACCAAATATCAAAGGTAATAGTATATCTGTTATTATATCAAAACAAAGTTTACTAACTTGATCATCGTTCGTCTGTCTGGGGTCATTTTTCGTTGTCAAGTTGGTCAATTGGTAAAGATAACAAAACTAAGTGTAGATTGATGGATTTTATCAGTGTGTAAAATTATAAAAGCAGTGTGTGTTTACATAGTGAACTTGCTCATCACATTCGTGTTGATTTGGTCACTTCATAAGGCAGGGAGGTGTTGTAACCAGGTCAGATTCTGTTTTAGTCCATCATTCCTATTCAGGCAATTTGGATTCAATTTGATATGAAGTCCTTCTGATGATATGAGACGTTCTTTGTATTTTCTGAAGTTTTTCTGGATTATTTCAATATTGTCAAAATCAATTTTGTGGCCTGATTCTATAGCGTGTAGACCTGATGATTTTTCAAGTTTTTCTAGTTCAACCGGATTTCTCGGTGGTCGAAGAGATTCTCTACGGTGTTCATTTCTTCTGATTTTGATTTCTCGAGATGTTTTTCCAATGCATATCGCATCACATTCCAAGCAAGCATTTTATTTTATAGACACAATTAGACAGAGAATATTTAGGGATTTGGTCTCCTCAGTGACATTCTGATCCATCTTCATTCTCAACAAGTAGCTCGAAAGCAAATAAATCTTTCGTTTGTGGTTTCAAGGAAAAACTAGATTCTATAAGTTGAAAATATGCGGACAGCCCTGACTGATATTGTTATTATTTCCACTGAATTATCGAGTTTCAACAGCATGTCTTCATTGTGTTTCGTTCTCTGATGTCTTTCTTAGTTGTCTGTGCTATTGTCCAAAATCTTTCATCTCTCTCTTCGAAGATTTTCCCATATCACCATCGAACATCTAACAATGAGTTATGTGCTATCAACCAATGGTCTTTTTAGCCTTTTCGAATACACCATCACTTCCTTCTGAGCTTGTTTTGATATTACATTTTTGGCTGATATGTCCTCAGAGAGCTTGCTCTGAATGCTTTCTGACTGGTCATCTGATTTCCACTGTGGAGCCAGGGAAGTTGGCAGCTGTTGATGGAAGTATCTAAAAGCTTGTTGGAATTGCTTTCGTTGATCCGATGATTCTCTGAACCATGTAGATGATCTGCTTGGTGAAACTTCCTTATTCTTCAGCATTCATCAACATTAGAGTGTGTTGTGTTACTTTAGATGTTCACATTTTAATGGCACATTTCGTGTGGTAACTGTCTGTGTTTACCATTGATACGTTATTCAGTCGCCTCCGTCATCTGGCCGTCTACATGTGTATCTGTTGGTAGATCTGCACTTCTGGAGCAATGCACATTGGTCGTAGTGACAGATTACTTCCCTTATGGATACAAAAACACATTCAAGCACGATTTTACAGGGCACAACATAGGACGTTGTGTGGAGCTGTAATATGAAACACTTGGTCGACTACTATGGATATATCAACCTCCACCATGTGAATATGCGATTGCTGCAAGCAGGCTAACTTCTTCGCGTGTAGTCATTTGATTGACGATTTGAATTCTCATGTTTGCAAAAGTGTAATACCTAATTTATTAAGGAGTTATTGTAGATTGATATGTGCGTAGTGGAATCGAAAATCAGTTATATACAGCGTCGATTAAACATCTCGGGTGGCTATTGAATGCATTGTTAAATGACAGGTGGTACTTAAATTCAAAAGAGTGAAGGAAATAGTGTTGCATTTTTGATTTCCTTGTGTGGTGTGATCGATGAGTGAAAGACAGTTACTGAGGCGAATGAACATCTTCCTAAATGATAACTATGTCACATAGAAGATTTGTGTGTAATGATGTGAATAAAAGTCCAGCATATTCTATTGCAAAAGCCTTTGTTATTGCCTAATAAGAGAATCTATATGAATGGCTGTTTTGAAATTATTTCACATCAACTTCATTCAGTAGTATTAGAGGTGTTAGAAGCACTTCGGATTAATGACATGTATAGAAAACAGCAGACTTTAAGCTTTTCCTATCATTCACTATGTGAACTATACGAAAATACAGTTAGCACTGACTGAATTCTATTACTCCTCTCTTGAGACTTCTCATGAGGATGCAGACATACCATTCTGAGAAGGAGAGTAGACAATCACAACAACTGGGTTACTGGCTTCGTGTTGATAACCTCTCACTGTCTGATAAAAATTGATATTATCAATAAAGTTATATGAGTTCGATTAATTTGGCTAAAAGAAATATTTATACACATGTTGAATAATGATATTTCACGGCAGCCTGCTTAAACCTGGAGCAACCAGAATTTTTCGTTACTTATATTGCATCTGATTACTTGGATTTATTTCGTTTTAACTATTCAGTTATTTGTCCAAATCGTATTACTACTCTCACAATTATTTAAAATGTTTTCAACCTGATGACTTACGTGTTCCCAACAACCTTAAGAAAAGCATCATCGTGAGTGGCAGTGGTCCTTAATGTGTTCTCCAGTGCATCAGATGACTGTTCCTGTGATTATGAACACAAATTGCAGGTCATTCATTATCTAACAAGATTAATTACTTGGATGCTCCATCATGTTCAAATATTTATCGTAATACAGATGTAATATCGCCTCAAGAAACTTGGCTCTACGATTCATAGGATGACAATTTAATCTACCTAATGGGTTTCACTATGTACAGACAAGACCAAAGCAGTCCAAGGAAGAAGCGAGGTGGTGGTGTTGCTGCTTTTATCAATTCTCAGTGGTCTGTTGCCAACAAGGTGTGGCTTTAATTCTCAAATGATAATAATGACTATATAATTGTTAAATGTCAACCTAAACATCTGTCTAAGTATAACTTCCCTTTTATGACGAACATTATATCACAGCTTGTTGAATTACTTCAGAACGATGTATGTTTTCTGATGAATTCACTATTTTCGCAGCCGCCTCTTTTGGAAACTCATTGTCCATGGTGACAGGTGATTTTAATTCTTGTGACTGCAGCTTTCTTACAGTGCTAGGTCATGAAAATGTCGTTAACTTACCCGCTAGACCGGACCCTTCTCTTGATCTTGTTTTTATAAACGACTGCAGAATATGTGAAGCTCTTAAAAGAGCATCCCTGTTTAAATTCAATAATTTTATTGTGCGGGTTTTACCCGAAATTTATGGAAAGTTTCACAGGAGAACCTTTTCACACCTGTCCATGAAAACTGTTCATGGATGTTACTCTAAGGAAAATGTTCACAATATGAGGAGCATGCTAAAAGACACAAGGTGGGACTAACCTGATGAAGACTGTCTTGATGACACTATCTCTCAAATTTTGTCTTGACACCTGTTGTCCTAGACAAACACTCTTCATCAGATTCACATTTCTCTCCTCTCCTCAACTTAAAAAGCTTCACAGCCAAAAGAGAAGTTACATAAAATGAAGAATATTACTGGATTGGAAAGAATAACCTTTCTGATCAAGTCCGCGATGCACAGATAGAATTCAATTTATAAGTAGAAGTTTATATCCTGTAAAAATGCCTCTGATATATGGAAACGTTTCAAAGAAATTACTCGCCTTGATGTGTGTGCACTCAACAAATATTTCATACATTCTTCCACAAATGGGTAGCTTTCTATTGTCACAAAAGTTAATGAAACCTGCTTCCCTGGTTTCAATACAAATGACGTCCTAAATTGTCTCCAGTCTCTGAACCCTTATTGTAGCCTGAGCCCAGACGGTTTGCCTAGTGTTATTCTTAGAAAGTGTGCAGATATCCTGTGTTATCCTCTCATGGACATATTTAATGAATCTTCTTCCAGAAATGTCGTGCCAGCCGTTTGTAAGGGCATAAAAACTGTGCCTATGCTTAAGCCATCTACTGGAACATGTATTAAATTTAGACCCTGTTGGTATTGCCCATTTCTAAAAACTATGGGAATGTTACACTTTCTTTATCTTAAACCTTCACTTGAAGCCTTTCACGATCCCGGAAACAATTTGCCTATGAACACAGTAGAAGTACCTTCGATGCAGCTGCAGCTGCATCATAACATTGTCTCCAGTCTAGACAACTGGGGTAAATTTGTTCGCTTCACCTTCCTAGATTACACATCTGCTTTCGACTTGGCACCTCGGGGAAATTATGTTCTACAAGCTCGCTGAAATTCAAACTGACTTTTAGGTTGTCAAGTGTCTGCACTCTTATCTGTCAGGAAGAGAGTAGTGTTCCGTATGCAAGAGAAAATCTTCCATTTCATTGCTCACTGAGACTGGTGTCCTTCAAAGTGCTTTCTCTTCCCCTCGTCTATTTTTTATTCTTTCGCAACTTGCCTCACATTCCTGCGTCGGTGGCAAGGTGGTTAGTACTCTCGCCAACCATGTACATGGTCCGGGGTTCGATCTCCGCCGAGGCACAACCGATATCTATGGTCGGCCTGCAAAATTTGGGCTACCGGTATCACATGCTGAAAATTCCATACTTGTATCGAAAATACGGTGAAGCATCAATCTGTAATAAAAAAAGAACTTTGTTTAGTTTGCGGACGATGTAACTATTTCCATGTCTGTTAACTCCCAGTGAGATTATACTAAGTGGAACAGCTTTGTATCAGGAGTCAGCTAATGGTCTTCCTCTAATGGCCTTAAACTGAATCCTTCCGAATAGCAGACTGTTAATTTCACTTTTAAATATAAAAAAAAGTTAAATGAAACTGTTGGTTCCTATGACCGTTGTAAAATTTACGATAGTGATTTCGAAACCAAGTCTGACTTTAAGTATCTTGGATTAATTCTTTCTTCTGACCTATCCTGGTCTTCCCATGTCTAAGCGATATCTAGAAGAATTTCTCGTCTAATTTTTCACACTGACAAGTTATGGCATTCAGGCATAATCCAACTCCTCCTCGCCTTACAGTTTGTCAACCCGTACATCTTACTTATTCTTCTTTACCCTTCACCATTATTATTTCCTTGATTGGTTAACAAAGAATATGTCATATTATGTCGTAGAACTCTGAAGACTGTCAGTAGGGCAAGTGGTGTTCTATTGGGCCATATCGTTAACATCCTGATTGATAATCACTTGATTTCATGCAACAAATTTGTAAAATGAATCTTGTTTGACTGTGAGTATCCACCTCAGAACACGTAGTTTTCACCCTGTGTCTCATAAGGTAAAACAAGAAGTATTTTCAGAAGACTTTATGCAAGTAGGTCTAAGTATGAAAATTCCACTATACTATATGTGTGACGTACTTTATGTGATGAAAATAGTGTCAGAGATGAACCAAGTAACCTTCTTCGCACTAGTCGGTAAACCACTTCCAACAACCTTACAACATCAACGTTTATTGTTATTGTACTTCTTATGTTTATAATCGTCTCAATTTTTTTTGTTCTTTATTTGTTAATTGTTTCATAGGTGTGAGCTTCATTTGAGCTGTTTTATAACTGTTAATTCTGTATTTCCCCTCACCATGCTGTATCAGTAGAACATTAGATCCAATAATCTATAACATGCTAAAATTTTCAAACTGAATCGACAATACTGCTTGAAACAATCTCAATGTTATTATTAATTTTATTATCATTATTATTATTGTTATCATACTCATTATTCTCAATTCCTACTATGAATATTTTTTAGTTTACGTCGTAAATGTGGACAAATACCTCTGGTTAGTTTTCTTTCAATTTTTAATTTTTTTCTATTTTGAGTAAATCAGATGCAATACTGTGACAAATACTGAGAATTCCAATCTGTATTATAAGTACTGTTTTTCGAATAAATTAGATTATTATTGTTATTAATATAATTTTAATTATAGTCATACGAGTAGTTTACATATTCTGTGTTCTCATGGAACGATTTCGTTTATGCAAGAGACCTATTCATGCTAGTCTGTGTGAAGATGAAGTCGTTTATTATTTCTATGGTGTATCATATTCAAAGTGAACTTTAGATTGTTCATGTGAGGTGTTGTTTTATGTGATATTAATTGCTCTACATGATTATTTGCGGTGACATCAATGAGGTGAAAGTGTAAATATTAAAAGGAATAATAACACTACGTAGTTTGTTTAGTTTACGAATACTGAGAACTGACAAATTCTTTGATGTTAGTAGGAATGACGAATTCATTTTGTGTTCTGAGATGTATCTAACTAAATTTTACTCCAAAGTACAATGATGAGAAACTTTGAACTGCACAGTTTCGCAACGATTACTTTGTTTGTTGAGATAATTTAGACGATGAAACAAAGGTACACGTTTTCTGCGTCAGAATTAATAATTCAGTAATTATGATGATTATTATTTTGATCATAAATTGGTGGAAGTGAGAATTTATGTAGTTCGAGACAGTGGAGGCTGAAACATTAATCTGAGGATTGGGAAACTGAGTGTGAGAGAGATAGTGAGGGTGAGGGGAGGAAATTGACAATGTAGACCCCACTTATTAATAATTATTATTTCACTTGGAAGATAGGACTTCAGTGGGACATGTTTACGTCATTCTGTTCTCTACTGTGCTTTTCTTTTCTCTCTACCATAGCCAAATAGCTCTGATTTCCTCCCCACACGACCTACTCCGCATCATTGATATATCAATTTCGAACTTTTGTTTCGTATCAGGTTCCACTGATGTTGTGGTCACTCGACAGACTCCTCAGTAACATTCCGATGCATCTACATTTTCAACAGGTAGCTCAAAAGCAAATCAATCATTCGCTTGTGGTTTCAAGGAAAACCTGGATTCTGTATGTTCAAAATAGTTGAACAGCTCTAACTGATATTAATTTTTATTAATATTTTGACTGGAACATTGGGTTTCAACAGCAAACCGCCATTATGCTTCGTTATCTAAGGTCTTTATTAGTTAGTTCTGCTATTCTCCAAAACCGTTTATCTCTTCCTCAAAAGATATTCCCATGTAACCCTCGGATATGTATCTTTTGACTTTCGTTGAGATTTCACTCGGTGAAAAGACATATTCTGTCAACCAATGGTCCTCTCAGCAAGAATCAAATCCACCACAATTTTCTCCTTAGAATTTTCAGGCATCAGAACTTCGTCTGTCGTCTCAGCAGTTTTTTGTTTAGAATCGGTACGTTAATCAATCACCTCCCTCATCTGGCCACCTATATGTGCGTCTATCAGTATATTTAACCTTCTGTAGCAATGCACACTGGTCGTAGCCACAGATTGCTTCTCTTATGGATATGAAAACACATTCAAGGAGAGTTAAACAAGGCAGAAAATGGTAGTGTGTGCATAATAGCATAATGGAGAAAAACATCTTGTCCGCTTTCTAGTATAAATCCAGTTATTTTTATTCACTGTATTTTGAATTTGTATTTTTTTATATTTTATGTATTATCAAATAATAATTTTGAATGTTACCATAAAGTACATTATACACAGTGAGTTGTGAATTTGTTTTGATGTGCGGGAATCTGATCGGTCTCAGCCTTGGTCACAAGCTTAAATCAGTCAGAGAACCATTAGTTAACCATGGAGTACTAGAAAGTAGTTTCCTTCTAGGTTGGAACTCTTCTGCAGTACTCACACAGTTGCGGCCAAGCCAATGACTTCCCAACTGCAATGCAACCTCGTGGATCATTTAGCCACTACATGCTTATAGCCAGTGGCAAGCAAAGCATCGAATTAATAATCAAGTGTGTGTTTGCAGTGATGCAATTTTATCTCTCAATTTTAAACACTTACACTTTTGATAATATTAAAATTACATTGCAGCTAAAACAGTAGAAATAATATTAAAGAATGAGAATACAGCTTTTGTTTTACATAGAATTATTGAGATCAATAATGATTGTGAGCAGATCACTACTTATTATGAGAGATTGGAGTAAATAACATTGTTCACAGCACATATATGAGTATGATTTAATGGACTCCTCTAGTTCGGGGAGTTAAGAGACATTAACAACTGAATAGTTGATAAATGAAGTCACAATAATGTTTACACCTACAAGGTCCATCGGATATACGCTCTAATTGTTACCACACTAGAGGAGTGAAATGGCTGGATAGTTATTTAGAATGATGAGGAGATGACGCCAGTTAGCAAAGCACTGAAAATCAGGGAGCACTGAACAGCTGTTTTGTAATTGTTTGAGGATCTTCAACAGTTAGCAACCGTAACCCAACCGGGGCTTGAACCAACCACCTTCAGTTTTCAAGGCATCTATTCATAGTAAGCATTATCTCATTTAAGAATAGTGATTCAAGAGGGCTATTTAATGGGATTCTTTAAAACATTGAGGTAGACAGGTGAAACATAAATATGTGAATATTTGTAGAATATGCATCTCAGAAATCCCTCTCAGATATTTCAGATAATCGCATACAAATACGTTGGATTCTACTCACCATGAATATGGATGTTTTGTCGTTTTGTCTGTGAGGACAAATCCTCTGACAAGACAACAGTTATCTCAGTTTGTAGAATACATTCAATGTCGAGAATAATAGAAAATACTGTGTTCTATCCAGTAAACAGTTAAAGAATATTTTCACTTCATTCATTCTTCAATAAGAATCAGTCGATTACCCTCTTCTCACATGACCTACATCAACACATGAGGAAACCGATGAATTCAGTCAGGTCTATTCATTCGCAAAGTAGTTTACACAAACGATTTTCCCTTCACTGTCAAGTGTGCATAAAAAGTTTCTTTTCAACAGTACAACAAGATTTCTATTTCAAATGAAGTCATGCTTATAACAAGACGACAATAAGTCATTATATGTTTTATATGTGCTAGTACATGCGCGTAGGTTACATTTTAACATGTAACTACTCGATAATAATCGCAGTATTTAATCAGATAGGGTGTACTTATCTCCTTCATATTTATTCTAAATATAAACTTAGCTGACTCACAGACTACCTATCAGGGTTAGTCAACATGCGTAACAAGAATATGTAGTATTTATAGATCTGGGAATCTGAATTCAATAAAAGAACACTGTGAATTGGGTGATGGTGATTATTGTCGGGCATAATTGATTCATAATGATAGTCAATCTGATTTTATAACTGTGATGACAGCCTCAATTACCGAAATATGGTATTCATTGTTCAGAGGAACTTTGAATTCACTAGTAAATTGTTTCATTTCATGCTGACGAATATGACAACAATCATTCACAGAATTAGTCCGCATCCAGTATCTTGTCTAAATTACCAATACAGCTTGTCACCAGAAGGAGTGTAATATAGATTCAACAAGTATGAATATCCACAATTTTGTGCAACCTCGTTGTGGTGTTCATGGCATAGGACCCTGAGGTGAGGAAGTAACGGCGCCATCAATTTGATTTTACTGATCTTTTATACTAAAACTTAATGGATTTGATAATTTTAGAGCCTGGCGAATGGTTTATTGGTAACCACTGCGCACCACAATTCCTCTTGTCTTTATTTTCATTATTATGTTCTATTGAAACATGCTGTGTGATTCATATTTTACTAATTGGTGTATTCTGAGGAATTCATAGTGGAAGACTCGTAATATGTAGGGATATAAACTGAAGAAATGAATCAACAGAAATTATTCCAGGTCACCACAAATCTCATAGTCTGAATATATCAGTGGTCAGCACATTGATGGCAATCGGATAAATGTCCTGAAGTCAAGATGAGCTGGATACTAGTCGAAGGTGCTGGTAAATTGGAGTTCACGAGTAATTAAATTCCAGCCCGAATACCTCGATGGCTACGGATCTTGATCTCACATCCTGAAGATACGAGATTTGATCACTGGTTGGGTTGAGGATATCCTCTCCTATACAGATTCAGAAAAATAGGGCTAAGCAACTATCTAGTTATCTCGGATATTCAGTGTTCCCTTGATACTTGTCAAATTCATTCTACTTCTATACTCAGAGGGAACCTGCTAGTCATTGCAAGATATACTGAAAAATAGCTTAATAGTGTACGGTCAACACAACTCCTCCTCAGTATACTCCTTGATGAAAAGGAAGAAACACAAAATCTAAAAATCATATCCACAAAAACTGAAATTTCGAGTGAATTTTCTCTCAGTTGAGTTTCCAGTTTATGCTCTTCATCTGCTACAAATTAATACTATTATAATACTATCACTCTTTTGGGTTCCTATTGAAACATACGACTTCAACAACACGTTTCCACTTTCATCTTCTATCTGCTGTCGTTTTCATCTGGCTAGCTCCACGACTACGCATAATCTCTTTCATCTCCTACATGTCAACTTTGCACTGATGAATCACTCGCCTCTTCTCATTCGGATTCAACTCGAGCGATGGCCTGCATTGCATGTGATATCATTTGACTGTCTCCTCAGTGGAGTGTGCCAAACCCATCTACATTCTCTCCTACATATTTGTTGAGCGACTGGCTCCTCTTTGGTTGCTTAGCTCCAAGCTGGTCAGAGTTTCTCGTCGGTGATTCTTTCTGGTTGACCGGCCATTCGATCTTCAGTGTGAATCCAGTCAGTAAAGTGGGCATCTGTTGATTAAGCCATGTAGTGAACTGTTCGGAATCCTTTTCTTAACACTCAGAGTACGTTTCTTACCCGTATTGAAGGAGTTACCGACTGACTTCACATTTGTGTTGAAATGCAAACCTTACTATGCTTCTCACATGAGTAAAATCGTCAACCACCATCAAATGGACAAGTTTGTGTTTCTCTTAATTTTTAGATGTCACTTCTTACAGAAAAGAAATACCAGTGTAACATTTCTTTACCCTGATAGTATTATCACACCTGTTTCGTTCATAATTCTCTTAAATTATCGTCCTGAATTCCAGTTTTCACGCTGATGTAACTCGCGTTCATCCACTATTTCGTACTTAACGACAATTCACCTCTCCGCTATTCTTAACTCACCAAACGTCATCCTTGTTAATTGACTATAATTCCCATGTCACACTCAACCATTCCTTAAGCATAACTCATCACAGTATCAAAATGAAGGGATTTTATGGAATTCATTTGCTGTGGGACCCGACTCTGTCACAGTTTTCAAACAAATCTTCTAGAATACTGCAAACAGCAATAGGGAATTCCTACTGATTGTTGTCTACCTTCTACAATCAAACACAACAATCTTGAACAATACCAACACGCTAAGTTCATTTCCACATCAAATATGTTCGTGACTTGTGAGGTTGACTTTCAATCACTCCACACACCACGGTTTAAACGAACTGGTGATTTGATAACTCAACGCACATTAGAAGCATCGACATTCGCATCACTATCGATGTGTATATTATTTCATTTGGACAGATAACCAGGAAGACATACACGGATGGAGTCATAATAAAACAGTGAGATCAGTGAAAACGAATTACGTCAGGTTGAATTTTTATCTACTTCGCTGTGATGACAGTTCCCAGTGATGTAGCTCAATACAGCACTTGATCTTGCTGCATTTCTACATTAATTGGAAATATGTTCTGATAGGTGAGAAGATTCAAAGTGGAAAGACTCAAATTTCCGGCAAATTGATGCTTGTCGACTCACTGAAGTCGAGATGAGATTGTGGTGGGGCGAATGTTCTAATTCACAGAGAACGCGATTTACGTTTCGATGGAACGGTAGCGAGCAAGTGAAATGTGTGGCAGTCCTCAGTTAGGCTCGTGGGAAACAAATGGTCAAGCCTATTATTTCAAAGCAGAGTGACGGATTAGACACTACAGGTATCTCTCGTATACACTGAAAAGTCTCTAATCAAACGATGAATCAGAAGTGTGACAGAAGACTTTGACGTGCATATAACAACACAGCAGCTTACGCTTCAAAATACATGTTATTCGAGGTCACAGAAATTAACTTAATATCATTATACAAAATATTTCTAGTCGGTCAGTTGTGATAAGATCGACTGCATCAGTCAACAGAAACACACAACATGAAACATTGTTGTTGATGTGCATTTAGCAGTGTATCTCAGAGTAGAAGTCTCAGCATGCCCTGATTATTATTAATATTATTTCAATGAATATATATTTCAAATTATTTTTAAAATTGAGTAGAAAACAGTGGGAGATGAGGGGTACACCAACGGTGGTCGGGGATGGAGTTCACAAAGTGAAAATTTTTGTCCAACTGATAATAAATCAAATGGATATTAAGTGAATTAAATAGTATTTTGGAGGAATAATATCTGCGTGTAATGACAACAGTGGCTCGAGTATATTATTTTCTTCAGTGAACAATCTGACACCGCTTCGAAACACCACATGCCCATATTCTGTTGTTGTGATTCGAATCCAAATCATTTCATGACACATTCTTCCACAAAGCGATGGAACAGTTTACACTCGTATTGTGGACAACATTTTTTCGATATGTCTGGAGCACAGATGTCGCCTAATGCTTGACACTTCTGGTCATCGACTGAAATGTAGAAAGTGAGATAAGAATGAATATTGCATTCATCATTGTCAACATATTCACACACATGTCATACATGATATTCAGTCAGGTAGCGAGGATATCATCTACTATTGTAATAATATTACTAATGATAGATTGACCACCCATGAAATTGACGAATTCACAAATGTGTGAAAACTACTCAATTCTGTCGGTTATTCGTCATACCTACAATCAAACAGAGCAACCAGCTTCATGTTGGATGCAACAAAACACAAACAGACATTCTAAATAAATGCGAAACAACAAATAACAGGAAGAGTCACAAATCAAAAACACAATCAAATTATGTGGGATACTCATGGTAAATCACCCAGTCAATTTCAGTCATTCTCACTCACCTGGTTGAGCATTGCAAGTGCTGATGAGAGCGAGTAAACAGAAGACGAGGAAGACTTGCATGACACCTACAAGTTTGTTGAAACTTCTCCACTTACTCTGTCACGACTCTCTCTCACACACACGATTTTATACAGAACTATCTGGTTGTCTGGTTGCAGATTCTGTGTATGCATGTGATGATAGATGTGATCGGTTTGATTGATATTATGATTGGTCATAGCAGTTTTGATCCACGCTCGCCCACATATTGTCTCACTTCATTGCAATCATCATTCGTTTACATCGAACTCGATTTTTATCATGCGCTTACTAGTATTACAGTGCGTGATATTGTTTTATGAATATGCATCCAGTCATGTGCTGATTATGTGCATGTGATCCCATTGAATGTTGATCCTTATGTTTAAGTGTAGACTGCGTATTACTCAGTGTTCTCGTGTCGAGAATGCACAGATCACATGGAGTTCATTGCTCTGCATTGTGCACTGATAGATTGTCTTCAAAGAGACCGAACTCCGCTGCTTTTAATCTTTTTTGTGAATTGACCATTGTACCGCTAATTAGTGACGAGTAGTGAGAGATTATGTTTTGTTGACAGCATGTCAAAAAAGGCAAACAAAACTGTCAATACTCAAAAACTGTATCTCGTGTATTACTTTCACTCTCTGGCATATCTTTGGTGATTCATACTGTAAGATTCGGTTCTGTCTGCTGTACCTGTTCCATGAACATGGGGAAACCGCAGTGGAAGATGACCTTTGAGATGTATTCCTTCGTGTTTCTCTTGCAGTCTGCTCACACCTTCAAATTTATTGATACAGGTCACGGTCATTTATTGATCAGTTGACTACGATATGAGTTCTAATAATGGAAACATACAAATCGTCACTGAAATAACCATTTTCACTAATTTTGTAAATGGAGTGATAGACTATGTCCAACGTCTTTCAAAGTCGATTTCTCACCTTTTCTACTGCGATTTTAAAAGAATACCGATAGTCTTTTGCACCATGGTGGTGAATCACGTATGTTGTTTAAAGTGAGCAATGATGAACAATTAGAGGAATACTTAACTATATTTGCTTCATTTAGTCAACTTTCACGTGTATCGGACTGGGTTATTTTGCCAGTTTTCTGTGTGAACGTACTACTCATTAGGTCAAGATGATTTAAAGGCTACTTCTACAACAGGATAGTGTCGCATTCGATTACTCTGCAGCGCTAGACTGTAGTTATACACAGGTAACTACAGTTGATAGTGGTGAGTTCTTCAACGTCATTCATGATAAACTGCCAACTTGATTACACGAGTTACAGATCCTGAAATTTCACGTTTCCATGCATTAGAGCGCATTTTGCAGGGTGTTGTGTATATTCATCAGGGGAATTCTGTTTACAACTGCTCATTGAAGCTTTACAGTCGAATTGAAGTTAGAAAGTGTCACCAAAAGAATACCGAGTATATTCTGGAGGCAAAATATGTTGAAAAGAATGTCGAAAAGTGAAGATAAGTAGTAGGGAAAACCAAAAGGAGATGCGACATTTAAAGAGGGACGAAACAAAACGGTTTTAGCAAGATTATAGCTCTCAGTCAGCCCTCATTATCTCTTCGACATCTATCGAAGTTGATGTTCCCAGTAATACCATGACAACAGCATGTTTTATCTGGGTTTTTTTACAAATGCAGACGGTGCCACCAATAATGATATCTGTGAATCAGAACAGGTGTGACAAATCATCACATGATGAGAAAGTGTAAAAGCCTAAGTGTCCAATCTGTCTGATAGCAAATAGAGAAGGCGCACGTGATTTTGCAGAAGAATGCAGCGCTGTCTAGTCTTCAGTCTACTCCTTATCATCAGTGTGTAGAGAATTCAAAGTGAGCGGTTTCGCTTTCGGTTTTGTCTCGTATGTGTGGATATGAATGTGTGCATGTGTGAGTGCTGTTTCCCACTGAAGTGTGTCCTAATCTGGACGTCATGCACATCAGTTTTTGCTTTCTTCTCTACCACTAGAAGTTCATGCACAACCTGATTTCTTGTGACGACAGTGAGTACGTATACCAAGCTGAGAACTAATGACAGTATGCATGTGTGCTGCAACACAATCTTCTACAAGACATCATCCCTATCCATCGATACTGTCATACTAAGGAGTCTCACACTCATCACTTGATTTCTACGCGGCTGATCATTGTGACGACGATTGAATCTTGTCTGTTATTGTGCGTTTCTCGTTTCAGATGGTCTGGTGGATTGTATTCCAGTAGAGGGTCTCTGTCGCCCAACGAAAACGAGTTAGTGTTGTCCACCGAGCACATGCGTATTGTTGAACCCTGTGTTGAGCCAGTGTACGAATGGTTGGCCTCCATCGAAATCCCAATGCCAGAAGAATGAAGAGTGCTGCAGCAATCGGTACTACAATGGCCACTGCAGAGAAAGGTAATCTTAAGCTTTCTGCCTCTTCAATTTCTCCACCCATCTGAAGCCATTGACACTGGCACTTTCTCCAGGACATCATTCACATCCAGCCTCACAACGTTCAGAGATTAAAATGGCATGTAGACTGTATATTATTTTGTTGTTTGCAGTTGTCTGATTCTGTCTCTGTGTCTTTGTGAACATCGTTGCATCAATTAACACGTATTTTTGAAATATGCTTGTTGATGTGAGACTAGTTTTCCAGTCTCTTTATGGTTTTATGTCACTGTGGTCTTTGGATGGGTGATTTACTTGTTACTGTATGTTGGATATCACACGGATTGAATCTGGAGTTGCTGGTTGTCACATGTGAGTGAATGTTCTGTGAAGCATATCCTGTCTGGAATCATGTATCTTGCGTGTGTGTTCTGTTTCTCGATTATGTCATTTAATTGGAATTCATGCATTTATCGACGTGAGAAGAAGGTGGTTATTTCAGGATGTCCGAATCAGAAGATACCGTTTCTCCTGGTGTGTAGATATCTGCTATCTTACATCGTGAATATGCGATTGTTGCAAGCCGGCTAACCTCTTCTCGTGTAGTCTTCATTGATTGACGATTTGAGTTCTTATGTTTGCAAAAGTGTAATACCTAATTTTTTAGAGTGTTACTGTAGATTGATATGTTCGTAATGGAATCGAAATATCACTTGTATATGGCGTCGATTGATTATCTCGAGTGGTAGTTGAATGTATTGTTGAATAGTAGGTGACAGTTACATTAAAAACAGTAAAAGATATGGTTTAACATTTTTGACTGCCTTGTATGCATTGATCGATGAATGCAAGATGGTTACTGCGGCGAATGGATGATGATTTCGACTTGAAGACCGACAGAATTCGGTTGGTTTTCTTATTTCATCTCTCACTGCATGCGATACATCGCGCCTAATACTTTCATTTGGCATCGTGAGGATTGCTGTCGACTGATTATGTTGAGAGTTTGTTCAAACTTGTCGGTCATGAAATTGTCGAGTCTTTCTGAAATTCAGTGTTGTTTTCTATTTGGTGAATAAATTATGTCCCACCCCAATTAAATTTTTTTGCATTTCGACTAAAACCTTTGCTGACAGTCGGTGTCTGAGAAGTTGTTTGGTGAATCATTGTCGGCAGCGACATCGTATGATGTTGCTTGAAGATAATTGACCTTCATGTACTCTTGTGGATATTATGTCAGATTCAATACTTTCGTAGATGTTTGGGTTTGTGATTTAGTTTCATGAGGCGCAATGTAAACAAGTTCCTTATAGACTCTCGACTGTCAGTCTACTGCACTGAGAAGAAATTTCTAACTTCCTGTGCATCATACATCGCAAACGCATTTATTATTGTCTGTTGAGAAAATCAGTATCAATGACTGTTTCGAAATTACATCACATCAACTTCATTCAGTAATATTAGAGATGTTAGAAGCACTTCGGAACAATGACATGTATAGAAAACAGCAGACTTTAAGCTTTTCCTATCATTCACTATGTGAACTATACGAGTATACGGTTAGCACTGACTGAATTCTATTACTCCTCTCTTGAGACTTCTCATGAGGATGCAGACATACCATTCTGAGAAGGAGAGTCGACAATCACAACAACTGGGTTACTGGCTTCGTGTTGATAACCTCTCACTGTCTGATAAAAATTGATATTATCAATAAAGTTATGTAAGTTCGATTAATTTGGTTAATAATTCAATTATTTGTCCAAATCGTATCGTATCACGATTATTGAAAATGTTTCCAACCTGATAATTTTCATGTTTCTAATAACCTTAAGAAAAAGCATCATGGCGGGTGGCTACGATCCTTAAAGTGTACTCCAATGCATCAGATGACTGTTCCTGTGATTATGAGCACAAATTGCAGGTCATTGATTATCTAACAAGATTAATTACTTGGATGCTCCATCATGTTCAAATATTTATCGTAATACAGATGTAATATCGCCTCAAGAAACTTGGCTCTACGATTCATAGGATGACAATTTAATCTACCTAAATGGTTTCATCGTGTACAGACAAGAACAAAGCAGTTCAGGGAAGAAGGGAGGTGGTGGTGTTACTGCTTTTGTTAAATATCATTGGTGTGTTGCCAACAACATGTGGTTTAAATTCTCAAATGGTAATATTGACTGTATAACTGTGAAATGTCCACCTCAACATCTGTGTAAACACAACTTCATTTTTATCACAAACATTTTGTCACACCTTGTTGTAGCACTTCAGAACGATGTATGGTTGCTGGTGAATTCACTATTCTCGCAGACGCCTCTTTTGGAAACTCACTGTTCATAGTGACATATGACTTTATTTCTTGTGACTGGAGCTTTCTTACGGTGCTAGGTCACGAAAATGTCGTTAACGTACCCACCCGACTGGATACTTCTATTGATCTTCTTTTCATAAATGACTCCAGAATATATGCAACTTGTAAAAATGCCCCACTGTTTAAATCCGATCATTTTGTTGTACTGGTATTACCCCGAAATTATGGTAACTTTCACAAAACAATATTTCCACACTTGTCCAAGAAAATTGTACATGGATGTTACTCTAAGGAAAATGTTCACAATATGAGGAGCATGCTAAAAGACACAAGGTGGGACTAACCTGATGAAAACTGTCTTGATGACACTACCTCTCAAATTTTGTCTTAACACATGTTGTCCTAGACAAACACTCTTCATCAGATTCACATTTCTCTCCTCTCCTCAACTTAAAAAGCTTCACAACCAAAAGAGAAGTTACATAAAATGAAGAATATTACTGGTTTGAAAAGAACTAACTTTCTGATCAAGTCCGTGATGCACAGATAGAATTCAATTTATAACTGGAAGTTTATATCCTGTAAAAATGCCTCTAATATATGGAAACGTTTCAAAGAAATTACTGGTGGTAAGTAGATGGATAGAACTCCTTATTCCCTTGATGTGTGTACACTAAACAAATATTTCATACATTCTTCCACAAATGGGTAGCTTTCTATTGTCACAAAAGTTAATGAAACCTGCTCCCTGGTTTCAATACAAATGACGTCCTAAATTGTCTCCAGTCTCTGAACCCTTATTGTAGCCTGAGCCCAGACGGTTTGCCTAGTGTTATTCTTAGAAAGTGTGCAGATATCCTGTGTTATCCTCTCATGGACATATTTAATGAATCTTCTTCCAGAAATGTCGTGCCAGCCGTTTGTAAGGGCATAAAAACTGTGCCTATGCTTAAGCCATCTACTGGAACATGTATTAAATTTAGACCCTGTTGGTATTGCCCATTTCTAAAAACTATGGGAATGTTACACTTTCTTTATCTTAAACCTTCACTTGAAGCCTTTCACGATCCCGGAAACAATTTGCCTATGAACACAGTAGAAGTACCTTCGATGCAGCTGCAGCTGCATCATAACATTGTCTCCAGTCTAGACAACTGGGGTAAATTTGTTCGCTTCACCTTCCTAGATTACACATCTGCTTTCGACTTGGCACCTCGGGGAAATTATGTTCTACAAGCTCGCTGAAATTCAAACTGACTTTTAGGTTGTCAAGTGTCTGCACTCTTATCTGTCAGGAAGAGAGTAGTGTTCCGTATGCAAGAGAAAATCTTCCATTTCATTGCTCACTGAGACTGGTGTCCCTCAAGGCGCTGTCGCTTCTGCTTCTCTGCTTTCTTTCTTCTTGCATAACTTGCCTCACTTTGATGAAATGAACTTTGTTAATTATGCGGACAATCTTACTATTTTAATGTCTGTTATTTCTCAGCTAGGCTGTATTAAGATGAACAGCTCTCTATCAGGAGTTAGCAAATGATCTTCGCCTAGTTGTCTTAAACTGAATCCTTCTAAATTTCAAACTGTTAATTTCAATTTATGATGTAAAAGTAAGTAAAGTGAAACTGTTGGTGCCTTTGACGGTTGCAAAATTGATGATACTGATATATAAATCAAGTTTGAAGTTAGGTATCTTGGATGAATTCTTTCTTCTAACCCTATCCTGGTCTTCCCATGTCTAAGCGATTTCTAGAAGGATATTTTGTCTTACTTTGCACACTGAGAAGCTAAGGCACTCAGGCATAACGCAACTCCTCCTCCTCCTACTCTTACAGTTTGTCAACCCGTGCATCTTACCTATTCTTCATTATTGCTCACCCGTATTCTTTTCTGGATTGCTTAACAGAGACTATGTCATATTATGTCGTAGAACTCTGAAGACTGTCAGCAAGGCAAGTGGTATCCATAAGACCATATCGTTGACATTGTCACTTATAGGCACTTGATTTCGTGCAACAGATTTGCAAAAGGAATCTTGTCAGACTCTGAGCACCCACTCTACCCGCAGCTCCAACCTTGTGTCTCCTCAGATAAAACAACAAGTCTTTTCAGCAGACTTTATACTAATACGTCTAAATATAAAAATTCCACTATACCATATTTGAAGCGAACTTTATGTGATGAAATAGTGTCAGGCATGAACTAACTAACCTTCGTTGTACTACTAAATAAACCATTTCTTCCACCCTTACAGCATCGAACTTTATTGTTATTTTCTTTTAATATTTACAATCGTCTCAATTATTTGTTCTTTATTTGTTAATTGTTTCATAAGTGTGACCATCATTAAGGCTGTTTTATAACTGTTAATTCTGTATTTCGCCTCACGACACTGCCTATATCAACAGAATATTAGATTGAATAATCTATAACATGCTAAAATTTTCAAACTGAATCGACAATACTGCTTGAAACAATCTCAATGTTATTATTAATTTTATTATCATTATTATTATTGTTATCATACTCATTATTCTCAATTCCCACTTTGAATATTTCCTAAGTTTGCATCGTAAATACGGACAAATACCTCTGGTTAGTTTTCTTTCAATTTTTAATTTTTTTTTATATTTTGAGTAAATCAGATGCAATACTGTGACAAATACTGAGAATTCCAATCTGTATTATAAGTACTGTTTTTCGAATAAAGTAGATTATTATTGTCATTAATATAATTTTAATTATAGTTATACGAGTAGTTTACATATTCTGTGTTCTCATGGAACGATTTCGTCTACGCAAGAGACCTAATCATGCTAGTCTGCAAGAAGAAGAAGTCGTTTGTTATTTCTATAGTGTTTCACATTCAGAGTGAACTTTAGATTGTTCATGTGAGGTGTTGTTTTATGTGATGTTAATTGCTCTACATGATTATTTGCGGTGACATCAATGAGGTGAAAGAGTAAATATTAAAAGGAATAATAACACTACGTAGTTTGTTTAGTTTACGAATACTGAGAAAATAACTGACAAATTCTTTGATGTTGGTAAGAATGATGAATACGTCGTGTGTTCTGAGATGTTTCTAACTAAATTTCACTCCAAAGTAGAATGATGAGAAACTTTGAACTGCACATTTGAGCAACGATTACTTTGTATGTTCAGATAATTTAGTCGCTGAATTAAATGTACACGTTGTCAGAGTCAGAATTATTAATTTAATAATTGTTATTATTATTATTTTGATGAACAATTTGTGTAGGTTAGAATTTATGATGTATTTGAGTGAATTAGTTGAATATTAAGTAAGGCTCTCTCCTTCATAACCTAGGTATTCTGCATCCTTCATGAATCAGATATCGAAACAGTTGTTCAGTATCCTGAAGTCATTATCAATCGTTCTCTGTTTGAAATCTATTTCTTTAAGCATATGTGATGTTCAGAAGCCAATCCACAAGGTCGAATTAACTTTCGAGAAACAAGCGTCAATCTCCATTACATAATTGACTGGCTTTATGACTTAACAGACTACTGCGTAACAGCGTGTTGTTCGAGGCAACGGAGTCTGGTACATTTACCTTAGGAGTCAGAAACGGAGGGTGAGAGTGGGGAATGCACATTCTGGATGCCAGTTTTTACCTATTTTTATTTCAACTTAAAAGTAGGGCTTCAGTGGCACATGTCCATTTCATTCTTTTCTCTACTGGTCTTTCCACTTGTCTACACCATAGCCAAACAACTCTGATTTCCAACTCACACAGCATTGACATATCAATGTCGTATTGAGTTTCCACAGAAGTTGTGGTCTGGTATGCGATGTCACTCAGCAGGCTCCTCAGTGACATTCCAATGCATCTTCATTTTCAACAGGTAGCTCAAAAGCGAATCAATCATTCGCTTCTGTATGTTCAAAATAGTTGAACTGATATGATGATTAATAATATTTCGACTGAAACATCAGGTTTCAATAGCATATCATCATTATGTTTCGTTCTCTGAGGTCTTCATTAGTAAATTCTGATATTGTCCGAAATCCTTCATATCTGCCTCAAAATATATTCCCATGTAACCCTCGGATATCTAACTTGTCACTTTCGTGGAGATGTCACTCGATAGGGAGATATGTGCTGTCAACCAACGGTTTTTTCAGCCAGAATCAAATCCATCACCACTTCCTCCTGCGCAATTTTCAGGCATCAGAATTTCGGCCGATACGTTCCCAGAAAGCATGTTGTGAATGCTTTATGACTGTTCATCTGATTTACATTATGGAGCCATGGACGTTGGCAGCTGTTGATGAAAGTATTCAGATCCCTAACGTTTCAAGCAAAAACTACTTCTCATAATGATACCGAGTTGATATGATTATGAGCAATAGTTTGTGCTCGAAACGTGATCATCAGTTAACATTACTGTACAACACTGTGTGACTTATCAAAACAAAATCTTATCCATAATGGAGTTATACTGTACCACAGTGCCCAAGTTTTATACTTATATCAAAGTATTCAAATGCCTGTTGGAATTGCGTTCGTTGATGCGATGATTCTCTGAAGCATGTAGAAGATCTACTTGGTGAGCGTCAATCTCATTTCACAATTGACTGGCTAAATTACTTAACAATCGACTTGCTACCAGCATGTAATTCGAGACAATGCAGGCTGGCACATTAATCTGAGGAGTCGGAAACTGACAGTGAGAGAGATTATGAGGGGGAGGGGGGAAATTCACATTGTAAACCCCAGTTATTTATAATTTATATTTCATCTGGTAGGTAGGGCTTCAATGGAACATGTCCATTTCATTCTGTTCTCTACTGTTCTTTTCATTTGTCTCTACAAGAGCCAAACTTTCCTGATTTTAAACAAGACATCATTGACAAACTAATGCTAAAATGTTCGTTGCGTATTCGGATTCCACTGAAGTTGTGGTCTGGCACGTGATGTCACTCCACAGGCTCCTCAGTGGCATTTCGATGCATCTCCATTCTCCACAAGTGGTTCAAAAATTCGTTGGATTTCACTCACCATGAATATGGATGTTTTATCGTTTTGTCTATGAAGACAAATCCTCTGACAAGACAAAATTTATCCCAGTTTGTAGAACAAATTCTCTGTCGACAATGATGGAAAAAACTAAATTCTATCCAGCTTACACTTAAATAATATTTTTACTTCACTCAGTCTTCAGGAAGAATCAGTCGATTAACCTCTTCTCGCATAACACATATCAGTACACGAGGAAACCGATGAATTCAGTCAGGTCTATCTATTTGCAAAGTAGTTTACACAAAAACGTTTTACCCTTCACTATCAAGTGTGCATATAATGTTTCTTTTTTCAACAGTGCAACAGGATTTCTATTTCAAATGAAGTCATGCTTATAACAAGACGACAATAAGTCATTATATGTTTCATATTGGCTAGTACAGGCCCGAAGACCACATGAAAACATGTAACTCCTCGTTTATAATCGTAGAATTTATTCAACAAGGGTGTACTTATGTCGTTCATGTTTATTCTGAGTATAAAATGAGCTGACTCACAGATTCCCTGTCAGCGTCAGTCATCATGCATGACAAGAATAAGTAGTACTTATAGATCTGGGATCTGGGGATCTGAATTCAATAAAAGAATACTGTGAATTGAGTGATGGTGATTATTGTCGGGCATAATTGATTCATAATGATAGTCAATCTGATTTTATAACTGTGATGACAACAATAGTTCACAAATTAGTCCACATCTAGTATCTTATCTTAATTCATAATACAGCTTATTACCAGCACTCAATCACTCCTTAAGCATAACATAAAAAGATTCTATGGTTTTCATTTGCTGTGGGACACGACTTTGTCATAGTTTTCAAGAAATTCTTCTAGAATATTGCGAAAACGATAGGGAATTTCTACTGATTATTGTCTACCATCTACAATCAGTCTCAAAAATCTTGAATTCAATTCAACGTCAAATGTATTCGTGAGTTGTGCAGTTGACTTCCAATCACTCCACACACCACGATTTAAACGAACTGGTGATTCGATAACTCAACGCACATCAGAATCATTGACATCCTCATCACTATCGATGTGTATTTAATTTCATTTGTATAGAAAACCCTTGATATTGCTGCATATATATGAATTGTAAATATTTTCTGATAGATGAGAAGATTCGCGGTAAAAAAAACCAAATTTCGTGCGAGTTGTTGCCCATCGACACACTGAAGTCAGGATCAGATTGTGTTCGGGCGAAAGCTCTTATTCACAGAGAACGAGATTGACGTTTCGATACAACGAAAGCGAACAAGTGAAATGTGTTTCAGTCTTCAGTTAGGCTCGTGGGAAGCAACTGGTCAACCCTATTAATTCAGAGCAGAGTGACGGACTAGACACAACAGGCATCTATGGTAGACACTAGAACCACTATAACCACCCAATAACTTAAACGCAGGACAATGGACTAGATATGATTTTGAGCACTAGTTCGTGCTCGAAACATCATCAGTTAATATTACTTTAAAACACTGTGTGATTTATCAAAATAAATTCTGATCCATAATGGAGTTATACTCTAGTACAGTGCTCAAGTTTTAGGCTTATATACGTAGGACAGGAGATGTTGACGGGCATATAATGAAACATCAGATTCCGCTTCAAATTAGATGACATTTCAGGTCAGAGAAATCAACAATATATGATCATACAAATAATTCTAGTCAGTCAGTTGTGATACAATCGACTACATCAATCAACAGAAACACACACCACGGAACATTAATGTTTATTTGCATTTATCAGTGTATCTCAGAGTAGAAGTCTCAACGTGCTCTGATTATTATTTATTTGAAAGTAATTATAAAATGAGTAGAAAAGAGTAGGCGATGAGACGGTGATAGCAGATGGAGTTCAGTAAAAATGAAAATATTTATGCAATGGATGTCACATGAATTAATTGATATTTAGTCAGAGAAATGTCTGCATGTAATGACAACAGTGGTTGGAGTTAATTAATCTCTTCACTGAACAGTCTGACACCGATTCAAATTACCACATCTCCATATTCTGTTGTTGTGATTCGAATCCAAATGATTTCATGACACATATGCCCCAGTGTGTTTCGACCAGCTTACACTTGTATGGTGGACAACAGTCTATCGATTGGAATGGAGAACAGATGTCACGTGGTCCTTGACACTTCTGGTCATCGACTGAAATGTAGAAAGTGAGATAAGAATGAATATTGCATTCATCATTGTCAACATATTCACACACACATGTCATACATGATATTCAATCAGGTAGCGAGGATATCATCTACTATTGTAATAATATTACTAATGATAGATTCACTACCCGTGAAATTGACGAATTCACAAATGTGTGAAGACGACTCAATTCTGTCGGTTATTCGTCATACCTACAATCAAACAGATCAATCAACTTCATATTGGAAGCAACAAAACACAAACAGACATTCTAAATAAATGCGAAACAACAAATAGAAGGTATGGTCAAAAACTAAAAGTACTATCAAAACAGGTAGGACACACATAGTAAATCACCCAGTCAATATCAGTCATTCTCACTCACTTGGTTGAGCGTTGCAAATGTTAACGAGAGTGAGTAAACAGAAGACTAGGAAGACTTGCATGACACCTACAAGTTGGCTGAGACTTCTCCAATTACTCTGTCAAAACCATTTAACATACGCCTTTATACCAAACTAATTGGTTGTCTGTTTGCAGATTCTTTGTATGCATGTGATGGATAGATGTGATCGGTTTGACTGATGTTATGATTGGTCACAGAAGTTCTGATTGACGCTCGCCCACACACTGTCTCACGTCATCATAGTCATCATTCGTTTACATCGTAGTATTACAGAGTGCGACATCGTTTTATGAATATGCATCCAGTCATGTGCTGATTATGTGCATGTGATCCCATTGGATGTTGATCCGTATGTTTTAGTGTAGACTGCGTATTACTCAGTGTACACTTGTCGAGAATACACATATCACATGGAGTTGATTGCACTACATTGTGCACCGATAGACTGTCGTCAAATAGACCAAAAACCATTGCTGATAATCTTTTATTCGTGGGTTGACTAGTGTACCAATAATTAGTGACAATTAGTGAGTGTTGCTGTTTTCTTTGCAGTGTGTCAAAAGACGCAACCAAAATTGTCAATATTCAAAAATTGTATCTTGTGTATTACGTTCACATCCTACCATAACATTGATGATTCATACCAAAAGATTCAATACTACTTGCTGTACCTGTAACATGAACATTGACACACCACAGTGTAAGATGACACGTGAGATGTCTTCCTTCGTGTCTGTGTTGAATTCATGATTTCATGGCAGTCTGGTCACCTCTTTCAACTGACTGATACAGATCACAGGCATTTATTGATGAATTGACAACGATATGAGTACAAGTAAGGGTAACATAGCAATCGTCTGTGATACAACCGGTTTCAACAATTTTTCATATGATATACATGTCTCTTGTAAACGGACATTTTCCACACTTGATTTGCCGCATTTTCTACTACCATTTCAAAAGAGTGTCGATATTCTTTTGCACCATGGTAATGAAATCAGACAAAACGTCTGTCAGTGTGTGTGCTTAAAAAATTCAGGATATACAGAGTTTAGGAGGAATTTTATGACTTTTGCGCTACGCATCATGATATCGGAGTTTTGAGTTATGAGTTCAACTCATGAAGCTCTCAGTATGCACTGTGACTTCTACTGTTGAATGCAAATAAACATCAATGTCTTGTGATGTGTGTTTCTGCTGATTGATGTAATGGACCGTATCACCACTGACTGACTAGAATTATTTTGTATTATGGTATTATGTTGATTTCTCTGACCTCGAATATCATCTATTTTGAAGACGACGCTGATGTTTCCTCGCATGCACGTCTACGTCTTCCATGACGTTTTCGGTAACTGAGTGTTTAGGAATATTTTGAAAAATTTTACTTCTTTAACTTATCTAGAAAGCACAGCTGCATTCACAGCTAGTCAGAACAGATGAAGATATCAAAGCAGGTCTCAGTCGGAAATTCAAGATACGCCTTCATCACCCTGAGACCAGTTTTGAAATCTTCTGTACTTCACGGCGTAAAGAACGAGTATGGGATTTTGAAGACAACTGTGAAATCAGTCAGTCACGTCCTCTCTATGTGCCGGGAACTTCATACTGAAGATTAAATGGCTGGCCAGCTGGACGACCAGACACAAATAGCAACGAGAAACTCTGACCGGCTTGGAAAAACCAACCAACGAAAAGCCGATCGCTCAAAGTTAGGGAGGAGAGAATGGAGATGGACTGAGTACACGCCACTGAGTACTCCGTTGAGTGATATCGTGCGTAGTTCAGGTCATTGCTCGAGTGAAATCCGAATAGTAGTCGAGGTGTATGTTGTCTGTGTGCAGCTGACATCGAGGAATTAGTGTGACATAGGGAAATGAGAAATAGTGGACAATGGTAGACTCTTTTGTAGAGGACAGCAGGATATATAACAAAGTGGAGATGTGTTTGTAAAGCCATATGTTCCACTCAGAACCAAAGGGAATAATACTATTATTATAATCATAGTATTTCCGGTATTTAGCGGAACAGACATAATGTTCTTGTCAAGGTGTAATTGACATTCAATCGTCTGTTCTAAGCACATTAGGCGCTATTAGTGAGATGTCCTCCGCCTACCATTTAACTCCTCGAAACTGATTGCTTTGATATGAATTCATGTCCATTCTGAGACTCGAATCCGTGTAACCGAGTGCTGAAGTCACACACGTTACCTCTGAGCTACTTGTGTTTGTGATTAACCTCTTGTAGGATTCTATTAGACACTTGGACTGGTCACTAGTTAGTAATTAGTGTAATGTGTTTGATTATCAAAGTATCGAATACAATCCTAAAGGAGGTCAGCCCCAAGCACGTATGCGCCTGTAGCATTAGGTGACATAGTTTCGAGGCTGAGAAGGGAATGAGTTCCTTCAAGACACATTTTTCTGACGAATACCAAATAGATCGAATCCTAGGTGAAAAGCTTCCTTCCACTTAATATCAACACCACTTGATATCAACAATGCGAAGTGTACCCTGATGGCAAGTCACCTAGAATGGTTTTGATTTATTAATTATATCATAAAGTACTTGTTTTGTATTTGAGAAATATCTGGATCTGCATGGCTCCCTGACAGCATTACTGAATTAAGTTTGAGTTTTTGACATGTTATTACTGATCAGTAGTAACGCATATTTTATCTCAAATAGCTGTATTCTAGCTGTCGTCATAACATTTTCCACCAACGCATAATTCACAGTAGTTTTGGTTAGTTACACAGTCGAACGCGAAGATTATTTTGCAGAGTTCAGAGTACAACATATCAAGTTTGATCGCTACTTTAACTTCTCAACATACATGTGTACAGTACCGTCTAATTAGCATGTATCAACATGAAGAATTAATCCGTCACAGTTTGGAATTATGAGTATTTTGGGTAGTAAAGAAATGTACAATATCACACCCCATTTCACAGGATATAGGAAGTTAATTTTTAGTTAAATGAATGTGTGATTTTCATCAATTGTGAGACTCATTAATGTAGATGACATTGTGCCACACCAATCACTAATTAATACATGTGGATGAGATGGAACTGATTCGAGAAATCACTGCAGAAAAATTTATTTCTAAATGTGAAGAGACTACATGTCATATGAAAATAATCTGATCCTGTGATTATAACATTTCTATGTATGTTTATTGGCCATTATATGACCATGTGACGTTTGCATCTCATGTATTTGTACAGGGACTATTTTCACGAGCAAATGGCTTAGTGACTTGAGTAACATTCATGAAACATAACGCGTACATTATAGATTCTGTTGCTTTACTACATGCAGATGCACCACAGTCAGGATCTTTAGAAAAGAAAAGACATAAAGACTAATGGTGAAGGAGAAATACACAGGTGGTCAAGCTACTCTTGTTATACGCTTTCGTCCCGCTTATGTTGCAAATAGTGAGCAATGATGAACAATTAGAGGAATACTTAACTATATATGCTTCATTTAGTCAACTTTCACGTGCATCTGACTGTTTTGTTTTACCGGGTTTCTGTTTGAACGTACTACTCGTTAGGTAAAGGTGACTGAAAGGCTACTTCTGCAATATTCTAGTATCGCATTGCTTAGAACCGCTAGACTGTAGTCATACACAGATAACTACAGTTGTAAATGGCGAATTCTTCGACTTCATTCATGATAAACTGCCAACTTGACTGATACGCATAGCAGATTTTGGAAATTCACGTTTCTATAAATTAGACAGTATTTTACATGGTGTTGTATGTTCATCGGGACAATTCTGTTCACAGCTGCTCGTGGAAGCTTTATATTTGAATTGATGTTATAAAGTGTCACCGAAAAAATACCGAGATGAGTCTAAAAGCAAAATATTTTGATAAGAATATCAAAAGTTTAAGATAACAAATACGGCAAATCAGCAGAAGATAGTACACCAAACAGGGGCGACAAAGAACGGCTTCAGAAACATTTTAGGTCTCAGTGTGTCCTCATTATCCTTTTGACATCTATCGAAGTTGATGTTCTCAGTAATGCCATAACAACAGAATGATTTATGTTTATCGTTCTACAAATGCAAATGATATCACCTTTACTGAAATCTTATCTGCGAACTGTAGTTTACAGTAGCATGTGTATTAGTTGTTAGGTACAGTGATATAGTATACTTTTTTGGATATAAGGTGTTAGCGAGTGCCATGCGTCTAGTCATCCTCTAGGTGGAGGTCAAAATGAAGATAAGCCTTGATGTCTGGGGAGTGCCAAACAGCACAAAACCTAGTTTGAACGCTTCCTGCCTACTGACTCTAGCTACCTAATAACAATGGTACAGTGAATGATGTCATTCAAGTTACTTGTGAGAATCAAAATTGAATTATTTTTCTTTCGCCTTTGAATTTGAAGTCTAATGGACAAATAATCCCCATAGCATTCCTGGATGCAGGAAATATCAGACTAATTAGATTTGTACTTATCAGTCAACAGGATTACTTTCTCAGGTATGATGAGGAAATTATGCAAATAGGCCTTGAGTAATGATTATAAAAGATAATCGTCTCATGGTTGACAGTATTTCACAAATGTCTGACGCTTTGCATATATCTCCAAAGCATTGAGACTTTAGCTTGAAAATTCCCATTCAGTCATAGAAAAGAAAAAGTGTTCAGCAAAGAGTTACTCTTTTCGGCGATATCATTCTCAAGCTGTACAAATCGCAAATTTATAGTAATTTGTCTTGGCAACAAAAGGAATATTTCCAAAGATGTGTTAACGCAATTGTTAGTTTTTGACAAACGGATTACGTAATTTTGAAGGCGTTAATCGGTTAGAAACTAAAATAAAGCTACAAAAGTAGGTTGGGTGACGTAATCTAATTGGTAGGGTTCAATGAAAAAATGAATGAGAGTCAAGTTAATAATCTGAGTAGAATTCACTTGAAAATGAATGAGAGTTAAGTTAATAAGCTGAGTAGAATTCACTTAAAAATAAACGAAAATCGAGTTAGCAACAGTCGTCATGAGCGTAGAGATTTAATAGAGGGTGGGGATAGAAAATAATGCAATTAAGAAATAGACAAACAAAGAAGAAAGAGGTAAGACAAAATTACGTATTTGGTGTTAAGATAGATCAGGACCATTGTAGATTTAGTGACTGAACAAACTTCTTTTGTATGCAGAGTTCAGGATTCAATATGTGAATTGCCATTGCTTCTGCAGTTTGAAGAAGTTTAATTCGTACTCTTTTGGCAAGATTTCCACGTATTGTGTAGATAACTGAGAAGTTGTTTTGTGGGTTTGCTTGGTGTCCGGATTCGATCAAGTGTTCTAGGATGGAGCTGTGGCGGGGGGATCTTCTTTCTCCTTTATAAAACCATGAAGGTAAGTGTTCGCTGATTCGTTTGGATAGCAAACGCTGGGTACGGCCGACATACCTAGCTCCACATGAGCAGGTGAATTGGTAGATGCACATTGATGAGGCCCCCAGTGTAAGCTTATCCTTCACGTTCGTGCGAATCATTGGTTTCGTAGAGAAAGTTAGTCTGAGTTCCGCTGCGAAGAAGGTTTTCTTCAGTGAACGGCACAGGCGGTTTCTAAGTATTTCTGCTGAAGAATCTCCGTTGAATTGTAGATTCAAATAGAGAAGTTTCTTGGGAGCAGTAAGCATGGATGGTTTTTGTGTTTTCGGCTTCATAGCTTTTGTGATGAAACGTTCCGGGTAACCGTTTTCAAGAAGGATTCTTTTTAGGGTCTTCAGCTCTTCTTCTATAGTTTCCGGACTGCAAATGTTGTGGATTCTGTGAGTCAGTGAGCGGATCAGATTTCGTTTTGTATATATAGGCACCCAACTGTGAAAGCTGATGAGTTGTCCATTCCATGTCGGTTTTCTGTGAATGGATCTTTTGAGTGTCCCATCTTGTTCGCGTCTTGCTAGTTGCACGTCCAGAAAAGATATTGTTGCGTTGGACTCCTTCTCTAGTGTGAACTGGATTGCTGGATGGCAACTGTTGAAGAAGTCCAATATGTTCTCCAAATTTTCCTCATTATTGGCGATAATAAAAGTATCGTCCACGTATCTCTTGTAGAATCCGAAGTTATCTATTATCTTCTTTAGGTGTGTATTTTCTAGTTTTGACATGGAAATATCTGCAAGCAGCGGGCCGAGTGGTGAGCCCATTGAGCATTGAGACTTCCCTAGAGCCAAAATTACTCTCATCTGTTGAGTTAATTTTCCTGAATTGTTTGGAATTTCAGTAGTTAGCAAATAATTACCATGAGATATGATTTCAGTTAAGCCTTTCAAAGTTCTACACCCTATTTGATAAGTTTCGTATGCAGTTATCACTTCAACATTTCATACATTTCTTGTGATCGATTCTGGGTATGTCGGGGTCAGCATGCCATCCAGCTGCTAAATGGCTTTCTGAAATATTAGAACCTGTAAGGCAACCACAACGTGAGTACTCTTTTTGAGATGGTTTTGAACTTGTTGATTGTATACAACCTTTGAATGTAACTGCTGAACACATGCTATCACTAGACGTAGAGACTCTACTTACCAACCTGCCATTCACAAAACAGTTTGTTTGCTGTGCAAATATATGAACGACATGAATCTGAGCATCGGAATACCAACCTCATAATATACATATTCCAGACGAATCTTAACTTTAAGAGAGAATTAGCGTCAGATGTCCTAGACAGCAGACTCCATATTTCTCTAGAGAAGACCTTCTGTTTAGCAACGCTAAGAATGGTATTATAAGGCCACCCAGTGCCTATAAGCAATGTGAGCGACAAACTCCCACATTTTACCACTACAATGTGCGTATTAACAGTTTTCAATAAAGAAAATATCCCCATTTAGACATTTAGAAAACAGAAAGAGTGAGCGAAGTAATATTTACTTTCCAATTAGATCCTCATCTCTGGCTCTACTCTAATATATATCCATAGCATTTTAATTACAATACAACAGTTTGCCAATCAAGTGGCGATAAGTTTGTTAACAATAATTAAACAGTGTCAATGGGTTAATAGTTAACGAAGAAAATCAATACAGATTCAAAAGGTGGAAATGGATAGAATAAACTAATTTTACAAGAATAACACGTAAATTAAAGATGAAGTGGTCAAAATAAATAAAATAAAATAAATAATTTAGACAAATATAATTTTATAGGTTTAGGGGGAGGGGGGGACGCAGTCCTGTTTATCCATTCTTGTGACGATGGCCACGGTAGGGAAAGTGGCTGTACAAATTTTTTCTGTACACATAGGCTCGGCTTCTTCAGGTGAATGCCAATCGCCTCAGCCGTCTGTAGAAGACGAACTTGCAGAGCAAAATTAAGATAAGTCGGAATGCGATAAAAAATTTAAAATGCTGTATTAACATCAATCTTATGCTCAGTATCAACGAGGTGGGCTAAAATAGAGCTAAGAATAGATCTTTTTCGTCCCTTACTTAACCACGTTGGATGATGTTCGGAAATACGACGATGAACTTGCCTAATTGTACGCCCAATGTAGCAGGCTCCGCAGCTGCAGTCAAACTAGTAGATACACATATGAATGAAAAAACAAAACGAGATTGTTTTTACTGACGTTTCGCTATTTAATGCTAATAGCTTTCTCAAAGTATTATTAAACCGGAATTTACAAAATCTCAGCATATATATAACAAAGAATTAGGGGGTGAGAAAAATATAGACTTAGTTCAACTTAAAAGGACATATTGAAAGTCAAAATAACAATGAAGATCGTTCAAACCAAATATCAAAGGTAATAGTATATCTGTTATTATATCAAAATAAAGTTTACTAACTTGATCATCGTTCGTTAGTCTGGGGTCATTTTTGGTTGTCAAGTTCGAGAATAGGTAAAGGTAACCAAACTAAGTGTAGAATGTGAAATACTTGATCATCATTCATCAGTCTGGGTCGTTTTTTGTTGTCAAGTTAGCGAACTGGTAAAGATAGTAAAACCAAGTGTAGATTGTTGGATTTTGTCAGTGTGTAGAATTATGAAAGTAGTGTGCGTTTACATAGTGAACTTGCTCACCACATTTGCGTTGATTTTGTCACTTCATGGGGGAGGGTGTTGTAGCCAGGTTAGATTCTGTTTCAGTCCATCATTCCTATTCAGGCAATTTGGATTCCACTTGATATGAAGTGCTTCTGATATTAGACGTTCTTTGTGGTTTCTGAAGTTTTTCTGGATTATTTCAATATTGTCAAAATCAATTTTGTGGCCTGATTCTATAGCATGTAGACCTATGGCTGATGATTTTTGAAGTTTTTCCAGTTCAACTGGATTTCTTGGTGGTCGAAGAGAAGCTCTACGGTGTTCATTTCTTCTGATTTTGATTTCTCGAGATGTTTGTCCGATGTAGATCGCATCACATTCCGAGCATTTTATTTTGTAGACACAATTAGATAGAGAATCTTTCGGGATTTGGTCTTTTATATGGACAAGGTTGTTTTGAAGTGTGTCCGATGTTTTGAAGAAAACTCTAATGTCGAGTTGATTAAGTACTCTTCTGATATCGTCTGACCTGCTCTATATGGAATGACGACTGTTGAAGTCCATGTTTTCGGAATGCATTTTCGGCCATACTTAATGTCTGTGTTGATTTTGTTGATGAAGTTCGTTGGGTAGTTGTTTTGCTTGAGAGTTTTAGTGATGTTTGAAATTTCTTCTTCTTTTTCTTGCTCATCTGTTATCAGGGAGTGTGCTCGTCTAAGAAGACTTGAAACAACTGAAATCTTTGCGCTGATGGGGTGTGATGATTTGAAGTCTAAATATTTGTTGGAGTGGGTTTTCTTCCTGAATATGGATATACTAAAATGTCCGTTTTCCTTTCTCTTAACTAGGCAGTCTAGAAATGGAAGTTCACCGATGTCTGATTCTGCTTCCGAAGTGAACTGGATTTTGGGAGATACACAGTTTATTTTCTCCAGGAATGAATTGTGTAGATCTCGTTTTAGTACTACAAAAGTATCATCCACATATCTTAACCATATTTTAGGAGTGAGTATGCTTGAAAAGATATTATTTTCGAATTTATTCATGTAAAGATCGGCGACTATTGGGGAGACTGGTGAACCCATAGCAACACCATTTGTCTGTCTATATAAACTCCCTTTGAATGTAAAATAATTACTTTCCAGACAGAATTTTAGGCTCTTAATTATTTCACTGGTGTCCAGTGGACATCTTTGTGATAGCGTTGTATCTGATTCTAGTAGACTGGAAATGATGTCAAGACTTTCGGTAATAGGGATGCTAGTATATAGTGAGTTAATATCATAGCTTACCATAATGTCTTCTTTATCAATTTCTCGGTGTTCTATTTGGGATTTGAAATCATATGAATTTTTTACAATATTTTGAGTGTCCTTTTGTAGTGGTTGTAGTATCGAGAGTAAGTATTTAGAAAGGTTGTATGTTGGTGAGTTGGTGAAATCTATCACTGGTCTTAGTGGAACTGTGGGTTTATGTATCTTTGGTTGACCGTAGAATCTTGAAGGTATATAAGATTTTGGTTTTAGTGTAAACCAGAGCGAATTTCCAATTTTGGGTTTCATTTCTTGAAGTAGTCTGTTTGTATTTAGTTTCATTTTGTTGAATTCGGCGGATTTCTTCTTCTCTTCAATGAGTAAGTATGGTCCTTCAGATAGGTGTTCAATCGCTTTCTTTTCATAATCCGTTCTGTTCATTATCACAGTGACGTTCCCCTTGTCGGCTTTCGTTATGACGATGCTTTTGTCTTTCTTCAAATTTCTTAAGGCTTCATATTCTTGTTTGGTGAGATTAGATGTTATGTTTCGTTGTGTCATTAATATGTGTGATATCTTTTGACGAGCAGATTGTGATTCTTCATTGGTGAGTTGTTGTAGAGCAGGTTCAATCATAGGTGCTATTTCCTGGACCGATAATGGCTTTCTAGTTATATTGAAATTCAAACCTTTCTGTAGTAATGAGATTTCATTTTCGGTTAGTATCTTGTCTGACATGTTATGTATGGCTCTAATATTCCTCATATCATTTGTTGAGGTTTTCTTTGGTTGTTTCTTTTCTTCGAGTTTCGAGAATTTTTGTATATGTCTTCTTTTAGTGACATTATGAAAATGAGATTCTCGTTCATTGAACAATTTTTGAAAGGATTCATAGATATGATTTGTAACAAGTAATGTTAAGCAGTCATCTATATTTTTGATTCTCATTCGATAAGATTCAAGTTTGATGTTGCATATATGTATACGTTCTCGTAAAAATACTTTGGAGGTATGATTTGCAGCAAGTATGGATTTGTGTGAATATTCAGGAGGTTTAACAAGTAGTGATTTGGGAATAATTCCACTTTGCAGACAGCGTAAATTGAAAATACGATGATTATAAAAGTTACATTTATGCTTCGATAGAGTAATCCGGTTTTTAATTAGATTATATATATCCAAACCAAGTTCACTTTTAACGGTTTGAAAAAATTTGGGCATTGGGTATATGATATTCATTATAATAGAGGTTTTTTGTATTTCCCAATGAATGAAAAAACAAAACGAGATTGTTTTTACTGACGTTTCGCTATTTAATGCTAATAGCTTTCTCAAAGTATTATTAAACCGGAATTTACAAAATCTCAGCATATATATAACAAAGAATTAGGGGGTGAGAAAAATATAGACTTAGTTCAACTTAAAAGGACATATTGAAAGTCAAAATAACAATGAAGATCGTTCAAACCAAATATCAAAGGTAATAGTATATCTGTTATTATATCAAAATAAAGTTTACTAACTTGATCATCGTTCGTTAGTCTGGGGTCATTTTTGGTTGTCAAGTTCGAGAATAGGTAAAGTTAACCTCTATTATAATGAATATCATATACTCAATACCCAAATTTTTTCAAACGGTTAAAAGGGAACTTGGTTTGGATATATATTATCGCCACTTGATTGGCAAACTGTTGTATTGTAATTAAAATGCTATGGATATATATTAGAGTAGAGCCAGAGATGAGGATCTAATTGAAAAGTAAATATTTCTTCGCTCAATCTTTCTATTATTAGTTTAACTTCTCCTGTGAAGCTGGATACACAATTCGTTCAAACGTGCTAGAGAGCATTACCCGGAATAGCTGTAAAGAGGTGGCACTGACTAAATCAGAAGCCGCATAATTCAACACCTCTCAAACATCTCGACTGACTAGCCATTTAGAGTCATCCATAAAGTAAGCAAACATTTATCAAAGGCAGTGTGTTCCCGACTTCTTTGTACTGTAGAAGCCATCACTATATGCAGGGTTATGTGTTCATAAGAAACTAATCCATACTACACAATTACTATGGATCTATTCCTGTTTGACTCCTTAATTTTCATTGGTTTGTTAGTCCATTCCCTCCACTTTTTCACTTCCAGTTATAAACATCTGTTATTTCAATTTGTTTCCATGGTAATCTCGTTCAAACCTGTCTTCATTAAAAACTATATTATGTATAAGCAACGACTTTCTAATCCATGTAATTTTGTTTCTAAGCCCCTTGTAATTTACACTAACACCTTCGAATTTTCATATCAAGCTGAACATTATTATTGCCTTTAATCTCTTTCGTTATTACATTGAATTAAATAACAACTGTATCTACGTGAACTTTTGGGTATGAATGCGATTGTACAACTTCCGAGGATGCAGTCTCCAGAAAGAAGTATCTCTTTGTTGAGCTACTTGTTTCTATCTTTTTGTCCTAATAGGTATTTTTCAAGATTTCATACATCTGAGTTGTTTTTGATAAAAAATGGAACCTTAATTTGATTCACTGGGGAATGAAGCTTTTTCTCATTGAGAAGGCCTCTCGGCATTTCCCAGAACTTCAAGAAGGAAGATATTCACAAGGTAGGAGAAATGATTTTGTGTGAAGAATTTTCTGACTGACCACGAACGTGCGAAAAATGACGTCACATCCCACTGTATTTACCAATTTGAATGTACGTGTGGACACACATACATAGGGAGGACTCATCGATCTCTGCAAGTAAGGGCTTCAGAGCATATTCCAAAATGGCTCCAGAAACAAATGGAATCATCAGAACCTATTAACGGTGAGAACAGGAGACCTAGCTCTTCTATTGCGAAACATATTATAGAGACAGGTCATAAAATTGATGTTAACAGATCTTTTAAACCTATCTATAAAACGTGTTTGGGGCGTATCCTAAAGTTTGTAGAAGCCCTAGCAATTAGAAAGTTCAAGCCACCTTTATGCGTTCAAAAACAATTTGTCATCACATTAAACCTTCCTTGGTAAATTTTGTTTTGATACCATAGCAGATGTACTATTACCTCTGCTATTTGGTTTAGTGGTCTTCATTTTTATTTTTTGACCTTGAATATGTCCTTTTAACTTGACCTAAGTCTATTTTTCTCACCTCTTACCTCTTTATTAATTTTTTATATATATATTCCTATGACAAGTCCGTGTGTGATCAGATTGTTCGAAATGTGTTGCGCAAATACATTACACGATTCAGACAAATTACGTCTTCTTATTGCTTTATCTAAATTCATAAAGGGAACTAATTGTTTTAAATTTTTAAAGAGAAGGCTCCCTCCACACACTATCAAAAGGTTAAATGAACTTGTTAACCTAAGGTGTAAAATTATCGTCGAACGTAACACGTTGGAATTTTATGAATTATGTATTAAAAATCATTCTTTCCCGAGGCAATTTTATAAAACTTTGAAATTCAGTAAATTACAACCAAATATCTCTAATCTTGTTCGTCTTACAAAGTCACATATCGAAAATGTTAAACAAACCTTACAAGGACTACTTGTTCTTCATACCGATGCGTCGCTTATTTTATCTGAATTATCAATAATATGCCACATGAAATTTCTTCAGTTTTGTAAAGACGTTACTCAGAAAACGAAGACGAATATACAAAATAAATTGAAGAGTTCAATCGATGATCGAAACCGCGTAGATGTCTTCCCGGTGAATCCTGATAAGTACGTTACAAATCTTTCTGATATTACTCTATCTACTCATCAGAAAGAAGCTTTATCCCTTGGACTCAAATTTTGTGTTCCTCGCACGCAATTTACGGATTTAGCCATCCATGCTGAGTTTGAAAACTTATATGACCAACTCAAACCTCTTACCGCAACATCCGATGAAGATCGGGGTTGGTTTAAGGCCAAGATGGTGGATATAGCTCACCAGTTTTTAAACAACAACCCAAAGGAGAAGAGTATTTTAAATTCCCAACATTTCAAAGCCTTGAAAGAGCTACGGGAAAATTCTAATATAATTATTACTAAACCTGATAAAGGTTCTGGAGTCGTCATTATGAATAAAAGTGACTACAAATCTAAAATGATGTCTATTCTTGATGATAAGAGCAAATTTAGTCGTGATCCCTCCTCAGAAGATATTCAGTTGTTGCAGGGCACAGTGACAGCTAATCTACTGAAGCTTCATGGCCTAAATGCTATAAGTAAAGATAAACTTGACTCATTAAAACCGTCAGATTGTAAATTCCCACATATGTATGGGTTGCCGAAAATACATAAACCCAATAATCCTCTACGTCCTATATTGTCAATGTGCAAATCCCCAACGCATAAACTTGCTAAATGGTTAGTGGAATTATTGAATCCAGTCAAAACACAATTCTGTAAGTATGTGTTAAAAGATACATTTGAATTGGTTGATGTTCTTGATGATAGTAATATTAATATTATGAACAAGAATATGTACTCTTTTGATGTAAACTCGTTATTCACTAATGTGCCTTTGATCAAAACAGTTGACATTTTGTGTGATTATATTTCCACAAACAATTTTTTCATCCCGTTCCCTATATCTTACTTAAAAGATTTATTACTTCTATGTACTAACAATGTTAGGTTTACATTTGAAGGCGACTGTTTCCGCCAAGTTGATGGTGTTGCTATGGGCAGTCCGTTAGGGCCCCTTTTAGCAGATATTTATATGTCGTACATTGAGAATTTATCGGAAGATTTAATCGAAAATGTGCCACTTTATAGAAGGTATGTAGATGATATCGTAGTCATCAGTGATAAGCCTTGTTCTGCCACCTCAATTTTAAATCGAATGAATGAAGTTCAGAATAGCATATCACTTACATCTGTAGAAGAGGAAGATAATTGTTTATCTTTCCTAGACATATTGCTTAGTCGACGGCTTGATGGGTCAATAAAAAGATCTATTTATAGAAAACCTACCTGGACAGGACAGTATCTTAATTACCACAGTTTCTGCCCTATTCGGTACAAAAGAGGCTTAGTAAGGTGCCTCTTCAGTAGAATCCGACGAATATGCACTGAAGACACGCTTGATGAAGAAGAAAGAATATTGACACAAACTCTGGTTGATAACAATTATCCAGAAAAGTTCATCAGGAGATATAAAGTAGTCAGAACACCAAGACCCACTCTCCAACTCGCCCCTAAGAAAGACGTGTACATCAAGCTACCCTATATGGGACATCAAAGCAGCTTGATAACTAGACAAAGGCTGAACGCTGCTGTTAAAAAGACTTTTTATGCAGCTAATATCATAATATTAGAGAATGTAAAGCCATTATATCTATCTAAGCCCTTCGAACATGCGAAAAATGACGTCACATCCCACTGTATTTACCAATTTGAATGTACGTGTGGACACACATACATAGGGAGGACTCATCGATCTCTGCAAGTAAGGGCTTCAGAGCATATTCCAAAATGGCTCCAGAAACAAATGGAATCATCAGAACCTATTAACGGTGAGAACAGGAGACCTAGCTCTTCTATTGCGAAACATATTATAGAGACAGGTCATAAAATTGATGTTAACAGATCTTTTAAACCTATCTATAAAACGTGTTTGGGGCGTATCCTAAAGTTTGTAGAAGCCCTAGCAATTAGAAAGTTCAAGCCACCTTTATGCGTTCAAAAACAATTTGTCATCACATTAAACCTTCCTTGGTAAATTTTGTTTTGATACCATAGCAGATGTACTATTACCTCTGCTATTTGGTTTAGTGGTCTTCATTTTTATTTTTTGACCTTGAATATGTCCTTTTAACTTGACCTAAGTCTATTTTTCTCACCTCTTACCTCTTTATTAATTTTTTATATATATATTCCTATGACAAGTCCGTGTGTGATCAGATTGTTCGAAATGTGTTGCGCAAATACATTACACGATTCAGACAAATTACGTCTTCTTATTGCTTTATCTAAATTCATAAAGGGAACTAATTGTTTTAAATTAAAATTCGTTTTACGTGTTGTCTTCAATAATTAAACTTTTAACACACAAACACATATATATCGAAAATGTTTGCATAATTTTGTGTATATATCATGAATTCAATATGATCCTATTTTTAGCATACAGAACTTTGGATACAGCTAAGGGATCAAATCTCATTATGTTAAAAGTCTTCTGTTCAAAGTGATGAAGATTTTGCGATTTGTATAAATTCATTTGAACCATTGTGGATGCAATGATATTGTGCACATCCGCGTGTAGTCGGACGTATGGTTTGTACAACCTTAGATAAACCTAGGAGTGAGCGCACCTAACTGTCTATGCGTAAAGTCTATGATCGGATATGCCCTCTTTACATAGCCATGTAGTTCACGTTTGTGTCCATTTTTCCGTTGAAACTAAAGCCTAATCACACGCCAACGTTGTGCAGGACACGTTTTGATTGCACATGGTGTAGCCTGCATTCCGCAACCTGGAGGTGCATAATTTCACTACTTTACACTTTTCAGGTGAAAGTCATACGATTGGCCGCCGTCCAGTCTTCAACAAGCTTTATGCCTGCCTGCAGTCTATCTGACTCTTCCAAATACTTTATTGCTATTTATATCTTTACGTCGTCAGCGTATGGAAGAGTGGGGCAGTCTAGACGGCATGATAGGTCATTAATAAAAATAAAAAATATAAGTGCCTCTAGGTTAGAGCCCTGCGACACTCTTGATAATGAGCCGTGCCAGGATGATCGAACTCGACTATCTTAAGTGCAGAATTTCCTCTCATCTAGGTAGTCCTTCATACATGACAGAAGCGGCTCACGCATACCTGTCTAACTTATTTTATGTAGGAGGTCATGGTGAACTGTGTCAAATGCCTTCTCAAAGTCTAGGAAGATTCCATGGACTGGAATATTCATACCTTTGCATGATATCCAACCGTCTCATGCCGACAGTAGTTTTTTTATACAAGATGTGCCTTCTCTGAAACCATGTTGTGATTCATGGAGTCTATTAATCTTGTCGAGGTGCTTTCCAGTGTTTTTGATACCATTAGAAGTAACGCCACTGGTCTATAACTGGTGGCATTTCGCCTGTCCTCACTGTTGAAAATCAAAGAAAGGATGGCTCTTTTTCACTCCCTTGGCATTTTCTATGAATCCATCGAGTATTGTAATAAGTCACGTAAGGGCCTACAGAGAGCTTCGGTGCATTGTTTCAGAACAGATGGCCGATACCAACACAACCTTGAAACTTTCCAGATGTGAGCCCTTACAGCTTCTCTAGTACTATTACCAGGTTTATTTGGAGAGTAGCCACTAGGTTTGCCTCTGGCGAAATAGTAATGCTGCCACTTTGGTTCATACCAGTAATACCCACATGACTGTTTAACTGTATGGCGAAGGGCTAACTGAATGTTCCAGCCATTTTCAGACTAGCGAGTTATTGAACGTTTGGGCCTGCTGCTAAGGCTCATGCTCCCTGGTTGGTTGGTTGGTTTTCTTTCCAGCATGATATCAGCATAGTGCTACTTTTACCATGGAAAACTTTGCGTACACTTATGAGATCAAATCGCATTACATTGAAAGCCTCCTGTTCAAAATGATTAAGACTTTGAGATATCATGGATCCGTTTAAAATCAGTTCAATACTTTATTAATCGTTATAGTATGATTCTAATTTTAAAAAGAAATATAAATTTTTTTAAATAAATAAAAAGTATTTACAAAATATTAAAATAAACATTTTCTTTACTGTATTTTTATAATAATGTTTAAACAGATCTCTTATTCACACATATATAGAGATAGGTAGAGATATGCAGTTAAACATAATAATGAATAGGTATGATTTATTCATGAGTGAAACTGTGTTCTCACATCTAGGTGAAACTGGCGAGTTCAGGTATATTTGACACATATATTATTATTTATTATTTTTCCCTAGTGGAACACAGGGCTTCAACTGCACCTCTCCACCTGCCACTTCTGTCTTCTGCTGTGCTTTTCACCTCCATCCATGTTAGTCCATACTGTTTCAACTCCTCTTCACACGATCTCCTCGATGTCACTCTTGCACTAACGTCCCACTCGCCGCTTCCCTTTCGTACTGGTTCCACTCGAGCAATGGCCTGACGCGCGCGCGATGTCACCAACCGGCCTCTTCAGCGAGTGTCCAATCAATCCATCTCCACTTCCTCCTGCATATTTGTTGGTTAGCGATTGGTTCTTATTTTGTTTGTTCCCATGGTTTCTTGTTGGTGATTCTTTCCGGCCCGGCCATTTGATCTTCAGTATAGAGCCAGCGAAGACAGTTGTTGTTGATAAAGGTCTGCAACAGGCTGTTGGAAATATTCTTTGTGACTCGCCGAGTTTCTGATCCGTATAGAAAGAAGAACTGACTGACTTGACGTTTGTATTGAAAATCCTACCGAATTCTGTTGTTGATGCTGAGTGACGAAGATTTCCAGATTGGTTTCAGGTTGATGAATGTGTTTCTCGCCTTCCCGATTCTCGCTCGATTTGACGTCCTCGTCCGTTACGACTTCCTGTAGTTGAGACAATGCTCCCTAGATCAGTGAGCGAATGAAGTAACTCTCTTCGAATCCTCCCGTTGTGATGGTGATTGACGTTGGATGTTGCTGTTGCTGGTTGGTTATTTTCATAACCTCCGTCTCGTCTATCTTCACTTGGAGTCTTGTCTTCACCGGCTTCTTCTTCGACAGTTTGTCGGTTATTGCTTGTATGTCTTTGATTTTGTGTGACATCAAACATAAATCATCCACGCGCGAAATCCAGGTCTTCTAGGTTCTTCGTGTTCGGTCCTAGGATATTCCTGTCTTCTCGTTTCCCACTCACTGTCTGTCTTTCGAATCCTCCCGTTGTGATGGTGATTGACGTTGGATGTTGCTGTTGCTGGTTGGTTATTTTCATAACCTCCGTCTCGTCTATCTTCACTTGGAGTCTTGTCTTCACCGGCTTCTTCTTCGACCAGTTTGTCGGTTATTGCTTGTATGTCTTTGATTTTGTGTGACATCAAACATAAATCATCCACGCGCGAAATCCAGGTCTTCTAGGTTCTTCGTGTCGGTCCAGGATATTCCTGTCTTCTCGTTTCCCACTCACTGTCTGATGCATAATCCAGTCGTGCACAACAATCAGAAATATCATTGGTGATAGTAAGCACCCTTGTCTGACTCCTGTGTTTCCTCCAAACGCGTCGCTGAGTTTTCCGTTAGGGATAACTTGACATGTGCCGTTGTCGTACAGCTGTTGAATAAGGTTGACGAATATTTGGGCACTGCGCGTCGTAGTACTCGAGTAGTTTCCAAATTACTTCACGGTCAACGCTGTCAAAGGCCTTCTCAATGTCTATAAACCTGAGGTAGAGGTTTGGTTGGCATTCCATGCTTCGTTCTGTGATGATGCGTAGAGTTGCGATTTGGTCAGAACATGATTTGCCTTTCCTGAATCCAGCTTGCTCTGGTCGGAGTTCTGTATCTAGTGCGTCTTTTATTCTCTCCAGGATGATGCTGATGCACATATACAACGGTGTTTTACGAAGATTTGTTTCACTGAATTATGGAGAAAGTTTAGAGAGAAAAAAAAACAGAAGAAATACCTGAAACTCATGCTACGGGTGACAGTGTACGATATACACGATATTTTACTGGTATTACTATTAACTGTGATTCTTGCTACTTTAGCTATGTTGAGCAATTTCAGTCATTTCATAATAAGATAAGGTGTGGTTTTGGTATTGTCAGTAATAAAGAAAAATGTGAGACTGGTTGTTTTCAGGCTGAAAAATTTGACTGTAGTTCACTTAACGTATACAAATTAGTGTTGGCTTTGATTGGTTTACAGGTGGTATACTGCAACCTTAAATATCTTATGTAACTTACAAGCCTATTTTTTCTGAACGTTCAGGGAATCTACAAGGATGAAAAATCGGAATTATAGTTGAACGTATGCTGAATAGTTATTAAATATCCTGTGACGAAGACGGTTTCTTATGACTCTAAGGTATTATTGTTAACCTAAGTACTTAAAACCACACTCTTATTTTCAAGTGTTGGTTTGCAACGATTTGACTTGTTTCAGGATTTCATTGTAAACTGACATCAGTTAGAGGACCTTTGGAAAACCTGGGAGTACTGGACAACTGTTTCGTCCTTAGTTTGGGGCTTTACACATCCACTGCCAGGGTTTTAACCCCCGACCTTCCGGTAACAAGGCGAGCACGTAGATCATAAACCCACTGAGACCCGATCCAAAGATCAGTCCAAGAATTCCAACTCCTAGCAATTCATGATATTGCGCGACCACTAGGGAGTATCATCAGCGAGTATTTGTCCTCACTCTTGACTGGATGGATGCCAATGGTCACAATTTCTCAATAAAACCCAAGTAACTGCCTACCTAATCAAGCTAGGACGAAACAGCTGTCCAATCCCCCCCAGGTATTCCAATTTTCTTCCAACGGATATCAGTTTACAATGAAATTCTGAAACATTTTTACTTGTCAAGCCTTGTGTTTCAGGGATTTATTGGTTACAAGTTAGGTCGTAATTTGAAATCAGTTAGAACTATTAGAAAACCAAAGAGTTCTGGACGTCTGTTTCACCTTCTTTAGCAGTGCTCACTCACCACGGTTCCAACACAGGACCTCCCGGTTACAAGGCGAGCTTGTCGACTATTCAGCCAGTAGAACCCTTGCCAATAGCTCATGAATTTCAAATTCTGCCTATTAGCTATATACATACAACGCAATCGCCAGCTGATGTCACGGACGAGTTACTAATCTCTTTCTTGACTTGATGGACCCTCTCTGATAACAAATGAGAAAGAAAAAGAAGAAGAAATATCGGACATTACTGAAACTTTCAAGTAAAACAACTACCCAAGGAACTTCATCAAACAAAATCAACACTGACATTAGGTATGGTCGAAAACGCATTCCGAAAACATTGACATCAACAGTCATCATTCCATATAGAGCGGAGACGTCAGACGATATCAGAGGAGTACTCAATCAGCTCGACATTAGGGTTTTCTTCAAAACGTCAAACACACTTCAAAGCAACCTTGTCCATACAAAAGACCAAATGCCTAAAGATTCTCTGTCTAATTGTGTCTGTAAGATAAAATGCTTGGAGTGTGATGCGATATACATTGGACAAACATCTCGAGAAGTCAAAATCAGAAGAAATGAACACCGTAGAGCTTCTCTTCGACCACCGAGAAACCCGGTTGAACTAGAAAAACTTGGAAATTCATCAGCCATAGGTCTACATGCTATAGAATCAGGCCACAAAATTGATTTTGACAATATTGAAATAATCCAGAAAAACTTCAGAAAATACAAAGAACGTTTCATATCATCAGAAGGACTTCATATCAAGTGGAATCCAAATTGCCTGAATAGGAATGATAAACTAAAACAGAATCTGACCTGGTTACAACACCTCCCTTCCCCATGAAGTGACAGAATCAACACGAATGTGATAAGCAAGTTCACTATGTAAACACACACTGCTTTTATAATTTTACTCACTGATAAAATCCAACAATCTACACGCGCTATGTCGTGAATTGGCAGAAATTAGAATTCAAAGACCATTGGATCGGGTCCCAGTGGCTCAATGGTCTACGAGCTCGCCTTGTAACCAGAAGGTCCTGGGTTCGAATCCCGGTGGGTGCGTACTGCTGAAGAGTCCCAAACTAAGACGAAACAGCTGTCCAGTACTCTCAGGTTTTCCAGTGGTTCTCTAACTGATTAAATCCTCCATGCAATCTATACTTAGTTTTGTTATCTTTACCAATTGACCAACTTGACAACCAAAAATGACCCCAGACAGACGAACGATGATCAAGTTAGTAAACTTTGTTTTGATATAATAACAGACATACTATTACCTTTGATATTTGGTTTTAGTGATCTTCATTGTTATTTTGACTTTCAATATGTCGTTTTAAGTTGATCTAAGCCTATTTTTCTCACCCCCTAACTCTTTGTTATATATATGCTGAGAGTTTGTAAATTCCGGTTTAATAATACTTTGATAAAGCTATTAGCATTAAATAGCGAAACGTCAGTAAAAACAATATCGTTTGTTTTTCATTCATTGGGAAATACAAAAGAAACCTTTATTATAATGAATATCATATACCCAATCCGCAAATTTTTTCAAACTGTTAAAAGTGAACTTTGTTTGGACAAGTATAACAATGGTATCTGTTTACAGCCGTGAAGTGTATGAACAACTAATATCAGTAAAACGTTTGAGCATTGTGGATTAGATTAGATAAAGTATAATTATATTTCAATAGTTTACACACACAAAACTTATCATTGTGTGTAAACTATTGAAGTATAATTATACTTTATGTGTGAACAACATTTACGGTTATTTCATCTCTGATTGCTGGTAGCTACCTGACATGGAAGTAATAATGTTGATAAATGTTCACTCAGCTAATTAGATGTTCAGTGATTCCAGAGCAATAAAACAACTGGTCAAAGATCGCCTAATAGCTGAACCGTCATAGAGAGTCGTTGTTAGGTGAACATGCACAAACAGATATCTTACTAAAAAACCTTGGTATGTCTAGGATCTGATATGTTGCAAATTAGTTTTATTCAGCTGACTATATTGATAGTCTTACATTAAACACAAGTATATGTGACTGGAATAACCAAATTAGCTTGAAATGATGTGGATTAGTGGCGTCTGCGAATGAAGCTTCATATCTTTGCATAACAACTCGGTAAAGATGCCTGGATATCTGGAAAATTCCACTACCTTTGCCATAAGTGTAAAAGAACAACAAGAGCGGTAAAAACCAAGTTTCGCGGTTGTGTATTTGCAAATGTTACTATCAAGAACAACAAATTGTGTTCAAAACTCCGTTCAGTAAATAATACTGTTTCACTGCGTGACACATCCAACAAACCAATTAATATGGAACTAAACAACTGTTTTACCTTGAGGGATTAGCTGTATATTACAAAGACTCCTAGATATTATGTAGGGCTTTTCAAGTCAAATACACAAGATTACAGTTTCATATCACAACTGCAACCAACATTTTGTGGTCTTAAGAAGTACCTCAGAATGACGTAGAATATTCCCAATAAGATGAAATCAAAACTTTGTTAGCAAGAATCACATTACGTGCAATTCTCTCAGATTGTCCAAAGCCAGAATGACCTTCATTCACTTAAGGAAAATCGCAGTTACAAACAACACAGGATCAGTGTCATCACAAAACCAAAAAGAGAAACTTTAACATTAGAAATGTAACGGTGAAAAAGGGAAAAACATAAATCAAGATTAAGTTAACAGGTGATATACAAATATCAAAATACTAATGTGCAGTCTTGGAGAAAGGAAGATAACAATTACAGACTTACAAGATTCCATTATGAGCTGACATTGTTTAGAGAACCACTGGAAAGCCTGAGAGTACTGGACAGCTGTTGCGTTCTAGTTCGGGACTCTTCATTAGTACGCACCCACCGGGGTTCGAAGAGTCCCAAACTAGGACGAAACAGCTGTCCAGTGCTCCCAGGTTTTCCAGTGGTCCTCTAACTGATGTCAGCTCATGATGAAACCCTGTAACCAATCAAATCCCTACAAACCAACACTTAGATTACAGACATCGATGGAGTGTCGAAATATAATACATAAATCGGTGGATGGTGACTAGCAGTGGAAGCCATCAGGGTTCTCATTTCGTTGTGCAACGGGTGGCTCTCGTAGCCCAAGTGGTCTGGTGGACAACGCTTTGGCGTTGAAAACTATGGTCACTGGGTTCGAGACCTCGGTGGGAACACGATTACTCACTGGGGAATGCAGGTATATCCAGCTAGTTGACGAGTCCCAGATAGGACGAAATGAGAACCCTGATGGCTTCCACTGCTAGTCACCATCCACCGATTAACTTCTAATTACATGTCTAGGCATTGTCGAAGCATCTGCACAAGAAGCCGACATGTAAACCTGAGACCGAGCACTTTGGTTCAATGAGTCGACGGAAAAATCTAAAATTTTATTAAAATAAAATAAAATTAATCATGATTAATAAAATAAAATCTGAATAAATCTGCTGAGGAAGCTGTGGCTTACACAGCGAAACGTTCAGAAAAATCTTGTTTTGATTTTCCTAACACGCTGGGATTAATTTAAATAGTTTATAATGAATCAGTCTGACTCGGCGCACAAATTATTTCAGGAAGTTCGTAACACCTGCGGTCTCGAAATTTATAACATTATCTAGCAGTGTTAGTGAAAATATCATTTTTAATGTTTAACATCATTTTTTTTCGTTCAAGGCTCCTAACTTCTGTTAGATCGTAATAACGCCAATACAGCTCGTCAGTATAAAAACGCAATCGTCTCGTGAACTCTTTTCCGAGTTTCTATTCCTCTCTGCGGCATTGTAGTTAAGAGAAAGAGTGTAATTTTATTAAAACAGTACAAATCCTCATCGATGATATTAGCTGGTGGTCATGCTAAAGTCACCGAAGTTATAATTTATGAACCAGTCAGTGGATTCCGTTTTGACTGTGTGACTAGTAAACAGGCTAGCCTCGTAACCTGAAGGTCCTAGATTCAATCCTGTGTGAATGTGGTCGTGAGTGAGTACTGCTGAAGAGCTCGAAACAGGCGAGAGAAAATGTCCAGTACTCACTGGTTTTCAGTAGTTCCTTAACTGAATTATAACCCGATCCACAGATTTTTGCTTCTTCATTTTTTCTAAATGTATATGCTATTGCTCATTACGCAAAATCAAGGTAAAACATATCGAACCACATCAGTGTTATGATTTACTGTTTCACATGTTGAGGAGACAGGTTAATCATTTTATAATTCAAAAAGCAGATCACGAGAACTCATCAGTACAAGTGTCATACTAAAAATGCCTTTAGATATTAGTCGTTGTTCTAACCACCTAACAGTTTATTGAAGACGACTCAAATGTCAAGCAATTTAACATTGATATTCACCGATGTACAACACCAGTAGATATATTTGGTGTAATAGAAAAGATTTGTAACTCAGGTGGATGATTTGCAATTAATAGTAATCTCTGAGCTGGTTGGTTTAGTTGCGGAGCTGAAGATGCCGTCCAGAAAGACGACGAAAGCTCCGCAACTAAACCAACCAGCTCAGAGAACAATATTGATTGCATATATTTGGTGTGCATGCTACACTACATCGCATGTTTCATTTGAGAACTTTTCATGAATTGTAAAGACTATTTTATCATATTTCATATTTTGGTGCTCACATACGAAATTTCGGTTGGGTGTTTATTTAAAACAAGCAATAAAGGTTAATAAAGCAGGATTTAATGAATTCATCAAATTTCGGTAGAACTCGTCAGCTGAATACTCTACATACACGGATATATATACTTTTGAAATTACATTGGGAGATATAAGACTGATAAGTAAACAAACTACATTGAATTAATCATGCAGAAAGACACGTGCGAATGTTTTCCAGGTCATGTTCAAATAGATAAGGGGAGAGAGAGTATGAGAGATCAAAATTTAGATCAAGAAGCAAACAAAGAAACAAGAAGATGCTTGCAGTTTCAGAGGCTTGTGCAATTCGAATTTATAAACCAGCTCTCTGTATGCAAAAGGAGATGGTCGTGACTCTTAATCTACCGTGGTAATACGTTTTATTCTCTACTTGTTATTATTCTACCTCTTCTTTTTACTATTATTGTTATTATTACTACCATTATTATTATTCTTGATTCATCTAAAACTATGCTTTATCAGTAAGATTATCTTAACTCACTTCAACACTATTAAAACTGTTATTATAACTATTACTATTGATATTAGTCTGTTTGCAATTCTCGTTATATTCCCTAATGACTAATTGTTTATCTAAGTGATGTAATTGAACCGTAGTGCAATTTATCTTAATTTTGAACTCTCATACTCTCTCTCCCCTTATCTATTTGAACATGACCTGGAAAACATTCGCACGTGTCTTTCTGCATGATTAATTCAATGTAGTTTGTTTACTTATCAGTCTTATATCTCCCAATGTAATTTCAAAAGTATATATATCCGTGTATGTAGAGTATTCAGCTGACGAGTTCTACCGAAATTTGATGAATTCATTAAATCCTGCTTTATTAACCTTTATTGCTTGTTTTTAATTCGTATTGGGTGTTTATTACCGTGAAATGTTTGACAACTATAATCTCTAGTATTCTGTCATATTCTGATTTTATATGTGACCATCCGACAATATATCCCAATGCAGTTTAACATTACTGTATAGAAGCCAGATTTAACTGAAACGGTAGAGAGCACCCGCCGGGGTTCGAAGCCACACCTAATAACCAATCTGACGTTCACTAATGACTGGCTTTAGAGATGGGAAATTACTTGAAGTTTTAGTTAGAGGCTTTAACCAGCTGCGTTCACCGAGTCAGGTAAGAGAACAGTTAATCGCCAACGATACTGGCTGGTGGTGGCGCTATGTTGTAGTTGTCAGAAGTCCGAGTTCATGGGCTGTTGGTTTGGGTCCCATCGGCTGAATGGTCTACTAGCTCATCTTGTAACCGAAAGGTCGTATGTTTGAAAACCCTGAGTATTTACTGATGAAGGGTCCCAAACTAGGACAAAAAAGCTTATCCACTACTCCTTGATTTTTCAATGGTTTTTACTAAACGATGTCAACTCGTGGCCAAACCTGTAATCTTTCAAATCTCTGCAAACCAACGCCTAATAATATTTGGAACATGCCACAAAGGAAAACAAAAGCTTGATAGCAGAGGCATTAATAGACAGATCCATTTGCCTTAGTGCTTTCGACTGCAGACCATTTCACCCAAAGTCTTACTCAGCAGGTTTCAACAGAATTTAGCTCGGTGGGAAAGTCAATTCCTTAATTTCTATCCTTTGATTTTTCAACTTCACAATTTGGAAATATTTACGCATAGTCAAGTTCTAAAGAGAGACAGTATTAAAGCATCTATTTAAAGAACCAAAACTTCAGAAAAGATCGCTCTATTTGATTCCAAAAATACAGAAGGCTTAAGATTTCATGCACAAACTAACACTTTTGTCCCTCTAACTTAGTGAAAATTCCCAAAGAATGTAAATGGAAAGTTCGAGTGTGTCACTAGGATCACCTACACTGAGCGATCAATATTTATAGGGATCAAACTGTTAGACTCTGTCACAGAAAAGTAATGATTAAGAGTATAATTTAAACAATTTATTGATAATTTTATTTGTGTTTTTTTTAAAAATTCACCTCTTACAAACAGAATTACACAGAAATACGCACACACATCACACAATGTGAGCCTAAAAAAGTGGAAAAAATGTTTTGCTCAGATACATAAAGCTATGAACACTGATTTCTTCGATATTTCAATTTTTTTAGTTTTTGGGGGGTATTATTTTTTTGTTAAATAAAAATTAAACGAAGAAGATTAACAGTTAGGCAGTGATGTAAGTAGGTTGGTTTATTGTTGTTGAAATATTATCACATTTATTGATCACTTGTATAGACTATCGAAATGAACTTCCATATTCAGTTAACCTGACTTGAACAGTAGAATCGCTCGATCACCGAGGAAGAAGTAAATAAAGGATCGTTCTTCGTGAGATACATCACTGAAATGGATATAATTAAAGATATTTATCAAAGCAAAATCTAAAACCACTTTTTAAAAAAAACAAGATTTTTATTTTCACATGAAGTATGTTATAACAATAGTTGGGCGTACCTTCCAAAACGTCGACCTACAACACAATGCCATGATCGACCATATTTTTTATTGAATTTATTCTTAATAAAATTGGCTACATCCATGTCAGCTTGATATTTATCCATAGCACAGGCTGTAACGCGTATTGCAGACTCCATCATTTCATCATCCATATCAGTATTTTTAACAATTACTTTACTGAGAGACATCGTGTGTTTGATTGACACTGTTGCCGTTGTCTTCGTCGTCGTCGTGTCGTCGTGGTAGTCGTTGTCGTCTCTAGCTTGCTTGTTCAGTCTTATATATATTTATTTATTTATATGTATTCTGATAACAGTGAGCACAGTCTTCTTCTTTAACGTCAGTTTTCACTTGCCTACTGCCTAAAATTTATCTAATTAATTTGCTCTATTGAATCAAATTGTCTTCTTGTGTATGTATGTGTATGAGTGAGTGAGTGTTTGTGTGTATTCTTGTCTCTATTTACCTACAGAGTATCGTATGTCTATTTAGTTTGGCATATCTCTATACATCTATCCATCTATCTATCTAGCTAGCTACATGATCGTAAGATTGAAGTTTACCTTACAAAATAACGTGTAGCATCCATCTACTCACAATTATAATCTTACAAACACTAGGACTCACTCACTCACGCACACACACACATATACACAGAAACACACAGAGATCACAGTATCCGTCTATCATTTCAAATAAGTAGTTTTAAGTGAATGATCAGGCAGGATGATTTCAGTTAATTAGAAACATGAATTTTCATAACTCTATACTGTTAATAATAATAAGAAGAACAACGACAACTCTACAAATTCATTAGAACAAACTAAAAAATTGATCTTCATTTATTAATTTAGTTTTACCTATTGATGGACTGGTCAAAGTCAGAATCGGAAAGGCAAGATATGCCTTCTTCAATCTGGCACCAGTTTGGAAATCTTCTGCACTCTACCTCAGCATAAGGAACAAGATTCGCATTTTCAACACCAATGTAAAGTCGGTTCTTCTATAAGGGTCAGAAACTTGCACTGTGTGTGAGTCACGAAAAGGATTTCCAACAGGTTGCAAATTTTCATCAATAGCTGCCTTCTCTGACTGGCTCCATCCTGAAGATCAAATGATCGGTCAGAAGAATAAGCAACAAGGAACTACGGGAACAAACTAACAGGCGAGAACCGATCGCTCAACAAATATGTAGGAGAAAGTGGAGATGGATCAGGCATACATTGAGGAGGCCGCCGAATGACATCGCATGCCAGGCCAGTGCTCAAGTGGAATCACAATGGGAAGCAACGAGTTGGTCATCATTGCGAGGATCACATGGAGGAGATCGTGTGAGGAAGAGATAAGAGAAATTTGTCAGTTAGGGACCCAGCTGACGAGGACGGTAGAAAACAGAACAATGTGAAGATATTTTGCTGAAGCCCTATATTCCACTCGGAACGCAAGGGAATAACAAAGTGATGGACTGGGGTCTCTGCACACTGTGTGTGTGTGTCCGAACAGACTTCACCGCCTTCATATGCCCACCAACAAGTTACACACTCGACACAAACTGCTGTCTTTTCACTCCATACTACATTTCACTGGTTTGGTCATTTTGCGTTTTGGTATAACAGCCGGTTTATACAAGAGGAGTATTTACACAACCATGTTGATTACATTAAAGTTACTTCAATACGAATCAGTGACTTCAAAGACGGTTAAAGATATGAGCTTTTTGTAGAGAGATCCATTAGGAAAGTCCACTTTCTATCTTGAAATGAAATAGTTTTGATTGGAAATGTCTATTCAAAAATCTGAAGCCCGTTAGATATCGAACACTCTAAACAACAGAGGCCATTACAATTAGCCCTAAAAAATGGAGGCTTACACGCAAAATAAGTAGATCCAGACACTAATTTCTACCCTGACCTACTGTCGAGCCTATAAATTCCTTGATTCTATGTGTTGCTCCCCTCAATTTTCTGATATTCAATTAGTTAAGTGTTATATTAATGCATATTGTCTGTCGCTCTTGCTTACTGATGCTTTTGAAATGTAAGCATATACCGATACCATTGATTCAGTGTAATATAAAACGACATTATTCTTGCTGATAACAATACTTCTTTAGTTATTACTGTTCACTAATCAGTCTTTTGGAACAAGTTCCTTTTAAAGGCAGTGTTAGACTTTACTCCATCTTAAAGGTCGGAGATCATATTTGAATTGTTGAGAATATTCTGTCTACATTAGTCTAAAAACATAAATATCCTTGGCTAAATACAGTAAAAGTATAAGATTCTAGTTAGATGATTTAAGATCAATTTTTTTGAATAGTAATTCGAAACTAACTAACAGCTAGTACCCTGGTTATATGAAGACAGTTGGTTTGAAATAAAACTAAATAATTATGATAGTCTTAAAGCTTAAATTAAGAGATGTCTAAATAATTAATACACCTCATCACCATTGTACACACATTTATTCCAGCAATATGTAGTCAACAACAGAAGTCTGAATTTTTAAAGACGCTAGTAAGTTCTCCTCCTTGCGGAGTACACCACAGTGACTGAACCTAAATATTCCAGTATAGCTGGAATTACGTTGTGTTAGTCTATCTGTGCTGAACAGCGATGACGTAATTTGACCATATCATTATCATTTTTATCGTTGTTGTTTCCTTTAATTCCTAGAGGAACATACGGCTTCAGTCTCACGTTGCCATCGCGTTCGGTTCTCTGCCAACGTTTTCACCTCGCTCCATGTCTGCTCACATGCTTTCATCTCCTCTTCACTTGACCTTCTTCACGTCATCCTCTCATTGACGACCAACTCACCACTTCCCATTCAGGTCCATTCGAGCGATGGCCTGGCGTGTGATGCCACTCACTTGATGGTTTGTTTTCTGAAAGTGTAGCCAATCCACATCTATTTCTTCCTGCATATTTGCTGCACAAGTTTTTCCTGCTCCGTCGGTTCACTTCCAGAGACCCCTCTGTGTTGCTGATCTTTACTGGCCGGCCATCTAATCTTGAGTAGTATTGAGCAAAGACAGCTGTTGATGGTGTGTAGTTTGTTCGAAGTGCCCTTCGTGACGCGACGCCAAGTCTCTGATCCATATAGTAGCACTGACTTCACATTGGAGTTGAAAATCCGAGTCTTATTTTTCGTGCTGAGTGTGCTGTTGATCTTCACAAAGACTGGAGAGTAATGAGAGCTTGTCTTGCTTTCCCGATCCTCGCTTCGATATTCTCATCAGTTCCGTCTGTCTTTAGTTGAAACGATGCTTCTCAGTTAGGTGGTAAAGGGGGTGGCTTCTTTCAGACTCCTCCCATTTATGCTGATTGTTGTATGTTGTTGTTGCCACTGCTGTTGGCTAGGAATCTTCATTACCACCTCTGTTTTCTCTGTGACCACCTGAATCCCTTCCTATAAATGGTGCTTCTTCTGCTAACTTTGCTTTTCACCTACATATCTTCCAGTTTGTGGGAAATCCAGAACTATGTTGTCCAGAAGTTAAATTCAAAAAAGTAGATTCTATTAGAAAAAAGGTCATGATACTTTGATTACTAAGTGAGATATGAGACTGTTTATTCATTTTTCAACTATCAAAATGCTGGCTGAATGGTTATGCGACGAAAGTACCACAGAACGCGACTAGTTGCTATTCAATAAAATCACCAATTTTTCTGAAGTCATTTTATAACTACTCTCTTAGTACTTAAGTTATACTAAGGCTAAGTGAATATACAGCGTCAGCGGCACATATTCACTGTACTCGAACTTCCTTCATCATGTAATGACCGATGTGTAGTCTAGAATTTAAACTGATGGCACCCAGTCCAAAAGTCAGCTATTGGGGTCCATGGCTGACCCATAGTAGGACTATAATCTAACATTTGTTGACAAGTAGGGTGCAGCAGGTTGAAGGTGAGGCGGTAACTCATCGAAGAAGACATTATAAAGTGGTCCACTAGGTTATGAATTGGGAGGAGTAAGAATTAATGGTCTGGCCATTGGATCAGGTCCCAGTGGTTTAGTGGTCTACGAGTTCGCCTTGTAACCATAAGGTCCTGGGTTGGAACCTCGACGTGTGCATTCCAATGAAGAGTATCAAACAAGGACTAGAGACACCGCTGTCCACTACTTCCAGCTAGTTTTCCAATGTTTCTCTTATTGATATTGGCTCATGATGGAATCCTTCAACCAATCAAACAAAATCCCCAACAAAATTAATACTTAAAAACATGAAGAAAATGATTAAAGGTGTGAGAAATTTTGAGAGTTTTTGTAGAAACACTCACCAGGGAATATGGCCTGCTAATATTGCAGATACCTTCATTCTTTTAGCACACTTAGGTTTAATATCTACAGAATGCTATTCATACTGTGGAATAAACAGCTAATTGTTGCTTAATATTGGTAAGGAACAGTTATGCAACTGATTTCGATATAATGACTCCTTAGTAGCCACTGATTGGGCCTAGTATATGAATTATGTCACTATTCTAGGGGACTTAGTGTTCCCACTATGAACTGCGCTGGTTGTAATGAACATTCCTTGTTCTATTGTGTACAAATGAAAAATTCATTCCTTTTGTTTCTGTTAGCATAGTGAAGCCTAAACATGTTTACCGATAAATAACATGGATCTAACCTTCAGATTCTCAGTAGATTTATTCTGTTGACTTTAATAGTAACTGAGCTTGACTAACCACTGAGTACATTGAGCTAAATTACATATTTCTATCACGTTAAGCTTACATCACTGAACAGCCGTAGATAGTTGAACTAGCCTATTTAAACGATATTAAGCTCAATGGGAATTACATCAGTACAGAAATACAGTATGATGCTGATATGTTGCGTATAGATCTTAAGACAATACAAAACGGCTTACTTCTCATGACTTCTCATCCAGCTGACGAGTCCTAGATAGGATGAAATGTGCATCCTGCATTTCACTGCTAGTCACCATCCACCGATTAAATTACTCGGTAATTGTTTGTTAATAACATCACATTTTTATACAGATTTTACATGAACACTCTGCTAATTAGTCATTTTTCACAATTATTACGTCATTTCAACGCCTCCTTTTTTCTAATCGCCCATTCGTTATTCACCTCTAGATTACATCTTGTATTGTGTAATACACCTTCTAAAATAGATTTGGCAGTATCTGATTGGTCTTATGAATTCTTTCTTGTTAAATATAAATATGATTATACAGCTTTAGAAAATAAATCGTTGAAAAGAAAAATTTTCTTCACTGTTAACGTCTTTTTTTTTACTAATGAATGTGAATTTATGATGGATGGTAATTCATTTGTGAAGGTAATGCATCGATGGCATACCACATATCAATGCACAATGCACCAACAAAGCAAAACAGGATGGGTTGTTAAGAATTTAAACTTATCCAAGGAAATCCACTTATTAAGAGCTAAAAAACAAAAGAACTGAATATTCGACCTCCTAATGATGTTTCTTTCTTAAAAGATGCTTCTCAAGTTACCACTGACTGATGTCAATCACAGTTTATACTGATTTTGTTCCAAGTAAAATTGCATAGTTCAACTGATAGAATCTAACCAACCCTAGAAACTACTCCAAGTTAAGTGGTAGTAAGAAATTAAATTCCAGTGATATTTTTCAGTCAGGTGGATTCAGTCTATTTAAAAATGGATTAAAAATGATACTTATTTGTCATTTCATATTCTTGCGAGACGTCAGCATGAAATTCATATAATTTTTTTGGTTTTGTTAATATAGCGATATACCCTACAAAATTGAAACCAAATATTTTTGTTTAAACGTATCACTTTAAGATTTGTTGAATACAGTTATCGATCAATCAATCACTGCGCGGTTCGAATTATACGCCATTTTAATGACATTTAATGCATTTAAAAAAATATAACAATAGTAAGAATTTATGAAGAATGTTCTTTTAAAACTCTTGTTAAATGGTTGGATTACAAAAAATGTGTCAGGCATGTTGATTTACAGCGCTCAGTGATGATGTAGACTTCACTTTCTTGGAAAGAACCACTTTCCCAAGATTGTCAAAAATCATACACCAAAACTCTGAATTGTGAAAATCATTTTAGTTTTTGGAGGACAGTCTTTAAAAAAAGAGAAACTTTTAGAGTTTGTGATCAGTGTGAATCAGTTTCTGACCAACTGGTCTTCATTTCTGTCACAGTGACTTTATTATACAACTCAAAAGTATCTTTCAAGTTCATGTGACTTCTACAGGGAATGCCTAGCTGATATCGAATTTCTGTAGGGAATTACTTAAGATTACTAAAAGAATTCAAACTAGTTTTCGTTTCTAGAAGTCAATAAGAATGAAATTTATGCCTTGTTGAATACTTCTGGTTACTTTAATGACTCATTTCAATTCATGTCAAGTTGTGTTTCAAAACTTAGGTGGACAAAACTGATAGTATTGTCGTTATTAGGATTTAAGACGAACAGACAGTATTAACACGGGAGATAAAATTTTTCAGCAGTCATCTAGGTTGGTACAACTCATTTTTTTACAGGTCAATGTGATGATAAAGAGACGATAGAAAAAGGAGATGGAACATTACCATCAGTGGTCATAACACTGCAATATCATCGGTAGACCACCGAGATACTTACTAATAAATATGAAATAAAATCAGTGTTCAGTCTCTATCTGAAAGGGTTGAAAACGGCTTGAAAGCAGTATCTTCAAACTGCTGTGAAAATCATTCACCAGTCTTTTGTCATGTGCTAAGCAGGAATTCAACACTGTGTAATAAAAGACCTCAGAAATCTGGAGTATAATAGTATGTTGACAAGCAGTGAGCTGTTAAATACACATCAATGGGAACTCTTCTCGAACCTCCTATGAAAAGCAAAAGTGTGAATGTTTCGGTCAGTGGACAGGCGAACCTAGTGAGTTTGCATTTACATACACCTGAATGGCAAGACTGGGCTAAGTGAGTAGTGTAACAATTACTAAGGTGAATAATTATTCTAAAATGTTTTCATTATACTGTTAGAAGACGAAACTTTTGATAACTGAGCCTCCTGACAGAACATGAGAAGTCAGAACTCTCATCTTTGTAAATTCCTTTGTGTTTCGAGTGGAACATGGGTCAGCAACCTTCTGAAATTTCAGTAGTCGTAATGTTTCTTGTTTTGCATGGCAGGAATAGTAGCCTTGCTCTGTACAGTTCTCCTTTTCCGGTCTTATTTCCGGCTAGATGAGGTTTAGGACTACATCGACCATGATTCGCACCCGGACATCCAATGTGGCGGGCGAGCATTCCGCCACTTTACTACTAATGCACAGTTCGTAAGCATATAACAAATACTTTATAAGAATTTCAACAGTTCAACCATTTACCGAGAAAACAACTAATAAACTGATTCTGCAGGCAGTTCAGGACTCAGAAAGTTAAGCTATTGATTTTCTGAACATGTACCAAAGTGCCTACAGTAGTGCGATTTTCAATGATCTCGTCAATACAGGTCATGACCCGTGGACACCATAGCATCCTTTAAAATTATCAATAAACGAAATAGTTCACCACTTCTCATGTTTGCCGAAACAGCTTGTACCAAACGCCTGAAACTTTCTAGAAAGGTCCAGCTATCAGTATCTCCTCGACCCAGCAACTATGTATGTTTACCCTGCCTCCTATCTGATTACGTAATTGTTGGCTTTAGCCTCTTCCCCTTTCGCTATAATGCACTTTTGCCTGTCTCATGTTTCTATGATTTGAGTTAGACTCAACACATTGTTACTCAGTTTATGGATGACCGATCTTGCCATTGTATCCAAGCCTTTTAATTTTTGCTTAAATTTGAGCTTCCTGTATGGCAGGGGGCGGGCAAAAAAGCTTTTAGTTCTTTTTTCAAAGGCAACCCTAATTGGAAGAATAATACTCCTTTCACAAGATACCATACAGAGAAATAAAAACGATTTTTTATCCACCCCCCAATTGGAATCCGTCTCTAAATCTTCCAGATTTTAATGTGGAACGAATAATAAGGTCATGAGTTTCATGTAGGTCACTCGTGGTTGTTAAGGGAATAACTGCTAGTCAAGTTGGAAAGATGTTCCGTAGTTTAGCTAGTTAGCTAGCTTTCTAGCTGTCTTTCACGAGGTATAGTAATCTAATTCAGTTTCATATAACGAAACCACATACCCCACAACATATTTATATATATGGATTTCTATCACACTGGGATCACTCCTATACATTTTGAAGGTAAATTCACGCCATCAACCTTACATTTTCAGGTTATGTGCTCAGAGATAATTACGCTTTAATTATTGATTAGGTGATATAAGATTATTCTGTTAACTAATAACTGGGTCTGAAATAAAAGCTCAAGATCACTTTTTTTTTCAAATCAGGCTGTCTGTCTATCATGATGAATTATCAGATCTGCCTATTGATCCGGTTTCCATTATCTAATACAATTCTTACTTACTAGCGTTTATTTAGCTTTGCATAGAAATATGCACATGCTATACATGTTATTAAGTAAACATCTCAGCATATTATTGATTTATTTCATATTTTCAGTTTCAAAGAGTCTAACAGTCAATCTGATCACTACTGAGATCAAATCGATAGTCCAATAGTTATGTAGAAATCTTAATGACATGCTTAAGGTAACTTAAGTCAATAATAATGATAATAAATCTCTGATATTAATGACATTAGTTTGGTTTCATATTACACATGAGCATTTACTGATAACACAATGAGTTTGTTATAATAGATAGATTTATTGACGGGAAGTTGTAGGTCGCTTAGCCGTAAAATGCTGGTCAACCACTTCTGCTTCGATCCAGGCTTCCATCCCCAATGGATGTACTCCTCAACCTAACCTAGCAGGTAACAAGTATTGTAAATAGGGAAGGTTGGGTGCAAGGTTGGTCGGTAACTTCACCCCGTAAAAGATAAGTACCACTGTTAATGAAACTGCATAGCTGAAGTATGTAGCCTTATGTTTAAATGTGGAACGCAAAGGAATAAAAACGAATTTTTATAAAAGTTATCTAACGCAAAATGAAATTTACCCCGTAATGTACTGTAGTAGAAACTAGGTCTAACACAAAATACCTCGGTATAGTTCCATCCGCTGACCTTACTTGGTCACTCTACATTTTATCTACCTCCATCAAGAAGCTAAAAGAATCTGGAACCACTCAATCTGTGCGTCTAAAATTTATTAACTGTTCTATCTTACCTATTGTACTTTACTCCTCCCTATCCCTTAGTCTTCCCTACTGGACTACTGAAAGAGGACCATGTCATTTTGAGAACGATATTCAAGGTTGTCAGTAGGGCAAGTGATGTGCAACTTAGTCAGGTGGCTTGCCACTACATTAGCTGATAGACATCTAAACGCATGCGAGAAATGGTTTAAATCTGTATTGTCTGACCCTCAACACCACACACTCTATTCTCAACTCTCCCCGCCCTGTATCTCATCTGATAGAAACAGAAGTCAGTACAAGAGATTATATGCTCGCATAGGAAGTCAACGATGCCCCATTTGGCCAGTCCTTGTTCAATGCTCTAGAGACAATGTAAAGTGTGAAATTTATGATTTACTATGTTGTAAGCTAAATAAATGACCCTTTTATTATCTCCTATTTGTAATCTATGGTGAAACTATCTCAATTAACTGGCAGTCTTGGCTTCACTTGACTTCCCTGTCACTACAAATACCAAATAAGCACTACCACTAACAATCCTGTAATGTTATCTTTATTAGTGTTTTTAATATTATTCGTTAAAATTAGATGCGTTATTTTACTAAATGTTGAAAATTCCACAATGTAACATCAGTAGTGTTTTAATGTAAAGCAAATTGTTATTATTATTGTTACTATTTGTAATGACCACATCGGCTACTTAGTTATAAAACAGCTTTTTAAGTAGTTCCTTTCAATGAATATTCTCCGCTTCTGGGATTAATTCAACTACGGATGAAGTAGCGACAGTTTTAAGTAATCTAGCAATAAAAAATATTGATCAAAATGTTTACTTGATAGTACTCTAATTGTTTTTAGTTTTGCCTTGGGTTCAGATGTATGTAATGGTAGATTGAAAATCTTTCTTTCTTATTCCTTTGCGTTCCAGTTGGAACATGAGGCTTCAAGCTAGAGGCTTGAAGTTTCAGTAGAATGGGGTGTTTATTTTCACCGGATGGGTTTGCTAGCCTCATGCTTAACTTTCCCTCTTTACCAGTCTCATTACTAGCTTAACAAGGTAAAGGAGTGCGTCTGTGGCCGGGAATCGAGCCCCGGACCACATGGGGCATGATTGGCGAGCACTATACCGCTGTACCACAAACGCAGAGATTGTAAATCTAGCTATGACAGTGTCACTGGCATCAAAACAGTACTTAACGCCTAATAACCACATACATGTTTGCTTACTATGTAGTAGAGTTTTTAACACTCGGGCTACCAGAAACACCTTCATCACTATATTGTATATAATTTCTCCGGTTCACTTTGTTTTGATTGATGAGAATGTGTTATTATTTATTCTCATGAGTATTTAAAGTGTTTACAACCTGCTGATTCACCAGTTTCTACTAAACTTGAAAAAAAAAACATAACCATGGTGGAGGGAGAGACAACTTATCCGAATACATGGAATAACTGTTCTGAAATTATGTCAGTGGGTCTTAAAATGGACTCCTGAACATTTTACAATTGACTTCAAGACAAATTTCATACATTCCTAGAAGGAAACAAAAGAACAAACATGATGAGAGGTTGGTTTTCACTTCAGGTCAGAAGGCATTGTGTCACGCAATGTGATATCAGTTACCATTTTATCTGAAGATTCTATTCGAAGAGAAAGCATCAGGCAATAAACTATGCTGATTTAAACACTATTCAGAATAAAGCTACTATTATTATTGTTTAGATACTTAGTAACACTAATCGCAAAATCGTCAGATGTGATTTAAATTCCTGTCCCGTATTGTGAATGTCAAGTGTTTACGTCAGTCAGTAACAATTCTGAGGCAAGATGAACGAATATTAAGAGGTCATATAATTAGCAAAGCCCGATTATGCTACTGTAATGTGATATACTTAATACACATAAAGTGGCTTTCACTGAATACATGTCAGTGATTTTTGAACAAAAGTATATACAACCATCAAGTTGTGAAACTCTTGGAGGGTGCACACCATAGCTGTTCCTTGAATCACTATCAGAACTATCTTGAATAATGAACGGACTGTCACAGTTGCCTTCAAAACTTAGACGACTCACCGAACAGATGACTTTGCTGGTCAACTAATACAGTGGGTCACCTATTACTTCATTAATGATATTTAAGTTACTTTCTTCGAAAATAAGTTTTATCTATCAATTTAAACAAACCATGTCTTTTCACTGGGTTTCACTGGTGTAGCCAAAACTCAGCTCACCTTGACGATTATTAAATAAATTATTGTGATATTGTCTGTTTTTGCATCGGAGTTTTAGTAGAAATCTATTCTGAAAAATTTCTTAGTGTTCTTTTAAATTTCCATACCTGAAAATTAACCGAATAGTTGTATGTATATTTACATGATAATACCCATTTAACTAATTGTTATTCCTTTAAAGTAACAGGTTTCTATGATTTCAGATCAATTCTACATTGGATATTACTAAAATTGATTCGTTAATTCAATAGTATACTTAAGTATATAAGTTATAGCGAAGCGAATTTACCGCGCTTTCGTTTCAATGTAACTTGAATGCAAGGCGGTTAGTTATGATTTGAATTTTTTCAGGTAACTAGTTAGTTAATTTCAGAGGAATGCCTATAATCGCATCACATTGTTACATTTTGCTGTTTAATAAACGTGTTTTATCAACTTTTGCGTTTGTTACACTATGCACGAAAACACCTTACAAGAGCTTTTATCCTCACCTAGATACACTTTTAAATTATGCTTTAAACAAATTATTTATGAAAATTCATTTTACTCAAAGATTGAAACATTGAAATGTGCATTTCATGAAAAACAATTTAAAAAAAGAAAAACAAAAAGAAGGAACAAATTCAAATTTACCTGCCATATTGTTTGCCAACTATACAATGCCATGTACGTCCATATTTTCTATCGAAATGTTGTTTCACATATGTAGCAATATCTTTGTCAACTTCATATTTTTCTCTAGCTGCAGCAGCTGTCTGTACAGCATCTTCTTGCATTGGTGCCTCCATATCAGCATTTTTTACAACAGCTTTACCAACGGCCATTTTGAATTGCAAATTTGAGGATTTAAACAAACAAAAATGGTTTAATATCTAAACTTGGTTACAGTGAATTCACTGGATGAACCAGTAAGTAGATGATGAAAATATATTTTAAGTAAATTTATGATAGTATAATCTATTTTTTATATGAATTATGCTTCATTGGAAAGTCAAATATTTCAGAAACATGCACACACACGTACGTCAGCACAAATTCTACGCAACACTGTGCATTACATTCGTACATACACATGCACTGAAAGGCTCATTTTCATACTTGGTTTTGTAGTTGGATCGGTTAGGTAAGTTGTATGCAGTGTATTTAAGCAAATATCTCAAAATGGCTTGTTAGTTAACACACAAGCACACACACATATACACACATACACAAACAACAGGAGTACGTCAATAAGATGGTTAGCTAGTGAGACTATCGACGTATAAAAAGATTTCATATACCACTTGTGAGTATGTGGGTGCGCAAATATATATATATATATATATGGTATCATTACATAAGCAGTTATCGGTCTATATAGATATGAGCGAAACTGCTCAGAAAGTTTACTTTGGGCTTACGTGTGATTCACTGTGAGAAGGAATTGTGAAAGAATGTGTAGTATTTGTGTGTGTATGTGAAAGGGAAGGGGAGGTGTATGAGCTTGGATGCATCTATAGACATCTGACCTACATATAAAGCAATCCAACTTGAGGTGAGTGATACTGAAATGTCTGTAGAAAAGTTAAGTATGATAAATTCATCACTTTATGTGTACAACTTATCATGGTAGTGAAGAGCAGAGCAATGAGAATAGTTAAACAAAATGAGGCAAATCGATTTGAAAGAAACCATCAATAATTCAGTTGAAAAATATACTTCATTTGTAGGTGTGTTTCAACCAAGTTCTTTATTTCTGTCTAATGGTTTGAAAAATGGATTTATGTACTCAAGCTAAATGGTCTATGAGATTGTCCTGTAACCGAATGAACATGGGTTTGAACCCATGGGCACGCACTATTGAAGAGTCTCAAACTAGAACGAAACAGCTAACCAGTACTGATTGATTTTCCTACGGTTCTATCTAACTGATATCAACTTGTGATGAAGCCTGTAGCCAATCACACCCCTGCACATGAACAATTGAAAATAAACAAGAGAGTCAAAAGTTTCTTAAAACTAGGAACAATTGTTCACACCGATCCAATATTGAGTTCAGCAGTGATTTATTTCCGGAAATAAAAACTACAAAATAGCTGAATTTATCTATAATTCTTTTTTCAGAAACATGGAGATTTCGCAAATATCTTAGATTACAGCACAAAAATGCCGCATCGAGAATAAACGGTGCTTTAAGAATTGAATTATCCTCCGAACATTTAAGTAGGGAATCCCTATTTATCGAGCTTTAGTTTGTGGGGACTTGAGTGGCTACCGATTTGATCATAAACCGACATCAATCACACAGAAAACAACTGAAAAAACAGGGAGTCCCGTAGAACATTGGCATGACGCGCGCGCGATGTCACCCAGCGGCCTCCTTAGCCGCGAGTGTCCAATCCATCTCCGCTTTCTTCTGCATATTTGTTGGTTGGCGATTGGTTCTTGTTTTGTTTGTTCCCAGCCATAGTTTATTGTTGGTGATTCTTTCCGGCCCGGCCATTTGATCTTCAGTATAAAGCCAGCGAAGACTGTTGTTGATAAAGGTCTGCAATAGCCTGTTGGAAACATTATTTGTGACTCGCCGAGTTTCTGATCCGTATAGAAAGAAGAACTGACTGACTTGACGTTTGCATTGAAAATCCGACTTAATTTTGTTGTTGATACTGGCTGAGTGACGAAGATTTCCAGATTGGTTTCAGGTTGATGAATGTGTTTCTCGCCTTCCCAATTCTGACTGGCTTTGACGTCCTTGTTCGTTCCTCCTGTAGTTGAGACAGTTCTCAATGCCAGATAAGTGAATGAAGTAACCCGTTTATGGTGATTGGTGCTGGATGTTGCTGCTGTTGTTGTTGTTGGTTGGTTGGTTATTTTCATAACCTCCGTCTCGTCTACGTTCAGCTGGGAATCCTGTCTTCTCCGGCTGCATCTTCGACCAGTTTGTCGGTTTTCGCTTGTAAGTCTTCGATTGTGTGTGACATCAAACATAAATCATCCACGCGCGAAATCCAGGTCTTCTAGGTTCTTCATGTCGGTCCAGGATATCCCTGTCTTCTCGTTTCCCACTATCTGGCGCATAATCCAGTCAGTCCACCACAATTAGAAATATCATTGGTGATAATAAGCACCCTTGTCTGACTCCTGTGTTTACTCCAAACACCTCGCTGAGTTTCTTGGTTTCTGCCTGAATCACACTTTCTGTATTACATAACTGTTACCCAGGTTCTGCAATTTCAAAAAAATTCATGTGAATTAATAGTGTTGGACTCTTGGAAGCATGATTACACAAGCTGTCAAACAGGATCTTTTTATTTAAACTTAAAATCCCTTTAAAATAGGTTCATCGTGAGAAAAAATATATCACTGACTGACGGTAATAATTTCTGTAGGACGGCAGGTGACATTATATCTCCTGTGCTCATTCAAGGAGGATACTGAGTGAATGTCACGGTACATAAATGGGAAATCGTAAAAGCTGAACCACTGGATACACATCAATGGTCAAATTGTAGTGTAACCTAGAGATGCTGCTGTGGAAATTTGTCTCTATTGTTGGAGAAAAGTCTGGAGGTAGAACACAAAAGTTACATAGTTCCATGTGATTCTTCACATCACATTTTTTCACAACACAAAAATATTTTGATTTCTGTCTTATTTACCACAGCGTCGCTTGTAGTACAGTAATCTTACTATGAACAAAACCACTGGCATATCCTGTTTTGATGGTTAATTTTTCGCTGGACACATTTTTGTATAAATGTATACTATAGACTGAATCGCAAGAGCATTCAGACTCAGACATTGTTCATACAATTCTTCCCATTAATAAACTTGAACGACAAATGTGTATCAGGATAATATGAGCTCGTCTTTAATTATTTTAAGGATTCTTCTCCAACGGGCCACATACAAACTAAACAATACAAAAGATGGAAACTACATTAAAGATTTGAAAATAACTTTTTTCTCTATGACAAACAGTAATGATATGAACTGAGAGTTACATACTACTGACTGATTGAGGTGAGTAGTTTCATACATATCACTCATATCAACCAATAGTGTTTGCTACACAGACAGATGGAGTTGATCTACACACCATAGCTAGTCAGAAATCGGGTGGTTTGAACAGATTCGGCTCTCTTCCAGCTAAGTCAAATTGGTACACCCATGATGAACTCAGCCCCAAACGAGGGAAGCGGCCGTCCGGTGTTTAAAGCACCACGAACTGGCTGGCCACCAAGCATCCCTGGTTGATATGAGTGATGTGCAACTACTCATCTCAGTCATTCAGTAGTTTTAGACATTTTATTATTTTCTAAAAGGTCTACTAGCAGACTTATTAGAAAACCAGTCAGAGGGAAAATTTCCTGTTACTCCTTACGAGATACCTTCTATTTTGTCAATCCCGTTGAAAACGTCAGTGTATGCAATCAAACCATGTACTCACTAGATGGGGTTCCATTGTTAACAGAAGTTTGACTAACAGAAACAATATTCCTTATATGTGATTGATTCAAAGGAGATGAACATTGGTACACCCAATGAATATTTGAGAGAACTCCTATTGAGATGCACCCTAAATGTTCAATTCTCCGTCAATAAAGAAATATAACGACAAAAACTGGTATATGTATGGGCTCACCACTTGGCCCGTTGTTTGCAAACTTTTTTATGTCAAAACTAGAAAACATAAATTTAAAGAACTTTGGGTCTTACAAGAGATACGTGGAGGATACCTTCATTATCTTCAACGATGGGGAGAATTTGGAGAAAGTCGTGGACTTCTTCAACATCCACCATCCAACAATTTAGTTCACACCAGGGAAGGAGTCCGACGCAAAAATATCTTTTCTGAACATTCAGTCACAAAGACGTGAACAATTTGTAACACAAAAAAGATCCATCTACAGAAATCCGACATGGAACGGACAACTTACTGACTTTCGCAGTTGGGTACCACCGTATACAAAAAGAAATCCGATCGGTTCACCGAGACCCATTTGTAGCCCTGATACTATGAAAAAAGAGCTAAGTACTATGAAGGGAATCCTCCTCGAAAACTGTTAGCCAGAAGGTTTCATCACCACTGAAACCACTCACACTTTCTGCTTCCAAATAGCTTCTCTACTTGAATCTATAATTCAATGAAGATTCATTGACGGAAATACTGAGAAACCGCCCGTCACGCTCACTGAAGAAAATCTTCTGCGCGGCTGGACTCCGACTAACCTTCTCTAAAGAACCAATGATTCGCATGAACATATAGGGTAAGTTGCCACTGTTAGCCTTATCAGTGGGCATCTGTCAATTCACCTGCTCCACCTGTGGAGCTAGGCATGTCTGTGGTATCCAGCGTTTACTATCCAAACGCATGATCGAACACTTACGCTCACTGTTTTACAAAGGAGAAAATAGGTCCCCCCGAAGCTCTATTCTGTAACATTTGATCGAATCTGGACACCTAGCAAACCCACAAAGTAACTTCAAAGTCATCTACAAAATACGTGGGAATCTTGCTAAAAAAGTGCAAATCAAAGTAATTCAAACTGCAGAAGTAATGGCGATTCACACGTTAAATCACGAATTCTGCATACAAAAGAAGTTTGTTCAGTCATTAAATCTACAGCGGACCTGAACGACCCATCTTAACACCAAATACGTAATTTTTGTTTCGTCTTGTTCTTGCTTTTTTTTTCTCTAAACTGTATAATATTTTCTTCTGCCACCCTTTATTAAATCTCTATCCCTTATTACCACTGTTGTTAACTTGAATTTTGTTCAATTTTAATTTCAGTTGAGCTCTACTCAACCCCATCAATTAGATTACTTCATTCAAATTGTTTATTTCATCTTAGTTTAGTTTCTAATCAATTAACCAAATTTATTATCTAAAATTTACAGTTCTAATGACGAATGTAAAAAGTTATATATTTGTAAAATCTCAGCGATATGGAAATGAGTAATTCCAACGTTTCCTGAGTTGGGGGCAAACTGGTCCGAACTTCTTCAGGGAAATTAATTGAAATTAACATAACAGAGGTTTATATGTAAAAGGAACATCTCTTGTTTTTTAAAGCTTTGTCCAATAATGAGTCATGAAACAGGTATCAACATGTACAATGAACGAAATTGTACGAGTTGTGATCAAAGTTTGACCACGGACTTACAAATGTTGGTCTATTTTGTTAAACACTTTAAAGAGTATGTTTGCGTGTGTGTGTGTGTGGGTAAATAGTTGCAAAACATTTGTTAACGTCTCCATAAGAAAATATAGACAATCGGGAATTTTGACCAAGTATTATTAATTAATTAGTGATACATATCCATTTTTATTTATTAATCAGGATTTCCTATGCATCAGCTAACACCACACACCTTCATGTCCGTTCAAATTGTTAGTATCTAGAATTTTATGATTAGACGTATTTTCAAAATTATGGTGTTTAGGATTAGAGTTTAGTTGAAGCACCCTGTCGAACTTATTACTTTGTCTTCTTTCTGAAAACTCAGCTGATTTATTCGACCTACTGAAGTTGTCAGTTGATTGGACAGCTACGGATTTAGGATATGCGCTCTGTTGCAGATAACGGAGAGTGAAAACACGATGATTGTGCCAATTACATAGTTTCTTTTTTGTTAATTGAATTCGATTGCAAAATAATTCAAATGAACTGTCGTCAAGATTTGACAGAATAGTTTAAAATATTTGGGCGCCGATAGAGAGATGTAGACATTGGTCACAGCTCATACAACTTTGTTTGTTATACATGTTGATACTTGTTTTACGACTCATGATTGCATAAAGCTTTTAAAAACAAGAGATGTTCATTTCATATATTAACCTCTGTTATGTTAATTTCGATTAGTTTTCCTGAAGAAGTTCGGACCAGATTGCCGAGCGCAGGAAACATTGGAATTACTCATTTCAATCTCGTTGAGATTTTACAAGTATAATAACTTTTTACAAATGTCTACTTCTCACTCGGCATCCAAATATTTTAGAACTATTCTGTCAAATCTTGACGACAGTTCATTGGAATCTAATGACAAATCTGTGGAAGTATTCATTTTCTTGCTAGGAGAATTCACTATATTTATGTACGATTGTACAGCTTGGGAATGATATCGCCGAAAAGACGAGTAACTCTTTGCTGAACGCCTTTTCTTTTTGCATGACACAATTGGGATTTTTAAATTATGCAAATATGTTTGCTTGCTTGATTACTACGGATGGTATCATTCAGATCACATAATATGTAATCGGAATAACTTGGCTTTCAAAGGATAATATAGTGAAATTTCAACATTATAACTGTGTAAATTGCGAATTGCTAACCAACTCACAAATTATGAATTTGATTTAGTAACTAAGAATTACATCATTCCGGAATGATATAAAATAATAAACTATTCACATTTAAAGGGACTCCATTCTGGATAAGATTTTATTTTGATAAGTCGCACAGTGTTACGCAGCTATATTAACTGATGACCACCTTTCGAGCACAAATTATTGCCACTCATAATCATATCAAGTCACTCACACAACTTTCTTCCTTCATTTATATACATGCGTGGAATCGATTAGATATTGGAATAAAAATCAGTATAGGATAATATACATTCAAAAATAATAATATGAGTGTTATTTATCAATTATAATCAGATGGGAAATAGGACGAGTGTTTTTATAGTCATAATAAATAAGTTCTTTGTTAGAATGTTGTGATGTACTTGAAATGAATTGGAATTTTTAGATTATTTATTATCCTCCTCTGATTTGACTTACTGGCGGTGATAATATCTTCCATATTTCTGATATTTGCATAGAGTCATTTATGTTGCACATGTTGGGTGTAGAATCAATGAGCCAGGGTTCAGTAATCAATCTCTCTATCCACCTACATAGATTTCTTCTTAGAATCTTAACCCTCTCCTGCCATATTGTGTGGTTGTGTGTCAATGCATTCACTGCAATGCAGTGCTGAGCTTTTTTCTAAATTACTTATCTTCTTGGGGTCAACAATTCTTACCTTAGCTGAATTCCTATGTTCCGATAATGTGATTACCCACGACTTACTAGTTTGACCTATGTAGTTGACCTCACTCACAGTCATCGCAATGTATTTCGTAAATTATATTATTTTGTTTAACTGTGTCCACCGGATCGTTTAGCCTACAGAGCTTGTCTCTGAATAAGTTTGTAGTTGTGATTACCCCCTTGATTCCTGCTTTATTGAGAATCCTACGTAGGGGCTCAGATGTCCCCTCTTTATGTGGTATAACTGTAGATGACCCATATTCTCTCTTATTTATGTTATCATTAATACTTTCAAAATTATTTTTATTTTGTTTTTGGCCTTTTTCAATCTTCCTAATGAATTTTATATGATACTTATTTAGCATCAACGCCTCTTCGATCTGTTTTATTTCATCGTTTAGATCTTTTCTTGTGTTACTTAGTGCTACTGCTCGGTTTGTTAGACAATTAACTAAGCCTGCCTTAACTGTTAACGGATGAGATGAATTAAAGTCTAAATATCTATTAGAATGAGTTGGTTTTTGTACACACTAGTGTGCAGTTTACTTTCTTCTCTTCGTTTTATCTTACAATCTAACAAAGCCAATTCTCCTAGTTCATTTTCTGATTCAAATGTAATTTTTATTTCCTCCACTAGTGATTTTATGTGTGTCAAGAAGCTAGAGATATGTTCTGCTTTTAACACTGTAAAAGTGTCATTCACATATCTCCACCATATTATCTTTGGAGTAGGATTAAATGTATTAAGAGCAATATTTTCCCAGCTGTCCATAAATTTATTTGCTACGATAGGGGATATTGGTGATCCATCGGATTGCTACACCTTCTGTTTGTCTGTATATTTTACCTTGGAATTTAAAGATAGAAAATGTGAGGCATAACTGACCTTTAAAATAATTTCTTCAATGGGCAGCTTTGTCCTATGAGTGAGTTCAGAATCTGCAGTTAGTTCTTTTTTAATTGCTTCTAAGGCTTCTATATTGATTGGTATATTAGTATAAAGACTAGTTAAATCAAAATTAACCATTGCTTCATCATTCTCTAGTTCAATGTCATTCAGTTTCTTTTTCATCTCATATGAATTAGTTAGTCTAGAGTTCCAATGATTTCTAATGGAGCATAGTATTAGAGCTAATTGTTTTGATAATTCATTAGTAGGAGTATTTCTGAAATCTACTATTGGTATATAAATGAAGGAAAACGTTTTGTGAGTAACTTGATATGATTATGAGTGGCAATAATTTTTGCTCGAAACTTGGTCACCAGTTAATATTACTGTGTGACTTACAGTGTGTGACTTATCAAAATAAAATCTTATCCATAATGTAGTTCTGCTTTACCACAATGCCCAAGCTGTATACTTATATCAATTCAAAGGCAAAGACTTTTCACTTAATAATTAGATCAGTACTCTTGAGAATAGGCTCTAAAGGTTATGGGTAGATGCGTAGTTTGACGAGAAAGAGTATATCATTAGAAATATTACGTAACTACAAAAAATCTGTTCGTATAAAACAGCATAACACTGGTAGGGCACGTAGTGTTGACATGAAACGAAAAAATTTTCTAAACCGGATAAGAAATATAGAAAAATACGTGACTTATTAAAATTGTGTGCTTTGTTATGTATGATGAGTCACCAACGTAGTGTGAAGTTCACATCTGTCTCTTTCTGAGTGCACAGATTTGATTTCAATCGTTTCATGGCAACTGCCTGAGGAAAACGTAACATGTATGGTATGTTTTTACCGGTTGATTATTTTCTACTACTTCAGATTATCCACAATATGACCAGTGTCCAATATATGGCACACAAACATACTGTTTAGTGTATGTGAGCCCTTTAGCCTCAGGTTCTTTGAGTTTATATTATCCTGTTACATTTGTCGTTCTTAATTTGTTCAAACATTGTTTTTTTCTATAGAAAACTGTTTTATTACTAATTGATTCATGCTCATTTGTTACAGCAAATTCGATTCAGGGCACATATTGAATACTCCAATTGCATTTACCATTATTATCGAGCATCGGTGGTTCAGCTGTAAGATGTTGGCCAACCACTCATGTGCCCTGGGATTCGATTCCCTGAGGACACATTCCTAAACCTCAATAGGTTGGTAATAAAACCGTTAGAGGGTGAAGGTGCGGTGTGTGGCTAACAACCTCACTCCTTAAAAAAACAAGGACACCACAGCTACTGAAACTTCAAGGCTCATTCTTGAAGCCTAATTCAGGTAGATACCTGGGGTTTTAGTGGTAAGCCGTGACTAGTAGATTACAGCAGGTTGAAGGTGAGACAGTAACTCATCGAAGAAGATATTACAAATTGGTCACGCTGTGTCGTCAATTGGCAGAAGTTAGAAATCATGAGTGGGTCATTGGATCGGGTCCAAATGGATTAATGGTCTACGAGCTAGCTCACCTTGTAACCAGAAGGTCCTGAATTCGAACCCTGGTGGTGGGTGCGTATTGATGAAGAGTAGCAAACTAGGACCTTGGAAACAGCTGTCCAGTACTCCCAGCTGGTTTTCCAATGTTTCTCTGACTGATGTCAGTTCATGAGGAAATCCCCCAAGCGATCAAACAAAAACCCTACAAAACCAATACTTAAAAATCCAGATCTACTTCGGTTTAGTGAATCTTTGCTACCAAGTGACTGTGGTAGTGATTAATCTTTGTTTCTCCTCTTATCTCCTATTTGCTACATAATTATGCATTGTTTCTTTTACTTGTATTATTATTGATTTTTTTAACGCACTGATCTTAACTCACTTAGCTTCAAATCATTTCTGAATGCTTTCTTCCATACTATTGCATAATCTCCTCCCTGTTTATTGCTGGTTAACCAGGCTTCTTCCGTAACCTGCTTACCGAAAATGCTCTAACCCTTCTACCAAACCTATTAACAATAACCAGTTTCTGTTCTGTGGGTCATAATGATTATTCCAACGCAGTTCATTCATCTAATATTCTCTTTCCATTTATATAGTACAGAGGAATAATAATTTACAAGGCATTTACATTGATATTAATACCAATAAAGAATATAATTGTTAAACTATAATTAAAAGGTAATAGGAATAGTGACACCAATATATTATTGAGAGAAAGGGTTTAAAGGGCCATTTGCTGACTGTTTCACAGCAGGTCAGTGGTTTTATATCTAACACCTCTCTCATCATATAAAATACAGTGTTATTATACGTAGTTATAATTGATCCTAGCCCTATTTGACGAAATGTAAGTAGAGAGTTGTGTGTGCAGAAAGGGTGCTCAAAATCTGACAAGGCATTATTTGCTGATTTCTCCGCATGAGTTCAAGTTTCTATCTACACCAGTACTAACAGGTTGGTTCAGCATTACCCCACTTACTCTACTGACAGTTCGTAATGTCTTTTAAATTGTCAAAACGTCTTTCTTAAGTAGGCTATAAAAGGTTAAGGGAGTTTAGTAACGAAGAATAGGTAGGATACAAGATTTAACAAACTATAAAAGTAGATACTATGTGATGCTACATTACCTTAACTTTCTTACTTGAATGGTTACATGGAATGTCTCTTCAGAAATCAACACGATGTGGGAAGACCAGGAAAGATCAGAGGAAGAACATAATCTATGTATAATACAAGGATTATACAAGGATTCCAGTAGGATCCCCTTCATATTACCTCGAAGCCACTCCTAACTCAACCTTTCCACTTTGGGTTTCACTCGAGCGAGGGCCTGGTGGGCGATGTCTTTTTGCTAATTCCCTTTTGCTGGTCATCTGTTATTCAATATGCAGTGAATACAGCTGTTGATAAAAGTCTTCAGCAGACGCTTAGAAATGCTTTTCGTGACGCGCCAAGCCTTTTTCTTATTGGTTGGTTATTTTCATAACCTTTGTCTTCTCTATGATCACTTAAATTCCTGTCATCATACAGCCATCTGTTGAATGAGGTTGACAAAGACTTGGGCTCTGCACACCGTAGTGTTGAAGAAATTTCCAGATTGCTATTTCAAGATTTTCACTTTTCAGCATGATATTTAATAGCTGAATAAACGGAGATTGCTAAACAAACAAATATAAAACATTTGGCGTGATCATTATTGTCTGTTAACCAGAACACAAAAGAAAAGAAACTTCATTCAACCTATTGTAATGAAAATTATTATTTCTAAAACCACTTCAGAATTAAATTATTCCACATGATTATCAAATCATATCACAAAGACATTTGATAAGAGTGAAAGACACGTGTGTGAAAGAAACTACTACAACAAAAAGGGGTTTGAATGACGTGTAGCTAAAAATAAGACACTTAAGAAGGCATCACGTTGATAAATTGAAGAATCACAAGGAAACTTCATAACTGCTATTATTGGCATTTATCCGAATACTCTTTCTAATATATTAACTATAAGTACACAAGTAATCTAATTCTATTATTATTTTTATGGTATTCCCTTAGGTTCCCAGTGGAATATAAAGCTTCAAGCTTCCAGCTTTCAATTTTCAATAGTAGTGTTATTATTCTTCTTTAACGGGGTGAGGTTGCTAACCTCGTACTCAGCCTTCCGTATTCATCAGGTTTACTACTATTTAGGTGAGATTTAGGAGTGCTCCGACATAAACTTCAAAAAAAAAGTAGAATTCTTCCTCATGATGACAAAGTATAAGGACTCTATCCAGCCTTTAAGAGTTCACTTGGTGATATTGTAACCTGTTTTGAAGACAGAGTTCATTGAGATCAATATGTTAAAAAAACACAAATTTGACAATATATATGATACTTATAGTTGTGATGAAGATATGAGCTGTCGCAAATCAGACTTGCATCACTTTTGTATGCTTACATAGGTACAGAAGGGGCAGTCAAGTATAACTTGAATTTCCTCAAGTATTTGATTGATTTTATAACGCGGGACTAGAGGAATGCCGTAATCCTATCAGATGTGTTTAACCAATATCTTTACTCAGGTGGAATACGTATTGTTACGTTTGCTATACCATGCTTGAAAACAGCTTAGGATAGCTTTTACCCTCACTCTGTAATAGCAAAATCTATTAGATTAAGTTTCGCAGGGCTACACTGAGTAGTAACGAGGTCAGCAGAATGAAACTTCCATTGAATTTTAGGCCTATAAATTCTGTAAAATAACTTATTTCATTGACCATTTATTTTGTCAACAGTACGGTTACACTTGTGGTGCGGTTACGTGTTGCCAAAAAGAATTTACCACTGCCCATGATGCGGATTACCTGTACAACTTTAATTTCAATACACTTAATGATTCTATATTGAGCTTAACCTCCTTCTTATCGTAAATAATTATCGAAGTGGTCAGTCAAAACACTAAAGACTTTGATTAATTGGCATCAGTTGTTAAATGGCAGAATGCTTGCCAGCCATAAAATAAATCTGGGTTCGATTTCTTGCTGACTTACTCTTATACCTTTCTTGGTCGGCGGCCTGCTTAAAGCACCAGGCTACTTAAATTTCCACCTAACATAATCCATTTATTTTTCTGCGTTTCTTGTTATTTTAATCTTCCATTTCTCCTGCTGGATCAAAACATGAACTCACACAAATTCGTAATTGCCTTTCAATTTCCAACTGAACATTTCAAGAAGAAAATGAAATAAGAAGTGTCGGTGGGGACTGAGTCTTGTTTCAGATAAAATGACGTCGCATCATAGGGTACACTGCTGATGAACACTAACTTGAAAATTCTACACGGGGAGTAAATATTTTCCCAGGGAATTTCTCTGAGAATTCTGTACTGTGTTCAAAAATAATTCCAATAGTAAAGCTGACAATATTACTGCTAGTTTACTGGCTAACAGTAAGCCAGAAAGAAATGGGAAGGTTGGCGACAATGCGTGGACAACGTCCAGTGTTTAAATCACTTCGACTTTACTAGCAAGCAATACTAGCTGATTTGATGATGTGGCATGCAGCATCCATCATGCCAGTCAATCTGCAATAAATAGTGTCATGAATATATGCTTGTTTACCTGACCGCTAAACACAGTATCAAATAGATAACATATTGTAATTTGAATAATTTCGGTTTTCAGAAGACATTGTATCAAAATTTCACCTTGATCTGAGTAAACAGCAAACTGAGAATTTGATCCTGTCTGATCTTGAAACTGGTGAGAAGAAAAGAAAAACTAAGTGTGCTGTCGGTTGACATGAGTAAGTTGACGATTCTCACACTAACTAGTAGTACTCTTCAGGTAGATCAAGGGTATTTAAACACTAGACTGCTGTTCCGACCGTTTAGGCTACAGCTCATAATCAGATTATATGGTATTCTGATCCCTGAGGGCCGAATCATTTCAAACCATCTGGTTTTTTTCCCAGCTGGGTAGAAGTGGAACGATTTATTTCTACAGTAAAATACCTTAATCACTTTTTATTCTGTTAAGAACCACTTTTGATCTTCCATTTACTTCACACATGATAATAATCTTAGTCAAATACTTCATGAATCAGTTAAGTCGACTTAGTGTGTTAAGAATCACTTACAATGGAATATCTATAGGCGAATTAAGTTTATTGCTGATAAAGCAAACTACCGACTTTTATATTAAAAACTGTACACGTACACTACTGATTTTAGGAAGATGTAAGTAATATGTCAAGTAACGTCTTCGTGAAAGCAATGATAATGTGTACATCAGTGTATAAGACACTGAAGTATGAACGTGAGAAGAACCTATTAAGCAATGGAGAATGATAGACAAAACATGCTCAATACAGAATCGATGGTATTATTTGCAAATTGTGAAGTCAATGTAGGGCTTGTGATTTTTTTTTAATTTATATTGTTTTTTATTTATTAAAGTTCCCCAAGAATTCTGTTCAGCCTCTCTCTATGTGTGAATACAATTCAGAGGGGATATATCAAAGGAAAGGGAAATAAAAGCCAAAACGTTAAGAAGCCGATCCAAATAAAGTTGATTGCTGGTAGACTGCAGCTTATATTTTCCACACAGCCGGTTGTGATTTCGAAGCTAGAAGATGAAGTACACACGATGCTTGTAGTATAGAGCGGACTGTAAAAGAAACTAGGTCTAACACAAAATACCTTGGTATAATTCTATCCTCTAACCTTACTTGCTCATCCCATATTTAATTGATCTTCAGGAAAATCTTCCGTCTAAGTTACTGCATTAAGAAGCTAAAACTATCTGGAATCACTCAATCTCTGCGTCCACAATTTATTAACTCGTGTATTTTACCAACTGTGCTTTACTGCTCCCCTGCTCTTAGTCTTCCCTACTGGGCTACTGAAAAACGATTATTTCATTTTGAGAAGGGTATTCAGCGTTGTTAGTAGGGCAAGTGGTATGCAACTAAGTCAGGTAGCTTTTCACTACATTAGTTGACAGATATCTAAACTCATGCGAGAAATGGTTTAAATCTATATTGTCTGAACCTCAACACCCACAATCTATTCTCAACTCTCCCCGTCCTGTATCTCATCTGATAGAAATAGAAGTGAGTACAAGAGATTATATACGCGTGCTGGTGAGTATAGGAAGTCAACGAACGATACCATATTTGGCCAGCCCATTTTCGATGCTAAAGAGACAAATGTAAAGCGTGAAACTCTCCTATTTGTAATCTATGTTAACACTATCTCCTCAGTTAACAGACAATCTTAGCTACTAGCATTATTATTACTTACAATTATATATATACACATGACTTTACTTTTACTACTAATACCATATAATAACTGCCATTAAAAATCCTGTAATATTATCTTTATAATCGTTTTTAGTGTTATTCGATAAGATTAGGTGCGATATTGTACCAAATGGTGAAAATTCCACACTTTGCTATTAGTATTGTTCTAGAATAAAGCAAATTATTATTACCTATGCTAGCCGCCTTTAATTGTCTCTATCGATTCAGCTACTCCAGTAGAGCCAGTTATATTGGTTAGTAGTTGCTCTGCGAACCTAATTTTTCGTGCACATGAACACCTACGAATGTGGTTAAATTGAGATATTGTTAAAACCGCTAATAGTTCTGTATTGGATCATCTCATCCAAATAGGCCACAGAGCTAACATTGAAGAAGGTTTAGCTATCGTCTATTGGGTATCAAATAAATTACCAAAGGCCTCTAAATATCAAACACTCCAAACAGAAAAGGCCACTGCATTTCGCTAGAAACGACTAGAGATCAATGCACAAAAGAGTCAGATTCAGTCAATATTGCTACCCTCGCCTACAGATTCATAAATTCTGTGTTACTTCCCTTAATTTATCGAATATTCAGTCAGTTTAGTGTTATATTAATGCCTGTAATCTCTTGATGATATTTATGAAATCTAAACGTCCAGATTATTGGTTAAATTTAATTTAAAACAGCCCTTATCTTTTCAGCAACAACATTCCACTAATTATTATTATGGTCGTATAAATATATAACCTGATGATAAATTATTATCAAAAAGAATGCGACAGTGAACGTTTCTTGCCAAGGGAGTATAGAGAAGAACTAAAAAACTGATAAATTATGAGAGACTGATAATCACAAAGCCAGATAAAGGATCAGGAGTAGTCCTCCTTGATAGAAGTGACTATGTTAAAAAGGTGAATGGTATATTGAAGGACACATAGAAGTTTCGAAAGCTTGAGGAGAAGAAAGATTTCAATAACCAAATAGAGAATGAATTAACCAGACATTTGAAGAAACTAAGGGAGGAGCAGATATTTTCTGAAAGTTTATATGGAGAAATCAGACCAACGGACACGTATACGCCAATACTGTATGGCCTACCTAAAGTGCATAAACCAGGGGTACCTTTAAGACCACTACTTGATATGCGAAATTCGCCCTACCATGCTCTAGCTAGATGGTTAGCAAGTATTCGCAAACCTTTGCATGATAAGATAGTGAAATATAGCGTCAAAGAATTTGAATTCGTAGACAAAGTAAAAGATGGCAATATCAGGGACAAAACCATGATATCTCTGGACATAACATCGTTATTCACAAATATACCTCTCATAGAAACGGTCAGCAACGTATGTGAAGAAGTGAATAACCAGTCGATAAATGTACCATGAATGCAAACTTCAAATCTGATGGCACGTTTTACAGGCAAGTGGACGGTGTGGCTATGGGCTCCCCACTGGGTCCAATTCTGGCTGATTTCTTTCTAAGTTAGCTAGAAAATGGACCTTTGAACAACCTTATCGCTAAGCTCTCATTGTATTGCCTATATATGGATGACACCTTCATCCTTTATGATAATGGTTCTGCTAGGAGTACAATAATTACTGAATTCAATGAAGTACATTCAGCTATGAAATTCACGTGAGAAGATGAATCCCAAGACATAATTGCGTTCCTGGATGTCTTACTTGCAAGAAAACCAGATGGTAGCATAAAAAGAAATTTGTGTGGAACAAGACTCTAGCTCTAAACTCTGAAGTTTCAGTAGCGCTAATGTTTGTTTTTACACAGGATGGAGTTTCTGAGCATTAATCCTCTTTACTAGGTAAACTACCAACTGAGCAAGGCTTAGGAATACATCGACTGCTAAAAACAAACCTGGACCACCTACATGGTTGACGAGTGTCCCTACGAATGATACACCCTAACTCATCACTTTTTCTTCGCATCAGCATAGCACATCGCATTCTTCATTTCACACGTATGTATGCTTTTATAACTTTTATTCAATGGAGTGTCATTACCCCAACGCACGAACAGTAATTGATGAAATTGCACACAACAATAATAATAATAATATTAATAGTAATAGCCACAATATAAGGCGATACGTCCCACTGGTTATAAAATGCACAGTACACTAAAATAACAACAACTAAAAAATCTCTTCAGAATACAAAATGCTGTTTAGCTGATTTTTCGGTTTTTCTTTCATTTACGTAAAACAATTCATCAAATTTAATGTTATTTAGATAGAGAGAGAGAGAGCGAGAGAGATTGGGATAGAGTTTAAAAGACATGTGAGTAATATTGAAAAAGTGGAATCATTGTTAGTGTTCACATGTGTTGTACACGCATATATACGCTTTACTACTTTGAATAAAGCATATTCTGTCAAACGGAATGGAATGATGAGCATACAACTCATGACTAGAACAATGATGATAATGTTAATAATAATAATAATAATAATAATAATAATGCCGACATTTTTAAGGATGATAATAATGGGAGTTTATTTTGACAAAAACCCCTTAAAAAAGTATAATAAAATCTGATTGATCATATAACTCTTCTGAACTAAACAGCTAGAAATATTTTCTTTCTTAAATGTGATAAACCACTTGTAGATTTTAATGTGATAAGGGTTAATTTGATGATAACACATGGATTCAGCTGTATATATATATATATATATATATATATATATATATATATATATATATATATATATATATATATATATATATAAAGCATCAGCGCAATTCATTATAGTTCTATATTGTTCTATTATCCTATCAGACAGTCGATTGTAATCATACAGAGATTATGGCCTTATCAAAAGCTGTTATCAAAGATACTGACATGGAATTGAGTATGCAAGAAGAAGCTGTCAATGTAGGCGCAACTGGCATGGAAAGACATCAAGTCGATAAAGATGTTGCATCTCATTTGAAACAATATTTTAATTTAAAATATGGTCGTACATGGCATTGTATTGTTGGCAAACAGTTCGGGAGGTGAGTCAGTGTAATGTAATGTGTAAACAAAAAGAATTCACAAAATTATGATTTTTTTTGGTTAAAATTTGCTGTAAGATTTAAAACGTCTTATTATTTATTATGTAACTAATTAAATCCTGGTTGGTTTGGTTATACTTGCTTGTGTAGGGGCTTGGATTGTGGATTCTTTCTACTTTTATTAGATGGTAGGAGACAATCGGCCACAAGAAGCATTGCTTGACTTAGATTCCGGGCTAGTCCTCACTCCCTAGTTAGCAATGGTATCTGGAACCTTGAAGGAACCTATGTCCCATCTGAGATTGTAACCCGCGTCTTTCAGCGCTGGAATCAGACACTTTACCACTGAGATATTCGGGCTGACGATTGACTTTCCGTAGGACTCTATTGGGTACTTAGTTTGGACGTGGGTTTGAATCTCAGATGGGACATGAATTTCTCCAAGGTTGCAGATACGCCTTACTGAATGGTAAATGGCAGTAAGCACGAAACCTAAATTCAAGGACGGCTTCCTGTCGGTTGCCTCCAACCATCTAATACCAACAATTCGCAGTGCACCGTGATGACAAGCCACCTGGCATAGTAGCCACATTGACTGGTAGAGTTCAGTTTTCATCACAGACACGATTAGACGCATTACACTAGTTACTGATTAGTATTCAAACAATGATGACCACTTCTGTGTCGTAACTACACATTGAATTATATTATTATTATTCCGTCGGATTCCGAGTGGAACACAGGGCTTCAGCAGCACACCTCCTTTTCTTCCCGTTCATTGCAATACCCAGTGGCTAAACGATTTCCCATAAACTCTCATTCCTGTCTCACACTATCTCCTCAGTATCACTCTCGAACCAACGCCCAACTCATCACTCGCTTCTTATTCGGTTTCCCCTCGATCGATGGCCTGGTGCATGATGTCACTCAGAGGTCTCCTCAGCTTTTGTCCGTTCCATCTCCATTTCCTCATACATATTTGCTGGGCAATAGATTTTTGGTTGGTTCGCCACTTGTCAGAGTCCCTAGTTGGTAATGCTTTCTAATTGGCCATCGTGATCTTCACTATGGAGCTGGTTTGAAATGCTTTACATGTCTATTTTCTCAAGTATGACTCAGCAAAATTCAGAAATTAACAAAATTAGGAAACCCAGTTATTTATTTATGCTTTTTAGCCTCTAAATTCATCATTACATATGCTCTTAGTGATCGACAAATTCAGTAACTCAGACGATAAAATGATTCATTAGCTGTTCGTGAAGCAGATATAACCAGATCAAGATTTATGTCTTTGAACTAAATACAAGCTGAGAAACCAGTATAGATTATATACGGCCGGTATTTCCTTCAGATGAGAAAGCTTACAAACAATCTCGGTTCAGTTGGGGTAGAATGTGTGATAAATGACTGAATCACATTTTCTTCGTTAGAAGGCTTTTATGGGAATGGTACATGAGCACGCCTTGTAATCGGAAGGTCGGAGGTTCTAGCTGCGTTACTGATGAGGAGTCCAAAACTAGGACGAAACCTCTGTCCAATACTCCCTAGTTTTCTAGTATAAACCTAACTCACATCGGCTTGTGATCAAACATCTAATTTGATGAGAATTCTTCCTGAGTATTCTGAGGAATCTAGCAGTTCTGAACTTCGAAGTATTGAATGTTTATTCGGATGACATTAAAATTCATTAGAAAGTGAATGAAATGAACCGTACATCTGTAAATTTTTGTTCAAAGGCATGAATTATCAGAAAAATTTCTGAAGCTGAATGCAATTATGCCATGGGAATATTTATTTTGAGAAGTAAAACTATTTTGTCGTACTACACATCGGAAACGCGCATGACGCTGAGGTACACTGATTTCTATAAGTGTTTCTTAATGAAGATTTTCCAACATTTGATAAGCTCAGCTTTTAAATCTGAGTTCTGTTTGTATGCCAACTGAATAGTGTCATCTCTAGTGATTCCGTGTCTCAGGTAATATGAGCAGTTAATATTCTAATACCTAGTCAGTTTTATGTAGATAGTTTTCGCCATGAATATGGATGAGAACTCATGGTCACCTTATCTAGTATTCCATCAAATTTATTCAAGTTATGATCACTTAAATATTCATTCTTTACTTGTTAGAGGTGAAGCGGTAACTATATCACACCTCTGGATCACACAAAGAGTTAAATAACTGCCTTGTTATTCCATGAACTCAGTGAATTTGAAAGTGTTACTGATTAGGTAAACGTGGTATAGGATTTAATTAAACTTATTATGAATCCTTATTAAACAGAGGGATTGTAATACTGACGGATTTCAAACTAGAAAGCATCGGACTTCCAAAGCCTGTTGATTTCCAGTAGCTCTTCAGTTTATATTATAGAGTTTACGAAACTTGAAACAAGGAGCGCGGCTTAAACATTCACTCAGGGATGGCATAACACTGGCAGTCAAACTCACAAAATATTTTGAAGATTTCGTAAATATGGATTTCAAGTAAAGATATGAAATGTGTAGGCAACACTTGTAAAGGCAGAAAGTATCACAGAGACGACTTCATGTTGTTTATTTTATGGCCATGTAATTACTTGATACATTGCAGTCACCGATTTCGATTCGAACCGCATTGCTGCTAAAACTTCATTAAATTGAGACGTTAGACTGACAAAATATTTGTAAACACACTCCGAAAACAATGAAATCTGTTAAAGATCCCCAGGTATAGTAGGGTCAGAGTTGTTTGTTCAGAAGATGCTACTGGAAACGAACTTGCAGTTTTATACGATAAATCAAGTGAAAGTACCTACCCTGAAAAGTTCATCGTGAAACATATGGCGAAGAGAGCAAAAAAGAATTCTTCTGTATCTCTTAACAAGAAGCTTCTATACATATATGAATACAGTTCAGAGGAGATTTACCAAATGAAAGGGAAATAATAGCAAACACGTTGAGAAAACCGATCCAAAGAACACTTAATCCCTGTAATCTGCTGTTCATATTTTCGACACAACCCATTATGATTTCAAAACTAAAAGATGAAATGCTTAGGCTAACTACTACCATTAACTGTCTCTACCAATTCAAGTACTGCTGTGGAGCCAGTTATATTGGTCGTTAGTTGCTCTGGAAACCCAATTTTTCGTACTTGTGAACACCTATCAGTGTGGTTAAATGCAGGTGTTGTCAATATTGTCAACAGCTCAATATTAGATCCCCTCGTCCAAACACTAAAAATCAACATTTTGTCAATTTGTATTTATTCATGATTGATTAGATGAAACTGCTCTTCGCTAGTAGATAAACTATGGCTTTTTGGATTAGTAAAGCATCCATATTAATCGTTGAGGCTGGTCAGGCTCTACTGACCCTACAATTTAATTAATCAGAGTAGCTGCGAAAGTGGTGGTGACCTCAATACTGGTTACACTTACAAAGAGAGTACATTTTTCTTTAAGACTTTTTAGCAGGTACAGTGGTATAGAAACATTATGACCGCCGATTAGCATTATAATGTCATGTTTAACTTATGTAAGTAGTTCAGTAGTAAAATGCTCACCAGCCACTCACATAATCCGAGTTCGATTCCCACTCGTTGGATTCCTAAAGTCACCTAGTTTTCTAGCCTGCAGTAGGTTTGGAAAGCCGGAAAAGCTGGATAGTAGGCTAGCCAAACGGTATTAGAATACAGTTTAATGTACGCATATATCTAAACTGTTTTAAATAAACTCTCCTGAATTACCTGGAGGCAAATTTAAATTTGAAGGAAAAGAACAAGAAGTTCAGCAAAAAAATATCTTTTCGGCAATTTCATTCTCAAAAACAGTACAATCGCACTTATATACATAAGTTTACATAGATACAATTATTATTTATTTAATTCCACATAGTAACGAAGGTGATTAAGGAGCATAATAATTTTCAACTTGACATGAAAGTTTGAAGGTATGAATACAAATTACAAGGGTCTTGGAAGAAACGTTATGCAGGATGAGCAAGGGAACAAGGCGAAAGAATAATAATTCTAAAACCGAGAAAAATGGGAAATGGAGGGGATGAAAAAACGTGACCAAAGAAGACAAAGCGAACTAAATCCATGGTAAATGTAGGCGTTGAATCAGTTTATTTTGAACACACAGCTATGGTTTTCCGAGGCATGTAGCGACGGCTTCTCTAGTACAAAGAAGTCGGAAACACTCTGCCTTTGGTAGATTTTTGTTTACTGTGTAAATGATTCTGAATGATGAGTCAGTTGAGTTACTGTGACAAAAGTTGGGGAGGTGTTCATTTATGGCGCTTTTGATTGAACCAGTGCCTTCTTTTCGCAGCCATACCGGGGAATGACCTCTAACACATTTTGAAGTTTAAATTTACGCATATATCATTCAGATTTATACATAATTTCTGTTTCTCTTTTTAATTTCTTTTTCCAGTGATATTTCACATGAAGAACACTGCTTTATATACTTTTTCTTGGGTGATAGATCGTTTCTTCTTTTCAAATCTGGTTAAGAAAAAACAAGTACTATATTTATCATTATTGTTAGTCAATGTTATGCTCCAATACTATTGAATATAATAAAAGATTACTGCTACGCGAATCCATTTTTTATCACTAAATCTCAAGGAAGACTTACAAAATTAAGTTATTACTAAGTTTCATTTGTTGGATAATAAACAGATGCATCAATTTTAATTTGGTTGTGTTCTCTAAGATGGTTGATTTAATTGCGAAACTCTAGTTGTCTTCCTGGATAACATTATCAGCGCAGGCTTCAATATGAAGTGACCTTATCTAAATGTTTTACAGAAATTATATAATTCCATCTCCAGACAACCCTTCTCGCGACTGGTTGTTAAATCATAGCTTCACTGATCGTTTCCATTAACTTGGAAATTGAACTTTTGTTTCGCATGGTTTACCTTTTACGAGTTAGTAAATTTGATCTATACTAATATGGTTGGACTTTGCGGACGGTTTATGTCTCATGTCGCGTAAGTGTGAAGACTTACTGGTGAAAAGTTGGCAGAATATACATGCAGAAAAGACAGGACTTCAAATAAACGGCGATCATGAAGATACCGACCAGCAACAAAAAGCACCAATCACAATCAGCGGAGTAAGTTTGAAAAAGGTCACTTCTTTCACTTATCACAGAAGCGTACATTCAACTACAGCCGACTCCACGGATGAGTTGTTGCAGCCAGAATCGGAAAGGCAAGAGAGAACTTCATCACGGTGAAATTAGTTCGGAAATCTTCTGCACTCAGCAGCATAAAGAGCAAAGTTTAGATTTTCAACACCAATGTTAAGTCAGTTACTTCTGTGTGGGTCAGAAACTTGGCCGGTTCGTCGCGAAAGTTATTTCTAACAGACTTCTGAAGATTTTCATCAATAGATGCCACCTCAGCAGGCTCAATACCAAAGATCCAAAGGCCGCAGAGAATTAGCATCAAGAAACTCTGGGAACGAACCAATCAAACACCCATCTTTCAAGAATTATCCTGAAGAAATGGAGATGGATCGGACGCACACCGAGGAGACCTTCAGGTGACATTACCCCTAGGCTATCGTTAGAGTGGAACCCAAGTGGGATGCAGTGATTTAGGCTTCTTTCTAAGGGTGACATAGGGAAGGTCGGGTGAGGAAGAGATGTGGGCCTATGGGCAACTGCACGACCAGTCAAAGAGGACTGCAAAGGGTAGGCTGAAGTAGAGATGTGTTGTTGAATTCGAATGTTGCACTTGGAGCCTTATGGAATAATGCTGATGATACGTGTGTCTGCTAATCGATGATACACCCAATGTACCTGTTAGTAAACATCATTTGTGTCTGCTGGAAACCTTCCTAATTTCTGGTTAAATAGACTCTTGTGCTTTATCATTATTAATATTCTGATAAAGTGCACTATGTCAAATAAAATATCAGGTTAAAATCTCTTTGGAAGAATATTCATGCAAACAAATCAAGAATTTGTAGATTTAAGAAAGATCAATAACAAAATATTAAAAGTTCTGAAAAATATACAATGACAGATGAATTCTAGCTTCTGCCAATTCACGACGTATGTAGTGCAGCCACCGTTGGATACGGCCTCAGTGCCTTAATGGTAAACGAGCTGGCCTTGTGATTAGAAGTTCCGGTGTTCCAATCACTGTGGGTGTGTACTACTGAGGAGTCTCAAACATGGACGAAACAGCTGTCTATAGCCTTGTGGTTTTTCATTGATTCTGTCTGACTGATGTCATCCAGTGGTCAGATCGGTAATCATTCGAAGTACATGTGTTTAAGTGTATTTAACAAAAAGAGAGGAGATCAGAATTTCATATATAGAAAGGTGAATAAATAGAGGACACAGTAAAAGACACAGTACAGACATCAGTAAGGATGCTTATGCTTCTTAAACAAGAAGTTACCAAGATACATAAAATAAAGGTTAATATTGTTTCCGTTTAACTGATATTTTGAATTTGAGACGAAAAAGCTGCACAGAACTCATCCTTGTCTTGTGATAGTTGTGCGTTTATAGTCATATTTGTATACAAGAATAAAATAACTTCATGAACAGATAACACTGTGTTGCGGTCAGTGTTCAGTACATCATAAAAATAGAGGACCTTCTATAAGTGAAAGGTTTTTGGCTTGTGATTTATCCAGACGTTCGATGAAAGTATACACTATATCGTTTAGTTACTTTAGTTGAATAACATTATTATTATTCTCTTGGGTTTCCAGTGGAACATACAACTTCAACAACACATTCCCACCTTGTTCTATTCTCTGTCTTTCTCTTCAGCTGCGTCCACTATTACCTATAGTTTGTCATCTCCTTCTCGCCGCACAATCTCCTCTATGTCGCTCTTGTACTGATAACCGACTCATCGTTTCCCATTTGAATTCCAGTCGAGCGGTGACTGCATTGCGCGCTATGTCATTCGGCGGCCTCCTTAACGTATGCCGGAACCATCTCCACTTTCTCCTACATATCCGTTGACCGATCGGCTCTTCGTTGGTCGGTTTGTTCCCAGCCGGCCAGGGTTTCTTGTTGCTAATTCTTTCTGGGCAGCCGATCATTTGATCTTCAGTAAGAGCCTGCCGGCAAAGGTGGCAGCTGTTGATAAAAGTCTGCAATTTGTTACAAAATGCTTTTCGTGACACGCAGTAAAAGTTTCTGACCCTTATAGAAGAAATGACTAACTTCACATTTGTGTTGATAATCCAAATGTTGTCCTTTATGCTGGCTCAGTGTAGAGGATTCTCCAAACCAATTTCAGAGTGATGAAGGCAAATCTTGCCTTTCCAATTCTAACTGGCTTTCACATCTTTATACGTTCTGACTGTCTATGGTTGAGACCGTGCTTCCTAGTCGGATAAGTGAATGAAGCAACCTCTGTAAAATCTCATCCTTTGATGGTGACTGGTGCTGGTTGTTGTTGTTGTTGCTGTTGGTTGGCTAGTTATCTTCATCACCTCCGTCTTCTCTGTGTCCACCTAGAGTCTTGTCTTGACTGTCCACTACTTCTGTCAGTTTGTTGGTTTTCGCCTGCCCACAAGTCTTCGAGTTTGTGTGAAATTAATTATAAATCATCTGTGAAATACGGTTGAATGATGTACTTAGATGTAATCACTAATATTCTGTTTACAAGGATCCTGATCCACTAAAACAAACGCTGTCAGAATTCTGATGCATTTTTACCAGTTTACAGTAGGTTATTTCCTCATTTTGATCATTTGAACAGTCAGGTATTTTGTATTAGAGTTTTTTAATCCAATATTGATTGAAATGGTTTTGAAGAGAAGTAAGGATCACCAAAGTTCTACATAAATCTTCTCTGATTTACCGTTAATGTTGCACGAACAACTGTAGTATATCGAAGGAATATTTTAAGTAGATTACAAGTAGAAAGAAGACTATAAAGTACTTAATAGTACATGGTGTTGAGATAAAAAGACACTGTATTATTACTTTTAAATGTTATGATAACTACTGATACATAAACAGAGAGATTCTGTCGATGCAACTTCTCTTCGTAACGAATTTACTTTAAAAGGTGCGCAGCCATATTTAATTGCAATAATAACTACAGCTTTATTCTGAACAGCGTTTACATAATGTACAGAATTTCTCTTCGTTCAAGATCAAGCAAAGTAGTAATTAACAGTGGATCGCATGAAACATTACTGCCTGACTTCCACCTCGTGATACTTCTTCGTTGTCTCCTTCGAGGAATACACTGCCCTAGGTTAAAAGGCACTTAATAAAGATGTAGGAATATATTTTGAGACCCAAGGATATAATAATAACTGAATATCTGAAGACTATTCAGGTAATTAGTTTTATTTCTCAGCTAGTGACAATTTGTACTAAAAATCCCATAAACAATTACCTCATGTACTGGGATATAGTGTCACCCACAATTTGCTTTCTCTTCTATTTATTAGAGACTTGCAAATCACCAGGTTGTAGACATTGTGAATACTCGTCAGAGTAGAAGACACCATCAGAGATCATATTTTATTAGATAAAAACAAAACAAACCAGAGAAATTATATGCAATATAATAATGGGGGATTTTTCGATAGCTCGAAATTTAAGCAGGCTGCCATCAAAGTCAGTGTTATATTCAAACTAGTATTTGTTTGTTGACATTACTGAGAATTGCTATAATATGAGGATATCAAAATCGATCCATAGATAGCTAAGTATCAGAAATCCAAAGACTGGAGGAAATGACTGATTAAATGTAATCTAAAAGCTAACTAGTAAAGGATTACTGAAGATAATTTGAATCAGTTTAATTCAATTTTAGATTTTTCCGTCGATTGATTGGACCCAACTGCTGTCTTAGGTTGACATGTCGGCTTCTTGTGCAGATGCTTCAATGATGTCTGGGCAAGTAATTAAAAGTTATTTGGTGGATGGTGACTAGCAGTGGAATCCAGGATGTGCATTTCGTCCTATTTTAGACTCATCCGCCAGCTGGATGTACCTGCATTCCCCAGTGAGTGATGATGAGACCGAGCAATGGATAAGAAAATCTAAAATTGAATCAAATAATTAATATGACCTGTTGCACAAGAGGTGGCTCTCGTGGCCCAAGTGGTCTAGTGGATAACGCCTTGGCGTTTGAAACTACGGGCACTGGGTTCGAGCCTCAGTGGGAACATCATCATTCACTGGGGAATGCAGGTAAATCCAGCTAGTTGACGAGTCCCAGATGGGACGAAATGTGCATCCTGGATTCCACTTCTTGTCACCATCCACCAGTTAGCTTCTAATTTGAAAAAGGGTCTTTCTAGGATACGTAGGCCGATAGTTTTTCACCCTCTTGAGATCAAGGTTCACTTTCTGGATCTTAATCAAGAAACGAGGCATAAGTGAGTAAAACTATATACTTCTTACTAATTGATGTCACCTACTACTGCCTGCTAGTTAGATTGAAGGGAACTAGACGTCAGGTGGCCGGTTAGCTCATTTCAGCCCTACCTGTTTGGCAGTGCACGAGGTTTGACTCACCTCAGAAGGCCGCATCAGTTCAAAACCCCAGATTTCTGACTAGCTACTAGGGTGAGTTGCTAATACCACACATGAAGTAGTGATGAAATTTCACCACTCATTCATTTGGAAACCAAAAATCACTGAGATGATAGGATGTGGTGCGGCTGATATCATAAATGGTAATCGAGAAAGCAAACAAATTTGCATAAAACTATATACTACTGATTGACTGAGATGAGTAGTTGTATACCACTAACATTAATCATGTATGGTATTATGCGGTTCACATATTGTGATGCGAAGAATTTCGCTTTCCAAAGGAAACAGTGGTGAAACTCTACCCTGTCGAACCATGTAAATTGCAAATTAGTTCACAAATCATGAATATGATTTATCGAATCACTAGCTCGTTCAAGTAGCTAGCCAGAAATCAGATGGTTGTAAATGATTCAGCTTCTTGAACTCAGTCAAACCGGGTACATTGCTTATGACGTCGGCTACAAGCAAGCGAAGCGTCCTTCAGATGGTTAGATCCCTTCGATTTGGCTAGCAAACGCTGATGGTTGATATGAGTTGTGTACAATTACCCTTCTGATCCAATCACTAGTTCTATGTATTTATCCGATTTAATGAATAAATAAAGAACAGATGTCGCCTTTACTCTTTATAATATAGATTAGGTTCAGAAGAATGAAATGAATGTACAAAATTGTACGGATGCATTCAGTAATGATTTTAGATTATTTACAGTTAAGAAATGCGCCAAACAAGATGGATTAGTCCATATATGTCTTAAGATATTTGGTACAAGTTAATGAATAACAACCAGCCTTTATGATTACTTATATTTTATCTGATGTTAAACTGGTGTTCTAAAAACAATTCACTCTCCCTTGCTTAAACATCCCTAAAAAAAGCTTTGAAGTGTAACCAGAAGAGTTAGTAGACACATATACTATATTAAATAGTGTCTGATAAACAACGTATCCTTGTTTTTCTTAAAAATAGGTGTTCTTGTCAACGAATAATGTTTGTTATTCTGGCTGCTTAAATCACTGGGCTACCCAAATTTCCATCGATCATAATGCCTGAACACTTTAGTATTATTTACGCGGTTTTAATCATGCGAATACATCGATCGATCACTACATGAACTAGCGCACATTTTAGTTAGTTTTCGAGAAGGTACTTTGTAGATCTTGGAAGGTATGATGGATTAATGTCTTAGAGAATCGGATCTTTCTTCGTAGAGGTCAACACTGGATCACAAAGTATAATGGAGATTACTACTTTATAAGGAGATCTTGTATGAAGAAGAAAAAAATTGAGAATTTCTGTACTATGTGTTAACATACTGTTTGAAATAAAGCCTTGTTATTACGTTTCTGACAGCAGCGTCGTCAGAAGTTATTATTTATTGTGTGCATCTGTGCTTTGGGACGTGTCGGGTGAATCATTCGAATCTAAACTCTTCCACAGTTTCTAGAATGCAGACATGCTCACTAGTATCCAACACTTTTCATAATTTCAAGTCTGATCACGAACTGACATTAGTTGAATAACTACTGAAAAGCACAGAGTATTGGACAGGTGTTTCATCATCGGTTGGGACTCTTTAGCAGTGTACACCCATTGGGGTTTTGAATGCGTAGCCTATCGGTTACAAAGCTAACTCGTAGGCAATTCAGACACTGGAACCTAATCCATTGGCGTTTGAATGGCAACTTCTACAAATTCGTGATTTTAGTGCTACCACCAACCACTGTCAGCGGTGGCAAGTATTTGTTCTCACTCCAGACCTGGTGGATCCCATTGGTCACAACACCTTACTAGAATTCCAGAGAACTTCGTCCTTCAGCTCTTCAGTACTGCCTGGTTTTCTGATGGTTCTCTAACTGATGTCAGCTCGTGGGCAAACTTGAAACAAATCAAATCCTTCCTACAAACTAAATCTTGATAACTTATCACAATTCTTCATCATAAGGTATGATCTGTGTTGTGTACACTTTTGAAGTGTGCGCAGCCTGAACTAATACGGAAACTGTTGGAGATGCCGTATTATTTCGTTATACAGACAGTCAGTGAGGGCATTACTGAAGACTATAGAAAATCATTTTGTGAATCACAATATTATTTCTATAATCTTACCGCACTTTAAAAAACCCTTAATATTATGATCACTAGCTTTTGGCTTACAACCTCATAGATCTCTTTCTATAGTACATAAATATTTTACTGACAAAATTGTCTGTAATTAAAATACCTCAATTTTCTATCAAAAAAGTACGTAAATTCTACATTAAATATTACTATTCTTATACTTTAATTAGTTGTATTGCATTCCTGGTTTTAATGAACCTGATGAGAGACAAAATAGCTACCTCATAGACAGTGTTGAATGGATATTAGATTTTGTGGTGACCAGCAGTGGAATCCAGTGCCCACATATGGTTTTATCTGAGATCAGTCAGCTGGATTTGACTACATCTTGGTGGGTAACCACTGTTCCCAAAGGGACTCAAACCCGGCAATCATCATTACAAAAGTCAAGGCGTTGTCCAATAGAAAATCAGAACAAGTGATTCAGAGAAGAGACACTTTCCAACGAATTTATTATCAAGCTGTGTAATCGTACATGTGTGGTTTTTTAAGAAGTTATATCCAGTAAGGGAATTGAATCATAGGTGTGAATGCATAAAATAACAATAATAGCATAAAATGCAATTAAAATGTTTGTGATTCTAATCATAATTAAATGTCAAGTGTCATAACAGTTAATGTCATATAAAGAATAATTTATAGAATGTTTAGGACTTGGAAGGGGTGTGCAATTATAGGATTAGTAGACAAATCGAATAAAATAAAAGATGAAAACGTTACGTAACATTGTGTGAAATTTGATCACAGAATTTAATGCTGCAAAATAGAAGTGATTTAGAATGACAAGTGGAAAGAGTGAAGTAATACCGGAGATAGTTTAAAGTGAGAATAGTAATAGTAACAATTGATGTAATAAAGGAAGAGTATACAAATTGAATAGGCAAAGTGAAAAAACTGGTAGAGTCAAAATATGATTAGGGATTCACATACTTAAGCATACAGGGATTAAGACCATGAAATTTGGAGGCGAAGGGTTGAACGAACTTTTTCAGTATACAGAGATGTGGCTTTTCTGTTTCGGTATTCAAAGCCTCAGCAATACAGATGAGTCGCACGTGCAGTGACTCTAAATGCGAAGGTTGTAGAGATAGGGTGACCAGAAGTGACCAGATGTTCAATGATCGCGCTTTTTACCGCTCCACTTCCACCTCTTCGTAACCAGGCAGGATTCTGTTCTTGCACCCTCTTGGACAAAACTCCAGTCGAACGACTGATATACTTAGCTCCACATGAGCAGGTGAATTGATAAACACACAGCAGGATCCTGTCCTTCAGGTTATCGAACAGTAATGGTAGACTGGTAAAGGCTATTCTCTTATAGGCTATGAAACCTGTCTCTTGTGAAACGACCTTCGTAAATCACTAGGTTACTGCTCAAACTCTTCTGCATTCCTTATTGTTAATCCTTATTGTTATATTAAATGATTGCTACATGAATTCGTGCGCGTATTTATTTCGATTCCAATCAAACGCTGTGCAATTCTTGAAGGAATTGAAGAAAAAACTTATAGAACTGGTTCTCTCTTTCTGTACAACAACACTTATAATAAATAATAATTTTTCCCTCACGTTCCCCAGTGGAACATAGGGCTTCAAGCTAGTAGCTTGAAGTTTCTGTAGCAGAGTTTATTTTACAGGATGGGGTTGCTAGCCTCGTGCCCAACCTTTCCTCTTTACCAGAATTATTTCTGGCTTAGAGAGGTAGAGGTGTGCGTCGGCTGGGGATCGAACCCCGAACCATGTGCATGGTCGGCGAGCGTCCTAACCGCTATACCACCGACGCACCACAACAACACTACATCAGATAATATTACTTCATATAGTTGCTTTACTTGTTAATCTTGCATGAAGGGAAAATACTTTGGAAATAAATACGCTGAAAATTTCTGCACTGTGTGTTCTTACACTGTTTGAAAAAAAGCTTCATTATCACTAAAAAACCTGCTGAATGGCTCTGTTGTTTTATTGGGACTTTATCGTGGTTAGCGTCTTAAAATTTTATTGAATATAAGTTCAGAAGGTGAATCTTAATACTGCTGATGTTCTGTCTCAGGTGGATGGTTCCATTCAGAAGGCGCTAGTGTTTTTCAGTTTTTACATAATAACCAGTTTACCGACACTGAGAATTTATGGCTTTGGTTTAATAGATCATTTTGTTGATTACTAAACTGGTCTTGTTGACGTCCACAACTGGGATTCTTTGAATATTTTGTTAATATACCAAACAGTGGTAACTGTGGTCCATTGGTAAGATTTTCACCAACCCGGTTCGATTTTCACCCGACGCACTGGTGAACGTCGCCTAGTTTACTAGCCAACCGTAAAGTGGAATGTGAGGATAGTAACCACATCCCGTTATGAAAGTGACGTAACTACTATTGAAATTTCAAAGCCTGTAGCCTCATATTCGACTTGGAATGCGAGAAATTAAAAAGTCAGACAGCGGTATGCATTTCAAGTTGAGAGATGCTACTAAAATTTGGTTGGATTGCGTATACTATGAAATACTACTTAGGAACTTTGTAAGTATTCTCCGTTTTTCCACTAAATTGTTTATCAGGATTCTTATTAGAACAAGACATATAAGCAAACACTATGGTAATTTTCAATTAGATCTTCTTCTTCGGACTTTACCCTTATTTACATAGATTTATATATAAATATTTTAACCAGTGATGGTGAGTTTGTGGATCAAATAATTATAACAATGTGGTAAATGTTTTGAACGTAGTTCATAGCAATGATTTTATTGATAACAAAATATTGACAAAAAGGTCTATGCAGGAGGCGATAAGAATAACAAAGGTAGTAATATTTATATATGTAGACAATTAAATAAATAAATTAGGTCAAATCTTAAAAGTTACGTATTACTAAAGGTGAAGTGGACAGATAATCAGAGTTTAAGTAAATATCTTAAAGGTACAAAGGAAATGGAAAATAAGAAACGGGGTGGGAGGGTTTTAATTAGAATTTATCTAGGACAATGAAGAGACAAAGGTAGAACAAATTTCTTTTGTTGTATCCAAATGTGGTGAGAGCAGGCTGCTAGCCGATTGGTTGGCACTAATCTACGTTAAGGTCTAGGTCACTAATGTGGGCCGTGAGAAGATATGAACAAGCCTGAGTCAACAACCAATCACAGCAAAGTTAACGTGGCAAAATATGATTCGCAGAGAGAACTCTATTTGTCAAGGAATCCCGAAACAACCAATCAGAAGCCTGCGTTTGTCTACCTAAACAACCAATCAGATGACTGCGCTTGTCTATAATAATGTAGTTGAAAGATGTATAAATACGTGTTGATTTTCATAATAAAACGATCTGTTGCCTGGCCCTTGTCTTCTGTTGTTACATTTGGTGTCGCTGCCTACCGACAAATGGAAAGCCTATGCCCTGCTGTTTTTGATGGAGACATATGGATCTTCGGGCAGGACTTCAAGGCTTCTGCGCAGTTGAGTGGCGTTCAAGATCTGTCAGCGATGGAGCTGCTACTTGGGACGCTGCTGGGAGGTCGGGTGAAAGCAGCATATGAAAGTGTGAGCCGAAGTATGGACGAATGTTCGACAGGGTCAGGCAAACAGTTTCCAAAGTGGGAAGGACCATATATGGTCACTTCGAGATGGGGTTACGCAGACACAGTCGCAATGGCGAACAATAAGAGGCGCGTGAACGTCAGCGAGCTCCAGAAATGGATACAGCGAGACAAGCCAACGATGACGCCTGCACCAAGTAGATCAAGCCGACTTCAGTCGCACGTATTTGACGGGGGGACGAGTGTGGTGAGAGCAGGCTGCTAGCCGATTGGTTGGCACTAATCTACGTTAAGGTCTAGGTCACTAATGTGGGCCGTGAGAAGATATGAACAAGCCTGAGTCAACAACCAATCACAGCAAAGTTAACGTGGCAAAATATGATTCGCAGAGAGAACTCTATTTGTCAAGGAATCCCGAAACAACCAATCAGAAGCCTGCGTTTGTCTACCTAAACAACCAATCAGATGACTGCGCTTGTCTATAATAATGTAGTTGAAAGATGTATAAATACGTGTTGATTTTCATAATAAAACGATCTGTTGCCTGGCCCTTGTCTTCTGTTGTTACACAAAGACTAGGATTGTTCTCTCAAATTAATCCCCATAGCTTCGGCTATGTGTAAAAGGCGGGTTCGAATTCCATTTGAAAGGCTCGATGGAATGCGATAGATAACTTCGAAGGCACTACTTCTATCCACTTGATGACGTTTGCGTACTCTCTGTTAACTTAATACCTATTATTTACTTTTGTCACTGTTTAATCTCTAATTTTTATGCTTCTCTTTGTTGGTGTGTGGTAAATATTGATAATGTGTTGTTTCATGACTACAATTTTGTTTAAGTCAGTCAAGGTCATCCAGACCTTGGACTGTCTTTGGGAATCGCTGGTGTTTGTTTCGCCTCCCCCCAAAGAGTTTTGATTCTACCTTGCTGGCAACATTCTACATGATTTTTACAGTTAGTTTTTAGTTAACCTAATTTTTTTCTACAGTACTTGAGAAGCAATTCGATCCGTATGGCTGACTAACGGCATTACTGTGGTAATTTTTAGCTTTTGATATGTTATTATTGTCAAGAAGTGCAGCAGATTTTATCGGAAATGATTGTATTGTTTCTGTCGTTGGGACATTTTTTTGACTGCGTGTAACTCATGAAAGTTCTGGTCAGCTATATAGCAGAAAGCATAGATTCTTTTGCTGCGTTCAGACCATAACACATTGGTATTTGTCGTTGCAATAATTCAATTTATCATTACTGTCCGATTACAAACTGTCTAAAAAGAAGATATAACTACATAAGAACGGTTGCGAGTGTAAACAAAACTTTCGATCACCTAAGTGACTCACACTCGCTGCGAACAAAAGATAAACATCTTGGCTTTTTAGTAGAGTTCCAAACTAACAGCTCACAAGTTCTAATTTCAAACCCTGAAACTTCATGATATTTTGATGGACTTTAATCGTATCAAGCACCCATGAGAATTAGTATAACAGAAAAGATAATTTTCAAGTATTGGTTTTTGTAGGGATTTTGTTTGATTGCATGGAGGATTTAATCATGAGCTGGCTCAATGGTCTACGAGCTCGCCTTGTAACCAGAAGGTCCTGGGTTCGAATCCCGGTGGGTGCGTACTGCTGAGGAGTCCCAAACTAGGACGAAACGGCTGTCCAGTACTCCCAGGTTTTCCAGTGGTTCTCTAACTGATGTCAGCTCATGATTAAATCCTCCATGCAATCAGAAAAGATAATGTTAAATTCGAGGTAACTAACGGTTAATAAGGTTTGTATGGAGCTAAATACTGAATTACCCACAGTCTAAACATGAATATTTTTTGTGTCCGACTAAGTAAATCATCAAAATGTTCAGTAATATCAGTACTGTTTTCTGTTCGACTTCTTACGTTGAATATTAAGAGCCAACCATTAGATTTCTGTTGCAGTTTATCATTGAAAAATTATGCTTCCCGTCAAATTAGATCGAATATGTGATATGAATGTTAGACGTCAGTCAGAGCAGGTGTTTACTCTTGAATGCTGATCAAAAGCTACCAATGAGTGATGTAACATAACCATCACATTAAGCGATATGAAACTGTTACACACTATGATGTACTACATTGCTTGGACACTAGTTAGTAACTAGTGTGATGTATCTAGTCCTTTCTTTGATTTAGACTGAATTCTATCAGTCAGATTTGCAATATGGCCACCATTCTCTAGGTAGCTCGCCATGATGGTGCACATTGATTTGGTGATATCAGATGGTTGGAGGCGATCGGCCACAGGAAGCCTTGCTTCACCTACGTTTCGTGCTAGTTCGTACTAGAACGTACTAGTGTCCAATCAAAGTATCCATTACAGTCCTACAGGAGCTCAATTTTCGAGCCCGAATAGCTTCGTGGTAACGTCTCTGACTGCAGCACTGGGTGACGCGGGTTCGAATCTCATAAGGGTTATGGGCTCCTTCAAGGTTTCAGATACGCTTTGCTGGCTGGTGAAGGCCGATGTAGCACGAAACCTAGGTCCAAGGCTTTCTGCCGATTTTCTCCAATCATCTAATATGATGTCCTACAGTTTGATGTTAAAAGCTAGGAGTCCGTTGATAATATTTAAGCTTCTAACCTCTGGTATTAAAATGTGGTGTCCACAAGTCCAGTACAATCACAATCAGTATGATATCATTTACCTGAATGATTGCATCGAATACCTAATCGATAAATTCAAATTACCGTATACAACTAAGCAGGTAGGTAGGCTGCCATCGGATGGTTAAATCGCAAACATGTGAATCTACGACATGAGGATTCATTATGCATTATAAATCTAAATGAAAGCACTGGTAATGAATTCAGCTAAAATTCCGGCTTGAGTGTTAATTGTTAATTTTTTTTAACTTCAGGTCACAGCATGACCTTATCTGATGAATAAATTAGTGATGCAACTGCAAGAAAGTAGTCAGTTTGCATATATTCAATATATGGAATACGGATTTAATGAATTCTATATGCTTTACTAAAAACAAAAAATTCTTCTTCTTCCGTCTTATTCAAAATAAAGTAATTTTCTTTTAGTCCCAGATTAAACAGGATCCTCTTAATTAAGTGTGAATTCCTCTGCAGCACTCACTTACTTGGGTCCGAACCAAGGACTTTCTGGTCACATGGCGAACTCGTAGACATTTCGACCACTAGGATCCAATCTGATGGCTCATAAACTCCAACTTCTGCCAATGTGCGATATTTAGTGCTTGAAGCTACCTACCTAATCTAGTGGACCCAACTGGTTACAACTTTTCACCAGAACTTTGCATAATTTACTGTGGTTTGTGACCATCAAATTAATTATCAAGTGTTAATATCCAGGGATTCGATTGGCCACAGGTTCTTTCATGAGCTGACATCAATCAGATAACCTTAGAAAAACCAGGGAATAGTAGACAACTGTTTTGTCCTAGTGTGGTTCTTTTCAGCAAAACTCACCCACCAGGGTTCGAACTCGGAACCTTCTGATTACAAGAGGAACAGGCCTCAACTGGAACGCATAGGACATCGGATAAGGTCTCGGTGGTTGGATGGTCTACGGTCCTGCCTTGTAATTGGAAGGTCCCGACCCTGATAGTTGAGTACGGCCAGAGAATTCACATTTCATTAAGAGTACCTCGTGTAGGTTGAAAAATTACTTTAGTTTGAAATAAGAAGGGAGAAGAAGAATTTCATGTTTAGCAAAACATATATAATTAATTAAATCCGTACTCTTTATTAAATAGATGCACCCCATGGATGCGTACTGATGAAGAGTCCTAGACCAGGTCAAGACGAGTTTCTAATACTACCTGATTTTCCAATGGTTCTCTGACTGATTCCAGCTCGCGACCAAACCTATAACCAATCAAATCCCTGCAAACCAAGACTTGAGCTTGAATTCACTGGATCCTAGACAGGTAGTTCTCTTAACTATAGTAATTTATTCTTATTTATAGATATACATTGTTTCAAACGTCGTGAAAACTTCTTATATAATATGTGATTAAAAATGTTCCTGTGTGTAGAACAATGTCTTTATTCTCACATTTATGTTAATTTTTAAGCTTAACTCTATTTCTTCACATTTCTATCCTTGTCTGCATGATGAAAGTAACATGAACTGTCTATTATTTATGTACGATCAAAGTTTCATATATCTGATTCCATAAATTTACCGGTATTTAAACTCTAAGCATCTGACTATAGTTTCATTTTACTCAGGATTTCAGGTAAAAGCAATCAATCCTGTAGTAGACAACTATTTGATGTCTTTTATATTTTTATTGCTTATTCTAATTATCTGCATACTGTATCATATAGCTGCCATCATTGGACACTCCTTAACAAAGGATCTGGCATTGAAAGACCGTTGAGTGACATTACCCTCCACGCCTTTGAGTGAGTCCCACACGGGGAACGACAAGTTGGGCATCGTTTAGAGAGTGATATGGAGGAGATCACATGATGCTTCAATGACACACATTAGAGTTATTTAAATTACGTATTCATAACGCCTCTAGCAGTACCAAGAAATATCACAGTGTAATAAAACTTTTTGACCCACAGTTGCAAATACAGCTACACATATCTCACGATAGATCAGGAATTATTGCCACTTAATTTGAGCAATACTGTTATAGTGATAGATATGAGTACTATTTTGGTGAGAGATGTCTGCAAGCCAAAATTGTAGTCAACAGTTTACATCAATATTTACGTTGCGAATTGCGAACATGGAAAAAACAATAACAAAGCTTAACCTTAAGGAACTGACCAACCAATCACAGCATACTAAGCGTGGCGGATACGGTTCGCAGATATATGGCTTAACTTTCTAGGAAACGGTCAGAAGCAGTATAGAATCAACCTTCTCTGCTAACAATAACGAATAATAATGTACATAAAAATCTATAAATATCTGTTGTTTTTCTCAACAAACGGTCTGTTGACTGGCCCTTGTGTCTTCTGTCGTTACACTATCTAATACACACACACTTATAACTGATCAAAATTTCTAACTGTAAATCAATGATTTGCACAAACAGAACTTTTATAGCCAAACATAGGAACCATTCGTGTATTCTACTGAAAAAGTCATAGTGTAACAACAGAAGGCAAGACATGGAAGCCAACGTATCTCTTCAAGTGATCAAACCGCTATATATATATATATATATACGTCGGTGGCACAGAGGTAGAATGCTCGCCAACCACGCCTCATGTGGTTCAGGGTTCGGTCCCCTGCTGACGCACTCCTTTACCTTGCTAAGCCAGTAATGAGACTAGTAAAGACGGAAGGTTGGATATGATGCTGGCAACCCCATCCCGTAAAAATAAACACCACTTCTATTGAAACCTTAAACCTCTAGCTCGAAGCCCTATGCTTCACTGGGAATGTAAAGCAGTAGAAATAAAATTATGTATACATATATTCTTCAACCGATCAATGAGCATGGGATTTTAGTTTAGTAGTAAACAGCGTGAAATAGAATGTTCAAATACACATATAGTATTCTCTTGTTAATGTACTATTGGACTATGGGAATATGTGAGAATAATATTCCGTTGGAACACACATTGTCTGTATCACACCGCCACAAGATGGCATCTGAATAAGGATAAATACTTATGGAAATAGTCAAATCACTCTATCGTAAGTGTATTTCAAACGAGAATGTGCTTTTCACATCACAAACAAACACTATAAAAGTGAATTTTGTAACAAATTCTGTAACACAAATAGTATAACTGACCAGACTATTTCTAACAACAACAAAAAAATGTGTATAGAATTTACTGTACAAAGCATTTTCATTTCATTATAAGAGTAAAGCTTTTGTAAATGAAAGCATTGTATATCTCATTTTCATTTCTCTTTGTACCAACTTTTTACCTGCCTATACAACAACAAAAAGAAAATAACAGCTAAAAGTCGGAGCATATTTTAAATTTTTTATGAAAAACGAAGAAAGGCATATACAATTGCTATACTAACTATCAGTAAGAAGAATATAAATTTTATTATCCATGGTTGACAAAAAATACCTTTCTTTTATTATTTAGTCAAAAAAATGTGACCTTACGTGGTAAGTATTCTGTCAAACGTTTTCAAAATACCTTTTCAATATAATGCTCATATGTGGTAATGGAAATTACTTCGAGATGCCTGGTAAATACTAACGACTACTAATTACTACTTGACTATTAGTCAGTAATATAAATACTAATTAGGTATTAATATCAATAAAAAGTTTGAGCATTGTGGATTAGATTAAATAAAGTATAATTATTTTTCAAAAGTTTACACACAATGATAAGTTTTGTTATTTCGAGCAAAATTACTGCCCATGTTCACACCACTGTTGGAATGGTTTTGTTCACACATTTATGATTTGTACTTATATATATTGCTCATTCATGTTTTTGTATTCAGAATTATATTCCAAGTTGTTCTTAGTTGTACTGAGTCACCCTTGTTACATGTATCCAGTGTGACCTTAATGAATATGAATTCTGTTATAAGTCTCTCTTTCCATTTGTTCATGTTAGATTTTAGAATACACACATTGTTCCAATTGATATTGTGGTTTCTGTCCCATGCATGTGCATCTATGGATGAATTTTTTTCAAGATTTGTGTAAGCTTGTGTCCCTGTTGGTTAACCTTTGGTTAGGCGTTTATGTTCGTTCACTCTTATTTTGGGTGATCTGGACGTTTGCCCCACATATTCAGTCGGACACTCAGCACAAGATATTTTGTAAATCAGATTGTTTTTATCCATAATTTTTATAGGAACTTTCAGTGGATTTATTTTATTTCTGATTAGATTCGTCGGTTCGAATGCCGATATTTTTGTGGTTTCTTTGAATTGCCTCTGATGTACCATTTTTATATGGTATTGTGACTGTCTTTTCCTTTTCTTCCATCTTGTTATTCTCCGCTTTTACCCTCTTTTTTCTCTTTTTTATATTATCTTTTATAATTTTTTTAGGGTAGTTGTTTTCGAGAAGCATTTCGAATAGGACTTTTATTCCCTTACACTGGTCCTCTGGTGTTGTTGTAAGTCGTCTACGTATTCTATCTGCAAGACCTTGTATTAATCCTCGTTTTACCGTGAGTGGATGAGCTGACTGATAATCAAGGAATCTTCCAGAGTGTGTGGTTTTTTTTATATATCGTCGTTTTTATGCTACCATCTGTCATTCTTTGTAGTTTGCAGTCTAACATAGGCAGTTCCCCAATTTCACTCTCTAATTACATAGTGAATTTTATTGAGTCGACGTGGCTGTTTATGTGTGACAAAAGTTTCTCAGTATCGTTTTTTTCTTTACTTTTACCAGTGTGTCGTCTACATATCTCCACCAACACTTTAGTGATGACCTGAATGGTTTAAGCGCATTCTCTTCCCGATAATCCATGAATACGTCAGCTATTATTAGTGAGATAGGCAATCCCATAGCTACTCCCTCATTCTGTTGGTATATTTTCCTTTCGAATGTGAAGTATGTTGTTGTCAGATAGAATTCTACCCCTTTTATTATTTCTTCTATGGATAACTGTGTTCTGTCTTTCAGGCCATTATCTTCTTTTAGTTTCTCTTTCAGTGCATTTATGGCCATTTGAGTGGGTGTTTTCGCATAGAGACTGTTTACATCAAAGCTGACTAGTATTTCCTCTTCCTCTATTTTAGTGGTTTTTAGTCGCCTCATTAATTCAAATGAATCTACTATTCTAGGTATTTTTATTATCAAGGCAGAGCAGACCTTCATCAATCTGAAATCATTTTGGAAATCTTCACATAGCATCAATAAAATTCGAAGTTTCAGTACAAATGATAGATCACTTCTTCTATATGGGTCAGAAACCTCTCCTGCGCGTCGCGAAAAACATTTCTGACAGGCCACAACAGACTTTGATCAACAGCTACCCCTTTTGCTGGTTCCATAATGAAGATCAGATGGCTAGAAACTCTGTTAACGAACCAGCTAAAAACCTCTTACTTAAGAAATATGCCGAAGAATAAGGAAATGGATCGGACACACGCTGAGGAGACTATTAGACGACGTCGCACGTCAGGCCCTAGAGTGGAATCCGAGTGGTAATCGTGAGACAAGTAGAGTGTAGGCCTGAGGGTGACATGCAGGAGATCATGTAATGAGGTGATGAAAGACTTTGGACAGTGGTGGCGTAAGCTGAAGAGGGCTGAAAAGAACAGGATGAAATGGAGTTTCGCTATTTAACCCATATGTTCCACTTGAAGCCCAAGGCAATAATATTAATAATACGTCACTGAAATTATAACAAATTCTGTGTTACTTGCAAATATGAGCATCATTTCCAGCAGTTATGGCTATTAACTTGTCTACTACTCATATTGTTTAAACTTACATGAACTAAAATATACGGGTGGTCAAAAAAGTAATATAACGATTTTTAAAACTATATTTGATGGTAAATGTTTGAAAACATACAACCAAAATATGAATAATAAGCTTATGAAATGAATATCAAAGAAAGTTTGCCATTTTTAAGAATTCATAAACATTGTTTGCTTTCTGTGGGTAAAAATCAGTGCCTTCTACTGTTTTCAATAACGCCATTCATTGAACTGTAGTGCACCTTGAATGTTTGAACTTTTGTTTTAACACATTCACGTAATATGGCGCTTTGCTGTCACCGTTCTTCCGGCGTGACTGCTCGCATGTGGCTCGCTCCTTCGTTGTGCTATCATCAAGCGGACTATTGAGCATGCTAACCCAGTCAGTTAACAGATAAGTTTTACAGTATTCTTACTTACCGAATTTGACATTTAATCTGTGGTCAAAACATGATTTTCACATGATTCCACACTACCAATTCACAAGCCTTTCCACTTTGAATTCCTTAATTAGTACTTACACGTTTGGGTAGAGTACTGATTAGGGTATTAAGAGAAGTATTTGATGAGTGCGGTTACTTAAGGTCTAACTTAAGTAAAAACCAACCACTTACAATACATTGATTTCAATGCTTGCCCTCAATGACAGCTAACTTCTCGATCAATAAAGTAGTTATCTATAACTAAAATATTTTGTAAGACAAATATTTGACAGGTGAATAATAATTTAAAGATAATCTGATATGTTTGAGTTTTCTCGGATGGATAGTTTTGGAAATATTAATCCCTCTTGCAAGTTTTACATCATATTTATTTCTAAAACAATTTCAGTTCGAATTGAAGTCAGTGGTGCTTAATATAGCCACCTTCAGTCTTTTGTCTTGGAGGTATTGACGTTTCAAAATTTTTTTATTGACAACACTTCAGCTGTAGGTAGTACGTCAAAAATTTGAGAAAGGTACTCTTTATGTGATATCCAAATCCGATTATGGTCTTTTTTCAACCTGATAACAAAGTAATGTACTCTTTATACTGAACGCTTTGCCATATTCTAATTTGGAGGCTAAGGGTATTGACGTTCACGGATAGTACGATGTATACTAACACAAGTTCTAATACCTACGACTACTATAGTATTCGGTCCGCGTAGACCAAAAGCAAAGCAAAACAACAGAATTGGGCGTAGTTCAACAATAGCGTCATAGGAGTGCGAACGTTAAACGCATGCCAGTCGTTGGCTGACGGCACCTGTCATTATTATAGCTGAAATATCAACGCTATTCACCAACTAAGCAGCAAATTTCACTAAGATCACCTTTTAAGTACTGTTCGGACAATGTGCTTTAATTGCTAGTTGGGGTTAGGATTAGGGTTAGAGATATGATCAGAGTCATAATTAGCGTTGGGGTTAGGTTTACAGTTGGGAGAAGGGTTGTAATTAGGGTTAGGATTAAGGTTAGGGTTGCGACTAGGGATAGATTTATAGTTGGTGTCAATTATTTTAATTTGTTTTCTTATCCACATTTTCCTGGTAAATAGTCGTCTATCCTCTTTATTATTATTATTGCTCCCTTGGGTTCCTAGTGGAACATAGGGCTTCAACTGCACGTCTCCATTTTCTTCTGTCTTCTGCTATACTTTTCGCCTGCATCCATGTTAATCCATATTCTTTCAACTCCTCTTCACACGATCTCCTCCATGTCACCCTTGGACGTCCCACACGCCGCTTCCCTTTCGGGTTCCACTCGAGGGCTTGGCGCGCGATGTCACCCAGCGGTCTCCTCAGCGAGTGTCCGATCCATCTCCACTTTCTCCTGCATATTTGTTGGGCGATTGGTTCTTGCTTTGTTTGTTCCCATAATTCCTTGTTGGTGATTCTTTCCGGCCATCTGATCTTCAGTAGAGAGCGAAGACAGTTGTTAATAAAGGTCTGCAGCCTTTTGGAAATATTCTTTGTGACCCGCCAAGTTTCTGATCCGTATAGAAGAACTGACTTTACGTTTGTATTGAAAATCCGAATTTTGTTGGTGATGCTGAGTGACGAAGATTTCCAGATTGATTTCAGGCTGATGAATGTGTTTCTCGCCTTCCCGATTCTCGCTCGATTTGACATCCTCGTCCGCTCCTCCTGTAGTTGAGACAATGCTCCCTAGATAAGTGAATGAAGTAACCTCTTTCAAATCCCTCCCGTTGATGGTGATTGACGTTGGATGTTGTGTGCTGTTGTTGTTGGTTGGTTATTTTCATAACCTCCGTCTTGTCTATGTTTACCTGGAGTCCTGTCTTTGCTGCTTCTTCGACCAGTTTGTCGGTTTTCGCTTGTAAGTCTTCGATTGTGTGTGACATCAAACATAAGTCATCCGCGAAATCCAGGTCTTCTAGGTTCTTCACGTCGGTCCAGGATATTCCTGTCTTCTCGTTTCCCACAGTCTGACGCATAATCCAGTCCACCACAATTAGGAATATCATTGGTGATAGTAAGCACCCTTGTCTGACTCCTGTGTTTACTCCAAACGCCTCGCTGAGTCTTCCGTTGTGGATCACTTGACATGTGCCGTTGTCGTACAGCTGTTGAATAAGGTTGATGAATATTTGGGGTACGCCATAGTACTCGAGTAATTTCCAAATTACTTCACGATCAACGCTGTCGAAGGCCTTCTCAAAGTCTATAAAGTTGAGGTAGAGGTTTGATTGCCATTCCATGCTTTGTTCGATGATGATGCGTAGAGTTGCAATTTGGTCAGTACATGATTTGCCTTTCCTGAATCCAGCTTGTTCTGGTCGGAGTTCTGTCTCCAGTGCGTCCTTTAATCTCTCCAGGATGATGCGACTCAGGATTTTACTTGGCGTCGATAGGAGCATGATTCCTCGCCAGTTCTTGCAGAGTGGGGCCTAAGTCGCCCTTCTTTGGTAGTTTCACGAGGTAACCTTTCCTCCAGTCAGTAGGCACCTTTCCCTCCTTCCAGACCTTTTGCAATAATGGAGTCAGCATGTCTGCTGTAGTCTCTGGGTCTGCTTTCAGTGCTTCAGGGGGTATTCCATCTGGTCCGGCTGTTTTTCCAGCTTTCAGAAGTTTGATTGCATTCAAGACTTCAGCTTTCGTTGGAGGATTGGTGTCAACTTGCAGTTGTGTGTGCGCTGTTGTTGGTATTTCTGGACGGGTTGCAGGTGATGGTCGGTTCAAGAGTCCTTTGAAGTGATCCGCCCATTGTTTAATCTGTTTTTCTTCCTTGGTAATGGGCTTCCCTTGGCTGTCTTTTATAGGTTTCGCTTGTGTTGGTCTCTTCCCGGATAGAGATTTGGTTATCTGATATAGTGTCCTCAGGTCCCTTTTGCCTGCTGCCTTTTCAGCTTCAGTAGCTAGATTGTCGTAGAATCGTCTTTTGTCCTTCCTAGCACTCTTCTTCACTTCTTTGTCCAATGCTTTGTAAGTTGAGCTCATCGTCTCCTTCTCCTGTCCGTCCTTGCATTGAATCATTTTCTCTTTCACCATTCTTCTCTCTTCTATTAATTTCCAAGTGTCCGTTGAGAGCCATTCCTTGTCTTGTCTCTTCTTTCTTCCTAGAACCGTTGAACACGTTTCGTTGAGAATCGCCTTCAGAGACTTCCAATGTTCTTCCACGCATGATTCTTCAGTGATGTCGCGTAGTGTTTCCTGCTTTGCTCTGACAGTTGCAGTGAAGTGTCTTTTGTGGTTGTGTCCTTCAGTAATTGAGTGTTGAACTTGCATTGTGGCCTATCCCCAGCTATCCTCGAGGCTTTTAGTTTCACCTTGAAAGTCCCTTCTACTAGATAGTGGTCTGAACCCACATCTGCTCCTCTCCTTGACCTTGTGTCCAGTAGGCTCCGTCTCCACTTTCTTGAAATTGAGATGAAGTCTATTTGATTCTTGGTGTTTCCATCTGGTGAAATCCATGTCGTCTTGTGTATATCCTTGTGTTTGAACACACTGCCACCAATCACCAAATCATTGAAGGCGCAGAAGTCTGAGAAGAGTTCACCATTGTCGTTCATTTCACCGAGGGCCTCACGACCCATGGTGAGTTCTCTTCCTGTGTTGTCTCGTCCCAGCTTCGCATTCATGTCGCCCATCAGGATTTTGATATCGCCATTTGGGACGTTGTCCATTATTGCTTGTAGTTGTCTGTAGAACGCCTCCTTCTTCTCTTGTTCTGAGACGTTTGTAGGCGCATAACATTGAATGACTGTCTATCCTCTTACTGGAAACTATATTGATTCAACCTAGGGCTTTGGGGAAGACTGCATAACGGGATAAGAGAGATGAAAGATTCACAAAAACAGCTCATCTTCAGTCACCTTGGTGAATACATGTACAGAAACTAGCCTAACTTGGCAAGTATAACTGCTCATTATAACTTAAACGTACTTTTAAGTCATGTCAGAGAAGGATAACCTGTTTAGTGTGTTTTCATGCATTTTCTTGTAAGCTTATGTTACTTTTTGTGCGAAAACTTCTCGTTTTCATGATTGGTTGGCTCAAGGTCAATCGTGCGTTCTCTTCCTCTGGGGCGCTATTGGTGAACTTTGCCTAGAATCGATCGTTCAAATTACGGACTATATTTATGAAACAAATCGTAATGAGAAGTGGACTTCTCAGCTAGCTAAGGGTCATGTACGAACAAACGAACGAACGTAAAACTACGGTGCAACAAATGGTGTGGATGCTTGAGCTTGGGCCTTCAGCTAAACAAATCGACTTAGACGTTGAGAGTGAGCGTCCTGTGTTCAGTGACTAATGTTGTGACTAATACTTCTTGAGAAGTGTGTTATATGTAAATTTCAGCAGTGTGAGATGAATTGAAGTTTTAGAAAGTTCAGAAGAATATACATGACCTTTTAAATATCTAGGGCAATATACACTTCTGCTGGATAGGACTTACTCACCTGAGGCAGTATGAACCAGGTAGAAAATGTTATTCTTCTCTATACAATAACCGTCTGTTGATCTTACGAAACAACGTTATTCGAAATAAATACAAACAGTGCATGCAAGTTCTAAAAGCTTAACGAACATTTATAAGGAATTGCTGCTGGGTTCAGTAAAGCAGTTAAGTGAAAGAATATGACCAGTGGTAGTAAGGTGTATTATATTGCTGCTTATTATGATATTTCTCGCTGTAGTATCTGAAATACTAAGGTACCGAGCAGTTTGAGAAAACATTATACGGTGGTCAAAAATGTTCATTTCATCTGTTTATAATGTCTCTTGAATCTGTAGCAGTGAACACCTCCCTATAAATCAGCTATGGATTCTGATCTCCTTTTTAATGGTTGTGTATTGCACTGCAACATAACAAACCTGTGACTAAAATTAAAATACCGGATCGAACTTACTTAACATTAACTAAATAAACGTTTGGCCCACCTGTGAATGCTTTAAGCTATTTAACCGGTGCGTATCCAGATAGGCTCAAACACCATTCGTGTGCTGCTAATGCGGTAAAACGCTGAGTTCGTAGTTCATCTACACTAATCAGATAGGTGTTTTGAACCTGCCATTGATTTATTATGATCTGGTTAACAACCGATATGACCGAGTCGACTTACGCGTAGGTACAATGATACTGATGCAATGAACAGCTCAAGTGATATGCAATATATGCCTATTAGTTCATGACACCTTGCGCTTCACTGAACCACTTAAATATCAAGAGACAAAGACTGGCTTTTGACTGTTAGGATACAGTTTTTATTAGGAAAGCATGACATACTTATATTTTTTATCACATTAATACCGGCCTAGATCACAGGAAATGGATTGTTTTGATTGGCTGGTGATTCCGCTAAGGTAGGTGAAAATAAATATTCTGATTTGGTTAGTGATCTGACCAAGATCAAGGTGGGGAAAAGATGATAAAATTTTACAGTCATCTGAACACACGATTGTTAACATGATGAATCATAAGAACATTTCCATTTTAGGGTGATTCCTATCAATAAGTTCTAAATTCTTTTCCATAAATAATCTTGACTTTTTACTCTATTCAGATAGACCACTCATCAGAGTGCACTACCTAATAACTGAATACTTCTCTTTGTGTTTTGCTATCAATACTGGCAAGACATTTGGAGTACTTAATAACATGTAGATTAGGCATACTACGTGTAGTCAGCCTGGTATAACGTAGCTAATCAGTTGAACTTCTAGTAACTTACATTTTGGTTAGGATGAAAGCACTGTAACAAGTGCCATCGCTGGCCAGGTTAAACTTTAAGCACCAGTAAGTATCAGCGGAGTGCAAGCGAACTAATGACCTTGGAACTGTCGGTCGGCAAGTTAATGCACCTGGTAAATAATATTGTAATCACGAATAAAATGTGCTTAACGAGGTGTTATGTTATCAAGTGGGATATCTGGTAATTTTTAGGTTAGTTTTACGAAATATTGATTTAAGGTTTGGGCTAATGACAGGCCGGGGTTGGGTTAAGCTAACGAGGGCGACATTATGGTTTGTTCGAGTTAGGTTAGTTTAGGGATATTTTCACGGTAGGGTTAGGTTAAGGAAGGATAAGGGTTATCGTTTCGATTAGAAGACTGGATTATTATATGCAGAGAATGCGGTCAGACTACTCTATTGGCACTCCAATCCAAAAGTGAGATGCATGTTTGTTACGTGTCAGAGAAAGGTATCCTGTGTACCAGCTGCATGCCTTTTAACTCAGTATTTTCATGAATATGTGTACTTTATACGCACAAATCGCCCTTATCATGTGGATGGTGCTTTCATGGTCAACTGTCATCTACTACATTTAGGTAGTTAAAGTTTAACTTCGCCTTAAACAGGGTTTCGGTTAGGGACAGTTTAGGGTTAATTTAATTTGATTAAGAGGCACTGCGTCCGGTTCGTGTGAGATTAGGGTTAGTTTAAGGATAGTTTCGCTTTAAATGGAAACAAGTATAAACTGTAAAATAATCACTTTATTGACACTGCAGTATAACACTGAGAGGCATTTTTGTTACACACTAGCGAAAGGCATCCAAGGCAACAAGTACATGACTTTCTATTCATTATTTTCATAAACATATGTAGTTTGCATGTAAAGACCGCCTTTTTTATGTTAGTGATGCATCATGTGAAGTGAAGGTAGAGAAATCCACCTCCAGCACTTCCACTTGGCCTTCAAAAGATTGAAGCAATATGAAGCCACAGCAAGTGCTTGAAAATGGTAGAATTCCTCGACTGATTTGGGCATACCACTGACGCCTACTAGCCAGTAAAATCGACATAATTTTGAAACTTCTGAAGCTGAAAACTGGGATACACCTTTTCTCTTTCACCTAGTGAATTATTAAGTAGACGTATTTGACTCCACAGTTGGTGCAGCATTACACCGAATAGTAACTAATTAGTGGCAGTCAGTTATTCCCTTATTGATGTTGCTTCAGACAACGGAAATAAAACAAGTTGTTTTCGGCAGACAAATCCTACCTATGTTGTGTGCTGCATATGAATTTAGACATCTGATGGGGCTTCGTAAATCTTATGTGTCTCAAAAAGCACGAATTATATATCGCAAGGGAAAATTCGTGTTTTAGACATAAACGACAATAAAAACTGAGTTCGTGTCGATCACATGAAACGTGCATGCGTTAACGATAACCCTGTGTACTTAGAAAGATAGAAGCTTACAAGGAAACAAAATACACGCATTCTTGGAGAGCTATGGAGTTCCCTGAACACCTTCGAACATGTATTACTCGTTATACCAAAAAGACTCTTCATTTTTCATGTAAACTGGTTCCTGCTCACCACGCCCACCTAAATCAGGAAGTTCATTGGTGATAACAGGCGAGCTTGTCTAAAATCATCTTCGCATAAAATTCTACGGTATTCCTGACGTTGTGAACTACTTGAGGTGTGGCACTATCATGTAGCTGTTGAGTGGGATTTTTGTGTGTGAGATATTCTATGGTGATAAAGGTGTTACTAAATTACTTCGAGATCAAAATCGCCGATGACATTCTGCCAGTTGGCGTGAAAAGGTAACCGCCATTCTAGGCTCCTTTCAATGGCAAAGTGTAGTGCCGCTGTTTGGCCCGACATAGTTTGCTTTTTCAGAATTCAGAATGTACCGAACGGACGGTTCCATATAGAACATCTTTTAATCTCTCTAGAAAGATGTGGATCATTGTTTTGTTAGGGAAAGACGTCAGTATTTCCTACACTTGCTGAAATCTTCCTATTTGGTTGCTTGCCAGGGTGCTTAATTTTCCAGTCGGCAGGTAATTTCATTTCCTTCAAAGTGGTGGCTTAAGTATGTCCTCAAAAATCTGTGGGTATTGTCAAAGAAGCTGAAGATTGAACGATCAGTTCATGGTTGTTTGCTCAAACCCAACTCCTCCATATTTTTCGCGGGAGTCATCAAGCAGCAGTCATCGTCTCATCGGTCGCTGTTCAGAAAGAATTCAGGAGAAAACCGTCAGAAGTAATATTGTGATTTATTATTGTAATATTTGTTCATAGACCTTGGTTGTAAAGTTGGCTATATGTTGGTGTTAGAATAAATAATTCTCGAGTTGCCACACTGGGTTCTGGTTTTTGCGTCCGTTCGTACTAAGCGTTTCTGAGAAGCTTCGAGGAACAGCGTGAGTCCCAGCGTAGCAAGAGCTGGGCATTAACGGTTTACGAGACGTGATTGACAGTTTCTGACGTTGGCGTCAGTTCTGACGGATTCGGACAGTTGCTGACAGTTTGGATAGTCACCGTTCATCTTTCCTGGTGCCGGCGAAGTCTTCTTTGAACAAGCAACATCTGGAACTTTTTGGAATTGGGTCAATTTCAACAATGCCTTGGTCAAAGAAGAGACAGAGCGTCTTGGATGCAAACAGGAAAGTAAGTCATGGTGACTTGTCTGTTACTTGTGAAGATGTGTCTGATGTTGATCATGACATGGTTGATGTCACTGTTTCGCCGTCTAGGGATAATAGGAATATCAAACTCCCTAAATTTAAACCACGGTGTTTCGACGAAAACCCAGCTGATTATTTACAGTTTGTAAAGGAGTTTGAGATCATGTTGAGTGGTTTTTATTAAATGATGAAATGAAGTTGATGTATTTGATGAGGTACTGCACTGGAGATGCTGCAAGAGCTATACAGTGCTGTAAGCCCATGCCCCCTACTGAGGGATAATCTGAGGCCAGGAATATACTACGTCAAAGGTTTGGAAGAACTTCGAGGATTGCAGGGAAATTATTCGAGGCTGTTAAGGGTAATGGTGGTCAATTACAGGATGACTCCAAGGCCCTCACTGAGTTTTTAGATAATTTGCTAATTTACAAGAATGGAATGATTTCGATGAATCGCATGAGTGACCTCAACTCGAGTTTTATACTAGAAGTAATAGCAAGACGCCTACCTACTCGACTGCGAAGGAAGTGGGTGAAGATAAGCTCCCGTATGGAGGATGAGGGTATCGAGCCAAAGTTTGATGATATCCTGAATCTGGTAGATACTGGTGTCAATCAATCTATGAGCAAGTTCGCCAGTATATTGAATCTCACCCCTAGAATAGAGCAGTCTGAGGGTAAAACGCAATCATTGATGACGAATAGGCCTCAGAGAGGTGGATATCGAGAAGGCTTCATTATGTCTAGTAATGCATATAAACTTAGTGAGTGCAACAGGTTTCGTAGTACATCCTCAACAGATAATTTACAAGATGCAAGACAAACACGGTTGTGTTTTACACGTTTGCAATAGGTGCATACAAAGGTGAACTGTGAACCAGTGAGCAAGTTCAGTGATAAGCTAAATGTAAACTCCAGGCCTGACTCCGAATTGTATGACGATAACGGTGCGGTCAAGAAATCTGTAGTTGCAACTGGTAAGCCATTGTTGAATAGATTGTCACAGAAGAGAGTTACAGTTTCAGAGTGCAGTTCTGACTCCACAAGTTTACAAGGTATTACTAGTCAGAGTGAAGATATAAAACCTTTAATGATTTGTGAGGAGGAACCAAAATTGTCTACTTCTGTTATTAAAGAGTTTGAAAATGATGAAGTTGACAAGAAATTGAATATTTGTGATAGTGATCATGATAGTGCAGATTTGTCTTTGGTTGATCATTATGAGATGAGGGATATGCCTACTACTGCTAAGTTGAATAAAGGTTCTGTACAACTACAACGTGAAGTAGAAATAAATGCAGATGCAGTTGCAGAAGGCATACATACTTGTGAGACCGTCAGTGTGATTGATCAGCATGTAGCCCACCTATCATAAGATGCTGTCAGTCACGTCTCGTAAACCATTAATGCCCAGCTCTTGCTACGCTCGGGCTCACGCTGTCGCTTGAAGTTTCTCAGAAACGCTTAGTAATAACGGACGAAAAAACCAAAACACCAATTGTTGGCTTGAGTACTCTGTATTGTTACACCAACATATTAATCAAGTATGACTAAGGTCTGTGAACAAATATTACAATAATAAATCATAGTATTACTTCTGATGATGTTTCACTCTTCTTTCTGAACAGCGACCGACGAGACGATGACTGTCATATTGATGCCTCCGCGAAAATTGGGGAAGTTGATTTTGAGCAAACAACCAAGAATTGATCAATCAATCTTCAAATCCATTGACAGATGCTATTGCTAAACCTGAGCTGATAGTAAAAGACAGCAGTGGTGGTAATCTTGCAGTTAGACAACTATCTGAAAGCCGAACAACAGAAGCTTCTGATCCACCGCTGATTTCATCAACTGGTATCAATCAGTTGCCGTTGGTGTTGTCATCCACAATGAGAAGCACGCTTATCAACTCAATTGTCTTGTGCAATGACTATGATAGTACTGGTGCATTTGAAAAGACGAAACATATTGCTCGGCTTAGTGAGAATAAGCCGAGTGTGTACAAGAGGGTAATTGTTAAACTGACTTGCACGAATAAGGGCATTTCAAGTTTCAAGTTACTATTTGAATGTTATTAACTTTGGTGTAAATTGCTCTGTAACTACGCTTGGTTGACCAGATACGTCGTGTGTTTTTTAGTCATCTACATTCCACGATACAATGTCATGGGTGTGTCACCGTTCAGAGTTGAGCATATAGATGATAGGTGGTCAGAAAATGAACTCTGCGATGATTTTCCAACCTAGGGCATCAACCTGAGAAGGGTTGTAGGCGTACGGCTTTAAGTCCTACAATTCTTCAAAGGGTAGCGCATCAATAAGCGGCCCAACGAGCTCGGTGTGTGATTTTGTACATATGTTCATGTTGTATATACTGAATTGGTATCATCTTTCATCTATCTGTTGATAGTTTTGTTTGTGTACGGACGTCTTCCACTTGTATCATCAACTTGAGAAGGAATGTTGGCGTACTGCTGTAAGTCCTGCAATTCTTCAGGGGTAGTTTGTCATGCCGGAATCCACAACATTTGATGTATTGATTGTACATGTTTGTGTTAAATAATTAGGCAAGTTCATCGTCGTATTTCCGAACATCATCCAACGTGGTTAAGTAAGGGACGAAAAAGATCTATTCGTGGCTCTATTTTAGCCCACCTCGTTGATACTGACCATAAGATTGATGTTAATACAGCACTTAAAATTATTTAACGCATTCCGACTTATCTTAATTTTGCTCTGCGAGTTCGTCTTCTACAGACGGCTGGGGCGATTGGCATTCATCTGAAGAAGCCAAGCCTTTGTGTACAGAAAAATTTGTACAGCCACTTTCCCTACCGTGGCTATCGTTACAAGAATGGATAAACAGGACTGCGTCACCCCCTTCCCCTAAACCTATAAAATTATATTTGTCTAAATTGTTTATTTTATTTTATTTATTTTGACCACTTCATCTTTAATTTACGTGTTATTCTTGTGAAATTAATTTATTCTATCTATTTCCACCGTTTAAATCTGTATTGATTTTCTACGTTAACTATTAACGCGTTGACACTGTTTAATTATTGTTAACAAACTTATCGCCACTTGATTGGCAAACTGTTGTATTGTAATTAAAATGCTATGGATATATATTAGAGTAGAGCCAGAGATGAGGATCTAATTGAAAAGTAAATATTTCTTCGCTCAATCTTTCTGTTTTCTAAATATCTAAATAGGGATATATTCTCTATTTAAATAATTGTGTGAGTTCCAATTATTGTAATTGTTGGTTAATATTGTTTGTGTCCGGACATTCTTCAACCTACAATCGCCAACCTGAGAAGGGTTGCAGGCGTACTGGTGTAGGTCCTGCGATTCTTCAAAGGAATTCCATCGAAACACGATCTGCGAGTTTGTGTGTGCTGTTTATATATATGTGTGGTGTGTCATATCAATTGGTGGTTTTTGGACTCACTGCGTTTACTTGTTGTTTTCGTATCTTGTTGTTAAGCATAATTTTGTCAAAATTTTTGTCGTGCTTACTTCTGAAGTTGTTTCTAGTCTTCTACATCCGTGAATGAATTGATTGATGTTAAAGACAGCAGATGAGTCGTATACGCCGAGGAGGCTATTACTGAGAATGACATGCAAACGGAGATAAGGATTAGCTGTGTATTCAATGATTGAGAATGATTGCTTGTATTTAGGCCGTGGTCCCACACTCCGAGGAGCAACAATGTGGACGACTGAGGCTTGCATACGTCACCGTCACTAGAACTGAGGCGGAATGATGAGTGACAAGCGATCGCATTGGTAATTGGCAGTGAATAGGTAAGACAATGTACGTAAAGCATCATGAGGTGCCGCTATGGTTACGTTGCTTTCTGCAAGAGTCATTCTAGCAAGTGGCGGTTGTGTTGCAAGATGTCAAGAGGATGCCTGTAACTGGAAGGTGTAGGTCGTCGTCGATGAGTGAGATTGTGATGTGGATATGCCTGTGGTGTGTTGCCTTTGCCGTTTGTTTTCCATTTCGGCTTTGTCCGTGTGACCCAGGTTCTCGCAGTGGCATCCAAGTCAATGTGTATCGGTCGAGATGGAAAAAATGGATGGATCCCTTTTTTGCCGGGGAGTGTTAACGTGGTTGAGGATTGAACGATCAGTTCATGGTTGTTTGCTCAAACCCAACTCCTCCATATTTTTCGCGGGAGTCATCAAGCAGCAGTCATCGTCTTAACGTTCGCTGTTCAGTGGAAGATAAAAAAACTATCAGTAGTATTATTATGATTTATTGTTATGATATTTGTTGTTGGACTTTGTGTATAATAACCTAATGGTTGGCTCTGTATTGATGCAACAATAAACGGTTCTTGAGTCACCAATTTGTGTTCTGGTTTCTGGCGTTGCTTATTGTGCATGGTTCTTGAAATTCCTACAAGGACATTGTGAGATTCAGTGTAGTGAATCCTGGGCTTTGACATGCAGTATAAACTGTGATGAAGTGTAATATATCACTTTCGCTTCTGATGCCAGTATGCCTTAACACAAATCTGGCTCGAAAACTGAAGTCAGTAACTACCGGCCGATCAATATCACACCTATAGCACCCAGAATCATGGAGAGACTAGTCAAAGATAACTTAATCAAACATATGCTTGGATGCAACATCATAAGTCCGAACCAACATGGATTCCTGAAATCCAGATTATGTTTAACATGTCACCTAGACTTCTTCAATTTTGTAACCAGCAGTCGTGACAGACGGCAACTAGTACTTGTCATCTACTTTGACATTTCTAAGGCATTTGACCATGTTGACCATTTACTGCTAACAAATAAACTGAACTCCTTAGGAATACGTGACCCATTATTAAGATGGCTTAAATCATTCCTTAACAACAGGTCCCAAATAGTTAAACTCAGGTCTGCAACCTCCAAACCTAGCCCAATCACTTCTGATGTAGTGCAAGGTAGTGTCATTGGACCCCTCCTATTTACACCATACATCAATGACATATGCGCTTGCTTCACTCACGGGAAACAATTCATCCTTGCAGATGACCTAAAAGCAGCTAATACATTCCAATGTGATGACTTAGGGTACTTCGAGAATGTGTGCAGAAGAAATTAGATAAAGTGAATGCTTGGTCGTCCTTATGGAATCTATAATTTAACCTGAACAAATGTGTCTGGATCCGGTTTGGCGTACCCTCAATTGCTCTTAGGATGCATACTCAGGAACTTTCACAACAATGAAGCCAAGCTATTTCTGTACAAAACATGTGTCAAACCACTACTAGAATACTGTCCATTTATTATAAGCAGCACTCGCACACGTGACAAGCTAAGGATGGAAAGTATCCAACGATATTTTACCTCAAAACTAGTTGGCTACGATTGTAAGAAAGACTACATCTCGCGCTGCACGATCCTAAAACTTGACCCACTTTGGACGAGACGACTTATTATAAACCTAATATTCTTCTTTAAGGTCCTTCACAAAATTTTATTCTCAGCTAACAGGGACATACAATTTGCACAGGAAGGCTCTTATTATCTGCATAACAACTCATGACAACTCATTCTTTTAAGTCAACAATCCGTGAAAACATCTTCACAGTGATGTATTCTAAAATATGGAATGGCCTGCTCCTAGATGTCACAACTTGCTCTTCGGTTACAAGCTTCAAACGCTCTCTGCACAGACTTTCACGCTACTGATTATATATAATATATAATAATGTGTATTCTCATATAAACATATAAATTTACATGAAAATGCATGCCATTTTTACAGGCACGATCAAGTTTGATATAATATCAAATCGTAGATTGTCTACAAGTTAATGTTTCAACAGTTAAATATTTGATATATATATATATATATATATATATATATATAAATACACTGATTGTCTGAACCAGGCCGTGTAGTTATTGAATTGTACAGTTGTCTTCCTGGTTTCGCGGGAAAATCGACTTGGTTTCGTTTTCATCCCGTGGCTGTAGGCATACGATAACCAACCAATATTGAGGTAAGTACAACGTTTACAAGGGATTGAAAGCTGTTTTAGAAAAGTAAAATTGCTAAGGTGAATCAATAAAGTGTAATGAAATAGGTAAGTGCAAGTATCATTAATAAATGCACTAATAAAGGAACCTTCTAGGCTGACAACGTTCATCTGCAATGTATGATGAATGCTACCCCTATAGTTCGTACTATCATGATGTCCACTTTTGGTTTTAATACATTTATTCTCATGCCGGTTTTTTTATTTTATACCTTTTTGTGCATTTGGTGCACAACCGTACCCTACAGAGAATAAGAATAGAATAAGTCGAATCAAATTCATGAAGAGCTATTAAATGTTAGGTTTAATGGAATATAATAAGGATCAGGTACAGACGTTATTAGAAAATGAATGAGATAAGACCTTGTGAAGTGGCATTTAAAGATACGACAATGGATAGCAAGTTAATTTATAAGATGCCCCATAAATCTGTGCAGAGCCCACGTGGGCGCGTCTCAACAATAGGCTTGGCGAATGTTATATATTTAAAAGTAGAAGCATGATCTGTCTAGGCGTTCATTATTATCTTTTTTAAGATAAAGATCTAAGCCCTCATGAAAATCAGAAAAATCTCGAGCCTTCAAATTGCATATTGCTGTTCCTGCAGAATGGAGCGATTCCCCTTAGTGACCACCACCATATCTACTGATCACCTAGCGCCACCCTCCCTCCTTTTTTGATGTTAGGCTCTGAGACTATGATTATTATGGCTACCGCAAATATATTGCTTGGTACCAGACATGTTCGTACCTCATATTCCATCCCCCTAGCTTTCTCAATGAGTGCTTCCAATAGGTCTCCGAGTACATCTTTAAAAAGACCGCCCGATGTAGCGGACGATTCGTGCCTCCGGAGAGTGAGCAACAGGTGCCCTATCCAACCTTGTTTACGGGACTGCCAACCATCTCTCCTTCTCTCACGCACATCATATATTAGCAAACTATTTATTCCTAGAGCGAATCAACTATTAGTTTACTACAGCACCTAAAAAACGGGCTTAGACTGCTTTAGTACTCTAAAAACTACAAATAAATTAGTCGCATGGATGCATAAAAAGACTTAGTACGGAATATATTGGAACGGTTTACCCCTAGAATTAGGACCTGTCACTAAATAATTACCTTCAAACGCTTGCTATATAAACTGTTCCATCCCAGTCTCTATCCCAACCTGACCGCACCACCTATTCCTAAAACGCATCAGTCATTAGAACACTAAAACGCTTAGACTCATTAATATATGTATGATACTAAATAAACTCTAAGACTTCGCATAAATACGTGAAAACACAACTACAATATAGGTAAATGTTTACTAAAGTATAATATACAATCGATATAAACATATATGTATACATATAACATCAATGTTCTTTTCATGTTCACATACTTTCTCTTTCTGGTATTCTGCTGCTGCGCATACTCATCTATTTATCTTCTGGTCGAGGTCGAACAACCCTGCACCTAAACTGAAATGAAGCTGGATTCCAAACCATTTAACTAATAACCATGAACGATCCAATGGTACCATTTGACGACGCTGGCTAATAATCTGTACAAGTAGTATTCATGATCTGAAATAAAGAAGCAACTGGTTTTCAAATAGTTTCCAATATTTTGCTCAGCTTGCAGTCTGCCATGCAGACACAAATGGCGAAAATGGAGAATTCTGGAATCGACCTCGGCCCCAATTGATGTAGTAAAACAATCCAACATGACCTTATCCAGTTTCCGCATCCACGATCAAATTTCTTTCCTGTTATAAAACTACGACAAGACTGCTGAAATAATGGAATAAATATATCACTGATCTCGACATAATACATCAATAAACTTTAAGCCAAGGGTGCTGTTCATAACAAAGTTATATAGGAGAATTGACTTCAAGCTTTTTTCCCTTAGATATTTGTATCACATTCATCCGATATCTAGGTTTTTTGTTAATGCGAAGACAATATTTCTATATCTCTTTATGTATTACACAAACAGACTTTATAGCAGACTGTTCCGACTGACTCTAATGTCAGAAAGAACAACCAAACTGTAAATTCACCGTACATCAAGTGATGTGCAATTTATATAATAACTCATACATGCCTTTACAATTGGTATGTTCCTGAATAAACAGGAAAATATATACACAATTCGGGTGGTTTATATATATATCCGGCTGAAACACACAATACAAATAGTCAAGTCATCATGAGTCGATTGGCTGGTTGGGAAATGGGTGGAAATAGGGAACTGCTCTCATACTCCCGAGCCATTTGTGGTTTGGTGATTGAATAATCATGTACAAATGGAAGCACATACACAAGGCTATTCTGACTTCAGCAGATGCACACATAAAAGTCGGGTAAACTACATCTCAATCTCATTAAAGCAAAGAACTAGCCTACTGGACGCAAGAACGAGAAAACGAGCAGGTGTTGGTTTACACTACTATTTAGTAGAAGTAACTTTCGAAATCAAGTTGAAAGCTTTCAGAACAGCTGGAAATGGACCAAAGTCAATGTTCACCCCTTCAGAAACTGAAGGCCGAAGCTACAAAATATACCACAACCATGGCCATCAGGAAAAAGTTGGAGGTACTAAGCAACACAAACAGGGGGGCTGCCTAAGAGAACAATGGAAGTTTCTGAAGCCAGCATAGAAGGAAGCAGTAAAACTAGAATGCAAAAAATGGACCTTTGCTGTCATCCAGAAGCTGATATGAGAGATAGTGATGACGAATCAGAAGAGGAATTATTAGAGGTGCGTGGTGTAGGCGCAGTCCTAGCATAACCTACATATCTTTGGATAAAGGATTGTCAAACGGATGGGAGGAGGTTCATTTTAAAAAGCAACTGAGTTAAAGTTCACTCACAGCTCGTCTACAAATATCGACACTAGCAGACATAGAACTATCTGAATACTGCCACTTTGACTACAGCAGTAGTCTTAAAGGCACTGAAGGTGTTTAACATTGGTCTAGAAAGCAGCGACAATAGACAAACTCTCGCGGGAAATATTCAAAACATACCTGTCAGTCACGTCTCGTAAACCGTTAATGCCCAGCTCTTGCTACGCTGGGACTCACGCTGTTCCTCGAAGCTTCTCAGAAACGCTTAGTACGAACGGACGCAAAAACCAGAACCCAGTGTGGCGACTCGATAATTATTTATTCTAACACCAACATATAGCCAACTTTACAACCAAGATCTATGAACAAATATTACAATAATAAATCACAATATTACTTCTGACGGTTTTCTCCTGAATTCTTTCTGAACAGCGACCGATGAGACGATGACTGCTGCTTGATGACTCCCGCGAAAAATATGGAGGAGTTGGGTTTGAGCAAACAACCATGAACTGATCGTTCAATCCTCAACCACGTTAACACTCCCCGGCAAAAAAGGGATCCATCCATTTTTTCCATCTCGACCGATACACATTGACTTGGATGCCACTGCGAGAACCTGGGTCACACGGACAAAGCCGAAATGGAAAACAAACGGCAAAGGCAACACACCACAGGCATATCCACATCACAATCTCACTCATCGACGACGACCTACACCTTCCAGTTACAGGCATCCTCTTGACATCTTGCAACACAACCGCCACTTGCTAGAATGACTCTTGCAGAAAGCAACGTAACCATAGCGGCACCTCATGATGCTTTACGTACATTGTCTTACCTATTCACTGCCAATTACCAATGCGATCGCTTGTCACTCATCATTCCGCCTCAGTTCTAGTGACGGTGACGTATGCAAGCCTCAGTCGTCCACATTGTTGCTCCTCGGAGTGTGGGACCACGGCCTAAATACAAGCAATCATTCTCAATCATTGAATACACAGCTAATCCTTATCTCCGTTTGCATGTCATTCTCAGTAATAGCCTCCTCGGCGTATACGACTCATCTGCTGTCTTTAACATCAATCAATTCATTCACGGATGTAGAAGACTAGAAACAACTTCAGAAGTAAGCACGACAAAAATTTTGACAAAATTATGCTTAACAACAAGATACGAAAACAACAAGTAAACGCAGTGAGTCCAAAAACCACCAATTGATATGACACACCACACATATATATAAACAGCACACACAAACTCGCAGATCGTGTTTCGATGGAATTCCTTTGAAGAATCGCAGGACCTACACCAGTACGCCTGCAACCCTTCTCAGGTTGGCGATTGTAGGTTGAAGAATGTCCGGACACAAACAATATTAACCAACAATTACAATAATTGGAACTCACACAATTATTTAAATAGAGAATATATCCCTATTTAGATATTTAGAAAACAGAAAGATTGAGCGAAGAAATATTTACTTTTCAATTAGATCCTCATCTCTGGCTCTACTCTAATATATATCCATAGCATTTTAATTACAATACAACAGTTTGCCAATCAAGTGGCGATAAGTTTGCTAACAATAATTAAACAGTGTCAACGCGTTAATAGTTAACGTAGAAAATCAATACAGATTTAAACGGTGGAAATAGATAGAATAAATTAATTTCACAAGAATAACACGTAAATTAAAGATGAAGTGGTCAAAATAAATAAAATAAAATAAACAATTTAGACAAATATAATTTTATAGGTTTAGGGGAAGGGGGTGACGCAGTCCTGTTTATCCATTCTTGTAACGATAGCCACGGTAGGGAAAGTGGCTGTACAAATTTTTCTGTACACAAAGGCTTGGCTTCTTCAGATGAATGCCAATCGCCCCAGCCGTCTGTAGAAGACGAACTCGCAGAGCAAAATTAAGATAAGTCGGAATGCGTTAAATAATTTTAAGTGCTGTATTAACATCAATCTTATGGTCAGTATCAACGAGGTGGGCTAAAATAGAGCCACGAATAGATCTTTTTCGTCCCTTACTTAACCACGTTGGATGATGTTCGGAAATACGACGATGAACTTGCCTAATTATTTAACACAAACATGTACAATCAATACATCAAATGTTGTGGATTCCGGCATGACAAACTACCCCTGAAGAATTGCAGGACTTACAGCAGTACGCCAACATTCCTTCTCAAGTTGATGATACAAGTGGAAGACGTCCGTACACAAACAAAACTATCAACAGATAGATGAAAGATGATACCAATTCAGTATATACAACATGAACATATGTACAAAATCACACACCGAGCTCGTTGGGCCGCTTATTGATGCGCTACCCTTTGAAGAATTGTAGGACTTAAAGCCGTACGCCTACAACCCTTCTCAGGTTGATGCCCTAGGTTGGAAAATCATCGCAGAGTTCATTTTCTGACCACCTATCATCTATATGCTCAACTCTGAACGGTGACACACCCATGACATTGTATCGTGGAATGTAGATGACTAAAAAACACACGACGTATCTGGTCAACCAAGCGTAGTTACAGAGCAATTTACACCAAAGTTAATAACATTCAAATAGTAACTTGAAACTTGAAATGCCCTTATTCGTGCAAGTCAGTTTAACAATTACCCTCTTGTACACACTCGGCTTATTCTCACTAAGCCGAGCAATATGTTTCGTCTTTTCAAATGCACCAGTACTATCATAGTCATTGCACAAGACAATTGAGTTGATAAGCGTGCTTCTCATTGTGGATGACAACACCAACGGCAACTGATTGATACCAGTTGATGAAATCAGCGGTGGATCAGAAGCTTCTGTTGTTCGGCTTTCAGATAGTTGTCTAACTGCAAGATTACCACCACTGCTGTCTTTTACTATCAGCTCAGGTTTAGCAATAGCATCTGTCAATGGATTTGAAGATTGATTGATCAATTCTTGGTTGTTTGCTCAAAATCAACTTCCCCAATTTTCGCGGAGGCATCAATACGACAGTCATCGTCTCGTCGATCGCTGTTCAGAAAGAAGAGTGAAACATCATCAGAAGTAATACTATGATTTATTATTGTAATATTTGTTCACAGACCTTAGTCATACTTGATTAATATGTTGGTGTAACAATACAGAGTACTCAAGCCAACAATTGGTGTTTTGGTTTTTTCGTCCGTTATTACTAAGCGTTTCTGAGAAACTTCAAGCGACAGCGTGAGCCCGAGCGTAGCAAGAGCTGGGCATTAATGGTTTACGAGACGTGACTGACAGCATCTTATGATAGGTGGGCTACATGCTGATCAATCACACTGACGGTCTCACAAGTATGTATGCCTTCTGCAACTGCATCTGCATTTATTTCTACTTCACGTTGTAGTTGTACAGAACCTTTATTCAACTTAGCAGTAGTAGGCATATCCCTCATCTCATAATGATCAACCAAAGACAAATCTGCACTATCATGATCACTATCACAAATATTCAATTTCTTGTCATCTATCTGGTCGACTTCATCATTTTGAAACTCTTTGATAACAGCAGTAGATGATTTGGGTTCCTCCTCATAAATTCTTGCAGGTTCCACACCTTTACGCTGACTAGTAATAATTTGTAAACCTGCGGGGTCACAACTGGACTTTGAAACTGTGACTCTCTTCTTCTGCACAGACTGCGTTGTCTTTTGTGACACTCTACTCAACAATGGCTTACCAGTTGCAACTACAGGCTTCTTCACCACATCATTATCGTCACATAATTCAAGGTCAGAACTTGATGACTCTGACTTCACATTTAGCTTACCACTGAACTTGGTCACTTCTCCACGGATTTCCTTTGTACGCACCACTTGCAAACGTGTAAAACACTATCTTATTTGTCTCGCAACTTGTAACCTATCTGTGGGGGATGTCCCACGAAAGCTGTTACGCTCACTAAGTTTATATGGATTACTAGACACCATAAGTCTTTTTCGATATCTGCTTCTCTGAGACCCTTTCGTCATCAATGATTGCGTTTCACTCTCTGACTTCTCTACTCCAGAGGTTGGATGCAATATACTGGCAAACTTGCTCATAGCTTGGTTGTCACTTTCTCTTACCAGTTTCAGAATATCACCAAACTTTGACTCAATACCTTCATCCTCTATACGAGAGCTTATCTTCACCCACTTCCTTTGCAGTCGAGTAGGTAGGCGTCTCGCTATTACCTCTAGGACGGAACTTGGGTTCAGATCGCTCATGCAATTCATCTTAATCCCCGTATTCTTGTAAGTCATCAGATTATCCAAAAACTCAGAGAGTGCCTCCAAGTCATCTTGTAATTGACTACTATTACCTTTAACAGCCTCAAATGCATTCCTTGCAATCATCGAAGGTCTTCCGAATCTTCGACACAGTATACTCATAGCCTCAGAGTATCCTTTGTTTGGCTTCATAACCTTACAGCACTGTATAGCTCTTGAAGCAACTCCAGTGCAGTACCTCATCAAATACATCAACTTCATTTCATCATTTATTGCAAGCCCACTCAACATGATTTCAAACTCCTTTAGAAACTGTGGATAGTCAGCTGGGTTTCCGTCGAAACACCAAGGTTCATATTTAGGCAGTTTAAGTTTCCTATTATCCCTAGACGGCGAAACATCGAGATCAATCTAATCATGCTTAGCATCATACACATCATTACATGTAGCAGGCAACTCAGCATTACTTACTTTCCTGTCTGCTTCCCAAACGTTTTATCCTTTCTTTGACCTAGGCATTACTGAACTTGACCAAAAGATCCAGAAGAGTTCCAAACGACACTTGTGCAAAGAAGACTTGCAGACGCAGGGAAAGACGAGTTGACAACAAATAAGATGAATAATTCCAAGAGAATTGTCAGAAACTGTCAATGTCCAGATCTAACTACACTGGACTTCACACTGTCCTTGTAAGACTTTCAGGAGCTATGCCCAATAACCAACGCAATAAACCAGAACACAAATTGGTGACTCAAGAACCGTTTATTCTTGCACCAATACAGAGCCAACCATTAGGTTATTGTACGCAAAGTTTCTGATAGTTATCTCTTTCTTCCAACGGACAGCGAACGATGAAACGATGAATGCAGTATCGATGACTCCCGTCAAAATATAGAGTTGGGTTTGAGCAAACAACCACGAATTGGTCGTTCAATCTTCAACTACATTGACAGTGGAAAAACTAAGATTGGCTAGTCTGTGTTTATTTAAAGACTATGATTTCTGGGTATTGCAGTGCTTTTCACTCAGGAAATACCAAAGTTGCAGGAAAGGTAAGACGCTTCAGAATAAATCCTTTTGAAGTACATATCTCGGGAATTTATTACTGAAAATCCTTCCTCACAACGGGAACAGCGGCTGAAAATAACTGCGTGCTATGTATAACGGAGAGAACCTGCAGATCAGATGGGTGACAGCAGATAGACCGTCCAGCTCAGAGAACACAACTACATCAAAATAACTGCAAATTACAACGTTAACCACAAGCCATTCTGGAATCTTATTCATTTTCAAAAATGATGGTGTCTACAGCAACAGAAAAAATAAAGGGTGAAAAATTCCGACTACCAATGTTGAGAAAGTCCGTTTCACTAGTCCTGCCACTGTGAAACTGGCACCATTTCGTAAACACGTCTCTGGTGTCGTGGGGATTTAAGGATGCTGAAGCAGTCCATCGAGAGGCGTATGAAGCTGGCAGTCCATACTTCAGATAGAGGCATAGGCGTCCCATGTACTATTTACCCAGGGATTGCGGACTGGTGCTGCGGAGTGAGATCCTAAAATCCAAAAATAAGACAAGTATTTGAAATTGATGATTGTCGTTCGGTTAAGACATAAGCGGAAGCTTCAGGTTGACAAGAGTTCAAGCCATCGCGACGTAATCGTTGACATCAATCTAGGTCTATCATATATGAACAACGAATCTAGACGAAATGGCATGTGGAAAGTGATGAAAATAACAGATAAACAAGCTGTCTTTTCCTTTGACACCAGTAGTCAAACTTTTAGTTTCAATGTTACTGGTGACACTTTGTAGTTGTGTTGTTGATACAATACAGCTTTAAATTTCAGGCTCATGGATAATCAGTGTCTATAGAGAGTCTTTTAACACCTTGATTTCGTGTTTCGACGTCTGGATATGAAATTTTAGGTAGTTGAAAACTGCATCATGTCTTCTGTGTTATAATAGGTCTTCGGCGGTACTACTAATTCTTGCGCTACTCCGGGCTGCGTGAGTATGGTGACGATACGGAAATATCCCGTGTGTGTTGGTAGAGAGAAGGGATTGAAGAAGACTAAGAATGTTCGACCAAAAAAGCCATCAAACAGGAGAGGAGTAAGTTGTCTCTATTTATTGAACTATTGTTTAGCGTATATCAAAACAAGCTAAGTTCGCACGGAGTCTGATCCGTGAAGTTGTTGGTTTCGCACCTTTTGAAAAGAGAATGCTTGAATTGCTGAAGAACGATAAGGAAAAGAGAGCTCTAAAGTTTGCCAAGCGACGAATTGGAGGTCACAGAAGAGCCAAGAGAAAAAGGGAAGAAATGATGTGCATTGTTAAGTCAGTGAGAATGAAATAAATTGGAAATATACGTCTAAATTCGATCCAATCATAGTTCTCAATGTTTGTCTTTCATGATGGTTATTGTCGTGCTAGTAATTTAAGACTAATGGTGTTGGACTAATCGCGTGTGTGCGAAGATATTTTACAGTCTATTGCGATATGTACGACACTAACAAGTCCCTCTAAGCCTTCGTGATTTACGGTTATAATTGCCTATTCATGAACTCCAAGCTATTGAACTGTAGTGTACACTACATTTAGCTTCAAGCACTAAGGAGTCTCTAGGTGTGTGCAACGACATTATGATATATTGACTAATATGCAGATGTACATGATCTTGAGGTACGCAGAATCGTGGTCGTAATGGTGTTCATTCAACCTGTTATGCAAAACCAGGTCTAAAGGTAACAATATGCATACTTTTCGCTTGTGTTGACGCACTAAAAGGTTGTTATGTTCATTTGTATGGTTGTTGTCAATATGTAGTTAAAAGAAAAGCCTTCTCTCACGGTTGTGATATATTGTAAGCCAAAATAGCTGCTTGAGTTGTCATAGACTCCTTATTAGTTCATCGGGGATCGATGGGGGTGGGGGGGGGTAAAATAAGCAGGATGTAATGTACAGATCCGTTGAAGTCCATTCCTCTGGTTGAATGGTAGGGTTCCGATTGCTTGGTCTAACTTCATAAAGTTGGTTGCTGTAGTCTTTTCCTACCAACTAGGTTGGAGCTTTTCACATATTAAGAAGCATGTGCAAGAGGAACTTTCAAGAACTGTGTGGTCTTCAAACTCACTATATCCCCATAGCTGTGAGTTTTGCTTGTGTCCTTTCCGCAGTCGTTTACATCAACGTGTTCGTAGACTGAACGGAAGTCTTCGTCTAATCTTTGTTTTCTCTTATCTCCTCGCATATCTGCACCTTACTGCTTGTCCTCATAACTGCTAACCGTTAATATTTGTGATGACATAAGCTAGTGATGTTAACATAGGACCACTTATCTAAATTAATATCAGTACCTGACTGCTGTGCTTCTTTGGAAGTGTCTGTTCTACACTGCTGCGTATCATACTGCTGTGAGTAGTTAAGGTTGGTGAATTTTGGATGTTGCAGTTTTACTGTTCTGGTTTAGTCAAGATTTGTTGGCAGCTCATAATTTCAACTGAATAGTCGCAATTACAGTCTGCACCACCGGGAGGTGTTGAGAACACTACTTTGAATCATGCTGTGGTTGTCCATCACCATTAGATTTGACTGTCTGATTTATAAAGCCCTCGAATAGATTTCATTTGGCTAACCTCAAGCAGTCATACGCAAAGAACTCTTTTTTTCAGCTACAACAAGATGATAATACCTATAGTGTAGTCATCCGAAAACTTCAAATCCTTTTTGTTCACCAACCACTTAATTATTTCCTAGTGTTTCTTCCTACCAAGTGTACATCATTTATAACTTTCAGGTCTGCAGCGGACTTCTGTGATTCAGTTTAGTGCAAAAGCACATACATTCTTGATGCTGAGCACCAAACTACACATTTTAGCTTCAAGTGTGCGTATTTTGTGCTTAATCAACCAAAAATACCACATAGCACTCGGAATATTTAATCTTTTGTTGTGAGACAAAATCCAAATATAGTCATTTACTTAGACTTATTAGTCAGACACTGTTTTCAGTATCTGGAGGTACAATAACAAGTTCTCAGACCTAAAATTTAAGGTGTAATATCAAGTCCTAGGGCAAGGAGGTCCTCACTGTGGCACACTCTATTTGACAACAACATTCGCTGTGTTACCTTAAATAGCCCTTACAGAGATAGAATAAGTCTTCACTCACCAATGTGTATTTGTAGTCTTCTCTTACACATTCACAGTAGCTCAGATGAAGCATAGGATCAATTATGTACAAAACTGTTTCATTGAAAGATGCTAAACATTCGGATTTCGTTATAGCTTGTCTAACAAAGACGAAAAAGCACTTAGGCAATACTGTTAGATTGCTGTTTGCGGAACGGATGTTACTGGTCGCCTACGAAAATAGGTATCCGTTTTCAAGTCAGTACTAACTCTGAACTTATGGAAACAGCCAGATATGTAACATACTGTTCATGTTTCTATCATGGTTGCAGTTATGAGGTTTTAGTTAAAAGTTGTTATTGCTTCTACAGTACTTATTTGGATAGCGATCATTTTGACTGGTGATTAGGAAATGGTTGAATGAGTTTCTCACCTTCCACGTGCAAATAGCTTCTTCAGGACATTTACCTGGTTGACATATTTCCGTCAACTGAATTAGGCGTAGGAAAGTATGTGCAGAAGACGAAATAAAACTAATGTAAGACAGATATCCTCTATTCATTAAGCTTGCTTTGAAAACAGACGGAAGCTCATCGGATTTTCGATAAACTCAGCTAATAACTCCATTATGGATAAGATTTCATTTCGATAAATCACACATTGTTGTACAGTAATATTTACTGATGACGTTTCGGGCATAACAGAGTTATAGTGTACCAGAGTGCCCAAGTTTTATACTTATATCGACTAAACTCAGCAAATGATGGAGGTTTGGTTTAATAGTGTTTTGAAACTAATTTTGGTGTGGTAAATGCATAATAATGATGCTAATTTGTCTCTTAGGAGTGATTTTTTAGTTTACTTGCGTTACTACCACTTTCATTTCAGAACACTAGGCTTCAACAATAGGACATCTTAATATACTCAGGACATTTTGAAGGCTGTGCATTATATATATATATATATATATATATATATATACTACTGCTACTACTAATATAGGAAATAAGATGGTTTGCTGTGAGACAGTTGGTATAGTTTGTTGTGGAAACTGTTTGAAGAGTTTTGGTGGGTTTCATGGCTTTTGAATTTGCTGATATCTAGCAGTGTCAGGCAAATTTATGGTTAGTAAGTGATGTACCTGTGAAGTCCTAACAGTACTGAAGACTTTATGGATGTGTTCTTATCAAATGTGGTTCACTTCAAACTTACTCTATCAGTCACACATCATCTTAATTTAATAGCTTTTTTGATTAATTGTACTAAGCACAAGAAAGCATAAACACAATCATATTAGTACTCTATGAACAAAGACTATAGGTTGTTTAGATTAAGACTTTTCTCGGTCTCGAGTGTTCCGAGACTTTAACTTCCATCGATGTTCCTTCTTGATAAGTTTAAGTTATGCGTGGAAATAAAAATATTAGAAGGACCACTTTGAAATAATTCTTTTACTTAAAGAATATTGATAGTGAGGTTATCGGGGATAGTTCTGAGTTGGCAGACAGCTACAGATGTAATTGGTGATGACTGGGGACACAATAGGAATCTAGTTTTTGACAGGCATCGCTCAGCTGACTAGAATGCTGCTGTGATCCAGATGTCCATTTTTATTTTTATTCACCTTGAACAAACGGTATAAGCGTAGAAAACAACTGCATATGATGAGTTCAAATTCTCTCGGTAGTAATTTTCTGATCGCCAGGGGCCCGGTTATTTTTACTTTTTGCACTCCTGTTGATTTTCGCATCTCATTCTTCTATTTAAGATTAAAGTTTAAGTATGGTGTTTATCAGCTTGATTTATCGACGAAACAAGGCACACACTATATATATATATATATATATATATATTGGTCTGATCAAAATTCTGATCCGTATGAAAGTATAATATTCACGTACAATAACGGCAGGTTGTTCTTAAACCTGAGACAAACTTTTTCAGTAACATTAATTTGCCAAAAGAGACTTCAGTGTCAGGAAGGCTGGAAATGAAATCTTGAGGAACGATTACATATACAATCTTCAGTCACTATGGTCTTTGGCTACTGTTAGATTATTTCTTTGGAAATGTAATTAGGTTCACTGCAAAAATAGGCTAACCTAAGTAATCGTTACATGAACACAATTTTGTATCTGATTATGATGTGGATCAGAGACTTGGCGCGTCAAAAAGAGCATCTCAAACAAACTACAGACCTCCATCAACAATTGCCTTCGCTCGATACTAAAGATCAGATGGCCAGAAAAGATCAGAAACAGGGATCTCTGGCGATGAGCAAACCAACCAGGAACCGATTGTGAAACAAATAGGCAGGAACAAATTGAGATGGATTGGATTGGCCATACTCTGAGGAAACCATCAAGTGACATCACTAGACAAGCCATTGCTCGAGTGGAATCCGAAAGGGAAGCGGCGAGTTGGTCGTCTGTGCAAGGGTGACTTGGAGGAGGTCATGTAAAGAGGAGATGAAAGCGTGTGGGCAGACTTGGAGCGGGGTGAAAAAGTTGGCAGAAAACCGAACGCAATGGAGACGCGCGGCTGAAACCCTATGTTCCTCTAGGAATTAAAGGAAATAATAATAATAATAATGTGGATACCCATTTCCTAAATACAAATATTTATTATCAGTTTTGTCGTTTCTTCTTCCTAGTTATCCCATTTCACCACCCCAGAAGGAGTATTTGAAAGTTTATGAAAAAGCGCGAATGAGCCACTTGTAGGGAAATCATAGAGGAAATGTTAGCATAACTGGAATCGCGAACCTGTGTAACAAGACATAGAAGGGTTGTAAGAGCAAAATGCTGAGTAATAAACATGTTTCTGTCTAAATATTCGGTGGTGTGCCACTGACTCATTAGTCAACCATCACCTGTTTATTTTTCGTAAAGAACCGAACTCAAAGATGATGTGTAAAATTTTTCAAAGCTGACTTCATTTCAGGTTGTGAATTATCTAGCTGCAGAGTTTTGTAGGCTTTCTTTTGTAGTGATTTAAGAAAACCGTTACACTCCACGAATTATTTCCCCTATCTGTGCTTTTAATACACCAAGATACGTTGGGAACGAACTAATCAAGAACCTACTGCTCAGGAAACACGCCAAAGAGAATGGATATGGATTGGGTACACTCTGAGGAGACCGTCGGGTAACATCTCGTTCTAGGCCGCCGAGTGGGGCGTCCGAGGGTGATATGGAGTAAATGATATCCTATGCTTAATTGTGGGGTCAGCCAAAGAGGACAGCACAGAACAGGGTGTAGTGGAGATATGCTTTTAAAACTCTAATCGGAACCCAAGGGAACAGTAATAGTGCTTATAATGCACAGTTATGTTCTTCCGAATATTAATGTGTTAATTGTCGAGTGTGAATGCTAAACGTATGTTTTAGTCGGAGATACCAGTAGTTCCGAAATATCGTAAATGATAAATTTCTTTTAAAACATAGGCCAATTGTTCAAACTCTTAGGTTTTTACTTCTAGTCGAACGCTATGTATTTTATAAATTTTCCCAACCTGAGGCATAAACTGCAATAAAATACAGTTGCTCGTTACAACTTAACGTCTTTCTAATAGATATCCGTTTCTGAACTAACAATTACTATCACCCTAATTGTTACAGTTGTCGAATTATGAATATTATTGTTGCATTTATCAGTGCCATTATTTGCATTTGGCTTTATGATTACAATTCCTAGCTGTTCACTTAGCCAGTAAATCTCTTAATTATTTATACCATGTGCTACTGACAAGATTCATAAGTAGTAAATAAATACAGATACAAATATGTATATCATCTGAAATAATGTCGAACAGCGCAGGGATGGATTTAATGAATGATGCTTGTGAAATACATGAAAGGAAGTCAAAAATAGCACAATACGGCAAATGTATTTTGCCTATATATAATGAACATGGAGTTGCGGATAAGTAACTCTGTTGTTGCCACTAAATACTCTTGTATTCTGGCGTTACAGCTAGACTACTACTAGGCGGCCTTTCAAGGTGATTTTTTCTGTCAGAGATGAAAGACTTTTTTTTACAAATAAGATACTTTCTTACACTCAACAATTGCATATCACCACCATACAAGGATCTTTCCAGCACAGGTGCCCAAGAAAACATCGACTCCCTGGAATATACCAACCTGGTTGACTCATCTTATATACACTCTTTCCTCGAGGATTCGGGAAATATGCAGCGAGTAAGTGATTGACGAAGAATTGCATAATCTCCGAGAAACCCTGATGGAAAATGGTTTTCCACCTAGGTTCATAGACAAGAATCTCAAATCAAAGAAGACTTTCGAACGAGTTCAATCCGTCCCGAAGAAGATACTTCTGCTTAATCTAGAATTCAAAGGTGACATTGAAGCAGAAATCCTTCGTAAACGGCTCTGTAAATCTATGAGGAAAACATACTTTGCCGCGAGCCTACGACTGACGTTTTTCTGCAGTAAAGTGTTCAGCCAGAACGCGAAAGACAAGCGGTCGCATTGGGCCACTTCAACGTACATATACCGGTTTACTTGCTCTTGTGGAGCTGAGCACATCTGCCGTACCATGCCATGCGCCAACTTGAAAAACGCGCTCGTGAACACTATCTAGCCTGGCTAATAAAAGGAGAATGAAATCGTGTGTATAGTCCAGTGGCAGAACATCTGGTCAATTCAGGACATTAAGCGTCATTCGAAAAATCTTCCAAAATAATATACAAGATTTGATCAAACCTATCAAAGGGAGTAAAACTAGGACATATGGGCATAGGTGAGGCACTAGACATCCAAAAGCTCAAACCCACGCTATGTATTCAAAACAAATACGTCCAACTCCTGTTCATGCTATGGTTATCAGAAACAGGTAATTCTTCTAATAGTGACTATCCCGTTGCCTTTCTTATCCAAACCTCCTGTTTATTCATGTTATTTCTAAGGTTTTCTTAATCCCTATTTACACTGCCATATTTTCATATTCGAACTTCCTGTCTATTTCGTCATCTTATTATTTCCACATATTTAATCCCTAACTGCATGAACAATTATTCATCACATTAGTTATGATCCCATTAGATTTTTTATCCAAACATCCTGCCTATTTTTGTTATTTCTACATTTCTAACCCCTAATTGCACAATATGTAAATCTTCTCAATAACTATGATGCTACTTTGTCTGAGTTTTATCCGTCCCCCTGTTTATTATGGCATTTTAACCCCTTATTAATCTGACCCTTGACCGGAAATTATCCTGGAACTTTCCGACGCATTTATTATAAATACACGAATATACAGCCTAGTTGATGGTAACTTCGTCGAAAAGAAAATTTACTTTGCTGCAACCGTCTTTTTAATAATTTTTATGATCCAATGTATATATTCCATATGTATATTTGTTTGAACACTAAGGTGCCTAGAAAGTTCTTTCTTTTTTCTAATTACAGCGATATGAGCCATACTTACTGTGTGATGGTTGTGGATACACTAACGAGTCGTGGAGGCTGAAGTAGATGGGATGACACTCGAGCCGAAGACTTACTGGCTAAAACCGAAGAGCTCAAACTGATGAGGAGCTACGGTGTTTGTTTTCCAGAATCAAGGAAAGGACGCTGTGAGTTTCCATTATGCATACATGTGTAAAACTCCTAATTAATTAATATGGTTAGTGAAATGAAGACACGTGCTGCTGCCGCCACTGTCCTGTGTCTCACTCGAAAACCAAGGAAATAATTAATAATAATGATAATACTATAAAAGAGTATTTATTAGAATACAAAAATAACATTTAAATGCTTCACTTATGATTACAAGTATATGAAACTGAATTAAAGATACTCTCGCCTACTCAAAATAAGTATGAGGAGTATTCAATAATCTTAGAGATAATTCGTAAGAAAGTATTAAAAAAAAAATTAACTTGCTCTCTCTCCCTCTTCAATTTGAAAAAAAATTACATTTCATGATTAGTAAAGTATTTTCATTTGGTATAGTTTGTTTGAAATACACGTTTACACACACACACACATATACGTATATACCAAAGACAAGAGTCCAAAAAATATATATTATACTATGTATGAGAAATTTGAAAAGAAAACAACTAAAATATCCAGTGTAAAAATTTCACGTGTTTCCTCCTTGTTGATTTAGGCAGTATAATACTTCAGATTTAGTGCAATTAAGACGTACAAGCATTGCAATATCACATCGTGATCTCTCAGTTAGCAAGAGTTTATGCGCTCCTAGACTAGCACAGATAGCAAATACTTCGGATGTCGTAGGACATGGAACACCTGAAAACAAAAAAAGTATTATTAAATGCAAATGGAAACACATACAGAGTTTTTATGAGTTGATCACGGATTGATATCAGTTAGAGAACCATTGAAAACCAGGACTGGAGTACTGGACAGCTGCTGTTTCATCCTAGTTTGGGAATTATCGGAAGTACGGACCCACTGCCAGGGTTCGAACCCAGGACCTTCCAGTTACAAGACAAGCTCGTATACCATTCAGTCACTGAGACCCGATCCAAACTATAGAAAATTAATATGATGCTCGCTAGTGACGCTACGGAACGGAGTTCCCTGGAGTTCTAATGAGAAGTCATGACCAGTGACGTCTATCCAGATGTCACGTTTGAGGATGGATGTCCCACCGACGACATTGGTTTGGGTCACGCTAAATCACAAATTGGTAGAAGTTAGGATTCATGGACTGGTTGGCCATTGAATTGGGGTCCCAGTGGTTGAATGGTATATGAGCTTGCTGGTAACCGGAAGGTCCTGGGTTCAAACCCCAGTCGGTCGGTACTGACGGAGAGTCCCAAACTAGGACGAAACAGCTGTCCAGTACTTCCTGGTTATCAATGGTTCTCTAACTGATATCAATCTGTGATCAACTCGTGAAAACATAACTCACCCTTACAAACCAAACTATAGGGCATAAAGAGTTACTACCTTGCAGGGATTTGATTGGTTACAGGTTTTATCATGAGTTGGCATCAGTTAGAGAACCATTGAAAAAACCTAGGAGTACTGGAAGATTGTTTCGCCCTAACTTGAGACTCGCCGACGGTACGCACCCATTGAGTATCGAAGTCAAGACCTTCCAGTTTCAAGGCAAGCTTGTAAACCATTCAGAGACCCGATTCAATGGCCCATATATTCAAACTTCTACCAATTTGTGATTTCAACCGATATGGATCCCACTGGTTACAACTTCTTACCAGTTCCAAACTACGAGACAGCCGACCAGTACTCCCTAGTGGTTTTTGAATAGTTTTCATACTTATATTAATCAATCTGTGACCAAACAGGAAACATATCAACTGATTTATAAAGCAAACCTAAACTGCTGAGATAATAAGAGAGAACAATATTCAGCGAAGAGACTCTTTTCAACGAATTTATTATCAGGTTGTACAATCGTGTATATGTATATGGTTTTTAAGAAATTATATCCGGTGAGGAAATTGAATCATAAGTGCGAATGCATAAAATAATAATAGTATGAAATGCAATTAAAATATCTGTGATTGCAATCATAGTCCAATGTCAAGTGGCAAAATAATTAATGTCATATATAGATTAATACATAAGGTGTATAGATTTTGGAAAGGGGTGCATAATTATAGGATTAGTAGGCGAATATAAAATGTCACATAACATAGTGTGAAATTTGATAAGATAGAATTCACTATTGTAAAAATGTAATAATTATGGATTTAAAATGACAAATGGGACTAGCGGAAACAATTTAAAGTGAGAATAATTATAATAATCGTAGTAATAAGGAAAAGTACATAGAATAACTAAATAAACAAAATAAATAAATGTCTATCCGTCTACGGCCAAGGCAGAAGTAGGGGTGGTACATACTTCATTTGTACACAAAGGTTTGGCTTAAAGTCATGAATTACCAAGGCCTCAGCTGTCTTTAGAAGTCTGTAACGAAGAAAACGCGGGAAGTTGAAATCATGGTCAGGGTTGATAGAGTGACAGAAGTCGATCAGGTGTTGCAGAATAGAGCTTCACACACACTTCCTTTCTCCCTTGTAAAACCATGCTCGAATATGTTCTCGTATCGGTGTGGAAAGCGTCCTCTGACTACGGCCAATGTACCTTGCTGAACAAGAGCGGGTGAACTGATAGGTGTACATGGAGGTGGCCAGACGGGTACAGAACAACTTATCAAATTTCACACTATGTTATGTGACATTTTATATTCGCCTACTAATCCTATAATTATGCACCCCTTTCCAAAATCTATACACCTTATGTATTAATCTATATATGACATTAATTATTTTGCCACTTGACATTGGACTATGATTGCAATCACAGATATTTTAATTGCATTTCATACTATTATTATTTTATGCATTCGCACTTATGATTCAATTTCCTCACCGGATATAATTTCTTAAAAACCATATACATATACACGATTGTACAACCTGATAATAAATTCGTTGAAAAGAGTCTCTTCGCTGAATATTGTTTCCTTAATGCTACAATGGGAATTATTAAATTAATAAATGAGAAGTTAAGAATAACTGACTGACTACATGAAAGTATGAATCTCACTAAAATAATTAATAAATAAACATACATGATAGATATGAACACTCCCATTATGAGAAATGAATGGTGCTTATTTGATTCACACAGAATTTCTCATGTAGGTTACTTTTTTCAGCAAAAAAGCTTTTCTTTGCTCGATTTCTGTAAATACTCCATTAATTATACTATACTGTACTAAATTTTGTTTTATTCTTTCACGTTCCCAGTGGAACTTCAAACTAGAGGCTTGAAGTGTCTGTAGCAGCGTTTATTTTTTAAAGGATGGGGTTGCTAGTCTCATGCCCAACCTTCCCTCTTTACCAGCTTTATTTCTGGCTTAGCGAGGTAAAGGAGTAGAGTCTGTGGCCAGGGATCGAACCCTCGAACCATGTGCATGGTCGGCGAGCGTCCTAACCGCTGTGCCACCACCGACGCAGTCTACTGAATAACTTTAGCTATTTAAATGCATCAAAAATGGATGGATGAAGAGAGAAGTCGTCTATTTTTACAATGCGACGACGACCACACGCACTGAAATCTGACGGTCAACTTAATGGCTTCAAAAATTAAAACTGTAACTTCAATCTTCAGGATTAAAAACAAAACGACTTTACAAACCTTCAAGTCGACACAATGCTGACATCTGACGAATACATCGATCCAGTCTAGCCTCTTCTGTTGATCGTGCTTGAAATTCAGCAATAACAGCTCGAAGAAACAATTTTTCATACAGTGAACAAGCCAGTATAGCTTCTGATTTAGGCGTGGTAAACATTTCTTTCAAAGCAGCATTAATATGATAAATGTCTATTTCTTTGTTAGACTTATCCGTGGCCGTGGATAAGGCAATCTCTGCAGCTCGCTTACATATATCAAGAGCACGTCGAACATCGCCTGATACTGCAGCCACTTTACGTGCAGCTAATTCAAGAGCTTTGGGCTAAACAATAGAAAAAGAAGAGAAGAGCTTAGCGAAACTATGAAATGGTGATACAAAGGACAGAACTTTAAACATTACTTAGGTTGAACACAGGTACTTTATATAGGCATAATAGGAAAAATCAATATTCTTCTAACTCAGCATACAGCGAAAGAAAAGACCAAATAAATACTATATGCTAAGAAGTATTACTAGTGTCGGTGATTCAACGGTAGAATACTCGCCAATGATGCACGTGGTCCGGGGTTCGATTCCCGACCCAGCTGACGCACTTTTAAACCTCCTCCTTCTAAACCTCAGCCAGTAGGGAGAGTAGGTCGGAAGTGAGGCTAGTAATCCTACCTCGTAAAGAAAATAACATCAAACGTCCTGTCAATGGGCTTTTGAGGAAGAATCAGGTTGCAGTATTTGTCCAACTCAGTTGAATCTAAATTCCATAGTAAGTTTGACTTTGCAGACATCGTCTTTGCTCTCGAAATCCACTCTGAACAAGTCTTCGTATCTGAGAAATGAAGTATTGAATGTAATGTTTGCACATCTGGGTTACATAAATAAATTCAGATATGATTTTTCCAAAATTGTCCTTCCCTGGAGGTCAATCTGTAGGGAAGGATATCCATAGACCAATAAGCAACTCCATTGATTTCTCCAAGCGTCAAGGGTCCATCTTCACAAATCGCCCGTTACCAAATATCACTGAAATTTTGAAAAACGCTGAGGTGAAATAGGGATGCCGAGAGGGTGAAAGATGCGGTGATCACAAGCATCGCTTGTCTATGTCAACAACATACACCACAACTAACCGATCTCTCTCAGACAGCAACTTAAGCGAGGGCACACCGAAGGACGAGACGGAAACAAGTATATTCACACAATAACGCATAATTCAAAAAATCATCAGGGATATCGGCTAGTCTGTAGTGGACGTACTTCATATAGGCTGATTCTGGTTGGTTTATTTCCAGATTGTACATCGATCACCATATCAACATGTGACTCTTGGCTTGGCCATTTGCTTTTTTGTCAATTGATCCTAGAGTCTAACCTCCCTCCACCTACTTGACTCTTGGCAACTGCGTTGCATTTATATATATATATATATATATATATATATATATATATATATATCAGTCCTAATGTAACAACAGAAGACAAAGGCCAGCAACAGATCGTTTTATTACGGAAATCAGCACGTATTTATATATATTTCATGTACATTATTATAGCTTATTCAAGCAGACAAACACAGTCTTCTGATTGGTTGTTTCTGGTTTCTCGGAAAGTGAAGCCATATATTTGCAAATCTTATTTGCCCACGCTAAGTCTGCTGTGATTGGTTGTTGAATCAGCCTTGTTCATACTTTCTCACGGCCAATATTAGTGACCTAGAAATTGACGTAAATTAATGTCTACCAATTGGCTGGCAGCCTGCTCTCACCACACTAACACTATAAAAAATATAACTTATAATCTGACCTATGAGAAATCTGTTCCGAGTAATTGAGTTATCGTGAACAAACATCATGAGGAGCACCTATGGGGAGAACTCATCTTACTTCAGATAAACGCGGAGCAGACAATCGAAGAAACAAAACGGAAGACACTACAAAATGAGTAATTAATAATTATTTTCAAGATATATGGTGCGACCCAAGTGCGAAATCGGAGAAAATTCTGGAAATTTCACATTGCATAAATGGATAGTGAAGAAAATGTACCAAAAGAATTTAGACACTGTTAGATAGTTGGAGGTAATCGACAGGAAGATTTCATGCACATTGGTACTTGTCAGCAAGGCGTATCTGTGATGTTAAAGAAACTTATGTCCCTTTTAAGATTCAAACCCGGGTCACCCAGTGGCGCTACAGTCACAGACTTTACTACTGAGTTGTTTACGTCCGTAACTGACCTCCTGTAGGACTGTAATGGATACTATGATTGAACACTATTATAGGCGGCAGTAGTAACCAACGTCATACGCCTTGACAGGCAAACGTGACTGATAGAATTCAATTTGCACCGAACGATGATGACTAGACACATTTGACACTAGGTACTACCGGCTAGTGTCCAACCAAAGTAAATCAGAACATAATATAGACTATATAAACACACATTATCAAGGTAAATGAATAGCGGGTTAGGCAAAGAAAGACTTTATGTATAATAATTTCTATATACTCCATAATACGTAATACAGTGAATTATTCAAAAATAGATAAATAAAAGAAAACTCGGCAAATTAGGAGGAATGGCGATATTTTAGGGGAAAATTGCATATGCTACTACTATTAGTAATAGTAGTAATAGTCTACATACCTGAAACGAGTCAGATAAAGACGAAAGACGATGTCGTACAATTTGAGCAAGTTGTTCATGCGAATACGGTGTAAACGTCAGTCTAGTAAAGCCTAGACGACTAGCTACTCTTGGATGAAGTAGACGTTCTGGTAAATCCATAGTATTAGCTATTGCCAGTACAATCAGAGCACATCGACGATTTTGTCGTGTAGGCCAATCAAACAGGCTATAAAGAATATCTTGTCGTCGGGTACACAACAGATCCAATTCATCAATGACCAGAATAACAGGTTTGTTGGCGTCTTCACGTTGAGATATTTTTCTAATACCATTATGACAAAATTCTTTTTCTAGTAAATCAGCAGCACATTTTGGAGTGGTAATTATACCACCTGTCAATTGCTAGAGGGAAAAAATATCAGAAATGAAAAGAAAATAATAATATTAAGTAGTCAATCTGTACAGCAATCACAATGGAATGGAGGTAGAAATTTCTACCAACATAATCTGAGTCTGTGAGATGTGAGGATAATACTGAAATGGATAAACAACCTTAAATAATAGTTATTGAAAGTAGTACACACTATCATAGCTAAAGACACACACACGTACAACACAGGTCACGAGATCATCTTCAGCATAATAGACTCTTTGTTTGCCTTACCATTACTATCGAATTTACACCACACACACATACACACAATGGTCTACTTCCCTTTCATGAAATGCATCAGGAGAAGGTTTTGACATTTGATTTAATACTACCTTATCCCAACTGATACCTGCTTCCATAACGCGATAGTCGGGCATGCATATGACAATGAGCTACACTGGGATGGACAAATGTTTTCGCAGGTCCTACACTGTCCGAAATGTCATTACCGGTATAATGTATGTTGTCCACACTACATTGGGATTCCGATGGGGAAGTCATACCGCTTGAGAATAGGTGTGTAACAGCAATAAAATGTTTCCCTTGAACAACCAGGAAGCCAGCTCCTCTCGAGAGAAGTAGGTTAGAAAATGCCGACTCCAGAAATTGTACACTCTGGGCTTACTCCGTGGCGGTTCATCATCAGTGGTAAGGGTTTCATCCAACCACAACTCCAAAAAACAACTTCGAACAGGACATTTGTGACCGGTACCAAGCAGTCGTGTGTGGCGTATGCTACTGACAAGATTTATCAGTAGTATGTATACACGCAGATTGATAGGAAGTAGCCAGAATTGAAAACATTGTGGGTAAATTTTGTTTTGATAAAGTCTCACAGTGTTATACAGTAATGTTTACTGATGACGTTTCGAGCACAACTTATTGCTCATAATCATATCAAGGTAATCACACGACTTCCTAAATTCATTTATATAGTTCCATTGTTTTTCTCTTGATTTGATTGGTAATAGTATTTTTTATATTTTATTTTTTGTAACAGCTTGATTCCACACTGTATTTTTGGTACAATTATGGAATTTTCAGCGTGGATATCGGTAGCCCAGATTTCGCAGGCCGACCATAGATATCTGGTGTGCGCCGGTGTGGGCTCGAACCCCGGACCATGTGCATGGTCGTCGAGAGTCCTAACCATTGTGCCACCGACGCACAGGTATGAGTGACGAATCATTCCTATTGCATGTGTTGGGTGTAGACTCGATGAACAAGGATTCAGTAATCAACCTCTCTCTCCACCTACCTAGATTACTTTTTAGAATTTTAACCCTCTCCCACCCTATTGTGTGGTTGTGTGTTAGCGCATGCATTGCAATTGCTGAGCTGTGGATGAGTCATCCACAGTTATACCATATAAAGAGGGGACATCTGAGACACTACGTAGGATTCTGAATAAAATAGGAATTAGGGTGGCATTTAAACCTACAAACTCACTCAGGGACAAGCTCTGTAGGTTAAAGGACCCAGTTGACCCAATTAGACAAAATAATATTATTTACAAAATACCATGCAATGACTGTGATGTCAACTACATAGGTCAAACTAGTAGGTCAGGGGTAGTCAGATTGTCAGAGCATGAGAATTTAGCTCTTAGCTAAGAATGGTTGACTCCGAGAAGATAAGTAATTTAGAAAAAAGCTCAGCAATTGCAATGCATGCGCTAACACACAACCACACAATAGGGTGGGAGAGGGTTAAAATTCTAAAAAGTAATCTAGGTAGGTGGAGAGAGAGGTTGATTACTGAATCCTTGTTCATCGAGTCTACACCCAACACATGCAATAAGAATGACTCGTCACTCATACCTGAAATATGGAAAATACTATTACCAATCAAATCAAGAGAAAAACAATGGAACTATATAAATGAATTTAGGAAGTCGTGTGATTACCTTGATATGATTATGAGCAATAAGTTGTGCTCGAAACGTCATCAGTAAACATTACTGTATAACACTGTGAGACTTTATCAAAACAAAATTTACCCATAATGGAATTACACTCTACCACAGTGCACAAGTTTTATTCTTATATCAAAATTGAAAACATTTTAATTTAATAACTACAGAAGTAGAAGTGTTTTAGCCTGCGTTGCGACCAGAGGATGATTTCACTGGACAAATTTTTGTCTCAAAGTTTGACCTTCGCAAAGTCCATAACCAATCAGAACCATATATTTACCCGTTGACCTAACCGACCATAAATGTAGCTAAAAATGTATAAAGATGATGTGTTTTTCCTTAATGAAAAAACCCGTTACCAAGAGTCTTCACTTCTGTTAAGTCTCTACTGGGCTGCGCGGTCAAACAACTCACACTAACTTAAGGGAACTACCCTCCATTCATCATACTACACAAAATAACAGAATAGATTGGCTACTATTCATAAATGCTAAGTAATTAAATTAGATTTCACGTCACCTTACAGGTTAAATAGTACATGGAAAGATTGCGTACAGGAATGATAAATACACTGAATCTACCTACGTCCCTCAAAACTACAAAAATCGAAAGAATGAGGTGAGTAAACCACTCACATCGACCAGTAATGCTTTCTAGCCAGTCAGATCGAAGGGATTATAGCATCGGACGACGACCGTTTCGCTCATTCGGAGTAATTTTAGTTTCTCAAGGGAACTGTGGTAAAATTTCACCTCCTCGAACTGTGTAAATTGTAGGCTGCAAGTATGATCTTAATATTATAACTTGAAGCCTGTTTTTGCCGGGGGTCCAAGTAGGAAAGTTAGCGACCATATCAAATTACAGGATAGATGAAATTATATGAAACATATACAAAATTATTATTATTATTCCCTTGGGTTCCGAGTGGAGCATAGGTTTCCTCAGTGATACACCATGTAGTGTCTTTGACCTTGCTCTGATCTGTACTGAAGGCATCACTTTTAGTTCTATCCTACAGTTTCTGAATGTTAAACCTGAATTATAGTGGTCTGTCTCCATTTGTTTACAGAGATTTCAGCTTCACCTTGAAGTTCTCTTGAACTAGATGATGATCTGAGTTCTCTCTTGACTTTGTGTCCAGCAGGCTACATTTCCACTTCCTTGAGATTGAGATAAAATCTATCTGGTTTGTGGTGTGTCCGTCAGGCGAAATCCATATTGCTTTGTGTACATCCTTGTTCTTGTACACACGCTGCCTCCGATCACCATATCAGTGAAAACATAGAAGTCTGCGAATGATTCCCCGTTCTCATTTATTTCTTCAAGCGAGAGCCTCTGGACCTATGATAAATTCTCTTCCGGTATTATTAGCTTCCAGTTTGGCTTGCATTCATATTGCCTATAAGGATTTTGACGTCACCATTTGGGAAGTTATCCATTACTGTTCGTGGCTGTCTGTAGAAATCTCCTTTCTTCTCTTGTTTCGAATTGTTTGTAGCACTACAAGTAGCATTGGATGACTGTAACCTTCCTTCCTTTTGAGCTGCATCTTGCTATCATAATCCTGGGTGGAATTGGTGGTTCCCACTGCAGTAGGACTTTGGCTGCCACTGGTGACATCATGATATCCACTCACTACCTCAGTGTGCTTGCGGTCACTGTTTAGGTGACCAGACCGGAGTAAATTACTGACTCATTAATTGGCAATGTTGACAGTCCGCATCCATTCCATCTACTTTCGCAGATTCCCAGCACTTCTATACCATATCTTCTCATTTCTTCGGCTACCAGGGCAGCCTTCGCAGCTAGTCTCGCATTTTGTACGGACATTCCACGTCCCCATTCTTATTCTTGCTTTCATCGAGAGAAGACATATCGGCTGGCTGAATGGCTTCCGGTAGGCTTTTACCAGCCCGTTATGTCATTTCGCCTCTCCGATTCCAGCGAAGAATAAATTTGTCTTTTATATTTTTGGTATTTTTCTTGTTCATTGAAGTTTCTGTAGCAGTTTGATTGGTTTTCTGGGGGTAGAGTCGCTAGCCCCACACACCAGCCCTTCCTCTTAACCCGGGCTTGGGATTGGCTAGGAAACTGATATGCATCCACATATATATATTTATGTGTGTGTGTGTATGTTGGTCTCTCTTTCTGTTTGCTCGCTTAGTCTGTGACCATTTCACTTGTATGAACCTGTCTCCTTTAACAATGTATATTCCCCTTAGATTATATATAATATGAGTGTTTGTTGACAGTCCGTTGCTTGGTGACATATATCCATATACGGTGGTTGTTGACATGTCTGCTATATTTCGCTATGTATATATGGATCGATACTTCATTATAATTAGCCATTCATGTTAAGACTGTCTAATGATTGTTCACACCCTTGTCTGAACATTCATATATATATTTCGTTCTCACAATATTGTGTGACTTACTTACCACTTTGGTGTGACACCACTTTTGCATTCTCCTTGTGTTTGGAAAATAGAAGTATCATCGCAAACCTAGTGGTCTTCTGATTTCCGCCTTCTTGCGTCAGGACTATTAGTTTCTCGACCAGTCCATAACAATAATTTAGCGACGAGTACATAAGAGAAACTATCCAGTTAGTAAAATAGGCAGGGTTATAAGCTATGACAGTTTACAAAGTGTAAAGACTCATGACTGAATTTACCGAAAAAATCAATCATCACAAATATAGTTATTGAATTAATAAAAAAAGACATGTTCATATTACTAATTAAAACAGCTTACTTCATAAATCTGAACGTAAATTTGTTTAGGATCATTAACACGCATGCCGTTCACATAAATGACTTGAAATGCAGGTATCTGATATCCTAAAGTTTTATCCGCAACCAGTTTATGCATTGTAGATAATACAGCTTGAACTGAAGCAGTCTTCCCAGTACCCGGAATACCAGATATATACATGCAGCTAGAATAAAGGTATACAGTAAAGGCAGATAACAATTAACTGGTTGACACTGTTAAGAAAGACATTACAAACTTCTTTGTAAGTGGGCACAGAATGAAATTGTGATACTATTCGTGTAACAACAGAAGACAAGGGCCAGGAAACAGATCGTTCATTTAGGAAATGAACAGATATTCATAGATTTTCATGTACATTATTATAGATTATTGTTAGCAAACAAACACAGTCTTCTGATTGCTTGTTTCTGACTGAAAATTAATCTTTCATCTCTTTGTGGCCGTTTCTTGAATGTCAGATCATCTATCTGTTAATTGTATCCGCCTACGCAAAGTCTGTTGTGATTGGTTGTTGAGTCAGTCTTTGTTCTTATTTTTCTCAAGACCAATATTGTGGACGTTAACACTGACGTGAATTACTGTCTACCGATTTTGGCTAGTAGCCAGCTCTCACCAAAATCGTATTCAGCGCAACAACCAAATACAAATTGCAAACACTGACTCTATTGGTGTTTTCACAGTGTACACCAACAAACTGATATATATATATATATATATATATATATATATATATTGGTGAAGTAAGTTTGAACTAAATACCAGTTGAGTGGTCTGTAAATCCACACATGCATATTTTTCTTTTCAGTTTGCATGCTGCATGATATGATGATTACCACGGAATGTAATGAAAACCTGACATACTTAATTACGTTTGACATAATAATAAAAAGATTATACAGCAAGCCCCCATAAACCATCTCGTACGGTCGAAGGTGGGTAGTAGTAGACCATGGTCTCCCTTCTGAAATGCTGTCATGCGTTCATAACCTCTGCTAGGTAAATTCTATCCACTGCCTTCACATGGCGGAGATATTCCTCACAAAAGTGAAAAAGCGCCTGCGAAGGTCCAAATGCTTACAACCGCACTAGTAGACATGCTGGTCTATCTAGGGGGGAGGCCTGAAAACACCTGATTCCAAATCTACAGTATACATGGGCTCCAGAATCGGAAGAGACCGAATAGCATGAAAACCTGTTCTGGTCACTGGAAATCATTGGAATGTAGCTGCTGACGCGGCTGTACTGCCTTTCTGATCAGAATTCAAGTGAAAGGATGGCATAGGTGGGGTTGGCCCCCTAGACAACTAGTTACTTCAGTCTGGGCAGCATCCAAGCCTTCACACAGACTATGAGATTTGATGTGGTGCATCTCTTGTTGACATAATGACATAATAACCCCATAATGACATTAACAATAATATGCAACAAAGAATATTTCACGTACCCACCAGAATTTAGAGACAGTTTATTAGATACAAATGTGTATATACTTTCAAATTCTTGCTCACGACCAGGTAACCATCCATATTCTGAATTGTTAGAACTGTAAAACACAAAAAGATAATTTAGAAAACCTTTAGCGAAATTTGACACATAAAATATGCTCTGATAGGCTAAATCTTTTATACTACGCACAACTTTCACAGGATCTAACTTATTCCTTAAATTATATATCTTAAATACGAAGATAAACTGAACAACTTAAGGCTCAACATAAATGTCAACTAAACATCTTAGAAGAACAAAAATGTATCATTTTACGTCATCGTGCATTCAGATGTGGACAGATATGCAATGCTACTCGACAACGAACGAACTTAACTCTTAAAAAAGAGGAAATAATTAAACATAAACACTAGTGGGTAGTGGCGTGTTTAGAATTTATGACTGACATGGAAATGTAGCTTATTGGCTTAACCACCTAGTTTCAAATGATGCAGCACGAGTTCGAATCCCGCCTCACTTACTTCAGCTCTCATACGACAATAAATGTGCCTCTTAGCCAGGTACAAGCAAAAAATCCATTTCGGTTAATTGAGCTTAAAAAACACCATGCTTACAATACTATCCAATAGTGCCACACACAGCATGCATTGTCAAAAGGATATTTTATAATATGAGTTAAAATGACAGACAGTCAATTCATTGATTGCATCGAATAACAAGCCCAACTCGCCATTAAGGTTAAACTTACCCGAAATTGAGGAAAGTACTACTACGAGGCATCTGACTGAGAGTACGCTTCCGAGGACCTGTCTGTAATAAACAATATAATAAGAGACAACTGGTATACCACACACTGACAAATATTAGGTTAAAGGTATTTAAGTTTAAAGATAAATCTCACTTCATATACTTCGGCTAAGCAACTGAACAGCGCCACACTCTATACATGTATGTCTGATATACTATACTATTACACTACATTATTATTAAACCTTTGCTTTCCAAGTGCAAGAAAGGAATCCAGAGGCACATATCTATGACACACACTCTCTCTTCTTTGCTGTCACTTTCAACCGTCTCCACTACTGTTTATAAGTTTACATTCCCTCCAATCATTATCTTCACCATGTCACTGTTAGATGTCCAACTCGTAGCTTAAAATTCAGGTCCCACTTTAGGGTTTAGCGTGTGAAATGAAAAACAACAGGGGCGTTTTAGGATATGATAAATCACAAAGAGTGAATGAATCTCCGCCAACCACTGAGAACGATTATGAGCCATATCACCAACTGTCTCCAGCCTTCATCGGCTGGTAAACGCCCCGAGGACCCCAACCAGACAGCAGTCTACACATCCCTACGTGCCTGACTTAAACTAACTGTTACGGATCTGATTGACCGATGAAGCCACGTTTTGGTGTAACCACCAATAGCTTTCGATTTTCCAACCTGATCGATCCTATCTCAGTTAACATTGATTGTCGAGGAAGGCAATGGTTAGGCATGCGTAATACATGCCTTGACCCTGTTAATTGATGTGACTTCTCAAGCTTGTCGGTCGATTTCCTCTCCTTACCTAGCACTCGACGCCTAACCTCGATATTAAGCATCAAGATTATTCTCAATTCTTCAAATATAGTTATAACGCATGCACTTTAATTTACTTGGTTACTAACTAGCGATAACGTTTGAACTCTGTTGTCAATCTACATTGCAGATATATATATATAAAACCCCTAAATAACTGTACAGCTTTAAAGTTATGAAAAGAAATCTATTTTTTGATTCATGTGTCATTTTAATAACATGAGAAATGGAAATTTTGACTTAGGTCTTAGACCAAATGTAGTGCGTCGGTGGTTCAGTATTAGATTATCTGCCTGGGTTCGATACCCAGTATATATTTTTCTGAAAATATCAATATATATTGTCAAGTGTATGATTCATAAAACATATATTTAATGTACTAGTGTAAAGTAGGAAGACAGGAGACTTAGTGACGAGCTTTTTATGAAGGGGAAATACCATATTTATGCATTTTAAGCAGATTAAAATTCGACTAGGCCAGCGAACAGCAAACTGTTCCGATTGGCTGGCAATTGGCCCAAGGTTAAAACTTGAGACGAGAGGTTGTCCAATGCAATTATTTCTTCACGTAAAGTAGGTCCAGATTTGAAGAATAAACACTTCTACCTCGATAGATATTGCCTTAAATTGTTTTCGTTTGTGGCTAATTCCTATCAATCTGCGTCTGTGTACTACTGATAAATTCTGTCAGCAGCACACGCCACACTAGCGCTCTAATGTGGTAATGCCGGCCGACTAAATGTGAGTGTGATCATCCTGGTATAACATTTCAACCTCATGTTTGAAATTAATTTAATCAAGGAAGTTACTTTCTTTTTCCTTACTCAACAAAAGAAGCAATGTTTTCAGACCTATGGCATAGAGGATAAGCTAAACAATTGTTTCATCTTTTAGCCCATTAAGCAGTTTCACGGTCATGTGATAAGTTTGTGCTCCATGTTATACTCCTTGTACGTGTATGCATGTGTTGTTAAGCGTCTGTGTTTTTCACATAGTTAGTTAGACGCAAGTAAATAAATGTGGTTGAAATCCTTTAAGCACCCTTAATGATTATATAAACTAACTATTAGGATCGTGCATCGGGAGTCCAGGGGTAGAGAGTACATGCCAACAACGCACGTTTTGCGGGATTGGATCCTCACTCCTAAATGTCGCCTAGTTTTACAGCGAATAGTAAGCCCGTAAAAGAAAGAAGGTCGGGTGTGAGACTGGCAACCCTCACTCCTGTTAAACAACACTACAGTTACTGAAACTTAGAAGCTATAGACCAATATTCCACTCACAATTCAAGCAATGAAGAAGTAAAGAAGAAATCATCTAGGCCAGTAGAACACACTTATATAAACTCTCTCTGAAAATGAATTTTTCTTTCTACCTTTTCACCATAAAACATTATCCAACAACGATACAACATGACTACAAATCAGGAAATTGAAGTGTTACTCAACAATCACTTGCATTTCCACGCACTTGACAACTAGCCATACGTAATGTGTGCTGATTAATGGTGCGACTTGGCCGCTAAAACCTTGGTAGATAGAGTAATATTTGTGCTTGTAACTCAGTTGTTGTTAGTCGAATTCGTAGACTAGTGAGCCATTGTGGTGAGAGCAGGCCGTGAGAAAATATGAGCAAGGCTGATTCAACAACCAATCACAGCAAAGTTAACGTGGCAAAATATGATTCGCAGATAGAGAACTCTATTTGTCGAGGAATCCCGAAACAACCAATCAGAAGCCTGCGTTTGTCTGCCTAACTTCTGATAAACAACCAATCAGGTGACTGCGCTTGTCTACTTGCATAAGCTATAATAATGTATGTGAAATATGTATAAATACGTGTTGATTTTCATAATAAAACGATCTGTTGCCTGGCCCTTGTCTTCTGTTGTTACACCATAACTCTACAAAAACCAGTCTACTTAAATTGTAGTAAGTGAAGTTGAATTCAGACATGGGATTCACTGGTTAAAGATTTAATATCTAGATTAATAAGGCAGAGAGAATAAAAAGTTAGCATATGTTTATCATTTTTAACTCAACTGCACTCAATTTAAAGTACATTTTACCGTGTTTGAAAAGAAGGCATCAGGTTGGACAATACGTAAAGTTTAAATTTTAAACTGCTTAGCACTTTCAACTCTTTAAACAATTCAAGAGTTGTTTTGTGCGGGGATTCGATCGGTTACAGGAGTTCACCATGAGCTGATATCGACTAAAAAAAACCACTGGAGGACCTGGGAGTACTGTACAACTATTTCGTCAACGCAGTCTGGGACTCTTCATCAGTAAATCTCCACTGGGATTTGAAGCCGGGGCTTTTTAAACACATAATTTGGGCTGGCGGGCCTACTGTGACTCAGATTTTCACTTCATCTTGAGTCATCACCCACTCTTAATGTAATCTAGTCAGCAGTTTGTGCATCATTGGCTGTGGTGTTTTGTAAAAGTTGCACGCCTTAAGCAAAAAACTAATAGATGCCTTTATGAAACTGCAGCAAACTAGAAGATATGCAAGTGAAAAGCAGCAAGTTGGCAGAAGAAGCATCAGGAGAAGATAGGACTTCAGGTAAACATAGAGAAAACAGAAGTGATGAAGATTCCTGGGCAACACCAATTGCGGCAACAACAGACAACAATCAGCATAAATGGGAGGAACCTGAAAGAAACAACCCCCTTCACCTACCACCCTACCTGGGAAGCATCGTTTCAACTACATAAGGAACTGACGAGGATATCAAAGCCAGAATCGGAAAAGCAAGAAAAAGCTTTCATTACCCTTAAGTCTGTGTGGAGGTCAACAGCACTACTCAGCATCAAAAATAAGATCCGGATTTTCAACTCCAATGTAAAGTCAGTTAGTACTACTATTAGGATCAGAGACTTGGCCAGCGCGTCATAAAGAGCACCTCAAATAAACTACAGACCTTCATTAACAGCTGTCTTCGCTCAATACTCAAGATCAGATCACGGGCCAGAAAAGATCAGAAACAGGGATCTCTGGCAATGAGCGAACCAACCAGGAACCGATTGTGAAACAAATAGGCAGGAAGAAATGGAGATGGATTGGCCATACTCTGAGGAAACCATCAGGTGACATCACTAGACAAGCCATTGCTCGAGTGGAACCCGAAAGGGAAGCGGCGAGTTGGTCGTCTGTGCAAGGGTGTCTTGGAGGAGGTCGTGTGAAGAGGAGATGAAAACATGCGGGCAGACTTGGAGCCAGATGAAAACTTAAGCAGAAGACCGAACGTAATCGAAACGTGCGGCTGAAGCCCTATGTTCCTCTAGGAATTAAAGGAAATAATAATGTGCGTCGGTGGCACAGTGGTTAGGACTCTCGTCGACCATGCACATGGTCCGAGGTTCGATTCCCTACCGACGCACACCTGATATCTATGGTCGGCCTGCAAAATTTGGGCTGCCGATATCCATGCTGGAAATTCCATACTTGTACCAAAAATACAGTGTGGAATCAAGCTGTAATCAAAAATAAAAAAATAGACACAATTCATAACCTCGCTTGGCTGACAGCAAACCTGGCAAAGAGGGAAGTTTGGGCATGAAACTAGCAACCTCACCTCGTGAAAAAAATCACCCCTGTTGCCAAAACTCCAAAGCTCATCATGCTTAAAACCCTATGTGCCACCGGAAACGCAAAAGAGAATAATATAATAAACCTAGAAGAAGTAGAGGAAGTCCAAATAAGGAACACTTACAGATATGCTCCTTTTATCATTTGTAGCAGGGGTTTTCAATGAAGATTTTGTCGATCGATTTCTAATTCGAAACCTTTGTCTATCATAAACATCAGACGAATCTGATGAATCCGATTCTGTGGAGGTTAATTCGCTCAATGAACTGGAAGTTTCATCAGATGAATCGTCACTTTCGCTTGAACTAAAATAGAGAGAGAGAGAGAGTAAGATGAAAAGAGACGGCCATTTTGTAAATCGATTAATCTACAGTTAAATCATAGTAATGTAATTTTACTGACACATTTGTTCTATCAAAGATTGTAGATTGTCTGCACAAAGGCAATGCTGAATAGGTAAAAATGGCCAAGTATTTGAGGTCTCTATAACTGTTCACTTACATTCTACCGGGAATATACAAAGCCAAAAAGTGGTACAAAGTACACTGCTGTGCAACAGGTTGGAATCTCAACACACCATAGTTTATTGCACGTTCATCATATGTGACCATTAAGCCTGTCAGTCAACTGCATTCCAGTATCCGATCGTGGTTATATCTGACATTATGAACATTATGGCATCATAGGATGATGGACCATAAGACTTTAAAACCATACATTATTATTATCATTGTTCCCTTGGGTTCCTAGTGGAACATAGGGCTTCAACTGCACGTCTCCATTTGCTTCTGTCTTCTGCTGTACTTTTCACCTGCATCCATCTTAGTTCATACTGTTTCAACTCCTCTTCACACGATCTCCATGTCACCCTTACAACGACGTCCCACTCGCTGCTTCGCTTTCGGGTTCTACTCGAGCGATGGCCTGACGCGCACGCGATGTCACCCAGCGGCCTCCTCAGCGAGTGAGTGTCCAATCCATCTCCACTTTCTCCTGCATATTTCTTGGTTGGCGATTGGTTCTTGTTTTGTTTGTTTGTTCCCAGCCATAGTTTCTTGTTGGTGATTCTTTCCGGCCCGGCCATCTGATCTTTAGTATAGATCCAGCGAAGACAGTTGTTGGTTGATGAAGGTCTGCAACGGGCTGTTGGAAATATTCTTTGTGACCCGTCCACCAAGTTTCTGATCCGTATAGAAGAACTGACTGACTTGACGTTTGTATTGAAAATCCTACCGAATTCTGTTGTTGATGATGAGTGACGAAGATTTTCAGATTGGTTTCAGGTTGATGAATGTGTTTCTCACCTTCCCGATTCTCGCTCGATTTGATATCCTCATCAGTTTCGACTTCCTGTAGTTGAGACAATGCTCCCTAGATCAGTGAGTGAATGAATTAACCTCTTTCAAATCCCTCCCGTTGATGATGATTGGTGCTGGATGTAGCTGTTGTTGTTGTTGGTTGGTTGGTTATTTTCATAACCTGCGTCTTGTTTATGTTCACTTGGAGTCCTGTCTTCGCCGACTGCTTCTTCGACCAGCTTGTGGGTTGTCGCTTGTAAGTCTTCGATTGTGTGTGACATCAAACATAAATCATCCACGCGCGAAATTCAGGTCTTCTAGGTTCTTCATGTCGGTCCAGGATATCCCTGTCTTCTTGACCATACATTGGTAATGTTAATTCATCTGTACTTATTTTCCCCCAAAGCGTCAGAAATTCAGTGAATGCCACGACCAGCATATGAGACTTGTATACATCAGAATAAAATCCCAGTCAGTGTAGTCAATAACCACAACCTATCATTGAGTTCAACTGTCCGTCTCTATTTACTGTTGTTTGCAACTTTTTCACCGTTAGCAAGTGTTGAAGATACTGGGCAATTAAGGAGTAATTAGCAGAGATATGAACTATACCATCCAGTTTTCTTAATCAATAGCAGTTTTAGCTGTACTCTGATTAGCCCTCACTTTTTAATGCCACAATCTTCCTAGTGAATGCTGACGAACAACTGTTTTAAAATTCTTAAATGACTACAGTCACCTATACTAATGCAAATGAACAGTGGAAATAGATGAATAAAGTGGACTTTTGTCATCTCAAGTAGCAATTTAGGTAGCTGTGTTCCTCCTACTCTGGGGCTCTTTATCAGTAGGCATGCACCGAGATTCGAACCCAAGTCCTTCCAGTTACAAGGTGACCTCGTACACCACTCAGCTACTGGGACCCAAAGCGTGTGTCTGAGGTGGAGGACTGCGGGGAACATAACAAAGTGGAGATGTGCTGCTGAAGCCCCATTTTCCACTGAGAACCCAAAGGAATAATAACAACAATGATAACAGTAATAATGACGATAACAATTATAAAGTGACAGTTTTCTAAACTTTTACAAGGATATATGAATTCATGAGGACTGTGCTTAGTTTATGAAGTGCTACATTTTCAACAAATAATTAATCAGTTTGAAACTGGTGTCAGCTGAACAGATGTATATTATTGCTCAGTGTATGTACATGAACACCAGTAGCAATATGTGAAATTTAATAAAACACCAGAGAATAACCAATGCTGCTGAAACATACTCATGTCATATTATTAGTAGAGCTCGGAAATTCTAACCCAACTTTACTTTCTTTTGACACAGTTGCACTATCGCCAAGGTTTTACATCATTGTATTTCAACCATTTTTTTAACCCCATTACAATGCATTTCGTATTGAAAATCTGGGCTATTGGAATTTATAAACTCTTGCGTATACATTTCCCTGAGAGAGAAAAAACCTAGATGTTTAGTGATTCAAATGAATAGCTTCAGTCAGATGACACACATTTAAAACGTGATCAGCCTTCATTATGCTACACTATTTCAACAAACTTCCCGTTTTAGATTACTGTGTACAAGACGATATACGTTTTCTTCAACTATCAATAATTTAGGGAGATAACATAAAATGTAATAAAATAAAGAATTTGCTACTCCTGTAGTCAACCCAATTGAGGTATAAAGAGTTAGCAGTACATTCAAAGAAAACCATGAATACTCTCTATGTAATAGAAATTTAGGCGTGCATTGATTTTATTCATCAACTGAAAGTTCTATCGAGAATCTTGTATTCTTAAAATGTCTAATCACTACCACTAAAGTGTTGTTATGAAAAGTAAGTACAAGAAAACTGCAAAACAATAGAACTGACATAAAAAATGGCAATAGCTGTTTTTACGAGTTGATCACGGATTGATATCAGTTAAAGAACCATTGAAAACCAGCCAGGGAATACTGGACAGTTGTTTCACCCACACCTGAGGTCCACCCAGATGTCGCGTTTGAGGATGGATTTCCCACCGACGACACTGCTTGGGATCGCACTAAATCACGAATTGGTAGAAGTTAGAATTCATGAGCCATTGAACCGAATCCCAGTGGCTGGATGGTATACGAGCCAGCTTGACCTGTAACCGGAAGGTCCTGGGTTCTAACCTTGGTGGTGGGTGCGTACTTCCGATGATTCCCAAATTAGGATGAAACAGCAGCTGTCCAGTAATCCCTGGTTTTCAATGGCTCTTTAACTGATATCAATCCGTGATCAACTCGTAAAAACATAACTAACCCTCACAAACCAAACTATAGAAAAATAGCTGTTTTGTTGGTAATTTAATCGTTGGGTTTTCCTAATATAGCTTTTCCGACGATAAAGGAGTGGCGACAATCATCGTTGGCTTTCAACACATGTTCAGGTAGTATATATATATATATATATATATATATACAAAGCAGTATTGATGGCACCTGTTACCTATATTAACCAATATCAACACTATGAAATTGCAAAACTTGCTTTGGGATAACTTACCAATGAGAACTGCTCACGATGACCTTTTTTCCTATAAAAGATACAATATTGAAAATAAGAGATTGGTGAATATTACATTTATTACAAAAAACAATAAAACGAACAGAAGGCGAACTATGCACTAGCGTTTATGAAAACACAACGCACTCAAATAGATATTTAGACTTTAATTCATCTCATCCGTTACCTGTAAAGTCAGGTTTAGTTAATTGTTTCACAAACTGAGCAGTAACTTTAAGTAGCACATCAGGAAGTCTGAAATGATGAAATGAAACATAGAAGTGTTGGTGCTAAATAACTTTATCCAATAAAATTCACTAAAAAGATCACAAAGGTTCACAAGAAAAGGGAAAACAGTATTGGAATTATTGGTGATAATATAAATACGAAAGGATTTAAGGCATATATAGTCTTACCACCTAACGAAGGGACATCTGAAACCCTACGTAGGATATTTAATAGAGGAATTAGGGTAGTATTTAAATGAACCTACTGACCCAGGGACAAGTTTTGTAGGCTAAAGGGCCCTACTGACCCCCAGTTAGACAAAATAGTGTAATCTATAAAATACCTTGCAATAACTGTGAGTGAGGTCAACTCCATAGGTGAAACCAGTAAATCGTGGGTAGTTAGATTATTGGATGATAAGAATTTAACTAACTGTCGAATGATCGACCCCACAAAGATGAATAGTTTGAGGGAAAAACTCAGTAACTGCAATGCATGCATTGACACGCAAATGCACTATAGAATATGAACTTGAACACCGCAATGATCTATTCAAGCTATACTGGCTGAGACTTATGTCTCTTGAGGTCCTACCATGCCAGAAAGGTTGTTTGGACAGCGGTTAAACAAAAAGCAGCTACCCAATCCAACATCATGTCTAATTCAAAATCACAAAATTTCATGCCGGATCGGCCATGGCCCGGATAAACAACGACCGCGCTCCTTGCTGCCGTGTCACAGGGCAGGAGTGATAAGTATGCTACTGAGGCACACCAAACAAAACAGAACAAACAAAAACAGGTCGCGTGTGACCGGCCTCAAGCAGTTGTCCCCTGGGCTCTGCGGTCACGCAACCAACTTCCACGGTGTGGGCAGCCGGGAAGTAACAATCGCCCTCACAATCCGAAACGCACGCGAAACCTCTCTACTACTCACTCATCTTTGTTTTCATCTTCATCTCTATCATCTTGCCTTCCTTCCACTGATGCAACTCCTCGACTTGATAGCTCTCCACTTTCTCTCCACTCTGCGTCCACTAAAAACGATGGAAGCCAAAAAACCACCACCGACAGCCTCTTAAAGCCGCGCCGCCAATTTCATATAGGAGCTCTTAATGTTAGGACACTTTACCAAATAGGACAACAAGCATCACTAGCCAAGACGCTGGCATCACGAGCCATTGATGTATGCTGTGTTTCAGAAACACCCACAGCTATAGTTCTAAAAATTAATATAGATATGTGAAGGGGAGAGGTTAGTTGCTAAATCTTTTTTCATCCAATATACACCTAACACATGCAATATGAATGACTCAACACTAATACCAGAGACAGAAGAAAATATCACACTGTCAATCAAATCAAGAAATACAAAATAGTGTGATTATACAAACAAAATCGTAGGGCTATGTGCCTATGCCTTGATATGCTTATGGATAATAAATTGTGATTGGAACGTCATCAGCGAACAATACTGTATAACATTGTATGACTTAATCAAATAAATTTAGTCTGTGATAGAATTCTACTCTATCAGAGTGCCGAAGTTTTATCTTTGTATCAGTGAAAAATTAGCGTACAACAAACTGCGTCGTTTCAAGTTACCCCATACACCGAGGAAGCACTCGTCAAAGAAAACAAAAGTATAATTATATAGTAATACGTAAAAGTGTGTGGAGCGAAGAACATTTCTGTGCAGAATAATGAGGCCATTAAGAAACCAGATGACTCGGATTGAGTGTAATTGCGCTGATATGAACGATTGTTGGCCGATTCAATAAGTCTCAAATCATTCTGTCTGTCTGTCTGTTTTCAACATAGAACTTTTCACTGATGTGAAGCAGTTTAAGTCGCCACACTCCATGTATCACACAAAGCAAGAGAAGAAAGTAGAGGAAATGCATAATAGAGACAGTAAACAGAGGTGTGAGACAAAGGAATAGTAATAACGAAGAACGATATAGTTTCATTGGAAATCATAAGTCACAAGGAGTGGATGCATCTGCGCCGGCCATTGAGAACGACTTTGAGCCATATCACCATTTGACTCCAACCATTGGTTTTTACGGTCCCGAGGACCTCAACCAGTCAGGAAATTTACACCTCCCTACGTGGCTGGCTTAAACTAACTTGTGGATTTCATTGACTGATGAAGCCATGTTTTGGTTTGACCGCCGCTAGCTTTTTCCCAGCCTGACCCTATATCATCTAACATTACCCGTCGAGGAAGGCGATGACTAGGCATACGTAATACATGTCCTAACCATCTCATCAGTCGATATTATTTCACAGCCTCACCGATTGATTTCCCCTCCTTACCTTGTACTCGACGCCTCACCTCAATATTGCTCACCTTATTATACCACTTCACACGGGAGATAGAACGCAGGCACCTATGATCAAAGACAGCTAATCTTTCCATGTCTTCCATTCTCAATGGCCATGTCTCGCAACCATAAAGGAGGACGGAGCGGACTGATGAGCAATACACCCGCCCTTTGGTCGATAGCCGGATATCATGTCTATGCCACAGACGGCGTAAACTGGTATATGTGAAACTAGCCCTCTGTATCCGTGCTGAGGTTGGGGTTGATCAATATTTCCTATAATCATGGGGACTAAAGCCAAACAATGTATAGTCTCTTTTAATCTGCTTCAGAGTATCAGTCAGTGACTTCGTGTATTGGTACTATGTTTCGTTTTGGCCACCTGTAACTCTTTTCCAAACTAATCCTCACTTATTTAACTTGCTAACGTGGTACAGTATAAGTATAAAGTAATACAATAATGTACAAAGTGGAAATAAAACAGATGAGAGAGACAACAGAATAAAAACCGGTGAGCCCAAGTATTGGGCGTATCAAGTAGATTGTCCATTACTTTATATTAATTCTGGAAAAGGTTGAAAGGAAATTCAGCATGTTCACTACTTATTTTGGTCCTGAGTTGTCCGATAACAACTAGAACTATTGATTCACATGATTTGTTTTGCCCCACCCACGGTAGCGTGATGCATCAACAGATGCTAACCGCTGATGTTAGATGGTTGGAGGCAATCGGCCACAGGAGGCCTTGGACCTAGGTTTCGTGCTAGTTGGCACTCACCAGTTAGCAAGGCGTATCTGTAACCTTAAAGGAACTCACTCCCCTTCTGAGCACTGTGACGGCAACCTACGTACAATGGTGGCCACATTGCAAACTTGACTGATAGAATTCTGTCTGCACCAAAGAAAGGACTAGACACATCACAATAGTTACTAGTGTCCAATGAAAGATGTTAACCGCATAGAACTATTCCACACACCATGGTAGGGCAAAATGGACTGACCAACTTTCTACACTTTCTATGTAGTAAGAGGGCTAACGAACAGTGGATGGTATGGGACCCGGTGGGACAATGTTTGTAGCACGTCCCCGAGCTACTACAGACAACGTTGCAAATTTCGCCCAGTAAAAATATATGACACCGGAAGCCGAGATTATTTACATAATGATGCATACCAGAGGCTGAGACGACTAAACACGTAAAGCCACGGCCCACCAGCAATTCTGAGCCCGGGTTTCACAGACGTAAAACAAAACTGTAAGCAATAAAGCATTGTAAATCCAAACACTGACCACTTACTGCAACGAATTACGACTTCGTAGACCAGTGCTCGCTCGGTCATAACTTTTTTTCATCCTAATCGTGGTCCGACTAAAAATTAATCATCAACACGACCAGTGGTTTAGCATGCGTAGCATATGTCCTATAAATCTCAGTGTCGGTGAAGAGATACAGCTCTACCCAATTATCACCATTTTTAACTCAATACTTTATGGCTACCCCCAACATTTCTCACTTTCTGATTCCATCCCGGGTAAACAATGAAAGCATAAGAAGCTGATGATCTTTTTTATATTTCCCACTTTTATTGGTCATGTCCCATATGCACACAGTAAGTCAAAGTGAGCTCCTGCTCAATACACGAATTTTTCTACGGTCAGCACGACATTACGCTGACACCAAAAGCGGCACAAGGTGGTGAAAGCAAATAAGGTGCCTGTTTCCTTGCTGAAACTTTGTCAGCGACCAAACCATTAAAGATGATGCATTTCTCCAGATAACTGAAGTGTTCAACACACTTCCTATCCCGTGAGCAAAGATCTGGTACAGTCCCCCCCTCCACTAACAGAATCATCTTCATTTTAACAGGGACGGACCAAATACCACACACCTATATTCTTGCTTGTCTCTAGATTTTGCATTTTGTCAGAGTACTCACCCACAACAATATCGTCTGTATTTTCACTTGTCCATTTCAATTCGCAAGATGCTGAAGTTAAACTGACTCACCTCCACTAATACATGCAGAATAAAAATAGATAATAACGATGAATCCTAGTATCTGATGAACACCACGTCATATTATAACTACGTCTTGTAGCATCATACATTAACTAGCAACCTAACGAATCGGACGCTTACCACTATTCGCAAACACTTTTGTAATCAAGCAACCAGGTCTTGTTTATTTAAAATTCAATGTTTATGTGCAAACCTATAATAAGTCACAGTAATCATGAGGGCTAACGATGCTACTCAGTTGCATAGGTTGAGCAGGTTGCGGGTCCAAAATTAAGTGCTAAAGCTGATGAGCTACTTCTGCATATCAGGTCCAACTGCTTTTCTACTTTCTCAGGAAGCAACATCTTTTGCAGCTGTGGTTAGAACTGAGGAACTGATGACTACCTTCAGGACTGAATAACTCAAAAGTTGACCAGCTACATTTAAGTCTACTCGGGAATTAGTATGATACTCAAAATTCATGAAATTTTATAGGACTGATAAGTGGATTTAAACAGGTGCACACTCATCACATAATAATAAGGCAACGAAAAATCAGCACAAAGAACATAAAAAGTATTTAAGTATTGGTTTTGTAGGGAATTTGTTTGATTGGATGGGGGATTTCATCATCAGCTGATATCAGTTAGAGAACCACTATAAAACATGAGAGCACTGCACAACTGTTTCGTCCTAGTTCGGGACTCTTCATCAGTACGCACCCATTGGGGTTCGAACCCAGGGCCTTCTTGTTACAAGACGAGCTCGTAGACCATTGAGCCACTGGGACCCGATCCAATGACCCATAAATTCTAACTTCTGCCAATTCACGACATGGCACGACCATTTCGAAATACCTTCTTCAATAAGTTACTACGATGAAACAGCCGTCCAGGACTCCCAGTTTTTCCAGTGGTTCTCTAACTGATATCACCTCATGATGAAATCCTCCATCCAACCAAAAAGTATTGAGTAAATTTGAACTCCCTGCACTAAAATTATGGTTGGGGTATTAGATGATTCACACTGAAATGAAGAATGATTTTTATGTTTTTTGGTTTCTGAAACGAGACGATGTTCACATGAGTTATATAGTGCTTCAACCCTTGCGAGCGAAGCTGAAGATGGAAGTCACAGAAAAGGTGGAGACATCTGAACCCAACGAATACAAAAACGATTAGTTTGGAACGTCAAGTATCTTTCTATAGTTAGAACTTTGTCTATGATATAATGAGGTGGGAATAAATCTAAGATACAAAGTGATAAATGAATGAAAAAACAAGACTTCATTAGCTAATAATATGCGCAATCATTACGAAAAATAACAGCTAAAAACAACAAAGTAATTTACCTTTTTTGGGGTTTTTTACAGGGGTTGCTAAATGAAGTTCAGATAGTTTCTTGACTGAAAAAAAATGAGTTTGAAGGAAAGAGCATTACCAGGAGAATTCAAGGAAGCAAGGCAAGTTGCGCGACGAGGTCGTAATCGAGAATCCAGCTTTGGACATACAATATTGTTAGGATTTTGACTAAACTCAAGGCCTCCAGGTGTATCCAAACAAGCTATGATACGAGCCATAGTTAATTCTCTGCAAGCACGCCGTGGTGTTCTCGGGGTAGACGACATTGTAAAATCTATAATCATAGGAGGAAATGTAAATCAAATTCCAAAACAACAACTAGCTGAATAGAACTATAAAAATGCAATCCTTCGGTTACTCATAAGAAATGTGCAAAACCACATATTTTTTATAAGGACCCAGGCCTACTGCACTGCACAAAGACTAAGAGAACTTGGGCAAAATTATCCTCAGAGAGTGCCTCAGATCTATGCAACTTCAAAGATTGCTTATTAATGTAACAAAGAACAATGACATTACCATGAATCAACAAGTAAACCGCCTTATTCAGTATTAAATATTTTGCTGAGATCGACACGATTCGGAGAATACAAAAGCCAATGAAATTATCAAAAAAGTGTGCGTTGCATAAAAGGAAAAGTCACACATTATTTACCAAGTCAACTGTATAAATTATTTTAACTCCACTCTGGTCAGTTCAGAGAATACGCGAATAATTCCCTATGAAACAGTTCTGAGGTAATTTGATACACTGAATACATTTAGGGAAATTAGGGATTTTTGGAAATGCCTACATGTAAATACATTTCCACAAGAATTTTTAGGGTGTTAAGGTATAGCAACCCAAATGAACGACTGTCAAAATGAATTTGAACAACCAACAGATTAGTCCATACTGAAAAAGTGTAGATCTGTACACGAATGAGCTACCTGTCCTCACTGAGTCCCCTATGACCCTCTAAACAAATGGCTTAAAAAATTCGGAGAGCTGATTGGAGAAAGTAACACACTCATTTTACGAGATCAAAGTAGCGACATGAGCAACCATACGCATGGGACGTACAAGCGTCAGCCAATACGAATTAGAGGGAATAACACTCCCATCAGTTCATATACATATGGATCTAGGTGTCACTATAAGGTGCGACTTAAAAACTAAAGCACACTGTCTGACGGTGGCGACTCAAAGTTTCAGATCCTTATGGGCAACACGCAGAGCGTTTCACTAGGATCACCAAAGACATATCCACTTCTTTACATGCATGCTTGCACATCTGGTGAGGACAAGGCTAAAAAAACCTTATCCTGGCAGTCATTCATTGCCTTAAAAGAGGTGCATTCTAGAGAACATCTAGAGGAAGGCGATACGTATGATTCTTAGCATGACCAATTTAGCATAAATGGCTAAGTTAGACTAACAGAGCCAAAATCACAGTGACCATGAGCAACCAATCAGGTTTCGGAGGCGAAAAAGTTGAAAACACACTAAAAACCATTGCAAACATGATATTATGTGTTGTTAAAATGTCTTTCAGTCAATACACAGATGATCTATAGAGAAGTCGTACCATACACGATAGGTGCATTCATGCAAGTGACTGTAGTTCATGGTACTTTGAGATCCATTGATACTTCGCTATTCTTCAAGCTATTCCTAACTCTAACGACAATTCTGACTTTAACCCTAAACCTAACCTAACCTAGCTAGCATTTTCTTCAGGTACGTTGCAAAAGGCGGGACAGTGATCTGCAGTCTGTCTCAAAGATTCTGCAGTGAGCCTGAAGTCAGCGCGGGCTAGGTAACCCTAGGCCCTAAACTTCAACCCTAAAAGTAATAACCCTACATAACAGTATAGATTCACAGAAGAGGTACCTAGTAAATAGGTAGAATACTTTCTGCTCCCCTTCCAAGTCCAAAACCCAGCTAGCATTTTTTCGGGCGCATTGCAGATTTTTGGGCAGGCTTAGGGACACTGTCCCACGTATGTTTGTGCACCCTAAGTATTTTGTCCTAAAGTGTGCAGTGCACCCGTAAAAAATGCTATACCCAGTCGGTTACTTTTTTTGTGGACCTGGGATATGTGGGTAAAAACGTGGGTAGTTTTCCGTTTAAATGTGGGCAAAGTGGGATAAGGTGGGCTGTTTTCGTTTGTAACATGGGCAAAGTGGGAATAAGTGGGCTGTTTTCTAAAATGACATGGGCAAACGGGGAAAAAGTGGGTATATTTTGAATTCCTGCACATGGGATAAATGGGTGAAAACGTGGGTTACGTGGGAAAACTGGGAAAAGGTGGGACAAACAAATTTTATCTGGACATGGGAAAACGGGGAAAAAGTGGGAAATGTGGCCAAAGTGGGTAAAATCGGTTGCATTTACACCATCTTTTGCCCACGTGTTTGCCGATCTAGATTACCCTTTTTTCCCACGTTTGCCCATGTGCATTAACCGACTGGGTAGCTATAGCTTGGAAAGAGGAATAACTTGATTTGGAATGATATTTCACAGCATTTCCTGTGTCTGATCGGTTCTTGTAGGTCAACTTCTGAAAGACCTTGACTTTTTCCATGATACTTCAACGTTGCCCACTTAAGAGGTCACTGTCTTGCATGACCACCTCACACCACTTACTATGCGTATGAAAAGAATTCACGCTGAGCGCCTCTAGTATAAGCTACCTGTTTGGACGCTCAAGGTCAAATGGGTGTTCATTACTTTGGGATCCTACACTTTCCCTGATAGAAAATGCAACGATCTCTCTAAAAAGCCCGAGGTTTACACAATTTTTATTTATTTTTTTTAAATTTTTGATTACAGCTTGATTCCACAGTGTATGTTTGGTACAAGTGTGGAATTTTCAGTGTGGATATGCTCTAATGGCATCCAATAACCAATATCCTGATTACGAGCTAGTATAAACCAGTGATTTCTTTGAGCTCGCTTCTTGATTGTGAGGTAGAGGTTCCAGATCTTCGGTGAGCTACTGCGTAGTAAGTCCCGCCACTCGACTGCTTTAGCTCTGGTAGACTCCAGGAGGAGTGGTGCGGGAATTGGTCGAGATGTGGTTTGTAGTATGCAGTATGTTAGGACTGTTTTGCTGCTGTGAATGGAGTTTGACCTAACTCCCGTTGGTCATTCGGTGTAGTCATAAAAGCAGAATAGTAATAATAATAATAGGTTGTAGTGTAGATGATATAGGTTGAGATAAGTGGAATAATAAAGGTGACCTAAGGAAAAGATAGAGTGAGAGAAGGCAGAATAGGTCGCGGGGATTTAGTTTGTACGCCTATCCATTGACAGTGTGGTTTCAAGTTTTATGGGGATAAGCCACTGAGACACAAACCTTGCATTTCTGCATGATTGTCTAGCTTCCGCTTAAAAATCTCCAGAGATGGCGCTGTAGTCACGGCCGCCGGTAAAGCCTTCCAGAGACGGCAAACACGAAGCGAAAAGAAATGTGATCGCACTCGAGTCTTTGGTCTCTGGTGTGCTATCCTTAGCGGGTTACCTCGTGGAAGCCTATAATCGCTTAATGGCAGGATGCTTTTATTTGGGTGGGCCTGGTCATTTAGGATCTTGTAGACGGTGATGAGGTCTCCCCTGTGCCTACGGTAACTAAGTGTGAAAAGTCCTAATTTCTTTAGTCGTTCCTCATATGATTTGTTGCGGAGGCCGATCACCCATTTTGTCGCTCGTCTCTGGACACTTTCTAGAATGTTAGCATCCCTTTTGAGTAGCGGAGGTGCAATGATATTATGCACCTCAAGGTGTGGCCTCACATATGCCTTGTATAGCCTTAAGTACAGTTCGGGAGTGAGAGCTCCCAGCTGCCTGTGCATAAAGTGTAATGTTGCGTAGGCTTTGGCGACGTCCCTCGAGTAATTTCCACTGGTGTCTAGCTTTTCTGTTAGAATAAGACCTAGATCACGCTCTGATGGAACACAACTCAAGTTCTGGCCACCAAGGGTGTAATTTACACTCTGTGACCTTCCGGAATGAAGCTGCACTACTTTGCACTTCTTTAGATTGAAAGGCATTCCGTTAGCCAAAGCCCAATTTCCCAGAGTTTGCAGGTCAGCCTGCAATCTATCTGAGTCTTCCTTTGAGTTTATTGCTCTCCAAATCTTTACGTCGTCAGCGTAAAGAAGCGCAGAGCAGTTTAGTTGGGGGGGCAGGTCATTGATAAAAATCAAAAACATCAACGGCCCTAGGATAGGCATAAGGCCTAACCTAAACTGCTTTATTTCTGGTTTGACGAAATAACATGATCCAATATCCAATATCCTGATTACGAGCTAGTATAAACCAGTGATTTCTTTGAGCTCGCTTCTTGATTGTGAGGTAGAGGTTCCAGATCTTCGGTGAGCTACTGCGTAGTAAGTCCCGCCACTCGACTGCTTTAGCTCTGGTAGACTCCAGGAGGAGTGGTGCGGGAATTGGTCGAGATGTGGTTTGTAGTATGCAGTATGTTAGGACTGTTTTGCTGCTGTGAATGGAGTTTGACCTAACTCCCGTTGGTCATTCGGTGTAGTCATAAAAGCAGAATAGTAATAATAATAATAGGTTGTAGTGTAGATGATATAGGTTGAGATAAGTGGAATAATAAAGGTGACCTAAGGAAAAGATAGAGTGAGAGAAGGCAGAATAGGTCGCGGGGATTTAGTTTGTACGCCTATCCATTGACAGTGTGGTTTCAAGTTTTATGGGGATAAGCCACTGAGACACAAACCTTGCATTTCTGCATGATTGTCTAGCTTCCGCTTAAAAATCTCCAGAGATGGCGCTGTAGTCACGGCCGCCGGTAAAGCCTTCCAGAGACGGCAAACACGAAGCGAAAAGAAATGTGATCGCACTCGAGTCTTTGGTCTCTGGTGTGCTATCCTTAGCGGGTTACCTCGTGGAAGCCTATAATCGCTTAATGGCAGGATGCTTTTATTTGGGTGGGCCTGGTCATTTAGGATCTTGTAGACGGTGATGAGGTCTCCCCTGTGCCTACGGTAACTAAGTGTGAAAAGTCCTAATTTCTTTAGTCGTTCCTCATATGATTTGTTGCGGAGGCCGATCACCCATTTTGTCGCTCGTCTCTGGACACTTTCTAGAATGTTAGCATCCCTTTTGAGTAGCGGAGGTGCAATGATATTATGCACCTCAAGGTGTGGCCTCACATATGCCTTGTATAGCCTTAAGTACAGTTCGGGAGTGAGAGCTCCCAGCTGCCTGTGCATAAAGTGTAATGTTGCGTAGGCTTTGGCGACGTCCCTCGAGTAATTTCCACTGGTGTCTAGCTTTTCTGTTAGAATAAGACCTAGATCACGCTCTGATGGAACACAACTCAAGTTCTGGCCACCAAGGGTGTAATTTACACTCTGTGACCTTCCGGAATGAAGCTGCACTACTTTGCACTTCTTTAGATTGAAAGGCATTCCGTTAGCCAAAGCCCAATTTCCCAGAGTTTGCAGGTCAGCCTGCAATCTATCTGAGTCTTCCTTTGAGTTTATTGCTCTCCAAATCTTTACGTCGTCAGCGTAAAGAAGCGCAGAGCAGTTTAGTTGGGGGGGCAGGTCATTGATAAAAATCAAAAACATCAACGGCCCTAGGATAGGCATAAGGCCTAACCTAAACTGCTTTATTTCTGGTTTGACGAAATAACATGATCCAATATCCAATATCCTGATTACGAGCTAGTATAAACCAGTGATTTCTTTGAGCTCGCTTCTTGATTGTGAGGTAGAGGTTCCAGATCTTCGGTGAGCTACTGCGTAGTAAGTCCCGCCACTCGACTGCTTTAGCTCTGGTAGACTCCAGGAGGAGTGGTGCGGGAATTGGTCGAGATGTGGTTTGTAGTATGCAGTATGTTAGGACTGTTTTGCTGCTGTGAATGGAGTTTGACCTAACTCCCGTTGGTCATTCGGTGTAGTCAAAGAAGCAGAATAGTAATAATAATAATAGGTTGTAGTGTAGATGATATAGGTTGAGATAAGTGGAATAATAAAGGTGACCTAAGGAAAAGATAGAGTGAGAGAAGGCAGAATAGGTCGCGGGGATTTAGTTTGTACGCCTATCCATTGACAGTGTGGTTTCAAGTTTTATGGGGATAAGCCACTGAGACACAAACCTTGCATTTCTGCATGATTGTCTAGCTTCCGCTTAAAAATCTCCAGAGATGGCGCTGTAGTCACGGCCGCCGGTAAAGCCTTCCAGAGACGGCAAACACGAAGCGAAAAGAAATGTGATCGCACTCGAGTCTTTGGTCTCTGGTGTGCTATCCTTAGCGGGTTACCTCGTGGAAGCCTATAATCGCTTAATGGCAGGATGCTTTTATTTGGGTGGGCCTGGTCATTTAGGATCTTGTAGACGGTGATGAGGTCTCCCCTGTGCCTACGGTAACTAAGTGTGAAAAGTCCTAATTTCTTTAGTCGTTCCTCATATGATTTGTTGCGGAGGCCGATCACCCATTTTGTCGCTCGTCTCTGGACACTTTCTAGAATGTTAGCATCCCTTTTGAGTAGCGGAGGTGCAATGATATTATGCACCTCAAGGTGTGGCCTCACATATGCCTTGTATAGCCTTAAGTACAGTTCGGGAGTGAGAGCTCCCAGCTGCCTGTGCATAAAGTGTAATGTTGCGTAGGCTTTGGCGACGTCCCTCGAGTAATTTCCACTGGTGTCTAGCTTTTCTGTTAGAATAAGACCTAGATCACGCTCTGATGGAACACAACTCAAGTTCTGGCCACCAAGGGTGTAATTTACACTCTGTGACCTTCCGGAATGAAGCTGCACTACTTTGCACTTCTTTAGATTGAAAGGCATTCCGTTAGCCAAAGCCCAATTTCCCAGAGTTTGCAGGTCAGCCTGCAATCTATCTGAGTCTTCCTTTGAGTTTATTGCTCTCCAAATCTTTACGTCGTCAGCGTAAAGAAGCGCAGAGCAGTTTAGTTGGGGGGGCAGGTCATTGATAAAAATCAAAAACATCAACGGCCCTAGGATAGGCATAAGGCCTAACCTAAACTGCTTTATTTCTGGTTTGACGAAATAACATGATCCAATATCCAATATCCTGATTACGAGCTAGTATAAACCAGTGATTTCTTTGAGCTCGCTTCTTGATTGTGAGGTAGAGGTTCCAGATCTTCGGTGAGCTACTGCGTAGTAAGTCCCGCCACTCGACTGCTTTAGCTCTGGTAGACTCCAGGAGGAGTGGTGCGGGAATTGGTCGAGATGTGGTTTGTAGTATGCAGTATGTTAGGACTGTTTTGCTGCTGTGAATGGAGTTTGACCTAACTCCCGTTGGTCATTCGGTGTAGTCATAAAAGCAGAATAGTAATAATAATAATAGGTTGTAGTGTAGATGATATAGGTTGAGATAAGTGGAATAATAAAGGTGACCTAAGGAAAAGATAGAGTGAGAGAAGGCAGAATAGGTCGCGGGGATTTAGTTTGTACGCCTATCCATTGACAGTGTGGTTTCAAGTTTTATGGGGATAAGCCACTGAGACACAAACCTTGCATTTCTGCATGATTGTCTAGCTTCCGCTTAAAAATCTCCAGAGATGGCGCTGTAGTCACGGCCGCCGGTAAAGCCTTCCAGAGACGGCAAACACGAAGCGAAAAGAAATGTGATCGCACTCGAGTCTTTGGTCTCTGGTGTGCTATCCTTAGCGGGTTACCTCGTGGAAGCCTATAATCGCTTAATGGCAGGATGCTTTTATTTGGGTGGGCCTGGTCATTTAGGATCTTGTAGACGGTGATGAGGTCTCCCCTGTGCCTACGGTAACTAAGTGTGAAAAGTCCTAATTTCTTTAGTCGTTCCTCATATGATTTGTTGCGGAGGCCGATCACCCATTTTGTCGCTCGTCTCTGGACACTTTCTAGAATGTTAGCATCCCTTTTGAGTAGCGGAGGTGCAATGATATTATGCACCTCAAGGTGTGGCCTCACATATGCCTTGTATAGCCTTAAGTACAGTTCGGGAGTGAGAGCTCCCAGCTGCCTGTGCATAAAGTGTAATGTTGCGTAGGCTTTGGCGACGTCCCTCGAGTAATTTCCACTGGTGTCTAGCTTTTCTGTTAGAATAAGACCTAGATCACGCTCTGATGGAACACAACTCAAGTTCTGGCCACCAAGGGTGTAATTTACACTCTGTGACCTTCCGGAATGAAGCTGCACTACTTTGCACTTCTTTAGATTGAAAGGCATTCCGTTAGCCAAAGCCCAATTTCCCAGAGTTTGCAGGTCAGCCTGCAATCTATCTGAGTCTTCCTTTGAGTTTATTGCTCTCCAAATCTTTACGTCGTCAGCGTAAAGAAGCGCAGAGCAGTTTAGTTGGGGGGGCAGGTCATTGATAAAAATCAAAAACATCAACGGCCCTAGGATAGGCATAAGGCCTAACCTAAACTGCTTTATTTCTGGTTTGACGAAATAACATGATCCAATATCCAATATCCTGATTACGAGCTAGTATAAACCAGTGATTTCTTTGAGCTCGCTTCTTGATTGTGAGGTAGAGGTTCCAGATCTTCGGTGAGCTACTGCGTAGTAAGTCCCGCCACTCGACTGCTTTAGCTCTGGTAGACTCCAGGAGGAGTGGTGCGGGAATTGGTCGAGATGTGGTTTGTAGTATGCAGTATGTTAGGACTGTTTTGCTGCTGTGAATGGAGTTTGACCTAACTCCCGTTGGTCATTCGGTGTAGTCATAAAAGCAGAATAGTAATAATAATAATAGGTTGTAGTGTAGATGATATAGGTTGAGATAAGTGGAATAATAAAGGTGACCTAAGGAAAAGATAGAGTGAGAGAAGGCAGAATAGGTCGCGGGGATTTAGTTTGTACGCCTATCCATTGACAGTGTGGTTTCAAGTTTTATGGGGATAAGCCACTGAGACACAAACCTTGCATTTCTGCATGATTGTCTAGCTTCCGCTTAAAAATCTCCAGAGATGGCGCTGTAGTCACGGCCGCCGGTAAAGCCTTCCAGAGACGGCAAACACGAAGCGAAAAGAAATGTGATCGCACTCGAGTCTTTGGTCTCTGGTGTGCTATCCTTAGCGGGTTACCTCGTGGAAGCCTATAATCGCTTAATGGCAGGATGCTTTTATTTGGGTGGGCCTGGTCATTTAGGATCTTGTAGACGGTGATGAGGTCTCCCCTGTGCCTACGGTAACTAAGTGTGAAAAGTCCTAATTTCTTTAGTCGTTCCTCATATGATTTGTTGCGGAGGCCGATCACCCATTTTGTCGCTCGTCTCTGGACACTTTCTAGAATGTTAGCATCCCTTTTGAGTAGCGGAGGTGCAATGATATTATGCACCTCAAGGTGTGGCCTCACATATGCCTTGTATAGCCTCAAGTACAGTTCGGGAGTGAGAGCTCCCAGCTGCCTGTGCATAAAGTGTAATGTTGCGTAGGCTTTGGCGACGTCCCTCGAGTAATTTCCACTGGTGTCTAGCTTTTCTGTTAGAATAAGACCTAGATCACGCTCTGATGGAACACAACTCAAGTTCTGGCCACCAAGGGTGTAATTTACACTCTGTGACCTTCCGGAATGAAGCTGCACTACTTTGCACTTCTTTAGATTGAAAGGCATTCCGTTAGCCAAAGCCCAATTTCCCAGAGTTTGCAGGTCAGCCTGCAATCTATCTGAGTCTTCCTTTGAGTTTATTGCTCTCCAAATCTTTACGTCGTCAGCGTAAAGAAGCGCAGAGCAGTTTAGTTGGGGGGGCAGGTCATTGATAAAAATCAAAAACATCAACGGCCCTAGGATAGGCATAAGGCCTAACCTAAACTGCTTTATTTCTGGTTTGACGAAATAACATGATCCAATATCCAATATCCTGATTACGAGCTAGTATAAACCAGTGATTTCTTTGAGCTCGCTTCTTGATTGTGAGGTAGAGGTTCCAGATCTTCGGTGAGCTACTGCGTAGTAAGTCCCGCCACTCGACTGCTTTAGCTCTGGTAGACTCCAGGAGGAGTGGTGCGGGAATTGGTCGAGATGTGGTTTGTAGTATGCAGTATGTTAGGACTGTTTTGCTGCTGTGAATGGAGTTTGACCTAACTCCCGTTGGTCATTCGGTGTAGTCATAAAAGCAGAATAGTAATAATAATAATAGGTTGTAGTGTAGATGATATAGGTTGAGATAAGTGGAATAATAAAGGTGACCTAAGGAAAAGATAGAGTGAGAGAAGGCAGAATAGGTCGCGGGGATTTAGTTTGTACGCCTATCCATTGACAGTGTGGTTTCAAGTTTTATGGGGATAAGCCACTGAGACACAAACCTTGCATTTCTGCATGATTGTCTAGCTTCCGCTTAAAAATCTCCAGAGATGGCGCTGTAGTCACGGCCGCCGGTAAAGCCTTCCAGAGACGGCAAACACGAAGCGAAAAGAAATGTGATCGCACTCGAGTCTTTGGTCTCTGGTGTGCTATCCTTAGCGGGTTACCTCGTGGAAGCCTATAATCGCTTAATGGCAGGATGCTTTTATTTGGGTGGGCCTGGTCATTTAGGATCTTGTAGACGGTGATGAGGTCTCCCCTGTGCCTACGGTAACTAAGTGTGAAAAGACCTAATTTCTTTAGTCGTTCCTCATATGATTTGTTGCGGAGGCCGATCACCCATTTTGTCGCTCGTCTCTGGACACTTTCTAGAATGTTAGCATCCCTTTTGAGTAGCGGAGGTGCAATGATATTATGCACCTCAAGGTGTGGCCTCACATATGCCTTGTATAGCCTCAAGTACAGTTCGGGAGTGAGAGCTCCCAGCTGCCTGTGCATAAAGTGTAATGTTGCGTAGGCTTTGGCGACGTCCCTCGAGTAATTTCCACTGGTGTCTAGCTTTTCTGTTAGAATAAGACCTAGATCACGCTCTGATGGAACACAACTCAAGTTCTGGCCACCAAGGGTGTAATTTACACTCTGTGACCTTCCGGAATGAAGCTGCACTACTTTGCACTTCTTTAGATTGAAAGGCATTCCGTTAGCCAAAGCCCAATTTCCCAGAGTTTGCAGGTCAGCCTGCAATCTATCTGAGTCTTCCTTTGAGTTTATTGCTCTCCAAATCTTTACGTCGTCAGCGTAAAGAAGCGCAGAGCAGTTTAGTTGGGGGGGCAGGTCATTGATAAAAATCAAAAACATCAACGGCCCTAGGATAGGCATAAGGCCTAACCTAAACTGCTTTATTTCTGGTTTGACGAAATAACATGATCCAATATCCAATATCCTGATTACGAGCTAGTATAAACCAGTGATTTCTTTGAGCTCGCTTCTTGATTGTGAGGTAGAGGTTCCAGATCTTCGGTGAGCTACTGCGTAGTAAGTCCCGCCACTCGACTGCTTTAGCTCTGGTAGACTCCAGGAGGAGTGGTGCGGGAATTGGTCGAGATGTGGTTTGTAGTATGCAGTATGTTAGGACTGTTTTGCTGCTGTGAATGGAGTTTGACCTAACTCCCGTTGGTCATTCGGTGTAGTCATAAAAGCAGAATAGTAATAATAATAATAGGTTGTAGTGTAGATGATATAGGTTGAGATAAGTGGAATAATAAAGGTGACCTAAGGAAAAGATAGAGTGAGAGAAGGCAGAATAGGTCGCGGGGATTTAGTTTGTACGCCTATCCATTGACAGTGTGGTTTCAAGTTTTATGGGGATAAGCCACTGAGACACAAACCTTGCATTTCTGCATGATTGTCTAGCTTCCGCTTAAAAATCTCCAGAGATGGCGCTGTAGTCACGGCCGCCGGTAAAGCCTTCCAGAGACGGCAAACACGAAGCGAAAAGAAATGTGATCGCACTCGAGTCTTTGGTCTCTGGTGTGCTATCCTTAGCGGGTTACCTCGTGGAAGCCTATAATCGCTTAATGGCAGGATGCTTTTATTTGGGTGGGCCTGGTCATTTAGGATCTTGTAGAAGATTCCTCACGCAGGATCTTCCCTTCCTAAAACCATGCTGTGCTTCATGAAGGAGGTTAGTCCCATCGAAGTATTTTCTCACACGGTCGTCAATGATAGTTTCCAATATCTTCGATATCACTGGAAGTAGAGCAACTGGTCTGTAACTGGTCACATTCTGCCGGTCACCACCCTTGAAGATAGGGGATAGGATTGCACGTTTCCATTCACATGGAAGTTTCCCTACATCAAGGGAGTGTTGGAACAGATCACTTAGGGGTTGACAGAGACTTTCTGAACACTGCTTCAGGACAGATGGTCTGATGCCATCACAACCTGGAGACTTTCCCGAAGCCAACCTTCCCAATTTTGCAAGTACCATAGCCGGGGTAATTTGAAATGTACCCAGCAGGTTTTCGTGTGTTGGTTTTGCGATGTAATCTGGATGTTCTGTAGGGGTAATATCCTCGTTACTATTTAGTTGCCTGTGAAAGGCTAGGCTGAATGTCTCTGCCATTTCAAGACTAGTAAGAGATTTCCCATCAGAACCCACTAGATTGCATGCTCCCTGGTTGGTCGGTTTTCTTTCGGCCATAAACCTGTATAGGCTTTTGGGGTTCACGAGAAGCTTATTGGCGAGGTCTCCCTGAAATGTCCTTCTATCGCTCCGGACTCGTATGTTACATCGATTCCTGAGTTCAAGGTACACTTCATATTCGGGTTGACTCTTCGATCGTCGCCACGCGAACCAGGCTTTTCGCTTTGCCTGCAGAAGGCGTTGTGTCCCCCTTTTTAGCCATGATCGTTGCTTCCTAGCTTTTGGTGTGACTAAAGGAACAGTGTCTGAGACCGCCTGGTGAATGATCTCCTTTACCACTCTCCAGTGTTCTTCTACTGTTAGCTCTGTCCATTTTTTAGGCCAATTTGCTTCAGACAGAAGTCTTCGCATTTTGGTGTAGTTGGCTTTGTTATAACACAGATAGGGCTGTGTATTGTCCCACTGTAAGCGCTCGCGGAGGACTATGTCGAATACTATGACCGCGTGGTCACTACTACCTATGGGAGTCGTGATCTGAACGTTTTCCACTAGTAGCTGGTCACTAGTGAGCACGTAATCCAGTCTAGAAGACTTCCCATCAGGGCCCCATCTAGTATCCATCTTGACATTTTCAGTGAATCCAGCCTTCCTGATGGTATGCAGCAGATTTCGATCAAATCTATCATGGGCTTTTCCCGACACCAAGTTAAGAGATGGGGCATTGAAGTCACCAGCTATGACAATTTGATCATAACCCATGTCTTGAGTTGCTGAGATTGTATTTAGCAGTACCTGGTTGTGGTCTGCTCCACATGAAGGTGATCGATAAATGCTGCCCACTAGATATTTGCAGTACCCAACGGTGAAGTGGCACCATATGGAGTCAGGGAGCTCTGTGAGGGGAGGGTCCATCGCGTGAACACATCTGAGCTGTTTGTCGACGTATATGGCGACTCCACCTCCTTCTTTCAGGTCCCTATCTCGCCTGACTAGGACCATATCATTTATACTGACTTCGCTGTCTGCCACCGTAGGGGTTAGCCAGGTTTCCGTCAGTATTATGATTTTGGAGTTCAGTTGTGATTGTAGGTGTCTAAGTTCAGCTATTTTGCCTCTTAGCCCTCTCACATTACTATACAGGCAACTGGTAGTCAGTCTCACCACTTCCCCGTATTGGGGGGTAGTTGACTTGATATTGGCTATCGGTTGAGGAGTTATCCTACGAACTAGTTGGCCGATTCCCCAGGAACCGGCCTGTTGGCGTTTTTTTCTTCTAGTTCAGTTGGAGCACTCGGATGACACTGACTAGGGGTTGAGGATTTTCTTTTACTACGCTTTGTTCTCTCCTTTGAGTGCGAGGCCGGCTCTCGCAGCAGCGAATGTGTTTGCTGACCTTGTCCTTGGTCTCGTACCATCTATGGAGAGCGGTATTCAACTGGTCTTGGGAGCTGAACTTGACAGCTAACAGACGTGGCGAGTTAATTGACATAAGATGAGTGGGTCGAGGCAGTCTATAAATAGAGACAGCCCCTGAACTTCCCAGGGCCATCTGGGATGCTAACCATCTCCATTGTTGTACATCATGACAATGCTTTTCGCAGGCGTTCCCAGTTACCAGTTCGGGAATGCCATGCACAACCATGGAGGCAGAAGGAATGAGCTCTGGCGACTCCCTCGCCATTTGTCTTTCCTTCCACGGCCTGTCTGGCTTAACACGTATGTTACAGGCCCTCCCTATAGAAAGGACTTGAGAAGCCAGTAACACTTTTTCAACATCCTCGGTAGAGCCCAATGTTACCCTCAGTGGGGATGGTTTGCCTTCAGGTGCAGCAGTGCCCCTATACAATCTGCATAGATTTACTGGTTGGATGTCCAAACCCAGTGTGCTACACAAGATGGACCACTGTTCCTGATCAAATAGGGCCCTATCTTTCAGCAGACTACTACTACAGTCTGGTACATTAAAGAGGATTACACAATTTGATCTGCTAACCGTGGGCTTGGGCTCGGTCCTCGCACGTTTGTGATTTCCTTTAAGACCGTTTTGGTTTGACTGGTGCGACTGGGTATTTTTATGTGTCTCAGTGCTATAGCCAGCATTACTGATAGACAGTTGGGGTCTTTTTCCAACGACGGAAACCCGTGGTTCTCCAGCCTCTGTGTCTGGAGTGGTTATGGCAAGAGTTACAAGTTTGACCGGTGAGGATTTTGGTATCCCCGGTTTACGCGCGTTTGTACTAACTTCCGGATTGGTGGGGGTCGAGCATTTCACCTTTTTCCCCGCTACTTCTGTGCCATCTTTAGTTTTCAAAGGGCTACGCGAGGCTACATAAGGACGGCAACTCGGGCATATGTACCAGAACCATTGGCATAGGTTTTTACGCATAAAGTCATAATATGCTTTTGGTACCCCACTGTCGCATCTGCAATGCACCCATCGGTTGCAAAAGTTACATTCGAAAGCAGAGTCTGCTTGTTCGACAACAGAAGCACAGACCTTGCAGTCGTCTGTCTTCTTGGGGAGCGTTCTTGTCGTCTTGCGACATCGTGAACGTTTCTTTTTGGCCTTCCTATTTGTTTCATGGTCTACCATGGGGATGGGTGTTATGAAGTTCTCACTTAGTGCAATTTTCCCACTCGGATCTGTTAACCTAGTCGTGTTAACAGGGATGGAGCCACATTCACTTGGCTGACTTCGCACAGCTTCACTGTAGGACTGTGGTGACATGGGTAATCTGTACGAGCTGGAAATATTAGCCCTGGTCTTCAGGACTGGTATGCGTGAGTCCATCACCTTCTCCTGTTTGCCTAGTTTGGCTGAAGCCCTGGTAACTACAGAGTATGATGTCCCATTACTTATTTTAGGTTGAGAATCTATTGTCATTTTACTCCTAAATTAATACTGGTGATTAAATAATAAGAGACTGTTATTTTGTCCAATAGACTTACAGCAAAAGACAATAGAGAGCACAGAAAAGAAGGATAAAGTGTGTAAGTAAAAGCTTTTGACTTTACCTGTAACTTTCGGGTTATTCGGCTTCACAGCAATCACGTAACAGACCCACAAGTCCTGTATATTTGAAAGAGTGAGGAGGGTGTTGCTACAGAAGTAGCACCTGAAGCTTTGGCAGTAGTTCGAGACAGCGGGAAGTACCACACACAGGCTCGGTGAGGAAGAAATGGTTGAATAAAAATTCGCCGGGTAGGAAGATCAGGTTTCCCAAACGAATAATTCACAAAATTGGATATTTCCGGTTAGGGAGGAAAAGCACGTATGACATTGATCAGGACTACTTACAAAATTTAAAATTTAATTATCAGATGCAGATTTAATCACCCAACCTGATGTCTGCAGATATAATGTATGCCAGAATGAAAATGACTACAGTCTGTTTTCATTTGCATCTGGACAGGTCGAATTCTAGTAGCCTCATAATTGGTTAAATGTGACAGTTATAGCTACTGGTCCATTTACGGTTAAAAATCATGATCGAAATCGCAGTGATCTTAAACAAACAATAAGGTGTACACCGAGCAGAATAGTCATTTTAGAAGTGAAATGCAGAAGATTTGTGACTAAGTTAGATGATACTGAATTAGTTGCGTTCCATGAATTTTCTCGTGGTCTTTTTGTATTATGAATCAGTTTGTAAACACTTTTTGGCGAAATATTGAGGATACCCATTTATTTTGGAGACAGTTATTAGGCATTTTTCCTCCATTCTCTTCGACAAGGGAATGCTACAATGTGTTTGAACTCTTTTAAATGATACCTGCACTCACTTTTGAGGGTAATTAGGTTGTTGCTACTACATTGGAGTATTTGGTCCGCATACTTGTGTTTTGAAATTTCCAGTGTTAGTTCTCTCGATTTAGACATCTCGGAATGGAATTTTATCGTCCAACTCTTTTTCTCTTGTGGATTTGATGTCTTCAAATATGTTATTTATCAATTTGTGGGTGTGTTCAAAATCATTTATTTTAGTTATTACAAACGCACCATCAACAAAACGTGCCCAGATTTTTGGTTCAGCTATGGGTAGGGCGATTAATTCCATTCTTTACATAACGACTTCAGCCATTAATCCTGATTTAGTCAATCCTATTATTGTTCATTTTATAACAAACCGTGAGCTGAAGATGTTGTCTTGAAGAAGAGGGAAAGCTTCACAATTGAATCAACCAGCTCAGCAAACACAGCTGATTCAATTTAATCTGTGTATCAAAATCCTTGCAAACGTGATGTTACACTGGATAACTTTCGCCCGTATGTTATCAGAATGTCTCCCAATAACCTCACTGATAATCCATGTAGAACTCATGCCATACGCCTACTGCCTACAAAATAACAAATGACCAGAATCACCCAAACAAAGGTGTTCTGCCATTGAGTAGGTACAGGCTCCCACGTGGAAATCCCAGGAGGATAGCTCACCAGAGGGCAAGAACTCGGGTGCGCTCCCACTTCTTTTCACTGCGGGTTTGCCGTCCCTGGAATTCCTTGCCGGCAGATGTAGCTATGGCACCGTCTTTGGACGCCTTTAAGCGAAGGCTGGACAACCATGCAGCGATACAAGGACTGCATCCAAATGGCCTATCTCCTTAAAATCGCATATACCAATCAGGGTAGATAATTAAACTCGTCATTTTACTTCTTTACATTCTCTCCCGTCTAACTCTCCTGACAACTTATTAATATTATAATAATAATTATTATTATTACTATTACCGATATATATATATTATTCTTCAAACTTAACGAGCTGACTGTTGTTACGTTTCCTATTTTCGTTTCTGTCTCTTAGTCTGAATAGCTTCACTAATTATATCTATTATTATTATTACTATTATTATTACTATCTCTTTTCTCTTGTCGACGATACCGAAGGACTAATTGGCGAAAGGATCAACTCCAACCACAGTAGTAACAGTCTTAACATACCTCACACTACAAACCACATATAATTAGTCCCAGCACTACTCCCTTTGGAGTCAACCAAAGCTACGACAGTCGAGTGGCAAGACAAGCTACGCAGAAGTTTACCGAAGATCAGGAACCTATACCTCACAATCAAGAAGCGAGCACAAAGAAATCAAATTGGTTTATACTGGCTCGTAAAAACGATATTGGATATTGGATACGCTTAAGTTATACTCTTCCAGGTTATTGTACGTCTTCGCACTATGTGATCCATTGATACTCTTGGATTTGTTTTTTAACCTAACCTCAAGCCTAACACTAACCGTAACCTTGATCTTAATCACTACCCTGGTCCTATCTAACAGTACAGATTTGCTCGGTCTTCGCCGAACTTATCCAGCTAGTTAGCATACGCGGTTATTAATTAGCATGGATATGTCTTGTAGCATTTCGTGGATCCAATTTGCTCCTGCAGGTCAACTTTTATCGGACACAGACTTTAGCTATGATATTTTAACTTCATATCGGATGGCTAAATGCAGATTTGTGAAATTCGTGCTGCACTGGATGAGAACGTTGTAGTTACTACGACGCCTACATAGCAGTGCGAAATAATGGAAAATCCTCCTGACACAAGCCTGTAGTATATTTCTGGATGACGATTCTGTGTGAAAGTTTCTGACAGCGTGAAAATGGATGTACAGATTCCGTACTATTGTCGATATTGTATGAAATGAGGTGACTCAGCTATCACCGAACTATGATGCCATACCGAATTATTGGGTTTTCAAGATCACTGTCTACATCAACTTATGGGAAGAAAGGATATAAAGTGATCGACATGTCGCCAGGATGTCTGTATACTTGGGGATAAATGTGTCGAAATTGTAGTCCAGTCGTAATGCTATATCTTCTGAGTGGATCGGCAAAATTTCTGATACTGTGAGACTCTGCCAGGCTGCCCGAGACAGAGTCGTGGGTAAAACAGAATTTTGACACACTTATTTTAATGTTTCAACAGCCCAGTAACGTCGTTCACCATGAGACCTTAGTAATGCGTCGTTTAATTACAGTAGGTGAAAGTTAAAAAGCATCAGTTACGCCCCAGTGTCTTCCTAGTGGCTTGAAGTTACATAGATCACTATGGTGCGCCCTTCTATTCGTTCTAACCAAACGCTTCTTAAACTAACTAATGTGCCCATAATTTACTTTTACGAAAATTAATTTTACGTGTAACCAACTGAACATTGTTTTCCAATGTTTTGCATACACTTTGTGTGGTCAAGCAGCGTTGATTTTTATTCGCAAACTCTGAAAGTTTGATTCCGCTAATAATTCAATGTATCAAGTTTTCATTTATGCTTTTTACTAGGATACTGTCAGTATTTGGTTGTACTCAGTGTTTAGGGCAGTGTAGATTATGAAGACGTGACTGCTTTATAGCATAATGATTGGAGCCGGATACAGCACGCAACAAGTGGTGAGCAGGACCTCCGAAAATTCTCTTTCAGGACTGTCAACATTTTAACAGTCACAGACTGATATCCAGTATAATGGCAGAAGAACAGAGCATTCGACAGCGGAATTACTTATTGTAAATTGGCAAGTATATGCTGGCAAAATATGTCTATCTTATTTTAGAATCACAATTTCTACAAATCTTAGGTAGCGTGCTGCTATTGCAACTGTTTTGTAATCCTTAATCTTCCTTTCATGTTGTTTCACAAGCGTTGCTCAGCAGGTCCACCTTTCCGCAGTCCGATATTTTTGACGCTGATATGCATATTTATATCGGCATCTGTATACTACTCACGAATCTTGTCACTAGAATAGGCCACGATATAATACAGTATACATGTATTCTTAGTGTACCTTCTATTCACGCAACGCAGTTTTTGTACTAGGTATTCAGATGAATATTTTTGCCCTCCGAGATTTTCATCTTCTGTAAGTTTCACTATTTCTTGAAACCATTTTTTCCTGAACGCATTTGTGTCTCGTGATAACCTGATAATGCCGAACTGGGATCCGTTAGCTCTAGCACTCTCGACGTTTCTGTTTTGAAGATGTTCATAACTATAGTTTACTCGACTGGAGCATTAGTTCATTGCTGATAAGCTCACTCGATGGAACGCTAAGTTTGGTATTTTGAGTGTCTACCTATCTGACGAAGTCGCAGAACACATACCGCAACATATCGTTCAGTCTAGCGGGGAGTTCGTTTGTGATATATTAAAAGAAAGGGTATTCTGATATACTGGACCGCTCGTTAAGTAACCTTGAAATAGGTGTGTCAATCAAAGTCTCATAAACCGTTAATGCCCAGCTCTCGCTACGCTCGGGCCCACGCTGTTCTTAGAAGATTTCTCAGAAACGCTTAGTAACAACGGACGAAAAAACCAAAACACCAATTGTTGACTTGAGTATTATGTATTGTTACACCAGCATATAAATCAAGTATCACTAAGCAAACTAAGGTCTGTAAACAAATATTACAATAATAAATCGTTATGTTACTTCTGACGATGTTTCAATCTTCTTTCTGAACAGCGACCGATGAGACGATGACTGTCGTATTGATGCCTCCGCGAAAATCGAGGAAGTTGATTTTGAGCAAACAACCAAGAATTGATCGTTCAATCTTCAACTCCATTGACACTCCCCGGCAAAAAAGGGATCCAACCCTTTTTTCCTTCACGACCAATGCACGTTGACTTGGATGCCATTGCGAGAACCTGGGTCACACGGACAGAGCTGAAATGGAAAACAAACAGAAAAGCCAACACACCACAAGCATACCCACAGCACAATCTCACACATCGCTGACGACCTGCGCCTCCAGACAGAGACCTCCTCTTGACATCTTGCAACACAATCGCCACTTACTAGAATGACTCTTGCAGAATGCAAAGTGACCATAGCAGCACCTCATGATACTCTTCAAGCATCCTCTTTTCTATTCACTATCAATTATCACTGAAATCGCTTGTCACTCATTCTGCCTCAGTTCTAGTAGCGGTGACGCATGCGAGCCTCAGTCGTTTACACTCTTTCTCCCCGGCGTGTCGGACCGCAGCTAACAATTATCTCCGTGTGCATTTCATTCTCAGCAATAGCCTCCCCGGCGTATACGACCCATCTGCTGTCCTTAACATCAATCAATTCATTCACGGATGTAGAAGAGTGGCCACAACTTCAGAAGTAATCACGACGAAAATTTTAACAAAATTATGCAATAACAACAAGGTACGAAAACAACGAGTAAACACAATGAATTCAAATAACACCAATTGATATGACACACCACACGTATATACAAACAGTACACACAAACTCGCATTTCATGTCTTGATGGAATACCCTTGAAGAATTGCAGGACTTACACCAGTACGCCTACAACCCTTCACAGGTTGACGATTGTAAGTTGTGGAATGTCCAGACACAAACAAGATTAACCAACAATTACATCAATTGGAACTCACACAACTATTTAACACAAACATATGTACAATCAACACATCAAATGTTGTGGATTCTGACACGACAAACTACCCTTGAAGAACTGTAGGACTTACAGCAGTACGCCTACATTCCTTCTCAGGTTGATGATCCAAGTGGAAGTCGTCCGGACACAAACAGAATTACCAACAGCTAGATGAAAGATGATATCAATTCAGTATATACAATATGAACATATGTACAAGATCATACACCAAGCACATTGGACTGCTCATTGATGCGCTACCCTTTGAAGAACTGTAGGACTTACAGCAGTACGCCTACAACCCTTCTCAGGTTGACGCCCTAGGTTGGAAAATCGTCGCAGAGTTCATTTGCTAACTTCCTTCTATCAGCTATATCCTCAAATCTGAACGGCAACACGCCCATGTCATTGTATCGTAGAATATAGATGACCAACAAACACACGACATATCTCATCAACCAAGTATAGAAACAGAGTAATTTACACCAAAGATAATAACATTCAAATAGTAACTTGAAACTAGAAATGCCTTTATTCGTGCAAGTCAATTTAACAATTACTCTCTCCTTTACACTTGGCTTATCCACACTAAACTGACCATTGATATTCGTCCTTTCAAACGAACTGATACTACCATAGTCATTGCACAAGATACTTGAGTTGATGGGTGTCTGTTTCATTGTGGATGACAGCACCAACGATGACTGAGTGACACAAGGTGATGAACTTAGTGGTGGATCAGAAGCTGTTCTTGTTCGGCTCTCAGATAGTTGTCCAACTGCAAGATTACCACCACTGCTGTCTTTCACTACTAGTTCGGGTTTAGCACTATCATCTGATGATAGGTGGGCTACACGCTGATCAATTACACTGACTGTCTCACAAGTATGCACACCTTTTGGAACTGCATCTGCGTTCAATTCTACTTCACGTTGTAGTTGTACAGAACCTTTATTTAACTTAGCAGTAGTAGGCATATCCCTCATCTCATAATGATCAACCAAAGACAAATGTGAAGTATCATGATCATTATCACGAATATTCACTTTACCGTCAACTTCATCATTTTCAAACTCTTTAATAACAGAAGTAGACAATTTTGGTTCCTCCTCACAAATCATTAAAGGTTTTATAACTTCACTCTGACTAGTAATACCTTGTAAACTTGTAGGGTCAGAACTGCACTCTGAAGCAGTAACTCTATTCTGTGACACTCTATTCAACAACGGCTTACCAGTTGCAACTACAGACTTCTTCACCACACCGTTATCGTCACACAATTCGGAGTCAGACCTGGAGTTTACATTTAGCTTATCACTGAACTTGCTCACTGGTTCACAGTTCACTTCTGTATGCACCTCTTGCACACGTGTAAAACAAAGCCGTGTTTGTCTTGCATCTTGTAACTTATCTGTTGAGGATGTACTACGAAACCTGTTACACTCACTAGGTCTATATGCATTACTAGACATCATGGAGTCTTCTCGATATCCACCTCTCTGAGGCTTATTCGTCATCAATGAGTGCGTTTTACCCTCAGACTGCTCTATTCTAGGGGTGAGATCTAATAGACTGGCGAACTTGCTCATAGATTGATTGACACTAGTATTTACCAGTTTCAGGATATCATCAAACTTTGGCTCGATACCCTCATCCTCCATACGGGAGCTTATCTTCACCCACTTCCTTTGCAGTCGAGTAGGTAGACGTCTTGCTATTACTTCTAGGATAAAACTCGAGTTGAGGTCACTCATTCGATTCATCGAAATCATTCCATTCTTGTAAATTAGCAAATTATCTAAAAACTCAGTGAGTGCCTGGGAGTCATCCTGTAATTGACCACCATTACCCTCAACAGCCTCGAATAATTTCCCTGCAATCATCGAAGGTCTTCCAAACCTTTGACGTAATGTGCTCATAGCCTCGTAGTAGCCCTCTTTTGGCTTCATAAACTTACAGCACTGTATAGCTCTTGCAGCATCTCCAGTGCAATATCTCATCAAATACATTAACTTCAATTCATCACTTAATAGAAAACTACTCAACATGATCTCAAACTCCTTTACAAATTGAAAATAATCAGCTGGGTTTCCATCAAAACACCGTGGTTCAAATTTAGGGAGTTTGATGTTCCTATTATCCCTGAACGGCGAAACAGTAACATCAACCATGTCATACTTAACATCAGACACATCGTTACAAGTAACAGACAAGTCACCATGACTTACTTTCCTGTTTGCATCCAAGACGCTCTGTCCCTTCTTTGACCCAGGCATTGTTGAACTTGACCCAATTCCAAAACGGTTCCAGATATTGCTTGTTCAAAGAGGACTTGACCGGCACCAGGAGAAATGAACGGCGACTATCCAAACTTTCACCAACTGTTTGAATCCGCCAGATCTGTTCACATCGTCAGAAACTGTCAATCGAAGTCTCATAAACCGTTAATGCCCAGCTCTCGCTACGCTCGGGCCCACGCTGTTCTTAGAAGATTTCTCAGAAACGCTTAGTAACAACGGACGAAAAAACCAAAACACCAATTGTTGACTTGAGTATTATGTATTGTTACACCAGCATATAAATCAAGTATCACTAAGCAAACTAAGGTCTGTAAACAAATATTACAATAATAAATCGTTATGTTACTTCTGACGATGTTTCAATCTTTTTTCTGAACAGCGACCGATGAGACGATGACTGTCGTATTGATGCTTCCGCGAAAATCGAGGAAGTTGATTTTGAGCAAACAACCAAGAATTGATCGTTCAATCTTCAACTCCATTGACAAGGTGATAAAATTCTTTCTCAGAAAATACATTAAATACAAAGCCTCGTAGCAGGTTGTGGGGTTGAAAATCGACTCCTGCGTGAAACCTGGCTAGTACGGCCTCCTGGAGACGTTCAACGAGTTATCGCTTTGGGAGATGACGACATGAGAATCCATAAGCTCGCTGGGATATTCGGCTGCATATGTGACAAGTCAACACCCCGCACTATAGCTTCAACTAAGCAAGAAATGGATGCTCAGTATGGGACGCAGAATCCAAAACACATGGTTGGTGCCTCACTTTGCCAGCTAGCATCATTAAAATCATTCAGACGATTGATCCAATCCTGGAGTGTATGTCATCGATATCATTGCCGGACACCTGGAATGTCAAGAAACGCCTCTATAATCACGGGAGCGATGGGCGTTGTTGCTGCCTTCTTTGTAATTCTCAGATGACAGTAAAAGATATATTCGGAAACCTGGGTGGCTGCAGATTTTAACGACTTGTATCACTAGCAATCAAGAATCCCGTAGTCGTTTTTTATGTAACAGGTCGAAATACCGGTGCGAAATTCCCGACTGGCTCAGCCGAAGGAGTGTTGGTTCTCTCTCCGTCTCAGCATGAAGACCAGAATCCGGACCCGGCAGAAACACTACAAGCTCCTAATAACTCCGGAATCCTAACGTATGTACGTACAGACATTACCTTGTTTTGGGAATGCTGACAGACTTCAGTTGGTAATTCATTATTGCAAATGTTGCGTCGCCGATCCTGGACAGTGACAGCTTACGAAACTACAGATGGCTGGTAGGTTCTATAGGTCACAAAATGGTAGGCTTACTCCAGTACAGTCAGCCATGCATCACTTTTAAGCTTAATAGGCCACAGCAGCAGCTCCGTATACAGAGTTAGTGAATCAGCTTGAACTTCTAGTACCCTCTTTGAGAAACAGAACTGAGACATTACGTGGCTACTCTTGTTAAAACACAGGACCACCAACTTTTCCACGCCACTGATGTCTTGATCCATACCAATTTATCATCTCAATGTGGGGTCCGACAGAATGCTTGAGCTCAGGATTGTTCAGATATCTAAAATAACTTGACCTTCACTGCTTCACATGCTTATCAGAGGATCTTCAGTTGGAACGCGGTCTGCGGGTGGTTGCAGAGCTTCAAACAAACAAGCAGTACCAATTAGACACCCGTTACTTCACATAAATGACTTCTTCAAACTTTCCGATGTTAAAATCTTCCCCAAAATGGATTGTATAAGGGCTTACCACCATATTTTCATCAATTTTGACTACCTTCCAGGAACTGCCATCACCTAACCACAAGGCCTGTACGAATTTGTCCGCATGATTCCTTAACTAACAAACGTTGCTCAGATATACCGAGGGTGAATGGGTCGGGGGCTTCTTGTTCTCCCCTTCATCTACGCATACGTCGACGACTTACTTATTGCGTGTGCAGACGTGACTGAGCACTTCGGACACGCAGTGATTGCATTCTGACAACTTCGCCTGTATGGAATAACAATCAGCGTAACTATACGTGGATTCAAAAGGACCTTATTTTAAAACCTATGGTATTTTATCAATAGCCAAGGGATTAGACCAGTTCCTGGCGACTTACAAGTTACTAAAGGTACTCAGTTACCTCACTAATTTGAGAAGTTGAGGCGATTTATTTGCCTTATCAACTTTAACAGTCGCTTCATTTCCAGGAGAGCCACAGTCTTGCAAACTCTAATTTATTTTTTCGGTGGCGTCGTTTGTTTCACTTGTCAGTTGAGGTTGCCAACATATTCAAAAGTGTAAAGCACTTGTCAAGTGAAAAGGCACTCTTAGTCAGGCGTAAAGCCAAAGTTCCCTTTTCTCTCACAATGGACCCTATGAAAATAGCCATTGGGAAAGTTCACAACATTAGGTACGCGATGAATTGTAATTGCTTCCATAGTTTTCAAAACTATTGAATCCTACTCACTATCGCCGTAGCACTTTCGCTGAATGGTTAATAGCCGCTGTTTTTGCCGCCAAACATTTCAGACATATAGTGGTATGGCATGGTTTTCACTGCTTTAACAAATCACGAAACCTTAAACAACGACTATTCAGCCAATCAAGATATGTATTCACCTTGTGAAGTAGGACGTTTTGAGTTTATAAGCTATTTCACCCTCGATACTCGACTCATAAGGGATAGTAAAAAAATAAGTTACAGACGCTTTGTCAGGCGTGCACATCAACAAAATAATATGCCCCAATATCGGTTCCTAACATATCCCAATCTTACAAAAGGATGGTAGCAAACTGAAGAAAATTGCTTCCTCTATGTGCAAACTTGAAAAACGCGCTAGTGAATACTATCCAGCCTGGCTAGTAAAAGGAGAACGAAACCGTGCATACAGTTCAGTGAAAGAACATCTGGTCAATTCAGAACATTTAGCGTCATTCGAAAAATCCTTCACAATAATACACAAGATTTGATCAAACCTATCAAAGGGAGTAAAATTGAGAAGTGTGGGCATAGCTGAGGCACTAGACATATAAAAGCTCAAACCCACGATGTCAAGAAACTCTCATAAACTGTCAATGTCCAGGTCTTACTATGCTCGACCTCAGGCTTTCCCTGGAAGACATTCAGAAACGATTTGTATTAACCAACGCGAAAACCAGAACACTGGTTGGTGACTCGAGAATCCTGTATTCTCACGCCGACATGTTACCAACAATAAGGTTATTATACAAAAGGTCTAAAAATAAATGTTATAACAATAAATCACAATAATACTTCTGATAGTTTTCTGTCTTCCAACGAACAGCGACCGATGAGACGATGACTGGTGTATTGATGCTTCCGCGAAAAATATGGAGGAGTTGGGTTTGAGCAAACAACCATAAACTGATCGTTCAATCTTCTACTGTATTGACACCCCCCGCCAAAAAGAGATCCATGCCTTTTTTCATCACGACCACGTTGACTTGGATGCCAGTGCGAGGATCTGGGTCACACAGACAAGGCTGAAGTGGAAAACAAACACAAAAGGCAACACACCACAGGCATACCCACGGCACAATCTCACACATCGATGACGACCTACACCTTCGAATTAAAGGTATCCGCTCGACATCTTGTAACACAATCGCCACTTACTAGAATGACTCTTGCAGGACGCAATGTGGCCATAGCAGCACCTCATGATACTCTTCGCGCATCCTCTCATATACCCACTACCAATTGCCACTGCAATCGCTTGTCACTCATTCTGCCTTAGTTCTAGTAACGGTGACGTATGCAAGCCTCAGTCGTCCACCTTCTCGCTCCCCGGCATGTGGGACCACAGCTAATCATTATCTCCGTGTGCATGTCATTCTCAGCAATAGCCTAGCCTCCCCGGCGTATACGACCCATCTGCTGTCTCTAACATCAATCAATTCATTCATGGATCTAGAAGACTAGAAACGACTTCAGAAGTAATCGCGACGAAAATTTCAACAAAATTATGCAATAAAAACAAGGTACGAAAACAACGAGTAAACACAATGAATCCAAAATCACAAATTGATAAGACACACCACACGTATACATAAACAGTACAAATAGCCTCGCGGATCATGTCTTGGTGGAATTCCTTTGAAGAATTGTAGGACTTACAGCAGTACGCCTGCAACCCTTCACAGGTTGACGTTTGTAAGTTGAAGAATGTCCGAACACAAACAAGATTAACCAACTATTAGATTAATTGGAACCCACTCAGTTACTTAACAGAAACATAAGTACAATCAACACATCAAATTTTGTGGATTCTTCAATGAAGACCTACCCTTGAAGAACTGCAGGACTTACAGCAGTACGCCTACATTCCTTCTCAGGTTGATGATACAAGTGGGGGACGTCCGTACACAAACAAAATTATCAACAGATAGAAGAAAGATGATATCAATTCAGTATATACAACATGAACATATGCACAAAATCACTACCGGTGGTACGTTCGAAATCGATGACATTTTTGAACGTGTTTGCTCTAAAAAATGTTTACTGCTTATTGTCATATAATTCTTGAAATTATGGTCCAAATCTCTAAAAAACGTGTTCGTAGAAACACAATTGTTTTAGATAGTGGCTCAAATTCGGTTATAACTGCATTACCGCCCGGTAATACAGTATCAACTACTAGCTCTCAAAATGGTTTGAGTGCAGATCTCACTCCTGTGATACAGGTGAAAGATGTTCTGTTAGAGAACTCTGAGTTCTGTAAACTAAACCTCCTTTTGAAAGATATGCAGAGGCAAGTAAGTGAAATTCAGGAAAAATTAGATCAGTTTGATAGTATGTCACTGCCAATCTCAAATACCACGGAGAGCCGTTCTGATATTGGCCAGGTTAAGTCTTTACTGGATGTAACTCAAAATAAGCTTTTGAATTTAGACCCAATAGCCTGTCTTTTAGAAAGGCATCCTAAAATATCTCCAGACAACCTAAATAAAGCTGAAAATCTGATTGACTGCTTGGCTACGGAGGTGATGAAGCGTATAACCTCTTCTCACCAAGCTATAGTTTACAACGTCCCAGATTCTCTGCCCCTGAAAACTGTAAGACACAAAATCCTGATTTGTTGCGGCATGGCTAGTGTTCCATGTGAATGCAAACGACTTCGTAAAAAGTCTAACCAGGCTAATTGCCCAATCATTTTTAAATTCAGTAATTCCCTTGATGCTAGTAAGTTTACTAAATGTCAGGATCACTTAAGACTGAATAGCAGTTATAAGTCTATAACCGTAGCTCAGGATAAAACACCGTGTCAGCGCAGAATAATGCGTAGTAATAACCTAGCTTAGATTTACCAAAAAGGATCGTGCACAGCAACAGACACCTAGTGCTGAAACTAGCATTCAGCAAACTACACAACAACCACACCTGCCAATGGAACTAGGAACTGATTTAGATACCAGTACCCCTGTAAATAAAGCCTCATCGAAAGATGTTAAAATGACTAGAACTTCTGCAAGTTGTTCTAAGAAATTTCCCCCCAAACGTAGTAACCTCACCACGATGAACAAATTTCGCAGGGTTGAGACTAATGATGGGGAAGAATACTTTGTATTCAATAAGCCTGCTGAGAGTAAGAATGCCAACAAACCATCACTTGTTACGAAAAACTCCTCTCGAAACATAAGTATGTCTGGAGGTGTTCCGCATGCTCCACCTTATAGAAAGTCAGGCTCCAAGACTCCTAAAGTCTTGCAGCCAAAGCACCTTCCTTCACAATTCCCTTTAAGTTATAAAAACAACCCGAAGGTGTATACCGGTATGACGAATAGCAGTTGGATGGGTAGACCTTTTGATGCTATGCCTTTTAACCGTCAACCTAGGCCCAACCTGTACTACCCTTATATCCAGGAACACATGGTAAATTTTCCAGGTGTCCCGAATCACTGGTACGACCCATGGCACCTAGGACCACCTCATTGCACTCCAACCCGATGTACAGACACCCAGTCCGACCTCCCTTTCATTCATAAATTCTTGCGGTGCTGACGCACAAATAGATTTAGGTTATGGTGACATTTTAAGCCAGTTTGTAGTATCCCGTGACTTATTCACGATATTGCTAATTAATGCACGTTCCTTAATCAATAAGATATCTGAACTAAGGACATTATTATTAGTCGCCAAGCCTACTGTAGCTCTGATTACTGAGTCATGGTGCTCATCCTCTGTACTTGATGTGCATATAGGTATCGATGATTACACTGTACACCGTGCAAACAGAGATTGCAAGCGTGGTGGAGGATGTCTCATATATATACATAGCTCATTTGTAGTCAGTAAGGTGGAAGATGAAACAATGAATAATGTACCTGACTCACTCTGGGTTGTCTTACATGGAGATAAGTACAAACTTCTCATAGGCTGTGTTTATCGAGCACCAAGCTCAACAAAAGAAACTGATGCGTTATTAGCTAAATCGTTTGCACACGCATCCTCGTTTAGTGCTAATTACAAAATAATTGCAGGGGACTTCAATCTTCCAGAAGTCAATTGGCTAACTAGTTCCGGCCCCCAACGCTTCGACGAATTACTTGCCACTATCGACTGTTATGGATGGCAACAACACGTCCAGACACCTACTCGTGGTGACAACATGTTGGACCTTGTTTTTTGTCATGACACAATCCCAGTATCCACTATGTTGGTAATAGATTTTCCAGTAGTGACCATAGAATGGTACTCTGCTCTCTGCCTTTCTCACCACTAAATACAGGAAACAAACAAGACTCAGGAAGCACAATATGTCGTAGTTACAAATATACAGACTGGGGATTAGTCCAAGAACTTATTCGACTCTGTCAATGGGATGACTATTTTACCACTGACTCCCTGGAGGCCTTAGTAACCCTGTTTTACAGGAATGTTACCCTTTGTCTAGATACAGTTGCTCCAAAGAAAATAGTGAAATTAAGTAGACACCGAACTGAATATATTCCAAGGGCACACCGTAATAAGTTAAGGAAGCTGAAGAAACAGTACTATTCCACTAAGGACATATCACTACTGCTCTCAATCCACGAGTCTCTTGAATCTATCAAGCGCCTACGCTCTCAAAAGGACCTCGACGAAGAGTTAACGGCACTTGAAAGTACCTCCAAAGTTTATAACTTAACGGCACTTCTTAAAAAACGAATGCAGTCGGCGAGGGAAATCCCATACTTACTTCACGACAAAGTAATCTACAATGAACCTGCCACTATCTGTGAACTTTCAGTGATTGGTTTGCAAACTTTAGTTTAGAAACACATATGCCTGGTGAAACCGCTCCCCTTACTATCTCTTCCCTTGAAAGCATTGTGTTCACTAATCAATTAATAGTACAAGCAATTAAAAGCCTTAAACCTTCCACTAGTACGGGACCGGATGGCCTCGCTTCGATAATTTTCAAAAACAGTGGGTGTGATATACCCTGTTACTTCTTAAATTCTTCTCAATATCTATGGACACTGGCACTTACCCTAGTGAGTGGAAAACTAGCTTCATAATTCCACATTACAAATCTGGTGATAGGGCAAACGTCCGCAATTACAGACCCATAAATATAACCCCAGTTATCTCACGAATCATGGAGAAAGTTGTAAAAGATCAATTGTCAGACTACCTAATTAGGGAAGATCTTGTTACAAGGTCTCAAAAATAGATCCTGCGTTACTTGCCACTTCGACTTTTTCAACTGCATCACTAGTAGTCGCGAAGCACGTAAGCTAGTCGTTGTTCTCTACTTCGATATATCTAGGGCATTTGACATGGTATCTCACAGTATTCTCTTTGAGAAGCTGTACTCTTGTGGAATTCGCAACCCATTACTGAACTGGTTAAAATCATTTCTAAGCAACAGGGTACAAATAACCAAAGTTGGATCTGTATTGTCTCATCCTAGGCAGATCTCAAGTGGGGTCGTGCAAGGTAGTGTCCTAGGTCCACTTTTATTCACAGTCTACATTAACAGCATTTGCAAGTGCTTCACCTCAGGTAAACCATTCCTATATGCTGACGACCTCAAAGTCGTCTACTCCTGCTACACTCATGAATTAAGCGATATGGTTACTAAAATACATCTTGAACTAAGTAGCCTTGCAACATGGTGTGCTGAATCCTGTCTAAATTTTAACATTGACAAATGCGGCTGGATTTGTATCGGCAACAGTAACCTTGATCTAACTCTTGAAATAAATGGGCGAAAACTAGCTAAGCTCAATTCAGTCGTAGATCTCGGTATTAGATACTCTAGTAACCTAACGTTCGCTGAACAGACTGATTATGCCAGACGTAAAACGCGAAGGCTGATAGGATGCATAACACGCAATTTCTTTTGTTGTGAAACTAGGGTTTTATTATACAAAGTATGTGTCCGACCTATCTTAGAATACTGCCCGTTTATTCTTAGCGGACTCAGACAAAATGACAAGCTTAAATTAGAGGGAGTGCAACGGCAGTTTACCTCAAGAACTCTTGGTTTAGAAAGTGGTCTGGAATACCATGAGCGATGCGTAAGACTAAGATTAGAACCCCTCTGGAAAAGACGCCTTAAGCTAAACCTTATCTTTTACTATAAGCTAACTAATCTTCTCTTGCATTCCTCCGAGCCAATAACTAAACCTACCGCTGTCATCAGTTACAATCTTAGAAATCATCACAACCTAGCTGCTATAGAGCACTGTCAGACTTACGTGCGGTACAACTTCTTCTTAAATAAGTTTTCAGTCATTTGGAATAGACTACCAGCTAATGTGCGCGATGCAAACACACTTCCAGTGTTCATTATCATCATCTCAATGCACTACTATGTCTGACTCTTACACCTTCTTTTTCACCCACATAGATATTTTAAGTTCTTTAAACGTGTAGTTACAACAAACAACAATTATAAATGTTAATATTATTGGAATTAGTTGATAAATATTTGTACACAGGAGAGTAATATTTGTCAGCCACGTCTCGTAAACCGTCAATGCCCAGCTCTTGTTACGCTCGAGCTCACGCTGTCCCGTGAAGTTTCTCAGAAACGCTTAGTAATAACGGGCGCAAAAACCAAAACACCGATTGGCCACTTGAGAATTCTTTATTCTAAAACCAACATATAGCCAACTTTAAAACTAAGCTTTAAAACTAAGGTCTATGAACAAATATTACGATAATAAATCACAATATTACTTCTGACGGTTTTGTCCTGACTTCTTTCTGAACAGCGACCGATGAGACGATGACTGTCGTATTGATGCCTCCACGAAAATTGGGGAAGTTTTGAGCAAACAACCATGAATTGATCGTTCAATCTTCAACTATATTGACAATATTAGTTCACACATAATACAAAAGTTAGCATAACGTGACTAGTTAGTTAGTGAACAAAAATAACCATAGTTACTAAACAGAATATATATGTATATATTTGTTAATCACTCCTTAAGGACTCCGTTTGATTTCTTTTGCGCTGCTGTTGTTTGTCTTCGTTTTCGTCTAACTATTTTAGCTTTCATTTGAATTTTCGAATGAGAATGAATAATGTTGTCAATGTAGTTGAAGATTGAACGATCAATTCATGGTTGTTTGCTCAAAACCAACTTCCCCAATTTTCATGGAGGCATCAATACGACAGTCATCGTCTCATCGGTCGCTGTTCAGAAAGAAGTCAGGACAAAACCGTCAGAAGTAATATTGTGATTTATTATCGTAATATTTGTTCACAGACCTTAATTATACATCATTTATATGTTGGTGTAAGAAAAAAGAATTCTCGAGTGGCCAATCGGTGTTTTGGTTTTCGCGTCCGTTATTACTAAGCGTTTCTGAGAAACTTCACGAGACAGCGTGAGCTCGAGCGTAGCGAGAGCTGGGAATTAACGGTTTATCAGACGTGGCTGACAGTTTCTGACGGTAGAAACAGATTCTGGCGGATTCAGACAGTTGGTGAAAGTTTGGATAGTCGCCGTTCATTTTTCCTGGTGCCGGCCAAGTTCTCTTTGAACAAGCAATATCTGGAACGTTTTTGGAATTGGGTCAAGTTCAACAATGCCTGGGTCAAAGAAGGGACAGAGCGTCTTGGATGCAAACAGGATCCTTTCGCTATGGTGAGCTATCCTCCTGGGATTTCCACGTGGGAGCCTATACCTACTCAATGGCAGAACACCTTTTTTGGTTGATTCTGGTCATTTGTTATTTTGTAGGCAGTAATCAAATTCCCCCTAAGCCGACGGTAACTAAGTGTGAACAGGCCTAATTTCTTCAGCCTTTCATCATATGGTTTGTTTCGGAGACCAACCACTCCTTTTGTTGCCCGTCGTTGGACTCTTTCCAAGAGGTTGGCATCTCTTCTCAGCATTGGGGGTGCAATAATATTATGCACCTCAAGGTGTGGCCTGACGTATGTTTTGTACAACATTAGAAAGAGCTCAGGAGTGAGTGCACCTAACTGTCTATGCGTAAAGTGTATGACCGCATATGCCCTCGCTACATCCCCTGTGTAATTTACGCTTGTGTCCATTTTTTCCGTTAGAACTAGACCTAAGTCGCGTTCCGACGTTGTGCAGGACAAGCTTTCATTGCACAGGGTGTAACTTGCATTCTGCAGTCTACAGGTGCGCAACTTCACTACTTTGCACTTTTTCAAGTTGAAAGTCATGCCACTGGCCACCGCCCAGTCTTCCAGAAGGTTTAGGTCTTCCTGTAGCCTATCTGAGTCCTCCGGACACTTTATCGCCCTCCATATTTTTACGTCGTCAGCGTACAGGAGAGTCGGGCAGCTCAGACGGCGTGGTAGATCATTGATGAAAATCAAAAACATCAGTGGTCCTAGGATAGAACCCTGCGACACTCCTGATGACGATCTGTGCCAAGATGATCGGACTCGGTTAACCTTAGTGCAAAATTGCCTGTCGGCTAGGTAGTCCTTCAACCATGACAGAAGTGGCTCACCTATGCCTGCCTGGTTTATTTTATGTAGGAGAAGGTCATGGTGAACAGTGTCAAATGCCTTCTCAAAGTCTAGGAAGACCACATGGACTGGTACGTTCAAGTCCCAGCATGATGTCCAGTCGTCCCAAGCTGACAGTAGGTTAGTGACGCAGGATCTGCCTTTTCTGAAACCATGTTGGGCTTCATGTAGTATATTAGTCCTATCGAAATATTCCCTGATGTGGTCGTCAATAATACTTTCCAGTACTTTTGATACCACTGGGAGTAGAGCTACTGGTCTATAGCTAGCAGCGTTTTGCCTGTCCCCACCCTTGAAGATTGGAGAAAGGATGGCTCTTTTCCACTCCCTTGGCAGGGTCCCCGAATCCATTGAGTGTTGGAACAAGTCGCACAGGGGTCTACAGAGAGCCTCGGCGCACTGTTTCAGAACAGATGGCCTGATGTCATCACAACCTGGGGACTTCCCAGGTATGAGTCGCTGTAGCTTCCTTAGTACTATTGCGGGGTTTATTTGGGGAGTAGTCGCTAGGTCTTCCTCCTCTGAAATAGTGGTGCCACCATTTTGGTCCGTAACTGTAATATCCACATTGCTGTTTAGCGAAGGCTGAACTGAATGTTTCAGCCATCTCCAGACTAGTGAGATATTGACCGTTTGGGCCTACTAAGGCGCATGCCCCTTGGTTTGTCGGTTTTCTTTCCGACATGAATCGGTACAAGTTTTTAGGGTTTGATAGGAGTTTTTTAGCAAGGTTAGCCTGGAATGACCTTCTGTCCCTCCTAACTCTTGCATTACACCGGTTCCTGAGTTCGAGGTATGCATCATGGTCGGTCTGACTCTTAGATACACGCCACGTAAACCAAGCCTTCCGCTTTGCTTGCAGAATACGTTGCGTGCCTCTCTTCAACCATGACGTCTTTCTCTTAGGCTGTGTTGTGACTAAAGGGACGGTATCCGAGATTGCTGTATGGATAATCTTTTTTACCACTTCCCAGTGTTCATCCACAGATAGGTCGTCCCATGCTAAGGGCCAGTCTGCGTCGGACAAGAGCCTCCGCATTTCAGCATAGTCAGCCTTGCTGTAGCACAGACATGGTCGCGTAACATCCCATTGCAAACGCTCACGGAGGACAAGATCGAAACCTATGACTGCATGGTCACTGCTTCCCAGAGGAGTCATGATCTGGACCTTTTCGACGAGTAGCTGGTCACTAGTTAGAATATAATCTAGTTTTGATGACTTTCCACTAGGGCCCCACCTAGTGTCGTCTCCAACATTCTCAGTCAGTCCCGTGTTTCGAATAGTTTGCAGTAGGTTTCGGCCAAATTTTCCCTTAGCACACCCGGAGCCGAGGTTCAGTGATGGAGCATTGAAATCTCCAGCTATGGTGATTTGGTCGTAGCCCAAATCTCGTATTCCTGTGATAGTGCTGAGCAGTAGCTGATTGTGCTCTGCCCCACAGGTGGGAGATCGGTAGATGCCACCCAGTAAGTGCTTGGTGTGGCCTACGGTGAAATGACACCATATGGAGTCTGGGAGTTCGATAAGTGGTGGGTCCGTTGCGCGCACACATTTAAGTTGCCTATCAAAGTATATAGCAACTCCCCCTCCTTCCTTATTATCCCTGTCTCTTCTGACCAGTACCATATCACCTATACTGATTTCATTGTCGGCGATAGTGGGGTTTAGCCACGTTTCAGTAAGAATGATTATTTTCAGTTGAAGGTGTGCTTGGAGATTTCGGAGTTCACCTACTTTCCCTCTCAGCCCCCTCACATTGCTATATAGGCAACTGACAGTGAGTCTAACAACCTCAGAGTGTTGTGGGGTAGTTGACGTGAAACCGTCTGCTGGTGGGGGACTTGATGTTGGAACTAGTTGGCCGATTCCGATAGAACCGGCCCGTTGTAGTTTTTTTCAATGGATTTAGGCAGGACACTTGGGAGACACAGACTATTATTCTCAGAGCTGCATCGCTCTAGTGTCACCGAAGCTTGGGGTCGTATTAAAGCCTCAGTTTGCTGCCTCCTTATATTTCTGGGTCTGCTTTCACAGCATCGGATGTGTCCTCCAATTTTTCCCTTGGTCTCATACCACCGTTGAAGTGATATGGACAACTGCTCCGGGGAGTTGAATGTGACACACAGCAGCTTTGGAGAGTTAATCAATGTTAGATGAGCGGGACGAGGTAGTCGGAAAATGGAGATGGCTCCAGAAGCGCCAGGGGCCATCTGAGATGACAGCCATCTCCATTGTTGTACGTCGTGCATGTGTTTTTCACAAGCAGTGCCGGTTTCCAGCTCCGGAACACCGTGTACCACCATAGAGGTGGAAGGCATCAGTTCCGGTGACTCCCTCGCCATATTTCTGACGGCCCATGGTCTATCTTGCCGCGCTCTTATGTTAGAACTTCTGTCCAGGGCTAGTACCTGAGCCATTAACAGTACTTTTTCGGCCTCTTCGGCAGAGTCCAGTGTAACCCGTAATGGGGGTGGCTTACCCTGAGGCGTGTGGACACCCCTGTACAGTCTGCACAGTTTTGCTGAACTAATGTTCAGACCTAGTTTGCCGCACAGGTTGGACCACTGTTCCTGATCAAACAGGGCCCGTTGTTCGAGCAAGCTATCCGTGCTCACAGGTACGTTAAAGAGGATGAGAGAGTTAGACCGACTACCCTCAGACTTAGGTTTTGCCTTCGGCTTCTTGCAGTCCTTTGCATCATTAGCAACATTAGGCTTCATCGGTACCTGGACAGCCTTTTTTGTGTTGCCAGGCTTGCTAGTGGATGCAAGTGGTGCCTTTGTAATTTTGCCTTCCCCTGATGTGGATGGAACCTTGCTAATCTTCACCTTGTGAGAATTGGCATTTCCAGTCAGTAGGGCTGGTGTGTCCTTCTTTAAGTCTTTGACCAGTTTCGGCAGTGCGAGTTTAGCAGGGGGGAGCTGCATGATACTGTGTTGGGGCACAAGAGCGTGTTATTTCTGCTATCCGCAGACACGCTTTGTGGGACTATGCCAGGGCGACAAAGTGGACACACGTACCAAAACCATGGGCATGGGTTATTTCTCATAAACTCATAGTATGCTTTCGGTACTTCTTTGTCACAACGGCAGTGCACCCATCGTTTGCAAAAATTACATTCAAACGCTGAATCAGTTTTAGAAACTGTGATGCTGCACGCCTGGCATTCATCCCCTTTCCTTGATGACGCCTTCGAGGTCTTATGACGTCTTGAACGTTTCCTTTTAGGCTTGATGTGTTTCACACACTGGCCTACAGTTGATGCAGGTGTAGAATTCTGTCCTTCTGGTATTGCCTGTGCCGTTTCAGTACTAGACTGTGGCAATGCAGGCGTTGTATCAGGGCAGACTAAAGCTACACGAGTCTTTAGGATCGGTATGCGGGAAGGGGTTGAAATCCCTGGATTTTTTCCTTCCCTGGCTGAAGCCCTTGTGACTACAGAGTACGGTATTCTAGTGGCTTTTTTAAGGCTGCTTTCGACAACCATATTAACAATCACTATAAATTATGCTATGTACGTCTAAGAGAGCAACAGTTTCTAACCAAAAGAGCAAGAATAAGACTGAAAAAGTATAAGGCAAGGAAAAGAAAAGGTTTTCGACTTTACCTAGTACTTTCTGAATGATCGGCTTCACGGCAATCACGTGGTAGACCAACAAGTCTTGTTTCTCTGAACGAGTGAGGAAGATGCTGCTACAAAAGTAGCACCTGAAGCTTTGGCAGTAGTTCGAGACAGCTGGACTTACCACACAGAGATTTACTATGTAAGTAATGGTTGAATTAAATTCACCGGCTAGGAAGATCAGGTTTCCCAAACGGATAATTCACAGAATTGGTATTTTCCGGTTGATCATGCCTGTAATAATGATATTCATTTCACGTAAACTTACCTGTTTAAATGAAATACAAAATATTGTGATTACTAAATAGGCGAAAGCCAGCTGGGTTCAACGCAGCTGTGTTTCTTAGCTTCAGACACTCTGGTCATTTAACGATCACTAAAGAAACTGATCATTCTGGACATGAAAATTGCAGGCTACTAGAATGCATAACCCGCAATTTCTTTTGTTGTGAAACAAGGGTTTTATAATACAAAAGATGTGCCCGACCTATTTTAGAATACTGTCCGTTTATTCTTAGCGGACTGAGACAGAATGACAAGCTTAATTTAGAGGGAGTGCAACAGCATTTTACTTTAGCAGGTCTTGATTTAGAATGCGGCCTCGATCGCGCTGAGCGTTACGACAGACTGAAAATAGAACCACGCTCAAAGAGATGCCTTTAGCTAAGCCTTATTTTCTACCACAAGCAAACTAATCTCCTCCCGTTCTCCTCCAGGCCAAAACTAATTCTACCGCTGTCAACAGTTACAATCTTAGAAACTATAACAACCTAGTTGCTATAGAGCATTGTCAGACTTACATGCGGTACAAATTCTTAGATAAGTTTTCAGTTATTCGGAAGACAACAAGGTAATGTGCGTAGTGAAAACACCCATAATGTTGGTTACAATCACTAGACTCGTCAAAGATAACAATATACTCCTGCGTCTGACTCCTACACCCTCCCTTTCACCCCAAATAGACATTATAAATTCATAAACGTTTAAGTTACAATAAACTAAAATTATAAATGTTAATATCATTGGGAGGACATGATAAATATTTCTACACAGGCTATCAGGGCAGACACCGTTTGGAATAAAGCTGTTATTATTATTAGTAGTAGTAGTTCATACGTGTAATAATAATATATATGATATAAAGGTTAGTATGACAGCATTAGTTAATTAGTGTGCTAAAATTGTCATAGTTACTACACAGAATATGTATTTACATAAATTGAAATAATAATAATATATTCACAGTTTTGTACATGAGAGACGTCAGTTAACAGGCATCATCAATTCGATAACTTACACATACGATTGGTAAGCACAGTTAGCAATGATAATACAATAAGGTACATACATATTCCTATCCATGTAGGATACACCAGTTGTGTGGGCATGGATAAGTAATATTTAAAGTACATAAACTTGGTTTATGGTTAAATTACATGGTTGCTGTCGTTTCATCTTCAGTTTGTGGGAAAAATCTGATAACTAGTGAATCAATGGACCACATCAAGAAATATGGAGACACTGATTTCGCATTTATAAATCACTACTTGAGATCTCCACTTTCTTTCTTCTTTGCTGCCGTCGTTTGTCTTCTTTTCTCTCTTGCCTTTTTAGCTTCCATATGACCTGTATGAGAATGAAACGTGTACATATTTGGCAAATTACACTGACAAATTATCTGCAAACGTTGCTAGTGCCACATCCTACAGTTGGCCCTAGAATTGCCCATTATCTTAATTTGTGCCGCATCCTGGATGACAGTTGTGGAATATTACCTTCATAACGATAGGATATCACAGTAACTACCCGTGGGGCGCCAAAAGATATGGCTGTTAAAGAAATAAGAACATGCTGATGGTTGCATTTGTAATCTAACTCAATCGTGTGATGGTAATTTGCAGCACCCACATGCCCAATTGTGATTTTATTTGGATTAGTTCAGTATCATTCTGGCTTCCTGCCGCAAAAAGACCAGAAAATAGCTTTTGCTGAAAAAACACTCCCGTCAATAAAGTCTAAAAACCGTTAATGCCCAGCTCATACTACGCCGGGAATCTCGGTGTCTGTCAATGTAGTTGAAGATTGAACGATCAATTCATGGTTGTTTGCTCAAAACCAACTTCCCCAATTTTCATGGAGGCATCAATACGACAGTCATCGTCTCATCGGTCGCTGTTCAGAAAGAAGTCAGGACAAAACCGTCAGAAGTAATATTGTGATTTATTATCGTAATATTTGTTCACAGACCTTAATTATACATCATTTATATGTTGGTGTAAGAAAAAGGAATTCTCGAGTGGCCAATCGGTGTTTTGGTTTTCGCGTCCGTTATTACTAAGCGTTTCTGAGAAACTTCACGGGACAGCGTGAGCTCGAGCGTAGCAAGAGCTGGGAATTAACGGTTTACCAGACGTGGCTGACACTGTCCCTCGAAGCCTTTCAAAAACGCTTAGTATTAACGGACCCAAAAACCAAAGCACCGATTGGCGACTCGAGAATTCTTTATTCCAACATCAACATATAACTAGCATAATAACTGAGGTTTCTGACGGTTTTCGATCTTCTTTCTGAGCAGCGACCGATGAGACGATGACTGGTGTATTGATGCTTCCGCGAAAAATATGGAGGAGTTGGGTTTGAGCAAACAACCATAAACTGATCGTTCAATCTTCTACTGTATTGACACCCCCCGCCAAAAAGAGATCCATGCCTTTTTTCATCACGACCACGTTGACTTGGATGCCAGTGCGAGGATCTGGGTCACACAGACAAGGCTGAAGTGGAAAACAAACACAAAAGGCAACACACCACAGGCATACCCACGGCACAATCTCACACATCGATGACGACCTACACCTTCGAATTAAAGGTATCCGCTCGACATCTTGTAACACAATCGCCACTTACTAGAATGACTCTTGCAGGACGCAATGTGGCCATAGCAGCACCTCATGATACTCTTCGCGCATCCTCTCATATACCCACTACCAATTGCCACTGCAATCGCTTGTCACTCATTCTGCCTTAGTTCTAGTAACGGTGACGTATGCAAGCCTCAGTCGTCCACCTTCTCGCTCCCCGGCATGTGGGACCACAGCTAATCATTATCTCCGTGTGCATGTCATTCTCAGCAATAGCCTAGCCTCCCCGGCGTATACGACCCATCTGCTGTCTCTAACATCAATCAATTCATTCATGGATCTAGAAGACTAGAAACGACTTCAGAAGTAATCGCGACGAAAATTTCAACAAAATTATGCAATAAAAACAAGGTACGAAAACAACGAGTAAACACAATGAATCCAAAATCACAAATTGATAAGACACACCACACGTATACATAAACAGTACAAATAGCCTCGCGGATCATGTCTTGGTGGAATTCCTTTGAAGAATTGTAGGACTTACAGCAGTACGCCTGCAACCCTTCACAGGTTGACGTTTGTAAGTTGAAGAATGTCCGAACACAAACAAGATTAACCAACTATTAGATTAATTGGAACCCACTCAGTTACTTAACAGAAACATATGTACAATCAACACATCAAATGTTGTGGATTCTTCAATGAAGACCTACCCTTGAAGAACTGCAGGACTTACAGCAGTACGCCTACATTCCTTCTCAGGTTGACGATTGTAATTTGTGGAATGTCCGGACACAAACAGAATCACCAACAGCTAGATGAAAGATGATATCAATTCAGTATATACAATATGAACATATGTACAAAATCACACACCGAGCACATTGGACTGCTCATTGATGCACTACCCTTTGAAGAATTGTAGGACTTACAGCAGTACGCCTACAACCATTCTCAGGTTGACGCTCTAGGTTGGAAAATCATCGCAGAGTTCATTTGCTGACTTCCTTCTATCAGCTATATCCTCAAATCTGAACGGTAACACGCTCATGTCATTGTATCGTAGAATATAGATGACGAACAAACAAACGACGTATCTGGTCAACCAAGCGTAGAAACAGAGCGTAAAGGGGGGAGAGTGGCGTTAGCTGATCAGTAGATATGGTGGGGGTCACTAAGGTGAATCGCCCCATTCTGCAGGAACAGCAATATACAAATTAAAGGCTCGAGATATTTCTGATTTTTATGAGGCCTTAGATCTTTATCTTGAAAAAGATAATAATGAACGCCTTGACAGATCATGCTTCTACCTTTAAATATATACCATTCGCTCAGCCTATTGTTGAGATGCGACCACGCGGGATCTGCACAGATTTATGGGGCATCTTATAAACTAGCTTGCTGTCCATTTTCTGATCTTTAAATACCACTTCACAATGTCTTAACTCATTTATTTTCTAATAACATCTTTACTTGAAACTCATTTTATTCCATTAAAACTAACATTTTACAGCTCTTTATGACTTATTATATTCCTACTCTCTGAAGGGTACGGTTGTGCACTAAATGCACAAAAAGGTATAAAACAAAAACAACTGGCACAACTGAGGATAAATGTATTAAAACCAAAAGTGGACATCATGATAGTACGAGTTATACGTGTAGCATAATACATTGCAAATGAACGTTGTCAGCCTTGGGAGTTTTCTTTATTAATGCATTTACCAATGATACTTGCACTTACCTATTTCATTACAATTTAATGATTCACCTCAGCACTTTTACTTTTCTAAAACAGCTTTCAATCCCTTGTAAACGTTGTACTTACCTCAATATTGGTTGGTTATCGTATGCCGACAACCACGGGATGAAAACGAAACGAAGTCGATTTTCCCGCTCAACCTGGAGGACAATTGTACAATTCAATAACTATACAGCCTAGTTCAGACAATGTGTATTTATATATATATCAAATATTTAACTGTTGAAACATTATTAACTTGTAGACAATCTACGATTTGATATTATATCATATTTGATCGTGCCTGTAAAAATGACATGCATTTTCATGTAAATTTATATGTTTATATGAGTATATACATTATTATTATTATAGAGTAATACACACCAAAGATAATAGCATTCAAATAGTAACTTGAAACTAGAAATGCCTTTATTCATGCAAGTCAATTTAACAATTACTCTCTCGTTTACACTTTGCTTATTTCCAAAAGGTTGCAGACCTTTATTAACAACTGTCTTCGCTCAATACTTGAGATAAGAAAGCCGGAAAGAATCATCAACAAGTAATTATGGGAACAAAAAACGCAAGAACCGATCGCCCAACAATTATGCAGGAGAAAGTGTAGATGGATCGGACACTCGCTGAGGAGACCGCTGGGTGACATCGCGCGCCAATCCCTCGAGTGGAACCCGAAAGGGAAGCGGCGTGTGGGACGTCCAAGGGTGACATGGAGGAGATCGTGTGAAGAGGAGTTGAAAGAATATGGAGTAACATGGATGCAGGCGAAAAGTATAGCAGGAGACAGGAGAAAATAGAGACGTGTAGTTGAAGCCCTATGCTCCACTAGGAACCCAAGGGAGCAATAATAATAAATAATAATTGCATTTGGCTTATCCTCACTAAACTGACCAATATCTTTCGTCCCTTCAAATGCACCAATACTATCATAGTCATTGCACAAGATACTTGAGTTGATAAGCGTGCTTCTCATTGTGGATGACAACACCAACGACAACTGATTGATACAAGTTGATGAACTTAGCGGTGGATCAGCAGCTGTTGTTGTTCGGCATTCAGAAATTTGTCTAACTGCAAGGTTACCACCACTGCTGTCTTTTACTATTAGTTCGGGCTTACCACTAGCAACTGATGATAAGTGAGCTACATGCTGATCACTCCTACTGACAGTCTCACAAGTATGTATGCCGTCTGCAACTGAATCTGCATTTAATTCTACTTCACGTTGTAGTTGTACAGAACCTTTATTCAACTTAGCAGTAGTAGGCATATCTATCATTTCATCATGATTAACCAAAGACAACTGTGAAGTATCATGATCACTATCACAAATATTCAATTTCTTGTCATCTATCTGATCGACTTCATCATTTTCAAACTCTTTACTAACAGAAGTAGACAATTTTGATTCCTCCTCACAAATCCCTAATGATTTTATACCTTCACTCTGACTAGTAATACCTTGTAAACTTGTAGGGTCAGAACTGCACTCTGGAGCAGTAACTCTATTCTGTGACACTCTATTCAACAATGGCTTACCAGTTGCAACTACAGACTTCCTGACCAAACCGTTATCGTCACACAATTCGGAGTCATGCCTGGAGTTTACATTTAGCTTATCACTGAACTTGCTCACTGGTTCACAGTTCACCTTTGTATGCACCTCTTGCAAACGTGTGAAACACAACCGTGTTTCTCTTGCAGCTTGCAACTCATCTGTTGAGGATGTACTACGAAACCTGTTGCACTCACTAAGTTTATATGCATTACTAGACATCATGGAGTCTTCTCGATATCCACCTCTCTGAGGCCTATTCGTCATCAATGATTGCATTTTGATCTCAGACTGCTCTATTCTAGGGGTGAGATTCAATATACTGGCAAACTTGCTCATAGATTGATTGACACTAGTATTTACCAGTTTCAGGATATCATCAAACTTTGGCTCGATACCCTCATCCTCCATACGGGAGCTTATCTTCACCCACTTCCTTTGCAGTCGAGTAGGTAGGCGTCTTGCAATTACCTCTAGGACTGAGCTCGAGTTGAGGTCACTCATGCAATTCATCGAAATCAAGGTATTCTTATAAGTCATAAGATTATCTAAAAACTCAGTAAGTGCCTTGGAGTCATCTTGAAGTTGACTGCCGTTACCTTTTACAGCTTCATACACGTTCCTTAGAATCATTGAAGGTCTTCCAAACCTTTGACGTAATATGCTCATAGCCTCAGCGTATCCCTCATTAGGGGGCATGAGCTTACAGCACTGTATAGCTCTTGAAGCATCTCCACTGCAATATCTCATCAAAAACATCAATTTCAATTCATCACTTAATAGAAAACTACTCAGCATGATCTCAAACTCCTTCACAAATTGTAAATAATCAGCCGAGTTTCGAATTTATGGAGTTTGATGTTCCTATCATCCCTGAACGGCGAAACAATAACATCAACCATGTCATGCTTAACATCAGACACATCGTCACAATTAACAGACAAGTCACCATGACTTACTTTCCTGTTTGTATCCAAGACACTCTGTCCCTTCTTTGACCCAGGCATTGTTGAACTTGAGCAAATTCCAAAACGGTTCCAGATATTGCTTGTTCAAAGAAGACTTGACGGGCACTAGGAGAAATGAACGGCGACTATCCAAACTTTCACCAACTGTTTCAATCCGCCAGATCTCTTTCAATCGTCAGAAACTGTCAATCACGTCTCATAAACCGTTAATGCCCAGCTCTCGCTACGCTCGGGCCCACGCTGTTCCTCGAAGATTTCAGAAACGCTTAGTAATAACGGACGCGAAAACCAAAACACCGATTGGCCACTCGAGAATTCCTTTTTTTTACACCAACATATAAATGATGTATAATTAAGGTCTGTGAACAAATATTACGATAATAAATCACAATATTACTTCTGACGGTTTTGTCCTGACTTCTTTCTGAACAGCGACCGATGAGACGATGACTGTCGTATTGATGCCTCCATGAAAATTGGGGAAGTTGGTTTTGAGCAAACAACCATGAATTGATCGTTCAATCTTCAACTACATTGACACCACATCGTTTTATTAGTAGTTCACCCAACATGAAAGCGTCGAACATAAATCTGAGCCCTGTAATGTAGTTGGAAATTGTTCTGTCTGAAAAAGTATAGCTCTCTTACTTAATGTGCCTAATTAAAGAGATGCAGCTACAGATGAATGAATTAAAAACGAAATTAAATTCACTTGAATGTATACCCGAAGCTATCTCCCATATGAAAATGAACTGCAGGATCCCACAATCCTTACGCTATTTAATTTGACATCTAGGATGCCTCATACTAACTCAGAAAGTGCGAAGGAGTTAGAAAACGCCATTGACTTTCTATTCAGCGAAGTTGTTAAAAGGCTGGCTTCAAAACAAAACGCAACAGTGTATAATGTACCGGATAGGGTGCCCATAAAGTCAGTCCAGCACTCATTGCTGAAGGCTGCAAATCTCTTGAATGTACCTTGTCAGTGCATTCGCCTAAGCAAAAGTGTCCTGAAGCATCCTTGCCCTATACTCTTTAGGTTCGACAGCTACATAACAGCTGAACGATTTAAGATGGCCGAAGATCTGACTACTGCCACTAAATTCAAGACTATTAAAGTAGTCTCGGATAAAACACCAAACCAAAGGCAAGCAACCAAGAACTCCTTCGATACAAAGTTGACAACACTGAGAAATACATCTGGTATGATTGCTAAAGTGTCGACGGACACTGAAACACAGCAAGTCACGTGTATAGTGCTGGGAGAAAAAACGGCAATTAAAAGTTACCCAAAGCTCAGTAAGAGCAGTGCCACTAGGTGCAGTTGTCATCAAAGTCTCATAAACCGTTAATGCCCAGCTCTCGCTACGCTCGGGCCCACGCTGTTCTTAGAAGATTTCTCAGAAACGCCTAGTAACAACGGACGAAAAAACCAGAACACCAATTGTTGACTTGAGTATTATGTATTGTTACACCAGCATATAAATCAAGTATCACTAAGCAAACTAAGGTCTGTAAACAAATATTACAATAATAAATCGTTATGTTACTTCTGACGATGTTTAACTCTTCTTTCTGAACAGCGACCGATGAGACGATGACTGTCGTATTGATGCCTCCGCGAAAATCGAGGAAGTTGATTTTGAGCAAACAACCAAGAATTGATCGTTCAATCTTCAACTCCACCTCTACTCTACGCACATCCTCTTATCTACTCATTACCAATTACCACTGCAATCGCTGGTCACTCATTCTGCCTCAGTTCTAGTGACGGTGACGTATGCGAGCCTCAGTCGTTTACACTCTTTCTCCCCGGCGTGTCGGACCGCAGCTAACAATTATCTCCGTGTGCATTTCATTCTCAGCAATAGCCTAGCCTCCCCGGCGTATACGACCCATCTGCTGTCCTTAACATCAATCAATTCATTCATGGATGTAGAAGACTCGAAACAACTTCAGAAATAATCACGACGAAAATTTTAACAAAATTACGCAATAACAACAAGACACGAAAACAACAAGTAAACACAATGAATCCAAAAAACACCAATTGATAGAACACACCACACATATATACAAACAGTACAAACAACCTCGCCGATCATGTCTTGATGGAATACCCTTGAAGAATTGCAGGACTTACACCAGTACGCCCGCAACCCTTCACAGGTTGACGATTGTAAGTTGTGGAATGTCCGGACACAAACAAGATTAACCAACAATTACAATAATTGGAACTCACTCAATTATTCAACAAAAACATATGTACAATCAACACATCAAATGTTGTGGATTCTGACACGACAAACTACCCTTGAAGAACTGTAGGACTTACAGCAGTACGCCTACATTCCCTCTCAGGTTGATGATACAAGTGGAAGTCGTCCGGACACAAACAGAATTACCAACAGATAGATAAAAGATGATATCAATTCAGTATATACAATATGAACATATGTACAAAATCACACACCAAGCACATTGGACTGCTCATTGATGCGCTACCCTTTGAAGAATTGTAGGACTTACAGCAGTACGCCTACACCCCTTCTCAGGTTGACGCCCTAGGTTGGAAAATCGTCGCAGAGTTCATTTGCTAACTTCCTTCTATCAGCTATATCCTCAAATCTGAACGGCAACACGCTCATGTCATTGTATCGTAGAATATAGATGACCAACAAACACACGACATATCTCATCAACCAAGTGTAGAAACAGAGTAATTTACACCAAAGATAATAACATTCAAATAGTAACTTGAAACTAGAAATGCCTTTATTCGTGCAAGTCAATTTAACAATAACTCTCTCATTTACACTTGGCTTATCCTCACTAAACTGACCATTGATATTCGTCCTTTCAAACGAACTGATACTACCATAGTCATTGCACAAGATACTTGAGTTCATGGGTGTCTGTTTCATTGTGGATGACAGTACCAACGACGACTGATTGATATCAGTTGATGAAGTTAGCGGTGGATCAAAAGCTGTTGTTGCTCGCTTTTCAGAAATTTGTCTACCTGCAAGACCACCACCACTGCTGTCTTTTACTATCAGCTCAGGTTTAGCACTAGCATCTGATGATAGGTGGGCTACATGCTGATCACTCACACTGACGGTCTTACAAGTATGCATGCCTTCTGCAACTGAATCTGCATTTATTTCTACTTCACGTTCAAGTTGTACAGAACCTTTATTTAACTTAGCAGTAGTAGGCATTCGCTCCATTTCATCATGATCAACCAAAGACAAATCTGCACTATCATGATCATTATCACAAATATCCAATTTACCGTCAACTTCATCATTTTCAAACTCTTTAATAACAGAAGTAGACAATTTTGGTTCCTCCTCAAAAATTATTAAAGGTTTTACATCTTCACTCTGACTAGTTATACTTTGTAAACTTTTGGAGTCAGAACTCCACTCTGAAGCAGTAACTCTATTCTGTGACACTCTATTTAGCAACGGCTTACCAGTTGCAACTACAGACTTCTTCACAACAACGTTATCGTCACACAATTCGGAGTAAGGCCTGGAATTTACATTTAGCTTATCACTGAACTTGCTCACTGGTTCACAGTTCACTTCTGTATGCACCTCTTGCACACGTGTAGAACAAAGCCGTGTTTGTCTTGCATCTTGTAACTTATCTGTTGAGGATGTACTACGAAACCTGTTACACTCACTAGGTCTATATGCATTACTAGACATCATGGAGTCTTCTCGATATCCACCTCTCTGAGGCTTATTCGTCATCAATGAGTGCGTTTTACCCTCAGACTGCTCTATTCTAGGGGTGAGATCTAACAGACTGGAAAACTTGCTCATAGATTGATTGACACTAGTATTTACCAGTTTCAGGATATCATCAAACTTTGGCTCGATACCCTCATCCTCCATACGGGAGCTCATCTTCACCCACTTCCTTTGCAGTCGAGTAGGTAGACGTCTTGCTATTACTTCTAGGATAAAACTCGAGTTGAGGTCACTCGTGCGATTCATCGAAATCATTCCATTCTTGTAAATTAGCAAATTATCTAAAAACTCAGTGAGTGCCTGGGAGTCATCCTGTAACTGACCACCATTACCCTCAACAGCCTCGAATAATTTCCCTGCAATCATCGAGGGTCTTCCAAACCTTTGACGTAATATGCTCATAGCCTCATCGTAGCCCTCCTTTGGCTTCATAAACTTACAGCACTGTATAGCTCTTGAAGCATCTCCAGTGCAATATCTCATCAAATACATCAATTTCAATTCATCATTTAATAAAAAACCACTCAACATGATCTCAAACTCCTTTACAAATTGTAAATAATCAGCCGGGTTTCCATCGAAACACCGTGGTTCTAATTTAGGGAGTTTGATGTTCCTATTATCCCTGAACGGCGAAACAGTAACATCAACCATATCATGCTTAACATCAGACACATCGTTACAATTAACAGACAAGTCACCATGACTTACTTTCCTGTTTGCATCCAAGACACTCTGTCCCTTCTTTGACCCAGGCATTGTTGAACTTGAGCCAATTCCAAAACAGTTCCAGATATTGCTTGTTCAAAGAGGACTTGACCGGCACCAGGAAAAATGAACGGCGAATATCCAAACTTTCACCAACTGTTTGAATCCGCCAGATCTGTTTCAATCGTCAGAAACTGTCATCAAAGTCTCATAAACCGTTAATGCCCAGCTCTCGCTACGCTCGGGCCCACGCTGTTCTTAGAAGATTTCTGAGAAACGCTTAGTTATAACGGACGCGAAAACCAAAACACCGATCTGCCGTTTGATATTTTGTATTGTTACACCAACATATAAGAGGAATAAACGAACTAAGCAACTAAGAAAACTAAGGTCTGTAAACAAATATTACAATAATAAATCGTTATGTTACTTCTGACGATGTTTAACTCTTCTTTCTGAACAGCGACCGATGAGACGATGACTGTCGTATTGATGCCTCCGCGAAAATCGAGGAAGTTGATTTTGAGCAAACAACCAAGAATTGATCGTTCAATCTTCAACTCCATTGACAGCAGTCTTAGAGTACACGAGAGCACATCTCGAAAACCTGCTAACCTACCTGGAGTTGACATTGACGCACAAACGATGGCTGACCAGAAACTACTGGCAGACTACACTCAATCTGAATCCAAGCCAGAGAGTCCCTCGGTAGAAACCGAAAAATAGATTACAAAGCCCAGAGTCCGACCCCAGACTTCGACATACCTCCCTCGTAATAAGTCTAATAAGGAGCATGTCAGCCCAAAAAACGACAATGCATGGGTAACAAAGCACATTCCTAAAAACGTCATGCACCATGTGAGAAGGAATACCCCTTCCCGAACTAGAAGTATCATGACTAGCAACGCACATAACTTAGGAATGCAACGTAGAATGGATCCTCAGGATATATGGAGCACTAAACGGGACTCATATAGGCACCATATTAATGAAAATTCTCGTCCAAACTCTCGCACTATCTATGTTAAACCTCATCAACATAATGAGAATAGGTCGACACTAGATCCCCCCAGTAACTTCACTCACACAGGTGATGCGAGACAATATGCATACGACTATGAAAACCCCATGAGGTACAACTATCAAGGTAATCTTAACACAGGGTCCCTAGGTCCCGCAAACTACAACGCAAATTGCAGGGCAGACCATATATCACCAGTAGATGAACGCAGATGCCGACCCATAGGCGCTAACAGTCAAAATATGCAACAGGATTATTTTTGGCTGCAGCAAACAATAGCCCCACTCGCTGCCCGATTCATCCAGGAAATAGTACACACACTGACTCTGTCTCACCTCAGAGCCCCTCCAAACATAACGTAGGGATAGTAACAAGTAACCATGTTAACCCCTCCTCCAATAACTCTGGTTTACTAACAATTATGCTCCTGAATGCTAGATCTCTCCTTAATAAAATAACATCGCCTCGCTGTCTGGCATACATAGAACGGCCAACACTAATAATGGTGACTGAAACCCGGCTTACTGCTGATATACCTGACACAAAGCTAGTAATAGACAACTACGACATCTATAGGAACGATAGAGTTGACAAAAGAGGAGGCGGTTGCTTAATATATGCCTTTAAATCCACTAACTCCAATACTTTCAATAACCCAAATACTGACAAACTCCCAGAATCAAAGTGGATAAGCATCCACACAAACGAAAGTAAAATTCTGGTGGGATGTACATACAGACCCCCAATAGCCTTGAAATGACTGATATAACTATTGCAGAAATACTAGAGCATGTAGCCACGCTGGACTTCGACTACAAAGTAGTATGTGGAGATTTCAACTTACTTGGAGTAAACTGGGATACCTGTACTGGACCTAGAATCCATGAAGAGCTACTACAAGCTATAGACATAGGAGGATGGAAGCGGGGCGTGCGCCTCCCTACAAGGAACCGAAATACTCTTGACTTAATCCTCTGTCATAACATAGAGCCCATCTCGATAGAGGTGGGAAATAAACTCGAAAACAGTGATCACAACATACTGTACCGCACGTTACTCCTCCGACTAACAACTAAATACACACCTAAAAATTCCCCGGTGCGCTATCAATATAGGGATTATAAGAATGCTGATTGGGAATTCCTATCAGATCTGTTGAGAAGTTCTGACTGGGAAGAATACTTCATCAACAATAACTTAGAAGTATCACTTGAGATTTTCTACAAAACAGTTGGCTCAGCAAGAGACACAATCGCGCCCCTAAAATCTGCTCTAAGGACACCAACTCCATTTATTGACCGCAAAACGCGACTAAAACTAAAGAAATTGGAAAGGAAATACCATGTATTTAAGGAATTTAATGCGTTAAACCAAATACATGAAACTCTTAAACTGCTTGAAGCGAAACACAAAATGATGTCACAACGTGAGGAAAATAAAGCGCTTATGGGTAACACCAAAATTCAGAAACTTTGTAGGATATTGCAAAAACGTCTAAAAAGCAGTAAAGACAATAATGTAAGCATCTTGGAACATAAGGGTATAATATACAAAGATCCCTAGGTTATAAGTGAACTCCTCAGTGAGTGGTTTTGCAATGACACCAGAGTGCACCCGACCCCAAATTTCCAAATGACCTGCAAAAGTAACCACAAATTACGAGAAATAGACTGTAGTGTACAAAATATAGACTCAGCGATTAGGACATCGAAGTCAAATGGTAGTACTGGAACAGACGACATACCATCTGTCATATACAAAAATGGTAGCACAGAAATGGTAGTCTTGTTACTTAGAATATTTACTCTGTCACTGGAAACTGGAACTTATCCTCAAGTGTGGAAAACCACATACGTATTACCTAGGCACAAAGCAGGGGCTGAAAACAGTGCATGCAACAATAGACCTATTAATATAACACCGGTAATATCACGAATAATGGAGAAAGTGGTTAAAGATCTAGTGTCAATGGAGTTGAAGATTGAACGATCAATTCTTGGTTGTTTGCTCAAAATCAACTTCCCCAATTTTCGCGGAGGCATGAATACGACAGTCATCGTCTCATCGGTCGCTGTTCAGAAAGAAGAGTGAAACATCGTCAGAAGTAATACAATGATTTATTATTGTAATATTTGTTTTCAGACCTTAGTTCACTTATTCTTTTTATATGTTGGTGTAACAATAAAGAAATATCAAGCGGCCAATCGGTGTTTTGGTTTTCGCGTCCGTTATTACTAAGCGTTTCTGAAATCTTCGAGGAACAGCGTGGGCCCGAGCGTAGCGAGAGCTGGGCATTAACGGTTTATGAGACGTGATTGACAGTTTCTGACGATTGAAAGAGATCTGGCGGATTCAAACAGTTGGTGAAAGTTTGGATAGTCGCCGTTCATTTCTCCTAGTGCCCGTCAAGTCCTCTTTGAACAAGCAATATCTGGAACCGTTTTGGAATTTGCTCAAGTTCAACAATGCCTGGGTCAAAGAAGGGACAGAGTGTCTTGGATACAAACAGGAAAGTAAGTCATGGTGACTTGTCTGTTAATTGTAACGATGTGTCTGATGTTAAGCATGACATGGTTGATGTTACTGTTTCGCCGTTCAGGGATGATAGGAACATCAAACTCCCTAAATTTGAACCACGATGTTTTGATGGAAACCCGGCCGATTATTTACAATTTGTAAAGGAGTTTGAGATCATGTTGAGTGGTTTTTTATTAAATGATGAATCGAAGTTAATGTATTTGATGAGATATTGCACTGGAGATGCTGCAAGAACTATAGAGTGCTGTACGTTTATGAAGCCAATGGAGGGCTACAATGAGGCTATGAGCATATTACGTCAAAGGTTTGGAAGACCTTCAATGATTCTAAGGAACGTGTATGAAGCTGTAAAAGGTAACGGCAGTCAACTTCAAGATGACTCCAAGGCACTTACTGAGTTTTTAGATAATCTTATGACTTATAAGAATACCTTGATTTCGATGAATTGCATGAGTGACCTCAACTCGAGCTCAGTCCTAGAGGTAATTGCAAGACGCCTACCTACTCGACTGCAAAGGAAGTGGGTGAAGATAAGCTCCCGTATGGAGGATGAGGGTATCGAGCCAAAGTTTGATGATATCCTGAAACTGGTAAATACTAGTGTCGATCAATCTATGAGCAAGAGATTGACAGTTTCTGACGATTGAAAGAGATCTGGCGGATTCAAACAGTTGGTGAAAGTTTGGATAGTCGCCATTCATTTCTCCTAGTGCCCGTCAAGTCTTCTTTGAACAAGCAATATCTGGAACCGTTTTGGAATTTGCTCAAGTTCAACAATGCCTGGGTCAAAGAAGGGACAGAGTGTCTTGGATACAAACAGGAAAGTAAGTCATGGTGACTTGTCTGTTAATTGTAACGATGTGTCTGATGTTAAGCATGACATGGTTGATGTTACTGTTTCGCCGTTCAGGGATGATAGGAACATCAAACTCCATAAATTCGAAACTCGGCTGATTATTTACAATTTGTGAAGGAGTTTGAGATCATGCTGAGTAGTTTTCTATTAAGTGATGAATTGAAATTGATGTTTTTGATGAGATATTGCAGTGGAGATGCTTCAAGAGCTATACAGTGCTGTAAGCTCATGCCCCCTAATGAGGGATACGCTGAGGCTATGAGCATATTACGTCAAAGGTTTGGAAGACCTTCAATGATTCTAAGGAACGTGTATGAAGCTGTAAAAGGTAACGGCAGTCAACTTCAAGATGACTCCAAGGCACTTACTGAGTTTTTAGATAATCTTATGACTTATAAGAATACCTTGATTTCGATGAATTGCATGAGTGACCTCAACTCGAGCTCAGTCCTAGAGGTAATTGCAAGACGCCTACCTACTCGACTGCAAAGGAAGTGGGTGAAGATAAGCTCCCGTATGGAGGATGAGGGTATCGAGCCAAAGTTTGATGATATCCTGAAACTGGTAAATACTAGTGTCAATCAATCTATGAGCAAGTTCGCCAGTCTATTACATCTCACCCCTAGAATAGAGCAGTCTGAGATCAAAATGCAATCATTGATGACGAATAAGCCTCAGAGAGGTGGATATCGAGAAGACTCCATGATGTCTAGTAATGCATATAAACTTAGTGAGTGCAACAGGTTTCGTAGTACATCCTCAACAGATGAGTTGCAAGCTGCAAGAGAAACACGGTTGTGTTTCACACGTTTGCAAGAGGTGCATACAAAGGTGAACTGTGAACCAGTGAGCAAGTTCAGTGATAAGCTAAATGTAAACTCCAGGCATGACTCCGAATTGTGTGACGATAACGGTTTGGTCAGGAAGTCTGTAGTTGCAACTGGTAAGCCATTGTTGAATAGAGTGTCACAGAATAGAGTTACTGCTCCAGAGTGCAGTTCTGACCCTACAAGTTTACAAGGTATTACTAGTCAGAGTGAAGGTATAAAATCATTAGGGATTTGTGAGGAGGAATCAAAATTGTCTACTTCTGTTAGTAAAGAGTTTGAAAATGATAAAGTTGACGGTAAATTGAATATTCGTGATAATGATCATGATACTTCACAGTTGTCTTTGGTTAATCATGATGAGATGATAGATATGCCTACTACTGCTAAGTTGAACAAAGGTTCTGTACAACTTGAACGTGAAGTAGAATTAAATGCAGATTCAGTTGCAGAAGGCACGCATACTTGTGAGACTGTCAGTGGGAGTGATCGGCATGTAGCCCACCTATCATCAGATGCCAGTGCTAAGCCTGAGCTGATAGTAAAAGACAGCAGTGGTGGTGGTCTTGCAGGTAGACAAATTTCTGAAAGTCGATCAACAACAGCTTTTGATCCACCGCTAACTTCATCAACTTGTATCAATCAGTCGTCGTTGGTGCTGTCATCCACAATGAAAAAGACGCCCATCAACTCAAGTATCTTGTCCAATGACTATGCTAGTATCAGTTCGTTTGAAAGGACGAATATCAATGGTCAGTTTAGTGAGGATAAGCCAAGTGTAAACGAGAGAGTAATTGTTAAATTGACTTGCATGAATAAAGGCATTTCTAGTTTCAAGTTACTATTTAAATGTTATTATCTTTGGTGTAAATTACTCTGTTTCTACACTAGGCTGATGAGATATGTCGTGTGTTTGTTCGTCATCTATATTCTACGATACAATGACATGAGCGTGTTGCCGTTCAGATTTGAGGATATAGCTGATAGAAGGAAGTTAGCAAATGAACTCTACGACGATTTTCCAACCTAGAGCGTCAACCTGAGAATGGTTGTAGGCGTACTGCTGTAAGTCCTACAATTCTTCAAAGGGTAGTGCATCAATGAGCAGTCCAATGTGCTCGGTGTGTGATTTTGTACATATGTTCATATTGTATATACTGAATTGATATCATCTTTCATCTAGCTGTTGGTGATTCTGTTTGTGTCCGGACATTCCACAAATTACAATCGTCAACCTGAGAAGGGTTGTAGGCGTACTGGTGTAAGTCCTGAAATTCTTCAAAGGAATTCCACCAAGGCAGGATCGGCGAGGTTGTTTGTACTATTTGTATATACGTGTGGTGTGTCATAACAATTGTTGTTTTTTGGATTCATTGTGTTTACTTGTTGTTTTCGTGTCTTGTTGTTATTGCGTAATTTTGTCAAAATTTTCGTCGTGATTATTTCTGAAGTTGTTTCGAGTCTTCTACATCCATGAATGAATTGATTGATGTTAAGGACAGCAGATGGGTCGTATACGCCGGGGAGGCTAGGCTATTGCTGATAATGAAATGCACACGGAGATAATTGTTAGCTGCGGTCCGACACGCCGGGGAGAAAGAGTGTAAACGACTGAGGCTCGCATACGTCACCGTCACTAGAACTGAGGCAGAATGAGTGACAAGCGATTTCAGTGGTAATTGGTAATGAGTAGATAAGAGGATGTGCGTAGAGTATCGTGAGGTGCTGCCATGGTCACTTTGCATTCTGCAAGAGTCATTCTAGCAAATGGCGATTGTGTTGCAAGATGTCAAGAGGAGGTCTCTGTCTGGAGGCGCAGGTCGTCAGCGATGTGTGAGATTGTGCTGTGGGTATGCTTGTGGTGTGTTGGCTTTTCTGTTTGTTTTCCATTTCAGCTCTGTCCGTGTGACCCAGGTTCTCGCAATGGCATCCAAGTCAACGTGCATTGGTCGTGAAGGAAAAAAGGGTTGGATCCCTTTTTTGCCGGGGAGTGTCAATGGAGTTGAAGATTGAACGATCAATTCTTGGTTGTTTGCTCAAAATCAACTTCCCCAATTTTCGCGGAGGCATCAATACGACAGTCATCGTCTCATCGGTCGCTGTTCAGAAAGAAGAGTGAAACATCGTCAGAAGTAATACAATGATTTATTATTGTAATATTTGTTTTCAGACCTTAGTTCACTTATTCTTTTTATATGTTGGTGTAACAATAAAGAAATATCAAGCGGCCAATCGGTGTTTTGGTTTTCGCGTCCGTTATTACTAAGCGTTTCTGAAATCTTCGAGGAACAGCGTGGGCCCGAGCGTAGCGAGAGCTGGGCATTAACGGTTTATGAGACGTGATTGACAGTTTCTGACGATTGAAAGAGATCTGGCGGATTCAAACAGTTGGTGAAAGTTTGGATAGTCGCCGTTCATTTCTCCTGGTGCCCGTCAAGTCCTCTTTGAACAAGCAATATCTGGAACCGTTTTGGAATTTGGTCAAGTTCAACAATGCCTGGGTCAAAGAAGGGACAGAGTGTCTTGGATACAAACAGGAAAGTAAGTCATGGTGACTTGTCTGTTAATTGTAACGATGTGTCTGATGTTAAGCATGACATGGTTGATGTTACTGTTTCGCCGTTCAGGGATAATAGGAACATCAAACTCCCTAAATTTGAACCACGATGTTTTGATCGAAACTCGGCTGATTATTTACAATTTGTAAAGGAGTTTGAGATCATGCTGAGTAGTTTTCTATTAAGTGATGAATTGAAATTGATGTATTTGATGAGATATTGCACTGGAGATGCTTCAAGAGCTATACAGTGCTGTAAGCTCATGCCCCCTAATGAGGGATACGCTGAGGCTATGAGCATATTACGTCAAAGGTTTGGAAGACCTTCAATGATTGTAAGGAACGTATATGAAGCTGTAAAAGGTAACGGCAGTCAACTTCAAGATGACTCCAAGGCACTTACTGAGTTTTTAGATAATCTTATGACTTATAAGAATACCTTGATTTCGATGAATTGCATGAGTGACCTCAACTCGAGTTTTATACTAGAAGTAATTGCAAGACGCCTACCTACTCGACTGCAAAGGAAGTGGGTGAAGATAAGCTCCCGTATGGAGGATGAGGGTATCGAGCCAAAGTTTGATGATATCCTGAAACTGGTAAATACTAGTGTCAATCAATCTATGAGCAAGTTCGCCAGTCTATTACATCTCACCCCTAGAATAGAGCAGTCTGAGATCAAAATGCAATCATTGATGACGAATAGGCCTCAGAGAGGTGGATATCGAGAAGGCTCCATGATGTCTAGTAATGCATATAAACTTAGTGAGTGCAACAGGTTTCGTAGTACATCCTCAACAGATGAGTTGCAAGCTGCAAGAGAACACGGTTGTGTTTCACACGTTTGCAAGAGGTGCATACAAAGGTGAACTGTGAACCAGTGAGCAAGTTCAGTGATAAGCTAAATGTAAACTCCAGGCATGACTCCGAATTGTGTGACGATAACGGTTTGGTCAGGAAGTCTGTAGTTGCAACTGGTAAGCCATTGTTGAATAGAGTGTCACAGAATAGAGTTACTGCTTCAGAGTGCAGTTCTGACCCTACAAGTTTACAAGGTATTACTAGTCAGAGTGAAGGTATAAAATCATTAGGGATTTGTGAGGAGGAATCAAAATTGTCTACTTCTGTTAGTAAAGAGTTTGAAAATGATAAAGTTGACGGTAAATTGAATATTCGTGATAATGATCATGATACTTCACAGTTGTCTTTGGTTAATCATGATGAGATGATAGATATGCCTACTACTGCTAAGTTGAACAAAGGTTCTGTACAACTTGAACGTGAAGTAGAAATAAATGCAGATTCAGTTGCAGAAGGCACGCATACTTGTGAGACTGTCAGTGGGAGTGATCAGCATGTAGCCCACCTATCATCAGATGCTAGTGCTAAGCCTGAGCTGATAGTAAAAGACAGCAGTGGTGGTGGTCTTGCAGGTAGACAAATTTCTGAAAGTCGATCAACAACAGCTTTTGATCCACCGCTAACTTCATCAACTTGTATCAATCAGTCGTCGTTGGTGCTGTCATCCACAATGAAAAAGACGCCCATCAACTCAAGTATCTTGTCCAATGACTATGCTAGTATCAGTTCGTTTGAAAGGACGAATATCAATGGTCAGTTTAGTGAGGATAAGCCAAGTGTAAACGAGAGAGTAATTGTTAAATTGACTTGCATGAATAAAGGCATTTCTAGTTTCAAGTTACTATTTAAATGTTATTATCTTTGGTGTAAATTACTCTGTTTCTACACTAGGCTGATGAGATATGTCGTGTGTTTGTTCGTCATCTATATTCTACGATACAATGACATGAGCGTGTTGCCGTTCAGATTTGAGGATATAGCTGATAGAAGGAAGTTAGCAAATGAACTCTACGACGATTTTCCAACCTAGAGCGTCAACCTGAGAATGGTTGTAGGCGTACTGCTGTAAGTCCTACAATTCTTCAAAGGGTAGTGCATCAATGAGCAGTCCAATGTGCTCGGTGTGTGATTTTGTACATATGTTCATATTGTATATACTGAATTGATATCATCTTTCATCTAGCTGTTGGTGATTCTGTTTGTGTCCGGACATTCCACAATTACAATCGTCAACCTGAGAAGGGTTGTAGGCGTACTGGTGTAAGTCCTACAATTCTTCAAAGGGTAGTGCATCAATGAGCAGTCCAATGTGCTCGGTGTGTGATTTTGTACATATGTTCATATTGTATATACTGAATTGATATCATCTTTCATCTAGCTGTTGGTGATTCTGTTTGTGTCCGGACATTCCACAAATTACAATCGTCAACCTGAGAAGGGTTGTAGGCGTACTGGTGTAAGTCCTGAAATTCTTCAAAGGAATTCCACCAAGGCAGGATCGGCGAGGTTGTTTGTACTATTTGTATATACGTGTGGTGTGTCATAACAATTGTTGTTTTTTGGATTCATTGTGTTTACTTGTTGTTTTCGTGTCTTGTTGTTATTGCGTAATTTTGTCAAAATTTTCGTCGTGATTATTTCTGAAGTTGTTTCGAGTCTTCTACATCCATGAATGAATTGATTGATGTTAAGGACAGCAGATGGGTCGTATACGCCGGGGAGGCTAGGCTATTGCTGATAATGAAATGCACACGGAGATAATTGTTAGCTGCGGTCCGACACGCCGGGGAGAAAGAGTGTAAACGACTGAGGCTCGCATACGTCACCGTCACTAGAACTGAGGCAGAATGAGTGACAAGCGATTTCAGTGGTAATTGGTAATGAGTAGATAAGAGGATGTGCGTAGAGTATCGTGAGGTGCTGCCATGGTCACTTTGCATTCTGCAAGAGTCATTCTAGCAAATGGCGATTGTGTTGCAAGATGTCAAGAGGAGGTCTCTGTCTGGAGGCGCAGGTCGTCAACGATGTGTGAGATTGTGCTGTGGGTATGCTTGTGGTGTGTTGGCTTTTCTGTTTGTTTTCCATTTCAGCTCTGTCCGTGTGACCCAGGTTCTCGCAATGGCATCCAAGTCAACGTGCATTGGTCGTGAAGGAAAAAAGGGTTGGATCCCTTTTTTGCCGGGGAGTGTCAATGGAGTTGAAGATTGAACGATCAATTCTTGGTTGTTTGCTCAAAATCAACTTCCCCAATTTTCGCGGAGGCATGAATACGACAGTCATCGTCTCATCGGTCGCTGTTCAGAAAGAAGAGTGAAACATCGTCAGAAGTAATACAATGATTTATTATTGTAATATTTGTTTTCAGACCTTAGTTCACTTATTCTTTTTATATGTTGGTGTAACAATAAAGAAATATCAAGCGGCCAATCGGTGTTTTGGTTTTCGCGTCCGTTATTACTAAGCGTTTCTGAAATCTTCGAGGAACAGCGTGGGCCCGAGCGTAGCGAGAGCTGGGCATTAACGGTTTATGAGACGTGATTGACACTAAGTGTCAGTCAACTTACTAGAACATGAACTTATCAATCCATCACAACACGGATTCCTCAAAAAATATCATGTGTGACCTGTCACACAGACTTTTTTAATGAATTTACACGAAGCAGGGACAACAGAGAACTAGTAATTGTGCTATATTTCGATATAACGATGCCTTTGATAGATTCCCCGTAATTTGCCAGTCTGCAGGTTATGCTCACTAGGGATATGTGACCCTCTCCTGAGCTGGATGAAATCATTTCTCTGTGACAGGAATCAGATAAAAAAAGTTAGCTCGATAATCTCAAGACCTAAACCAGTAAGTAGTGGTGTAATCCAGTGAAGTGTATTAGGCCCACTCCTATCCATAATATATGTAAGCAGTATCTGTGAATGCTTTAGTGTTGGTAAACCAATACTATATGCAGATGACTTAAAAGTGACCTATAAATGCAAGAACACAGATCTCGGAATAACATTAAATGCCATACAGCAAGAATTAGAAAACATGGATAGATGGTGTGACACCTGGCAACTCCAGTTTAATGTCGACAAATGTGGCTGGCTCTTCATAGATTGCAACAATTTAGAACTTGACCTGACAATTCAAGGTCATGCACTCTTACGACCGGAATCTGTATTGGACCTAGGACTGAAATACTCACATGACTTATCATTTTCTGAACATATCTCCAAACAAGTGTCAAAGTCACGCAGACTTATCGGCTTTCTACTCAGGAACTTTTACAGAAATGAGTCCAGAATTCTGTTGTACGAGGTTTGTGTGCGTCCTTTATTTGATTACTGTTCATTCATGTATAGTAGTATACGCATAGAGGACAAAATGAAAGTCGAGGGAGTGAAGAGGTACTTCACATCAAAATTACTCGGAACCGAAAATGGGGCGAACTACCCCACTAGATGTGATACCCTAGGACTAGAAACACTATGGCTAAGACACCTGAGACTAAACTTAACACTTTACTATAAGCTTCTAAACCACTTAGTTTTTACCTCTACTAATGGCATTCGACTTTCAGATGATAGTGGCTACAAACTAAGACACACAAAGTGTACAGTGGCTAACGAACAATGTAAAACAGCTACCAGGCAAAAGTTTTATTTGATTAGGTATGCACAGATATGGAATAAACTACCAATGGAAATGCGTCAAGCAAGTACATCGGCCTCATTCAAAAGAGTGCTTAACGACAAACTACACGAGTTTGCAAACGACAGTAGTCCTAGTTCCTATCTGAGAGCCTCCGAAATTATAGGTCCATTTAATGTATGAGCTCAAATACTACGCCTGTTGTTTTTGCCTATATTTATAATTTCAGATAAAACATTAACGATTAAGATACTTACCCTCAAACAGACAAGAAGTTTCGTTTGTAAAGCTTCTACCCAGCACAATAAGTGAAATAAAATGGACATAAACCGACAACATGAAAAAGATATAACTCACCGCAACATCACATGGACAGGTGTACGCTCGTCGGGCATCATATATACCTCGCCAACTACAAGCCAACATTCCTAAGATAATGTGGGGAACTTATATCCGTAATGTTGCTGAGCAGTCAATATCCACAACTCATGTCGTAACAACTAAAATTCAAAAACCTTCCTCACGAGAAGTAAATACCCACAAGCAGTAGAAATCCATTAATTAATGCGTCTAAAGATTATGTATTTTGCTCTCAACAATGACATTGCAGATCAGATGAGATAAACATATCACTGATTTCAAAATAACACATCAATGAACTATAATTCAAGGATTCTGTACACAACAAAATTATGTACGAAAATTGACTTCAAGCTTTATTTTTTTCCCAGGCACTTATAACCCATCCACCAGAGACCTGGTTTTTTTGTTTATGCGAAGACAATACCCCTGTATTTCCTGATGTGTTGCACTCACTGACAATCTAGCAGATTTATCCAACTGTGCACATAAATGATTGTACATAAGTGAAGAGGATATTTTATACTACTGGGATTAACATTTATCAAGTGTATGTATAATCTCCAGCGTACATGTAAAACATTTTGTTATCGACTGTAAAATGTGACTGAATAATATGGTTCTATTTCTGTAACAATTTGATGATGCCTGTAAACTGGCGTCCCTCATGTACTGTATCATGAGAATAAATTTATTTATTTATTTATAAATAGATTAACTTCATTTGATCATTTAATAAAAACCCACTCAACATGATTTGAAACTCCTTTATAAAATGTAAATAATCAGCCGGGTTTCCGTAGAAACACCGTGGTTCAAATCTGGGGAGTTTGATGTTCCTATTATCCCTGAACGGCGAAACAGTAACATCAACCATGTCATGCTTAACATCAGACACATCGTTACAATTAACAGACAAGTCACCATGACTTACTTTCCTGTTTGCATCCAAGACACTCTGTCCCTTCTTTGATCAAGGCATCACTGAACGTAACCAAAATTCCAGAAAGTTCCAGATATTGATTGCTCAAAGAAGACTTGGTCAGCACCAGGAAAGATTGTAGCAAACTGTCACCGACCGTCAGAAACTGTCACCGATCCGTCAGAAACTGTCAGCCACGTCTCGTAAACCGTTAATGCTCAGCTCTTGCTACGCCGGGCCTCTCGCTGTCCCTCGAAGCCTTTCAAAAACGCTTAGTACTAACGGACCCAAAAACCAAAACACCGATTGGCGACTCGAGAATTCTTTATTCTAACATCAACATATAACCAGCATAATAACTGAGGTTTCTGACCGTTTTCGATCTTCTTTCTGAGCAGCGACCGATGAGACGATGACTGGTGTATTGATGCCTCCGCGAAAAATATGGAGGAGTTGGGTTTGAGCAAACAACCATAAATTGATTGTTCAATCTTCAACTACAATGACAACTCCTGTCAGTGGAAGTGAGCAGTGAACGTTTGTTTTTGGAACTGGTAGCCATTTGTGGGCAAATCGAAGGTGCGAATAGTTCGATCGTGTACAAGCTCGACAGAGACGAACTAAAACGAAAAGAAGTATATAATAGTTTCGTATAAAACACTTTATAGACTTGTATTATTCTCCGCTTTAACTGCCAAACAGTATAACTTCCTGTTGTAATTATTTGTAATCGTAGTATTAGTATTTTGAGATGAGCGAATTACAAGAATCCAACCAAAACACAGAACGGCGGAATTCAGGAATTTGTATTTAGCGGAATTATAATGCAATTCATATAAGAAACACATTAAAGATCAACAGTAAGTATTTAAACAATACAGAGATAGAAATTGTCAATCACCACATCCGCCACACGTCGAATGTCTCCTTGCGTATTTATAAGGATGTCTCGGTTTGCTTGCAAGTAGCTGCAACCTTCTAACTGATTTTGTGATATTATTTTCATCAGTATTATCTGGACTTATTTCTGAATTATCTACAAAATCAGGATTATTAGCGAAATCATTAAAATTATAATCGGAACGACCTACTTCATTTATTGTCACTTTGTCCAGGTGTCTGTTATGAACTGAGTGATCTTTGATGTCCAATATCTTCACCACTCAATTTCCCATTCTTTTTAGTATGATACCAAGAGAAGGTCTATAATCATTCCCTCTGTAATAATGTACATCAGAAGTCGTGGACATCAGATGCTTTCTGAGAATTCGAGATTTGAATAGTTTTGCAGGACTTTCATGAGTACTTGTATGCTCTGCATTCAACAGACGCAGTCTATGCATATGCAGCGATTCCTCCATTTTAATCAGTTGCTCTCTCATCTCATTTAGTTTTTCTCGTGTTTGCGACAGTTCGCATTGTAACTCGGCTACCACAATTTTGAAAACAGTTGACGCTTGAGTTGCTGAACTTGTAGTGGAGGTTTTCATTGGATGAGATTGAGTATTTTGAAAAGTTGGAAGACACATTGACTCCATTTTACTAGACAGCTTGGGAGAATTATAAGAATGTTGAGCAACATAAGTATTTGAACTTCTGCAAACCGTCTTGATGTGTCCAACTTTACCAAATTTGTGACACTTAGCACCCCGAAAACGGCAAGTGCTTCGCAGATGTAACTTTCCACAGGATAAACACGGTCTAATGTTCTTGATCTCTCGCTGCATTCTATTACCTGTGGACGACGGTTTGAATTGCTTTCCATGAACACTTGTATTTTCGACTTTGGAAAGCATGACATCAGATACTGACGTAGTGGGAGCAGAGTATTCACTGTTGACATCTTCATATGTAATACATAAATCTTTAGCAGTTTGAAAGGTACAAGAAGGAATCTGAATTAACTCTTTCTCTAACTTAGGAATATTGATTCCAGCAATTAGACGATCACGTAGTTGAGTATGCAGCTGATCTCCAAAGTTACACTTTGAAGCTTGAATTTGAAGTTGAAGAATGAACTCTCGAATCTTCTGGTTAGGAGCACGAACCAGTTTGTTGAAGTGAGCCCTCTTTCTGGTCTCAAATGTAGTTACATGAAAGTGATTTATCAGAAGTTCACGGAGTTTATAATAAGGCAAAGAAATAGGTTTATCTGGAAATGACAGAGTCTTTACTAGGCTATACGCATCTAGCCCAATAGCAGTGATGAAATGTGCTGGTATTTTGTCATCCCGAACGTTCTTTGATATGCACCATGCATCAAAGCATTCCAAATAATCAGCAATCTCCCGCGGAGACCAATTAATGGGGAATTTTCCCAGGTTATTTAGTTCCATCGCGACGCCAATTTGTAGTAATTTATTGTAATGGTAATATTAGTATTTCGAGATGAGCGAATTACAAGAATCCAACCAAAACATAGAGACGGCGGAATTCAGGAATTTGTATTTAGCGGAATTATAATGCACTTCATATAAGAAACATATTAACAATCAACAGTAAGTATTTAAACAATACAGAGATAGAAATTGTCAATCACCACGCTTCTTTCTTACAATACTGGTGTTTTGAAGTCGAAGAAAGTGCATAGTATTTACCAGTGCGGAGCATTTTCGTAACAACAGGAACTTAGGGATAAGTTATTTGACAACTTCTTTGCATGTTTGACTGGACACTAACTGGTGAGATGAGTCACTGGCAGTTAATATTGTCAAAAACATTAACACTGAACTAACATTTTATATAGCAAATTTTTCACTTTACGAATAATCTACCACACCTCTTTCCAGCAACGCAATCATCAAATGTAACGCGCATTTTGGTCGAATTTCTTAATGGATATGCTTTCTATTTTGCTGTGCACATCGCCTCCACCTTCTTAGATTGACATTATAGGTACTACTCCACCACATTTTCCTATGTATATATTGTGTAAGGGAATAATTTTCGATTTGTTTACTCCTTCCATATGTGATTAATCATATTGATAATACTCGTAAACTGGCGTCCCCAATGTACAGAAGCTGAGAATATGTTATTACCGTTACTCTTTTGGATGCCGTAGCCATCAGCCACCACCTTTGTGTTAGGTATACCATTGATTAGCCAGGTTTTAGTTACTAGGATCAATGTTGGCCTTCCCATGTATACCGGGCTGCGAAGTGATGTTAGTTTCTTGAGGAGAGTTCGTGCATTTAAAAGCATAATTTTCTGGAAACCAGAGCTATTGGGAGTACAGTTAGTAGGCGTTCCTGTTACTATCCCTGAATCTTTGTTGCCTATGTCAGCGTCTCTACCACTCACCGGGTAAACTGTGCAGTAGGAGAAGTTATTGTTTGCTGCGGTTCAAAATAATTCACTTGCGTATACAGGTTTCTAGCATTAGTAAGTGGGTGACTGGGATCACTTTTCGGCGTTGTATAGTTTTTTTGCAGTTCAGGTCGTAATATACGGGGCCTGATTACCCTGCTGTTAGATTGTTGTGGGGGTCACACATACTGCGTCTTCGTGGTCGCAGATTTATTGACTCATTTAGTGCGTATGCACAGGGCTGCGGGCCAATATATACCTGCCATGCTGATAAAATCTTACAATACTCTGGGGCTTGGACACAAATTTCTACTCATCTGGTACCCAGTGGTGTCTCGTCTGGCTTCATTCTGAAGTTATATGTGTCTCTGAGCACATCGGAATCTCGGTAATTGTGGAAGTTGAGGGCCTTGTTCTGCTGTTTAATCAGTTCGGCGCCCCAAAAGTATCTGGTTTTGTGTCGATGGGGCTATATTTACAGTTGGCTTTAACCTCACGTTGTTTTTTACTCTTAGTTCGGAGAAGAGAAATTCTACTCACGTGTTTCGCCACACTCTATTAATATGCGTAATAATTTTCTGTTTTTCTGGATGTAAAACTTAACCACCCTTCAGGTCGTGGTGAAATTATTTGCTTCTGTAGCAAGTGTCTTTTTCGTATTTCAGGGGTCCCCAGGGGTGGGTAGATAAACGCATGTTAGCTGGTTGGACCTGGGGAAAATCCTGTCTCTCCGAGGCGACTTTGGGTGGTCGGGTCAAGATAGTTGCTCAGATAGTTCTTTTCTCGAATTAGGCTGGTGGATGCCGCACAAACCCACAGTAAGACTGAACCTTGGCAGGATTTGAGGCCACCTGCGCACATATACTACATCAATCTTGGAGCTGGTGGCTAATAATAATTCCACACTTTTGAAAACTCTGGGCTACTACTTCAGAATGCTGACTAGCATTCTGTACGAGCAGCATTTTTGATCTAAACTGGGATAAAACTCGTTTCTATACACTTTTCTTAATTTTCATAGACTTGCGCATAAAGAATGCCATACGGCTACAGATGGCGGTAATGGCTGATTCTTGAGGGCTATCATTCTTGTGGTGCAGTTGAACCGAACCGCATCACTATGCCCGATATTCGTCTACACTAAGTGCCGCTCAATTCTGATGTTACCCTACGACGAAACTGTTGAGAAAATGATACTCATTTAAAACTAACTCACCGTCTGGGATTAAGTCATTAATAAGATCCGATGCCGTACACGGCAAAGTTATGTAGGAGAATGGAATTTGAGCTTTATTCTTCCCAAGTATTTACCATCCATCCAGCACAGACCTGGGATTATTTGTTAATAAGAAGACCATATTTCCATATTTCATGATGCTTTGCACTGGATGACTAGTTGGCAGATTGCTTCCACAAACTGAAGTAAAAAAACAGGAAGCATGGTGGGCTACTCACAAAAGTGTAAAATGCCCTAGATATAACTCCGAAATATAGACTGAGTGAGGCGGTTTCCAAAGAAAGTCGTTTTTAGCGGGTAAATGGTACAGGGCGCTTACAACACAGTATACTGAGGCAACCCAGACGCAGTTAGTGATTTAGGAATTCACTGGGATGGGCTCTATAGCTTCATCATTATTTGTAAGGCTTTTTTTATCTATTGGATGATGAACTGCCTTCTGTATATTTGGCTGTTTTCCCCACCTCATTCGCTCACTACCTTGTTCTCAGAAATGAAGGCTCAGAACCTCAGTCAGGATTCTGCAGTTATACAAACTGCTGGTAGGTAATTGTTTTACTCATTTTGATAGGCAAGCTAGCTTCTACGGGGTTATTATGATCTACACTGTATTAAATCTGAGAATAATATGTAAAGAGACTTGAGTTTTAGGTACGGAGATGCGGGATTACATAACGCCGAAGCAGAGGAACACCTTGCTAAAACGATAAATTATGAACCTTCTCTTTTTATCGAAATCTCATAGCATACAAAGGCTGTTTCCAGAGGAGTCCGTGAGAGTTAGAAATCCACTACAACTCCGTGGTTACTCAAGGCAAATTGTGAAAGAAATTAGGAGCCAGCCAGTTACACTGCTAGAACGGTTGGTCTCAGCGAGAAATAATGCCCACAGTGTGGCCCTTCATCCTGCTAGAATCATGCTTCGCCTACATTGCCTGGTGTTTCTAAAGTCTTACCTACCTAACCTGGTGACCCAGCCCTTCTTAACACTGCGTAAGTTGGTGAAGGGAGAAAAAAGCGCTTACTGCTGTTCAGCGATATGTTTATTGAAAACAGTAAAAAGAGGGTATATTTATATGAGATCACACTACGAAAAACAACCGCGAATTTGACCCTCGAAAATCCAGTTGTCCTTACTGTGATCCAATCGGAACGGACAAACAAATTGGACGTCGAAGGCAAAACAACCAGGGTTCAGCTGAATTGACGATTTTCGTTGGTCCCCTATACTTTGTTTTCTTGACTCCACAACTTAATTCTTGATTTTGAACGCTGCTGAAGAGAAATATTGTGAGGTAGTATAAGAAGCTCTTTTTCTGAGCTGCATACTACCACCAGAAAACTCAGTTTTTAGAACAGACCACTGATTTATTGGCTACCTGTCGGTAGCAGTTCCACTCATTCCTAAAACTACATTAAATTATGGACCCTGAAGCTACTACGTTCTGATTCTGATCATGCTGTGGTTACAATCTTGATTTTCGCCCAGTGGAAGCACTTTTCAGCCTTGCAAGCAACTTTTCTATATCTGATGATGTATCCTTTGGAGCAGCTTTTAAAGATAATACTTCAGTTTAGACCCCATCTTAAAAACGTATAGTCCCCTCCAAACAGTAAACATTGTGTAAGTTTGGTCGAAAGCAGTGGTGGAGCAGGAGTTGGGAAAGCCTTATTTCGCTTGCAGCCAATTTATCAGTTGCCACAAAGTTCTTAATTGTTGGAAAATCTGTGTGTGCACTACCGACCAGGACGTAACCACTGCGGAGAAGGATAGAATATCAGCAGGCACGGTAGCATCATGTACGATTAGCAAATGAAGTGGGAGAAAGCTAACAATGAAAATCTGATGTCACACTTTGTATAACTAGGTATACTCTTGGCATCAACAAAAGATGATGCCTGGATAGGTTTAGATCTCATAGTTGATGTTTGGTTGCTTTGTCGACTTTGGTAGTCAGCAGTAAGGAGATCAGATGGCAGGTCAGCCTGAAGTATTATTCATCCAAAATAGGCGGCACACAGGTTGCATGGCCAGCCCATATATGGAATCTCCAAGATTTACTTTCTGTAAACTATCAGTAGCACTTAAGAGTGACAGCCGACATATCATTAAATGCTGCCAATATGGGCCTAATTTTATATTATGATTTCCAGGTATCATTTCGGATTAACGCCTAAATATTTTTAGACGATGAGGGTGTTGACGTTAACGTATAATACAAAGTATACCAGCACAGGATCTGATGCCCATAACTTCTGTGGTGTTTGTTCCGCGTAGATCGAAGACAAAGCAAATAACCAGAATTGATCGTCCACATTATGAAGTATATTTCGAGACCAAATTGGAGTGCGAGGATGATTGTTTAACTGCCTGGGGATCGTGCGCCGATGAACGAACGTAAGAAATGGTGTATAGGCTTGACCACAAGCCTTCGACTGAGGAGGTCGACTTAAACAATGAGTGTCAGCATCCTCTGTCGTGCGACGAATGATTTGGCTGGTGATTCTGGATAATTACTTACCGCCAAAGCTCATTCTCCCCCGGTGGCGTTGTGAGGATCCTATGGCGAAATTAACCGGAGGTAAGAGGCCCATGGTGTTACCATCAGTAAAACCTTCTCGACTGGCTTGATGGATTATTTACTGGTAGTCTACCGCTGGTAATTGGGTGTTTGCATATCCCTTCGTTTATGTTTGTCTTTTGGATCTCGTACTAAGTTTGCTTCTTGTTCAGTGCCCATCGCACCTGGAAAAGAAAACAAGAATGCTGAGAACCCCGTCGAAGAAAATTCACCCAAAATAGAATTTGAATAATGGTATAGATCCATCACAATGAGAAATAATGTGAAAGATAGAATATCCGGGAAAAATATAATTTTTTATTGGATATAACTTATATGGTTATAAAATGCTTTGGTATTATGTCGCTGGATGCAATGAAAAAATTGAGAAAAAATATGCCACAAGCGCGATAGACTGGGTGGGCTGAATCATCCTGTTATCTGAGAAAAGTGTGAAGATTTTCTGCAAACCTCACGGTTCATCCAGAAAGCGTTTTCTTCGAGGGCTCAATAGATAGTTCGGTTGCCTCCGCCGTGCTAGCGATTTCCTCAAGGACTTGTTTATTATCGGTAATGCTTGGTTCGAGGCTCACGGGATTGCATTCTGAGTAGGCCGGTTTCAGACGGGGGATGCCAACAAAGTCTCCACGGCCTCTTCTGTTTAGGAAGAAAAATTTATCCGTACCTTTAAAGACTTCATATCGTAAATTGTATGGAGGCTGCAGAGGGCGACTTACGGAGCCACGACGAACAAATACATGTAAAGAAATTTGCAGACACAGATGAACAAAGGCTTCTGTGGATTGTGGTTGTAGAGAAGTAGGTTTAAATGAACGTATTGCATTTGTGGGCCTGCTGACTTGCGTGACGTGGTCTGCAGCTGATTGGGAGCTAGATGGAGAAGCAAACTCACCTGGCAGTCGTAGTGTTGCGTTATACGCTAGCTCAGCAGCAGTAAAACCAGCACCAGTTTTCGAGGAATTTCGTATGTACAAGAGAACCAACGGAAGTAATTCAGTCCAATGTGCATTGTTTGCAGCCGATAACCCAGCCTTCAAATGTCGGTGTAGACGTTTTACCATGCCATTTACTTGAAAATGGTAGGCTGCTGTTCTAGAACGCATACAACCTGTGAATTCAGTTTAGGCTAAAAATAGGCCAACCCAGATTATTTGTTATGGAGGATGGGCATCCAAAGTTCGCGATCCGACAGAAACGCGTACGATTGTTTCTGCAGATATTTCGCTGAGGAGTACTGCTGCAAGTCACTGAGTAAGACGGTCAATGCAGGTCGAAATATAGGTATATCTTTGAGATTCTAGAAGGGGTCCAATCGTATCTTTGTGAACGTGTTCGAAACAAGCAACAGGGATAAGAAGGGTTCCAAGAGAGCTTCTATTGCGTCTTACTGCCTTGCACTTCTGTCAAGCTAGGCATAAATGAGCCCATTCTCCTACTTCCTTATTAATATCAGGCCAGCAAAACCGACCAGTTATGAGCTTGACGGTAATATGAATACCTGGGTTGGATAAGCCATACAACGTATTGAAGACGTTATGGGGATAACTTTTAGACGTAATGGGGCGAGGAGTACTCGTGGAAACGTAACATAGAATGGTGTTTCTTCCAATTTGATTGGACCCAGCATAAAATAGTTTATCATCAATTCTCACGAATTGTGCGACTTATCATGTGATGGAGTTACTAATTAAATGTATTATTCCTCACGCATTTTGTGATTTAGCGTGTAACCGATTCATCTTCTTTTGTCTCGCCTTAATCTTTGTGTGATCACCAACCAATCAGGATGGATATTTCCAACATATAAGAACAACACATTCACAAGGTGGTAAGCCGACTTTATTTTGATAAAGAAAATGTTTAAATATCATGTGGTTTCTTAAACTATATAGTATAGTATACTACAGCATCTTACAGTCACAGGCCAGCCTTTTTCTTTTGTTATTTGCGTGGCTCAGTGAGTCAGAAGGTATAACGGACAAATAGAGGTATTAGAGTACCAGTCGAGTTCATTACCGTTTTAATAATTAACAGGCTCAGACATAACTACGTAGCAGCGAGTGTATCCCTTTCATCTCAGTTACAAAAACTGGCAATTAAGTTATAACACTATACCGAAGGGTTCCTCGGCCAATTGCAGTCTGAACATCAGTCTGAATTACTTCAGCTGCAGCTTTTACTGATGATGAATAAAACCACAAACAAATCAACTCACCAACCGTTTCACTCATCTCTAAGGAACATACCTGGTAACTGTTTCGATATCACCTTCTAACTAAGCTCAGGGGTGCGTGGGAAAATCTTTAACACTTCTTAGTTTGGCTTTTGATATTCAGTAGAGATTTGAAGGTCATTGGAACGTCTGATTAGAAGCGGCTGTTCGAAGTGTTGCAGAAATGGGTTTATGAGTTCCGATATTTCATATTTTATTTCCTAATGACTTCAAACTTCGTTCGCCCTCCTCCAGCTCCAGTCTTCAACCCAACACTTGAAGAATTCACTGATCCTATCAGTTATGTACACCGTATTTCCCCAATCGCATTTAATTATGGCATTTGTAAAATACGCCCACCAAGTGTAAGACATTTATTTCTTCTGTAACGTAATAATTTTATTAGGGATGGAAACCACCATTCTCAGTTGATCAGGAAAATTTTACTTTCGTACCACGAGTTCAGGAATTATCTGATGTTTGTGCATACAACCGTGTGAGGTATCATTTTATCACATCCCTTATACATTTTTGGGAAGCACAGGTATAACTAAGTATTTTTGAAGACTTATTTATAGGATGTCAACTTATTCGTACCCCAAATCAAGGGGAAAAGCGTAGACATCTACCGACTTTGGAAGCAGGTGAAATGTGCTGGTGGTTATTCAACTGTTTGTGAGAAAAAGTTATGGTGTAAAATTTGTGAACAGATCAACTTGCCGGCAACTCCATCTTTCGCTTCTGTCCTATCTTCACACTACAAGAAATATCTTTTGCCATACGACACGTTTCTTGCCAGTGAACCTGTATGTTTGATTTTCCTACTATTCTAATATATAGGCAATGAATGACCAGGATGTTAAGTCTACCCGCTCAAATCAGTTGCACAAGAAGAAGCCATCGGTACGTAGACCTTTTCATAATCCGATCTTTTTAGGTTGGGAAAATGGTGTGTTCTGTATGCAAACTCGGTAATGATGACGAGTATCTCCTCTTGTGTGATGGGTGTGATACATTTGGAGCCTGTCATACATACTGCCTTGACCCACCTTTATCTGATGTACCGAAGGGAAATTGGTACTGTCGTGACTGTGTGATAAGAAGATACAAACAGTTGAACAAGTTCGACGCATTCGGTTTCAAAAGCTCAAAAATGAAGTATACTCTTCATACTTTCGGAATTCACGCTGATGATTTTAAGGCGAAGCATTTTGGGAAACCTACACATGTAATTTGTCTAATCATCCTAAATGGGACTTTTAGATGGTTTCACTTGAAGAGGCTGAGACTGAATTCTGGCGTTTGGTTAATTCTGAAGATACTGAGGTAAGCGTAGAGTACGGGGCTGATCTGAATGCTCATGAACATGGATCTGGCTTCCCAACTTTACGATCAGGAAGAGTCAGTCAAAAACTAAAACATTACATTAATTCACCGTGGAATCTAAACAATACTCCTTTGTTAGATGGTTCAGCTCTGAGATTCTTACCAAGGGATATTTCAGGAATGATTGTGAGTTCTGTGTTTTCATATTTAGTTCTTACTGTTTAGCCACTTATTGTATACTGTCATGCATATAGTAGTTCGTACTGGAGTCGGTTTCAATTTTATCTCTCCGTATAATCCCCAAAACTACGAAATAATAATCGCTTAGCAAATATTCAGTCAACCCTAGTGAGTAAGCGGGTGACCATAAGAGCTGTACTAATGGAAGTGTGACAACGTTTCTGTCTATGATTTTTTTTGATTTACAGCTTGATTCCACACTGTATTTTTGGTACAAGTATGGAATTTTCAGCATGGATATCGGTAGCCCAAATTTTGCAGGCCGACCATAGATATCAGGTGTGCGCCGGCGTGGGCTCGAACCCCGGGCCATGTGCATGGTCGGCGAGCGTCCTAACCACTGTGCCACCGACGCACAAAATGATCGAAATATTATGTCTATCGTCCGTAGGAATGTCTGTAGTAAGGTAGTTTTTCGCTAGGTTGTAGGACAAATAATAACAGCATCAGTTTGAATCTAAGGTCTTTTATCTTCCCATAATTCAGAATATATGTTCTATTTGTGCATGCTTTTTAAGTTGACAACATGCTGCTTGACTAAACTGTACGTAACCTGCCTTTGGTCTATTATAAGCGTGCCATGGATGAGGTAGAAAATTTCAGACCTAATTAGGCCAATGAAAAATGACAGGCTGCGCGAGTTCCTTTTTGAGATAAGTACAGTGTGGGCAATTTCTAGGTCCACTGACTTTATTCAATTACACGTACTGGACTCAACCCCGCTTGTTGTCTCATGTGTTTCTTCATACTAAGTGGTTTTGTCACTAGTAATATATTTAAAATCGTGGCAGTTCCACGTTCGTGAAGTTTCCATCATTGTCTTGGCATTTCAGAAAGGTGCTCAATTATTCGGGTTTATAGGCTGACGATTTCGGTGTTTGGAATTCTGTGCAATCATTGTTTGAGATATCCATTTTCACCATGGTCATCATGCGAATCGAAATGTTGTATACATCCCCCACAATGTCGTCATATTCACTTCGTAAGCTACCAAGCCTATATTACACAGTTATTTGAACTGAAGTTGATGTTGGCTTAAAAAAGTAATCGAATTCGAAAACTGCTGCTAGGCCTGACTTTTGTCACTTCAACATATCCGTTTATTGATGTTATAAGTTGTTGTCTTTTAAATGCTGTGCTTATATACTGAATCGAAGACATGAAGGCTTACTAAGGAATATTCCTATTTGTAAACATCTAGGGATATTGTGTGATTTTTCTGAGGAAAACATTTCATCTCTATTGATTTATTATCCTGATCAGAACATGGTCATGCTTTATTCCTACAACAATGATAATCCTATTCACAACATTTGAAAGGATCTCATTGTTTTTATGCCAATGGGTTCTCTAATTTCCGTAAATATTCTGGAATGATAAAATTCCACTCGTCGGAATCAGCGTTTGACGTAGATGTTTTGGGTATTCGATGATGTAATTACTTGTAGTGTTACTTAAAAACCTATTTGCCATAACTGAAGGGAACTTTTATTTACGTGTAAGTTTTGTTGTTCTTCAGTGTGCTGGTTTTTTCTTTTATTTTTGCAGTCAGTCAGTCAATCATTCTAGTTTTTGTCACAATGCACATTGTGAAAGTTTCACAAAGGGGCAAAGTTCAACAATAGCGTCCCAAGGGATGCGAACGCACGAGTGACCTTCAGGCAGCCAATCATAAAAATGAGGAATTTTGCACGAAAAATGACGTATATTCACAAAAAATGCATGAAAACACATTAAACGGATTATATTTCTCTGATATGACTTAAAAATACGTTCCAGCTGCGATGAAGAGTATCAGTTGCTAATTTGGACTGGTTTCTGTAGATGTATTCACAGATTCAGATTCAGATGATAAGGATAGAAGGCTCTTGTGGCCTGTGTTAATCCTTGCAAAGTATATCTCTGCAGAGATCTAACTTCTCTTTGAAAGCGTTCACCGATGGAGCTGATACTACCAAAATGACTGAAAGTGTGCTGTTTTGGGAATGGTTCATCCCTCTTCTCTTTCTGTGTAGTCCTCTCCTAAGCCCTCGGTTTAGTTACTATGGTTCCAGTAAGAGCATTGGCGACTACATACAAGGGAAATAAGGATAATAAAAGAACTTGAAATAAACGAAAAATCTATTCCTAATCGCTACCCTAACCTTAACCCTAAACCCTAACCATTGTACCACCGACGCACACAATGACCGTAACCCTAACCACAATACTCGCCTTAACCCCTATCCTAACCCTAACGAGATGTTAACACATTGTCCAAACAGTAATAAAAGTGTTATCTGGGTGAAACTTGCTCCTTATTTGATGAATAGGGTTGATATTTCAGCTATGATAATGACAGGAAACAATTGGTCAATGTTTGAAACAATCATCTTTGGTATATTCGGTCGGATATTAAGTATTTGAACAACAACTGGTCGTTCATTCTTACAGGGGCTAAACTCTAATCCGTATACAAAGAAATGAATTGAATAATCACTGTTTAACGGAAAAGAAATATCCAATGAAGAAAAATGCAGTAGTCGGTAGGTGACCGATGAATCCTTAGTGTTTTATATATGCGGTTGCATCTTAAAGATGTGACGCCACGACCATCACCCCGTGGTTCATTTCTACCTTTCTTATTTCTTCCTTGTGAGTTAAGTCCGCTTACCTACCATCACATTCGAACTTCTCCTGACCGAATATTTGTGGAAATTCGTCCCTTATGATACGAATAAACTTCATTTATATTATATTGAGCTAACTAATAATTCAAACTACATTCAGAAGCTTTTTCGTTACAATTGATCACCACTGATTTGTTATATCACCGATTATAATAATCTTGAGACAGTGTTTTATTGATTGAACTGGACTGAACTACTTGCTTTTATCACCATAGGTGTCACTGTCTAAAGTAGAGATATTTTTGTGATAGGTGTATTTATTTATTTGAACACAGATGGTGCATAGTTGCTTTGCAGTGGTTAAAGGAATGTGGCGTCAAAACATCCAGGTGTCCTGTTAGTAAAATTTTTTTTGTAAATTATTTCACCTCACACTTTATTTTATTTAATGGTCATTTCACATTTTAGATACCGTGGTGCTATGTTGGTATGGCATTTTCTTGTTTTTGCTGGCATACAGAAGACCACTGGAGTTATTCTATAAACTACTTACACATGTAAGCCTTATTATTGCTATTTTTTGATATGCAAAATGAGTTATATATATATATATATATATATATATATATATATATATATATACCGAGCATATTATTATATGTCTTCCTTAATTCTTAACTTTGTGGAATACAAACCAAGTTGAGATCTTACATCCGACTATTTTATTTCAGCTTTTGCCGTTAATTTCACAGACAAAAGTATTCTACCCACTCGACTACAAAGGAAGTGGGCTCAGAGACAGGATCTGCTAATCTCTCGAGACTGGTGGAAGATACAGTTATCTAGACAATAAGTTTGGCAGTATATTTCATCTCCTGAAATTCACAGATCGGTAATCACTTGTGATGAATGTTTCTCAAGACAGTAAATGCTCAGCTCAGGAAAGTGTGTGATCTGTGGCAGTGCATTTTCACGTGGTGAATATGCTAGTTTCCTCGTAATTTCTCTGTTGGAAAGTCTACAAGTTGTGAGACGGAAGCGATTGTGTTTTAGCTGTTGGAAAGAATAAATTACAAAATCGGGCTATGAAAGAGTGGAGGGTGGAAGCAGTGATTTATATGTATTACACTCGCTTTTGATGATGCAAAATAATTTTTCGAATTCTGTTTACTGTAATAGTGCTTTCAAGCCTTATGACGTTCAGAAGGTCTACTTGTATGTGTCACCAGTAAGAGTAAAACGACCAAAGTCATTTGCTGATAAATACACATTATCAGATATCGGATCAGACGTGTTATTTGTAGATGCCCAACTGGCGGACCGGTCATATATCAAGGGCACGAAAGAGTCCATTGTGCTGTAAAGTCCAGCTCTTCTAACACGTTAAAGCGTGAACTAGTGTTGTTTCATGTAAAATCCCCGATGACTGGACAAATTTTTCTTGCGAGTACTGTATATATTACTTCCAGTATGAGGCTTGATGGGGCCGTAATGCCCAATTGTGGAACCACCATCAGCTAACCACACCTGTGTGATATACCGTTTCTTACACTTCAACACGGTAAAATGAAGCTACTGTTTGGGGGCAATGTACCAGAAGTTCATTAAGTATAAGAAGAGAGATACAGGAGGTAGAGATTGCCTGTACGCCACTGAAATGGGGGGCAAGGGGGCTGTATCGAAGGCTCAGCACCTTATCTCCTCCCGTTCAGGTTCACGGTTGTTGGTGGTTAATGATTATGACTTCAGTCTAATAACGCGAATCTCATAGCGCTATTAAAATATTTGTGTAAACAAGAAGAATGGGATGTGCATCGAGATTTTTGGCGAAGACTTCTCCGGTATTAGACCTAAGAAAGACTACATTGCTGCAAAGCAGAACCAGGCTTGATGAAACATATTGAACCCAACATTTGATGACTGGATTAATATTTTTACGACTCCGAAAGCGGTTCAAACAGACACACACATTTCAGAATTTTGATATAATTTTAAAATTCTTTGTCTGTTACACCTCCATCAGCATCTAAAACAGTCGAAATAAACCTAGTTTTTTTAACTTATCTAACAGTTCATTGGCAGCAGTGAACGCACGGTTGAATTACTATAAGTACGGCAAAGTACTTTGTATTTCGATGCACACCAGCTAACTAACTGATTGTAAATCGATTTTCAGATAATCGATAGTGATGGCGCCTGAAGATGGTACTGGCTAAAAATAGGCTGTAATGTACTCGTATTTACCGAAGATGGTTTCCGTTATTAAATCAATGACTATCTAGACCCTATTGAGCACCTAAAAGACTTTTTTGATTCCGAAAGTTTGACGTCTGCATTCAAGTCTCTAGCTTCTACTACTTATATTGGAGTAGAGCTCATTCTTCGTTTTATCTGAGCTGAAATTGCTGGATATGTAGGTAATGAAAAACAACACTTCTCCTTCTAATCGCTCCCTACTCCAACTTAATCTTCTAGTCTAATTGCCATTTCTATGAATATAGGGTCAATTATTCTACCTTTGACTATAGAAATCCTTGAGATACCAGATAAGCTGGACGCCAACGTAGCGGGATCCTAGGGATAGTTAGATGGTTGATTATAACTATCTCACTGGGATCATGTACACATATATTTGATATGCAGTATACATCGATAGCGAGTAACCAGACAATATGATAATATTTAATATTTCTGAACGGATAGCAAGTTTTCCAAGTATAATGTCAACTCTACCGATTCACTATCCCGTATCCAAGTATCTTTAGGTGCTTCTTTTGTCATATTTTTCTTTATATCTGCTAGAATTTCACTCCATAGTAGATGACTAATGGTGTTAAATGTCACTGCACCTAGTAATATGCTTCCCACGAGAGTGTAAATATGATTAATTTAATGCAGACAATCTCTATGTTTTATTGATTTGGAATGTTACAGGGGTGAACCAAAAACTTGGTATGGAGTACCAACGAACTCTGCCGACGCCTTCGAATTGGCTATGCGATCTGAAGTTCCCGAATTATTTGTCAATTCTCCAGACTTACTACATCATATGACTACAATGGTTTCACCGCATAGACTTCAGGCATATGGTGTCCCTGTTTATCGTCTTGACCAAATGGTTGGTGAATTTGTGGTGACATTTCCACGTGCATTCCATGCCGGTTTTAATCAAGGGTTCAATTTTGCTGAAGCAGTTAATTTTTGCCCTCCTGACTGGGTAAGTATATTTAAAGCTTCTTCTCTTACTAATTTTGTTGGGTTTACGTTTGTGCCTCTTTTTTAGAAGGCATTTTAAGGTGTTTTGTTTGCTGCATCACTGGGATTGTAGCGATAAGTTTGAGAATACGGCAATGTGAAATATTTTTAGAGTGTTTTTAACAAAAGAACTTGAGAGAACTGAAAATTAACTTTTGCGAGTGTGAAATCAGAAAATGAAAAGTGTCGCTGACTTATATCGCGATGTTTTAAGCTTATATACTATGAAATCTAATCTAGTGGCTTGTGAGAAAGTGCATGCTTACTCCTGAACTTATTTAGTGAGCATCGTTTCAACTACAGGCGGCACGAATGAGGATGTCAAAGTCAGGGTTGTAAAAGCCTTAGGAACATCCACTACTCTGAAATCAGCGTGGAATTCTGTTATATAATTAGCATAAACGACAACATTCAGATTTTAAACATTAATATCAAGTCAGTACTTCTGTATGGTTCAGGGAATTGACTCGTACATCACTAAAAACATTTCGAACAGGCTTCAACAGTTGCCTTCGCTTGATACTGAAGATTAAATGATCAGAAAATATAGGCAATAAGAAACTCTGGGAACGAGCCAAACAAGGAAAAATTGTGCAACAAATTGGGAGACGAAAATGGAAATGGACACACCGAGGAGACCGTTGAGTGACATAGCACGCCAGGATCTCGAGTGGGACCTGAGTAGGAAACGGCGATTTGGTTGCCTTGACTGACGTAGAACTTTGCACCGATGTGCAGCAGTTCGAGTCGCCACACTTCACTTAGCATACAAAGCAAGAGAAAAAGAAAGTAAAAAGAAATGCAAAACGGAGATATTAAACAGAGATATGAGGTAAAAAGAAGAGTAATATCGAAGAACCGCATAGTTTTATTGGATATTATATGTCACAAGGAGTGATTGCATCTGCACCAGCTATCAATGAGAACGATTTTGAGCCATATCACCAATTGTTTCCAGCCTTCATTGGTTTTTACCGTACCGAGGACCCCAACCAGGAAGTCTACACCTTCCTACGTGGCTTAAACTAACTGTTATGGATTTCATTGACTGGTGCCATGTTTTGGTTTGACCGCCACTGGCTGTTTTCCAATCTGATCCTATGTCAGCTAACATTGATTGTCGAGGAAGGTGGTGGCTAAGCAGGCATACGTAACACATGTCCTATCCACCTCAAACGATGTAACTTCACAGCCTCGTCGATTGATTGATTCCCCCTCCTTACCTAGCACTCGACGCCTAACCTCAATATTGCTCACCTTATTATACCACTTCACACGGGAGGTAGAGCGCAGGTACCTATGATCAAAGACAGCCAATCTTTTCATGTCCTCCACTCTCAGTGGCCACGTCTCACAGCCATAAAGGAGGACGGAGTGGACTGATGAGCAGTACACATGCCTTTTGGTTGATAGCCAGCCGGATATCACGTCTACTCCAGAGACGGCGTAAACTAGCCCTCTGTATCCGTGGTGAGATTTCGTCAGAGATCAAAGCGTTGGGGCTGATGGTACTTCCCAAATAAGTGAAGCGGTCAACACGCTCCACTAACCACTTCACTCCCTATTTCTAAACTAGGAGCCAGTGTAGTCTAGTCCTGTGACATCATCTTGCATTTGGCGGGAGCGAATCGCATGCCAAACATTCGTAGATTGCAGCTCAAGGTGTTCAGATGACTGCATTTTGTCAGCACCCTCGCCTAGAAGGACTATATCGTCTGCATATTCTAAGTCAACGAGATTATTCCTTGGTAGCAAGTCAATCCCTGAGTCGCTGAAGTGAGTTAGGGTTAAGTCCATCAGTACATCTATGATTAAGTTGAATAGAAAAGGGGATAATGGACATCCGTGACGGATGCCACTAGTTGTCACTACTTCAGATGACAACTCGTCGTAAGCCGTCACCTGGCTGCTTGAGTTCGAGTGCAGTGAATGCGTTGATCAGTGCAATGTATTTTCTCGGAATTCCCTTTACGGCCAAGCATCGCCAGAGTACCTCTCGGTCGGCAGAATCGAATTCCGTCTTTAGGTCGAGAATTATGATGATTGTTGGACGAAGGGTGAAGATATGATCAATACACCCTCTTCCTGGTCTAAAGCCTGCCTGGCTCTCTCGTGTTTGTGCCTCCCGAGCACCACTTAGTCTACGCAATATTATTGAGGCTAGGACTTTAGATACTATATTAGTCAAGCTAATCCCTCTGTGATTATCACAGGAAGACTTGTCTCCCTTCTTGTATATGGGGATAATCAGTGATTCACACCAACCCGATGGGACTTCTTCTGATTTCCAAACGCTGTTTAGTACTTCAGTTAATGCAGACAGTAAACTGTCTCCACCGTACTTAAATACTTCTGGAGTCATTCCATCAGGTCCTGCTGCTTTGCCTTGTTTCAGACTAGTGACAGCTTTAGAAACCTCAGTTAGGGATGGGGGACCTGTGTCTATATCCCATCCAGGGAGTTGTTGGATGTTCAGCAGGTTGAGGGTGGCTGTAGGCCAGTTAAACTGCTCCTCATAGTGCTCTTTCCAGCGTTCCAGTCGTCTATCCTGGGAGCTAATTGTGGTGCCATTTTTCTCCGAGATTGTTTCACTTATCATTTGCCTTTTGCCACCTGTTTCCCTGATAAGCCTAAATAGTTGTCTGGTGTTGCCGATCGCCGATGCCTTTTCCATCTCTTTCGCTAGTATTATTAATCAATCTGCACATCCACCTCCATGCACTCTAGAGTTGGCTACGTCTAGATATGTAATGGCCTACTTACCAAATTTTATTTAACCGCATGCGCTTCAAATCCACTAATTGATTTTAAATTCCACCGCCTAAACAAATGACCTACATGCTCCCCATGTGTGTGTCTGAAATCCGACCGAATTTGTCTTTTGTATCATCAAGTTGTGTAACTGTATCGAAGTGTTTGTTATTCGGGGTGTTTTACGATTCTATCTGGTGTACATTTTATTAAACGAAAATGCAAAGTTGATTATTGATCAGCAAAACTAGACTGAACTTTTGTTATTGTAATCAACCCTAAAGTAAACAGATATCAAAGTGGAAAACTGGATGAGCAAGTTTTTTGTATTTCTTTTCTGACGAGATAATTTGTCGCATAATTAAAATATACAATTAAAATGAAGTAGAGAAAAACTATTCACGAAATTATTACTATATATTATTATTGTTCCCTTGGGTTCCTAGTGGAACATAGGGCTTCAACTGCACGTGTCCACTTGCTTCTGTCTTTTGCTGTACTTTTCACCTGCATCCATGTTAGTCCATACTGTTTCAACTACTCTTCACACGCGATCTCCTCCATGTCACCCCCGCATTGATGTCCCACTCGCCGCTTCCATTTCGGCCTGGTTCCACTCGAGCAATGGCCTGACGCGGGCGCGATGTCACCCAGTGGCGGCTTCCTCAGCGAGTGAGTGTCCAATCCGTCTCCACTTTCTCCTGCATATTTGTTGGTTGGCGATTGATTCTTGTTTTGTTTGTTTGTTCCCAGCCATAGTTTCTTGATGGTGATTCTTTCCGGCCCGGCCATCTGATCTTCAGTATAGATCCAGCGAAGACAGTTGTTGGTTGATAAAGGTGTGGTCTGCAACAGGCTGTTGGAAATATTCTTTGTGACCTGACCACCAAGTTTCTGATCCGTATAGAAGAACTGACTGACTTGACGTTTGCATTGAAGATCCGAACTTTTTTGTTGATGCTGAGTAACGAAGATTTCCAGATTGATTTCGGGTTGATGAATGTGTTTCTCGCCTTCCCGATTCTCGCTCTATTTGACATCCTCGTCCGTTCCGACTTCCTGTGATTGAGACAATGCTCCCTAGATAAGTGAATCAAGTAACTTCTATCAAATCCCTCCCGTTGATGGTGATTGGTGCTGGATGTTGCTGTTGTTGTTGGTTGGTTGGTTATTTTCATAACCTCCGTCTTGTCTATGCTCACTTGGAGTCCTGTCTTTGCTGCTTCTTCTGCCGGTTTGTCAGTTTTCGCTTGTATGTCTTCGATTTTGTGTGACATCAAACATAAATCATCCACTCGCGAAATCCAGCTCTTCTAGGTCTTTCATGTCGGTCCAGGATATCCCTGTCTGCTCGTTTCTCACTGTCTGACGCATAATCCAGTCAGTCCACCACAATTAGGAATATCATTGGTGATAATAAGCAAGCACCCTTGTCGTCTGACTCCTGTTTTTACTCCAGACGCCTCACTGAGTTTTCCGTTGTGGATCACTTGACATGTGCCGTCGTTGTCGTACAGCTGTTGAATAAGGTTAATGAATATTTGGGTGGTGCACGCCGTAGTACTCGAGTAGTTTCCAAATTACTTCGCGGTCAACGCTGTCGAAGGCCTTCTCAAAGTCTATAAAGTTTAGGAAGAGGTTTGATTGCCATTGCATGCTTTGTTCGATGATGATGCGTAGAGCTGGGGTTTGGTCAGAACATGATTTGCCTTTCTTGAATCCAGCTTGTTCAGGTCAGAGTTCTGTACCCAGTGTATCCTTTATTCTCCCCAGGACGATGCGACTCAGAATTTTACTTGAGTCGAAATAGCAAATTATTATTATTTCTTTGGATTTGGTGTGGAAAACACTGCCTCAACATGCGTGTCTTCATTTTGTCCTGTCCTCTGCATCCCCCTTCAGCTGGATCCATGATTGCCCATAAACTCTCACTTTCTCCTCACATAATCTCCTCCACTTCACATTCGGATGCCCAACTCACCGTTCCCTATTCGGGTTCCATTCGACTGTTGACATGGTGTGCTTTGTCACCCGATGGTGTCTCCTCAGCGTTTCCTATCCATCTCCATCTTCTGCATATTTTTTGACCAGTAGGTTCTTGGTTGGTTCATTCACAGAGTTCCTCGTTGCTAATTCTTTCCACCTGTCATCTGATTTTGAGTATGGAGCTGGCGAAGGCAGCTGTTGATAAAAGTCTGCAGCAGCCTGTCGGCAATACTTTTCGTGATACGCAGTTCAAGTTTCTGACTAGTATAGAAGAAGGACTAACTCAATAATGGTGTTGAAGATCCTAATTTTGTTGTTCATGTTGAGTTCAGAATATCCCCAAACTGGATTCTGTCTGTCTGTCTCTTTTCGACATAGAACTTTGCACATATGTGCGGCAGTTCAAGTCGCCATACTCCTTGTAGCACACAGCAGTAGTAGCCCCAACTGCAGTCTGTTGAGGCGTAAGCGGAGACTACGAAAAGGCGACGACGGGTAGCGCCGTCTTTCCTTCTTTTAACGGACCCATTCAGACAGACCGCACACATACGACTATCTCCTGGGATCCAGTCAAGAAGTGATTTTTCCGCTCTTACACTCAGTGCTATCCCTACACCTGCGAGTCCTCGCGAGCTAGCTGAGGGGTCTCCTGATACCCTTAAAGTTAATTTTGCAGATTCACCTTGTTGACCGGGTGAAGTCAAATGAATGACCACACTCGAGTCTTGTGTGCGTGTCTCCGAAACACAACATACATCCATGGCTCGAGATTTCAGAGTTCTTGTAAGTGATGCCTGTTGTCCGATTCGGCAGAGGGTTCTGGCGTTAAATGCTCCTATATGAAGTTGGTGACCTGGCTTTTAAAGGCTATCTGGGGTGTTTCCATGGCTCTCACCGTTGTTTGTGGTCACAGAGTGAAGCGAAGATGACCCGCTAGTCTGCAGAATAGTACTAACTGTAGTAGAGAAGTAAGATGAGGAAGGTGATGTGAGTAAAGGAGAATGATACTCAGGAAGGCTTCGTGTGTTTTTGGAAGTGTGTGGGCGGTTGTTACTTCCCGGCTGCCCACACTACCGTAGAAGTTGTTTGATTCTTCGAGTACCTGAAACAGAAAGAGGGTTAGTGTTGCGTGACCGCAGAGCCCAGGGGTTCTAGAGCACGATGAATATCTGTCTGGCCTTTGCAATTATGCTCTAGACAGCCGTAGCTGTGGAGTCGCCTGTAGTTGAAATTATGCTTCCTAGATAAGTGTAGGAAGTGACATGTTTCAAATTTATTCCGTTAATAGTGACTGGCGCTTGTGATTGGTTGGTTATCTTCACCCCCGTCTTCTCAATGTTTACTTGAAGTCTTGTCTTTTCACTGCTTCTTCTGTGAACTTGATGGTTTTGCCTCACGAAATAGCAAATAGCCAATAATAATAATGACAATAATAACCACTTTATTCCAAACCATAATAATCATACAGGTTGAAATTCTCAGCATTCTTACACAAATTGCAGCAGTTTAGCTTCTGTTGTAAATATATAAATACATAATGTTGAAATAAAAATAATAAAACTACAAGAACGGAAAGTTCGTGGAACATAATTAATTATAACACGTGGAGATATAACACAAGGCCATTAAACGTAAAGCTGTGTATTTATTCTGTATAACAGATTCTTTATAGGCAAGTAATATCGCAGTAAACAGCACGTTGTATAGCAATACAAGTGAATTTTATGATTTCCAAGTATTGATTTGTAGGGATTTGATTGATTGCTTACAGGATTTCATCATTGGCTAACATCGGTTAAAGAACCATTGTAAAACCTCAGAATACTGAAAAGATGTTTCGTCCTAGTTTGGGCCACTCTTCGGCAACACGCGCCCGCCGAGGTTCGAATCCAAGATCTGGTTACAAGGCGAGCTACCTCGTAGACCAATAAGCCACTAGGACCCGATCCAATCGCTAACCAGCCCATGAATACCAACTTCTGCCAATTCACGACATCGCTAGCCAATGTCTTCGGCGAGTATTTGTCCTCACACCCGACCTGCTGCACCCTAGTGGTAGTGAGGTGGTAAAGAGATGTACAGTTATACCAGAATAACTCCCCAATAGTTTAACTGATCATACTACCTTACTATTATAACTTTTCTTTTTCGATCTTCCCAGAAGTGTTATGCTGTAGTTGAGAAATTGCACAAATTAAGTGAACTGTTTGTTGTTTGTTATTAAAAATTTCATACTAATATTTATTTACCTATAATTTATATTTATTTCAGTTTGAATATGGTCGAAATTGTATTGAACACTATGCCTTGTTGCATAGAACTCCAGTTTTTTCACATTCAGAATTATTATGTCGTATGGCTAAATCAGTTGAACCGCTTAGCATAGAATTCTTAACTGTTATTACTAAACAGTTGGGTGATTTACTCACCACTGAACGTTGTCTCAGACGCCATTTAGCTAGAATTGGTGTCAGGCTTACAGAACGAATGGTATTTGAAAATTCAGAAGATGAAAAAAGGGAATGTGATTTATGCCGAACAACGCTGTATTTATCTTCTTTGGGATGTAAATGTTCAGAAAGTAAGAGATTTCTTAAAAAGTTGTTAATTATTTTGAGAGTTTATTTATTTATTTTTCTCCTTCACGATTGACCATGTTTAATGTTAATTACTGTATTCAAAACTATATTTTTGGTTGTAAATCGCGATTTAAGTAATGAATAAGTTGAATGTGGATATATAGGTAAAAGTTGGGTAATTCAGAGGAGTGCTTTATGCACCTCCATTGTTTGGAGTGTATGCGGATAGGTGTTACACGTGTTGACTGCCTGTGTATTTTAGTATGATATATTTGTATAGTTAGACATTTTTTTCCTTCACATTCCCAGTGGAACATAGGGCCTCAAGCTAGTGGCTTGAAGTTTCCGTAGCATTGTTTAATTTTACAGGATGGGGTTGGTAGCCTCATGCCCAACCTTTCCTCTTTACCAGCATTATTTCTGGCTTAGAGAGGTAAAGGAGTGCGTCGGTGGCCGGGGATCGAACCCCGGACCACGTGCATGGTCGGCGAGCGTCATAATCGCTGTGCCACCGACGCACAAGAGTTTATTTATGAGATAGTTAAATTTATATAGAAAAAAACTGAAGGTAGCACTTAATTCAACCGATTTGCATCTTCTTGTCGAATCTTTATATAACGAGAATCTACTATTAGGAGGGCAAAACTTTAGCTTCCTATGATTGGTCACTGATGTTTTCAATCTCATCTTTATGCTATTATTTATTTTTAATTCAATTTTGATTTTTCCCGCTGTTTGATTGAACCGGAATGTTTGGCCTCTGTTGACATGCCGGCCGCTTGTGCAGATGCTTCCACGATGTCTGAGAATTAACCTGAAGTGATTTGGTGGATGATGACTAGCAGTGGAATCCAGGGTGCACATTTCGTCCCATTTTTGGACTCATCATCTGAAGGTGCCTGTATTCCCCAGTGATTAATGGTGTTCCCACTGAAGAGGCTCGAACCCAGTACCCATGGTTTCAAACACCAAAGCTTTGTACATTAGACCACTCGGGCCGTGAGAGCCACATCTTGTGCAACGGGTGTTAGTTATTAATTAAATTTGAACTTTCCCGTTGATTGATTAGACCGAAGTGTTCGGCGCTTCATGAATTCCATCCACCAAAACCATCTTCATTTTGTTTAATGTGTTGAATGCATCAGTCAGATCGTAGAATCCTACTGCTAATATTTTTCTAGTTAATTCTAATATCTGGAAGATGCGTAGAACATATCTACTATATTTAAGAGCACAATAATTCATGACCACTTCCCCAACAGATCAGTAATCAGTGGGTTTGTTTTGAAGTCTTCAACCTCCAGCTAGCTTTATATTATACATACTGATGTTATTTAGTTACTTGGAATATAGAACCCTCATGTCCCAGACTGTAAGCTACAGTTATAATGAGGACTGAAGATAATACCCAGTTGGTCAGGCGGAAGCAGATGAAGCGTGATTTGAAACTCGGACTACTAATTGTATGAAAGTCGAGTGCGTAGGCCAGTGAGTCGAATCTCCGACAAAGTGATATATAGCAGTATTCTCAACTATGTTCATAGAGATGCACTACCTGTATGTATGGTCAGTGTTTAGAAAACGTGACAAATACAACCAACAATACTAAAAGTTTATAGGGTTTCAGTGTAATATTGTGTAAGGGATACCCATGAGCCTTTCGTCATCTTTTAGACGGAAACCGATACGTGCAGATTGTGTATACGTGTCGTTGGTCATAAAGTGACCTTGAAAAAGTTATATTAGCTTTAACGGTTTGAATTTTTCAGCCAAATCAGTCGGCAAAAGCTGCTGACAAGCTCGGATCTTATTGATGCTTTCTTCCTAATTCGTGTAACTCAAAGCTATAATGGAGTGTGCATTATAGTTTACCGCCTGCTAAATTTTTGTTTGCTTATGTTTCAGTATGCTACAGTCGGAATCGAGGTTGTTACAAGCTTTTAATATAGTCAAATGTGTCTGTGAGTGATTGTTTCTGTCACTCGACTTTCACTAAGTTAGTCATGGGTTTGAACCCGATTCCGCCTGCTGAAGTTTGAATAGACAAGTAATGTTATCAAACTAGGCACAAAGGATTCTCGTAGCTACTGAATATTAATATTAATGATAATTTGGTCAGCTAATCTAAGTTCTTAAAAAAAGTAGTTCAAACGATTGTGTTTAGTATGCTCCATGCCTTTTTACGTGGACTGGATTATGCGTCAGACTGCGTTGGGAGTGAGGAGAGAGGAGTACGTTGAACCTGTAAGAAAACTCTAGGAGATCTGGACTTCGCCGATGACTTATGTTTAATGAACACACAAACTCGAAGACTTGCAGGAGAAAACTAACAAACTGACTGAAGAGGTTGACTGCGAAGATAGGACTCGAGGGGAACATAGAGAAGATGGAGGAGATGAAGATAACTGCCACCACCACCAACAGCAACAACAACCAGCACCGATTACCATCTACTGGAGAGATTTGAAAGAGGTTACTTCATTCACTTATCTAGGAAGCACGGTTTCAACCACAGGCAGTTGGAACGGATCAAGATGTCAAAGCTAGTCAACCTGTGGCCAGTTTGGAGATCTTCTGAACTCACTCAGCCAGCATAAAGATTCTATTAAACATAAATGTAAAGTCAGTTAGTCACTTCTTTTATATAGGCCAGAAACTTGCATTGCGTGTCACTAAAGGGATTTTTAACAGACCGCCGAAGACTTTTATCAACAACTGCCTTCGCTCCATACTCAACGTCAGATGGTCGGTAGAAAGAATGGGTAACAAGGAACTATGGCTGGGAACAAACCAACTAAGAACCGATTACTGAATAAATATGCAGGAGAAAATGGAGATGGATTGGATATACATTGAGAAGGCCGTCAAATGACATTGCGTACGCTGCCATTATTCGAGTGGAATTCCAATGGGAAAACGATGAGTGGGTCGTCCTAGGGTGACATGTAGGAGATCATGCGAAGAAGAGATTGGCAGTCGTGGACTCAACTGAAGAGGACAGCAAAAAGTATAAGAAAGTGGAGATGTTGTTGAAGCCGTATATTCCAATCGGAACCGAAGGGAATAATGATAATGCGTTTTTACGAATCACTTTGCTATTCAACGGGTCGTCTTTGAGTGGTGAAATTATAACAGATAGACGATTAATTATGTCAACTGTTACATTTTCGTCACGGAACAACATAAGTTGATGAGACCCCAGCTTCAAGACATTCACCCAGCAGCAGTAGTTAGAACTCGTGACTTGTGGGTTCCACCATGCCCAAAGTGAAGTGGTTGCTTCCCGAAGGCATTTCGTTAGCGGTAGCACTATACCATAAGTTAACAAAATTAGGATTTAAGATTCGTTAGTTTCCAGCTCAAGTGGTTGGATGGTCAACGAGCTTGATCTTGTAATCTGAAAGTCCTGGGTTTTCATCCCTGGTTTGGTCGTGTGTGCTCACCGTTGAAGAGTCATGGACTGGGACGAGAGTTGTCTAGTTCTCCCCGGCTTTCAGTGATCTCTCTAAGTTACTTCCTTTTATGATAAAATTCGACAACTGAAATTAATCCAAATTGTCACAAATCCCCATAATCTAATTGAAGTTCACAATTTACAAATTAGTAGGCGATTCGCAAATTGTGAATTAGATTCATGGTAACACCAATTCGCTCAAGTAGCTACCTAGAAATCGGGTGTGGTGTGAACTGACTCGGCTGTTTCTCTCAGCTGAGGCGAACTATGTACACCGTTGATGACTTTGGCCGTGAATAAGCGAAACAGTTGTCCAATGTTTAGATCATCTCGATCTGGCTAGTTAGCGCTACTGATCAATATGAGATATATGGTATATTACAACTACTCATTTCAATTAATCATAAGTATGTAGTTTTATCCCATAAGATAAAGACAAAATTCTGTGGATGTTCCTTTAAGACAGTTGTTATATATATGCATCCTCTGTCTGTCTGTCTGTTTTCGTCATAGAACTTTGCACAAATGTGCGGAAGTTCAAGTCGCCACATTCCGTGTAGCACGCGAAGCAAGAGAAGAAAGTACAAGAAAAGCATAATAGAAACAGTGAGCAGAGGTGTGAGACAAAGGAGTAATAAAGAAATACAAAACAGTTTCATTGAAGATCATAAGTCACAGGGAGTGGATGCATCTGCGCCACTGAGAACGATTTTGAGCCATGTCACCAATTGTTTCCAACCATAGATTTTTACCGTCCCGAGGACCCCAGCCTGGAAGTCTACACCTTCCTACGTGGCTAAGACCAACTGTTGTGGATTTCATTGACTGATGCCAAGTTTTTGTTTGACCGCCGCTAGCTTTTTTCCAGCCTGACCCTATATCCGCTAACATAGCTCGTCGAGGGAGGCGATGACTTGGCATACGTAACACATGTCCTAACCATCTCAGTCGATGTAGCTTCACGACTTCGTCGATTGATTTCCCCTGTTTACCTAGAACTCTACGCCTAACCTCCATGTTGCTCACCTTATTATGCCACTTTACACGGGAAATAGAACGCAGGCACCTATGATCAAAGGCAGCTAGTCTTTTCATGTCTTCCACTCTCAGTGGCCAGGTCTCACAACCATAAAGGAGGACGGAGCGGACTGATGAGCAGTACACCCGCCCTTTGGTCGATAGTCGAACATCTCGTCTACGCCAGAGTCGGCGTAAACTAACAAATGCGAAACGAGCCCCTTGTATTCGTGCTGAGATTTCGTCAGAGATCAGCCCGTTGGGGCTGATGGTACTTCCCAAATAAGTGAAGCGGTCAACGTGCTCTACCACTTCACTTCCTATTTTTAAACTAGGCGTCGATGTAGTCCAGTCCTGTAACATCATCTTGCATTTGGCGGGAGCGAATCGCATGCCAAACATTCGTAGATTGCGGCTCAAGGTGTTTAGAAGACTCTGCATTTTGTCAGCGTCTTCGCCTAGAAGGACTATATCGTCTGCATATTCCAAGTCAACGAGATTATTCCCAGGTAGCAAGTCAATCCCTGAATCGCTGAAGTCACCTAGGGTTAAGTCCATTAACACATCTATGATGAAGTTGAATAGAAAAGGAGATAATGGGCATCCTTGACGGACACCACTGGTCGTCATCAGTTCAGATGACAGCTCGCCGTAAGCCCTCACCTGGCTGTATGAGTACGAGTAGAGTGCCTTAATCAGTGCAATATATTTTCTTGGAATTCCCTTTACAGCCAAGCATCTCCAGAGAACTTCCCGATCGACAGAGTCGAATGCTGCCTTTAGGTCAAGAAATATAATGACTGTTGGACGCCGGTAGGAATTCCTATGTTCTAGAATCTGTCGGAGGGTGAAGATATGATCAATACACCCTCTTCCTGGTCTAAAGCCTGCCTGGCTCTCGTGTGTTTGTGCTTCCCGAGCACCACTCAGTCTACGCATGATTATTGAGCCTAAGACTTTAGATACTATATTAGTCAAGCTAATCCCTCTACTTCAATACAAACGGAAATAAATTGCAACACTTTTGTATTTCATGTTTGATGATGCTCAGCAAGACTTTGTGTGCTCTTGGAAGTGTGTGCTCGGTTGTTACTTCCCAGCCACGCACACTGTGGAAGTTGATTGATTCTTTGCGTACGTGAAACAGGAAGAGGGTTAGTGTTGCGTGACTACAGAGCCCAGGGGAAAACTGCTTGAGGCCGGTCACACACGGTTTCTTGAATTAGTTCTGTGTTAGTAAATTTACCGCCGTTTACGGACCACCGTAGGGTTAGTCGGGATGTACAATTTTGTGCGTCGACTTTTTCTAACCCCCTCCTTCCAGAGCGAAGAGACAGCATAGCCGGCTAGCATGCTGGTCATCTGAAGGAAACACCTTACTGCTGTTGCATCCCTATCCCCCAGCTGTATGACTTCGTCCACAGAGCCCCAGCATAGCGTAGAAAGAAAATTCCTATGCTATGCCGGTAACTGCTTTTAGTCTAATTGCTATCCTAAAAACCTTCCTGGCATGGTAGAACCTGCAGGAACATATGTTCCAGCCAGTGTAGCCTGTTGGGTCATTGCGATATGCAAGCTCAACCACCATATCAAAGTAGCACCTATCAGTCGGGTTACTGTTTCTGTTGATGTCTGTTTACCTGTAATTGGTGCTATGCTTCGGTTTGACTACAGACTTATATACACTTTATTTAATATTCTATGTTTCATTAATTTTATTATTTTGGGACAGTGTATATAATAGAGAAAGAAGTACATAGTTCATTTTATATGAATCTATAGCGCGGTAGTTATTTATAATGTTAGAATTTTTTAGAAAACGATAATAATAACATGTTCATGATAAATTAGTTTTCTCTTTTGTACATCGATATGTATCATTCTCTGTGTATTTCTACTCAACAGTTATATTTTCTTTTTTTAATAGGCATGGTATGCTTAGCTCATTATCAAAAACTTACATGTTGTTCACGTGACAATCAAGTAATGCGTTATCGTTATGATTTAGATGAATTAACTGAATTCAAGGAGAGATTACAACAAAAGCTAACTGAATATGAAGAGTGGAAATGTCAACTTGAAAATAATGTTTTTAATTTAATGCCTAATAAATCGGTTTATTCCACTGATATGAAATTATCTAATATTAATGACAGTAATAGTAATAATTCTGAAGTCAAGACTAAGTTAGATAATCCCTTAGACATTCCCATGGATAATTGTGATAATGGAGATAGTGTGAAAGACTCTTTCGATACTCCTGTTGCTGTTGCTGCCGCCTCCACGGCTGTTAAATCTAAGCTGAAAGATGAAGATAATGCTGATGAGGAAAATGAACCTCCTGGTAAGAAAAACACCATTCATTATTAATGTTTTTATTCTAAAATCGTTTTGTTGTCTATCTGTTTAATTATTATTAAAGCCTTACTTCCCGCCTTTGGTATATCCTTAGTTTTTTTCCTTCACGTTCCCCAGTGGATCATAGGGCCTCAAGCTAGTGGCTTGAAGTTTCTGTAGCAGTGTTTAATTTTACAGGTTGGGGTTGCTAGCCTCATGCCCAACCTTTCCTCTTTACCAGCATTATTTCTGACTTAGCTAGGTAAAGGAGTTCATTGGCCGGGGATCGAACCCCAGACCATCTGCCTGGTCGGCAAGCGTCCTAACCACTGTGCCACTGACGCAGAAATATAAGTGAGGGAAAAATAATAGTATTATCGAAGAACCATATAGTTTTATTGGATATTGTATGTCACCAGGAGTGAATGCATCTGCACCAGCCATTGAGAACGGTTCTGAGCCATATTATCAATTATCTCCAGCCACTGGCTTCTACTGTCTCGAGGACACCATCCCGAAAGTCTACACCTTCCTACTTAGCTGGTTTAAACTAACTTTTGTGGATTTCATTGGCTGATGAAGTCGTGTTTCGGTTTGATTACCATTAGCTCTTTTCCAATTTGATCCTATGCTTGTTCCTATGATTGTCGAGAAAGGAAATGGATAGCCAGACAGGCCTATGTAACACATAACATAGGTTGGGATGGATCGAAATCTGAATATCCGCTTGAATGTGTCCGTTTTCTGTAAACCCTAGTGCCCCATCTTCTGTCCTTTTTATGCTAAAATCTAACATTGGATGCTCCCCCTGATGATTTTCCAGTTCATAAGTGAGTTGAATTTCCCTTACCTTTGAGTTGATACATTCGGAAAAAAATCTATTTATATTTTTTAGTGCTGTAAATGTGTCGCCTACATACATCTTCACCATACTTTGGGGGAGGGTGTGTGTGGTGGGGCTGGACTTTTTGAATCAGTAAGTCTTCCCACCTATCTGAGAATATATGCGCCAATATCGGGAACATTGGCAACACCGTGGCAACTGGTTCCCTCACTTTGTTTGTATATTTTTCCGTGGAATTTAAATGCGGTAGAAGTCAGGCATAGTCGCACTTCTAGCGTTATCTCTTCTAGTGGCAGTTTGGTTCTAATTTCAACTTCTTAGTCAGAAATGACTTCGTTTCTAACCGCTTCTGTAGCCATATTTATATTAATTACCCTTACAAATTAATCAAGTATGCAGGAAAATATAAAAACAGATGAAGAATACTAATGGTAGCAATACTGATAATAATAGTGATAATAATAATAATAATAATGACATGCATGACAAACATTCACCTAATGATGACGACGCCAGTAGTAAGGAATTTAAATCATCATTAGTACTTCCATACGAAGAAGGAACCTAGGAAACATTACACATTCCTAACAAAGCAGGAATAAAAGTGTCATTCAAACCCATAAACTCGCATGGAAACAACCTGTGTCGGTTAAAGGATCCTGTGGATCCCGTTGAACAAAATAATTTAGTTTATCTAGTACACTACAATGACTGTCAGGCCAAATACACAGAATAAAACAGTATAATGAAGTCAGTCAGACTAGTAGAGCACAAAAATGTGCATTGGTCACATAGAGGTTAGGACGCTCGCCGACCATATACAGGGTCTGGGGTTCGATCTCCGGCCGATGCATACCTGATATCAATAGTCGGCCTGCTAAATTTGGGCTTCCAATATCACATGCTGAAAATTCAATAGTTGTTCCAAAATACTGTGTGGAATCAAGCTATAATAAAATTAAAATTAAAAACTAATCACTGAGATAAGGAATCCGGAGAATAGTTCAGTTGTATCACCCACTACATGCGATAACACACAACCATACAATAGGATGGGATAAGATGACAGTTTTGAAGTCTAATATAACAGCGAGGAAGGAGAGATTGATAACGGAAGCCTAATTTATCGAAAATGCGTGCAATAGGAATGATTCAACACCTGTCCCAGGCATCTAGAAAATTCCACTTACTCTATGACGAATAGGAAGGAATAAAGAAAACTATAAAACGGAAGTTTCGAGGTTGTGTAGTTATTAGTGATATAGCTTTGAGAGATAATAAATTGTGTTCGAAACTTCGTCATCCAGTAAATAGTACTGTTTTCCCACTGTGTGATATATCTAATCAACGAATTAGTATGGAATTCGGTTAGTTTCGATGTCCAAATATGCTTTAACTAGTTATAGGTTAAAAACCTGGGTCTATCGAGTTCTAAACAATTACCAACTTTTTATTTTGTCTTTGTTATTACAATAGTGTATCTGTGTTACGGCATTGATGCTTAATTCACAGTCTTTCTTCTCTTTCACACTATATTACTGTATGTGGATTCGGTGAACGCATCTTATTGCCAATCTAGACAGACATAGAAACTTGTGGGCTTTAAATCTCTGTGATATAATCACTCAGTCTTCGAATATTTGGCATGGGATTCGCTCCCGTGAAATTTAAGATGATGTTACAGGACTGGGATTACATTAACTCTTAGCTTAAATATAGGGAGTGAAGTGGTTAGTGGAGCGTGTTGACCGCTTCACTCATTTGGGAAATTGCATCAGCCAACACCAGCGGGTTGGATCGCCTACGAAATCTCAGCATGGATACAGAAGACTCGTTTGGCATGTGCCTGCCAACTGACGCCATCTCTGGCTTAGTAGACGTGATACCCGACTGGCTATCTACCGAAGGGCGTGTGTACTGCTCAGTGACCTGCTCTATCCTCCTTATGGCTGCGAGACCTGGTCATTGAAAGTGGTAGGCATGAAAAGGCCAGCTAGCTGTCTTTGATGATGAGTGTCTGCGTTCTGTCTCCCATGCTGAGTGGTACATTAAGGTGAGTAATATAAAGGTTAGGCATGAGTCGAGTGCTGGGTAAGGAGGGCAAATCAATCGATGAGGTTGTGAAGTTACATCGATCGAGATGGTTAGGGCATGTGTTACGCAGCCTGCCTAGCCACCCATGGACTTGCTGGACCTGCAGTGTTAGCCGCTGACATGGGATGGATCAGGTTGGAAAAGAGCCAGTGGTGGTCAAATCAACAGTTAGTTTAGGCTAGCCGCTTAGGTAGGTGTAAACTGGTTGGCTGTCTCGTTGGGATCCTCAGGCTGGTAAAAACCAATGACGACTGGAGACAATTGGTGATATGGCTCGAAATCGTTCTCCTTGTAATTTATATTATCTAATAAAATTCTGTTGTTCTCGCGTATTGCCATTCTTTTTGCCTAATATCTCTGTTTATTACCTCTCTTTTGAATTTCTTTCTACTTTCCTCTTGCTTTGTGGGCTAAGTGAAATGCTGCAACTCGAACTGTTGCACATCTGTGCAAAATTCTACGTTGAAAACAGTAGTAAGAGTAGCCGTAGGCATAATAACTGTTTCTGTAGGTTGTCTTTCATTCACTTGTTGTTTTTCTTTTCTCAACTTGAACAATTTACACATATCACGTTTCTGTTAGTTGTTTTTAAATACTTCATATAATATTTTCCGGTCATATAGCCATATGAAGAAGTTTATATTGCAATTGGCATATATAGATGTGATTGATTAGCTACTGGTGTTTATTCCACCTTCTATTTACTAACACTATTTTATTTTACTCTTTATATTACTCATGTAGTAATACTGCATTAGAGTTTTTAGTCTTACGTATTATGTGCATAGTAATACAACACATCCTGATTGACTGCCTTAATTTTGCTAGTTCACAACTAAACACTTTTAAGTTTGATCACAGGTTGACATCAGTTGATGGAGAACCATTGGAAAACCACCAGGGAGTACTGGATAGCTGCTTCGTCCCAGTTTTTGGTACTCTCCAGCAGTATGCACCCACATAGGACATTCTAGGTGGTTACCAGGCAAACTTCTAGACCATTCAGTCACTGGGACTGGATCCAATGGCCACCCAATAGATTCCAACTGATTTTAACGCACCCACTACTAGCCAGTGTCATCGGCAGCAAGTATTTTTCCTCACTCTCAACCTGGTGTGCCCCAATGGTCATGACTTTTGACTGGACCCGCAGACAGTTTCGCTCTGTAGTCAGTCATTAGCTAGCATCAGATTAATTTGCGAGATTTAGTTTTTTAGGTTGTAATCAAACTTAAACGCTTTTTATTTTCACTGTTATTCCTATCGTTCAAAATGATCTTTTTCAACATCATTTCAAAGTAGATTTAATTAGGAAGTAACAACAGTTTGAGAAACTAGGCAGTACTTGGATAGCTATTCCCTCTCAGTTCGGAATTCATAAGTGGTGGGTAGAACCTAGGATCTTTAAGTTAAAAGAAGTGCACGTGAACTATTCACCTGTCGAGTTGAATTCCAATGCCCCATAAATTTTAATGATTTAAAATTCTCAACATGATATCATCTTCGCTGATATCATAGGTAGGTAACTGTTGTTTGCACACTTGATTTAGTAGACGTCACCAGTCGACGGGCAATGTTAGCTGACATAGGGTAAGGCTGGAAAAGAGCTCGCGGCGGTCAAACGAAAACATGACATCAGCCAATGAAATCCACAACAGTTAGTTTAAACTACTGAGGAACGTGTAGATTTCCTAAATAGTTGGGATCCTCAGGATGGTAAATACCAATTTATCTGGAAACAATCGGTGATAAGGCTCAAAATCGTTGTCAGTGGGTGGGTTAGATGCATCCACTCCTTATGACTTATAATTTCCAATGAAACTATATTGTTCTTCGTTATTACTATTCCTTTGTCTCACATCTCTGTTTACTGTCCCTATTATGCATTTCCTCTACTTTCTTCCCTTGCTTTGTGTGCTACAATGAGGGGTTGTGGCAACTTGAACTGATGCACATCGGTGCGAAGTTCTATGTCGAAAGCAGACAGACAGACATCATCAGTCATAACTTTTCGTTAAAACTCTAGGAAATCGAGGATAATTCTGTAATTAATATTGCTTCGTGAGGAAATCTACCTTACAGTCAATTGAAGCTCTACAGACTCAATTACTGAAATTTTGATATCATTACTATTTCATTTAATTACACTATCCTTATTATATTTCAGTGTGTTCAAGATCTTCAGAATCCACACCTTCGAAAGTGAAACCAGAAGAAAAAGAAGAAAAACGTCAGAAACCAACTTTATTGGAACTGAATGTAAGTTGCTCAGTGAATTCTTGACCCACTAAGGTATAATAAACACTGTTTCTTTTATCAATCATAAAACGATATGTTGACTTTGAATAGATGGTAAATATTATATAGTACATAACTTTATGAAAATGAGTGAATACATTTCATCTGTTGACCAATTTACTGACTAAGGTATCAACGTAGAACTCTGTACACAAACTGTGTGCCAGTTCAAGTTGGCACATTTCAGAGCATCACATATATAAAAGAGGGAGAAACTGCAATGGATCTTTTCAATTGCTTAGCTAATATTCTATGCCTACGCCTCATTATTATTAATCATATTTCTCCTTATAATAAGAAAGACAGAAGAAGGGCATCTATGGTCAAGAGCCGCTGATTTTTTCATCTACAACATTTGTGTCTTACTGTCGTAAGGTAGGACAGAAAGAACTGCAGTACACTTCAAAAATTCTTTGGTAGATAGACTGATTGCATGGAGGATTTCATCATGAGCTGACATCAGTTAGAGAACCACTGGGAAACCTGGGAGTACTGGACAGCTGTTTCATCCTAGTTTGGGACTCTTCAGAAGTACGCACCCATCATCAGGGTTCGAACTCTAGACCTTCTGGTTACAAGGAGAGCTCATAGACCATTAAGCCATTTGGACCCGATCCAATGGCCAGCACATGATTTCTAACTTCTGCCAATTCACGACATAGTGTGACCACTTTGTAATGTCTTCTTCGGTGAGTTACCGCCTCACCTTCAACCTGCTGTAACCTACTGGTCATGGCTTCCCACCAGAACCCCAGATATCTACTTGAATAGGGCTTCAAGAATGAGCTTTGAAGTTTCAGTAGCTGTGGTGTGTCCTAGGTTCGAATCCCAATGGATGCGTATTGATGAAGAGTCCCAAACTAGTCTGACGAAACAGCTGTCCAGTACTCCCAGGTTTTCCAGTGGTTCTCTAACTGATGTCAGCTCATGATGAAATCCTCCATGCAATCAAACAAAATGCCTACAAAACCAATAATTGAAGATAGACTGATATCACGTCAGTGCTGAAGGCTAATCGTGAGTTGATTTCAACTACTCGAACAAAGCTTAGTTGTCAGTTGTTTGTCAATCTTCTGCCGATATAATAATTTTCCAAGTATAGATAGTGTGGTTTTCATTAGTCATATATGAATATATATCTCACAGTGACGTGTTCTACAATCGAAATGAATAGAGTGCTCGTGATTTTAGCATTTTGAAAAACCTTAACAATTTTAATTTAGCTGCATTGAGTTAGGCAGATTAAAATCGAATATATTCAGAAAATGAATATAAACCTCATTGATGAGACTGCTTTATGTTGTAAACAGTATTAAACTGGTCTTTCGTGAAAACCAGGTCATCTGATGTTTGAGTGTTCTGTTTTTTTCTTGTCTGCATGTGTGTGTGTATGCGTCTATTGCTACTAGAGTTATTCGTTCGTGCTGAGGCGTCATACATCGTTTCATTCAATCGTGTAGTTGTGATTTCGGATTGTCCTTGTACTTTCTTCTCTTGCTTCGCGTGCTACACGGAATGTGGCGACTTGAACTTCCGCACATTTGTGCAAAGTTCTATGTCGAAAACAGACAGACAGACAGACAGACAGTAGTTGTGATTTGGGCAACTTTTTAACTGACTAAACTGTTTTCTTTTCTGTATCATCATCAACTACTTTTATCCTTCTCGTTAGTAGTACAAATTAATTGAATGAAGTAAATAAAAAAATTAGAATCCAAGTATTTTTATATTCATTTAAGCATCCGTAGCATTGTAAGAAAACGTCTGAGATTGCTTCTTCCTTACTAAAGTAAAGTCCGCGACATTGGATGGCAGTAATACAGATTTTCACACGTTCCACTATGGGTACATACTTTCAACCCCACACACACACACACTTGAGAAGTTTTATCTTTATTTGTGAAACTTATCAGGAATAAATGAAGGTCATCTGTTGACTTTTATTTCTTAGTCAGCCTACTGTACTTCGGTTTTAACAACTGTATAGAGTATTTACCTGTAAAGGAAATAAATTTGACCAGTTATCTATGAGGCAAACTACTGAGTATACCGTAAGAGGATACAGTTCTTACTGTTAAATTTAAAGGCTCACTCATGAGGAGTGTGTTTGTCTGTTTGTTCTTAATACATACTGTTTTCATTTCTTTGCATTCTCGGTGGAACATGGAGCTTCAAGCTTGAGCTTTAAGGCTTTATTAGCAAAGGTGTTCATATTTTACGGGTTGGCGTAGCTAGCCTCATGACTAACCTTTCCTCTGTACCTGGCTTACACCTGGGCTAAGCAAGCGTAAGGAATGTGTTGGCCAGGAATGTCGAACCCTGGACTACGCGAGGCATAGTTGACGATTAGTCTACCACTGAACAATCAACACACCTTTTTCGGTTTTAACACCTGGTATTCCCAACCAGTCACCTATGCGCAAACTCCAACCGTGCCCCCAACGTTGCTTAGCTGATGAGAATGGTAACATGGACGAATTGTTGCTGAAGTTCAACAACATTCACCCTTCGCTTACCTTTACTTGTGAAGAGGAGCAGGAGAATAAACTACATTTCCTGGATGTCTTGCTAAATAGGATAGAAAATGGGTCACTTGGGAGAAGTGTGTACAGAAAAAGCACATTCACAGGGCAATACACACACTTCCTTAGTTACGTGCCCATTAAATATAAAAGGAATCTTGTAAAATGTCTCGCGAGCAGAGCAAGGAAGATATGTACGGAGGACCTCTTACAAAAGGAATTTGAATATATTCACGATTCCTTGACGGAGATGGGTTATCCGAGTAGTTTCATAGAGAAACATATGAAACCATCAGAGAAAAAACCTGTGACTCTGACTGCACATAAGAAACCTCTATTTATTAAGTTACAATTTAATGGTGACTTATCAAGTGAGATTTTATTCCAGAGACTTTCAAGGAGTATACGAAGAACATTTTATTCAGCACACCTGTGTTTGTCATTCTCTAGCCGACGAATGATTGGGACGCAAACGAAGGATAAGCTTGATAGTTTTGCCACATCTATGTGTATTTATCAATTCAACTGCACCTGCGGTGACAGTTATGTTGGGCGTACTACTACTAGACAGCTTAGCCAACATGTTAGTGAACATCTCCCATCGTGGTTTGGCAAAGGACAGACAAAAACAATCCGTTGCTCAATTCTGTCACATTTAATTGATAGCGGTCATGTAGTCGAGAAAACGAAAGCCTTCAAAGTAATTCATTGTATCCCACCGAATCTTTTTAATAGACTTCGTATTCGTCTACTGCACACAGCTGAGGCGATAGGCATTCGAACTATTAAACCTAAACTATGCATTCAAAAGAAGTTCGTACAGCCATTATCCCTCCCTTGCTTGGCCTATTAAGACATAACCAACTAATGACTTCTACACCACCCCTTATTTATATTTTCAACCCCTTTCTTATCATCCCTTAATCTTATTACATCATCATTAAAAACGTGTCTCATTTACTTCCCTTACAATCAATCTAGCATTACTTAATCAGTTCATTTGTTTTTGCTAGCCTTTATCGACTACTTCCACCTCAACGTCTGTTTGTTTATTCATACTGTTTTTCATTATTCGTGTTATCACAGATTGCCTTATTTTTTCATCCTTATTATTGATAAGACCATTATTATTATTATTACTATTATTAATATTATCAATACTACTATTATGACTAATTGCACAATTTATATTCACCATCGTATTATCCTATAGACAAAACACCATGATTGGTTTATATTTGAATTCTTATTTGTAAACTTATATGTATTAGATTTAAGCCTAATGAGATCTAACTGAAAACAATATTGTTCGCTTAAATGTGTTGTTTTAAATTAGTTAGTCGGATGAGAACCGGTGTTTTCAACGTGGTACAGCGTATAGAACTTTATTTTTATCATTTATTTGTTAAGCTGTTTCTGATTTTTCTTGACACACTAGCTTTTAACATTTTTGTTTTTAAATCATCTGTAAAAGTAGAGAGTACTTCTGTTCAAACATGTGACAGAATCTGTCGTAAACTTTAAAAAAATTGTTTTAACTACACAGAATTTGCATCATTGTATCTGTTCAGGACAAGTTTTTGCCTTCCAAATGCTCCATCTTAGTTAATATTTCTATGATCTCAACTAAGCGAGACATACCTGTATCATGCAACAGGCTATAACAACCAGGCTTTTCGTCTGTCTGTCTGTTTTCGACATAGAACTTTGCACAAATGTGCAGCAGTTCAAGTCGCCACACTCCATGTAGCACACAAACCAAGAGAAGTAAGTACAAGAAATGCATAATAGAGACAGTAAACAGAGGTGTGAGACAAAGGAATAGTAATAACGAAGAAGAATATAGTTTCATTTGAAATCATAAGTCACAAGGAGAGGATGTATCTGTGCCAGCTACTGTGAACGATTTTGAGCCTTATCACCAATTGTTTCCAACCATTGGTTTTTACCGTCCCGAGGATCCCAATCAGGAAGTCTACATCTTCCTACGTGGCCGGCTTAAATTAACTGTTGTAGATTTGATTAACTGGTGCCATGTTTTGGTTTGACCGCCGCAAGCTCTTCTCCAACCTTACCCTATGTCAGCTAACATTGTCCACTAAGGAAGGCATTGGTTAGGCAGGCATACGTAACACATGTTCTAACCATCTCAGTCGATGTAATTTCACAGCCTCGTTGATTGATTTCCTCTCCTTACCTAGAACTCGACGCCCTACCTCAATATTTCTCACCTTATTATACCACTTTACGCAGGCACCTATGATCAAAGACAGCTAATCTTTTCATGTCTTTCACTCTCAAAGGCCACGTCTCACAGCCATAAAGGAGGACGGAGCGGACTGCTGAGCTTGTTGTTTGAGGAGCCAGTTTATTCAGGCTCTATATAATTGAGTATCTGCATAAGACTTTGCATAGAATTGCAACAGTTCAAGTTGCCACACTCCATGTAGCACACAAAGGTAAACAAGAGACAGAGAGAGTTTCAAAAGGACTATAGTGAGCAGAAATGTGAAGGAGGAAAACTAGTTACACGGAAAGAAAAACAACATAACGGTTTAGTGGATATGGGAGAGATTACAAGGCGTGAATGCATCTATCTGCACTATTATTGTAACATGTCAATCTCTAAGTTGGTAATGTCACTTAGGGTTTTAAGTTCATTTGTGCTTCTAAGATGAATTTAAACAGAAAAGGAGACAGTAGTTGTCCACTCGAGTTGTCATCACTTCAGATGACAATTCTTTAGTCTCTTACACGATTGTGTGAGCTCGAATAGAGCGCCAGACATTGCCCAATAACACCCCTCAGTCGATGGAGTCGAATTACACCCTCAGATCAAAAAATATCCCATTTAGGGGACGGACGCCAGTGAGTGTAATATGCTCATATTCCAGAATCTGTCGAAGGGTGACTATACCTTACTCAAGCAGATTGATTTTTCAGCAATCTGAAGACATCAAATACTTTGCTTCTTTTATAGTTTTATTAAATAGTTATATATATATATATATATATATATCAATAAATAGTCAGTATTACAAGTTGACACTTGTTATGATGCTTCAGCAAGTTACCTTTAAGGTGTTATAAAGTGTGTGCAAATTCATCACATATCGATTTTCATACACCTGTCATTATAAACTGACGAATATTTTGTATAGCTAATAAAAAATACAAACTATCAGTGATTAAACAGTCAGATACTGTTGGTTATGCTGAGTAGCTCTAAACGAATGAGTGGTGTTTTGGTTTACACTTAACACTATTATTATTATTATTATTAGTAGTAGTAGTGTCGATCGCCCAATAACATTTCTCTTTTTTATTTTTCTTTCTTTCTTAGGAACTGTTAAACATTGGTCGAACACGTCAATATCCTAGTTCAATGGTGTCACGTTTAAATCATATAATCAGTACAATTAATGAATGCTCTTCAGTGATAGACCAATTAATTATGAGTTATAAGAAAGCCTGTGAAAGAGTAAACAATATTAAAATATTAGATATAAAATCTTCTAAATCTGATATGACAGACTCAGGTAATGAAGATGATGATGATGATGATGATAATGACGATGATGACGGTGATGACGAGGAGGATGAGGAGCAAGAGGAGGCAGAGGTAGACGATAATAAAGATGTGAAAAAGTACAATAAACAACGTATACAGGATATTTTAAATTCTTCTGGATCTATCCAGTCCACTTCAGAAGAATCAGATGATGCGGTTGATAATGATGATGCTAATGATAATGAAACAAGTGGTGAGGACTGTCACAATTCATCAGGTACTTCATTGCGTAGAAGCAGTCGAAGATTGAATAAAGACAACAGCAGTATTGATGATGATGATGTTGTTGTAAAGAAAGAGAAAGCTGAAAATATCAGTGACGAGCGAAAATCGAATAATAATAATAGTAATAATTTGAAAACAACTCATAACAATTATGCATTACGGTCAACACGTAAGAATTGCAATGAAACCTGTTCATATCGAACACGGAGTAAATCTTCTGCATCGAAGGGTCCGTTTATCTCAAAGGTGAGTTCTGTCTTATGCTTACTGCATAACAGGTGTTGCTCAGGAATATCAGATAAAATGATAGTTATGTATTAGCTAGAAGTGCTTTTGGAAGCGTGTGTGGTCGGTTGTTACTTCCCGGCTGCCCACACCGTGCAAGCTGATTGATTCTTCGGATACCTGAAACAGAAAGAGTGTTGCGTGACCGCAGAGCCCGTGGGACAACTGCTTGAGGCTGGTCACACATGGCCTGTATGAATTGGTTTCTGGGGTTGGTTCCATATTAGTAAACTTACCACCGGTTACGGACCACCGTAGGCCAAGTCGGGATGTGAAGTTTTTGGGGTCGACGTTTTCTAACCCCTTCTCTCCAGAGTGAAGAGACAGCACATCTGGCTGGCATGCTGGTCATCTGAGGGAAACACCTCACAGCTGTTACACCCCTGTTCCACAGCAGTACGACTTCGCCCTCAGACCCCAAGCAAAGTGTAAGAAAGATTTTTGCACAATGCCGGTAACTTCTTTTAGTCTAAATGCTATCGTAACAACCTTCCTGGCATGATAGGACCTGCAGAAACATTTATTCCAGCCAGTGTAGCTTGTCGGGTCATCGCGATGTGCAAGCCCGACCACCAAGTCAAGTTAGCAGCTATCGGTTGGGAATTCCTGTTAAACTATTCGTTTCCTTCAGTATCTAAATATGAATATCCTTACTTACTTCTAAAGCTTATACTGCACTGTTTTGTGAAGAAGTGTTTACGTCGAATAGTATCGGTCAAGGAAGCTTATGAAGGTTTTGATTCTCACATCTAGCTACACAGTAATAGACTTCATCTCAGGAGGAGGCTTCTTTTTATTGTCTCAGAGTACTTAAATTTGACAATTCTGTTCGGTGTAAACACTGACTGGATGACATAGAGTCTTCTGAGCATTTGCGGTGGTGATTTAAGGATTGTTTGTCGGCGTCCCTTAGCCGTTAATTTTTTATACTCTTATTTTTAAACTTGTGTGGATGAGTTCTGTACTTAGCATGTCAACTATTCGTCTTACCTGTGATTTGACATTGGACGTAGTGATTTCAATACAGACATGGAAGTTAGCTTTGTTTCTTATGTCTCTGATTATGTATCCGATTCCTGACTAAAAGTAGCGTGTACTTCACGAGAGTGTGTTTTGTGCGAGTGTATTGTTGCGAAAGTTCTGAGAAGACCTTAAGTATTCGCTTACCAATGTTGTTTTGAACGATTGACCATGTTTAATGTTAATTACTGTATTCTAAACTATATTTTTGGTTGTAAATCGCGATTTAAGTAATGAATAAGTTGAATGTGGATATATAGGTAAAAGTTGGGTAATTCAGAGGAGTGCTTTATGCACCTCCATTGTTTGGAGTGTATGCGGATAGGTGTTACACGTGTTGACTGCCTGTGTATTTTAGTATGATATATTTGTATAGTTAGACATTTTTTTCCTTCACATTCCCAGTGGAACATAGGGCCTCAAGCTAGTGGCTTGAAGTTTCCGTAGCATTGTTTAATTTTACAGGATGTGGTTGGTAGCCTCATGCCCAACCTTTCCTCTTTTACCAGCATTATTTCTGGCTTAGAGAGGTAAAGGAGTGAGTCGGTGGCCGGGGATCGAACCCCAGACCATGTGCATGGTCGGTGAGCGTCCTCACCGCTGTGCCACCGACGCACATAGTTAGACATGGATTAGTAGAAATCTAAAGGTGACTAGAGAAAGTCATGATATCAGTTCACGAAGTCTCTGGGGTATTCATGTGAATGGTGTCAATGATCAGTACTTCTAAGTTGATGCTACCCAATACTTACTGTTTGTTCATGATTGACGCTTAAGGCTTCGGTCAAAATGTTCCTGGAAAGCAGGTAGTTTACTTCCCATCAATATTCATTATCTTAACTTTAGTTTCTTAGTTTGAACTCAAGGTCTGTGATATTTTAAACACTTTAACTTATGAACTACACTTTACTACCGGTCATGTCTGTTAACACCTTAGATAACTTAAAAACTCTTCTGCTGTTTATTTTGGTGATCCAAAATAATTTTTAAAGTCAGGGTGGTTACGTATCGTCTCTCTAAAAGGATGTACTGAAAGATTTAGTAAACAATCTAGTTAGTTATTTAGTTAGATAGATCTCAATCGCCCAATACTAGGTTATAAACTACATCTAATGTGTTTGGGGGCTAATTATATCGGTTGGAGGATTAACTAGGTGGAGTGAGACTCGAACCCGGAACACACTGACAGAAAATTGGTTTCAAGTGTCAGTTTGCAGGAATTTGATTTTATTGGCTACAGGATTTGACCATAAGCTGACGTTGGTTAGAGAACCATTGGAATACCTCCAGGGAGTACTGGACAACGGTTTCGTCCCCCCCTTTGGTACTCTTCAACTGTGCGCACCCACCCAGGAATTTCCGGTCAGAAGTCAAGCTCGTAGGTTATTCAGCCACTGAGACCCAGTAGCCAGTCCATGAATTGTAACCTCTACTAATGCGTGACTTCAACGCGACTGATACCAACCAATGGCATCGGTGGCGAGTATTTGTCCTCACTCCCGACAGGGTGAACCTTACTGGTCATGACTTGTCACTAGAACTGCAGTCAAATTTGTTGCGTAGTAGTCAGTCATTGGTGACAATGAGATTAAATTTGAAGCGTTTTTCAAGATTGTTTTCCAAGTTCGGTTGCATATTGATATCAGTCAAAGAACCATTGAACACTTCGAACATCAGAAAGTCGAAGTTTTCATATTCTCAGTCTACTCAAAATTAAATTAAATACATATTTATATACTATTGTTGTGTTACTGTTACTTATATTTATAAAACTCCCATTAAATTTTTATTTATTTAATACCAGATAACATTGAATGAATTCGCCAGCATAGTTAAGCTGACTACAAATCTACCAGTTGTTCTACCTGAATTATCTGAATTACAAGATTTTGCTGATCATATCACAGCATGGAGAAATGAAGTATGCAGTCTGTTGGCACAGTTAAATAAGAAGCTAGAGATTAACAACAACAACAACAACAACACGGAGGATGTTCACAGTATTATCACTGACATTAATATGGATGATGCTCCCGCTACGACGACTGTCTCTACTGCTGCTGTTGATGTTGTTGTTGTTAGTAACATTGATGATGGTGATGATGTTAACAGTAGAATGTTCGATGCAAATAAAGTGGAACTACAACTTCGATCTATTTTACCTTCTGTACTAAAAGTGAAAGAGTATATTGATTTTGCCAATATGATCGATATTGAATTGCCAGAGTTAAACCAACTAAAGAGAGTAAGTATACATATATACATATTTATATATTTATATAAATGCTTTGTATAAATGTGTGGTTGATTTATCGACAGAAACATACAGTTAAAACTTATGAAATGTGATTTAAAACCTGTAGCCAAGAAAATACCACATATATGAACCTTGAATTCTATCTAAGGTGACTTAGCTACTGACATCTTTTTAGAAGAAGGACCACACAGTCACTTGAAAACGAAATTCGTGGCAGTATCTTTTGAGAATAGTGTGTTTTTCTATAGTCGACAGTTACCGATGAATAACCTGAAGTACAAGACCCCGCCGTAGTTGATCAACTCTATGTCTGTGTTATCGGTTCACCTGCTTGTGTGAAGTTAGGTATATCTGTTGTCCAACACGGGTTTTGTGTTGCTTAATTGCGAAGAGGTGGAAGCGGGTCTGTAAGGAGCTCAGGAGTGTGGTGAATTGAACTGCTTCACTTCTGTACAAAGTTCTATGTTGAAACTAGTTAGTCAGTTTGGTTACTTGGATGATCTTTTATGAGTTCATTCATTCTATCTGTTATAAAGTTGTGACTTATTCGTTTAAATACACAACTTTCAATCAGATTCACCATTTTTTCAACGCGGTGTTGTATATATTAAAGGCAGCGACGGCGGAAGATGATGAAAGCGTATGACTCATCTTTTAGCTTACGTATACTATTGGTTTGATCACGGGTCGACACCAGTTAAAGAATCATTGGAAGACCAGCTGAGAGTACTCCACGGCCGTTTCGTCCTAATTGTTGGACTCTTCATCAGTACCTACGCTGAATGCGTAGCTACACCTGTAACCAATCAAATCGTTACAAATCAACACTTGACATTAGTATTAGTATTATTGTATTTGTCACCTTATTTCCTTAGGTGTCAACTTTTTCTTTGCTAGAAATTCGCTTTGAAATAGCAAAGTATTCAGAGTTAATATTAGTTACTTTTTAGTGTCGATGGATTGTTTGTTAAGTATTATTCTGTGAAGTAAACAAAAACTTGAGAACTGTAAAGACATAACGTCTCTTTTTGTTTTTCTATAGCAGTTAATTGTTTCAACACTTATAAATCATACCTTTGTTCACCTTTGTACATACATAGATATGTCTGGTATTATAAGTATTGATTGTGGGTGACTGACTGACGTCTTTAAGTAAATCTTTGAATTGATCAATTTACCTTCTTTCGCACGCATTTTATGTGTAATTCTTAACATCAGCAACAACAACAATAATAGTAATATTACTGTCAGTATTATCATAGTTTGAAACCAATTTCGGTACAAACCCACCTCTCCCCACCCCGAATAATATGCTCATTCGTTCCTCTCTGATTCAGATTCATCATATATTTTGGTTAATAAAAACTGAAATACTTCATTCAGTCAGCCAGTTAGACCAAGAGATTCAGCAGGTTATTGATTTATGCACTTGCCTTACACTCAGTGGGTCCAGGGTTCGAGACTCTTTACGCCCTCAAATATTGTCTGTGTGGCTTTGCAGCCTGGTACATAGAAAGTTTCTTTTAAGTAGCTGAATTCCAACTTGGTGGTGTCCACCTTGTTGGGTGAAACTTTTATTTCCTCTTTAGTGTTTCACTGAATTGAAATGATTAGATTCTGTAGGGCGTTTTATCTAGGATGCCTTGACACTGTTATTATATCGGTTGTATGTTGATGTTGCTACTGCGATTAATAACAGTTAGTTGCGCTATGCTATGTGTGCGTTACTGTACGGGTGTTTGGTAAATGAGAATCTCTATCAAGAAACTGAATTGTTTTCACGAGAAAGCATTACTTATCTATGTTACCGGATCGACTGATATCGACTTGTTGATTAATGTGTTAGATAGTACACAGAGATCTCTGAGTTAACCTAAAGAATGGTGTCCAGGATCTTAAACGCATTATCATTCGCTGGATTATACAACCTGTTGTTATGCTACAGTGTCAGTATGAACGCTGTTCACGAATTCAGGTGCAATTTTCATCGTAATCTCGTTTTTAAGTATTGTTTGAATAATGGGTTGATAGCACGTTAGGGTCAAGATTAGTATCAGGGTTAGGGTTAGAATTAGGGTTAAAGGAAGTGTCAGAATTGAGGTGTTTTATTATTGTCCGTATCTTTCTTGTAAATAAATATATTTGGGAGGAGGGTATTCCCTGGTTCATACAGATGAAACCGTTTTGATAGTTTGTGGGGAAATTGACAACTGATACGCTTCATTTTAATTGGGAACTAGCTCTCAGTTACCCCAGGGTAAATGTAGTCTTTTATGTGTCTCACTATTATTATATTTATCTTCCTCGTAAGTAAAACGGCTTTTGTGTAAAATACATGGCAAGTTCTGTAATCCAACGAATTGTATGCGTGCAAAGTCATTGGTACGTTTGCACTGTCTGGTCGTTATTCTTAATGCTTGATGATTTCTTTGAGCGATATTGCATTTTTTTCTCTCGATAGTTAGTTTGTGGAGGTTCGATTTGTTGAAAGTTTGATTACGGATTGATGTCAGTACTAGGAGGGAGTACTGGACAGTTTTGGACTCTTTATCAGTATGCACCTATAGCTCCACCGTCGGGGGATCGAACACAGGACCTTTGGGTTACGAGGCAAGCTTGTTTGTGACCATTTAGCCGCTGGGATGGAATCCAATGGCCAATAAATTTTAACATCTCTCAATCTGCGATTTTAGCGTGACCATCAGCCAGTGTCATCATGATTTAAATAAGTGATGAGAAGTTGTATCAACTAAATCTTCCAGTTGAGTCAATAAACCTGTTAGGCATTTAGCTTATACCTACGATACCATTTTGCATCCTTCTGCAAACCGTAATCAGGTCTTTTCAGCATATCTATAAACTTTGAAGTTCTTTTTTGTACGTGTGCATATATCCCTAATAATTTTATTTTCAGCTTTGATAACGAGTTGACATCAGTTAAAGAACCACTGGAAAACTAGTTGAGAGTACTACCTGACAGCCGATTTGTCCTAGCTTAGGACTCCTCATCAGTACGCGCCCACTGGGGTGCCAACCTAAGACCTCTTGGTTACAAGCCTATGTCGTAGACCATTCAGCCAGCCAGTGGGACCCTACTTCTCAATGTCCAGCCCATGAACACCAACTTCTGCCAATTCGTGATATGTGTAACTCAACCGCCAGTCAATGTGTCATAGGCGAATAACTGTTCTTGGTGACTCTAAACTATACCAGCCCAAACTAAAACTACCTGGCGAACGGATAAATGACTTTGACAACGACAACTTTGACCAGTCAGACACCTCTGTAGTAAAAGCGCATAATTTGAATAAAACGTTTATATAAAAGTAATGCAGTGTTGAAGAGTAGTTACAAAGGATAAAGTTCCCGTATGTATTCCAAAAAAACCTTCCAATTTCTCATAGGAGTCTTCACAGTTATGGTAAACCAAGCCCTTTACATAAACTCATCGAGATAACTGTATATCATTGCATTTCTTGATCCATTCACAGTTCTGATCCGTTTTTTGAGATGACTCCAAAAATTTCCGATGGAATTAGTGTGAGTTCCATCGAAAAGATTGAAGTCATTTGTATGGTTGACGACGTGATGATTATAGCCCGGGGTTGGTAGCTAACTATCACTACTCCATTCATCTTTATGAAAAGTTGTTCCAGGCATCACTAAGCGTTGGATTATAGGTAATAAGACATTAACACTGCGATTAGGGATCGCCTCAATGTATCCTTTCTGGAGGGTGGTGTCACACTCAATCTACCTCGATTATATTTTCTTTTTATAAGCACTGTCTCATCCATATGAACAATGACGCCAACGCCGCCAAGTACTTGAGTCAGTCTGTTCATTTTCCATGATGTTACGTCCCTGCAGTACTGGTACCATTGCACTGCAGACACTTCTGAATTTTCTGATTCATACGCTGTTGCTATTACTGGTCTTTTAAGCACCCAGTTGTGACACATCATTAAAATTTTCGTTAGAGGTAACTTAGACTTGGCGGAAAAACTACCTGCGGAATCGGTAAACTAAAAAAGAATGGCATACCTTCTCGAACTGACTTTCTGGTTCGGCAATCATCGCATCTGTGAACAAATCCATCAATGCATCTAGTATATCTTGGTATATACATGACACCTCCACATTCACACTTTTTCGACCTTCCTGTCAGTTTGTTCTCCAAACAATAATATCAAAAACAAGATCTGGAGCGAATTTGCTACGCAAAAGATGTACAGCATGCATAAGTATGCCTGTATAATACGGATTCAACTGATTGGTTGCTCAAGGTCTTTTATCCGTTCGCTAGGTAGGTAGTTTCGGTTTAGCCTGCTGTAGTTTAGAGTCACTCTGTTCTCTCTTCTACCAGACTTGGTGGATCTCTCTGGTTAATTGATTTCTCACTAGAAGTCCAGGTAACACTAACTCTGATGTCAACTCGTGATGCAATCTGTAATCAATCAAGTTAACCGACCCTCGATAATTTTATTTTTTATTAAGGTACATGATTGCCTCATTTGGTTGGAGGATGTCGATAAAATTCTGAACTTCAAATCTAATAATATTTTTAATAGTAATCAAAGAGAAAATGATGATACTGGCAGTGATGTTAAACCAACTGTGATACACAAGCCTACACTGAATGATGTTTGCAAATTACAATTACAAGGTAATCAAGTGGCTTCATCTATCGCTTATGTAATGAATAATATTCATGAAAATGGATATACGCATAATTTTGCTTCGTGTAGCGTATTGGATACGGCATTAACTGTGCAAAGTCGACGTTTATTGGATATGGTGTCTGCAGTTAAATTAGTTGAAGAGAGTTTAGAAAAAATTATCCAAGCAGAGTATGTTATCCTTTTCTTTTATACCTTTTTTTTCAAAAAAAATTTATATTTCTTAATTAGGTTTGCATATGAGTTTGATACTTTTGTGATAGTACTTTCATCGATACAACTTTTCTCCATACGTATTTATTAAGTGGTTTTTGTTTTCTTATTCTGAATACCCCCTCCCCCCACCTTACAAATGAAATTACTGTGCTAGCAGAAGGGCATCTTCAATACGCAATCCTCACACTACACATGCCCCAGTTGCCAGGTATTATCACATTAAGACTTATATAATTTCAAATTTAACCACGAATTGATATCATTTTAGAGAACCATTGAAAGTCAGTTGGGAGTACTCATCGGAGGTATGCACCCCTCAGGGTTCTTACTCAGGACTTTCTGGTTATAAGTCAAGCTCGTAGACCAACCATTTAGCCACTGGAACCCGACTCCTCAATGGCTGTCCCATGAATTCTAACAACTACCACCGATTCGTGATTGTAACGCTACCATTGCCGGCTAATGTCACTGGTGGCGAGTGTTTGTCTTCACTCCCGACGGGGTGGACCACACTGGTCATGAGTTATCACTAAAACTGCAGGCTGCTTCATTGTGTAGCCAGTCACTAGTGAACATGAGAATGATTTTGAAGCGTTAGTTTGTGGGGATTTGATTTGTTTTAAGTTTGATTACGTGATGGTATAAGTACGCATGGGTGAATACCTACTGCTGATGAGTTCCAAGCTAGGAATAGACAGTCGTCGAATACTCCCTTGTTTTTAGTGCTCCTCTAACTGATATCAATCCGTGATGAGAATTCAAACAAATCAAATGTCTACAAACTAACTGTTAGAGACTTATATAATTGGTTTAAGTAGTAGCCGGATTTCCGAAGCCAAAACTAATCTCTCATGAATTTTTGTTTCATAGTTTGTGTGAGGGCCGGAATAATGCCCGGGCGTCGAGACAAAAACAGCTGGTTGTCTTATGAGGACACTTCGTGAGCTTTGACTTGAAGTCATTTCGAAAAGGTAATGTGGCTGCCTAAGAAGCTAGCTGCATTTCCATGTTTTCCAGTGAGTGAAACAGGTTCACATGTCATTCAACCCGTTCGGGTTCTGGAGGCCATCCACGCCATAAATTTGCAGTTAGCCTCTTCCAGCTACCCTAGGTAGGGCAGCATATCCACCCAAACCTCTGCACTTACCATTTCACTTTTGTAAGGGACAATGCCTCATGGAGGAGGTGAATAAGAGTTATCTGGTCACATGGGAGCATTTCAAGAGGAAGACTGCAGTCAGCTACCCACTGTCGGCTGTACTAGGTTGTTAGGGTGATCATGAAACTGCATGTAATTACTAAGTTGTACACATATATCGATGGTTTTTACTCATATCATCTTATGTTATACTGGTGTAACGGTGGTGGATAAAAGAATTGGTAATGGACTTTTTACTAATGAAAAACGCATCATATATTTATGCATTTTGACCACATTGAAAGTCGGCTAGTTCAGCTGACAATAAACCGTTCTGATTAGCTGGCGATTATTGACCCAAGGTTAAACAAAATGGCTAGAAGTTGTCCAATGAGATTGTTTCCAGACCACATCGTCAACTAGATTCAGATTCTAGGAATAATCACTTTTGCCTTTTGCCTCAGCCATTGACTTAAAATGTTGATTCCAGTTTTTGGTCGCTTCATATCAGCTTGCATTTATATAGCACACGCTGCGTTTTTTTTACTTTCTTCTCTTGCCTTGTGTGCTACAAGGAGGGAGTGTGGTAACTCAAACTACTGCACATCGGTGTAAAGTTCTATGTTGAAACCAGTCAATCAGTCAGTCAGTTCCAGAATAAAGATGTTATTATTATTGCCGTCATCGTCTTATTTTCATACTTTTTATCATTATTTTCATTATTTTGTTTTTTTAAAGGCCGCGCAGTTTATCATTAAGTGTTATAAAAGAACGAATAACGGTAGCACTGCAATTACCGATTCATTTGACTATTATTACTGATGTCCAGGAGATATATGAAAATGCAAAAATTTATGAGAAAAAGTTTAATTGCCTAGCAAATATCCTACTGATCAACGATAACTCATGGATTAAAGAGGAAAAAGCAGAAGAAAGAGAATCAGTCGGACAAGCGAAGCTATTACAACCACCACCACCACCACAACAACAACAACAACAGCCACTACAAAAACCTGATGATGATCAAGAAATATCATTACCTACACAGGATAGCAATAAAGAAAATATCACTGTAACTGATGCATTTATTGACGAAATTATGGAAGAGATTGGTTTAGGCTCATTGAATTCTACGCCATCAACATGGTTAGCCTATCTCAATACCTTAGAAGAGAAAACTGCAAATTGTGTTGTGAAATTTCCACAAATTGATCCTATTAAAACATTGGTAATTTAATTAATTAATTATATCACATCATTTCTTTTTCGAGTATATATTTATGATATATATTACGCTTTGAAGTTCCTATAGTGACTGGATTGATTTCCCAGGGTGTGTTGAATCCATATCTGCCGAGCCTAACATAACTTTTCGTCTTTTCACAGTCTTACGACCGGCTAGTGAACTAGGGGAAACCTTCAAGTGAAACTGTAATTTATGTGTTCGTAGATGATGACACGGAGGAAATCGTCTGGCGTCGGAATAAAGGCTTATTATATAATAAGCGATCACTGAGCCAACTGGAAACTACTTCAGACAGCAGAATGAAATGGTGTAATGTACTTCTGACTCTCTGCGTCCCGTTAGAGAGGAATAATAGTAATAATAGTAGTAGTGCATGTGATTAACTTTTATTTACAGCATGTTGTGCATCAGTGGTTCATCGGTAGAATGAATGCCCGTCAACCACACCTCACGTGGCCCGGGATTCGATTTCCGGGTTGACACACTTCTAAACCTCGCTAAGCCGACAGTAAGCTCAGTATAGAGGAAAGGTTGGACTTGAGGCTTGTTTTTTTCCTTTTGTAAAAATTTCATGCGAATGCTCTTTGCTCGGTGGTTATTTTTCCTTCTTCTTTTATCAGGCTATGTATAGTCAAAAAGTCATTCTTAAGAAGAATTGCATCTATGATGTTTCTATTCAACAGCAATAGCATGTCATCCTTTTCGGATCTTCTAATGAGATGATCAGCTACCTGTTTAGTTATAATTATTGATTCTCATGTATGAGACTTTAATTTTCTACTCTACTCTGTTTTTGAGTTTGGTTAGTTGCTTATTTTTACGGGATGGAGTTGCTAACCTCAAGCCCAACCTTGCCAATTTACTAGTGTTTTTACTGACTTACGGAGGTTAGGGAGTGCGCCGGCCCGGGATCGAACCCCTAACTACATGCGTGGTTGGCGAGCGTTATACCGCTGTACCACCGACGCACAGAATTACAGAATTACAAAGTTTTTTTTGAGCTATCAGGAACAGTAGGTATTAAAAAAGAGCATTATCTAGCGTTTTTCAGTTCGCGTAATCTTCTGTGGAGTCTTTTGCGTGATATCCGTCTATCCACCAAAGAACCTACTAAACAGGTTGCAAAACAATTGACTTCTTCCCACCTTAATACTGTGAGACATTGACATTAAAAGTGGATAATCTGAAAAGATTCTGTTTCTCATATTCGAGGACGTATTATTATGAGTAATAATATGGTTAGGCGCAGAACGTTTGGTAGGGATGGAAAGTCAATCGATCAGGCTGTGAAGCTTCATCGGTCGCTTGTAGTGAGGCAGGTGTATTAACTCTTTGTTGACGTACAAGTGCTGAAAATCCTCACTAATCTTTGCCTCGAACTGGAGCTTTTAATTTTCGGTAGCAAAGATTTTGTTTTCATGCGGTGGGGTGGGTGGTTGCTAGCCTCACACCCAACCTTCCTTCCTCACTTGATTCTTACTACTAGCTTAACGAGGTTTAGAAACGCGTCAGCCGGAGATTTTGCCAGTTGCTACTTTTAATTTAAAACCTCCAGAAATCTTCTTCGTTTGAAAAGTTATAATTTAACTCTGAAATTTTTATTTGGTTCTTTTTTATCCGGAATTTTAGTGGTTTTCAGTGGTGTTTGTACGTCAGTGGGGTTTCAGTGGTGGTAGGCATACTCGCCAACCACGCCTCACATGGTGCTGTGTTCGATCCCCAGCCCACAGCCTACTTAACCTGGCTTAACCCCGCTAGTAAGCTTGGTAAAGAGAGAAGGCTGGGCATGGAGCTAGCAATTGCTTCCCCCATCCCCCCACCTCAAATGTTACTGAAACTTCAAAGCTCATGCTTGAAAATCTGTATTGCATTCACAACGCAAAGGATATTGAATTTAACACAAATAATCAGTAATTCATTAGTTAATTCATGTTTTCCATTTCCAAAGTGTTGTTGATTTTTAAATTAAATTTTTTAAAGACTTCAGTATTAACTTTCTCACCTTTTGTTTCACTCTTTTTTGTTTCTCTTTTTGCATAACACAAACACGCAGTTGTCAGAGTTGAATGTTATTCATGAAAAATTGGTAAAATTATTCCTTAGACCAGAATCAACTCAAAGTTTACTAGAAGTTCTCTTACCACGATCAGCATCTGCTTTAGAATGGCTTATTCGTTTAGACGGTGGTCCAGATCTGCCTGGTTTATCTTCATCTAGAAGTGATGGGAACAATTGTCCATCAACTACATACAAGCGTCATACACGAAGTCCAAATTTTCAAGCATTAACGTATAGATCGTTGTGTAAACACAGTGCAGAAGTGAGTGAATCTTTCTGTGACATTCTGTTATTATTATTATTATTATTATTATCTTGAACTGTAGAAATATGTATTTTCCAGTCATTGGGTTACAAATGTGAGTTTATTCCACGGTTATAATACTCTGGCAGAGGTGTGCGGCTTATTGGCCTAAGCACTCGATTTCAGGTGACGGGTCACGGTTTTGAATCGTGTTCAACCTATTTGAGCTTAGGCAACCATCAGCCACAGTAAATGTGGCTCTTAGCCCCTGTCACATGGAAATTCTGTTCATGGTAATTGATTTCAAACAACTACAGTACTCTGTAGTCCCACTCTAGAGAGATTATAGTCCAGTATTAGTGAGCACTTTCAACGAGGAATAAATAAATCAATAAATTTAATCATGTAGTATGTTTGCTGTGTGCGTCGGTGGTACAGTAGTAGAATGCTCGCCAACCAGGCACGTGGTCCCGGGTTCGATCCCCGACTGACTCACTCCTTTACCTCGCTAAGCCAGTAATAAGACTGGTAAAGAGGGAAGGTTGGGCATGAGGCTAGCAACCACCCCATCCTGTAAAAATAATCACCACTGCCACAGACACTTCAAGCCTCTAGTTTGAAGCCCTCTATGTTCCACTGGGAACGTGAAGGAATAAAAAATGTTTTCTGTACGTAGGTGGTTCAGCGGTAAACTGCTGGCCAACCATGCACATGGTCCGGGACTCGATCTCCTGCCGACGCACACCTGATAACAATGGTCGGCCAGCTTTCCATTATTATTATTCCAGCATTCCCATTATATATTTTCTTATATCATCTCTAATTCTCTAATATACATTTGAAGAAAACAATGATAACATACTTTTATAATTCTTCTTTTTTCCGTTTTCACTTTATAATGTTTCATTTTTTTATATTTAGGAATTTGCTAAAATATCCAGTGATAAAAACTGTAGTGAAATGTATGAATCAGTGTATAGCCGTTTTATTGATGGTGAAATCTCATTAATGCATTATTTACGTAGTACAAATATGCGAAAATCAAGAGCAAAACACCAGGAGAAAGTTGTTTACTGCATATGTCGACAACCGGGTCTAACAAGTTTTATGCTTCAATGTGAATTATGTCGTGATTGGGTGCATAATATATGCGTGACACTTCCATCTTTAAAGGTTAGCTTAATCTATTCATCAATTTATTGATAAATATTGAAAGTGTTGATTTGCACTGGTTTGGTTGATTGGTGCTTACAGGTTTGACTACGAGTTGAAATCGGTTAGAGAATCATTAGGGAGTCTGGGAGTACTACTCGACAACTGGTTTCGTACAAGTTTAAGACTGTTCAGCTACCGGGGTTCGTGTTATGACGGGAACTACGACCCAGTAGGCTATGAGTGAATACTAACTTAATGCACACTGGCTAATCTGTCCTAGTCACGCGTCAACAACAACAACAACAATAACACCGTTGGCATGCAAAGACATACGGAAAGCCTGGACGTTCGGTGAAGTTAAACAATTGCGCCCCAAAGGATGCAAACTCACGAGTGACCTTGGGCCAACCAACCATAAAATAACTGACTTTTACATTAAAAATGACGTTTATTTATAAGCAAATGCATGCGAACGCATTAAACAGAGTATCTTTCTCTCACATGACTTAAAGAAACTTCCCAGTTATGATCAGGAGTATCAGTTTATTAAGATAGACCACTTTCTGTACATGTATTCACCGAGGTGACTGGAGATGAGCTGTTTTTGTGAATCTTATATCTCTCTTATCCTGTTGTGCAGTCTTCCCCAAAGCCGTCGGTTGAATTGCTATGGTTTCCAGTAAGAGGATAGACGACTGTTTACCAGGAAAGTGTGGATAATAAAACAACTTAAATAATACCAACTCTGAATCTATCCTTAATCGTAACCCTAACTATAACTCTCATTCTAACCCTAATGTCTACCTTAACCATAACGAGCTATTAAAACATTGTCCATACAGTAATTGAAAGCGTTATTTGGGTGAAATTTGCTATTTAGTTGTTGATGTTTACGCTATGTGAGCGTTCGCATCCCTGGGACTCTATTGTTTAACTTCATCGGACGTTGATAAAACAGGGCTTTTACTATCTCAAACAGCAGTCAAAATTCTATACAGAAATGGCCTTAAAAATGTAGTAATTCAATGATGCATCCATCAAAAATACTAACAGCCAATAGGAATCCAGCACTCCAAACAGCAGGGAAAAACAAAGGGACCACGTCACTGCGCAATAACTCCCTAAATTAGTCATTTTAAGGTTTTAGACAAAACTAATTGTATATATAACAGGTTGAACCCGAGACCTTCCGGTTACAAGGCTACCTTGTGGATCATTCAGTTATATATATATATATATATATATATATATATATATATATATATATATATGCATAAAACCACTTGTCCTTAAGTACATTATTCGGTTACAATATAGTTGCTCACTCTATTTAGCATTGGTATGAGATTTTTCCACTCTTAAAATTTAATGTACTTTATTCAGTATATACATGTGTCTATACACATCTGTTCAATACTTGTTGAATGAAGCATACAAAAATTTATTTACAATTAGATATGAATTTCTTAATCTATTGACTAGTAAAATTATCTACGCATCATAGAAGTAATTTGTTTGATTATATATATTGAATATTTAACTGGTTGATGGTGACTAGCAGTGTGGAATACAGGATGCGCATTTCATCCTATTTGGGACTCGTCAGCCACTGGATGTACCTGCATTTCTCAGTGAGTGATGATTTTCCCACCGAGGCTTTGGAGTTTGAAACTATGGGCATTGTGTTCGAGCTTCGGTGGGAACATCATCACTCACTGAGAAATGCAGGTACATCCACTAGCTGACGAGTCCCAAATGGGATGCAACGCGCATCCTGATTGATTCCACTGCCAGTCACCATCCACCAATGAAATACTAAATAAATGCCCAGACATTCTCGAAGCATCTGCAAAAGAAGTCGACATGTCAACCTGAGACCGAGCACTTCGGTCCAATCAGTTGACGGGCAAATCTCAAATTCAATTAATACTTTGAGTATTAGTGATAGCTAGAAAGAATAGGGTTGAAAATGTTGGATTGAGTGTTTTTACTCACAAATAAGAGTGTGTGCGTGGGACAGTTCACTTAATTTCTTATATATCCGTCGTTCATTCATCCCTTATAAATAGGGGATTTTTAATTTTAGAACTGATAACACTTTGCTGACGACGAGAAATCCTCAGCTTATTTTACATGAGAATGAACAATCAGGTCTAATTGGCTATAGTTTTTTACAGAGGTATTTAAGAAATGATGATGCGTCAGAGATTTGATTAAAATGTCAAACATCTCTCTGGTTTGTCGAAGTCACTGATTATCCTAGTTGTGAATAAGGGGGGCGGGAATTCTTTGTGCGATAGTCATAGAGGAAATTGTTTAATCAATAGAATTTTTAAATTCTTAGGCTTAACTAGTATTTAGTAGCAACATGTTTGGGAAAATCAGGTTGAAATCATGGATAATTGCGAGTTTCGTAATCGCCACTAATTTTATTCTGTGATCTGAAGGCGAAAACGATCCTGTCTGTTGAGAGATTTTATGGTTGCATATTTCACTATTACAAATACCTGCTGAAAGTATCTTTCTGCCCAGGGTTCTAGAATTAATTACCCATACTCATTCAAAAGTGAGAACAGACCATATTGAAGTATAAAACGGTAGTGTCTTGTTTCAAGTTCGCCTATGGATTGATATCAGTTAGGGAAACTCCAATGCAAATCATTGGAGTGCTGGACAGCCTTTTTGTCCTAGTTTGATGGGTTTGAATCTAGGACCTTCCGGCTACAAGTCAAGCTCGTATACCATCTAATCACTTGGACCTGACTCATTCACCCATGAATTCTAACTTCTAGCGATTCGTGATTTTGGCGTGACTGTTATCGACCAGTGTCATTGGCTTTTGGTGTAGTTGTGTTCTCTGAGATGGATGGTTTATTTGCAAAGCCCTTATTGCCCTAATCGGCAACATCTGCAGCAAATACTTCAGTTTGAAGAATGCTGTCTAGTAGGGCAATGAAAGCTTCGGAAATAAATGTTCCAGCTCAGAAAATACAACTACATCAAAATCATCCACCTGAGCTACAAATCTCCTCCATTATATCTAATGTCATCGGTGACGAGTATTTGTCCTCATACACGACCTGGTGGACCACATTGGTGATGACCTCTGACTAGGACTGTAGGTAACTTTCTTCTGTGACCAGTCATTAACGAGGATCAGATTAATTTTCAGGAGTTAGTTTGCTTCCAGTTTGATCACGTATTGGTGTCAGTACGCACTGATAGGTACGTAATGATGATGTGTCCCAAACTAGGATGAAGCAACTGTCCAATATTTTCTAGTTTCCACTAGTTCCCTCACTGATATCAGTCCGTGGTTAAAGTTAAATCAAATCAGACTCCTACAAACTAACCCTTGAATAAAGTTTTGTTTCACATGCTGTTGTAAACTACACACAGCTTGAGATTACATTGGTGGTTATGTAGAAGAACATACTGTAAATGTCAAAGCGTCGTCATTAGTGAAAATGTCGTCAATTGAGGAATGCGAAATTCATAAAATCAAGAGACTATCAAATTTTCTAAGTCACATCATTATAAGTTTTTATATGCCATACTTTTATGTGAGCTTTTACTCAATGAAAGGGTAAGCTGTCGTTGATTATAGGTGGTCTGCGTTATAGCTCCCATCTTAGGTCGTATATCATTGTGATTAATATTGAGGTTAGGCGTTGAATGTTAGGCAAGGAGGAAAGCCAATCGATGAGGGCTTTGAAAGATGCTGAGAACCAATGACTGGAGACAGTTGACGGTGATATGGCTGAAAATCGTTCTCAATGAACTGGTGCAGATGCATTTACTCCTTGTGGTCTGCCATATTCATAAAAGCCTATTGTTTTTCTATGTTACTATTGTTTCCTCCTCTCTTGTCTTCTTTTTTGTTCTACATGGAATGTGACCAGTTAAACAGCTGCACTTTTGTGCAAAGTTCTATGTCGAAACCAGTGAATCAGTCTTTCTAAGTGTTGCAACTCTATATGATACACTTCTTTGTAGGGTTTTGCTTTGTTCTGTCAATCAGTTATCAAACAAACGAGGAAGGTAAAAATTCTTAATTTTGAAATCTGTGATTAAATCAAAGGACCATGGGATTTACGCAATTAAAATCAAAATACTGTAGGAGAATTATGACATTCTCTCTTTTTGTGTAGATAACTTCACAGTTAAAAACGTTTTATTGCAAACACTTTCAAGGAGCATAATTATGCTGGTATCTGCACACACACACACACACACACACAAACACAAGATGTCTGTTTAGTGCATCGTTCGAATCTTTAATTCACTTGCAACATTTGCTTCTTGCTGTGTGTGTATACTAGGAAAGCATTCTTAGTGCTTACAATGTATTTGCTATCGCGCTGACGCCAGCTCATGAAGTCACTAGTTATTGAATGGATATGAAGGTATTATACTGAAGGCGCTGATGGATTGATTGTCTTGCATTCAAGTGTACACACCAAAACTATGATGGGGGCATTATGTTATGAAATTCGGAGGTGATCTACGCTTTCCCAAGTTTGTTTTTTACCCTCATTTTTTCTATATCTAATCTGTTCTTCGAAATGATATTTATGTAGTCCTTAAAGAGAGAGCTTCATATCTTAATTTTCATTTGTTGAATGTGGAAAGTTCACATCTTCAAATTACCTGCGTTGTGATCTTATTTCAAGTTTTAAACCTTAAGTTTAGCCTACTAAATTACATATGTAGTAGTATACTTCATGGTCTATCAAGGAATTGAAAATATTTCCATATATTGGTTTTTTTGTAGGGATTTTGTTTGATTGGTTGAAGGATTTCAACATGAGTTGATATCAGTTAGAGAACCATTGGAAAACCTGGGGGCGCTGGACAGCTGTTTCGTCGCAGTTTGGGCATCATCATCAGTACGCACCCACCAGGCTTTAAAGCCAGGTGAGTCCCAAACTAGGGCGAAACAGCAGTCCAGTCCTCCCAGGTTTTCCAACGGTTCTCTAACTGATTTCGGCTCACGATGAAAGTATTTTGATATTGAAACTCTGCTAGGATACATTTCAGTTTAGGGAGTTAAAATATCTATACGACACTATAGAACTTCCTGCTTGCCTATATATATATATATATATATATATATATATATATATATATATATATATATATATATATTTGGTACTCGGTAGATGGTGGAGAAGTACTCTTCAATAGTAGCTTTGTAGCCAGTTTGAACCAGGTATTCTACTATGGAGTTATTGATGCTTCTCAGTACACCTTTATGTAACCACACTGGTAGATGTTCACGAGCACGAAAAATGATGAGGTACATAGACTAGCCACTTCTAATTGTATCTACCAATTCAACTGCGCTCGTCGTGTAGCGAGTTATATTGGCCATTTTCTTTGTCATTCTTGTGAAACAAGAAGAGCGATAGGCTGAAGTGACCAAACCAAAACATAGCTACATCAGTCAATGAAATCCATAACAGTTAGTTTAAGCTAGTCACGTGGGGAGGTGTAGACTTCCTGACTGGCCGGGGTCCTCGGGATAGTAAACACCTACGACGGCTGGAGATAATTGGTGATATGGCAAAAAGTCGTTCTCAATACCTCGCACAGATGCATCCACTCTTTGTGATTTACAATATCCAATAAAAGTATATTGTTCTTCCACATTACTATTCTTTTTCCCTCACTTACACTTCAGTTTATTATGTCTCTTTTGAATTTCTCTTTATTGTCTTCTCTTACTTTGTGTGGTAGATGTAGTGGACTGTGGCAGCCGAAACTGCTTTACATCTGTGTTAAGTTCTACATTGAGACCAGTCAGTCAAACTCCATGGTTTCCCTGATCTCTCATCTCCTCCTCACATGGCCTGCTCCACTTCATCCTCGGACGTTCAACACGGCGTTTCAGATTCGGCTACCACTTGAGGGTACTCCTGGCGCTCGATGTCACTCGACGGTGTTCTAAGCGTGTGTCTGATCCGTCCACATTTTTTTCGGCATAGTTGTTAGGCAGTAGATTGTTGGTTGATTCGTTGCCAGCCAGAGTTCTTTGTTGCTTATGCTTCCTGGTCAACCATTTAGTCCTCATCATGGAGTGGAGGCAGCTGTTGATGAAAATTTGCGGTAGCCTGTTCAAGGTGTTTTAATTGACCCGCAAGCTCTGAGAGACTTATTGTTGAAAACTCGAATCTTGTTTATACTGATTGCAGCAGATTTCCATACTGATTTCACAGTAGTGAATATCTGTCTTGTTTTTGCAATCCTGACGGGCTTCTGCGTCTTCATGTATGCCGCTACCTTCAGTTGAAACGATGGTGCCCAGATAAGTGTGAAAGAAGTTAACTCGTTCAAATTCCTTCCATTGATACAGGGCTTAAACTCTTGATAAACTATTTGGAAGTTAACTAAATAGATAATTACGCTTATATGGTTGTTACCAGACATCTCCTAGTTACGGGTCATGAGATAGAAATCACAAAATCCTCTAAAATTATCAGTACACAAAATAGTTCATTTCTCTTCAAGTTTACCGAAACAATTGTTATCAAATGCCTGCAATCGGAATGACAATTTGAGAAAGAAGCAGTTATCAGTCTTCCCTTGCCTTCTCCAGGCAACTGGATATCTTTCCCTCTCTTTCATTTGATTACGTAACATTTATCCTTAACCCCACCCCCATTTGATATAGTGTAGTTTTGCTTGTCTTTTGTTTCTGTAGTCTGAGTTGAACTCAGTACATTGTTACCTCATTTATTAGTCACTCATCAACTTACGCATCTCTCGTCTTTACTACGTAACTCCTCTACCATTGTACGCATACATTTACCTTGTTGAAACTTGAATTGCCTGTGTTAAAACTATATAAGCGTAATTTTCTAAGCACTGTGTTCACTAAGTTCAGGGCCTTCTGTCAACTGACATCATGTAAAATTTGCAAGTAAGTTAAAACTTTTTTGTACATAAACTTAATAAGCTGTAAGCAGCTGATGAGAAGCCCACGAAGTAAGCAATGACGGCACCATATTATTCTGCACAAAGCACACTGTTGTTCTTGCTTTATTCTAAATAGATAATGTAGCAGCAACACTATCGTGATGGTATACGGCATCTTACTATGCCACTCAAGTTCCTAAGTATAAATTCCCGAATTCCAATTTACGCATTTAGAAAGAAAACATTGGGCGAAGAAATATGCATTCCTTTTCAATCAGTTCCTCATCATCGACTCTACATTAATATGTAGTTTTTTTTTACATTAAAATGTTTTGCCAATCAAGTGGTTATTTTAGTTAATCTGTTTTAGGTTTAGGGGAGAAGGTGGAATAAAGAGGTTAAAGGTCACCAAAACAAATAACTGAAAATTGTCAGTAACAAGATATCCAACTTTTAAAAAAGAGCGGTGAGAATTAATTACGGAACTCAAAATAAGCTGATCCTTAGGTGTTAGCATCAAGTTATTGCACAATCAAAAAATTTGTAAATAATGAAGATTGACAAGAATGGGATGACTCAGAAGATTTACGTAAAATACAAACAAGTTATTCAAGTGTTGGTTTGTAGGGATTTGATTGGTTTCGGGATTTCATCATGAGCTGACAGTAGTTAGAGAACCATTGGAAAACCTGGGAGTACTGGACAGCTGTTTCGTCCTAGTTTGGAACTCTTCATCAGTTCGATTCCCAGTGGGTGCGTACTGCTGAAGAGCCCCAAACTAGGACGAAACAGCTGTCCAGTACTCCCAGGTTTTCCAATGGTTCTCTAACTACTGTCAGCTCATGATGAAATCCTGAAACAAACAAGTTAATAGAACTATCTAGAATCGTAAAAAAAAACAAAGTCAGTAGTTACAAGTGAAATTGGAAATTGTTTTTAAAAACTTAATACATATTATGTAGTTAGCCATGACAAAGAAAGGGACTGTGCAAATTTCTTCCGAGCACTCAGATTCGGCTTGTTCAGATGGATTCCGATTGCCTCTGCTGTATGCGAAATTCGTACTCGTAGACCATGCGGTGAGAGGTTGGGTGGTAGAGTCGACTTGATGTCTAGTATCGACGAGCTGAGCTAGTATTGAGCTGCGTATAGCTTTAGTGGGATCTTTATCAAACCAAGATGGGAGGTGTTCAAAAATTCTACGATGAACTTGCCTGATCGTACGCCCAGTGAAATTAGCTTCGCACGAGCAGTTAAACCGGTAAATACACATAGAAGAGGCGAAACAGGGACAGTCTGTCTTTATTTCTTAAACTAAGAAGTATTGGTCGGCTAGTGAACACACAGCATAGCTTAGCTGCATCGGAAGTCCTTTTGAAAGCCCTTTTCAGGTATTGTATTACGATCTCACTACTGACATCACCCGTGAGTTGTAACCTTAGGAAGACTGACATTTTGGGAACAGCCAGCAACTTTTTCACTTTTTAACTTCACTTGATTGGTAAAAAATTTTGATGTAAAAAGCTATATATTAGTGTAGAGCTGATGATAAGGAATTAATTCAAAAGGAATGCATATTTCTTTGTTCAATCTGTTGTTTCTCTAAATAAGTATAATTGTTCACAAATACGAATTCACTAGTATTCTGACATCTTTTTGAATTAATTTTTGATATGTTGTTACCGCTAAATAATACGCTTAATTTATCGTCTGTTACAGACGATGTCAGAAAAGGCGTCAACAGAAAACAAATGTGATATGAGATATTTTTATATTAGGCAAATCTTGGTTAAATATGTTGAAATTTTTTCTCTACACCTCCTTCTCATGTTTTCAATGAATAACTTATATATAATTTAACTTTCACTTAATGTCTTATACTCAAGACATGGTTGAATTGCAGCTCCATTGGTTTAGGCACTCACTTATAACTAAGTGGGTCATGGGTTCGAACTCCTCTCCAATTACTGAGGTTTAGACAACCGTACACGTGATACCTGTGGCTCATTACCAGCTGCATGGGACTGCAATTGGCTGTTGAGTAACACTTCAGTGTCACTTTATATTATCTTACGTCACACTTCAACAAACCCCATCAAAGTTCATATGAAAACATACCAATGATATAAAGAGAACCTGGTTTATAAGAATTAGCAAAATAGTTAGGGAAAGAGATGGCTACACCAAACACCTAAAAACCTAATAAATGCTTCTATCATTTATGTAAATCCTAACGCTATAGTTTCCTTGCATATTGCAATTCAACATCTCAAATTATTTCCTAAATATCAGCCAATATGTAATCTCATGATATCACATTGAAGACAGTGCCCAGCTAGATCTTTTCCCCCACCACATGTTTGTGTTTTCACCATAGTAACCGTTTCCAAGCTTTCAAAAGTGGTAGTAATCTCTTCTCCATTGAATTTTTCATAGCTTAAAAACCAAATTTACTCTATTCTAACTACATTTTTTTACTGTACAGGATTCAGAAACTGAACGTATGCGATATATCTGTCCACGATGTGAATGTAGTCTTAGACCAGATTTGAAACAAGTTCTAGAGGTTCTTGTAGAACTTCACAATCTTACAAAGCTCAAAAGTAATTCAAATCAATATCAAGCATTGAATAATAATAATAATAGTAATAATACGAATAATGCTGTTAATACGGAAAACAAGCCTACACATGACCTGTATTTTCATCAATTCCCAGAATTTGTTGCAGTTCAATTACTCTGTGATCGAGCTATTTCTTTTATCAAACATATTCAAAAGTCGATAGCGGTTAGTTTACTATGAATGTACTTTTATTAATTTATTTTCCCTGAAGTTGTACTACCACTACTAATCCATATCCTCATGTTGCTAGGCCGTTTTACCTGTGTACGGACATTTCACAATTGCGGGTCCTGCCAAATGACCAATGCAAAGGTTTGTGGAGAGTTGGCCGTTTTTTCCATCACATTTGACAGTCAGTACCAGAACACCTAATCAGGGACTCTTGCGCACTGGAGCCAGCCCTTCCTGACATATGGACTCGAGATTCCGATCTCCAAACCACAGCCCACTGCACAAGACGCCACTTCAGACTAGCCTCGGCTAACAGTTGCCAGCTGCACCTCGCGATAGGGATTACCAGTCCTCCGCAGCCACCCGCTAACCAGTTGTTATTGGCTTCGGTCCTCTCATCAAGAATTCACAGATCTACTGGTCCCGCCGATGCACCGTGCACCGCCATAAGGCTTAAGGACCGCTGCACCGCTGCTTCATCAAGATTGAATAACCGGACACGAATGTTGTTTCATGCAGTGACAGGTCTTAGGTGGAGCTCGGTTTTCCCGCCGATAAGCTCCACCCAGCGGTTGCCCCGTGGAGGCGCCTGCCACATATAACCATGACCTCGTCCCGCCATTACCCATGTCCGGTTGAGTTTCTCCACGTTGATACTCAGAGCACTGGGCGGAACAATCGTAACCAAATGGAGATTTAACTAGAGAAGCCAATATTAGCCAATATCGGCTCTCTAAGCTAAGATCATGTATAGAATCCATATAATCATGTTGCTATATTAACTGGTTGGATTTTCTTTCTGTGCTTTACCTTCCGATTGGAACATCCGTCTTCAGGCATTGAAGTCCTTGCTGTGGTGGTTTTGTTTTTACCGGCAGGGGTTGCTGGCCTTACGCCAAACCTCATTTTTCAGTATACTACTACTACTACCTGCTAGTTGTAAGCTAGGCAAGGTTTAACAGTATGTCAGTTGGAAATCGAAGCCGCATCACGTGTGTGGTGATGTTCGTGAATATTTTGCCATTGAACTGTCGACACAACTGTAAATGTATATATAAAATAACTAAGTTATTATCCATCCGACAGGATAAATTACTGTTATTATTATTATTTTATTCCTTTACGTCCCCACTGGAACATAAGGCTTCAAGCTAGAGCTTTGAAGTTTTGGTAGTGATGGTGTTTATTGTCTTACGGGATGGAGTTGCTAGCCTCATGCCCAGCCTTTCCTCTTTACCAATCTTATTACTGGTTTAACGAGGTATAGGAATGCATCGGCCGTGGATCGAACCATCAATGAACCACATACATGGTTGGCGAGCATTATACCGCTGTACTACCGACGCACTGGATAAATCATGATACATTCTTTATGTGCAAACAGTGTAAGTTTTATAGTGAATTTCATGTTTTCTTTCACTCGCTTACTCACCGTAACAAGTTACAAATAGGTTCTATAAATAAGAATATTATTTATACATTTTCTTCTTTACTCTAGTTCACACTATATTTTATTTATTTCCTTTTTATAGTCTAATACTGAACTGAGACAGGCCTTAGAGGAGTATGAGCATTTCTCTCACATGACAATGCCATCATTCGATTTGATCGAAGAAAATATTACTGAGGCATTAATTAATTCGTCAGATGAAAACGATGATGTTCCAGTGGATTGTAAAAAGAAATATCAACGTGTACGCACCATATCTCCTAGTCGTCAGTCATCCACAATTGATCATGACCGTTCTTCTGTGCCTGGTGGTGTTCGAGATTTTATTCCAAAGTCTGTACGTAATTATCGTGATGCGGCTGATAGCGTTAAAACACAACCGCACAACCGGTCATATTTATCTACAGGCAAACCTCGAGCAGGGATGGCTATGCCACTGAAGACACCATGGAAACCAATGAATTCAGCTGCATCAACGGTAAAATAATTTTGCATTTGTTTATCTGTAGCTTAATTATTTTAAGAGGATACTGTACCGTGTGTATTAATTTGCTAGCCTTTTTCGATATTCCTGCCTAGGGTCCTATGTATCTATCTGTCTTCTCTGACTCTAGAACTATTTAACCTATTCACTTAGTATTCTTCTCAGTGTTCTTGACCTGGTAAGTTGGCCTGCTCAGTAGAGTACCAGTTGCAGATCCTGGTGCAAACTTCATTGTTAACAGATTTAAATGTTGATGCATTTGTCTTGCCTATTTTCCCTAGCATAGCTTAAAGCCTTGAATTTTCTGTAGCGATTGGATTGATTTTCCGAGTTAGGATCACTAGTTTGACCCCCAACCCTCCCTCTTTTCTTTGGATTAAGACCAGCTAAATTACTAGTGAACTGGTAAACGGGCTTTAAACTTTTATCAATAGCTGCCTTCTCTGACTCCATATTTAAAGATCAGATGTTTGACCAGTAAGAACTAACAATAAACAACTCTGCAAACCAACTAACCTGTCTGTCTGTTTTCGACATAGAACTTTGCACATATGTGCGGCAGTTCAAGTCGCCACACTTCAGGTACCACACAAAACAAGAGAAGAAAGTAGAAGAAATGCATAATAGAGACAGTGAACAGAGGTGTGAGACAAAGAAATAGAAGTAACGAAGATCAATATAGTTTAATGGGAAATCATAAGTCACAAGGATTGGATGCATCTGCGCTAGCCATTGAGAACGATTTTGAGCCATGTCACCAATTGTTTTCAACCATTGGCATTGAAGTCGCCTGCTAAAACAACTATATCTGAACGTTTTGCTTTTTGCAGCAAATTAGATAGTTTCAGGTAGAAGTTATCCTTTAGTTCATCCGAACTGCAGTCTGTTGGGGCGTAAGCGGAGACTACGAAAAGGAGACGACGGGTAGCGCCGTCTTTCCTTCTTTTAATGGACCCATTCAGACAGACCGCACACATACGACTATCTACTGGGATCCAGTCAAGAAGTGATTTTTCCGCTCTTACACTCAGTGCTATCCCTACACCTGCGAGTCCTCGCGAGCTAGCTGAGGGGTCTCCTGATACCCTTAAAGTTAATTTTGCAGATTCACCTTGTTGACCGGGTGAAGTCAAATGAATGACCACACTCGAGTCTTGTGTGCGTGTCTCCGAAACACAACATACATCCATGGCTCGAGATTTCAGAGTTCTTGTAAGTGATGCCTGTTGTCCGATTCGGCAGAGGGTTCTGGCGTTAAATGCTCCTATATGAAGTTGGTGACCTGGCTTTTAAAGGCTATCTGGGGTGTTTCCATGGCTCTCACCGTTGTTTGTGGTCACAGAGTGAAGCGAAGATGACCCGCTAGTCTGCAGAATAGTACTAACTGTAGTAGAGAAGTAAGATGAGGAAGGTGATGTGAGTAAAGGAGAATGATACTCAGGAAGGCTTCGTGTGTTTTTGGAAGTGTGTGGGCGGTTGTTACTTCCCGGCTGCCCACACTACCGTAGAAGTTGTTTGATTCTTCGAGTACCTGAAACAGAAAGAGGGTTAGTGTTGCGTGACCGCAGAGCCCGTGGGACAACTGCTTGAGGCTGGTCACACACAGCGTGTATGAACTGGTTTCTGGGATTGGTTCCGTATTAGTAAACTTACCGCCGGTTACGGACCACCGTAGGCCAAGTCGGAATGTAAAGTTTTTGGGGTCGACGTTTTCTAAGCCCTTCTCTCCAGAGTGGAGAGACAGCACAGCTGGCTGGCATGCTGGTCATCTGAGGGAAACACCTCACTGCTGTTACACCCCTGTTCCACAGCAGTACGACTTCGCCCTCAGACCCCAAGCAAAGTGTAAGAAAGATTCTTGCACAATGCCGGTAACTGCTTTTAGCCTAATTGCTATCGTAACAACCTTCCTGGCATGGTAGGACCTGCAGAAACATATGTTCCAGTCAGTGTAGATTGTTGGGTCATCGCGATGTGCAAGCCCGACCACAACGCCAAGGTAGCAGCTATCGGTCGGGAAACCAACTAACCAAGAACTTATCATTCACCAAATGGGCCGAAGGAAATCGATGGCGATCGGGCATGCATTGAGGAGATCGTTAAATAGTGGCTGTGCGCTCCAGGCCATCTCTTGAATAGACACCTAATCGAAAATGACGAGTTGGGCGTCCAAAGATGAAATGGAGGAGATCGGGTGAACAATAGATGAGCGACTGTAGGCAGTTGTGGAGCCAGCTGAAGAAGATTGCAAAGAACAGAAGAAAATGGAGATGTTTTGTTGAAGCTCTATATTCCACTCGAGCTGGCTGGATTCAACATAGAACCTGGTACAGATGTGCAGCAGTTCGATTTAGCACACTGCCTCCTTGTAGCACACAAAGCAAGAGAAGAGAGTAAAAAGAGGTTCAAAAGACAGATAAATAGAAGTATTGGTGAGGAATAAGAATAGTAATGTGTAAGAACAATAGATTTTTATTGGATGCATCTGTGCGAGCCATTGAGAACGATTTTTTGCCAAATCACCAATTATCTCCAACCGTCAGTGGTTTTTACTATTCCTAGGACCCCCGGCCAGTCAGGAAGTCTACACCTCCCTGTGTGACTGGCTTAAACTAACTGTTATGGATTTCATTGACTGATGTAGCTATGTTTTGGTTTGACCACCACTAGGTCGCTCTTTTCCAACCTGATCCATCCTATGTCAGCGGCTAACATTGCCCGTTGAGGAAGCCCACGTTTCTTGAAGCAAATATTTACGTTCAGATAGTTTGTCGATTCTAAAATTTTAGTATATTCTTGTCTACGTTATTTGGGTGCATACAAGTTTAGAATGACACAATTTTGAAATATTTTAGATATGTATTCACTCTGAACTACTGTCAGTATTATTGCTTCAAAACCGGTTTTCTTCAACTCTTTGCGTGTTGCTAAGAATTTGGTTATTTCTGAAAAGAATTACTATGTTAACGACTGGAAAATCGAAAGCTAACAATAAATAACTCTTTCCAAGTTAGACAATCAATGGAAGTGAGTTATTCACTTATGTTACTTTTTATCTGTAGTCAAGTAACAATGCTGACACAACACATGAGGTGAATTGCAGATGGTGCTTAGGAGCTATAGTAAGCACTTGACTTTCAACCAGTGGATCTCGGCTTCGAATCTCGCTTCACCTACTTCAGTTTAGGCAACGAGGTAGTATCATCTACTTGCGCAGCAGTATGTGTTGGCTCATAGTCTAGAACATGAAAGACCTCTTGTAGGGTCTGAATTCAAACAAACAAACAATCACCTCCTGAAATTTTAAGAATTTGATGTTTATTACAAGTCAGTAAGCGCATACCATACCATACCACGGTTAGTGAGTTACCGCATTAGCAACATGTGTATAGAATCTGTTGAAATTGGATTACTTCCGGAATATTCGTGTGTGTGTGTGTGTATGTGTGAAGATTAATTTTTACCAATGGCTTCTTCAATGAAACTGGTGTATTTAAAATCATAAGAGAAAACTTGTGACTATTACTCACTCTTTAATCACGTGTATTTAATCTTTCTTTTTACTAAGAGTTAGTATAAATAAATGCCAGATATGAACATTGTGATTAGCAGCCATTGAGCACAATCAGTAATAATCGCAAAGAGAACTTCAATAAAAGTTGAGTAAAGTTTTATTTTATTTGAAAATACGTTATCTGTATCTGGTGATGTTCGAGGTTTTATTCCAAAGTCAAGGCTGGCTATAAAGTACCAGCAGTTCCAAAAGAAGCCATGTTCTTACATCTTCAGCTCCTTGGGGATAACATCAGTAAGATATTGACACAACGCCTAAGGAATACGGCGGTAAAACAAGGGCATTCGGCGCTGCTGAATTTTTTCTCTGTCTTCAAAACCACCCTAATTTTGTGTTCTGGAGCTAAAGATAAACTGCCTAATTTAGCCTCTTCTATGTGTATCTACCGATTCGATTGCTCCTGTGGAGCCATTTACACAGGCCACACAACTAGGCGTGTTTATCTTCGGATTTCTGAACATCAACCTGTGTGGTTAAGTAATGGACAAGCAAAGTCTATTCATAGTTCTATGCTGTCTCATTTGGTAGATACAGAACACAAAATTGATGTAAACAAGGCCTTGGAAGTCGTCTACCGTACACCAGCCAACTATTCTTAGCTTTACCTTAAGAGGTCGTCTACCACATATTGCTGAGGCTGGCTGTTGAGATCAACATTAAGTAACCTTACCTTGCTGGCCATCAGGGTTTTAATGATCCTCAATTTACTGCTGCAGAGATTTCACTAATTTTGTTTGGTATTCTATTTACTATCACATATTTATGCTTATTATAATTTATGCATCTTTCTTAAACTGTAGTTCCACTGATCTTGACGAATTGATAGTGTTTAAAAAACGCCAATATTATTAATGACGATTATTCTGAAATATTCCGTGTATGTATATAAACATATATACATATAATTGTAGGGCTGAAAGAGGAAGTTAGCGTAAATGATATTCTTCGCTCAAATTTTCTCTTTTTCACTAAAAATGTCTGACTCTATGGTGTTAGGTTTTATCATGTTTCATTTTTGTGACGGATTACAATTTGCTGAATATATCCGTCCTTTAATTCTGATCACTATAATCAATAAAATCATGTTTCAAACCCTAATGAAACTAGCATTAATTCAGAGATCCAAATTTGCACTGCACATTGTTGAGGTAGTGGAATTTATTGTTGACCTATTGAAGCACGAACGGTTTATCATCGGAAGACGGCCTTCGACTCAGTCGACTGAGAGGTATTATGACAGGGTTTCGCCTTGGAGGGAGTGCCGGAAAAGCATATTGCACTAATTAAGTCAGTCTAGTCGAACTCATGCAGCCATATAAGATTTTACGAAAAGTTGTCATCTGTGATGTTTGCCATGGATATCCAGTGTCCCTATTTCTGTTTTATTTCATCATATATGTACTAATGGAATTAACCCTAGCTGAATTAAGCGACTTAGGGACTTAACTGTTACCAGGGAATAGCCTAGTTAATATAGAATATCTGGACAATATACTCCTCTTAGATGAAGACGCTAATAAAATGCAGAGTCTTCTGAACACGTTGTTCAGCAATCTTCGTATGTTTGGCATGCGATTCGTTTCTGTCAAATGCTACAGAACTGGGCCACATCAACTAATAGTCTTCACTTATTTGGGATAGTTAATCAGCCCCGACGGGTTGATCACTGACAGAATCTGAGTACAGAAGGCTCGTTTGGCATTTGGCAACTTACGCCATCTCTGGCGGAGACATGATATCCAGCTGGTCTTTGTCGATCAAAGAACGTGTGTACTGAAAACCAGTTACCTCCTTCCTACTTTACGAGTGAGAAATGACTCTTGAAAGTGGAAGACATGAATGGACTAGCTGTCGTAGATCATACGTGTCAGCGTTCTGTCTCCCATCTTAGGTGGTATAATAAGTCGAGTAATATGGAGGTTAGGCATCGGTCGAGTTTTAGGTAAAGAGGGAAAGCCAATGGATGAGGTTGTGAAGCTACATCGATTGAAATGGTTACGATATGTGTTACGCATGCCTAGCCATCATCACCTTCCTCGACGGGGAATGTTATGTGACCTACGATCAGGTTTTGGAAGAGCTAGTTGATGGTGGAACCATGAAATCTTTAACAGTTAGTTTAAGCTAGTCACATAGGGAGGTGTAGGCTTCCTGTCTGGGGTTCTCAGTATCCTCAGAACCAGTTTTTGTTTTCCTTCACGTTCCCCACTGGAACATAGAGCTTTAAGGTAGCGGCTTGAAATTTTCTGTAGCAGTGTTTAATTTTATAGGATGGGGTTGCTAGCCTCATGCCCAACCTTTCCTCTTCACCAGGATTATTTCTGGCTTAGTGGCTTAAAGGAGTGCGTCTGTGGCCGGGAATCGAACCCCGGACCATGTATGTCCATGGTCAGCGAGCATCCTAACCGCTATGCCACTGACACGGAACTGTTGTACTTTTATGCAAAGTGTGTTCTACGTGGAAACGACCCGAGTCAGTCAGTTTATCACACAGAGCCTTAAAATTGTTTTTATACTAAAATAGATTTGTAGGCGTTTATTGAATTATTAACTTGTTTCTATTGTTGTTCTATTTTTTTTATTTATGAAATTTGATTTTTCTCTCCCCGTTTTGTATTGTATTGTGCTGTTGTAGGCTGAAACACAGATGAATCGTAATCCTGAAGATATTCGTTCGTCATCCTCCTCGTCTTCTTCATCGTCAAGATTGCCTAATGTAGAATCACAATTCTCAGACTACAAACAAAGTCAAAGATCTCGTCTATTAATGTCGAATAGCGGTGAAAATAATAACAATAACAGTAATCGTTTACGAATTAATTCTGGTGAACAGAAAGAAGCTGAGGCAGCGGAAGCATTAGCTGGTTTATCAGCATCGCTAAGTAATCCACCGCCTCTGATGAAAAAAGATTCAACTACTACTTTTAAACCCACATTTAAGCAACAGCGATCTTATGATAATGTTAAATTAGATGGTGGATACAATCAATTGAATAGTCGTGGAAATATACCTGCAAAGAAGTTGAATCAACGTGATAATGCACTACACGATAATGGATTTAGTTCACGTCCAACTGATCGATCTGATTCTACTTATTGTAAGTGAAGTGAGAATAATTATTTAAAACAATTAGTTCCTTTTTATGAATTTAGATAAAGCAATAAGAAGAAGACGTAATTTGTCTGAATTGTATGTGTATTGTATTTGCTCCCACAACACATTTCGAACAATCTGATCCTACACACACACGGACTTGTTATAGAAATATATATGATATTAATAAAGGGTTAGGTTGATAATTTATCGAAGGATTTAATCGAAAATGTGCCACTTTATAGAAGGTATGTAGATGATATTGCAGTCATCAGTGATAACTCTTGTTCTGCCACCTCAATTTTAAATTGAATGAATTAAGTTCAGAAGAGCATATCACTTACATCTGTAGAAGAGGAAGATATTTGTTCATTTTGATGGGTCAATAAAAAGATCTGTTTATAGAAAACCTACCTGGTCAGGACAGTTTCTACCCTGTTCGGTACAAAAGAGCCTTAGGTAGTGAGGTGCCTCTTCAGTAGAATCCAACGAATATGTACTGAAGACACACTTGATGATGAAGAAGAAAGAAAGTTGACACAAACTCTGGTTGATAACAATTATCCAGACAAGTTCAACAGGAGATATAAAGTTCTGACACACCAAGACCCACTCTAAGACTCGACCTTAAGAAAGATGTGTACATCAAGCTACCCTTTAAGGGGCGTCATAGCAGATTGATAGCTAGACAAAAACTGAACGCCGCTGTTAAAAAGACTTTTTATGCAGCTAATATCATAATAATAGAGAATGCAAAGCCAATATCTCTATCTAAGCCCTTCGAACATGCGAAAAATGACATCACATCCCACTGTATTTACCAATTTGAATATATGTGTGGACACAATTACATAGGGAGGACTCACCAATCTCTGCGAGCAAGTAAGGGCTGGCTTCAGAGCATATTCCTAAATGGCTCCAGAAACAAATAGATTCTTCAGAACCCATTAATGGTGAGAACAGGAGACCTAGCTCCTCTATTACGAAACATATTATAGGGACGGAATATAAACTTGACGTTAACAGATCTTTTAAACCTATCTATAAAACGTGTTTGGGGCGTATCCTAACGTTTGTGGAAGCCCAAGTGTGATTAATCAGTTTAAACCATCTCTATACGTTCAAAAACAACTCGTCATCACATTAAACCTTCCTTAGTAAACTTTGTTTTGATACCAGCCAGGTTAGATGTACTATTACCTCTGCTATTTGGTTTTAGTGGTCTTCATTGTTATTTTGACCTTGAATATATCCTTTTAACTTGTCTGTCTGTCTGTCTGTTTTCGACATAGAACTTTGCACAAATGTGCGGCAGTTCAAGTCGCCACACTTCAGGTACCACACAAAACAAGAGAAGAAAGTACAAGAAAAGCATAATAGAGACAGTGAGCAGAGGTGTGAGACAAAGGAGTAATAACGAAGAACAAAACAGTTTCATTGGAGATCATAAGTCACAAGGAGTGGATGCATCTGCACGCCACTGAGAACGATTTTGAGCCATGTCACCAATTGTTTCCAACCATAGATTTTTACCGTCCCGAGGACCCCAGCCTGGAAGTCTACACCTTCCTACGTGGCTTAGACCAACTGTTGTGGATTTCATTGACTGGTGCCAAGTTTTTGTTTGACCGCCGCTAGCTTTTTTCCAGCCTGACCCTATATCCGCTAACATTGCTCGTCGAGGGAGGCGATGGCTTGGCATACGTAACACATGTCCTAACCATCTCAGTCTTTGTAACTTCACGACTTCGTCGATTGATTTCCCCTGTTTACCTAGAACTCTACGCCTAACCTCCATGTTGCTCACCTTATTATGCCACTTTACACGGGAAATAGAACGCAGGCACCTATGATCAAAGACAGCTAGTCTTTTCATGTCTTCCACTCTCAGTGGCCAGGTCTCACAACCATAAAGGAGGACGGAGCGGACTGATGAGCAGTACACCCGCCCTTTGGTCGATAGTCGAACATCTCGTCTACGCCAGAGTCGGCGTAAACTAACAAATGCGAAACGAGCCCCTTGTATTCGTGCTGAGATTTCGTCAGAGATCAGCCCGTTGGTGGCTGATGGTACTTCCCAAATAAGTGAAGCGGTCAACGTGCTCTACCACTTCACTTCCTATTTTTAAACTAGGCGTCGATGTAGTCCAGTCCTGTAACATCATCTTGCATTTGGCGGGAGCGAATCGCATGCCAAACATTCGTAGATTGCGGCTCAAGGTGTTTAGAAGACTCTGCATTTTGTCAGCGTCTTCGCCTAGAAGGACTATATCGTCTGCATATTCCAAGTCAACGAGATTATTCCCAGGTAGCAAGTCAATCCCTGAGTCGCTGAAGTCACCTAGGGTTAAGTCCATTAACACATCTATGATGAAGTTGAATAGAAAAGGGATAATGGGCATCCTTGACGGACACCACTACTCGTCATCAGTTCAGATGACAGCTCGCCGTAAGCCCTCACCTGGCTGTATGAGTACGAGTAGAGTGCCTTAATCAGTGCAATATATTTTCTTGGAATTCCCTTTACAGCCAAGCATCTCCAGAGAACTTCCCGATCGACAGAGTCGAATGCTGCCTTTAGGTCAAGAAATATAATGACTGTTGGACGCCGGTAGGAATGCCTATGTTCTAGAATCTGTCGGAGGGTGAAGATATGATCAATACACCCTCTTCCTGGTCTAAAGCCTGCCTGGCTCTCTCGTGTTTGTGCCTCCCGAGCACCACTCAGTCTACGCATGATTATTGAGCCTAAGACTTTAGATACTATATTAGTCAAGCTAATCCCTCTGTGATTATCACAGGAAGACTTGTCTCCCTTCTTGTATATGGGGATAATCAGTGACTTACACCAACCCGATGGGACTTCTTCTGATTCCCAGACGCTGCCTAGTACCTCAGTTAATGCAGACAGTAAGCTGTCTCCACCGTACTTAAATACCTCTGGAGTCATTCCATCAGGTCCCGCTGCTTTGCCTAGTTTCAGATTGGTGACAGCTTTAGTAACCTCAGTTAAGGACGGAGGACCTGTGTCTATATCCCATTCAGGGAGGTGTTGGATGCTCGGAAGGTTGAGCGTGGCTGTGGGCCAATTAAACTGCTCCTCATAATGCTCTTTCCAACGATCCAGTCGTCTATCCTGGGAGCTAATTATAGTGCCATTTTTTTCCGAGATTGTCTCACTAATGATTTGTCTTCTCCCACCCGTTTCCCTGATGAGTCTAAAGAGTTGCCTGGTGTTGCCTATCCTCGAAGCTTTCTCCATCTCTTTGGCTTTTGTCGCCCACCACTGTTCACGGTCCTTGCGGAGACTTTTCGTAAGTTTCCTCTTGTGCAGCTTTCGCTCCTCATTGAATTCGGAGCTCGCCGGAATAAGTCTTCTAGCATCTATCAGTTCGGATGAGGCGGTGGAGATCCAGTGGTTTTTACTCACCTTTGGGTTTACCTTATTCACAGCTTTTACAGCTGTATCTATGGCTGCCTGGATATTTTCCAAGCTTCTTCAGGGTGAGCACAGCTGTCGAACACAGATATGTGTTTAGCTAGTTCTTCCTCAAATACGGATTTAGTTTCCTGATCGAGCTGGGGACGTGATGGTTTTACCGCCAGCTGTTTCCTACGTCCGTTCAGTCGTAAGCACACCCGAGCGCGGACCAGTGCATGGTCGGTATCTACACACGTGTTCCAGAAGGAGCGACAATCTCCTACCGACCCACGCCAACGATAGCTTATTGCTATGTGGTCTATTTGTGTCCAGCGTTGGTTTGATGAAGGGGGTCTCCAAGTCAAACAGTGTCTCTCCTTGTGTTTGAAGTTAGTGCTTACAAGAAACAAATGATTATCAGAGCAGAACTGTAGGAGGCGGTCACCGTTGTCGGTTCGGTAGCTGTGGCATCTCCTGACACCCTCAAGGTGAATTTTGCAGATTCAACCTGTTGGCCAGGTGGGGTTAGGTGAATAACCACACTTGGGTCTTGTATGCGTGTTTCTGAAACACAGCATACATCAATGGCTCTGGATGCCAGGGTCTTAGCTAGTGATGCTTGTTGTCCTATTTGGCAAAGTGTCCTAACATTAAATGCTCCTATATGAAATTGGTGGCGTGGCTTTAAGAGGCTGTCGGTGGTGGTTTTTTGGCTTCCATCGTTCTTAGTAGACGACCAAAGTCCATTTTCTCACCTCTTAACTCTTGATTAATTTCATATATGCTCATTCATGTGCGTCGGTGGCACAGTGGTTAGGACTCTCGCCGACCATGCACATGGTCCGGAGTTCGAGCCCACGCCGGCGCACACCTGATATCTATGGTCGGCCTGTAAAATTTGGGCTACCGATATCCATGCTGAAAATTCCATACTTGTACCAAAAATACAGTGTGGAATCAAGCTGTAAATCAAAAAAAATAAATAAATAAAAAAAAATATGGCAAGTCCGTGTGTGATCAGATTGTTCGAATTGTTTTGCGTGAATACATTACACATACGATTAAGACAAATGACGTCTTCTTATTGCTTTATCTAAATAATTATTGTGCATTGCTTAAGACTATAAAAACTGCAGAATTTATTATGTTTTTTTATTTACAATTTTCTCAACAGGCTATGCAAGTTAAAAGTGTATGCGTTTATTGTTATTTTTTGTAAGAAAATCTTCAACATACACTGCTGGTTGACACGATAGTGTCCAACTGTGGTGATGGTGGTTACATTACGGTTCATCGCTTGCAAGAAATTTCATTTTTGATTACAGCTCGATTCCATACCGTATTTTTGGTCCAAGTATGGAATTTTCAGCATGTAATATCGGTAGCCCAAATTTTGTAGGCACACCATAAATATCCAGTGTGCGTCGACAGGGGATCGAACCCCGAATCATGTGCATGGTCGGCGAGAGTCCTAACCACTGTGCCACCGACGCACACACGCAAATATTTAGTAGCCACCGCGTAACCCGTTACGTCGTAACTTCTGACATCTCTTCCTCCTCTATTGACTGTACCTTAATCTGCTGTGATAACGTTTACGTCTTCCTGTTTATTTTCAAGTGTCGTTTTGCAGGGGTTTGATCAGCTAGTTACAGGTTTAGTCACAAGTTGACTTCAGTTAGAGAACCATTAGAAGTGCTGGACAGGTGTTTCTTCCTACTTTTTGGCTGTTCAGCAGTACGCACACATTGGAGTTTGTATCCAGGACTTTCCGGTTACAAGGCAAGCTTCTAGACCATTCAGCTACTGGGTGGGATTCTGTCCATTAGCCCATGAATTCGTGATATAGAGTGCAATCACCAGACAATATCATCGGTTGTCTTGTATATCTGGACGAAGTTAAACTTTGAGCACCACTACTAACTGCCAATGGAGTGCGTCCGCGCACCAGTGACGTTGAAACGGTTACTGAGCAAATTAGTGAACCGTGGTAAATAATGCCGTCGTCATCAATAAAATGTGGACTCATCGAAGTGTTACGCTTCTAAATGGGATATCTGGCAATTTTCAGCTTAGGTTTGAAAAAAAAGAATAAGTCGGGCTTTTTAAGCCAAGGACAATTTAGGGTTAGGTTAACTTATTAAAGGCGACATTAGGAATGGCTCGAGTTTGATTGCAGTTAGCTTAGGGATATTTTCACGTAAGGGTTAGGTTCAGAAAAGATTAGGGTTATTGTCAGGGTTAGAAGACCTAAATAATTACATGCATATAATGTGGTTAAATTACTCTGTTGATATAAGAATAGAACTTGTGCGCTGTGGTGGAGCATAATTCTATTGTAGGCAAAATTTGTTTTGATAAAGTCTTACAGTGTTATACAGTAATATTGACTGTTGGCCACGTTTCGAGTACAATTTATTGATCAGTAAATATTACTTTATTACACTATGAGACTTTATCAAAATAAATACCACCCACAATGGAATTACACTCCGTTGATACTCCAACCTAAAACTGAGAGCTATTTTTATCACATGTGAGAGGAAGGTATCCTCTGTAACACTTTTATACAGTTTTTATGCCTTTTTTCTCGTAAATATATGTATTCCTTACACAAAAATGCCTCCTTCACGTGATTGGTGCATTCGAGGTCATTCACTGATTTATGGCAGTTAATGGTGCTTAAAGTTTAACTTTGTCTATATCTGTTTGAGATCACTGTTGAAATTCTTCACTCTTGTTCATATGATGTATTCATGATGCATCCGTTTAGCATCCTTACATACTCAAAGTTGTTGGTAGCAACGTATTAGTGAAGAGATTAGAAAGAAAATTGTGTGAGTTTTGTTATATCTACTTCTTTACAGGTTTGATCACAAGCGCTGATATCAGCAACAGAACTATTGGAGAAACTAAGAGCACACTGAACTGGAGCTTGCGAATTGGCAGAACCTGGAATTCATGGGCTAGACATTGAATCACTTCCCAGTGACTGAATAGTTCAGGAGCTCGCTTTGTGACGTGGAGGTCCTGATTACGAACCCCGGTGGGTGCGTACTGCTGAAAAGTACCAAATTGGGAAGAAACAGCTATCAAGTACTCCTTGGTTTTCCAATGGTTCTCTTACTGATGTCAACTGATGATCAAACCTGTAAACAACGGAGTGAAATCGGCTACAGAAGCACTGAATACTAGCGTGAGATACTGAACGGTGGTTTCGTCCTAGTTTAAGACTCTTCATCAGCACACCAGCCCCACTGGGGTTCCGACCCAGGAATTTCTGATTATACAAGGCAAGCTCGTAGACCATTCAAACACTGGAACTTGATTAGTTCCAGACTAGGACGAAACTACTCCTTTGGTTTTCAGTGGTTCTCTAACTGATATCAATCCGTGATCAAACTTGAAACAAGTCAAATCCTTCCTATAAACTAACTCTTGATAATATTAATCAATAAATTAAGTGGAGTTGATTAAAGGGGTATGAATCGTTTAATGAGATAAATCATTTCATGAATGAGTTGTATTCAAGATGTACATAAATACTTAGGAAACATGACATTATTAAGGATGAGTCTGAAAGTATAAAAGAGTTAGAAAAAGTGAAAAAGGGAAAACTATAGATAGGTTGAAAACTACAGGGTCCTTACATTTCTAGTAGAAGAGGTTAAAGAATCCCTTTTGCCTGCAGAGCTCCACTTTCTCTGTCTGGATGACCAATGCTTTAGCAGTACAAAGGGGCATGTATGTATACACAGCTGGAGAAAATGAATTCTCTGAAAAGAGCCTCCTTGATGAAGTTGTTGTTTTATTTTTCGTTGATGCTTGGATGGGAATTATTCATGGATTAAAAGTTGAGAAGGTGATCAGACTTTGATCTTGTTGTTTCTGAGGGATGGATGCTGTGTTCTGCCGACTAAACTCAAATCCCCGGGTGGTGGTTGACTTTCGGAAGCAATTCAGCTTCGGTATGTATACATCCTATTTCATCTGTGGAATACTGAAAAATAGGTATGATGGAGAAGATTTGTAGCTCATTTGGATGATTTTGATGTGGTCGTGTTCTCTGGCCTGGATAGTTAATTTGAGAAGCTTTCATTGCCCTACTAGACAACATATTCAGCGCATACTTCAATTTGAATTGAGCTTTTAGATTTCCCCAAGAGTTTATTAATCATCCCTGCTGGTGACCTTGGACGTCCAAGGTCATATTAGCCGGAAAGAATTAGCGACAAGAAACCCTGACTGGCAACAAATCAACAGGCGAGAGCTGACTGCTGAACATATATGTAAGAAAAAGTGGCAATAGATCGGGCATACATTGAGGAGGCCACCGAATGACACCGCATGCCAGGCTCTCGGGTGGAATGCGAATTGGAAGTGAAGAGTGGGCCGTCCTAGAGTGACATGGAGGAGGTCGTGTGATGAAGAGGTGAGAGAGTTCAGTCAATCATCGTCTCAGCTGAAGAGGACATCAGAAAACAGAACAAAGTGGAGATATGTTGTTGAAGCCCTGTGTTCCATTCGGAACGCAAGGGTATAATAATAACATAAAACGTTTTGCCGATAAGAAATTATAATTGTCAAAGTTTTAAAAAATATTTTTTAAGTTTTCTTATGCAGGTTATTATTATTTTATTTTTTAACTTTTTATTTTGAAATTTACAGTTAAAAAGTCCAACTCTAGTCACAATTTATCTTCAACAAATCACCATCATGATTCTGGTTCATTGAATCGTCTTAATCATTCACGTGGAGTAGCCAGTGAAAGTGAATCTACAAAATCTTTAACATGCTTACAATCAACAAGAAGATTCTTTTTCCCTTTACCTTCTGAAGCTCGTAGATTATTAGAAAAATTAATTATGGAAGCATGTCTACTTGAAGTCCATTTACCACAAACACGTTGGTTATGGCAATTGCATTTAGCTTCAGATCAAGAGACAGCTGCATGCGGTGCACATCATCCAACTATTGCAAAGCTTGAAGAAGAACGCTTGAAACGTCGTATCGCACGTCATCTTGAACAAATAAGTCAATTAAAGCAAAAAACAATTGATCATCAGTCGAAACCTGGTCGACGTAAAAGAAAACCTTCGAGTATTACAGATAATTCTGGTAGTATAGATACAAAATTAGAACAATCAGATGATAGTAATGTGTCATCAAGTGAAAAAAGTGTATTGCAAAATCGTCAACGTTATACTCCTGTGTGTTCAGAACCTGAAGATAAACAAAGCAATTCACCGGTTTCTGATACAATTTCTCGTGTTGTTACATCTGTTGCTAGGCGGAAGGTTTGTAACTTTTTATTGCCTTAAAGTTAATTCTGTTTGTTTTTTAAACATTAAGGATTTTATTTTTAAAAATACTCCGTTATGTCAAGCTATGATAAGTTTATTTGTTTAAATTAAATTCATCATTTACAGTGGCTAGGTATGCGTAACACATGTCGTAACCATCTCAATCGGTATAACTTCACAACCTCGTCGATTGATTTTCCCTCCTTACCCAGCACTCGACGCCTAACCTGAATACTGCTCACCTTATAATACCAACTAACATAGGAGAGAGAACTCAGACACCTATGATCTACGACAGCTAGCCTTTTCTCATCTTCCACTTTCAATGACCAGGTCTCGCTCAAAGCCATGAAGGAGGACAGAGCGGAGAGCTGAGCAGTACGCTCACCCTATGTTCGACAGCCGAATATCACGTTCACCAAACCATAGATGACTTAAGTTGGTATATGCAATTACGCTCACTTCCCTGATTACCAATTGAGGTGTCAAGCAGATCATATATTATAATCTAAAGAAATCCGGTTTCTAAAGGAAACAGGTGCGGATTCTCCTCGAACTGAGTAAATTACCAAACAACTTGTAAATTATGAATTTGATTTATTGAATTTCCAATTTATGCAAGTAGCTAACCAGACATCGTGTGGTTTGAATTGATTCGACTCCCTCAGATGAGTCAAACCGCGTACACACCGCCAATAAGTTCGGCTTGGAAGGAGCGAAACAGCCGTCCCGTATTTAGATCTGGTTAATATGAGTGATGTACAACTATTCATCTCAATGAATCAGTAGTATATAGTTTTTATGCAATGTTTCAATTTTTTTTGGTTTTTGTTTTTTATCCAGCCATATCGTCCTCGAGGTGGTGCACCAGAAGTGGCTATAACACGTCGGTATAAATTAGGCAGACCAAAACGTGCATTACCTGTTCGAAGCTATCGATCAATTCATCGACCAACTCATGCTATCGGGTATAGATCTGTACGTACAGATGGACAGCAACAGGCGTATGTTTCTAGTATGCGAGATGAACTAGAGCATAAAATGCACAGAATTCTGTCTACCAAGAACAGTAAATTGCGAGGGAACAATCGTACAACGAATCTGAGGTAATTATCATTTCTTAATTTGTTTTTGTTTTGTTGTTTTGTTACAATCGTATTTCTATGATTAAATATTGATTAACTTGAAGAATTTTCTGTCACACTATCTAAGGTGTGTTTCATTGTTTCCTTATTCAATTGTTTAAGATAGTGAGTGCTACTCATTGAAGTTAAAATTAACTTGTTAGCATAATGAAAAACTTTGGTAATGCAGTATTTTCCATGAATTATTATTATTATATCCTTTAGTTCCTAGAGGACCATAGGGCTTCAGCCGCACGTTTCGATTGCGTTCGGTCTTCTGCTTAAGTTTTCATCTGGTTCCAAGTCTGCTCACATGCTTTCATCTCCTCTTCACATGACCTCCTCCAAATCACCTTTGGACGACCAACTCGCCGCTTCCCTTTCGGGTTCCACTCGACGGCTTGTCTAGTGATGTCACTTGCTGGTTTCCTCAGCGTATGGCCAATCCATCTCCATTTCTTCCTGCCTATTTGTTTCTCAATCGGTTCCTGATTGATTCGCTCCCAGAGATCTTGGTTGCTGATCTTTTCTGGCCATCTGATCTTGAGTGTTGAGCGAAGACAACTGTTAATGAAGGTCTGCAGTTTGTTTGAGATGCTCTTTATGACGCGCTGGCCAAGTCTGTAATCCGTATAGTAGCACTGACTTCACATTGGAGTTGAAAATCTGGATCTTATTTTTGATGCTGAGTAGTGCTGTTGACCTCCACACAGACTTGAGGGTAATGAAAGCTTTTTTTTGCTTTTCCGATTCTGGCTTTGATATCCTCGTCAGTTCCTTATGTAGTTGAAACGATGCTTCCCAGGTAGGTTGGTAGGTGAAGGAGGTTGTTTCTTTCAGGTTCCTCCCATTTATGCTGATTGTTGTCTGTTGTTGCTGCAATTGGTGTTGACCAGGAATCTTCATCACCTCTGTTTTCTCTAAGTTCACCTGAAGTCCTATCTTCTCCTGATGCTTCTTCTGCCAGCTTGTTGCTTTTAACTTGCATATCTTCCAGTTTGTGGGAAATCAGATATATATCATTGGCGAAGTCCATATCCTTCAAGTTTTTTGTGTGAGTCTATTTTATGCCTGTTTCCTCGTCGCCCACCGCTGTCTTTCCTCATTATCCAGTCTACTGCAATCAGGAAGATCATTGGTGATAGTAGACAGCCTTCCCATGAATGCAAGGAATTATATGCAAAATACCTCTTTTTATATTAGCACTGCTATGCTATGTGATGTGTATGATAGGAAAATTAAGACGAAATGATGGTTTCTCTTATCATCATATATGCCGAGCTGTTGCCTTCCTTGACAGTCAGTGTTAACCGAGATAGGATTTTGTTGGGAAAGGGCTACGGGTGATGAAATGGAAACCTGGAATCAGTCCATGAAGACTGTGACAGTTTGTTTAAGCCAGCCGCGTAAAGGAGGTGTAGGTTTTCTAGCCAGGATCAATGGCTGAAGACTTGAGGATTATGGCTTGTGCAGATGGATTCAGTCTTTGTGATCTCCTTGTATCCATTAAACTGTATTACATTTCTGCTTATTTTGATAATTTTGGACCCCTTTCTTCTCCTCTCTTTTGTCTTCCTTTGTATTCTACATGGAATATAGTGTCTTCTGTCTTGAGACTCAGTCAAATCAGTCAGTAATTCATCGTGTAGGTTATATTGAAAGGTGGATTATTTATCGTTTAGTGACTAGTCGAAAGTGGTGATTTAATGGACAAGTTATTATGGACTCTGTATTCCCCTTTTATTTCATTTTTATTCTGCTATTTGTGCTGCATACACTGGTAGTCTACCAGTTGCCACCATATCCTTCTTCCTCTTCTTCTTGTGTGAATTGATTTACTGAACACAATCGGAATGGGATATTTTTCTTGTGAAAATGTGATTCAGATGTTGTGTGTTTTTCAAAAGTGTACTTACTACGTGCTATCTATATCTTGTTAAATTCTTTCATAGCTTAAAAGAAAATCTTGTGAAGGTGTTTCATCGTCTATATTTAGTCGAAATATTCGCCGATGTTATACTTTACATTAACTGTACACTATGCTCACTATTCCACTTAGTATGTGAAGTAATAAATGATAAGGATAAAACCTGTGCACTGTGGTAGAGTATAACTCCCATTATGGATCAGATTTTATTTTGATAAAATCACACAGTGTTTGTTATACAGTAGTAATATTAACTGATGACCACGTTTCGAGCACAATTTATCACTGCTACTCATAATCATATCAAGGCACTACTCACACAACCTTTCTTGCTTCATTTATATACGTGAGTAAACATTGATGATCAGACATTTGAATAAAATCAATGTAAGATAGAGTACATTCGGAAATAATATTAGTGTTATCAATCAAATACAATAAGTAAAATAAATGACTTGTTAGAATGTTATAAATAATATAATTCAAAAAAATACCTTCCAGTGACTGTGAATGAGGTCAACTACATAGGTGAAACTAGTAGAGATCAGGAGTAGTGAGATTATGAGAACATAAGAATTTAGCTAAGGTTAAAATGATTGTCCTCATGGACATCTTTCAAAAGAATGGATATCCACGCAATTTCATCAAGAGACATATACCCCCAAGCCAACCTACCAAAGCAAAAGCCACCAAGGAAAGCACAAAGAAAATTGGCCTACCATATATAAAGGATATCTCAGAAATCACTGCAAGACTCTTCAAACCTCGGGGAATCGACGTCGTACACAAGCCAACGAAGTCGCTTCAATCAATTCTATGTCAACCAAAAGACTCAACAGCGAAAGAAGATAAAAGCAACATCATCTACAAAATAAACTGTAACAACTGCGAAAAACACTACATTGGCCAAAGTGGACGTCCCCTTCGTCTTCGTATCCACGAACATAAGCTAGCCGTCAAAAGACATGATATCCACTCCCTCATTTCACTACACACAGACAACCACGGACATCAATTCGACTGGGACAACGTTCAAATATTAGAAAAAGGAAATAACAAGAATGCTAGGGAATTTTTAGAAGCTTGGCATTCCAGTGAATCATCAATCAATAGACACATCGAGATAGACAAAATTTATCAACCGATGAGAAAGAAGTCTCACACACAAAGGGTCAAGGTTCAAGTCAAAGAAACAATCAGTTCCAATACAAGTAACCTAAAAGGTGTGAAAACACACATAAACAACCAATCACGTCCAAGGTCACCAGGAGGGGATGATTAATAAACTCGTGGAGAAATCTAAAAGCTCACTTCAACAGATTGAAGTATGCGCTGAAGATGTCACCCAGTAGGGTGATAAAAGCTTCGCAAACTAACCATCCAGCTCAGAGAACAAAACCACATCAAAATCATCCACCTGAGCTACAAATCTTCTCTATCATATCTAAATCTTACGAGCGTGATTGACCTCACGAAGATAAGTGATTTAGAAAAAAGCCCAGCACTACATTGCGCTGCATGCATTAACACTTAACCACACAATAGGGTGGATGGAACAGAGTCAAAGTTCTTAAAAGTAATATAGATAGGTGGGGAGAGATATTGGTTACTGACTCCTACCTGGTTCATCGAATGAATATACACCCAACACAAAACATGCAATAGAAGTTACTCAACGCAAATACCAGAGATATATATGGGAGATATTATCATCAGTCAAATCAGAGGAGTATAATAAATAATGTTAAAATGTATTCCGTCAATTCACATTATAACATTCTAACAAGTTATTCATTTTAACTATATAAAAATATGTTATTTCCCATATGATTGTATTTGATTGATAACACTAATATTATTTCCGAATGTACTCTATCTTACATTGATTTTATTCAAATGTCTGATCATCAATGTTTACTCACGTATATAAATGAAGCAAGAAAGGTTGTGTGAGTAGTGCCTTGATATGATTATGAGTAGCAGTGATAAATTGTGCTCGAAACGTGGTCATCAGTTAATATTACTACTGTATAACAAACACTGTGATTTATGAAAATAGAATTTTATCCATAATAGAGTTATTCATCGCAAACTTTTAAACTGAAATGTCTGCCAGATTTTTCAACCACTAAAATTGCTCACACTGCCTTGCAATATGGTAACTAGGAAAACATCTTTTCCTTCGTTATCTTTTTTTTTATCAGAATCCCCTGTCGAGTTTTTTCTTATATTCTTTATAGTAATCAGTCATTTTTATCTTCTCGAAGAAGTGGACGAGTATATCGTGGAGAACGCATAGTACGTCGACCGTTTGTATGCTCAAATAATGACTATAGTGATTCATCTGTAAGTGAGGAACACGTGAATGCTGTTGAGGTAAGCAAGATCCATGTTGCTATTGTGTTTAACTGATGAAAGTTCTCTGTTTATTACACAATTGAGAGCTAAATTTCGCCAAGGAAGGAAATCCTATCGAAAGTTATGTTGATTGGTCACTAAAGGCCTTAATGATGAACTGAATTCCATCCTTAGCTTATGATTAGCTCTATATCACAAATTGGCCTAAGTGTGTTTGTGAATAGCTAATAAACTTGTTCCGGTAATCTGAATGTTTCGGGTTCAATCCTTGGTTATGTCGTGGGTGTGGACTGTTGAAGAGTTTCAGAAAAATGGAAGGAAAGGGCTATCCGATGCTCCTTGGTTTTCATTGATCTCTCAACCTGATTTTGGTTCGTGAGGAAATCTGATATAATAGGATTCCATTTGTTAAAGTTCACAGTATAGTCAGGAAATTCTTGTACATGTTCTAAAACGATCAGCTATCGAAAGTTATGATTATTTAAGTAAGATAAATCTCGGAAAATTCTGCGTATTCGGAGATGAAGCCTCTTTATCATCCTGCTTACTTAAAAGTAATTATCTGGTGAATTACGTCACTGATTTCATAGTAGATTGCTAAGTTTGATTGGTACAGGCATTTCTGTGGCTTCGTAATGAGTTAGGCGGTAAAAATATCCTATCCAAAAGGTAGGACGAGGTTTCCCCACCTCAAAAAATAACGATTTCCTTTGTATTCACTACGCATTATTCTGAAGCTATGTTTGTTCTCACCATCATTTATTTATTTATCTATTTCGTGATGTTGATTTACTGTTTACTACGATAATCTTCGTATCTTCTTTTTTTGTTGGTGCTAATTACATTTGAATTCATTAGCCCACACTAAATGAACAGTATTCATCGAGAAATGAATCATCAGATTACTGTAAAATGATGATGACCTCAAATCATTCTAATTATAATTCAGGAATAATAGGTGGTAAACGATCAGAATTTAGATCACATAAACAAGATGAACGTCATTCATCGTTAAGAAATACAAATGAAAGTGAACAATATGAAGAATCTGCTTCAGAAGATCAGTTGTCGAATAATGAAGATGAAAAATGTCCTGCTAAGCCTTGTCATAATCCACGTACTGGTACTGTGAAATGGGTTCAGTGTGAAGCATGTTGTCAATGGTATCATCAAATCTGTGTTGGAATTCGTCATCAATATCAGGTATAATTAGTATTATTACTATTATTTTGTTGATGTTACTTGTATATCTTGATGTGTGTGATTCATTGTTATTTAAAAAAGAAAGATACGTTGATATGCTTCATTAATTTTTGTATTTAAGCATATGCTTCTTTTAAAACCAATAGCAACAACAACCAGCACCAATCACTAATCAAAGGGAGAAAATTGATAGAGGTTACTTCTAGCCTTCACTTATCCGGCTAGGCAGCACGGTTTCAACTACAAGCAGTCGGGACGGATGAAGATATCAAAGACAGTCAGAATCGGAAAGACAAGATACTCCGTCATCAACCTGAAACCAGTCGGGAAATCTTCTGCTGTCACTCAGTCAGCCAGCGGAAAGAAGATTCGGATTCTATTCAACACAAATATGAAGTCAGTCACTGCTTCTATACGAGTCAGAAACTTGCACTGTGTGTCACGAAAAGGATTTCCAACAAGTTACAGACTTTTATGTGCAGCTGCCACCTTCTCTGGTTGTTCCCATACTGAAGATCAAATGGCCAGTCGGCCGATCAGAAAGAAACTGGCTGGGAACAAGTCAGCTAAAAGCTGATTGCTCAACAAATATGTAGAAGGAAATGGAGATGGATCATCGGAAAGACATTGAGGAGGCCGTCTAATGACATTGTGTGCAATGCAGGCCATCGCTCGAGTGGAACTCGAATGGGAAACAACGAGTGGGTTATCGGTGCGAGGGCGACATAAAGGAGATCCTATGTTGAGGAAGAGGAGGAAATGAGAGATTATGGGGTAATCGTATAGTCGATCGCAGCTCTTACTTCACTAGGAATGGGATATCTTTAACTTGAGCTTCACTAGGAAGTTTTAATGCTGAGCCATCCACACTCACCAAGTATTGTGTTTGTGTGGGAAGACTATATTTTGAAAAGACTGTCTCTTAAGCTTCCAATGTTTATAAGATTCACAGGGATTACAACGTGACAAAAGAAGTAGATATTGTCAATACACTACTTAAAATTACTGTAGTAATCCGGAGATGTGATTCAGTTACTCCAGCACTAGGTTTTCAGCTGATGGTTCCCTTATTTCGAATCCCATTCTACCTACGTTAGTTTGAGCAACTAGTTGATTTCATCCTCATCACCATCACAGACGTTTCTGCTCGTGTGATCTATTCTGAACTTACATTTTGATATCACTTGCTTTTACTGGCTTCAAATCGATATCTCGCTCAACGTTTGAAGCGTTTTCTGTCTTATCCGTCGCCTAGTTGACAATTAGTTCTCTGACAGACTCCATCTGTTGTTTTTTACGAACACTGTTATAAACGAGAAAATCTATTTGTTATTTTTGATCATTTATGTCGTTTGGGTATACCCTATTTCCTCGTTTCCTCATTCCATCGTTTCCCAGTCTCTTAATTGGTCTACATATATGTTTAGTAGCTTTCTTTGTCTTTATTCGAAAGTCTTCGGTTTAATAAGCGTGTATAACTTTGGTTTTATAGGAGGTTGTTGAAACCTAATGGTGGTTAACTATGGTTATTCATCCTGTGGTATTTTTGTCGAGTCGGCTTTTAATCCGCACTACTAATTATTATTATAGTGAGAAGCATAATAATCCCTTTGCTCAACATATGCATAAAAAATGTCTACATGTTGTGTGTGTTCTGAAAAGAGTACACGTAAATCCAATAAATTACCATGGTCTCCAGAAATATAAGGAGTATATTACTTTGAGTATAATTTGATGGATAGTGACTAGCAGTCGAGTGCATAGTGCTCATTTCATCCTATTCTGGACCTGCCACCTGGATGTACCTATATTTCTCCGTGAGTAATAGTCTCCCTGCTGAGACTCGGAGCCATTATCCTTTGTTTTAATTGCCAAAGAGTTGCTTATTAGACTACTTGAGTCACGAGAACCACCTTTTGTGCGGTGTGATAGGTACCAGTTATTAATATGTCTTTATTTCAGTTTGATTTTCCCGTTTACTGATTGAACTGAAATATTCAGTCTGTTTCTCATAGGGACTCTTTGACGAACACTAATAATAATAATTTGCTTTATTCCAAAACAGTATTTGTGGTGCACAGTGGAATTCTCAGCATTTTACTACAGTATTGCATCCAGTTAGTACACTAACAATAATTAAAGTTCTACTTAGATTAAGGGTAATTTCAGTTTCTTTTGACAACAACATATTAGCATATCGGTAGCAAAGCCAAAAGTGAACAGAATGTTTGAAGGTGCTAGAAAAGTATATACTAGCATATTTACTGGCGTAAGTGGTTACAAAAGGTCGAGGTATACAGAGTGTGAGAGAACGAAGAATGTTTTAATAGAGTTAGTAAGGAAGAAAGAAACAAAGCAGCATGTAACAGAAAAAGAGAGAGAAAAGGAAAAGAAAGAAAGGAAAAGTTGTACCTATAAATGATGTGAGTTGGAAAGACGAGATCCAGCTATTCTACTGATTATTTAATAAGTTATAGGTTTCACGCCTAATGCTTTCTTTATCGCACAGAACACGAGCTAAGTGGGATATGGTTGAGTTTTTGTACTCGCTAGTGCGAGCATATAGTTTCCTATATGGGCTTCTGGTTTTTCCTGATGAGATACAAGGGGAGAGTTGTGAATGAAGAGTTAGATAGAATGGATTTAGCCCATTTTTAACATGAGTTCAAGTGCCTGTCGACCAGGATATAAACCAGCTGGTTAGGTGGCACATAGCTTACCCTGCTGACAACCTTTACCATCCTGCGTAATAAGGTATAGTCTTTCTTCAGTAGCCCTGGAAAAACTAAGGAGGAACAAAAGAGAATAATAAGCAGGATGCAAGAGTTAACGAATCGTAACAGTAAGGGTTTGGTTAGGTTATTCCAGAATGTCTTAACTTCTTGATGTAGAAAGTAAGACGGAATATTTTCTTAGAAATCATCAAGATATGAGACGATCACGAAAGATCAGCAGATAGAATGACGCCTAGGTATTTAATTTTGCGACTTGGTTTCTATTTCAGTGCCATCTATTTTGCACATCTCGTGAGTGCTAACCAGTTTTTTTTAGGTCAGATTTATGCCTAAGGGTGAAATTGACTGATTGGCATTTGGAGTGGTTTAAGGTTAGACCGTTTTCCTTGGACCACTGGCTGATTTCTGATTAAAAAACCCATTTAGTTTGGCGCAGTCACTTTGACATTTGACAGGCAAAGATACAGTCAGGTCGTCAGCATATTTGACAAAATTAATGTCATTTGAAGATGGTAAGTCATGTAGAGAGAACGGAAGAAAAGAGAAGTGGGGAGAGTACAGCACCTTGGGGGACACCAGCTTCAGTGAGCACAACAGAGGAGGATTTGCCTTTGTATACGGTGTACTGCATTCTGTTAGAGAAGTAGGAATACAAGCAGTTAGTGACCCAGGACTCAGTTTGTGTCATAGAGAGCTCATTTAGCAAGAGACATCTAGGTGCAGAGTCGAAAACAGAAGTGAAGTCGTCGCACTGTAGGCGCATATAAGTAGGCGTTTCCATCATATCTTTTTATCCATAACTCTTTCATGTATTACGTTTGTGAGGTAGATAACAATGCACATAAATCTACTCGGTCATTCAAGATAATATTTTACTTGAAGATAAAATTCAAACTGTTCAGTTTTTTCTCCATTGTTGTGTTTCTATTTTATTTCAGCTTCCTAAAGTATACTATTGCCCTGCCTGTCAACCCCGATCCTCTGTCACCACCACCGCTGGCACCAGTTTACCTGCTCGCCGGAAACGATTATCCGGTAGTGGAAATGTTAGTCGACTATCCAGTAGGCATTTCCTTGTTAGAACCTCATCTAAACTTCATATACGTAAAAATCTTACTGGTTGTTACCCTGGCAAATTAAGTCAACATTTATCTCGACGTCCAGATAGTTGGACACGTAGACTGCATGCATCACCACGTTTACCTAAATTACAAGCTTATGGTGATCGTAATACGCCTAGTCTGGCTGAGGATGACGACGGCGAGGATGGCTCAGATGATACAAACAATTATGTTGACAATCATCACCACAGACATGTTAAATCTTCGATGAAACAATCTATTCCAATTTTAAAAAATGAATTAATCGATAATTGGGCTGATATATCACAAAGTTCTGAAGAATCTTCATTGAAACATCCTGTTAATTCACCACATGGATCATCATCACACCTAGATGAACCTCCGGTTATTGACGCTTATGAACCTGTTCCAAATAGTAAGTATCTTTGTGTTGTGCGCGTATGTGTTGTTTTATGCGAGTATCCACTTGTAGTTTATTAAATATATGCTTTTTGTTATTTGATGATCTCAGTACGCATGAAGGATTTCATTATGAGCTGACATCAGTTAGAGAACCACTGGAAAAACTGGGAGTACTGAACAGCTGTTTCGTCCTAGTTTGGGACTCTTCATCAGTATACATCCATTGCCAGGGTTCAAACCCAGAACCTTCTGGTTACAAAGCGAGCTAGCTCATAGACCATTAGCCACTCACTAGGACCCGATCCATCGGCCAGTCTATGGATTCTAATTTCCGCCAATTCACGACATAACGCGACCATTTCGCAATGTCTTCTTCGATGAGTTACTGTCTCATCTTCAACCTAGTGTAACCTACTGGTCATTGCTTTCCACTAGGTCACTGCCTGAATAAGGCCAGTCGCAAGTGAGTATCAGATTAGTTTTCAAGTATTGGTTTTCTAGGGATTTTGTTTGATTGGTTGGAGAATTTCATCATGAGCTGACATCATTTAGAGAACCACTGGAAAACCAGCTAGGAGTGCTGGGCAGCTTTTTCTTCCTTATTAGTTTGGCACTCCTCAGCATTACTCACCCACTCGGGCACTATATGTATTGCAAATTAGCAGAAGTTGGGATTCATGGACCATCGGATTGAGTTGCATTGTCTGGATGGTCTACGGGGTCGCTTTGTCACTGGAAGGTCTTGGGTTCGACTCCTGGTGGTGGTTTCTCTAACTGATGTCAACACCGTAACCGATAAAAAATACCAGTAAACTAACACTTGATGAATAATATAATAGTTCAATGAAATGGATAGACTGTGGTATTTCATAGTGAAGCGTTTCATTGTTGTATAGAGTGAATTTTTTCTACAAAATTTTCACACAGAATCTTTGAAAAAGTGATTACTTTTGTGTCTTAATTTTTAAAGTTGGTTAATTATCATCAGCAGTGAACTGGGGTTCGATTCCCGGGCGATGCGCTCCTAAACCTCACTTAGTCAGTAGTAAGCCTGTTTAAGAGTGAAAGTTGGGTGTGATCCTATCAATATCATCTTATAAAAGACAAGATCAACGCTACGGGGACTCCAAAGATGAAGCTTGAAGCCGCATATTCCTACTGGTAATGCAAAGCAATTTAAGTAAATTAATAGTCATCATATTATAAGTAGAAGACTGATGCAAACTTTGAACTTATTCTGTCTTGTTTAAAAACATTTCGAAATTCTTGAGTCAGATGTTCACATAAATGCTGCTCATAAATTAACGTGGGATTTGGAAACAATCTTATGTGTAAATATAAATATCTTATAGTAGCGAAATGCCATGTGTATTACAGGAACGATTTTATTTTCTACTGACGATAGTCTTCTGAACACCTTGATCGGCAGGAATCTTCGAATATTTGGCGTGCTATTCGCTCCCGTCAAATGTAAGATGGTAATACTACAAAACTAGACTACATTGATTCTTAACTTAAAGATAGGCAGTGAAGTGGTTAATGGAGCATGTTGACCACTTCACTTATTTGGGAAGTTGCATCAGCCAACACCAGCGAGTTGATCGCTGACGAAATCTCAGCATGGATAGAGCAGGTTCATTCGGCATTCGCCAACGTACGCCATCTCTGGCGTAAACGTGATATCCGCTTATTGACTAAATGGCGTGTGTACTGTTCAGCAGTCTGCTCTGTTCTCCTTTTTGTCTGTTAGCAAGACATCTCCATTGAGAGTGGAAGATACGAAAAGACTAGCTGTCTTTGATCACAGATGAAGTCAATTGAATATTAGTCTGTCAATGAAGTTATGGATCTACTTCGATTAAGATGGCTAGAACGCGTGTTATGCAAGCCGGATCACTGTCTTCCTTCCTAGACGAGCGATGTTAGCTGACATATGGTTAGCTTGGAAAAGAGTGTAGGCTAACCAAACCAAAGCATGGCAGTAATCCATTGTGATTTTGACAATTGGTTTGAGCCAGCCGCATGGGGAGAGGTGTGAGCTGTCTGGTTAGGTTCCTCGAGATGCTAAGATCTAATGGCTAAGGACTATCAAAGCTGTGGCTCAAAATTGTTGTGATTGGTGCTTATGGTTTCACTTGCTGTGAATACTGACAATGATATATTAATGACTGAAAGAATAAAGAGGACCGTTTGCTAACTGTTTCACAGTAAGTTAGTAGTTTCATACCTAACCCCTTTTCTCGTCACAAAATACCTGCCGAATAAGGTATCATTGAATTTTTATACTTAGTCATCTGAGTATAAAGTATTTTATGCTTTTGCTTCTCTATTCCTACGTGATGAGATGGCAAAGTAGAGAAAGAAAGAAAGAGACAGTTCTGCATACGAAAGATGCTCAGACATCTGAGGAAATGATGGCATTCGCCAATGTCATACTGGCATCGAAAAGTCAAGTTGTACACCTGCTTTCATTACTTGACTATAGTTAGTAAAAAATTATATATATATATATTAATATACATAGAATATTCTAGAATAATCGTGATTAACACTATTGGTGCCTCTAAACACTATCGATTTGTTAAGTAAGATCAGTGGAATTATATACAGTTCAAGTAAGATGCACAAATTATAATAAGTATAAAAATACAATAGCAAATAGAATACCAAATAAAATTAAGGAAATTTCCACAACAAATTGAGGATCATATTAAAACCTTGATGGCCAGTAAGGTAAGGAAAGCGTCTGAACCAACTTCTTGTTTTGGATACATAAGTTAGGTTTCTAAATGTAAATCTCAAAAGCCAGCCTCGGCAATATGTAGTAGACGAACTCTTAAGCCAAAGTTAAGAACAGTTGGTTGGTGTACGGTAGATGACTTTTAATTAAAGCCTCGTTAGCATTAATCTTGTGTTTCGTATCCCGAAGATGAGATAGAGTAGCGCTGTGAATGGATTTTGTTTGTCCACGCAGGATTATGTTCAGAAATCCAACGAGAAATATAATGACTTGTAACACAGGTATATTTTGATTTGACTCTAGTAACTAGTGTGATGTGTCTAGTCCTCTCATTGGTGCAGACTGAATTCTATCAGTCAGGATTCCAATGTGGTCACCACTCTAGGTGGCTCACCATCATGGTGTACATTGATTTGATGATATTAGACAAATGGAGGCAATCGGCCACAGGAAGCCTTGGACCTAGGTTTCGTGCTAGTTGACACTCACCAGTCAACAAGGCGTATCTGCAACCCCGAAGGAACTCATGTCCCTTCTGAGATTCGAACCCGCGTCACCCAATGACTGCTGCAGTCAGCGACGTTACCACTGAGCTATTCGGGCTCGCGATTGACCTTGTTAACGAGTGCACGAAAACTAGGTCAAGGCTTCCTGTGGCCGATTACCTCCAACCATCCAGTATCATCAAATCAATATGCACCGGGATGGCGAGCTAGCTAGAATGGTGGCCACATTACAACCTGACTGATAGAATTCAGTCTGCACCAATGAGAGGACTAGACACATCACACTAGTTACTAGAGTCAAATCGAAGTATCCACTACAGTCCTACAGGAGGTTAATCGCGAGTCTGAATAGCTCAGGTTCCAGATACACCTTGCTGATGAGTGCTTACTAGCACGAAACCTAGGTCCAAGGCTTCCTGTCGATTACCTGAAACCACCTAATATCATCAAACACAGGTATACATATATTAGATTCAACAATCAATTTTATTTATTTTATTTTGTCTTATTTTATCATTATAGATTATGGGAATACAGAGACGATTACTGAAACACCAAAAGGACCGACTGAAGTTCTCCTAGAAGCATTAGATGTAATGAGTAGTGGTGAAATTCATGCAAACAATTCTGTTTAGTTAAAAAAACAAAAAATTATCCTCCGTGGTTTTTCTTTTTTTTAGTTAACTAACATATATACTCCATACTTTTTATTTGTCTCACACGAACATTAATTAATTAACTAGTAATACTGTTTTCACGACTATTAAACTACTACACTTATCGTATATCCAGACTTTAATAAGTCACAGTGACATATATATTTTGTAATATCCTCTCGCCTTTGTTGCATAGAAATTGGAAGTTAGAGAAAGAAAAAGAATTATATATATATTTGAGAATACCACACCATATAGGTAGGCACAAGGTGTAGTGTTTCCAGGAGAAAAGTGTATTTTTTAAAAATCTACTACTATTTTTTGTTGTCATTCATTTTGATCTCTTCTCTTTCGACATCAATCTCTACTTACACACACACACACACACACGCACGCATACACACCCCATTAGTCTACACCGTGTTTCCTTTTTCCCTTTTTTTCAATGTGCGTTTGTGTGTGTGATGTATTCATCTGTGATGACGTGCTGGTTATAGATAGTTGTGTGTGTGTGTCGAGAGGAGGTGGGACAATGTCCGTCCCGAATAGAAGTATTTGTCGTTAAGATAGAAGCGTATTAGGCCTGTCTCCTGATCTTGCCCCATCTCTCTCCCTTCGTGTCGAGTGTATGCACTCTGATGTACTTTTGTTCAAAGAATGTGTGCTACCTATCTTCAGACATTTCTATCACTCAGTATTGTTGTGTTTGGCGTTGTTGACGTTGTTGTCGTCGACGCCATCTTTGTTATTGTTAATAACTATTTTATTACTTGATTATAATTACTTTTTACTGCACATAAAATTACGTTTGTCTACTATGATAATCCCTTGTTTTTGATTACTAATCAATACTTGTCTTCTTGGGTCATCATTCATTCATTACTTAAGGACTGATATATTATTATTACCTTGATCAATACATCTCTCACTAATTTCATTCTTCTCCTCCTTATTATTATTATTACGAAAAGATAGGCAGTGTGTAAACTTCTCCCGAATTCCACGTATATTAATTAATTAGTCCTTAAAAAAATAAAAAGAATAATTTCACAGAACACATCGTTGGTGTCTTATTTTCTTCTTTTCTCCTTTTGTAAACTGCTATTTTCACCTTTGTAAACGAGAGACAATATGTTTTTGCCATGTCATGAACACTGGTTGCTTTATAACTTCTATTTTTCACTATTATTATTAGTAATATATATATATATATATATATATATATATATATATATATATATATATAATGATGTACAATACACATATATACAGTACCTTCAAAAACATAAATACTTTCTCCTCCTCTAGTGTCTTATTCATGTGCTCAGCAACTTGTCTGTGACTTGTTTGCCTTTTGACTTCCATATTTCACTCGAGTTACAAAATGATTTACACAAAGCAGGGAGAACATTTGTGGAAGGAGGATAAAAAGAGGTTATTTTCTGTTGGGTTAATTTTCCCGTGTATTCTTCCCGTTTTGATGGAGTATTATTAATTGATTTGTGGGTTTCTCTTATTTGATTGGAATGTGCTGCGGGCATACGGCAATATAACTGATTACTGATCACTTGAAATTATACCTCCCTCTCACACAGAGATAGGCAAAAATGTCACACTGGGAAAAACTGACAACAGGTACGATAACAGCAGCAACCTCAATAACTTTTATTGGTATCTTATATATTCACAAAACTGTGGAAATTTAAGCCATAATTAAGCAAATCTGATTGGTTGTTTAACTCTAGAAAATTAAGCTGTTAATGAACCAATCAAAACTGTTCAACTTGATTATTCGTGTTAGTACATGGTTAAATCATGACTTCAAGGCTAACAAAGAAGCTTGTCTTTCCTGACAGCACCAGTCATGCAGTGCCATCTTACACTTGACTGGGATGAGGCGTGTACCAAGCATACTCAGTTTTGCGCACAATATAAATAGTATGAGATACGTGGTTTCTGATGATATTGGATAGTTGGAGGTAATCGGCCACAGAAAGACTTGGACCTAGTTTTCGTGCTAGTTAGCACTCGTCAGTGAGGTGTGTCTGCAACGTTGAAGGAACTCATGTCCCTTCTGAGGTCAGTCACGAGCCCGAATAGCTCAGTGGTAACGTCGCTGACTGCAGCAGTCATTGGGTGACGCGGGTTCGAATCTCAGAAGGGACATGAGTTCCTTCGGGGTTGCAGATACGCCTTGTTGACTGGTGAGTGCCAACTAGCACGAAACCTAGTTGGAAGGCTTTCTGCCGATTACCTCCAACCATTCAGTGTCATCAAATCAATGTGCACAGGGATGGCGAGCTACCTAGAATGGTGGCCACATTGGAAACCTGACTGATAGAATTCAGTCTGCACCAATGAGAGGACTAGACACATCGCACTAGTTACTAGTGTCCAATCAAAATACTTGGTTTCTATTGTAAAATGACAAACAACGATGTAAATACGTAAAAGGATTACTTTTAGTGGGTCAAGTTAGTGAACTAAAATCATAATGAACGCAAATGTGAATATTCTAAAAAATAGTTCAGAGATCAAAATTCTGTTATTATTGTTATTCCCTTGGGTTCTGTGTGGAACGTAGGGCTTCGGCAAAACATCTTCACTCTGTTCTGTTTTCTGCTGTCCTGTTCATCTGGCTAGCTCTACGATTGCCCATAATCTCTTATCTACATTGCGCGCGATGTCACCCGACGGCCTTCTCAGCATATCCCCGATCAACCTCCATTTTCTCCCACATATTTGCTGAGCAATTGACTCTCACCCGTTGGTTTGTTCCATTATAGAGTTTCTTGTTGCTAATTGTTTCTCGCCGACTGGCCATTTGATCTTCAGTATGGAGCCAGCCAGTGAAGCTAAGAGCTGTTAATAAGAATCTGTAATCTGTCGAAAACTCTTTTAGTGATACGCAGTGCAAGTTTCTGATCCGTATAGAGGAAGTGATTGACTGACTTCACGTTTGCGTTAAATAGAATCCGAATATTGTTCTTTCTACTGGCTGGCTGAGTGGAAGCAGAAGATTTCCTAACTGGTTTCAGATTGATGAAGGGGTATCTTGTCTTTCCAAGTATGATTGGCCTTGAAACCATTCTTTCCGATTGCTTGTAATTGAAACCGTGCTTAGTGTTAAGATAAGTGGAGAAAGTAACCTCTGTCATCCTCTTTTTTATTTGATGATGATTGGTGCCGGTTGTTGTTGCTGTTGTTTGGTTATCTTCATCGCCTTTACATTCACCTGGAGTCCTGTCTTCGTTGCTTGCTTCTTCAGTCAATTCGTGGGTTTCAGCCTGCTTGAAAGTTTTCGAGTTTGTGTGACATTAAACATAAGTCATCGGCGAAATCCAGATCTTCTGGAATCTTCTTATAGGTTTATAGGTTCAACGTATTCCTGTCTTATCACTCCCAACGCACAATCTGACGCATAATCCAGTCCACTACAATTAAGAATGTTATCGGTGATAATGGGGAGACGGCCTTGTCTTACTCCTGCATTCACTTCAAAGCCTTCGCCGAGTTTTCCGTTGTGGCCCACCTGACGCGTGTCATTGTCATATAGCTGTTGAATGAGTTTGCTAAAGATTTCGGGTGCTACACTGTGTAGTGTTGAAGTGGTTTCCCGATTACTTCTCGATCAACGCTATTGAAGGCCCTTTTTGAAGTCTTATGCAGTTAAGGTTGAGTTTTGACTGCCATCTGATGCTCTTTTCTATGATGATGAATAGAACTGCAATTTGATTAGCACTTCGCTTACCTTTCCTGAATCCAGCTTTTTCCGGCTGGTGGAGTTCTGTATCCAGTGCACCTTTTGTTCTGTCTAGGATGACGTGAAATACTCTTTTACTTGGCGTTGACAAGAGCATGACTCCACGCCAGTTGTTGCAGGGCTCTAAAAATCGCCCTTCTTTGGTAGTTTGACAAGCTAGCCAGCTTTTCTTCCAATCGGTCCGCAGTTTTCCTTCCTTCCAAACCTTTTGTAAAATTGGTGTCAGCGCACATCTGCTGTTGTGCTTCGGTGGGGTGGGGGGGGGAGGGAGAGGAAGTTTTGGTCCTTCTGCCTTGCGATATTATTCTGTGAATGCGATAAGTGTCGATGACGACCGGAATGACAATGACAACAGCGTTTAACAAACAAAACACAGTATATTATACTTTATAAAATCTCATAAGTTCAAGCGATAAATGAACGAATCAAAACTGTCCAATAAGGTTATTCATTTCACTATGTGTACAAATCATAGCTTCACAACTAACAAAGACGCTTGTCTGCCTCAACCCTGCACGATTACTGACAACCTAAGCAATACCAAAATATACAGACTACAAAGAGTATACTTTTCCCTTCTACTTTAAGATTGGTATTCTCCTGCCGCCCAATGTTCCCCAATAACTTTGAAGATAAACTATCCCATTTAACCATTCGTATGCGTATCTACCAATAAACTTGTTCCTATGGAGTGAGATATATAGGTCGTCCGATGAGTGTTTTATCAAAAAAATGAAGGGACATTATCCCGTTTCGCTACAGAAAGGATACTACGGAGTGGTATAACTGAAGAGATTATTTAACAATCCTCACCCAATGAATAGCTAAGGGAAATTCATTCATTCATCTATGTTAACCAGAAAGTCAAAATAACCCTTGTAAAAATGGTATGATTCCGTATATTTGCACTGTTCAGGCGTTAGCCATTCGGATGAAGAACGTTGATATTTCGATACAGAAGTAACTATACCATCCCGTCCTCCGCCTTTGGATTTAACTCGATGCTCAACTATTATCAATATTTTGTCATTTTTCGATATGACCTTTGTTGACATCATTTTCTTAAAAACCTTTTATGCGTCTGTGGCACAGCAGTAGAATGCTCGCCAACCACGCATGTGGTCCGGGGTTCAACTCATTCCTTTAACTCGCTAAACCAGTAATCGAACTGGTAAAGAGGGAAGGTTGGGCATGGGGCTAGCAACTCTATCAGGTAAAAGTAAACACCATTGCTACCGAAACTTCAAGCCTCTAGCTTGAAGCCCTATGTTCCACTGGGAACATAAAGGAATTAAGAAGAAGAAATCACCTCTTGTTCACCTAAAAGTTGGACAGTATATTTTCGTACCTGTCTCTGTGCTGTTTCATTAACAACCAGATTTTCCTGAATATTTTTTCATATCACGTATTCTTTAGTCTACACTTACTAATCTTCACTACCATAGTTACAGTTTGAATAATTTTTATTGGTTATAGAAATTTTGGTGATGCAAAAAATCCTTCAAACTTCTTTATTTTTATGCCATCTTTGATAGACTGGATGTACACAGATATAAAAAAAATAACTGTATGTATATGTGATTATAAAGATGAGTGTGTGAATTTACCGAAAAGTGTCTCTTCGTCGAGCTGTTTGTTGTTATTACCATTTCTGAATGTGCATTTTTAGCGAATTAATATAATCTGAGGTATCAAGTATGCGATGAAATATTTGATTGCATATAAACTCATGAATAATAATTCCCAGACAGACAGACATTCATGAAAACAAAATATGTAGGTCAGAGAAGTGTCTCTTTTCACCGGAGAATCCATTAACTTAGCTGCACAATCTCAATTATATATATATATATATAGGTGAAGAAGCGATCCTGTTGACATTTCAATCACTTATAGTACTGAATGAAGATAGCGCTGAATTACATGAACTGATAGAAGTTATGATTTATGGACCTTCAGATTCTAACCTGTGGTACATGTATTCATAAACTAAGGTGTCATCTTTGTGAAATAGCTACCTGACGATAGATTGATTCAGAGTCTAATAAAAACCGAAACAAAAGTACGTGGTTTTCCGGTTTGATGATATAAAACAAAACAGACTTATACATACATACTGCATACAGACAACCACGAACATCAATTCGACTGGGGCAACCAACGTTCAAATATTAGTCAAAAGGAACACTAATTTTAATTTTTTTTTAAATTTTTTAATTACAGCTTCATTCCACACCGTATTTTTGGTACAAGTATGGAAATTTCAGCATGGATATCGGTATCCCGAATTTTGCAGGCCGACCATAGATATCAGGTGTGCGTTAGCAGGGGATCGAACCTCGGACCATGTGCATGGTCGGTGAGATTCCTAACCACTGTGCCACTAAGAATGCTAGAGAATTTTTAGAAGCCTGGTATTTGAGTGATTCGTCAGTCAATAGACACATCGAGACAGACGAAATTTACCAATCGATAAGAAGGAAATCTGACAAAAGGGGTCAAAATTCAAGTTAGGGAGACATTTAGTTCCAATACAAGTAGCCTAGAGGGTGTGAAAACATAGAGACAACCAATCACATTCATGGTAGTCAACAGGAGAGATGACTAATAGACTTGTAGGGAAATCTAAAAGCTCACTTCAAACTGAATTATGCGCTAAAGATGTTGCCTTGTAGAGCAATAAAAGCTCCGCAAATAAACCATCCAGCTCAGAGAAGACAACGTTCGTTCAGCGCGCATCCTGTCCAAGAGGATTCAAGAACACTATCCAGCATGGTTGCGAAAAGGCAATAGTGATACAATAAGGAGTGCGATAATTGAACACTTGGTTAACACTGATCATTGCATTTCAACAAACGCCTCCTTCAAAGTAATCTACAGAGTGAAGAATAACCTATCAAAGGCAATACGGTTTCGTCTCCTTTGTATCGCTGAAGCTCTGGCCATTCACATAGAAAAACCGGAGCTGTGCATACAAAAGAAGATTACTCAACCACTTCTACTCTCATGGTAACAATGTTTTGATTTGAGTTTAGTTTTTTCTATTTTTATTTTGATGACTTAATTTTGTTTCTTTGCCTGTTCTTTAATTGCTTATAATTCTTGTATTCACTTAGATCTCTTACATAATTTCGTATTATCTACTTTGTTTCTATGTGCATCCTGAGTAAAACTCACTCATCAAACTATTCATATTATTATTACATAACTTCGTTTAACAACTGTTTATGACAACTTATCACCTTTGTTACTACCCTAGTTTCATTAACACTTAATTTTCTTGACTTGTATTACCAGCCTTCACCTTCAGTTCAAAAATAACCTTAACCAATTGTAATTTTGTTAGACAAACTTAATGTACACTTACATACAAAACAACACATATATATTTGCGATTGTATAGCTAAGAAAATGAATTCGCCGAAAAGAGATTCTTCGCTGATCTACGTGTTTTATTTTCATTAATGAAGACAACTACATCAAAAATATCCATCTGAGCTACAAATCTTCTATATCATACCTAAAACAAACTCATATATAATGGTTATTTTGAAATAATAGAGATTTGTAGCTCAGGTGGATGATTTTCAATTAGGTTTGTTCCTGGTTGATTTAATTACGAAGCTCTACGTGTAATTAAACCAAAATCTGGGTACGTTATGTTGAAGATACATTTGTAACAATTAAAAGGAATAATTTGGAATATACCCATAAGTTAATAAACAACATATTTGAAGACATTAAATGTGCGTCGGTGGCACAGTGGTTAGGACTCTCGCCGACCATACACATGGTCCGGGGTTCGAGCCCACGCCGGCGCACACCTGATATCTATGGTCGGCCTGCAAAATTTGGGCTACCGATATCCATGCTGAAAATTCCATACTTGTACCAAAAATACAGTGTGGAATCAAGCTGTAAACCAAAAAAAGAGAAGAAGAATTGGACAAAAAACTTCATTCTTGGACGTCTTAATCTAGAAGACCAACACAGGAAATTTGGAAACACAAGTATATAGAAAATCGATACACACACACACGCACACAGATTAAATGCTCAACTATGATTACAATAGCCCAGTGACTCACAAAACAAACTGTATGCAGACATTGTTTAAAAGAGTTCAACCACACTGTAGCACTCAGGTGTTGATGAGAATGGAGGAAGATTACCTGTTAACCGTCTTCAAAAAGAATGGATATCCTCACAATTTGATCAATAAGTGTTTACACCCATGCCATAACACTAACAAGGAACCGTCATCAAAGACCACAAGAACATTCACTCTACCTTATATAAAAAAATATCTCTGAAATAACAGCTAGAATATTAAGACCGTTTGAAATGGATATAGCATACAAGCCAGGCAGCCAGCCAGCACAATCACTTCATTCGATATTGTGCAAACCAAAACAACCAACAGAAAAAGAAGATAAAATTAATACCATTCATAAAAATAAACTGTATACATTGAAGTGGACATTAGATCGGTCAAGGTGGGTGTTCTTTTCAAATCCAAATACAAGAACACAAATTAACTGTTAAAAGACATTATCTATATATAATTTTTCATATCAATGCATGTGAATAATTGCGGACATCAGTTTTATTGGGATAATGTAGAATATTTAAACAGAGGAAACACCATAACTGCAGTCAGGGAATTCCTAGAAGCCTGATACTCAAGTGAATCAGCCACCGATTAACAAACACATTACTACAGACCAAATTTACCAGCTAATAAAAAGTAAATCATCATATAACAAGAAAGTTCAAATTCCAAGTCAATAAAATTATGATCCATAGAGATGTAAATTAACAATCAGTCACGACATTGGTTGCTAGGAGATACAATTATGTCATTGACAGAGAATTCAAATGAGTTCATTTTATGCTAAATGTCGCGCTGAAGATGTTGTCCAGAAGGACGACGAAACCTTCGCAATTAGATCAAATAGCAGCTCAAAGAACACAACTAATTCAAAATGCTTATTTTATTGATTTTTTTATTAAAACAAATCATATATTTACAAAATTATTAACAAACTAATTAATAATAAATTAGTTAATTAATTAATTAGTTAACGAAGAGATTTCCAAACTATCTGACTCTTCCCATATCAACAGTTCTCTACCATAAGCTGCAGCTATGCATATTTTACCTTTTTCTGATTGAACAATTGTTCTTAATACAGGAAGCGTATTTACAGAATTCTTTAAATGCCTTAAATGACTGATAGGTACGCTACTTTGTGGTCCAGTTAGTTTTCTCCATTTACTTTGTAAACCATTTGATGAATACAGTTTTGAAAGATGTATTTCAGTTTGGTGTTGCTGTGTTCTCATTAATACAATCATATATAGGCATAGTGATGCTGACTTTTTATCTATGGAATGAACAGTATCAGAAGATTGGTATATTAGAACAGGATTAATGAATTCTACTCTTCCAGGTATATGTAACCATGGTTGTGGTGTAGATCGATTCTTAACCAAGTTGTCCAGTGAATATATCCATAGGTATGTTTTATCATTACAAGAACGTGATCCATAAATCAATATGTGAGGATGTTTATGACTGTCAAATATCTCTTGATGGGGTCTGTCATCTGAAATTTAAAAGAGAATGACAAATTTACGAAAATATGATTAAGTTGGCTCTGAAGACATTGTTCAGAAGAAAAAAATGAGGGCTTCCTGAAAGCCTTCATCATGTGAGCTACAAATCTTCTCGATTGTTTGAAAATCTTAAAGGTAGCCTGCTCTCTTGTATTTATAAAAATATTGTATATTCATGGTTGTGTGAGGCTTCGATTATCCAAGTTATTTAACTGAGTTGTATTCGTTTTCTACAGGTTTGTTTTTAACCTGAGAGTCCCAAACAAGACTGGCAAAACAGCTGTCCAGTACTCCCGGATGGTTTTCCAATGGTTCTCTAACTGGCCTCAGCTGGTGCTGAAATCCTCCAACCAATCAAACAAAATCTCCACAAAACCAGTACTTGAAAGTTAATCTGATGCTCACTAGCGATTGGTCCTATTCAGGCAGTTAACTTGGGGTTCTAGTGAGAAACTGTGACCAATAATGTGCAGCAGATTGAAGGTGAGGCAGTAACCCATCGAAGAAGACATTGTGAAGTGGTCGTACTATGTCACGTATTGGCAGAGATTGGAATTCATAGGCTGGCCAATGGATCAGGTCCCAGTGAGTGGCTTAATGGTCTACGAGCCAGCTCGCCTTGTAACCAGAATAGGTCCGAACCCTGACGGTGGGTGGGTGTGTAGTGCTGAATAGTTTCAAACGAGGCTGACGAAACAACTGTCCAGTACTCCCTGGTGTGGTTTTCCAATGGTTCTCTAACTGATGTCAGCTCTTTATGAAATCCTCCAACTAAGGAGTACTAGAAGTAGCTGTTTCACCCTACTTTGCGACTGTCACAGTTTGCACCCACAAATAAACTTGGAATCGAATCTTCAGGTTACAAGGTGAGTCTGTTGACAGTTCAGTCAAACGATAGAATTTGATGGAGGTGGTGTCTGAATTACATGAATTGACAAAAGTCAGCATTTATGAACCTTTAGACTTCCCACCAGTGACTGAATGGTCAGCGAGCTTGCTTTATAACCTGAAGGTTCATAATTTTATCCCTAATGAGGGCTCTGGATGAGCACCACTGAACACTACCAAAGTAAAGCGAAAGTGCTATTCACTGCTCCGTGGTTTCTAGTGGCTAATGACAAAATGTACATTTTGTTTTACAGCATACTTCCTAGAATATACATATGTAGATGGGATCCCCCCCCCCAAAAAAAAGAGATTTTTCATTTCTTTTCATCTCAAAGAACAGTAAAAGGGATTTCACTGAGCCATCCTCCTGTAATATTCATTGTGCAACAAAGTAATGACAAAATTAAGCGTCCAAGATGAGTAAAAAAAAGGTCGACTGAGTAAAAGACGATAAAGTTTGCAGCCAACCACTTACTCTTCACTAATCCCAACGTATCTTTTAAATTATGTGTTGGTAGAAACATTGCGTGAAAGGAATACTTATTGGACTCCATTTCATTACTATTAGTAGTAGTAGTAGTATTGTTAATATCGCCATTAGTAGTGAGGTCGTTAATCCATTGCAATGAATCCAATGGCAACCAACCAATTAAATAAAATCGTAATGGATTATGATATGCATTTGCACAAACTGATAGATTCCATACACTTAAACGATTTCCTCCACCAATAGCAAGGGATATCCATCTAGCAATTAATGTTTTGAAAAGAAAGAAAAAAGTTTGAATCAGATTTAAACAAATACAATGTTCAATGTATTAAAACATTTGTTTGCTTATTAGGATAATATGGAAAATTGAAAACCAACACCTTTGGATATGAAACCGTGAATATCACAGTCCAATTTTCTCCTGAACACACCACTACTATAATGGAAAGTTAGCTAATCGAAATTCAGAGGAGTTTTGTCATATATATGAGGCATATAAGCGGACAATATTGTTGTTTTCAATTAGATCTTCTCAGGTTTTACTCTAATTTACATAGATTTATATATAAAAAAATTTTAACCAATGACGGTGATTTTGTGGATCAAATAATAATCATAATAATAATGTGATAAATGTTTTGAACGAAATTAATAACGGTGATTATAATGATAACAAAATATTGATAATAAGGTTTATTGAATTGAGGATGTGTTATAACTGTAGGGAATTGAATGAAGACGTTTTCACCTTATTCTGTCTGCGCCTGAACTAATCTGTCTATCTGCTCGTCGTACCTTCCGACTTAGTAAAGCACGCAAATATCAAAAGACAAAGTCTGGACTGTGACTGTGTATTGAAGTGCAACAACGATAAAGAAAGCCATGGTATTTATACATTTTACAACAATATGGACAGCTAACAGCATTTGAAATAATTTATCTTAATAGCCAATAACAAAGTGAGTGAGAGATGATAATATACCATATGTGCGAGGTTGACAGTCAGTAACAAAATGTGTGGGAATGATAATATACCATATATACAAGATTAAACAGTCACTACCAAAATGCGTGAGAATGATAATATACTATATATACAAAATTAGCAGTCAATACCAAAATGTGTGAGAATGATAACATACCATATATGCAAGTTTAAACAGTCAATACCAAAATATGTGGGATCCTATCAGGATGTCATCATGAGCTGACATCAGTTAGAGAACCACTGGAAAGCCTGGGAGTACTGGACGGGTGTTTCGTCCTGAAGAGTACCAAACTAGGACGAAACAGCTGTGTAGTACTCCCAGGTTTTCCAGTGGTTCTCTAACTGATGTCAGCTCATGATGAAATCCTTCATTCAATCACACAAAAAAAACCTGCAAAACCAATACTTGAATATAAGGTTAATGTAGGTGGAGATAAGAATAACGAAGGTAGTAATATGTGTATATGTAATTCAATTAGTAAATAAATTAGGTCAAATAATAAGAGTTACGTAATACTAGGGGTGAAGTGGACAGGTGGTCAGAGTTTAAATAAATACTATAAAAGTGTGAAGGAAATGGAAAATAATAAAGGGTGGGAGGGTTTTGAATAGAATTCACCTAGGCTAAGCAAGGGAGAGACAAAGGTAGAACAAACTTATTTTGTATGCAAAGACTAGGATTGTGTTCTCGAATTAATTCCTATTGCTTCGGCTATGTGTAAAACATGGATTCGAATTCCGCTCGAAGGCTCGATGAAATGCGATAGATAACTTTGAAGGCACTATTATCGCCCACTTGGTGAACGCTATCAATCAAATGAGCCGAAATAGAACTTGTTATAGATTTTATTTGACCTTTTCCGAAACATGAAGGAAGATGCTCATTAATGCGTTTGTTAAGCTGTCTAGTTGTTCACCCTATATAGCTCTCACCACAGGAACAACTAAATTTATAGATACACATAGAAGTGGCACAGCTAGGTAGCTTATCTTTCAATTGAGCAATCAAAATTGGTCGGCTACAAAATGACAAACAAAGGGTGGCGGCAGTATAAGTCCGTTTTATCGCTCTCGATAGTCTCAGATGTAAGACTTCGCAGTTTCATGAACAGTTGTTTCTTTTTAACTGTTGTCAGTTTTTCTTTATCTTACCTGGCATTCATGTTTCTCCTTACAAATCTACTAGGATAACCCATTGTTCTAATATTATAAATAGGAATGTTTAAAGATATAAATGAGAGATTATTTCACATGATGTTTTTGGTGAAAACTGCAATTTCAAAACAGTCAGCCTTCTAGACTATTTGATGAAATAATCACATATGCATGAAACATACAACACCGATTCGTCTGAATTTCACTCAGTAAAAACGTTCAGTAGTTTGAATAATCACAAGCGTGTCTAAACAACTATTTTGTTGATTTAATTGGTGGATAGTGACCACTAACAGTGGAATCCAGGATGACGTGCATTTCGTCCTATTTGGGACTCGTCAACTATCTGGATGTAGCTGTGTCTTGGATCCCACTGCTAGTATTCTCCATCCACTAATTAAATTCTAATTACATGCCCAGACGTCGTCGAAACATATCGACCTGAGACTGAGCACTTCAGTCCAATCAATCGACGGGAAAATTGATTGTTTGTTTACAAGGGGATTTTATTCGCTCTGAATTATTTGTGACTACGGCTTTGAAGTAATCAATCACTGGAAGTTGAATAATATTATCGGCCTGATTGACTTACACGGTCAAACTGTGATCGTTGTTTCATCTTATTTAGTGTTACTGGTTTAACGCTATACAAGTCACCTTTGGTTTACATAAATATAGTTGAGTGTATGCACAATAATACAATCACAATAGATTGAAAATATCAGCACTACAGAAGTCTTGTCCCTTGAGTCTCTTCAAATAGACTTCTGGAATTGCATACATATGTTTTTAGTCTAATGGCATTCTTGCGGATTCTGTGAGTTCGTGTACGTCGTTTTGGAACCTAGGTGAATGCTGTTCTTAGTCACATTGATGACTTGAATGCTAGAAAAAAGCTGTACAGTATTTGAGGGAAAAAATCTATCTACACCTTTTATTATAATTACTGTTCGAATGTAGCTGAAGGCTGCTAAATGTTAGTGTAATTTTTGAGTTTTTCTCTAAACTAAATATGACAACGGGATTGATCTCATCTGACTCTGAGCATGAAAACAAACAAAAGCTACTCAACAGTAATGAAACCAAACATCTTCACAATAACGAAAGTAGAAGAATTGGAAAATGCATCAGCAGTTGGTAATATCGGGTACCTAGCCTGTTACATGCTCTAATGGTGTTCTCGCGACTTTTGTTCCCAGACCTGCCGTGGGCGACAGCATAGTGTACGACTTAATGGTTGTATCAAACGTATTGAAGAAGGCTGTATGCTGTTTGCATGCACCTCGTTCTGATAATGTTTTCTGATTCAGTGGTTCTGCAGCAGAAAACTCAACAACCACGACTCATGTGGTCCGGGGTTCCATGCATGGCCGATGCACACCCTGAAACTCTCTTAACAAGGAGTAATACCGGTAAATATGGACGGTTGGGCGTGGGACTGGCAACCAAATCCCGTGAATAAAAACACCACTTCTAAAAAAACTTTGTAGCTCCAGCTTAAAATCTCATGTTCAGCTCAGAAGTCAAAGGAATAAAATAATAAACAAGCTGGTGATATACGTCAACTTTTTATGCTCATTAGGGAAACGGACTCTAAAATAGTTATGGTAACTGAAATAGCCTGCAAGATGGATAGTAATCCAATAAACTCTCAGAAAAAATGGTGAAAGATCCCCCTTGTCAACATTCTCGTCTACTATCTTTTTTGATAAACTTTTTTCCAAAGTTCTACATTATCATGTAATATCATTCCAATACTCTCCAATCTCATTTGCAGCTGTTATATGTAGAACATATTTCAGTCAATGAATGCTCTTTATGAAAGTGAATATAAACACAACTTAATATAAAACTAAAGCAACAACATAAAAGAATACTGATAATAATCATAATAGTAATAACAATAATAGCAGCTTTATTCTGCACAGTGATTATCTAATGTCCAGAGTTTTCAGCGGAGTTTATTACATGATATTTTCTGTTCCTCCAGGATGTTTAGACAACACAAAATAATTGACAGTATTTGTTTTTTTATTTTTATTTTTGATTACAGCTTGATTCCACACTGTATTTTTGGTACAAGTATGGAATTTTCAGCATGGATATCGGTAGCCCAATTTTCGCAGGCCGACCATAGATATCAGGTGTGCGTCGGCGAGGGCTCGAACTCCGGACCATGTGCATGGTCGGCGAGAGTCCTAACCACTGTGCCACAATGTTGTCTGACCTGAAACGTAAACCAATCCATTATGACACATTTTTTCTTTATTTTCTTCAGGAAATACACGATATTTGATTTGGTTGAATACCGACTGTAAAAAGTTCAGAAGTACATATAGTGACCCAATGTCAAAACTCAGAAACGGTTATTTTATGTATCAGGATATGTTGCCCCTTCCCCATCACGATTATGCTTTTTAGTCGACGATCCATTTTCATGAACTGCTGTACAATCGTAATTATATTTAACTAAGAAATCTTTAGACCAAACAGATACTGATGAACTTCGTCCTGTACACAATTCTAATCATATTTAACAAACAAATCATAAAACCAATCAGATAATGGTAAACTTTGTCCTCGAAAAATGTATTACGTAATGTAAGGTGTAATCTGGAAGGGATGACTAATTGGAGGTTAGAGAAAAGGCGGAAGTTGACATGACATAATAAAAGTGAGATAATGACTAATCAATAAGCTCGTGTAGAATGGACAGGAATTAGTGGAAAGGCGATAAAGTGTTATTTTTGTATAAAATCTGTATGAAAAAGCAATGTTATTAATAAACAATAAAAGATGGCGTATGCTATCTGTACATAGCCAAAGCATTAGCTATTCAGGATCTGAAACCGAACCTCTAAACTCAAAAACGATACATACAGTCACTCGCCCTACCGTGGCCATAGTAAAGTTCTTACTATAATTTTACTTCCTCCTTTTGTTATTATGTAAGTTCACTATTATTATTATTATTAATATTATTATTGTTATTAATACTTTTATTATGATTATTCCCATCATCCACATCTTATTACCACTCTATTACTGTTTATTAACAACATTGCTTTTTCATACAGATTTTATACAAACACACTTTATAGTCTTTCCACTAGTTCCTGTCCATTCTACACGAGTTTATTGATTAGTCATTATCTCAAACTCATTACGTCATGCCAACTTCTACCTGTTTTCTAACTTACACTTAGTCATCCCATCTTACAACTTACATTATGTAATACATTTTTTCGAGGACAAAGTTTACCAGTATCTGATTGGTTTTAATTTAATACAATTAAGACTGTACAACTCATGAAAATGAATCGTCGAAAAGAAAATTTTCTTCGCTGTTTCAGCTTTTTTCTGATGACTCAATTTTGGGCTTTTTCGTTCATTATGCTTTAGCTCAAGTTAAGTGGAGACTGGGTGAATCAGTTGGGTGTGAACACTTTGAATACCCGCCAGAGTAAATGTTACCATTAGAGGTCGTATTTTGATCGATTATAACAAAGTGAAAAACTGAAATTATATGCAATATAAGGATGCACGTGTTTTTGCAAGTTCAACTTTTCAACAAGCCGTTGGATTTATTATCACTTGACTTAAGAAAATCCCATCAAATAAGAAAAATTTAACTTACGACTCAGATTGTTTATCTTCGCCACCATCCAAATTATATAAATTCCTCTTCAAAATATTATTATTATTATTAGTAAATGCTTTCTCTTGTAATCTATTTAAATAATAATCATAGGATAAAGCTTGTTCATATGTATCTATACAATGAATAGGCATCGAGATTTGATTCGATAGAAGATGATCTTTCATTATTCGTTTTATTAATATTGGTTGTGGTTTGTCGCCTTCATTCAGAGCACTTCTGTTATTATTTGTAAGTGATAGAAGGATGAGTAGACCATTTCTAGTGCCAGCAATTAAATAATATGGACTGCAGAAGCTTAGCACTGTTATCTGATCATTCAAACGAGGAAATAATGGTTTACATTCACTGATTATACACATCTATGAAACAAAGTGTAACAAAGGAAAACAATTTAATTTTTTTTTAAAACGTGCGTTTATAGGCATACAAAGAGTTTAACAAACTTCCTTTTTGTAATAAAGGAGCATAAGTAACTGGAATTTTGAATGGCAGTCACCTCGCTATCTCAGCTTCATCAACTTTGGAAAAGCCTTCGACAGCGTCAATCGAGAGGTCATTTGGCAACTACTTCGCTACTACGGGGTCCCATCGATGATTATACATCTCATCCAACAGATGTACGACAACGCTGCATGCCAAGTAATCCACAACAGGAAACTTACGGAATACTTCGAAGTGAAGACGGAGCGAGGCAAGTCTGTCTACTATCGCCAATCAGTTTCCTAATTGCAGTAGATTAGATAATGCGACAGACAGCGAACAATGAAGCAACAGGCATAAAATGGACTCACACAAAAAACTTGGAGGATCTGAACTTTGCCGATGATGATACATGTCTCATTTCCCACAAACTGGAAGATACGTAACTCAAAAGCAACAAGTTGGCAGAAGAAGCATCCAGACAAGCAAGGATTTCAGGTGAACATAGAGAAAACAGAGGTGATAAAATCAGGTGATAGCCAACAGCTACAGCAACAAAAACAGTCAACCAGTACAAATGGAAGAAATCTGAAAGAAACAACATCCTTTACCACATACCTACCGGGGAAGCATCGTTCCAACTACATGTGGAACTAACTGACGAGGATATCAAAGCAGAGAGGATCGGGAAAGCAAGGCAAGCTTTCATCTCTCTCAAATCTATGTCAAGGTCAACAGCACTCAGCATCAAAAATGAGATCCAGATTTTCAACTCCAATGTGAAGTCAGCGCTGCTATACAGATCAGAGACTTGGCGCGTTATGAAGAGCACCTCAAACAAACTACAGACCTTCATCAACCGCTATCTTCGCTCAACACTACTCAAAGTCAGATGGCCCGCCGGAAAATATCAGCGACAGGGAGGGATCTCTGGCAATGAGCGAACCAACCCAGCAGGAACCGATTGCGCGACAAATATGCAGGATGAAATAGAGGTGGATTTGCCATACTCTGAGGAAATCATCGAGTGACATCACTAGACAAGTCCTCGAGTGGAACTCGAAAAGGAAGCGGCGAGTTGGTCTTCAATGCAAGGGTGACTTGGAGGAGGTCATATGAAGAGGAGATGAAAGCATGTGGGCAGACTTGGAGCGGAGTGAAAAAGTTGTCAGAAAACAGAAGGCAATGGAGACGCGCAGCTGAAGCCCTATGTTCCTCTAGGAATTAAAGGAAATAATAATAATAATTAATAAGTAACTGGAATTGAATTGTAATCAAGGCTGTCATTAAGAAGGAAATAGAAGTCTTTGGGTGTACTCTTCCAAAGTCTTACTAACTATAGTATACAAATCAATAAATTGAGCTAAGGAAGCACGTAATATATGCAACTTATCTTTAACCCTGAAGAGTGTTACTCTACGATATTAATACTATAGTGTTTTAGTCTAGTGAAATAGTGAGCGTTAGAGAAGATAGAAGTGGCAAAGATACCTAATCATCTTCATGTATTGGTTTTGTAGGGATTTTTGTTTGATTGGGTTCCAACCCTGGTGGTGGATGCTTGCTGCTGAAGAGCCCCAAACCAGACCGACGAAACAGCTGCCCAGTACTCCTAGCTTGGTTTTCCAATGGTTCTCTAACTGATGTAGCCTCATGATGAAATCCCCCAACCCATCATACGTGATCCTCATCAAGAACAACAACAAGCACAACAGAGGAATTTAACTGTTTCACTTATCTAGGCAGCATCGTTTCAACTATAGATGGCACAGATATGAATGTCAAAGTCAACATCGAAAATGCAAAACAGACCTCCATTAATTTTGTAATCAGTGTGGAAATCTACTGCATTCAGTGAATGTCAATCCAGTGAGAGTTTTCATGTACGGTTCAGAGACTTGGTGCCACATCAAAACCATTTCCAACAGACTTTCATTAGAAAGCTGCTTTCGCTCTATACTGAAGATCAGATGGCCAGGCCAGAATGAATAAGCAACAAGGAACTCTAGATACGAACCAGCCATGAACTTACAGCCCAAAAATACGTCTAAGGAGACGGTGATGGGTCGAACACACGCTGAGGAGACTCGGGAGTGATATCACACTCTATATTCTCTGGTGAAATCCCAGTAGAAAACAACCAATTTGGCGTTCAGATGTGATATGCCTGAATTTTGCACCGATATGCAGCAGTTCGAGTCGCAACACTTCACTTACCACACAAAGCAAGCGAAGAAAGTAAAAAGAAATGCAGAATAGAGACAGTAAACAAAGATATAAGGCAAAAAAGAATAGTAATATCGAAGAACAATATAGTTTTATTGGGTACTATAAGTCACAGGGAGTGAATGCATCCACCCCACTAACTAACTAACTAACATTGCCCATCAAGAAGGGCGATGGCTAGGCATGCATAACACATGTCCTAACCAGAGGTGATACCGAGAAGATTGTGTGAGGAGAAGACTACAGTTTACGGGCAAGCGTAGAGTCAGCTAAAATCACTGCAGAAAACAGGATGAAATGAACAAGCCCTATGTTCTATTCAGAATACGAGAGAATAACAGTATAATATTTAAGGCGGTTAACAGATGAACTGGTAATTGTTTTCTTATGCTGGATTCACTTCGCATAAAAGAAGTGAAGAAGATACAAAACACATTATGAAAGGCGAACAATCGCTTCCATGTGAAGCTTATCTGCCTAAATAGCATTTCATCGATCACACAATTTTAAATGTTTATATTTTATCCTAGATATGGACAGCAGCAAGCTGTAAATTTATTTCTCTGACAAATTGCATAAAATAGTCAGACAGTACAATAAGTCGATGAAATGAAATTTGGTTAATGGTAGCTACTATTGAAATCTAGGACGAATGTATTATCCTCTCCAAGACTCATCCGCTGGATGCGCCGACATCTTGAGTGGATGATAACCACCTTGCCTCGTGACAGGCAGGTCTTGGGTTCAAACGCTGATGGATGCGTAGTGTTAAAGAGTCAAAACTGTCTTTCGAGTATTCCCTGATGTTATCTCGTGATCAAAATGTACTTTTGAATGTCAGAAATGCTGAAACAAAGGGAATGTTATTTTTCCCTACAAATCACTCCGATGTTAAGAAAGCCAAGAGTAAATGTAAATATTGCTAGGTGACATTAAGAAACTGTAAATTATATAAATCATTTGAACAATGCTAAAACTATTTGCGAATTCTTGCAAACACCACTTATATCTAACATCATTTTGATTTGAATGAAGCAACGCATTGAAAGCCTCAGAAACATTCAGCTATTTAACTTTCAGACCAGTTCTATGTCATAAAACACACTTTGCATTGAAGTACTTTGAAAATCAGGTAAAGTTTTTTTTTCAATTTTGAAAACCTGGTATATTTAATGTGTCACATTGCTCTTTATTTCATTATGTGCCTTTTAGGTGTGAATCGGCTACATTTTTTATCATTCATTTAGTGATGAATAGCTTCATGCTGTCTAGTTCTATGGAGGATTGTTTTTTAATACTGTTGTACCATGTGAACTAATTCAATGGCTTGGACTATTGATAATTTGAACCGGTTAGTAGAAAGGTTCTTTTTAATTCACTTTTGACAGAAACAGATCTGTGCTTTAAGGTGGTTGAGAGGTGTTACTCTCCAGTGGTGTATATACTCCTTGCTGACAAATTTTAAAAGAGATAAAATCAAGTTCCAGATGTCCTTTTCTACAATATGTAAACATGTATATAAGACATCAATATAATAGTTTTTTTGAAAGATAGAAGCGTTCATAAATCTCATCATTATTTCACAGAATCAAATACCTTATGCAAACAGAATAATCGTACACTTGTATCAGTATATGCAACAGCTAAACATCCAGGCGATGATTTACTTCTCTCATCTTCACTAGTTATTGTCATTCCATCTGAACACGTCACTGAACCAGAACACTTTATACCAGGGTAGTTTAATCCACATAAATTCACTGCGCCAATAGATTTATTGGAAGTATTAACTGATTCATTAATCTAAAAGAGTTAAATAAATAACCGTTACACATGAAAATAAATACAGACAATGCACTCAAAATGTCATTGAATTCATATAAACAAGAAACATTACATGCCCGCATTATTTAAGCCTGAATACTGTTCATTTATTTTACCAAGTGAATGTTGGCTATTAAATGGTTGGAGGCAATCGGCAGGAAGGCTAGCCTCACCTAGGTTTCTTGCTAGTTGGCACTCATCAATCACTCAGCAAAGCATATGCGCAACCTTGGAGGAATTCATATCCCTTCTGAGATTCGAACCCGCATCCCCCAGTGAGCGCTACAATCAGAAACGTTACAACTGAGCTATTTGGGTTCGCCATCGACCTCCTCCAGCACTATATTGGATACTTCGATTGGACACTTTTAACTAGTCAAATAACAATATAGTCACCTGAGTATATTGATTGACTGTTTTATTAGACGTCAACAGTACTTGGGTGCTTTTGATAAGTCACAGTAACGTTTACTGTGTGGATTAAACACTTTAAATTCGAATGTCTTCAAACCTGCCGTATGAATGGTCTTCAGTGGAATACCATTAGATTCTAACATTATGTGCAACCAATCCTTATATTATAACTGGCAGTTCACAATTTGAGAATCTGGAATATTGTAACTGTACACCATCTTTCTTTAGCCCAATTTCAAAATTATTATCTATTGCTTCCTTTAGTTCCTAGAGGAACATAGGGCTTCAGCCGAAACGTCTTTATTGCGTATGGTTTGCTGCCAACATTTTCATCTTGCTCCATATATGCCCACGTGCCGTCACTTCCTCTTCACATAACCTCCTCTATATTATCCTCACACTGACGACCATCTCGCCGCTTCCCATTCACCTTACACTCGAGCGATGGCGTGGCGTGTAATGGCACTCACTTGATGATTTGTTTTGTCAAAGTATGGCAAATCCACCTCTATTTCATCCTGCATATTTGTCGCACAATCGGTTCCTGCTGGGTTGGTTCGCTCATTGCCAGAGATCCCTCCCTGTCGCTGATATTTTCCGGCGGGCCATCTGACTTTGAGTAGTGTTGAGCGAAGATAGCGGTTGATGAAGGTCTGTAGTTTGTTTGAGGTGCTCTTCATAACGCGCCAAGTCTCTGATATGTATAGCAGCGCTGACTTCACATTGGAGTTGAAAATCTGGATCTCACTTTTGATGCTGAGTGCTGTTGACCTTGACATAGATTTGAGAGAGATGAAAGCTTGCCTTGCTTTCCCGATCCTCTCTGCTTTGATATCCTCGTCAGTTAGTTCCACATGTAGTTGAAACGATGCTTCCCCGGTAGGTATGTGGTGAAGGAGGTTGTTTCTTTCACATTTCTTCCATTTATACTGGTTGACTGTTGTTGTTACTGTAGCTGTTGGCTATCACCTGATTTTATCACCTTTGTTTTCTCTATGTTCACCTGAAATCCTTGCTTGTCTGGATGCTTCTACTGCCAACTTGTTGCTTTTGAGTTACGTATCTTCCGGTTTGTGGGAAATGAGACATGTATCATCATCGGCGAAGTCCAGATCCCCCAAGTTTTTTGAGTGAGGTTTAAACTTTTCTCTTGCAATCATTTCTCGATCATACTTGAATAGCATTCATGTCATTGACAAACGTGTGTCCAAATAATGATCATCAAAAAGGGATAATCATGATATTTCTACACTCAATATTCCAAAGAGATACACCTGGGGGTACATGATTGGTCTACTAAAAAAAGTTCATCACCTGCGTCTTCTCTATGTTCACCTGGAGTCCTGTCTTCGGTGACTTCTTTCTTTAGTCAGTTTGTTGGTTTTCATCTGCCTGCAAGTCTTCGAGTTTGTGTAACATTAAACATCCACACTCATCCACACTCGAAATCCAGATCTTCTAGAGTCTTCTTATAAATTCAACGTATTCCTGTTTTCTCATTCGCAACGCACAGTCTGATGCATAATCCACTCCACCAGAATTAAGAATATCATCGTGGGTGATAATAGGCAGGCAGCCAACTTGTCTTACTCCCCTTTTCACTTCAGAACCTCCTCTCAGTTTCCCTCTGTGGATTACCTGACAGTTGGCATCGTCACATAATGAGGATGATAAAGATTTTGACACTGGAAGCCATAGTTTCCAAGTAGTTTCCAAATTACTTCTCGGTCAATACTGTTGAAGGCTGTTTCGAAGTCGAAGTTACAGCGTGATACTACGTAAAAACTTAGAAGCTATACAAACCGATAAATCAGTCAGAGTGAACGCAGCTCAATAAATACCTTTTTCAATGATAAGCAATTCCATAGGATAAAAAAATCAATTAACCAATGACATGTTATGCATCTAAAAGTAGGATGTGTAGAAAACGTTTGATAGTAACATTATCTAATAATTGTAAAATATAAAATAAACTATACTAACTTGTAGTTCAGATAATAGCTGACGTGCTTCCGGATTCCAAAGACGTATACTTCCATCCAAAGAACATGTGACAATTATATCATTGCTATTGGTTGATGAAGTAGACAACTGGTCATTATTATTTTCATTGGTATTGAAAAATTGTTGATCATGTTTTGACCACCAAACTAAACCTGTGATTTGTGTTTTATGTCCAGAGGATAAAAGAGTTATACCAGTAGGTGTTTCTGACAGGGAAGTCTCTACCTCCGAAGTACGACAACAAATGGCGGTGTTTCCTTCAACTTCGGACCAATCCACATACCTAGATCATTTGACAATAATATTAATTTAAAAGGATTATTTTGTAGGGGATTGATTTGTTTTAAGTTTCATCACAAGCTGACATCACTTAAAGAACTGATGAATAACCAGTGAACACTTGACAGTTGTTTCGTCCTAATTCAGGACTCATTATCAGTGCAAACTAACTGAAGTCTGAACCCGGTTACAAAAAACGCTCGATGATTCGTGTTAGAGTCACGGACTGGTAGAAGTTGGAATTCATTGGCCATCAGATTAGGTCCCAGCTCTGGAAAGTCATTAGATGGAACCCTTGTGGGTGTGTAATGGTGAAGAGTCCCAAACCAAACGAAACCTTGGTTTCCAAATAGTTCTCTAACTGATGTCATCTTTAAACATTTAAACTGTAAACTTTCCAATGTAAGCGACAAACAATATAAGCATATCGTTCTTGAGACTTATGAGTAATTATTAGTCAAATATTGCAAGGCATTCCTGTAGGACTTTAGCATACTTATCCATTGAAGATTCAGTTCAGCTTTCTTGTTTAATCAGCATAAATTAAAGGAATCTTCAGTGTGATGAAATTTACCTAGTAGTGAACAGTAGTCATACATACATCAGGTGTTAACTGTCAATAAACACATTCGATTAAACGTTGAATTGAAATATAGTGACCGAAATTCATAATTTAGGTTGGAGTAGAATCGCATTAAGAGACTTTTGGTATACGTATAACTCAGCTACAAAGCTCATCTTTGCACTCAACTTTCAGTTTCTTTCTTTGTATCAAATGTTTTCCCTATCTGTGATATGCATGAGATTAGAGTTAACATTGTTTTATCATCAACCTGTAGATCCCGTTAAGTCGCATCAAAGCATTTCGAATTGAACTAAATTAAATAAGTAGGCGAGGTTGGTAGTGCAGTTAATAGTGTCCTCTGATACGTATACTACGATCAGCTGTCACATTCAAGCTGATGAATAAGCATTTGATGCAAACACTCGATTATGCATGGCTTAATTTCCTTTGCTAAATTAGTATTACTTTATTCCTTAGCGTGCTGAGTGGAACATAGAGATTCAGGCTTCAGTTTTGAATTATCAGTAGCCATGGTGTTTGCGGCGTGGGTCTGCTAGCCTCACGGCTAACCTTCCATCTTTACCGTGCTTACTACCGGCTAAGCAAGGTTAAACATTGAGTCAGCCGTGGATCGAACCACAACCCATGTGAGGCGTGGTTGGCGACTGAATACCGAATATTAAAATACCATGTCCAAGGATTTTTGAATGGATCCCATATTTTTTAAATTTTTGATTACAGCTTGATTCCACACCGTATTTTTGGTACAAGTATGGAATTTTCAGCATGTGATATCGGTAGTCCAAATTTTGCAGGCCGACCATAGATATCAGGTGTGCGTCAGCAGGAGATCGAATCTCGGACTATGTGCATGGTCGGCGGGCGTCCTAACCACTGTGCCACCGTGGTGAATACATGTGCAGAAACTATTCTAACTTAGCAACTGATACTCCTCATGATAACTGGGACGTATGTCAGTTATGTCAGAGAAAGATAACCTGTTTAATGTGTTTTCATGCATTTTCTTGTAAATATACGTCTTTTTTCAAAAGTCGTTAATTTTATGCTTGGTCAGCTAAAAGTCACTTGTGCGTTTGCATTCTTGGGACGTCATTGTTGAACTTTGTCTATTCTTTACTGAGTAGGGTCGTTAGCCTCATGATCAATCTCCCCTTTTTCACAGAAATGAGTCTGTCAGAGGTTAGACCCCAGATCACATGAGGTGTAGTTTGGGACTAAATAGTAAATATTAAAATATTTCGCTGAATTACGGTTGAATGGAACCTGTATGGAACCAGATGGATCTAAAAACAGTTAATACAATCAAAGATACGTTTATGCAGAATTTTGGACGTAGAGATAGTACCACTTAGTTGAAATGCTGAAACATTGAATACATATTTTTGTGGGTGGCTTAGGGATTTACGCTCACTATCACAAATGAACCTACTTAATAGCCTGAAGGTGACGAGTAACAGTTAACATCCACTCCAAAGCAATCCAGAAAAAGTATTTATTCAAACTTTCAAACATAGAGCAGCAGTCAACAGTTCAACCATAAGAACTATTTGCAATTACTTGTGCTCCCTGAGCTAGTTGGTTTAATTGCGTAGCTCAGAGAACACGACCACTTGGAAATCATCCCCCTGAGCCAAAAAATCTTCTCTATTATTTCAAAGGAACTATCTCTAGGCTCGAAATTCTGCACAAAAACAACCCAACATTCAGAAGTTGCAATCCTGTATTCATTTCGAAAACCTGATGGGTCAAAATTACGATCTAGAATTAAAATCAGAGATGCTAAATAATTGACACAAATGTTTGCATGTTCAAAAATCATTATTACCATAAATTACAGTCATTTGTACTGACTACACCAATTTGTCCTTCTAAGTCAAAGCAAGCTGATAGAAAACCCGTTTGAGTGGAGTAATGAATTGATTTCATTATTTTGCCGTTGACATTTCTAATTCCACCATGATAACTATTAGAATTACTTTTGTTCATAAGTGAATTATGATGATGCATTGAAATGTGGTCGTCACTGCTTGGAAATTCCAAGTCTAAACGCCATTGATGTAAAATACCGCTTGTATTGCCTGTAACAAAACCATACGGACCACAAGGGGATATCACACTTATCTGGAAAAGTAAAATCAATAGAAAATAATGAAGAAGTGGAATCATTTCCAGGTTATTGTTTTAATTAGGAGTTGTAAAAGATGGCAGTGGATAGGCAGATATCTACTGTTAGAGGGCTACATTTCAAATTATCTAATTTTCCCACGGTTATGGTAATAGTGTCTTATCGAATAGAAATCAAACATCTACTTACCTATATAAACTAGACTACGTCGATGGCACAGGGGTAGAATGCTCGGCAACCACTCCATATATGGTCTGGGGTTCGATCTACGGCCGAAGAGGCACTCCTTTACCTCGCTAAGCCAGTAATAAGACTAGTAAAGGGGTGCATGTTGGGCATACGAGGCTAGCCCGTAAAAATAAACACCATTGCTACAGAAACTTCAAGCCTCTAGCCTGAAGCCCTGTCTTCCACTTGGAACGTAAAGGAATAAAGAAAAGTTCGCGGTTAAATCCTTCATCGTCTAAATCTAATTCACAATTTGAAAATTAATTTGAAATTTACACAGTTCGACGAGGGTGAAATTTCACCACAGATTTTTATCTGAAACCAAAATTATTCAGGTCACACACACATTATGTGATTTGCTTTGGTACTATGAATAGTAATCAAGAAGGCAGTATAATTGCGTGAAACTAGATACCACTGATTGATTGGGATGAGTAGTTATACGCTACTTTTGGTTGATGTGAGTGTTCTGTAGTGACTTATCTCAGTTGCCACACAGCCATCAAATTTACAATTGAAGTAGAAACCGGACAAACCATCTCCTTTCTGGATGTTCAAATAACAAAGAAGGTTGGTTGGACATTGCGTAGAACAGTATACAAAAAGCTAGCATGGAATGGCTAACTGACAAGTAAATCGGTAGATGAAGAGGTCAAACTTTTGAGGAAGACAGGCTCCATTGAGAAACATATAAGACTCTATCTATGTGCTAAGGAAGATTCTATACATGAGTCTGGCACTCAAAGACGACTTTCTGACCAACGTTCTAAAATGAACATTCTTTGCTTCTACATCAGGAATGGTATCCTCTTGAAGCCCAATGTTCTCCGTAGCGAATCCATGAATATAACATCAAGATACGCGACTAGGAAACGTGTACACAGTGATCCTCAGGATGACGCAGATACCTATATTTCGCTCTTGTTGATATATGTGTATATGCGGCAACTAAGAAACCGATATCACTACAGAAACTCTAATCCCCATAAACAAATCCTATAGTTAGTCCTTATAACTAGGTGGTTACTTGGTCTGCAACTAAGCACTTGTAGAAATGATTGCGATGCATGCATGCTTACTCCTTCAGTTTGATACTATCACGAGTAGTTTATTGGCCATAAAAGCAAACACAGATAAATGAGTTATGCACGTTGTTTTTTTTAAAAGCATACCAGTTACATGCGTAAATCTAATATCTAAGTACATTATCCTAATCCTACGGCTCTCATTCATATAACAATTTATGGATGTGTACTTTTACAAAGAATTGTGAATAAATCTAATAGGTAGACATTAAGATACGTCGCTAAATTATTTAAGATGACCATGGGATTATAGGCGACACACGGTCATCCCAATGTATTTTTCAATAGTCTAACAATATGTCAAGCGTTACATAAGTAGTATAAACTGAAATGTGTTAACATTTAGCAAAGATTCATCTGAAATAAACTATAGATTTATATAGGCGGATAAACGAACTAGTTTCGTTCTGTTAAACAGTTTCGTCAGATTTAGGGTAGCAAAAATAGAGGACTCTAAAATAGGTACAGAATTTCAAGAAACGCCATTTAGATAAAGTAGAAATAGAGACTTTTATGCTTCTATGCCTGCTAATTCAATAATATTTATTCTGAGAATCAAGTCAGGCTATTAGGCTTGATGTAATGAAACTAACTTACTAGTCTAAGTCATCAAAACAATTATTGTGCCATTTTCTTAAAGTCTAACTCAACAGAAAACAACAAGATCAATTATGGCTTACAATCAAAATGGTGAATATCTTAATGAAGGAGCTTAGTGTATAATTAAACAGTTGCTGAGTGAGAACGGTTATCCAGAAAAATTCATTGATAAGAATATAAGTTCATTAATCAAGGAGGGTCAAAGTACCAAAAGTTCCAAAAAAAGGCCTTGTTCTTACAACTTCACTTCCTCGAGGATAACATCAGTGAGATATTAACACAACGCCCAAAGAATGTGGCGATAAAAAGAGCATTCTCTGCTAGTGAAGTATGCTCTGTCTTCAAAACCACGCCTATTCTGAGTTTGTGAGTAAGAAATAAACTGTCTAATTTCGCCTCTTCTATGTGTGTCTACTAATTTGACTTCTCCTGTGGAGCCAGTTACATAGACCGTACAAATAGGCGTGTTTCTCGTCGGATTTCCGAACATCAACCTGCATGATTTAGTAAAGGACAAACAAAATCCATTCATAGCGCTATTCCATCTCATCTTGTGGATACGAAACACAAGATTAATGTTAACGAGGCTTTCAAAGCCGTCTACCGTAAACCAACCAACTAGTCTTAACTTTACCTGAAGAGTTCGATTACTAAAATTGCTGAGACTGGCTGTTGAGATCCACACTAGGAAACTTAACTTATGTATATAAGTTAAGTTAACATTCACATTACATTGTTATGCTCATTATAACTTACGCATTTTTCTTGCACTTTGATTTCATTAGTTTTAACAAGTCGATAGTGTTTAAAATCGCCAATATTGTTAATGACAACTATTCTAGAAGATTCCGTGTATATAAACATATACGTAATTGTAGAGCCAGAAGAGGAAATAAACGAAAAGTTTCTTTTTCCTAAATATCTGAATGAATATTTTCTCTTTATCAAAATGGTTGCATTTAGCTAAATTCTCTTCAGTGGAGCTCATAACTCCAAATGAACTTATATTACTGAAACAACCAAAACGGTTTTAGTTTAGTACAGAGATTTCACTGATTTTAATTGACATTACGAAATGATATCAGTTAGAGAACCACTAAAAACAAAGGTTAGCTGTTTCGTCTTAATTTGAGACTTCTCAGGAATATGCGCATTTGACCCCATCAAAAATGAAACTCACAACTTTCGGATGACGAGGCCAGCACACTGACCATTAAGCCACTGGAAAAAACAGCCTAACTGTCAATTTGTATACTGCGGTGACAAAACAGTACTCTATTTTTCCAAAACTCTCACAGTAATAAATTACATCAATAACTATTGACTTACTTCATTGCATTCAGCAGAAAAGTTATAAATACAAGCATGACTATTAACATCCCATAGACTTAGCTGACCAAAGTTATCTGCAACCAGTAATAATAAAATCATTTTCGGCATAGTGGTATAATAATCCAACTTATTAGGAATTTTCATATACGTTGCAGAACAATATTCTGTATTCTGGACAAATCTGCTTTCGCCCTGTAGAGATGTGATTCCTTTGATAAATGTAAGCGGATTATCTGAATTCATTACATTACCATCATAACTGTTTTGATAATCAGCACTATATCTGGAATGTTTAATGTCAATCTTCCAAAAGAGAATAAGACTTTCACGATTTATTGACTTTACACCATTGTCATCATCATGATTCAAATGCCCACCGATTGTAATAAACTCATTACCAAATAATGGAGAGCATAAGATCTGAAAAGAAATGATGAACACAGAAAGGACGGGTGAGGTGGGGGAGGGTATATAATCATTTAAATTCAAATGGTCTACCTTTGAAGTCAGTGTTTCTCATGCAGTTTACATACGACTACAATTTAAGGGCGATATACCAAGTGACATAACTACAAAGGAATTAAGAAAATCATTTCAAAGAAATTTTAATGCTGGCGAACTATACGTCTTATTCTCTACACGACCGATGGTGCTACCTCGACTGAAAGATGAAGTACCTAGACTAGCCACTTCCAAGTGTATCTACCAATTCAACTGCGTATGAGGTGGAGCGAGTTACATTGGTCGTTGCTCTAGGAACTTGATTTTTCGTGCTCGAGAACATCTGCCAGCATTGCTAAGTAAAGATGTAGTTACAACCATTAACAGTTTGATATTCGACCATCTGATCCAAACCGGCCACAAAGCCAACCAGCATGGAAGAGTCCTTCTCTGTCATCATCTACCAAGTGCCTAATAAACTGTCAAAATCATCGAAGCACCGCATGCTCCAAACATCAGAGGCTATTGCAACTCACCTCAAACAACCAGTGCTCTGTGTTCAAAAGAAGGAAGTCCACTACTGCCTTGGCCTTCAGTAGTGACTATAAATTCATAAATTTGTAATATTATCTTTCCAAATTTTTCTGATATTCAGCGTATTGTTAGGTTGATGCTAATTAGCTGTAATCTATCATTATTATTGATTTGATGTTATTTAAACAACATTAATGTTGTTCATAGCACTAATTCATTCATTCACTATAATGTATGTATAACTGTAGAGCCTGATGATGCAGTTATCGAAAAGAGCACTCTTTGTTAAGCATCCATTCTTTTGAAAATTTTAATGGGCATTTTTAATCAGTGTTATATAAATCGAATAAACTACAGATAAGGTCATTAAGCACTAACACCTCAGTACACATTATGTTTTTTTCAGTGTAAATGAAAATATCCATAACGTGTCTGTCAGTGTTGTTAATACTGAATAAATGTCCAATAATCTAACATATTCAAATTGCTCCTGTTTCTGTTTGAAGGTTACAATCCCTACTGTGTTTTTCTAGTCGCCTTCTGTTGAGAAGAAGATTGGAGCAAAAGGACCAAAAGTATTATTGTGAATTATACTAAGGTTTAGTTATAGACTTTTAAGCTGAAGAATTTGAACCCGTAACGTTTTGAAGCCTTAACATGTAGTAATGTAACCATCTATTCTGTAATTATGGTTTATTGTCCTTGGAATAGTAAACAATCTCTGGGACTGTCAATTTTTTGTCTGATATTTTCGATTCGGTTGCATTTCATAGTATTCTGAGGTGTGTCTTATGGTCCTCTGGTAACAACACAAACCTGAGGAAATTTAGGTTGAGAGTCTTGGAAGGTGGTAGGTACATTTACAGCATCATGATATATATGTAAAGTAAGATGAATTTAATAGTCTTGGGCGATAAACCCTGATTTTTTCTGTTGGAAAACTAAAACATCACAGAGTTTCGGATACCTTGAATACTTAAACCATTTGGGTAGCGTTCTATGGTTAACACAACAAAAACTATTTTTTCTCCCTCTCTATTGTTTAAAATATGTCTGACAGATGAAAAATTCCGATAAAAATATAGTGTAGTTCAGTTCTTCGATAAAAGGTTTTCCGTCAGTTATGTGTTCAAGACTCTACATATCTTATGCCAACCCACGTCGTTAACTGATATATGTCAAACTAGATAAGGTACGCTGTGATTTGAGACTGGAACTCATTTTTTGAAATCAATGCACTAGTAGTATTTCGGCATTGTCATAGAATTGATCACGGATTGATATCAGTTAGAGAACCATTGAAAACCAGGGAGTACTGGACAGTTGTTTCATCCTAGTTTGGAAATCATCGGAAGTACGCACTTACTGCTAGGGTTAGAACCCAGGACCTTCCGGTTACAAGGCAAGCTCGTATACCATTCTGCCACTGGGACCGGATTCCATGGCTCATGAATCTTAACTTCTACAAATTATTCGTCATTTAGCGCAACCCCAACCAATGTCATCGGTCGAACATCTATCCTCACACATGACATCTGGATGGACTTCACTGGTCACGAATTCTCACTAGATTTCCAGGAAACTCCATCCTGTAGCAAGTCAGTCACTAGTGAGCATAAGAGTAATTTTCTATAGTTTGGTTTGTAAGGGTTAGTTTTGTTTTTACGAGTTGATCACGGATTGATATCAGTTAGAGAACCATTGAAAACAAACAGGGAGTACTGGACAGCAGCTGTTTCATCCTAGTTTGGGAATCATTGGCAGTACGCCATGCGCAATCAACTCGTAAAAACAAAACTAACTCTTACAAACCAAACTATAAAAAATTTTCAGAGAATATAATTCTATATTAGTGTTAATTTTACTTGATATATCACACAGTATCTTATCACACAATGGGGTACGATAGGGTAAAAGTAATGTGGTGGACTGGATCATACGAAAGACTGTAAGGAAAGATAGAGAGAGAGGACAGGAATACGCTTGAACGATAAGAAGACTCTGGGGGAGAGCTACAATTTCATGGACGATTTATGTTTAGTGCCAAATAAACTCGTAGACTTGCAGGTGAAAATCAGCAGGTTGTCAAAAAAAAAACAGCCTGCAAAAACAGTATTTCATGTGAACATAGAGAAGACGGAGGTGGTGAAGATCACCAACCATTAAGAAACAAGCACCAGTCACTGTAAACAGAATAAATTTGAAAGAGTTCACTCCCTTCAACTATCTAGGAATCATCGTCTCAACTGATGGCGGCAGCATAGATCAGGTTGTCAAGACCAGACAGAGGCAGAAAGATTAGTCAGACCTTCGTCACTTTGAACTTTCAGTGCCAATGTTAAGTCAATCACTTCTTTTATATGGGTGAGAAACTTGCACTGTGAGTCACGTAAAGCATTTCCAACCGCTGCCCCCTTGTTCCATATCAAGGATCGAATTGGACAGAAACCCTGTGAGCGAACCAACGAAGAACCCCTATTGCTCAACAGAATGTCGAAGAAAGTGGAGATGGGTCGGACACACGTTGAGAAGACACCGCTGAGTGACATTACCCACTAGGCCCTCTAGTGGAACCCGAGTGGAAAGCCACAAGTGACGTGGAGAAGACTGTCTGAGAAGGACATGAGTTGCTGTGGGCAGTCATGGAGCCAGCGAAGGAGGACCACACAAAATAGGACAAAGCGGAGATTTGTTGTTGAAGCTCTTATGTTGCACCGAAAACCTAAGGAAACAATAATAAGGATAATAATAGTTATTGTGATGAGTGTAAATAACTATTAAGTCTTTAAATTTTATATTTATCCTACCTGATTGCAATAACCATCCATGCATATTGAGGAGAGAATAGTCCAATCATATGTTGACCATAATTTTAAGCCATTAGTGCGATAATCTTCAATGGTGATAAGGTATCGTGAATCCATTGTAAATGACATTGTTAATAAAATACCATAGAGAAGGGTATTATGCTCTTCTATTGAAGAATATGATTTGATTGATTGATTATTGATTGGTAATAAAAATCGTTTGTATGAAGCACATTTCAATATTGGTAATGATGTCAGTGAAGTAGAATATTTTGAATATTGATTGAATTTAATTGGTATAGTTATTAGTGTGGAAGTTATGTCAGGAAAACTGAAATTCAAAAATAAAAAAATATCTCATTTAAGAAGAACACATTTGGTGGAAATTCATAGGTGAGGATAATCCTTTTATTTTAAGGTGTTATCGCGAACGACACAAGTTCACCAGCAGCTGCGGTGACACCTATATAGGTAGAACCAACAGAGTGTTCCAATGTGGTCGTCGAAAAGAACGTGTTCCAAAATGGCTACTAAATCATATAGAAAATCCCAACGCAATTAATCTGAACAGAAATCCAGCATCATCCATTGCAAAACACTCATTAATTTCAGGTCACAAAATCAATATTAATGACTGTTTCACAATTATTTCACATAACTCTAATTCAAGGTTAGTTATTGAAGGTGATAGAAGCCTTTTGGATCAATCACATACAGCCTAAATTGTGTGTACAAAAAACAATAGACTTTAATCTTCCCCTACCATGGACAACATGACTTATCTAAATATGATTGGTCATTAGTAGGTACTTTTGTTTCTTATTTAACTGAGTAACTGTCATGAACTTTATTTTATTATTGTGAACCATGTTATTTGTAAAGCGGTTGTAAAAAAACTACGAAATGAAGATATCATCTCGCGAAATTTGTCTTCTTAATGCCTTATTCAAATTTATCGAAGGGACTAATTGTTTTAATTAAATATTCCAGTTGTAGAAACAATCGGAATAGCACGCCACGGTAAACACAAACAGACCACCCTTTTAGGGATAAAATTTTATTTTGATAAAATCACAAAGTGTTGTTATACAGTATTATTTACTGTTGACCACGCTTCGGGTACAATTTATTACTGCTCATAATCATATCAAGGTACCTACACACAAATTTCTTGCCTAATTTATATACATGAGTGAAAATTGATGATCAGACATTTGAACAAAATCAACACAAGATAAAGTACATTCAGAAATAATATTAGTGTTATTAAAAAAGACAGGCTTAGTTAAGTGTTTAACAAACCGAGTACAACAAAACACCGAAACGATGAAATGAAACAAATGGAAGAAGAAGCGTTGGTGTCAAATAACTATCCTATGAAATTCATTAGGAATATCAAATAAGGTCAAAATAAAAGTAAAAATAATGGTGAAACAAATAATGATAACATTAATAAGACACCTACAGTAGTTTTACTATATAAGGAAGGGACATCTCAAACCCTCCCTACGTAGGGTGGCCTTCAAACCTACACACACTCAGGCAGGACAAGCTCTGTAGGCTAAACGACCCAATGGACCCAATTAAATTAAATAATATAATTTACAAAATACCTTGCAATCAATTTGACTGAGGTCAACTACATAGGTCGAACTAGTAGATCAGGAGTAGTGGGATTATCAGAACATAAGAATTTGGCTAAGATTAGAATAACTGATCTCAAAGTACCAAGACCTACAATCGCTTAGAGGAATTCTTGTATCGCGTATAGCATGATGTTTCTATAGATAATCAATGGGGTTATTGGGACGCATTCTTGCAACACATAAGAGACAATTAACAGCTGTATTATCATGTTTGTAATGCTTTTAATACACTTTTTTAGCGAACCTTTTTTGCATCCGAATTTTGATTGACTGTTCAAGGTCACATGGATTTCAGCCATGACAGTTCAACTTGACCAATTTTTGTATCTCATACTTGGCGAGTCATAAAAAGCATCTCAAACAAACTTCAGACCCTCATTAACAGTTGTCTTCGTTCAATGCTAGTCAAGATCAGATGGCCAGCCAGAAAAGATCAGCAACAGGGATCTCTGGCAATGAGCAAACCAACCCAACAGGAACAACCGATTGTGAAACAAATAGGCAGGAAGAAATGGAGATGGATTGGCTATACTTTGAGGAAACCATCAAGTGACATCACTAGACAAGCCATTGCTCGAGTGGAACCCGAAAGGGAAGCGGCGAGTAGGTTGTCAATGCAAGGGTGACTTGGAGGAGGTCATGTGAAGAGGAGATGAAAGCATGTGGACAGACCTGGAGCGGGGTGAAAAAGTTGTCAGAAAACAGAAGGCAATGGAGGTGCGCAGCTGAAGCCCTTTGTTCCTCTAGGAACTAAAGGATACAATAATAATAATAATTTTTGTTATAAGCGCTGAGTTTTCTTAAGGATATTTCAACAAACTTTGATGACATACTTAGTTGTGAGAAGTACCACCTGAAATTACCACTTAGTTTTATATGAAGTGATCAATATACATTTTTTAATAAGGTATAAAGTCCTTACAGGACCAACTGAAAACCTTTAGGTCATCTTAGAAACAGAATTACAAAACCACATGTTCACTATTGATCATACTTCTTAAAGTTATTTGTTAATGTTAGGATAAACAAGCCTTTTTGTTAGCTATGAAGTCATGATTTATGCATGTACTAACACGAATAACCTTTTTGGATAGTTTTGATTGGTTCACTTATAGCTTAATTTTCCGAGATCAAACAATCAATCAGATTTGTTTATTTATGGCTTAAAAGTCTGGAGGTTTTGTAAAATATAGTATACAGTGTATTGTATCTCATAAAGGTCGTCGTTTTTCCCAATCTCATTTTTGTTTCCAATCTCCGTGTGGGAGATACTTTCAAGTAATCAGCTGGTTATAGTGTCATGTCCTAGAGGTGCATTCTAGTGAAGTCAAACGAACCCACACCTCAGTGTGTCTCCGTCACAACAGTGGGTCATTGGGGCTTTCAAATTAATCTCTTTCTTCAAATGAACTGTGGTCAAAATTTGACAGAATACTTGTAAAATATTTGGGCACCGAGTGAGAAGTAGACATTTGTAAAAAGTTATTATATTTGTAAAATCTCAGTGAGATTGAAATGAGTAATTCCAACGTTTCGTTCTGCAATCTCGTCCCAACTTCTTCAGGGAAATTAATCGAAATTAACATAACAAAGGTTTATATATAAAAGGAACATCTTTTGTTCTTAAAAACTTTGTCTAATCATAAGTCATAAAACAAGTACCAACAAGTAAACACAGTTGTATGAGCTGTGATCAAAATTTGACCTCCGACTTGGTCTACCTTTGTTAAACACTTTAAACAGAGTGTACATGATTGTGTGGGTAAGCACTTGTAAGACATTTCTTAACGTCTCCATAAGAAGATACAGACAGTCAGGAATTTTGACCAAGTATTATTAATTAGTGATACATATCCATTTTTATTTATTAATCAGGATTCGCTATATATCAGGTAACACCAACCTCCATGTCTGTTCAAAGTGTTAGTATCTAGAATTTTATGATTGGACGTATTTTCAAAATTATGGTGTTTAGGATTAGAGTTTAGTTGAAGCACCCTGTCAAACTTATTGCTTTGTCTTCTTTCTGAATATTAAGCTGCTTTATTTGACCTACTGGAGTTGTCAGGTGTCTGGACAGCTACGGATTTAGGATATGCATTCTGTTGCAGACAACGGAGAGTGAAAACACGATGATTGTGCCAATTACACGGTTTATTTGTTTATTTAATTCGATTGCAATTTAATTCAAATGAACTGTGGTCAAAATTTGACTGAATAGTTTTAAAATATTTGGGCGCCGAGTGAGAAGTAGACATTTGTAAAAAATTATATTTGTAAAACAAGAGATGTTCCTTTTATATTATAAACCTCTGTTATGTTAATTTCGTTTAATTTCCCTGAAGATGTTTGAACCAGATTGCCGAATGAAACGTTGTAATTACTCGTTTCAATCTCACTGAGATTTTACAAATATAATTTTTTACAAATGTCTACTCTCTATGTTATTGAAATTTATTCAATAATAATAATAATAATTAATATACATAAATGAACTAGACAGTTTAAAAATACCTCAGTAAAACCTGCATCAGTTTGCAATGAAAAACTCGCCTAAATACTTTCCATCTGATTACTCATTATAAAACAGACAAGTTTATGTGCAGCATTCTGTCACAATGAATACCGTTTTCACACTACCTCGAAATGAATAGAGTTTGGTGATTTGGACGAGTAGCTTGATTCCTAACTAAAGTCAATGGTCAAACCTTCTCACTAGAATTTCAGGCGACTTCACCCTGTAGCCAGCCCCTGGATGGCATCAAATTAACTTTCAAGAGTTAGTTTGTAGGGATATCAGCCTGTGGTCAAAATTGAAATCAATCAAATACCTACAAGGCAACTATTGGGAAAAAGCGCTTTTATATACTTACCTGGATTTTTTTTCAGAAAGATGCCAATAACTTGTTGAACCAATCGCTAATACTGATTTGTTTGGGATTAATGCTAATGAATTTAATATCTCTCCATAAAACACTTTGTTATATTCTGAGTTATGATTTATCACGGAACGGTAGGCTGATTGTAAACCAGTTTCTAATTCTTCAAATATCAGTAAAGACTCCTGAAATCAAAAATCAATTTCATCAGTAAAAATCATGCAAAAGTTAAACACCAGTTGAATCAGTAGTAATTATGCAACAGAAACAATTACAGGTACCGTATTGTCGCGTTTAAATGACAAATCAATCTTAGAGGACCACTCTTAACTTTATAACAATAACAATAACAATTTCGCTTTATTCCAGAAACAGTACTTGTGGTACAGTGTGGAACTTTCAGCGCATATCTACAATATTGCATCTAATTTCATCGTACATTTAAAAGGAGTATTATACAAAAAAACATATATATGTATATATAAAAACAACAACAACAAAAACCAAAAAAAGAAACACAGAAATAACAGAAAAATGCAAATAAAAATACCAAGTAAAAAGGAAGATAAACACAAATAATGAAAAAATATTTCAGTATTGGTTAGTGGAAGCTATGATATGTGTATGCGTGGTGAACAGTAACAGCTATAATCATACAGGAAATTATGAGATGTTCTTAAAAATGTTTATAGCCAAGATGTTCAGTTAATTTGATAGAACAACACTAAGCAATCATAAGATAAACATTTCAGGTTGTGTTTTTTTTTTTATTGTCAGCACTAATGCGGTTGTTTGTAGTGGTAGTGTGAGGAATCATGCATAATACAAAGATTTTTTTTAAGATGGTGATAGTGGCAATAACAAACAAGATTGTCAGTTAAATAGTGCCGAACAAAGAACAACCACAAAACTAATGTTACATGATGGTTAATGACGGGACAATTTTTTAATAATCATAGTGATAATATAGCCGGACCCAGTAGATACACAACTTGAAGTCAGTTGGTTGATGCTGACTAGCAGTGGAATCCGAGATGCGCATTTCGTTCTATTTCGGTCTCGTCATCTGGGTTAGAGCCTCAGTGGGAACGCCATCACTCACTGGGGGAGTAAAGGTACATCCAGATGGTGAGTCCCAAATAGAACGAAATGCGCATCCTGGTGGATTCCACTGCTAGTCACCACCAAAAAGATGACTTCAAGATACACGACCAGACGTCACTGAAGCATCTGCACAAGGAGCCGACTAGTCAACTTGAGACCGAGCACTTCGGTCCAATCAATCGACGGGAAAATCTAAAATTCAGTTAAACTTATTTCAGAGGAATTATAAAATTCAGGAAGTATCAGATCGATTGAAGTAATTTACGTGAAATACTTCAGTCAACTCTTCCTTCTGTATTTTGCTTTTTTACTGACTTGTCACCTCATAGTGAAACTTGTGTATTACGCAACAATCAGAATCAAAAGTGTTTTTTTTTCTACGCTGAAACTAGAATATACCTTTTCTTCATCATTGGTTTGAGGTGATTGTGCCCGTATATAATATCAATTTTAAACAAGGCCATTTACAAGAAAATAAACCAGTTACACGTGATATGAAAACATTGCCTTTGAAGGCCATTATGATGCACAAATGCACTGAATAAAGTATTTACTAATATTTGATTTATAGGACAAAACTTTAACAATAATTATACCTGATATTTTGATTCAGAATGATATATATATATATATATATATATAACCACCTGAACACAATGTTGGCTGAGAAAAATATGGTAGTTATTCACCGAACACTGGCATGTCACCAGTTGCTCATTTTCCCACATTCAACATTCGATCTCACGACAACATGCGATAATACCCGCGATATTCTAATACATTAATTTATATTTCTCAGGTTTATGGGATTTGTGAGGATTAGTGTTAATTTCACTTATTAGATTTTGTCACGAACTAACATCAGTTAGATAGATCATTGAAAACAAGGGAGCACTGAGATGCTGCTTCATCCTAATTTACATTTCTTCAACAGGACGCGCCCACAAACCCGCCAGGGATAGAACAGGGGACCTTCAAGATACGAGACGGAGCTCGTTGACCATCCAACCACTTGGGCTGGAATTTAGTGACTCATGAACTCTAATTTTATCGGTTCGTCATATAGCTTTGTCATGCTCAGCATCCGCATCACCTTGATATGGAGGAGTATTCACAACTGTAATCACTCTGAATCCCCACAAATTCCGAAACCTCAATTTCAATTGCAACCACATTGACAGCTTTTTATTTTATTCCTTCAAGTTCCCAGTGGAACATAGGGCTTCAAGCTAGAGGCTTTAAGTTTCAGTAGCAGTGATTTTTATTTTTACAGGACAGGATTGCTAGTCTCATGTGCCCAACCTTCCCTCTTTACCAGTTCTATTACTGGCTAAGCGAGGTAAAGGAGTGCCTCACAGGCCGGGGATCGGACCCCGGACCATGTGCATGGTCGGCGAGCGTCCTAACCACTGTGCCACCAACGCCATTGATAGCTACTGGATGGATATCACAAGGCTGTAGTGAGCAGTTATAACCAGTGGGGTCCACTATCGAAAGATGAAATGGATTCCCAATGAAAGCATAGGGAAGGGCAGCGCTAAATCACTCATTGAAAAGGCTTGAATTCATAGATCACTAAATTACAGCTCTCAGTGGATAAATGGTCAACAAACACTGTCTCTTAACGTGGAGGTCTCAGGTTCGATCCCTTGTGGAATCGTGGTTTTCCACTGATGAAAAGTTCCAGAAAAACTGGACGAAACAGTTGTCCAGATCTCTCTAACTGATGTTCGTTCGTGAAGCGATCTAGCGACTGATGTTACATTCTCCGATCTCAGAACAACTGAGTGTCCTTTGCTATTCCCTCAACTACACAAATAATTTGAGTGTTTTTATATTATCTAATTGACCAAGCTGAAGTAAGCGAGGTGAAATATAAATGAGTTATCCGCTGATAGTTATTTATTTATTTAAGGGGATAAGGTAAACTATCGACGTGTGGGAATATGACGTGTGCAATAGGCATGATTTTTAAGTAGTATGTACATGTAGATCGATAGGAAGCAGCCAAAATTGAAATCAACATTATTTTAAGTCAGTGGCTGCAGACGTGGAGGTGTTTATTCCTAAAATCTGGATCTACTTTACATTGTGGACATGAAATAATCTTAGTGGACAACTTTTTGTCTCATTTTCTAAACCTTGAACTAATCGCCAGCCAATCAGAATAATTTATTGACCAGTGACCTAAATTAATTTTAATATGGATAGAAGTGTATAAATATGATGTGATTTTCCTTAACGAAAGTCTGTTACCAATTTTATCTCCTGTCGCAACATAAAACTTTGCTTATAATCCCGGAGTAAATTAACCTTCCTTCAGCTTTATAGGCTGCAAGAAGCATAAGAATAAAAATGAAATATACGTATATATAAATTACTTACATATGTGTAAATAAACAGTCCAGTATCTGAATCCCATATTAAATTATCAATCATATGATTAAAACAACCAAATCCAATTGAACCTTTTAACAATTCCCCACCAATTGGAGTAAATTTCAATTCATTAATCATATTGATATTCACTTTGCGAGGCATTGGTTGATTATTATCAGTAAAAACAGTCCAATGTCTATGGCATAAAGGAGGATAGTCATCTTGTAGAGTGTTCTGTTTATACTGTTTATCACTAAAAGACAATACAGTAAAGGCATTATTTCAAATAAATGTGTACTAACAGTTAAAGATAACACAACTTTCAATTAAGAAGTAATAGAATGTATAAATCCAGTGTAAACATTGGAAGTATTCAATTAGGATGGATTTCATAGGTTGCATCGGTGGTGGACCACATCACATGTGGTCCGAGATTCGATCCCTCACCAACGAACTCCTTAACCTCGCTTAACCGGTAATGAGCCTATGAAAGAAGAAAGGCTGGATGTGAAGTTTCAAACCCCAACCCTTAAAAAATAAACACCACTGCTTCTGAAACTTCAAAGTTTTAACTGGAAGCTTGATGTTCTAGCGGGAACACATAGAATTAAAATAAAATAAGCATAGGGTGTGGTTTGATGAAACACATTTAATCGTCTCTTTTTTAGTAACAAATGAAAGTACTGATAAAAGGTCGATTTTGAATGAACACTAGCCATTTGATTTTATTATTCTTTATGGTGGGATGACTTCTTAAATGAGTAAGATAGTGTGATCTTATGTCTTTATTCTTGCTTTGTACATCAAAGTGTACACATATTAGATTTCAAGTATTGGTTTGTAGGGATTTTCTTTGATTGGTTGGAGGATTTCATAATGAGTTGACATCAGTTAGAGGACCATCGGAAAACCTGGAAGTACTGAACAGCTATTTTGTCAACCTAGTTTGGAACTATTCATCAGTACGCATCCACCGCCAGGGTTCGAACCCAGGCTCTTCTGCTTACAAGGCGAGCTAGCTCTTAGACCATTAAGCCACTGGAACCCGATTCAATGGTCAAAGTGACCGCGCTACGTCATGAATTAGCAGAAGTTAGAATTCACGGACTGGCCATTGGATCCGGGTCTCAGTGGCTTAATGGTGTACGAGCTAGCTCGCCTTGTAACCAGGAGGTCCTGAATTCAAACTTCAGTGGGCGCATACTGCTGAAGAGTCCCAAACTAGACTGATGGAACAGTTGTCCAGTACTCCCAGATGATTTTCCAATGTTTCCCTAACTGACAGTCAGCTGATGATGAAATCCTCCAAGTAATAGACTTTCTCTCTGTCAGAGTGAGAATTGAAACACTATAAATATTCTCTGTTAATTTGATACCGTACTGACTGAACAACATAGTTTATATAAAACTTCAGCTATTTATAGTGTTATAATGAACTGTTACTGAGTTATGAATTCGTTTAACATGACTAGAACGCACCTCTCCAGAACGCGCCACTATGACCAACTTGATCATTTGGGATTGTATCTCCTACACTTAGATAGACACAAAAGTCAAATTGGGAAAAACAACGACTGGAACATAATAAAACAATAACAACATAAACAGCAATTGCAAAAACTTTTATTAGACGAAACACACGGTATATTAATATACACAAATCTTCAGAAATTTAAACCATACATAAATGAACAAATCTGATTGGCTGTCTGATCTCATAAAATCAAGGCATAAATAAACCAATCAAAACTGTGCAATAAGATTATTCCTGTCAATACATGAATAAATCATGACCTCATGGCTAAGAAAGAAACTTATCTATTCTAATACCTTGCTTTTTGAATTAATTCTCAACTGAGGGTCCACTGGGAGATATTTTGCAGGTCTGTGTGCAATCCATCTGTGATATACGGTTATCATGTTTATATGTTTATTAAACTAATCTATCATAGATGCACCTATGATATATATATATATATATATATCTTATATTTTTCCATTAATCGAAAAACAGAAGCACTCGAAATCTTACCAATTGTCATCATTTGTTTTATTTGAATCTACATTATTCAAAACTGATGTTTCAGTGTATATTTCAGTAGACGGACCATCTGGAGTTGGAGTTGATGGGGGTAAGGACAGCTATACCCAACAAGAAAAAACAAGAAAGAAATAAAGAAAATTCAGTGAGCTATTACACCAACTTGTCCTGAAGCTGTTTATGCTTAAAACAACCATTTAAAGCCTATAAGTGGTTACTTTGGAGACAAGAACTCCTAAGGTTAAGACATCCTAACTTCTACAACAAACACACGCGAATTGTTACGATGTTTTTCAAACATTACTGAAATAGCAAAATAACAATACAGACGGCTAACCGATACGAATAGCTGAGGACCAGTACTGCATGCCATAAATGCTGGAGCGCCGTTTAGCTCTTTTGTAGTGGAGCGTGACAGCTAGTGTACCAAGTTGACGTATTTTCCAACTACTCATAACAACCAATTAGTAGTATATGTCATTAAGCAATTATCCCTACTTTCTTCATTGTTGTTATTTGTGTAGTATCTAGCAGGTCATAATTTGTGATCTGAATATTTTATTGATTTCCAAAAGTCAACCACGGTAGGATTTTCACCTCAAACTGTGCATCAGTGGCACAGTGGTTAGGACGCTCGCTGACCATGCGCACATAGCCAAGGGGTTCGAACCCTGGCCAACGCATACCTGATCTCAATGGTAGGTGTGCTGCCGATATCACATGCTGAAAATCGCATAAATGTACCAAAATACTGTCTGGAATCAAGGTGTAATAATAATAATAATTTATAAATTGTGAATTTTATTCTCTTTCTAAAAAAACTTTACAAACTTTACAAAATGCAACACATACTAAACTAACTGTACAGAAATATGCTAATAAAAACCAACGGAAATCCTACATTAATTTAAAGAAAGAATTAAGACTGCGAAAATTGAAATGACTGACTAATTAAGAAAAAATTCGCTTTTCGATAACGCCTTCTTCATCAGGTTCTGCATTTATATGACAGCAATAATTAAAGTAATACTCTTAATTAACAACATTAATGTTGTTTAAGGTTACACTGAGTCAATAGTGCCGATAGGTGATTACATTTCAAAAGCATCACTAAGTGAGAAAGAGACACGGACAGTGAGATAACATGCATTCATATAACACTAAACTGATTGAATATCAGATAAATTAAGGGAAGTGACACAGAATTGACGAATTTATAGGTTCAACAGAAAGCTATAATAACATTAGTGGCTGACTGAACCTGCTTCTTTTGTACATTGAGCTCAGGTTGTTTTAAGCGAATTTTCAAACGTCTCTGCTGTTTGGAATGTGTTGGTATCTAGAGGCTTTTAGCAGTTTATTCGATAACTAATAGATGATAGAGGAAGACTTTTCAATGTTGGGACTGTTGGAACTTCTAACAACATTTTAATTTAACCACACTGGTGGTAGGTGTTCACGAACACGAAAAATTCCCTAGAGCAATGACCAATATAACTGAATCTATAGGAACAGCTGAATAGATAGATGTAATTTGAGGTGGGTAGCCTAGTTACTTCTTCTTTCTGTTTCAGAATCATAACTGGTAGTTGGCAAAATATTAGCTGCATCTCACGTACATTAAAAATTTTTCGAATTGACATCTCCAACCTGCTGGTTATTGTTTCACCATATATCTTCGCTGTATATATACAGAGGCTTACTGTCAACAGATACAGTAGAATTCTTTACTACTTTTTTGGCTATGTGTTCAGCGATGAAGCTTTCAGAGGAACTGTTTTCAATTCGTAAATAACCCTGAGTTCGTCTTTATTCACGTCTTCTGTACAAAAGCTCTGACCCTATAGCTAAGGATCTTTACCAATTTCATTCATGTTGCAGAGGGACAAAGCTGTGAAAATGTTTATATTGACCGGTCCAAGTGCTTTTCTTACGTAAATTCCCTTTTTTACTACCGTCTGGCCTTCTTGACAATAGAACGTCTAAAATAGCAATTTAACTTCGGCATTTTTCCTTCACACATGAATTCGATAGCTGAGTGTACTTCACTGAATGCAGATATTAGTGAGTTCCTGTCCAAATCATTTTCACAAAGGATGAAGTTATCGTCCATATACCAGTAATGAAATGAAAATTTTCTGATCTGGTTGTTCAAAAGACCATTTTTTAGTTTACTCAGAAACAAATCTGTTAACACAGGACCCATTGAATCGCCTATTGCCACCACCCTCAGCTTTTCTACAGAGTTCACCTTCAAGTTTAAAACTACAGGATTGATAATGAGCTAACGTCAATTAGAATATCATTAGAAAACCAACGAGTATTGGACAGATTTTTCGTTTCACTCTGGAACTCTTCACCAGAACGCACCCACTGGCGTTCGTAACTCAGGACCTTTCGGTTACGAGGCAAGCTCGTAGACCATTAAGCCATTGGTACCCGGCTTTATTTTGTTATTTTATTTAACCCGTGACTTATAAATTTGGATACAAAGGCATATACATGTGAAGCTGTAGCCACATGAATACACAGAAGTTGTTATTTAGAGATCACTATACAATCGTCAACTGATGCCAAAAAAAGAATGAATTTACTATTGTAGCATATATGAATGTGTTTTGCCTTCAGCTTACTTTATTCTCACACTCCGATGACTGACATGGTGGTTGAACTGAAGCTAAAGCAAAACAAAATGAGAAGACACAAGTAAAGAACACAAGAATAATAAAGTAAACAGTAAGTAATTTAACTATTCACAAAACAAATCGGTTTTTTTAGTTGAGTGAGTATCCCTGAGTATCCCCGAAGCAGTTCAAACCAAATGATTTCTGGCTAGTTACTTGGACGAACTGGAGGCACCGTAAATGAAGTTCATAATGTACAAATCAGTTAGTAATTTGCAATGTACAACAGTTCTGAGCTGAGTCAAGCTCGGACCCCAGACTAGTAAAACGCACCTCCGTTGTTTAGATGACCCCAGTCTAGCTAGTAAGCACTACTGGGTGATATGAGTGGGATACAACTATCGATCTTAGTCAATCAATCAGTCGTAAATGGCTCTATGCAAATATGCTGGTCTTCTTGATTGCTATTCACGGTATCAAGCAGTTCACATACTGTGATTTGAATAATCTGGTTTCTAAAGAGAACTGTGATAAAAATGTCATCCCTCGAACTGCACACACGGCTAATTGCTGTCTAATTTGAAAATTGTGAATTTCAGTTATGATTGAGGCATTCGAAATAATGAAATTTTGTAAACTACTCCGTTTGTTCGTACTACTGGTGAACATCGATTTTACCATGTCAATTATTTTTTATTTAAATTAGTATAAATGACACTGCCAGGTGCCGAACGAGATGCTTACAAACTTATGAATTAGCTTAATTCCTAACACCAGATAGGTGAAGAGATTTCAATCAATAATGGATGTGTCGCTTACTCAATTCAACAGAGAATTATAGGGAATCCTACTTTTCGGGACAAACTGTTGATTTTAAAACACCCTTTCCATAAAATACAAGGATTACTGAAAAAAAAAAACTATATTTCCAACCGACAAACTGAACGATGTTTTCAAACAATGAAAGCCCAAATATAGCAGAATGAACACTATAAGCCTACTAACATGCATTTAACAGCCACATAATTGCATATTACAAAATATTCTGTGGAATTAAACTAGGCTAAATGATGGGCTTGCAAACGCGGGGCGTTCAGTCTGTTCCACTTACCAATGCCCAAATAGTTATTAGTAGTTATTCGTATCCTTCCACATAACACAAGTGGCTTATTTACGACGGAAATTATAGACGGCATGTTGCTAGGCCATTCAAAAAAAATACATTAGAATAAATGTATTCAAATACTAGTTTACTCATAAGACTATTTGTTTCGGCTAATTTAACAACATGCCGTTTCTTTCAGAGCTTATTTACAAATAAGTAAAAAATATATCCCCATTTGATATGTCTTATAAAATGTTTTAGAAAATTAGCAACTGAAGGTAAACGACATCATGCTATGTTATTCAAAACATTGAGATAAATGTGTTCAAATACTAACACACTCATAATCCTACGATTTTTAAGTAACTTAACAACCTATCGTTTAAAGTCATTCACATTAGTTCTAAATTTTTAACATGGTTTTGTGTCCGAACCCTAAGGCAGCGTGTTCACCATGGACAAGTTCCAAACTAGGACGAAACAGACATCCAGTACTCCCTGGTTTTCAATGCTTCTCTAACTGATATCAATCCATGGTTAGACTTGAAATATATTTTATTAGTTGAAAACCACTTCAGACCAAACCCCTCTTGCTCATTTGTCTTTCAAACGAGTCGCATAAAAGTGATAAGAATACTTGTATATCATGGAGAATGACTCCTAATAGTTGATGGTGGGAGGCAGTCGGCAGGAAGCCTTGGATGTAAGTTTCGTGCTAGTTAGCACTCATCACTAAGGCGTACCTGCAACACTGAAAGAACTTAGGTGCCCTTATGTGCAGATACGCCTTGGTGACGAGTGCCACCTAGCACGAAACCTACATTCAAGACATCCTGACGACTGCTTGCAACTACCTAATATGAACAATTCACAGTGCACTGTGATAGCAAGTCACCTAAGGTATCTGGAGCAGAATTTTCATGTATCCAAGTCTATTAAACATATTTATTATCTGAGGGCTAATAATACTATCGAGTTATCCAGGCTGAGGTAAGTGGAGCAGAAGTCAAAACCCTGGACCCTATCGGCTACAAGTCTGTAATAAAGAGATTCTAATGAATTTTCTAATCAGTAGGTGTGAACCATCAGATCTATCCAACGGAAGAGAGATTAACCAACGATAAACAGATAAAACTATGCGAGTGTAAATTCTCCTATCAAATATTATCACAATTAACAGTCGTTATAATGACATTAATTCTTCTCTAAATTAACTAATACGCTTACTTGGTTGTACTATAACCTGAGAGTTTTCAATCTCCAAATTTTCTTCAATGAAATACTCTTCTTCTCCTTTTGATTCACATATTGGTTGAATTTCTTGAAATTTCCAGAAGAATATACTACTTGCTTTCATCTGTTTGTTAGTAGTATACAACTGATCATTATGAAGAGCAGATGAAGTTTGTGCAGTCCTATTATTCCAATAACCTTTGTCTATACTGATACAATATTTTTCATCAAATGTAAAATAAAACTTGTCAGTTGAATAAATATGACCAATAAACTTTTGATAAATAATTATGCTTCGATTCAATACACCACCATCATTGTGATGATTATTTTTGAATTCATGCAAAGGATAGAAATTAGTTGATGCAATATAGATAAATGGACTAGCTATAAATAAGTGAGCGGGAAAAAAGTACAGAGAATAAATCATGTTAACTTGATTTATATACACTTATAAATAAAAACTGTTATTATTTTTTTTCATCAAAATCAAGCAAATTACCTAACCAACAGCATAGAGCACTAATCACTAATAGCGAAGGAGAAATCTACTAAATGAAGTCAACTCTTTGGTTTATCCGGGCAGAATTGTTTCAACTATACAGACAGCATAGATGCGGGAGGGAGATCGAAGGGCTGAATTGGAAGAGCGACACAGACCCGGATGAAAATCATTACTGCTCACAGCAGCAGTAATGTCAAGTCAGTGGTGCTATTTGCTTCAAAAAATTTGAGAAGTCACCGAAAGCATTTCTAGCAGTATAATGCAGACTTTCGCCAAAAAATGACGTCGCTCCATAATGAACATCAAATCTACCGACCAGAAAGGATAAGCAACATGGAACTCTGGCAGGTGGCGAACTAATCATGAACTTATTGTCCAACGAATATCCCAAAGGAAATGGAGATGGATCGGGGACATAGTAACGCCACGCTCCAGGTCACCTGTCGAGTGGGACCCAGATAGAAGACGGAGTGTTGACTTCAGAGAAGAACATGTAGGATATCGTATGAGTGGAAATGAATACTTATGAGCAATCGTGGAGCCAGTTAAAAAAGACAGTAGAAAACTAAATGGAATAAAAATTTGCTGCTGAATAAAAATAATTAGACAGATTTAAACATAAAAAAGTGATAAACTTTATTCATTTAGGTGACAACCTACTATCTGGACGAAATATTCGCTATCAGAGGATCCACATAACAAACACAGATTGGAGTAAGAGTAATTCAAAAAGGACATTGTGACTGAAGATTCACTCCAACATTTTCCTTTTACTTATAGATAATTATCAGATAAAACTTCACAAAAACCCTTTTTAGCATTTATAATCGAGTAGCAGTTATATTCTTGAATTTATATGGCTAACTGCGCATAGTTCAAAGTTGTCCCCAATGAACAACTGTAACACCTGTTTGTCTGTCTGTCTGTTTTCGACATAGAATTTTGAACCGATGTGCACCAGTTCAAGTCGCCACACTCCATGTAATACACAAAGAAAGGGAAGAAAGTAGAAGAAATGCATAAAAGAGAAAGTAAACAGAGGCGTGAGACAAAGGAATAATAATGACGAAGAACAATATAGTTTCATTGGAAATCATAAGTCACAAGGAGTGGATGCATCTACCCCATCGATTGAGAACGATTTTCAGCCATATCACCAATTGTCTTAAGCTTTCATTGGTTTTTAACATCGCGAGGACCCCAATCAGAAAGCCTACATCTTCCTCTGTGGCTGGCTTAAACTAACTGTTGTAGATTTCATTGACTGGTGCCATGTTTTGGTTTGACCACCGGGCTTCGAAATCGCCTCTCCAGTTGATCCTGTTCTCTTCCCTCGTGCATAGCCAGCTTCTCGAGTGCTCATAAGCTCTCATCTCCTCCCACTATCTCCTCTATGTCACTGTCAGATGTTTAACCAGTCGTTTCCCACTTGGATTCCACTCTAGAGACCAGCGTCTGATGCCACTCAACAGTCTCCTCAGCGTATGTCCGATCCACTTCAGTTTCCATCGGCATATTGTTGAGCTATAGCTTCATGGTTGGCTCGCCACTTTCAAGAGTTCCTCATTGTTTATTCTTTCTACCTGGCCATCTGGTCTTTAATATGGGAACAGGACAGCTGTTGTGAAAGTCTGTTGACTGACTGATCGACTGAGTATCAACTTAGAGCTTGACACGAAAGTGCTGCAGTTCAAGTCACCACAATCCATGGAGTACAGAAAGGGAAACAAAATAGAGAAAAAGAAAAGAAAAAACATGTAGTATCATAAACAGGAATATGATGGAGAAATAATAGTAACGTAGAAAACAATCCGTTCAGTGGATGTGGAAACTAAAAAAAGGGAATGCATCTACGCCGATGACAACGAACAATTTTGGGTCATATTACTAGTATTCTCCAGCCACTGGTTCTTAGCATTCCCAACCACGCAGACTATATTTCCCTACGTGTCTGTATCGAACTAACTATCGAAGATCTCATGGATTGATTACAGGTTTTATTTTGACTAGCCTTAACTCTTTTCCAATCAAATCCAATGTTGGCCAAAATTATTCGTCGAGGAAAAGTGATGGCTCGGCATGTGCAACAGCATATGGTCTAACCACTTTAGCCGAGACAGCTTCACAACCTGATCGACTGGACTTACCCTTTCCACCTAACACTCTACGCCTAATCTCAATATTACTCACCATATTATACCACTTAACAAATGAGATACCACAGAATGCAAATATCTGTAATCAAAGACAGTTTTTTCATATCTTCATATCTTTTAATGTTGGAAATACCTTTGACGACGCTGTGACTTGATATTAATGTCAAAAATACGAATCTCGTTCCTTATGCTTAGTGCTGTAGACTTCCACAATGATTTCAAATTGATGAAAGTTTGTCTTGCTTTTACACACCTGCCTTTCACATCCTCATTCGTGACGCCTGTAGGTTAAGTGACACAGCTTGGATAAGCAAAATAGTTAATATAAGGTGTAGATAGAGATAAATGTTCAGATATTAGTTAGAACATTAATTTATCCCAGTTATTGAATTTCTGCACAAAGCAACATCAGAGTTGGGGAGATCAACGAAAACTAGAGAGCACTGGATTGTTGTTTCTCCCCATTTGGGGACTCTTCAGCAATGCGCACCCTCGACCCCAGCAGTGATCAAACCAGGTACCTTCAGGTTATGAAACCAAGCTCGTTGACGCTCAAGGCACATTGGCTGGAATTTATTAAGCCTTGAATTCTAAACTTATTAATCTGTGATATAGCACTCACCCCGCCCAGACTTGATTGGCCCCACTATTCACGACTTTTCAGTATAGTTTCGGGACTGTCATGCAGTAGGCATCAATAAGCAGGTGACTGATGTGCAGCATATGGGACTTGTAGGGGTTTGGACTGATAAAATTAGAATTTCAGCGCGAATAGTTGGTCCCGTAACCTAGAGGTCATATGTTCGATCCGTGGTGAGGTCAAGGGTGTGCATTACTGAAGAGTCTCCAGGTGGAACGAAACGGTCATCTAGTGCTCTCAAGTCTTCAGTGATCTATTTAAATGATATTGGTTCTTGAAAAAATCTAACAAGTGAAATTAATCCCAATCCTCACAAATTCTATAATCTGAATACCAATATATCCATTGTATTCTACCCATAGATAAATAAATATAATTGTATTACTCTCCTTTATAATAATACTTATTAATATTCAAGAATCATGGTTGGATAAAATTCTTAAAATCTGTACAATCTCCATATAGCACTAAGTAGTACAACAAAAGACCTAAATGATGAAATGAAACAGATAGAAGAAACATTACAAATTATCTAGATTAATCCTAGCATGTTTGAGACAAAATCAAAACAAGATCTGTTTTCTGAACGTTTCGCCACGTGAGCTGCCCTAGCTTTTTCAGCAGATTTATTCGGATTTTTATTAATCATCAAAATATTATAGTCAAAATTTTTTTACATAAATTGAAGTCAGGTTATTCGAGGGGCGCTTGTCCACAGATGTTTGTACCAATAGAAATATGTAAGCAGTCATGATACATTTGTAATGACTAATGTCAAATGACCTTCAAATAAACTGACTTCAAATTATGTGAAAGTTTTTTGACTGTATATTTTGATGATTAATAAAAATCCGAATAAATCTGCAGAAGAAGCTGTGGCTTACACAGCGAAACGTTCAGGAAAAACTTGTTTTGATTTTTTCTCAAACACGCTGGGATTAAAGTATTGGTTTGTAGGGATTTGGTTGATTGGTCACAGAATTTCATCATGAGCTGACACCGGTTAGACAAACATTGGAAAACCTGGGATATTAATGAGACGCTCACTGGCGACTGGGCCTATTCAGGTAGGTAGTTACCTGGGGTTCTAGTGGGAAGCCATAACCGGTAGGGTTCAGCAGGTCGGGTGTGAGAACAAATACTCGCCGAAGACATTGGCTAGGGGTTGCGCTATATCGTAAATTGGCAGAAGTTCGAATTCATTGGCCATTGGATCGGGTCCCAGTGGCTTAATCATCTACGAGCTCGCCTTGTAATCAGGTGTTGCGTTCAGACCCCGGGGGTGCGTCTTGCCGAAGAGTCCCAAACTAGGACGTAGGAAACAGCTATCCATTACTCCCTGCATGTTTTCCAATGGTTCTTTCACCAATGTCAGCTCATGATGAATTCCTGTAACCAACGCTTGGTATAATTTAAATAATTTATAATAAATCAATATAGCCCGGCGCTCAAATTATTCCAGCAAGTTCGTAACATCTACGGTTTGGAAACTTATAAGCCGATAGAAGAAGCGTTGATGTCAAATAACTAACTATCCTGTAAAATCCATTAGGAATATCAAAAAAGGTCAAAATAAAAGTAAAAATAATGGTGAAACAAATAATGATAACATCAATAAGAAAGAATATAAGACATCTACAGTAGTTTTACCATATAAGGAGGAGACATCTGGGACCCTATGTAGGATTCTCAATGAAAGCAGGAACTACGGTGGCATTCAAACCTACAAACTCACTCAGGTAGGACAAGCTCTGTAGATTAAAGGAACCGGTAGACCCAATTAAACAAAATATAATTTACAAAATACCTTGCGATGGACTCTCAGTTAAGTCAACCACATAGGTCAAACTAGTAGATCAGGAGGAGTGAGATTATCAGGACAAGAATTTAGCGAAGGTTAGAATTATTGACCTCACCGGCAAAGATAAGTAATTCAGAAAAAAACTCAGCACTACATTTCACTACATGCATTAACACACAATCACACAATATAATGCGTGGGACAGAGTCAAAATTCTAAAAAAAATGATTCAGGTAGGTAGAGAGAGAGAAAGAGGTTGACTAATGAATCCTGATTCATTGAGTCTACACGCCATAGATGTGACTCAACGCAAATACCAGAGATATGCATGGAAGATATTATTACCAGACAAATCAGGGGATAATGAATAATGTATTCAATTCACATTATAACATCGTAAGAAGTTACTTATTTTTACTATAAAACACTTTATTTACCATCTGATTTTTACCATTTTGATTTTATTCAAATGTCTAATCACCAATTTTTACTCATGTATATAAATGAAGGAAGAAAGTTGTGTGAGTAGTGCCTTGATATGATTATGAGTAGCAGTGATAAATTGTGCTCGAAACGTGGTCATCAGTTAATATTACTACTGTATAACAAACACTGTGTGATTTTATCAAAATAAAATCTGATCCATAATAGGAGTTATACTCCATCACAGTTGCCAAGTTTTCTACTTATATCAGACTGTATTTAACATTCTAGCATATGATTGCTTTCAACTAACAACACAACTCTTGTTTAACAGTCTTTCTCGGTTGAAAACAGGTTAAAAATTTATAATATTGAAAACAATTTCTGGAAATACACTTGTTCCCCATGTGTAATTAGTTCAGTTATGGATTAATTAACATGCATCTACCTACTTACATGTTTCAGATAATAGTAAGGTATGTCCACTATTAGGATTAATTTTCATTGCATTGATATAAATCTCTGAGTTTGTTGATTGAGAAACAAGAGGAAATTCAGCACAACTGATTAATTTGCCATTTGGAGCAGTGAATTTGAACAAGTGACCATGTGATGTACAAACAAACAGTGAGCAAGAATTCTTTTTATTTGAATGATTAACTTCTTGTCGAATGAATTGAATATAATGCAATGATTTCAAAAAATAACTGACATCATTATATTTGAAAGTTGAATCAACTTTTTGGAAATACTTCAAAAAGAAAGAGAATTAGTAAAAACAATAAACCACTAGTTAAAATAAATTAATTCATTTTTATATCATTATTGGTAATAATCACTCAGATTGGAAACAGAAGTTAAATTCTGGCGGAAATAGTTCATTTTGAAGCGCTTATCTTAAAAATTACAGTCAGTAGGCTGAATAATCTACATGAAGTAATATACAGGACCTGTAGCTAAAGTAGATGATTTTAGTTTGATTGTGTTCTGTGAGTTGGTTAATTTTTAATAGCGAAGCTTTCGTTGTCCTTCTAGACAACATCTTCAAAGCAGCCTCTAATATGAAATAAACTTGTTTGAATTTTCCATGCACAAAAATATGGTCTAGAAGAACGACGACGACGACGACAAAAACTTCGTAATTAAATCAATTAGCTCAGAGAACACAACTAATTTAACGATTGCATCTCCTGATAGGACTCCATGCGAGCATAGAGAAGACGGAGGTGATGAAGATAACCAACCAACCAACCAACAGCACCAATCACCATCAGCTGCAGAGATTTGACAGAAGTTACTTACCTCACTTATCTAGAAAGCGGGGTTTTAACCACAGGTAGTCGGAATGGATGAAGATGTCAAAGACAGCCAGTCAGAATCAGAAAGGCAAGACCAACGCCTTCATCAACCTGAAAAACCAGTCTGGAAATCCTCCGCACTAACTCAGCATAAACAACAAAAAATTCGGATTCTGTTCAGCACAAATTTGAAGTCATTCGGTCAGCTCTTCTATACGGGTCAGGAACTTGCGCTGCGTGTCATCAAAAGGATTTCCAACAGGCTTCAGACTTCTGTCAACAGTTGCCATCTTCACTCGCTCTATACTGAAGATTAAATGGCTAGCCGGCCGGCGAGAAAGAATTAGCAACAAGAAACTCTGGTTGGGAACAAACCAACAGGCGAGAGCCGATTGCTCAACAAATATGTAGGAGAAAATGGAGTTGGAGGAGGCCATCGAATGACATCGTGAGCAGTGCAGGCCATTGGTTGTGTGGAATCCCAAAAGGAAGCGATAAGTGGGTCGTCAGTGCAAGGGTGACATGGAGGAGGTCGTGCAAGGAACAGATAAGAGATTACGGGAAATCGTGAGCTCAGATGAAGAGGACAGCGGGAAAAAACATATTGGAGATGTGTTGTGGAAGCCTTATGTCCAACTCGGAACCCAAGGGAATGATAATATCAATAATAATCTCCTGACAATCACTGTCGTGATATTGATTGTTAGTTTACATTAATCACTTTTATTCATTTGGAATTTGCACTATCTCGTCATGTGGTTTATTTTTTATTAGCTGGTTAATTTAATCCATACTAATGTATTTGTTAGTCGTTGATCCTTCTGAGTACCAGGTTTCTAGAAATCCCCTGGCAGTATCCTTGGCGTTTCCTCTGTTTAAAATTTACTCTTTCTCCCAACCAAATTAGTATCCTTAATTGTCTATACGCATTGGTATAAAAGAACAAATGTCATATTTTTCCCCAGCTGGTTTATGTTCTTGGAGATGCGAAGTCGGAGAAGATGCCCACTTTGATTACTACAGTGCTTATTACAGTTCATGCAGTTTAAATGGTGTTGATCTTAGAGTCTTTTCCGGTTGGATCTTTTGACTGACAGAGTACTGAATGAAGTGATCGTGCTGGCTGACTGGCTGGCCTGTATGCTATTTCTATTTCAAATGGTCTCAATACTCTAGCTGTTATAAAATGACAGAACGCATTTCCCTGTGATCTTTATGGATGGTTCCTTGTTGGTATTTCGATTTGATTTGAAACAAGTTGCATGGGTATTTTTTTTCTTGAAGACAGCTAGCGAACATTTCTCTTCTATTCTTTTCAACACTGGAGTGCTACAGTGTGTTTGAACTCTTTTAAGTGATGTCCGTACACAGTTTGTGGATAATCGGGCTATTCCTATTATAGTTGAGTATTTGATCTTTGCGTGTGTTGATTTTCTATATACTTGTGTTGCTAAATTTTCTGTGTTGGTTCTCTTGTTTATAACATTTAAGAATGAAATTTGTTATTGTCTAATTCTTCTTCTCTTATGAATTGAATGTCTTCAAATATGTTGTTGATTGAGTTGTGAGTGTATTCCAAATCATTTCTTTCAATTATTAGATTGTCTGTCTCTGTCTGTCTGTCTGTTTTCGACATAGAACTTTGCACAAATGTGCGGAAGTTCAAGTCGCCACATTCCGTGTAGCACGCGAAGCAAGAGAAGAAAGTACAAGAAAAGCATAATAGAAACAGTGAGCAGAGGTGTGAGACAAAGGAGTAATAAAGAAATACAAAACAGTTTCATTGGAGATCATAAGTCACAGGGAGTGGATGCATCTGCGCCACTGAGAACGATTTTGAGCCATGTCACCAATTGTTTCCAACCATAGATTTTTACCGTCCCGAGGACCCCAGCCTGGAAGTCTACACCTTTCTACGTGGCTTAGACCAACTGTTGTGGATTTCATTGACTGATGCCAAGTTTTTGTTTGACCGCCGCTAGCTTTTTTCCAGCCTGACCCTATATCCGCTAACATAGCTCGTCGAGGGAGGCGATGACTTGGCATACGTAACACATGTCCTAACCATCTCAGTCTTTGTAGCTTCACGACTTCGTCGATTGATTTCCCCTGTTTACCTAGAACTCTACGCCTAACCTCCATGTTGCTCACCTTATTATGCCACTTTACACGGGAAATAGAACGCAGGCACCTATGATCAAAGACAGCTAGTCTTTTCATGTCTTCCACTCTCAGTGGCCAGGTCTCACAACCATAAAGGAGGACGGAGCGGACTGATGAGCAGTACACCCGCCCTTTGGTCGATAGTCGAACATCTCGTCTACGCCAGAGTCGGCGTAAACTAACAAATGCGAAACGAGCCCCTTGTATTCGTGCTGAGATTTCGTCAGAGATCAGCCCGTTGGGGCTGATGGTACTTCCCAAATAAGTGAAGCGGTCAACGTGCTCTACCACTTCACTTCCTATTTTTAAACTAGGCGTCGATGTAGTCCAGTCCTGTAACATCATCTTGCATTTGGCGGGAGCGAATCGCATGCCAAACATTCGTAGATTGCTGGTCAAGGTGTTTAGAAGACTCTGCATTTCGTCAGCGTCTTCGCCTAGAAGGACTATATCGTCTGCATATTCCAAGTCAACGAGATTATTCCCAGGTAGCAAGTCAATCCCTGAATCGCTGAAGTCACCTAGGGTTAAGTCCATTAACACATCTATGATGAAGTTGAATAGAAAAGGAGATAATGGGCATCCTTGACGGACACCACTGGTCGTCATCAGTTCAGATGACAGCTCGCCGTAAGCCCTCACCTGGCTGTATGAGTACGAGTAGAGTGCCTTAATCAGTGCAATATATTTTCTTGGAATTCCCTTTACAGCCAAGCATCTCCAGAGAACTTCCCGATCGACAGAGTCGAATGCTGCCTTTAGGTCAAGAAATATAATGACTGTTGGACGCCGGTAGGAATGCCTATGTTCTAGAATCTGTCGGAGGGTGAAGATATGATCAATACACCCTCTTCCTGGTCTAAAGCCTGCCTGGCTCTCTCGTGTTTGTGCTTCCCGAGCACCACTCAGTCTACGCATGATTATTGAGCCTAAGACTTTAGATACTATATTAGTCAAGCTAATCCCTCTGTGATTATCACAGGAAGACTTGTCTCCCTTCTTGTATATGGGGATAATCAGTGACTTACACCAACCCGATGGGACTTCTTCTGATTCCCAGACGCTGCCTAGTACCTCAGTTAATCCGGACAGTAAGCTGTCTCCACCGTACTTAAATACCTCTGGAGTCATTCCATCAGGTCCCGCTGCTTTGCCTAGTTTCAGATTGGTGACAGCTTTAGTAACCTCAGTTAGTGACGGAGGACCTGTGTTTATATCCCATTCAGGGAGGTGTTGGATGCTCGGAAGGTTGAGCGTGGCTGTGGGCAAATTAAACTGCTCCTCATAATGCTCTTTCCAACGATCCAGTCGTCTATCCTGGGAGCTAATTATAGTGCCATTTTTTTCCGAGATTGTCTCACTAATGATTTGTCTTCTCCCACCCGTTTCCCTGATGAGTCCAAAGAGTTGCCTGGTGTTGCCTATCCTCAAAGCTTTCTCCATCTCTTTGGCTTTTGTCGCCCACCACTGTTCACGGTCCTTGCGGAGACTTTTCGTAAGTTTCCTCTTGTGCAGCTTTCGCTCCTCATTGAATTCGGAGCTCGCCGGAATAAGTCTTCTAGCATCTATCAGTTCGGATGAGGCGGTGGAGATCCAGTGGTTTTTACTCACCTTTGGGTTTACCTTATTCACAGCTTTTACAGCTGTATCTATGGCTGCCTGGATATTTTTCCAAGCTTCTTCAGGGTGAGCACAGCTGTCGAACACAGATATGTGTTTAGCTAGTTCTTCCTCAAATACGGATTTAGTTTCCTGATCGAGCTGGGGACGTGATGGTTTTACCGCCAGCTGTTTCCTACGTCCGTTCAGTCGTAAGCACACCCGAGCGCGGACCAGTGCATGGTCGGTATCTACGCACGTGTTCCAGAAGGAGCGACAATCTCCTACCGACCCACGCCAACGATAGCTTATTGCTATGTGGTCTATTTGTGTCCAGCGTTGGTTTGATGAAGGGGGTCTCCAAGTCAAACAGTGTCTCTCCTTGTGTTTAAAGTTAGTGCTTACAAGAAACAAATGATTATCAGAGCAGAACTGTAGGAGACGGTCACCGTTGTCGGTTCGCTGGCACGGAGCTCCATAGGTGCCACCGACATCCTTCTCAGATTGACACAATTTCCCTACTTGAGCGTTAAAGTCACCAGCTAGAACGACTATGTCTGAGCGTTTAGCCTTTCGCACCAAACTAGACAGCTTTTGGTAGAACTCATCCTTCGTTTCATCTGAACTGCAGTCAGTGGGGGCGTAGGCGGAGATTACGAAAAGGCATCGGCGAGTAGTGCAGTCCTTCCTCCTTCTTACTGATCCGTTCAGGCGGACAGCACACATTCGGCTATCTACCGGGATCCAGTCAAGCAATGTCTTTTCTGCCCTAGTACTCAAAGCTATCCCTACGCCAGCTAATCCTCGTGAACTAGCTGTGGCATCTCCAGACACCCTCAAGGTGAATTTTGAAGATTATTAAATTACACTTACCTTGTTTCAATTTCTTAATACCATAAATAGAAAGTCCCATTCAGCGGTCTCAATAATTTATCAATAAAAATTCTGTTCACTAGCGAACGTTAGTGTAGACTTTAAGCACTATTTTAATCTTTACTTGATATAACAAAGCGAAATAGTATTCAAGTGTTGGTTTGTAGGGATTTGATTGATTTCAGGATTTCATCATGAGCTGACATTAGTTAGAGAACCATTGGAAAACCTGGGAGTACTGGACAGCTGTTTCGTCCTAGTTTGGGACACTTCAGCAGTACGCACCCACCGGGATTCGAACCCAGGACCTTCCGGTTACAAGGCGAGCTCGTATACCATTAAGCCACTGGGACCCGATGATAGTCTGGTAGAATGTCGTGAATTGGCAGAAGTTAGAATTCAAGGACCATTGGATCGGGTCCCAGTGGTTTAATGGTATACGAGCTCGCCTTGTAACCAGAAGGTCCTGGGTTCGAATCCCTGCGGTGGGTGCGTACTGCTGAAGAGTCACATACTAGGACGAAACAGCTGTCCAGTATTCCCAGATGGTTTTCCAATGGTTCTCTAACTAATGTCAGCTCATGATGAAATCCTGAAAGCGAAATAGTATTTGTAATGAGATCAACAAGATGGATGAATTAGTCCAACCATGTCTACTACAGTGATTACAATTGAAGAAATTGTACACGATGGATCGGATAGATGTTTAATAGATAGTGTCAATCATAATTTCCAGCAGTAAAAGCTATAGGTGACAGGAAATAATTTCATCTTTAGTGTTAATTGAATTTTTTCGAAGCTTTTAACCAGTGAATCATTGAAAAGTAAGAAACATTGGACAGCTGTTTCCTCTGAGTTCGGAATCGGCCAGCAGTTTGCATTCAAAATTCCACAGGGAAACCCATCAGTGACATATTGATTCATGTTTTCCGGAATATACCACTATCAAAACCAAGTGTCTGTGAATGATGATCTAAGCCTTAAACCTGTCTTGATAGGTAGCAATGAACTTAGTAATTAGAATTTCTCTCTTAAACTTTTTGATTTTCAGAATCGGTTTTCATCAGTAGATTGTTCTTCTTTTGATTGCCATGATAAAATACACCTGATTCGCCAAGTCGCTTCAAAATCGAGCGATAACAATTTTAACCTGAGTAGGCGAAAGTTCACACAAGCTTGTGCATAAACAATGCCGATAACTCTTATTTTCAGGCCTCATACTAACTGACTCCTATCATCTGGCACTTAAAAAGAAAACATACCGAAGAGTGATACATCATATCAGTTAGCTTAGTGACCACATTCTCCATTAAACCGCATACATTACTCACCAGCAGTTACTCGGAAAGCCAACAGTCTTTTAGAATCAATAATCTAATCGAGTGTCCTATCGTAAGAACCTTTATTAATTTTTAGAGATACCAAAATTTGGGTTGGTAGTTAAGGGTTTCATTCACTAGATTGACTGGAAGTTCTCCTTATTATTTGATGCATTTGATGGTAATATCGAAATTAGAATACGTGCTGTACTACTTTTAATCTCGCCTACTCTTAAACTGTTTTGCAGACTGAAGCAGATTTGAACCTCAGTATATAAATTTAAGTGATTGGCTATAGAGGAGAAGATATTTAGATAATTTGATTGGACAGTTTAATATTAGACCTTACACACCCAGCTGCCTGATCAACCAATCAGAGAACACAACTAATTGCAAACCAATCACATTAGTTATTGGCAGTATATACGTATGATGTATTTTTTCATCTATTAAAGTTGTGTCCTCACCAATCAGCCATATCTTCTGGGTGTTTTTTCGTGGGGTGATGGCAGCAGAGGGCACTTAGGATTGTGAACAGTATTCAGTCTTCCATTGACTTGCCTAATATGCTCAATGTCCAGATCAGTCTAGCGTTGGTGTTTTTGCAGTATTTAACGAATCTGATGACATTTAACAGGTCATAACAGAATGAAACAAGGCGAAGTTAAAATTTAGACACCCGACAGATACTGACGTACTGATGATCATGGTACACTTAGTATGGTCAAGGCAGTGAAACCAGGGAAACAACATTATATTCATGAAAACAAATTGAGTGAAGTGTAATGGATATTAAACAGGGTATTTGGTCAGTTTTAGGTCATGTTAGATTAGCGAAAGATTACGATTAGTCTTAGGCTAGAGACAAGTTAGGCTTAAGTTAACCTAGTTGGAGAGATATTAAAATTAGTTACGGATAGATTGGAATAAGGGTATACATAGATTAGGCTTAGGGTTAAGTTAAGGAATGGTAAGATTTAGGGTTGAGCTAGGGGGACCAAATTTACTTTTCAGCACGCTTATGTGGCTACCTCCAAGATCACTGATACTTTGGCAACTCTTGAGGGTGTCTAAAGTGTAAAATTTCACATAATCGAGAATTTACCATTTAAATCAACTTACCTTTGATATTAAATGAAATAAATTAATTTCTACAATAGTTGATAAGTTAACTGCTTCAGCAATTGTAACATTGCCTACTTGTGGTCCCATGTAAGCAATATACAAACCTTTTGAACATATAGTCATTATGCTTTGTTTAGTTTCCGATAATTTGATACTATTATTATCTTCTTTCATAATTATAGGTTGCATGCTTTTAAATATACAAATATGATGGTTTAATGAATTCATCAATAGAATTTCGCAGGAATTTTCTGCATCATTGTTAACTATCCTCCAGGCGGCTAGTTGGCCTGAACTATCCGATGTGTAGAGATAACTACCGCAAGGTGAAAACATCAGACCTGTTCAACAAAGAAATAATAAAGAGCAAAATAATTGAATTGGTTGAATTTTAGGTAGATCGATTTATGAAATAAAACATGTAGTTCAGCGAAGAGTCTCTTTTCGGCGGCGAATTCATTTCCTTAGCTGTACAATCGCAAATATATATATATATATATATATATATATGAGTTATTTTGTATGTATGTGTACATTAAGTTTGTCAAACAAAAATACAATTGGTTATGGTTATTTTAACTAAAGAGGTGAAGATCGGTTGTTGGAGTTACGTAATACAAAATCGGTCAAGAAATTTGAGTCTTAATGAAACTAGTGTAGTAACAAAGGTGATGAGTTGTCACAAACACTTTTCAAGAAGGAGTTACGTAATAATATGAATAGTTTGATGATTCGGTTTTACTCAGGATACACATAAGAACAAAGTATAGAAGGCGAAATTACGTAGGAGTTCTAAATGAATACAAGAATTATAAGCAACTAAAGAAAAAGGCAAACAAATAAAGTCATCAAAAATCAACAAAGTTATAAACCATGACTGTAAAAGTAGTTGAGTAATTTTCTTCTGTATGCACACATCCGGTTTTTCTATGTGAATGGCCAGAGCCTCAGCGATACAAAGAAGACGAAACCGTAGTGCCTTCTCTAGGTTATTCTTGACTCTGTAGATTACTTTGAAGGAGGAGGCGTTTGTTGAGATGGAATGATCAGTGTTAACCAGATGTTCAATTATCGCACTCCTTATAGCAGGAATACTGCCTTTTCGCAACCATGCTGTATAGTGTTCTTGAATCCTCTTGGACAGGATACGCGTCGAACGACCGATGTAGCTAGCTGGCTCCACAGTAGTAGGTGAACTGATATATACACATAGAAGTGGTCAGTACGAGATCTTGTCCTTAAGGCTTCTACAAATCAGTAGGCGACTGTAGAACACTATTCTTAGTGTTGCTGCAAAGAATGTTCTTCTCAGAGATGACGTGATTCTTCTCTTGAGAATGTCGCTTGCTAAATCTTCCTTGAAATTCAAGTTCATATAGAGATTTTTTAGGCTCAAGTGAAGTTTCATTTCTCCAAATTCTTGGTTTGATATTTTGTCAATGAATCTTATTGGGTATCCAAAATATCTAATTCTGTTTCTAGAACATTGGAGCTACAGATGCGCCCGATGCGAATGGCAACGGATTTAATTAAATTCCGCTTTTGTTAAATGGGTAACCAGCTATAGAAGCTTGTTAGCTGACCATTCCATGTAGCTTATCTATGGATTTAACTTCTTAAGGTCCTATCAGTTCTTTTTGTTAGTTCCACATCAAGAAACGGAATTTTTGATTCGTTTTCCATTTCAATAGTGAATTTTATTGCTTGATGGCAACAGCAGTAGATTTATGTGATAAGCTGAACTCTACATGAGATTTCCTTTCAGTATATGTATAATACCACGGTTAGTAGACTTGAAAGGTAACAACACTCACGTAAGAATCTAAACCTGTTACTGAGCAATATTGAGGTTAGATGTAGAGGGTTAAGTGAGGTGGAAAAGTCATTTTGTGAGGTTGCGAAGCTATACAGATTGAAATGTCCAGGGGCACGTGTCACATGCACCATTCCAGTGACTTCTTCCTTGAGCAATGACATAGGATTACGTTGGAAAAAAGTCAGGGGTAACAAAATCAATCCACAAATTTTCGAGCCACATATAGAGGCGTATACTGCTTAGTTGGGGTCTTCGGGATGTTTAACAACAACAGCTAGAGAATTTTGATGTTATGGCTCAGAACGGTTTCCAGTGATGCGGATGCATTCACTCTTTTTAGTTTCCCAAATCCCTTAGATCCTTATTACTCTGGATGTGCTCACTCTTATTCCCGTACATTTCCGTTTACCATAGTTTATTTATATTTTTTCCTTATCTTTGTGTGGTAACTTGAACTGCGCTGCGCTTATATGCAAGGTTTTACTTTCAAGACTCACTTGAGTTCAGTTCATGAGGTCATTTTTTGTAATACTGAAACGCCTTAGAAAGAAAATATCTTCGTGAAATCCTAATGAAGTGAAGGGACAGTAACTGATGTTTAAAAATGTTGTGTAGGTCTGTATATTTGATCATATGCATAGTTATCTAATAACTCGCAAATATTTTATTGTCTAAGTTAGGCATTGAGAAAGTATACTGCCATTTCTTATTAAGTCTTTGATCAACATTCGTTTATTTAATATTCAAGAATAAGATTTTAGGGATTGTATTTGTTTCAGGTTAGACCACGGATTGATATCAGTTAGAGAACCATTGAGAACCAGGAAGAATTGGACTACTGTTTCTTCCTAGGTGTTCGGGTCTCATCGGCAGTATGCACCCACTGGGTTTTGAACCAAGGACCTTCCAATTACAAGGCAAGCTCGTATAGAGAGCAGTCACACAGACCCGATTCAATGGCTAGTGCATCAATTCTAACTTCTACCAATTCATGATTTTAGCGCGACCACCAACCAATGCCATCGGCGGGAACTCCACCCTCACTCCCGACTGGATGCACCAACGTTGGTCAAGACAAGTCCCGGGTTCAAAACCCAGCGGGTGCATGCTGCTGAGGAGTCCCGAACACCTAGGACGAAACACCTGTCCAGTACTCCCTGGTTTATTTTATAATCAACTCGTTTAATTCTGTCAGGAAACACTTTCGACTCTAAAACTGCAAAATTAAACAAAGTTACGACATCATTTAGAATAGTTTCTTTGCTTTGTTAGTGAAGCTAGAGTTTAACTTTACTGTACTGAATGTTTTTTACGACATTCCTTGAGTGTTGCGTTACAATTCAGTTATTGATATCCCGAAGAAACTGCCATTCCCAGAATGTGAACTGGGTTCGAATAAATATTTTTTATTTTCAAAAAATTACTGATATTGACTAACTATTTAAAAGAAAGTTATCATCATTGGTTTGGTAAATTATTTGTTGTAGAGCCAGTGATAACGATCTAATTAAAAAAGTAATTATTTTATCACTCAACTTATAGTCCCTTAAATTTTTTAAAGATTATTACTTTGGGCATTTAGTTACTCACGAGTAGTCTGACAGAGCCCTCAAATATTTATTGATCCGGTGTTTAGTGGAAATGCGCATATACCAAAATTAACCTAATATTGCTCACAATTGGAAGTGAATATATTCTCCCGATTAAATTACTGATAATTAAATAAAATGTATCATGGTAACTTTTCTGCTTGATAATTACACTCAAGAGTTGGTTTGCAGCGATTTGGTTGCTTACAGATTTGATTAGGAGCTAACATCTTTTAGAGAAAAATTGGAATACCACAGGATATTGTAAACCTGTTTTGTTCCAGCTTTGGACTCTTTAGAGTGGCATATCCAGTGGGGTTCAAACCCAGGACCTTCCAGTTACAAGACGAGCTTGTAGACCATCCAGCCACTGGGATCCGGACCCAATGGCCCATGAATTCCAACATCTTACAATTCGCGAGATATGTAGTACAACCAGCCAGCCAATGTCATAGGCATGACCTGGGGGACCCGGTTAGCTACAGCTTCTCCCCAGTACTCTAGGTAACTTTCTGTAAAGAGTCAGTCGCTAGTGAGTATCAGATGAATTATCAAGTGTTTGTTTTGTGAGGATCTCAACTGAAGGGTCCCAAACAGGGACGAAACAACTGTCTAGTACTCCCTCATTTACCGATGGTTCTCTAAGTGATATCAGTTAGTGATCACGTCTGTAATAACTATTCATCAGAAAACCTTTCTCTCCGTATATATTCTGTCTAGAGCGAGTTTCACTTTTCTGCAATCAAATTATTCTGCATAAAAGCATTCAAAACGCAATAAAAAATCTCAGTAATAAACACGATGAATTATTGCAAAGAAGAAGTAAAATGTGTTTGAGACTTCACTGAGAAACGAATCAAAATATACAGATATATTACCTGTTATATCATAACCTTTATGGAAATCTAATTCTTTAAGCATTTTAGTATTTGACGGAGAAAACACACGAATCAATCCACTAACAGGATAACCGCATACAATCCGTAACCAAGAGATGTTATCATTTCCATTGTTGATAAGTGTTGACTTTGACAAATCTAATCTTGGTTGAATAACAATATGCGATGGTATCTCATCGGGTATGACCAAGTCGATTAATGGATTCTCCGTCAATTCAGTAGTATTAGAATCTTCAAGAATACTCGGCATTTTGGGTTCATTTTTATTATCATTATTATTATTAGCTTTTTCTTGACTGATCAATGACGAAGATGATGAAATATTTCGAATTCTAAGAATCCTGAAAAAATAAAAATGTAGACATCTAATATATTGAATAACATTTGATGATATTAGATAGTTGGAGGCAATCGGCCACACGAAGCCTTGCTCGACCTAGGTTTCGTGCTAGTTGGTACTCACCAGTCAGCAAGGCGTATCTACAACCTTGAAGGATCTCATTTCCCTTCTGAGATTCAAATCTGCGTCACCCAGTGAGCGCTGCAGCCAGAGACGTTACCACTGAGCCAGCTATTCGGGCTCGCGATTGACCTCCTGTAGGACTGTAGTGGGTACTTTGATTGGACACTAGTAGCTAGTGTGAAGTATCTAGTCATTTCTTTGATGCAAACTGAATAACATTGTTTTACTTCGATATTAAATAACTATTGTATCTAACTGACTAACCGAAGAAACATATTTCATGAGCAGTAGTGGCTTTTAACCTACTTTCAGTTACTTTATGCACTTCACTAATAAACGTAGGCAGTAACAGTAAGCCTATTTATTTTTATTCAAGGAGAGAAGAATCGTTATCGCTTAAAAGATGAAATAATGTTTTTCACTTCTTGAAACATTTTTATGGAGGAGCTTGAATGCTTCAGCGCCGTGACTATGCTGACAACGGAGAAGGCAACTTGAATACTTTGGGGCGACAATTTTAGATTACTGAGAATATAGTCTAAAAAGTGGACTGGTGCTTACTTACAAACCTGATGTCACGCTCATTCTAGAACTATGGAGAAAAGTAGTAATTGCTTGGGTTGATAACTTCATTTGTCAAAGAAATTTTATCATTTCATAAAGATTGTCTTTAAAATGAAATCTGAAGAACTACTGTGGTGAGAGCTGGCAGCTAGCCAAAATGGGTAGACGGTAATTTACATCAATGTTTACGTCCCCGATATTGGTCATGAGAAATATAAGAACAAAGACTGACTCAACAACCAATCGCAGCAGACTTTGCGTAGGCGGATACAATTTGCAGATAGATAATCTGAACTTCAAGAAACGGCCACAAACAGATGAAGGATTAACGTTCAGCAAGAAACGACCAATCAGAAGACTATGTTTGTTTGTTAACAATAATCTGTAATAATGTACATGAAAATCTATGTGTTGATTTCCTAAATAAACTATCTCTTGTCTGACCCTTGTCTTCTGTTGTTACACTACCACAGTTTATTATAATTGAGGCGCTGGTAATGGAAGTGAATACATTTCAGGAGACAAAAGTACTGTGCACCACTGCATACTATACTTAAAGTGCAAAATTACAAAGCTTGTGAGCATTAATTTAATTTCAGTTTAGATTTTGTCATGAACCAATATCAGCTGGAAGTAGATCATTGAAAACCAGGGAGCACTATACAGCTGTTCCCTTCTAGTTTGGGAGTCCTGATCAGTACTTACTGACGATCCCACTAGGAGTCAAACCCCGAGAACTTCAAGTTAAGAAATTAAGCTCACTGGCCATTCAGTCACTTGTGGCGGAATACATTGGGTGACCCGCCAAAAATAAATTTTTGAATTCGTGAAATAGTTCTACCCTCCCCAATGCCTTTGATGAGCCCCCACCGGACTCTACTGGTCATGACTTCTGACACCAGCTTCTGGACACTCATCCAACAGCCGTCAATCATCTGAAAATTGACATACAGATTATGAATTTTTATAAGGATCTGGATTGACTTCAATTTCATCACGAATACAATCAATCAGAGAACACTGAACTAATGTCTTGAACTAGTTCGAAACTCTTCAGCAGTAAGTACCCACAACAACCCAAGGGATTAAACCCGAGACCTTCGCGCTAGGAGACCAAGCTCATTGATCAATCATCATATGAACATTCCAGAAGTCAGACGATAATGGTAAGTCAACCAATGGTGTTGCGAACAGTTAGCTACTGAGTAGCGCAGAATATATATTATGTAATCGAACAACTGTCTGCGATAAAGTACTCTATTAATTGGAAAGATTTCGCAATATAGGCGACCCGCTTAAAAATTGGGCTACCGAAAACTTCCATCAATGTACTGCATATAATCTCTCTCGTTCAGTTTGTTTAAATCTAATAAAATATGATCACTAACAGTATTATTTACTCTGGCGAGTATTTAAAATGTTTACAACCTGCTGATTCGCCAGTTTCTACAAAACATGAGAATAAACATAATCATGGATTTGTGTGGTGGGGGAGGAGGGGGTAAACAGCGTATCCCAATAAATGAGATATCTGATCTTGAGTTATGTCCCTGAACTTTTTAGAATTGGAATTCACCTAAATGTCGTACATTTCTTGTAGGAATGTCATAATGGATTAATTTACCCTTCAGGTCAGATAGCACTGTGTTACATAATCTGCTGTCAATTTATACTTTATTTGAAAAACCCCTACAAAGAGAAAATATCATACAATAAACTCCGCTGAAAATTATGTACATTATATGAACACTGTTACAGAATGAAGCTGTTATTATTGATTGTGCAGTTAAAAGTGAAGAGGTGTCCAAATAAATGTGCAGTATCAACTGACTAAGTTTTTTTTTATTTTAAATAGCTATTATAACCAACTTAGGTCTACAAAACTACACATCCTTCGATTGACAAACGAACAGAATGACTTAAAGTTGTGCATTCAGGTGAAATAATTCAAGTTGACATTCTGCAAAATAACATAGAAGAATAGCGAACGCCGATTGAGTAAAACCAATATGAACTGTTATGACCGATGAGTGGAGAAAGTATTTCAATAAAGGTCAGTAATGTGTCTTGGGAATTTTGAAGATAGTAATAATCGTGCAATTACTGTCGATTTTCGCCGGTATCACTGACAGTCTACGTTAGATTCACATGTGATTGAGCATTTTGAGAATGACTGTGATTTTTACATTTAATAAAACCCCACCTGAAGTTGAAACGAGGTCGCTTGGTGAGATAAGTGAAAGAAGTAACTTCTTTCAAATCTCTCCCATTGATGGTGATTAGTGCTGGTTGTTGTTGTTGTTGATGTTGGTTGGTTATCTCTGTCACCTCTGTCTTCTTTATGTTCTCATGAAGTCCTGCCTTTGCTGCCTGTCTCTTCTGATAACTTGTTGGTTTTTACCTGTAGGTCCACGAAGTCCAGACCTTCTGAAGTCTTGTTATCGATCCAATTTATTCCTGTCTTCTTGCCTACCACGGTCTTACGCATAATCCAGTCGTGCACTACAATTAAGAATACCAACGGTGATAATAGTCAGACAGTCTTGTCTTACTCCTGTATTCACTTCAAAGGATTAGCTGAGTTTACCGTTGTGAATCACCTGGCATATAGCATTGTCATGTAGCTGTTGAATGATGTTGATAAAGACTTGGGCACTGAACGCCATAGTGTTGAAGTAGTTTCCAAATAATGTCTCGGTCAACGCTTTATGTCGAAGGCCTTTTCGAAGTCGATGAAGGAGGTTGGGATAGAGGTTTGACTGCGATTCTATGCTTTGTTCTGTGATGATGATGATGATGCGTAGACTTGCAACTCGATCACTATATGATTTACTTTTCCTGACTCCAGCCTGTTTCGGCGGGAGGTTAGCATCCTGAGAATCTTTTAGTCTCTACAGGATAACATAACTTAATATTTTGCTCGACATGGATAGAAGTATGATTCCACGCCAGTTTTTGCAAAAACCTAATTCGCCCTTCTTTGGTAGTCTGACAAGGTAGCCTTTCTTCCAACCAGTAGGCAACTTTCCCCGCTGTCAAACTTCCTGCAATAGCGACATGAGGAATTCGATACTCCTAGAAAAAGTATTCTGAATACAAACAAAGGAATACGTCAGTTAAAAATACCTCTTATACATTAGTGTGTGTGTGTGTGACGCATTGATGTTTACTTCTGATATCTTTTAATTGAAAAGACTGATACATCATCAAAGAAACATGCACACTGTTCACTGTTGAAACAACTTACCCATCAGCGCTTAAAGTAGCCAACACACATTGTGATCCTACTTTATCCGATTGAATCATATCAGCAGCTATCACAGCACTGTAAGCTTGCCATGATAAAAGGCGTCTAGGAGTGCATTTAATCAATGTGAATTCATTCCTTCTTTCTAATTTATCAGCAGTAATAACATTTTTCTGAATATTATATCTAAAATCTAAATCAAGACAAGCAAGACCTCCAGAACAGGTGGCTATAGCAATGAAAACCTGATGTAGCGATTTATCAACTGATTCACTCCTCCAACATGAATGAACCGCAGAAATGATTGATGGATACTTGACTGAAACTATAACTGGATCTGTTGAATTAGCGAATTCCCATACAACAATACAACCATCTTGGGTACATATAGCTAACCAGCCTAGTGAAAAGCAGCCTCCAGGATACATCCAATAAAGTGAAGTAATTGGGATAAGATTCCCTTTTGAATGATTCAATTTATTTTGAAAGTTTAAAATCCATTGATCATTGATAAATTCTCTAGAGGCTAAAAGTTGTAAATCAAATGTGTTTGGATCATGTTCTTGGGAATTTCTAGTTAACTGATACACATTTGAAATACAGAAAAGATTTGGATCGATCTAAAAAAATCAAAGTACAAAAAAACACACTTTTTAACTTGTTATAGGTTAAACATGCAGTGTATGAACAGCTCTCATCTTTGTAATGCTCATTGGTTTAGGCTATCAACTACAAATTGGCAAGTCGTCGTTGAGAAGATTAATTCCTTTATGACAATATAAGCAACCAGTTGCCATAGTTACACAAAACACGATCATATATACATATACCCCATTTAACTCTAAACCTCCAACAGAACCACTAATATTAGATAGCTCGAATAGCACTATAGGTGAATGCAGCTCATACAACAAAAGGACTATTAATTTCGCAATCAGACGAAATTGCAAAAAAAAGTATACATAAAATTCAGCTGTCGTCCATAGGCAAGTTTTCATTGTAATGGAGACTTATTACTTTTAAACTTGTCATACTGTCCAGCTATTACGCAACGGTAACAAACCAATGTGAATTGAACTAGAAGTATGCACGATGATCAACAACAACACTAGTCCCCACTAGTGAAAGAAACGTAATCGATGCAAATGCATGTCGTATGCTACTGGCAAGATTTATAAGTAGTATGTAAATTCTGATATAAATATGTATATTATTTGCAAAAATATTGAATAACAGAGAGATGGAATTCATGAACGATGCTTTTGAAACAACGTGAAAAAATGAAACGAAGACAAAGTAGAAAAATACCGAAGATATGCACAAATTGTGATTCTAACATATAGTAGACGTATTTTGCCCATGCATGTATATCGAGTTGCCAATAAATAATTCTGTTACCAAATAATCCCATCTTCTCCCATTACAAATGAACTTCGTTTTTTGCCTACATGACATTAATTTGTGTCTGCAGCAAATGATGTGCATATTACTGATGAAGGTGTAGCTGTAGAAGCCTACCAGCATATGTGACCTTCGATCAAAAAGATGTTAGTATGACCAGTGAATTTCCGGATACTATGGGATAAATATATGCAGAAATTTAATATATTTCACATGTTTAAATACGTTTACTTGTTTAAAAGAAATCGGCAAGTCTTTGTGTCAAATCCCCTTAGAATGTAGGGGAATACAGTTTATTTAACCGCATTTTGATGCTCTATAAATGTCATCGATGGTCTGTTTGAAACATATACAACACCAGAAGTTATTTGGTTTGGTGGTAACTAGCAGTGGAATCCAGGATACTCGTTTCATCCTATTTGGGGCCCGTCAGCTGGATATACTTTTATTTTGCATTCAGCGGGAACACTATCTTTCACTGGGGTTTGCAGGTACATCCAGATGACAAGTCCAAAATAAGATGAAACTCTCATTCTGGATTCCATCACTAGTTACCATTTACCAAATTACTCCGGATTAAATCCTCAGACACCGTTGAAGCATCCATGTAAAGAGTCGACATTTCGACAGAGGCCAAGCACTTCGGTTTAATCAATCAACGGGAAAGTCCAAATTGAATTTTTTTTAAAGACATAACACCAATTATACTCATAATTGCTACTTTACTGATAGCTAGAACGTCGATAGTCAAATGGCTGAGCATTCACAGTATTTATTTATTACAGTATTTATTCTTATCCCCTTGGGTTACGAAAAGAATACAGGGCGTCAACACCACATTTCCATTTTACTCTGTTCACTGCTGTCTTTTTTGACAGACTCCACGATTTCCCATAAGCTTTCATTTCCTCCACATTACCCTCAGATATCCAACTCGTCAATTCCTGTTCAAGTTTAACCTGAGGGCGCGGAGCTTGATGTTACTTAATAGTGCGTTTCCAAACCCATCTTCATTTTCTCCTGTATATTTGTTGGACGACATGGTTCTTGGTTCTTTCTCAACTTGCCAGTGTTCCTTGTTGCCTATCCTTTCTGGCCAGTTATCTGATTTTCAGTATGGAGGGAAGGTAGCCCAGTGTATTACGATAAAACAGAAAGACCCATTCATCATGACATGTAAAAAATGCTAATTTTTCATATTAACGGTGTTGTTAATGGTAAAGTATATCCTTAAACATCACCATAAACAATGATTTCAAATAAAGTAAATTAGTATGATTTTATATATAAAGGTAAATACATTTCCGCACCGTGAAGAAACAAATAACCAAAATTAAATTTCACTGAAAACTAGAAATTGAAAGCAGGAGCGTAGCTGATGAATGGTATTCATCCTATAGTAGCATCAAATGAGATTATTTGGCTTATGAGAGCTGTTTTGTCAGCTATTAAAGGGATTAATAAACGGCAATATTCAAAAAAGTAGTAGTTAATTTTTAAAAAGAAATAAAGAAATTTACCTCCAAAATATGTCCTGTTGATGAACCCACTAATAAGGAATAATTCACACCATCATAGTTCAATTGATCAGATTTCAATATTTGACATTTAATACAACAACTTATAAAGTTTAATGAATGGCGAAAAGATGAATTAAGCAGTACAGTTAGCGGAATTGGTGAAGAAGATAAATGATATTTATTTTTTAGTGTTATATCATTAAACTCTTTAATTAATCCTTGTTTTATCGGGGGATATTTAAAGCGCCATAATCGAATTTCACTAAATGTTTTCTTGTTAAAACAATGATATTTATTTGAATCTATAATAGTTTCATTCGGTGGATTTCTTCCAGAAACTGTAGCAAAACGAATAGATGAATCTGAAGTATCATTTTCATTGAATCCATTAGGTAAAAGGCATAAAGAGACTGGATTGCTGTCAATTGTTGAACGTGCTAGTAGCGGTAATACACTACTTCGAAATAAGTTCTTAGTATAAAATAGAAAGTAACAAAAAATACAACGGTTAAGGCTAGTAAGTAATTTGAACAAATAAAGGAAATGTTGTCAAAACTGATAACTACTTTTGCCTTCCCAATATGGAACAAATACTATAGTATGAACAGTATGTAACAACAGAAGACAAGGGCCGGAAACAGATCGTTTTATTACGGAAATCAGCACGTATTTATATATATTTCATGTACATTATCATAGCTTATTCAAGTAGGCAAACACAGTCTTCTGATTGGTTGTTTCGGGTTTCTCAGAAAGTGAGGCCATCTATCTGCGAATCTTATTTGCCCACGTTAAGTCTTCTGTGATTGGTTGTTGAATCAGCCTTGTTCATATTTTCTCACGGCCAATATTGATGTAGATTAATGTCTACCAACTGGCTGGCAGCCTGCTCTTACCACACTCGTCCCCCCATCAAATAGCTTCGTGCTCAGACGTTCCGACCTTCTGGGTGCTACATCCTCTAGTTGAGGATCGTTACTGACCGGCTTGTCCCACTGCACCCATCGTTGGAGCTGACTGGCGTTAACTCGCTTCTGTTTGTCACCTCTTCGGATGGTATATACTTGAACCCGTCTTTTTGTGATTGTGTACGGTCCTTCCCACTTTGGAAGGAGTTTCCGTGAACCTGGCCCGCATCCAACTGTATATCTTCTGTCTCTACACTTCACTTGGTCCCCGACTGGAAATGTAGTGCACTGAGTCTTTCCATCCAGCTGAGACTTCGCAACATCACTCCGCTGCTTCTGTATTACATTCTTGACTGCCTCTTTCCTCTCTGCTTTTAATTTCGTCGTACTCCACTCTTAGTGAAGGTGCCAGGTCTCGTTGTGTATCGGTAATCGTGGTTTTCTACGATACATCAGTTGGAAGAGTGACTTCTTCGTTGTTTCCTGAGTGGTAGCACGATATGTTAGTAAAATCAGTGGAAACTCCGTTTCCGAGTTACCGCCCTTCGAGGCCAGCCACTCCTTCAGTGTACGGTTGTTTCTCTCCGTTAGGCCATTCTCGAAACAGGGCCCGTGGTCTGTCAGTATTGTCTTTGGTACGCCGTGGTCTGCAACAATGTGTCTAACTACTGCATCTGTCACGGTTCTTGCACGTTGGTCTGGGATTGCTACGGCGTCTACCCATCGTGTCGCGTGTTCCGTCATCACCAAGAGGTACTGATTACCATTGGATGTCTGAGGAAATGGACCCATGACATCTACGGACCACAAGTCACCTATCGCGGTAACTGGAATCGACTGAAGTGGTGGTCGTATACACCGGTCACCTTTCATCAGCTGGCACCGTGGACATCCAAGTACGTATCTTGCTACGTCTTCTCTCAGTACATACTTTGTCTTAGGAGGTCGGTCGTTCTGGCCACGCCTGTATGCGCTAGCTGGTGACATTCTTCTATCATGTCGTGGCGCGACGATTGAGGTATGACAGCCAGCCAGCTTCCGTCGTTCTCTCGCCAGGTCAGAGTCCCGTAGGCATTCACTCTGAGTCGATCCCTCTGTCTGAGTAGTGTGGTTAGCTCCTTACTCGCCGTAGTTTGATCCACTTCTATTCCGTTGGTGATCACCTGTATTACTGTATTCAGCGTATCGTCCAACCTCTGCCTACGTGCAAGTCTTAGTGGGTCTTGTTCTACTGCATGCACTCCGTAAGCGACCTCGGGCAACTCAGACTCATCTTCTGGTCTCGATAACAAATCTGCCAAGACATTTTCACTTCCAGGAACGTGTGAGATCGTAAAATCGTACTCCTGAAGACGCAACATCCACCGTGACAACTTCCCCCGTGGGTCTCTCGCTGTCTTCAAAAATTGTAGCGGCTTATGATCAGTTTCGATGTGGAACCGCCGGCCGAGTAAATAAGGTCTCCATTTGTCGACTGCCCATACCATTGCTAAACATTCTTTCTCTATCGTTGAATACTTTCTCTCTGTGGGGTCAAAACCCTACTGGCATACTCAACGATTCCCTCGTCCTGTCTTAGGACCGCACCTATAGCGTAGTCACTGGCATCTGTGCACACTGTGAACTGTCTTCCTGGCACAGGTAGTTTTAGCGTCATTTGTTGGTGGTCGAGCAGCTGTTTAATTCTGTCGAATGTCCTCTGCGATTCTTCCGACCAAACAAACTTTGGCTCACCTAGTAGCCTGTATAGAGGGGCTGCTATCTCATTGAAGTTCTTCACGAAGCGACTATAAAACGCTGCTCTACCCAAGAATTGTCTCAGTTTTCTCTTTGAATTCGGGGCTGGAATCGTTTTAATCGTCAAAATTTTCTCCGGCAGTGGTTTAATCTCACCATTTCCCACTTTATGTCCCAACAGAGTAACATTCTTTTTGGCTATCTGGGACTTGGTTTTGTTGACGCGTAGTCCAAACTCTTCGATGCGTCGCAGCACGGCTTCTACATGGTTGACGTGATCGTTTTCGTTTTGACTGTATATGACGAGATCATCACCATAAACCTCCACGTTTTTCAAGTTCTAAGTAATAGCTTCATCAGTCGTCTGAACGTAAACGGTGCACCTGCTAGTCCAAACGGCATGCGTTTAAATCGATATTGTGTCTGACCCACGATGAAAGCCGTCTTATCTCTATCACTTTGTTTTATCGGTATCTGCCAGTATCCTGAGCGAAGATCGAGAACCGAAAACACATTCGCACCTTGTAGGCGATCTAAAGTTTCTACCACTGTTGGCATGGCACACGGTCTTAACTCTGTCATACTGTTTAACTGTCGAAAATCAACACAGAATCTATACTTCCCATTCGCTTTTTTTACTAACAGCACTGGAGAGTTGTACGGGCTATCAGCTTCCTCAATAATATCATCTTTTAACATCTCTTGCACTTGTCGCTCCACTTCGCCTTCCAGATGACATGGAACTCTTCGCGTTGTTAATGACCTTACTTTTGGATCACTTAACGGAATTTCATGATTCACCTTATCGCAATAACCGTATGGGTCGCCATCTCCAGTGAACAGATGATCGTATTTATTAATTAACTCTGTCACATTGTGTACCGTCGACAGCTTAATCGCTGCTATCTCGCTGGTCTCATACATGTTGATATGCCCGTATTTCGTGATCACCACGTTCGCTTGCGTGTCGATTATTGCACCAATCTCACGCAGAAAATCCGCTCCTAATATCGTTCGCTGTAGTTCGGGTACAACAATGAAAGGAAACGTCACCTCGCAGCCGCCAACAACGACCGTACAGTTCGATCTACCCGTAATACACAACACATGCTCGCCTTCATTTTTGGAGGCAGTGACACCAATTGTAACAACAGAAGACAAGAGCCGGAAACAGATCGTTTTATTACGGAAATCAGCACGTATTTATATATATTTCATGTACATTATTATAGCTTATTCAAGTAGACAAACACAGTCTTCTGATTGGTTGTTTCTGGTTTCTCGGAAAGTTAAGCAGACAAACGCAGCCTTCTGATTGGTTGTTTCGGGTTTCTCGGGATGTGAGGCCATTTATATGCGAATCTTATTTGCCCACGTTAAGTCTTCTGTGATTGGTTGTTGAATCAGCCTTATTCATACTTTCTCACGGCCAATATTAGTGACCTAGACATTGACGTAGATTAATGTCTACCAATTGGCTAGCAGCCTGCTCTCACCACAAGTATACCTTTGCATGTACTTTTATAAGTTGACTGGTCACTAGGTAGGTGTACACTGAATTCTATTTTGGTGAGAGCTGGCTGCTAGCCAAAAGTGGTAGACGGTAATTTACGTCAATGTTTACGTCCCCGATATTGGTCATGAGAAATATAAGAACAAAGACTGACTCAACAACCAATCACAGCAGATTTTGCGTAGGCGGATACAATTTGCAGATAGATAATCTGAACTTCAAGAAACGGCCATAAACAGATGAAGGATTAACGTTCAGCAAGAAACCACCAATCAGGAGTCTGTTTTTTTGCTTACAATAATCTATAATAATGTACATGAAAATCTATGTGTTGATTTCCTAAATAAACTATCTCTTGTCTGACCCTTGTCTTCTGTTGTCACACTATCAGTTAAGTTTACATTGTAGTGACCATGCTAGGTGACTCACCATCTAGGTCCAGGGCTTATTGCCGATTGCCTTTAATCATCTAACATCAAAACAATGTGCAATGGTGAATCACCCACTATAATTACCACATTGCAAGCTTGATTGATACGATCCAGGCTACACCAACCCAAGGACTTGACACATGAGATTGGCTGCTAAATAGTGACCACTGAACGTATCCTTTGGAGTCCTACAGGAGTTCAGTCAGGAGCCCAAATAGCTCAGTGATAACGTCTCTGGCTGCAACAATTGGTGATCCAGGTCCGAATATCACAGGGAAGATGAGTCCTTTCAAAACTGTAGATACATCTTGTTGAGCCACTGGGCCCCAAACCAATGGCCAGCCTATGAATTCCAACTTCTGCCAATTCACGACATACCGCGACCATATACTGTAGTAGTTAGTTTTAAAAGACTTTTGATGTATCCTTCAGTGAGAATACACAAAGCTGACATTTCTAGAAGCCTAATTAAATCATCATTGGGTTAATTAAATTTCCATCCTGTATAAGGCATTAACTCTTCTCCATTCCTTCTTATTGTTTTAATCATCTGTGTTTCTAAATCAATACATGAACTCGAACACAGTTTTAATTTACCGGAATGCAGAGCAGTCGTTACTCAACAGATATCGGGAAAAAATATAGTAAAGATTTGGATATTGATTTAGATGGAATAACACAGAGTCACACACACAATGTACTGAAGAATACCATTTTACATGAAGATCTTGTGGGAAGATGAGGAGATATTTTGCAGTTCAGATACGCCGAAAATTCTCTACTATATGTTAACATATATTGTCTAGAATTAAGTTGTTATTATTAAGGATAAATTTTAATGGCAAATATTATTATTTACTTCATTCCGAAAATAAATAAATCAAAGTTAGAAAGTTTATGATTTCTTCTAACTATAATCGACTTTTAATAATAGTTTCAAAATAGCTACATCAGATTTTCATATTGTCTTTAATAAGTTAAGCAGACAAAAAATAGGTGCGTACTGATGAAGAGTCCCAAACTAGGACGAAACTACTGTCCAGTACTTTCAGGAATTCCAATGTTCCAAGGTCATTGAGCTTGTAGACCACCAAGCCAATGGGACCCGATCCAATGGCCAGCCCATGAATTCTAACCTCTGCCAATTCATGACATATCGCAACTACTTCGTAATGTTTTCTTCGATGAGTTACTGCCTCGCCTTCAACCTGCTGCATCCTACTGGTCACGGCTTCCCACTAGAATCCCAGGTAACTGCCTGAATAGGGTGTACTGCTGAAGAGTCCCAAACAAGGCTGATGAAGTAGCTGCCCAGTACTCTCAGGTTTTTCAATGGTTCTCTAACCGATGTCAGCACATGACGAAATCCTGTAACCAACCAACCAAATCCTTATAAACCAATACTTGAAATAAGATAGTTAGATTCATATACAATCTGAAACAGAAACAGGCGCAAGACTCTGATATCTGTGTGCGGGTAACTTCAAAAATTATCCTAAGAGTTAGTTTGTAGGGATTTGATTTGTTTCAAGTTCGACCACGGATTGAAATCAGTTAGAGAAGTGTTGAAGGCCAGGGAGTATTGGACAACTGTCTCATCTCAGTTTGCGACTCAATAGCAATACCCACCCGACAGCGTTCGAGCCCGAGTCCCTCCGGTTACAAGACAAGCTCGTAGACCATTCAACCACTGGGACCCGAATCCTCAATGGCCAGCCTGTAAATTCTAACCTCTACCAATTCATTATTTCAGCACGATTTTCACCAACGAGTGGCATCGGCGAGTATTTACTCTCACTGCCAACCGAGTGGACCACACTAGTCGTTCAAAAACCCCTTTTCTGGATTCTTCGTATTTCCCCTTAGCTGATGTATATTGGACTAAAATACTCGGCCACTGTTAGCATTTCAGCTCCTAGTGCAAAGGCCTAGACGATGTCAAAAGGTCAACATGAAGTTATTCGGTTGACGGTAGCTATCCATGGAGTCCGAGATGCTCAGTGGCCTAGGGGATAACTGTTTGGCGTTTGAAACAATCGGTGCTGACTGAATTCAGTTTTCAGTGGGAACATCATAACTTACTGAGGATGCGGAAAGTTTCACAAAGGATGAAATGCACACCATGGATTTCACTATTCAATACCATCAACTGAGGAACATTTTGGTAAAAACCTATTCAATTTAGCTTTCATGCCAAATGCCTTACTGAATATAGACACTGAAAATGTTCATCATAGGCTAATGTACTTTTCCTATCTAAAATCAATAGTACTCACTAAGTGATCTCATCGCGCTGACTTCGAAATACAGCAATTTCATATACTTGTCAAAAAAGAAATAAAACAAATCATTAGCCTTGCATCTTAGTAGCAGTCAAATGTCTGACGTATTATACATCATTTTGATAGAAGATATCTACCGTTTTCTTTAATTTAGATTTAAAGCTTTATTTATTTCATATATGTCCAAACCAAGTTAACTTTTAAGAGCTTGAAAAAATTTGGGCGTTGGGTATATGATATTCATTATAATAAAGGTTTTATATTGTATTTTCCAATGAATGAAATACAAATGGGAAATAGAAAATAAAACCTTTATTATAATGAACAATGAAGATCACTAGACTAAATATCCAAGGTAATAGTACATCTGTTATGGTATCAAGATAAAGTTTACTAACTTGATCATCGTTCGTCTGTCTGTCTGTCTGTCTATCTATCTGTCTATCTGGGGTCATTTTTCGTTGTCAAGTTGGTCAATTGGTAAAGATAACAAAACAAAGTGTAGATTGTTGGATCTGATCAGTGTATAAAATTATAAAAGCATTGTGTGTTTACATAGTGAACTTGCTTATCACATTCGTGTGATTTTGTCACTTCATGGGGGAGGGAGGTGTTGTAACCAGGTCAGATTCTGTTTTAGTCCATCATTCCTATTCATCAGACAATTTGGATTCCACTTGATATGAAGCGCTTCTGATATTAGACGTTCTTTGTGATTTCTGAAATGCTTCTTCCGGATTATTTCAATATTGTCAAAATCGATTTTGTGGCCTGATTCAATAGCATAGCATGTAGACCTATGGCTGATGATTTTTTTAAGCTTTTCTAGTTCAACTGGATTTCTCGGTGCTCGCAGAGATGCTCTACGGTGTTCATTTCTTCTGATTTTGATTTTGCAAGATGTATGTCCGATGTATATCGCATCACATTCCAAGCATTTTATTTGATAGACACAACTAGATAGAGAATCTTTCAGGATTTGGTCTTTTATATGGATAAGGTTGCCTTGAAGTGTGTCTGATGTTTTGAAGAAAACTCTAATGTCGAGCTGATTGAGTACTCTTCTGATATCGTCTGGCGTCTGTGCTCTATATGGAATGACGACTATTGATGTCCATGTTTTCGGAATGCGTTTTCGGCCATACTTAATTACTGTGTTGATTTTGTTGACGAAGTTTTTTGGGTAATTGTTTTACTGTAGAGTTTTAGTAATGTTTGATATTTCTTCTTTTTTTTCTTGCTCATCTGGTATCAGAGAGTGTGCTCGTCTAAGAAGACTTGAAACAACTGATACCTATGCGCTGGTGGGTTGTGGTGATCTGAAGTCTAAATATTTATTGGAGTAGGTTTTCTTCCTGAATATAAATATACTAAACTGTCCGTTTTCCTTTCTCTTAACTAGGCAGTCTAGAAATGGTAGTTCACCGATGTCTGTTTCTGCTTTCAAAGCGAATTGGATTTCGGGAGATACATAGTTTATTTTCTCCAGGAATGAATTGTGTAGATCTCGTTTTAGTACTACAAAAGTATCATCCACATATCTTAACCATATTTTAGGAGTGAGTAATCTGTGAGAGGCAACATTAGTAATCGATGGTATCCTCAATTGGTTATCTTTTTTAAATTACCTTTCAGATTTTTACTATTCAGTCTAAAAATGCAGATTGTAGAATAACATCAGAGACTAACCAATTATTCTTCATACAACTACTTATATATGTTCTCGTTCTACATGAATAACGCTAAAAGAAGAACTTTTGCTGTTTAAAACGAATCTGAGAAACAGAAAATTGGAACAATTTCATTTTATGTTACTAACATTACAAGGCTAATATCTTTCTTTATCTATTAGAAATCTAACATGTAATTCAAATAATTTTGATATAAGAATAGAACTTGTGCACTGTGGTATGATCAATGACAAATATTATGAAATTGTTGTTGAAACATTCAAAAAAAAACGCCAGAGAAACAGGGTTAAAATAAAACCAAAAACTACACAAATTAAGAAATTCAACATACTAATAAAAGAAAAGAACTCAACAAATGAAGAATTTAACAACAACTTTTCTTCCTCTATTGACAGAACAGAATAGGTGATCAACCTCTTCTCATCAAGGGAACTAAGCTCTAGTGAGATAATAAAAGTGCTTGAGAAAGGATTAAATTTCAACATGACAGTTAGTAAACTAAAACCAGAGGATGTCATTCCTAACATAAAAATAGCATCAAGTTCAATAGGTAAGACGACAGCAGAAAATGTTCCAGCACAATGTGCATTAATCCTGAAATATTAAAAGAAAGCACAATCAAACTTAACGAAATCGGAAAGACTAGCTCTTTTATTGGTCTAAAACAGGACCAGAAGCATTGTCACCGCAAAAGCTGACAAGGGAAACTCCACAGTAGTTATGGATAAATTTGACTATATAGAGAAAGTCGGTGTACACGCTGCAACGGGTCCATATGAGGAAATGAAGAAGCCTGTAGATACAATAATGAACAAGATTAAGAAATCTACAGCGGAGTTAATACGCAGAATGAAGCCATCCGTCACTGAGTGAATCAAACAATTTTGATCGATTACTAGATTTTAGTTTTGGAATTATTTACTAGCATGTCACCTAACGTGAAGAACCTAGAAGACCTGGATTTCGCGCGTGGATGATTTTTGTTTGATGTCACACAAAATCGAAGACATACAAGCGAAAACCGACAAACTGGTCGAAGTAGCAGTCGGTGAAGGCAGGACTCCAAGTGAACATAGACAAGACGGAGGTGATGAAAATAACCAACCAACAACAAAAACAACAACAGCAACATCCAGCGCCAATCACAATCAACGGGAGGGATTTGAAAGAGGTTACTTCATTCACTCACTGATCTAGGAGCATTGTCTCAACTACAGGAAGTCGAAACTGATGAGGATATCAAATCGAGCGAGAATCGGGAAGGTGAGAAACACATTCATCAACTTGAAACCAATCTAGAAATCTTCGTCACTCAGCCAGCATCAACAACAAAATTCGGTCGGATTTTCTATACAAACGTCAAGTCAGTCAGTTCTTCTATACTGATCAGACACTTGACATGGGGTCACAAAGATTATTTCCAACAGCCTGTTGCAGACCCTCATCAACCAACAACTGTCTTCGCTGGATCTATACTGAAGATCACATGGCCGGGCCGAAAAGAATCACCAACAAGAAACTATGGCTGGGAACAAACAAACAAAACAAGAACCAATCGCCAACCAACAAATATGCAGGAGAAAGTGGAGATGGATTGGACACTCACGGCTGAGGAGGCCGCCTCTGGGTGACATCACGCGCGCGTCAGACCATTGCTCGAGTGGAACCAGGCCGAAAGGGAAGCGGCGAATGGGACGTCAGTGCAAAGTTGACATGGAGGAGATCGTGTGAAGAGGAGTTGAAACAGTATGGACTAACATGGATGCAGGTGAAAAGTAGAGCAAAAGACAGAAGCAAGTGAAGATGTGCAGTTGAAGCCCTATGTTCCACTAGGAACCCAAGGGAGCAATAATAATAATAAATGTCACCTAACATCTCCAGATTCATTAGTTTCACTTCGTATGCAAACATGGTTATTATCAAAGGAAAACAAATGAGGTGAAACCAAATTTCAGTGCAACCTTTATTAGAGTCAATGAATTATAATAACTGTTACAAAGTTAATATTTATTAATGAATGTTATATCTTTTTATTGAGAGGAAACTGTGGAATAGTAGTGAGAAATATTAGACACATTCTTTCTCGATTTCATTTTCGTATGAAAGTCTTTTTGAAGATCTGCAGACGTAATGTATTATTATTATTACGAGCTAATCAATAAATCCATTTTGTACAACATGAAGGGTTTACTAATCAAGTGTTGGTTCGCAGGGATTTGATTGGTTATTGGTTTGCTGATGAGCTGACATCAGTCAGAGGACCACGGGAATACCAGGGAGTACTGGCCATCGGGGTTCTTCATCAGTACGCATCTAACGGGATTCAAACTCAAGACCTTCCAGTTACAAGGCAAGTTTGTAGACCATTTTTAACTCCTAGGATAGGAAACAATAGCCCATGATTTCCAACCCCTGTTAATTCACGGTAGTTAGCGCTACCACCAGCCAATGTTCGTTTAAAAAAAATTCAGGACTATTTGAAGAACACCACGGATGCACATAAAGATACCAAGAATCAATAAATATCTCGCAACCTACTCGTAAATCCCATATAGCTACCAGACCACGTGAACGAATATCCAATCCATAGGTAATTAAAAATTCACCTCTCTCTGAAATACATACACCTTTAAATGACTGAATATTATGAATTCTTCCAATGCCTAAAGGATACTGGATACGTTTCGATGAACAAGGTGCATTAGGCATACGCCATACATGAACAATACCAAAACATGAATTGATTTGGTCGAATATTGGCGACTGACATGAACCAATGAGTCTGCCATCTGTATCTTGACATATACTGACTACTTCAGCTGTATGACCTGAAATTAGAATATCATAAGAATACACATTTAATATGATAGAATAGGTGGATAATATGGATAAGACAATCAGTCATTCCAACTATTTAGTATCACCAAATCAATTTGCACTGTGATGGCGAGCTACCTAGAATGGTGGCCACATTGCAAACCTGACTGATAGAATTCAGTCTGCACCAAACAAAGGACTAGACACGTCACACTAACTATTATTATTATTGTATCCTTTAGTTCCTGGTGTGCGTCGGTGGTATAGCGGTTAGGACGCTCACCGATCATGCACATGGTCCGGGGTTCGATCCCCTACCGACGCACTCCTTTACCTCGCTGAGCCAGAACTAATGCTGGTAAAGAGGAAAGGTTGGGCATGAGGCTAGCAACCCCATCCTGTAAAAATAAAACATTGCTACAGAAACTTCAAGCCACTAGCTTGAAGCCCCATGTTCCACTGGAGAACGTGAAGGAAAAATTATTATTAAAATTATCCTTTAGTTCCTAGAGGAACATAGGGCTTCAGCTGCGCACCTCCATTGCCTTCTGTTTTCTGACAACTTTTTCACCCCGCTCCAGGTCTGTCCACATGCTTTCATCTCCTCCTCGCATGACCTCCTCCAAGTCACCCTTGGACGACCAACTCGCCGCCTCCCTTTCACACTAACTACTAGTGTCCAATCAAAATACCCACTATAGTTCCTACAGGAGGTCAACCGCGAGTCCGAATAGCTGGCTCAGTGGTAATGTCTCTGACTGCAGGCACCACTGGGTGACGCGGGTTTGAACCTCAGAAAGGACATGAGTTCCCTCAGGGTTGCAGATACGCCTTGCTGACTAGGGAGTTCCAACTAGCACGAAACCTAGGTGGAAGGCTTCCTGTGGCCGAATGCCTCCAACTATCTAATATCACCAAATCAGTCTTTCGATTAAAAAAACTGAATTCAACAGTCGAACTAGAGAAATATTAATCATTAAAATCAGATTGTCATTCCTTATGGAAACCTACCTTCTAAAAAACACTGCTGTTTACTAGCGATCTCCATGACAATAATAAATGCAGCACAAGGAAAAATAATCACTCGACCATTCTGTGTGATAATTATACTCGTAAAATATGACGGACATGATGCTGCATATACCAAATCTAAAACATTATTGGTTTCAGTACTTTCTTGAGAAGTTATTCCCGTGGATATGAGATTATTGTCTAATTGTAAGTCACTGTCATTTTCAACGTTGTTTTCACATTCTGTTGACATCTATGATCATTTGGTTGATGTGTGAGAAAATGAAAGTAGTATAGAGACAATTAGAAAAGATAACTTCATCACTATCAGCATAAAATTCCCTACATTATTTGAAGTTTTTAATTAATTTGATTAGTGATTAGTGACTCTACCCCGGAAAAATCAATTCAGTTTCTACTTCAATTTCAAATATAAAAACACCGACTTATTTTTCGCCGGAATTAGACAGGCGGAATGAGGGGAGCAGGCTGTTAACAGCCTTTCGGAAGCCAGTCAGCCAATGTATCTTATTTCGATAAAAGTGAAAGTTATCACAGCGACAAGGTATGTCTACAGGATGTCCGAGGCTGATAAAGCTACTGACTGAAAGCTAAGTGATAAAGCCAATAAGCCAAAGCACATACACTGGGTGAACAGAAAGAAGGATTTGGAACCGCATATTTGATCATATTCTAAGGAATTTCAGTCTGAAAGTTACTAAAGGGCTTAGTAGCACAATAGCTCGCCACCTGTTAGACAGCTATCATGAAGTCGACGTATTAAAATCCTTTAAGATAATTAAAGTTCAACATAGATCCAGCTTGCTACGCATCACTGAAGCGATTGCAATTAAACAACTGAAACCATCCAAAAGGAAACCGTCGTCAATTTTGCTTTAACTTGGTAAACACACTTTACGCTATTTAACTGCCTTTGTTAATTTTGCTATTTCAATTATATTTTGTTTCGACGATGTAATTTTCTACCCTAATTTTGTTTATATAGATATTCTTTACTAGACAGACCCCTTTTGGGCCCCTATTCAGCTGAATTATTTGACCCCTTACATAAGTGTATTGTTGACTTTACGACGTCTCTATTCAGTCTGCAACATTTGTTCGTGATTCTGGAACATTCCTCAATTTTTTCTATATACACCAACGAACTCCACATAAAATTAATATCCATCACACATATTTTGCATATTGATATTCAGTTGTTCATGGTTGTACTCAGTTGAAAAGAATAAAACGAAATATAATGACGTCATTTTATCCTACACAATATATCCTTCTTGTTTTTTTCAAGGACCTTTAATGTGAATTTATCCACTGTCTAAGTGATCGCCTCAGTCTCACTTATCACTCTACTGTATTTTCCTGACTAAATTGATGATAAAAATGACAAAGTATTTGATTAGTTGGAGGAGCCGACATCATTTAGAGAACCATTGGGAAACCACACCAGGGAGTACTGGACAGCTGTTTCATCAACCTTGCTTGAAACTCTTCATTAGTATGCACCCACCACCACGGTTACAAGGCCAGTGAGCTCGTAGACCATTAAGCCACTCACTGGGACCCAATCCAATGACCAGCCAGCCCATGAATTCGAACTTCTGCTGATTCATGACGTAGTGCAACTACTTCGCAACGTCTTTTTCGACGAGTTACTGCCTCACCTTCAACCTGCTGCACCCCACTGGTCACGGCTTTCCACTAGAACCCCAGGTCACTGCCTGAATAAGGCCAGTCAGACTAAATCCCTACAAAAAACCAATACTTGGACAAAGTATTTACCTCTTTTCTGAGTCTCACTGTTTTTAAAACAGTTTTGCCTCATTGTTGACACCGAACTATCTGTTAAAAGAATTCAATTACTTGTAACACTTATTTGTCCTTGAAACGATTCATGTCATGTTTTATAACATTACAAATTAACAGTAATGGCAATAAACAAACAACTCAATTGTTCTCACTTTGAGGATTTCCTTATCAGCAGGATTTTCAAACATCTCATTTTTCTCGACTATTTCCGGAACTGGCGAATGGATTGACCCATCTAGCATCTTATCCTGTTTATCCGATGACAAGCCAGTTTTCTCTGAAGTTTTCAAACGCGTATCATTACCTATTTTGAAAAAAAAAACATTCAACAACACAAAACATTTTGGAAAAGTTCTCACAACAACACGTTAAACTTTACACAAATTTTATGTAGTTTTAAGTGGATAAAACTTGCTTGCCGACTTTTATTGGATATATACAGTTAAATGAAGCAGAAAATCTCTCAGAAATAATAATGATAATAATAATAAAGTGCTACATGATATTCTTATTTAATCTCTAATACCTGAAATTTATAAGTATTGTTCATTAGTTCACAAAACAGTAGTTATATGTAAAGGGATTACAAACAGTAGATTAGAGATTAGAGATGAAATCAGAGTTGTAGCGTTTACATGTCAAAAAAAGTACAAGATAAACTTTTAGAAAATATGTGAAACAGACATATTTCTGTAACAAATTCTCGCAATATATATATATGTATATACAACCTAAACAAGTAAAAAGCTATGACTGACGAATTGAGTATCAACATGGGACTTCCGGACAAAAGTGCAGTAGTTCAATTTCCCACACCCTGTATAGCACACAAAGGTATGCAAAAGACAGAAAAAATAAGACTGAAAGGAACTATTATGAGCGGATATGTTAAGGAAGAGAGGATGGTGAAATCGAAAAATATGACAGTTTAATAGATATAAGAAATTACAGAGAGTCAGTGAATCTACGCTATTGAGGATTTCGAACCATATCATCAGTATTCTCCAGCCATTGGTTCGTAGTTTCATGAGGACCCCAACCAGGCAGTTTACATCTCCCTACGTGGTTCAAACCAACTGTGAAAGACTTAATGAACTGGTTGGGGTGCTCGGGACGGTAAAAACCAATGGCTGGAAACATTTGGTGATATGGCTCAAAATCGTTCTCAATGGTTGGCGTAAATGCAACCACTCTTTGTGACTTATGATTTCCAATGAAACTATATTGTTCTTCGTTATTACTATTCCTTTGTCTCACTCCTCTGTTTACTGTCTCTACTGTGCATTTCTTCTACTTTCTTCTCTTGCTTTGTGTGCTACATGGAATATGGTGACTTGAAATGCCGCACATCGGTGCAAAGCTCTACGTCGAAAACAGACAGACAGGCAATGGATTGATTCTAGGTTCTAATTTGACTACGCCTATTTCTTTCCCAACGAAATCCTATACCAGCTAACGTTGCTTGCTGAATAAAGCAGTGGCTAACTATTTTTTTTCCTTCACGTTCCCCAGTGGAACATAGGGCTTCAAGCTACTGGCTTGAAGATTCTGTAGCAGTGTTTATTTTACGGGATGGAGTTGCTAGCCTCATGCCCAACCTTTCCTCTTTACCAGCATTATTCCTGGCTTAGAGAGGTAAAGGAGTGCGACTGCCGGGAATCGAACCCCGGACCATGTGTATGATCGGTGAGCGCCCTAACCGCTATGCCACCGACGCACAGTGGCTAACTATACGCCTCCTAATTGGCCTCCTAACCAACTTAATCGATGTATCTTTGCAACTTCATCGATTCATTTACCCTCCTTACCTAACACTTTATCTCTAACCTCAATATTGCTCACAATGTTTTACCACATAACACGTGAGACAGAGAACGTAAACATATGCAGTTAAAGACAACTAACCTTTTCGCATCTTGCACTTTCAATGACCATGCCTAACTGCCAAAAAGACTTACAGAGAGAACTGCTGAGCAGTACATACATCTTTTGATCGATAGCCAGACATCATGTCTACATCAGAGATGACATATGCTGGTGAATGCCACACAAGCTTTTTGTATCCATGCTGACAGTACAGTACAGTAAATGGTTTAATTTCACCAATGTAAAATTACCCCACTAAGTGCATTTAAACTCATGACTTTTAATTGTATTTCGATGTCCAAGAATTACTGTGTGTGTTTGTTTCATGTATTTATTTACTTATCTTACTTTTTATTATAGCTTGATTCCACACTGTATTTTTAGTACAAGTATGGAATTTTCAGCATGGATATCGGTAGCCCAAATTTCGCAGGCCGGCAATAGATATCAGGTGTGCGTCGGCAGGGGATCGAACCTCGTACCATGTACATGGTCGGCGAGAGTCCTAACCACTGTATGATGGTTTTGATATTGAGCATTCATCGTTAGAGTAATAGATGCTTAGTAAAGGTTCTGAGTAAATTAATAGATACAGTGACGCTACATTTCATAACAACTGAATACAACTAGCTATTATTAAATCAGAAAAATCCTTTCAAGAATAAACATTACATCTAAAATCTGACTTATTGCATTGAACTACTATAATCACATAAAATCTAGAAGTTTAGAAAAATGAAATGACTTCTAAATGGATCACAAGAGCTCTAATGACACTGACATAAGTAGCAAGCACAGTTACGAAATACAAGCGAAAGATTTTTTCGAATAACAGGGTGTGTAAAACGTGCATAGAACTGACAATAAAATTAGCACTGAAACGTCTAATCTAAGGATAAATTAAAAATAACTTGAGCAGCCCGTTTTCTGACAAAATCCTACCTGGAGACGCGAAACAGAAGTAATCTTGAATTCAAAAGCTAAGTGAAAGCAGTAAGTAATAAGTCTCTGTACCCTTGTTCAAATGTGAATGAAGAGAGGTAGTAAAGGTGTGAAGTTGTATGGGGATTAACGACAAATTGTTTTAAAAGTTGAGACACTGTATTTTCCCATTTAACACTCATACTCATTGTATTTATAACCTACTTACTTGTCGGTCATTTGCGTACAATATTCAACTTTATATTTTGGTTTTTACATTTGCATAAGATCTTTAAACCATGAAGAAGGGTTATAAATATGTTATCGACCTTAGAAAAGATATTTCCTGAGGCCCGCCAAATATTGTAGTTCTTAAGACTTTTGTTAGAATGCTTCGCAACAAAAGCGTAAAGTTGCTTTGTGAAAAAAAGAGTTAATATCATGCAGACCTTCAAACACACAAACCAACCACCATAGAAGTAAAAAAACAGTCAAACTCAAGTATCGCACATAGTACTTAAAACAAAATTTTCAAGCTGAGAAAATTACGTTGTAATTAGAAAGATTATCACTTACATCTCTGAGAGATGATCTATAAATTCAGAAATACGTGAGCCTGTGAAGCAACATGAAATTGGTGAAGAATTGAACGATTTTAAGGCCCCATAATCAAAAATATTCACATAAGCAAATATTTAAAGCGAAGCTGGCTGTGAGCAAGTCAAACTGTTAACAACAATTTACGTCAGTGTAACAAAGTGTGCAAATATGATTCGCAGATATATGGCCTAACTTTCTAAGAAACGGTCACAGGCAGTACAGAATAGCCTTCCACTAGAAAAAAAAGCCAATCAGAAAGGGTTACTTTTCCACTAACAATAACGCTAATAATAATGCACAAAAAAATCTATAAATATCTCTTGATTTTCTCAATAAATGATCTGTTGCCTACCCCTTGTCTTCTGTCTGTATAATATGCAGTAAAATTATCAAAAGCTTAAAGGGTTATGTACATTTCAATTGGTGTTATTTGATGATAACAACGGTCAATACCATACATTCGATCACTTATTCGACACAGAATACACCTCTGCAAATAGTCTTAAGAGAAATAAGTTTATAGGAAAGCAATCTTACTTTCTGATACCAGACTGGAAATTATTATCATTGTCATTAACAGATCCATGCATTTTTTGTTGAAGTTGGTAATAACGGGAAAACTATATAATGTGTGAAGTTTTGCTGCATGTTGACGGGTAAATAAACTTATAAATGAATTAATTGGTACGTTTCCAGTGTGATTACGTAATGTTCAGAAGAACACTATGTCTTTCATACTCAAACTCACATGTTAAGTAAAACTGCTCCCTATTGGCAAACAATTCATTCGCAATCTTAATGATTCAAAGAGATGTACTATGCCCTCCGAAATCTCGTACTTTGCCAACGTGCTATAGTGGAGCAGATGGAACACATGAAATATATAATCCAGCTAGATTAAAAGACTTATTTAGGAATTAGCAGGGCTTTCTTACTGATTGGAAAGTGGAATCATGTAAATGCATGTGAAAACATTTTATATGAAGCTGAAAATCTTTCCTCCGAGACAAAACTAAGAATTCAGGACCTTTACTCATTTCCTTTCCAGACTGTCAAGCACTTGATATAAAGTAGATATGGTATGACATCTGTTCCAGGAAGTTACGTTAGAAACCTTCTCCCGAATAAAGAACAGGGAAAATAAGGAAATCTGTTTAACCACGTCAAGCCTAGTAATCCACCTACAACTTAATTGTAGTGATCGTACAAAATGCCCCTAAAACATGACGAAGGGAAGGAAGACACTCAAGAGATAAAATGTCTATGAAACTCATTTTCGCTTCAGCAGAACTTGTCATCTTACCAAGAAAAACTAAAATTTAACTACTCAGCCTAAAAGAGCACATTACACGTAAACATATGATTCCCAAAGTCCGGATTTGCAAAAAACAAACAGAAAAATTGTTCCCAAAATTCTTACTTGTATTTTCTGGCACCATAACAAGGTTAAGTAGATTGGATAAATTTTCGGAATAGTTAGGTGGCCAAAATTCGTTTGGAACTGGAAGAAACGCCTCTCCCGTGTACTTCTGAGTCATATTCTTTCTTCTTGGAACAAACGGTGAATATTGGTTATCAGATGTAAATGCAGCATACAAAAATATACTGCAACAAATTTGCAGGCGACTAAGACTGTGATAGCGATAATCAGAGTATTCACTAATAATCTCATAAAGATTCAAACGTAAGATACACCACTTTCGTTCGATATCATCAAGTGAAACATTGAGTGATGACAGTGGAAGGTACAAAGATAAGTTTGAAATTTTTGTCTGCTTAAAAGCATTCGATAGTGTAATCCGAAAAATAACACCTTTATCTGTCTTACAGTCAATTCTCAACAAAAACGGTTTGCGACAAATTGGTTTAATAATCAAATAAAGATATCGTTCAGTCAGCTGTAGACTGGACTTTGACAGACCTGGAATTGTCACGTGATTTACTGCAGCTGCCGGACCATCTACCAAAATAACCTGAGAGTTTAAAGAAGAATCCTAAGTAATAAGATTGTCTGACTTAAGATTAGATATCTTACCGAAACGGCGCGTATATCATTCGGACTCCCATATTTACTCCATGTGATTGGGGAAATACGCTTAAGTATGTTATAGTATGGATAATTAGATGCCCTTCTTCCACTTTTTAGCTTTTTCATCAGTCAAAAATGAATTATCGTCCGAATTGTTGACATAATTGTAAAAGGAACGGCCGTGAAGTATCATTGGTATTGACGTATTATAACAAAATGTGACATTTTGTTAAACTACAACCTCAGTGTCAATGGCTTTATTTCTGATTTTACTACTACAAGAATACTGTTTTTCACTTAGTGTGGGCATTCTGAGTGTACAAAAAGAATCCTGTACTTTTCGCCATCACATCCAATATCCAATATCGTTTTTACGAGCTAGTATAAACCAATTTGATTTCTTTGTGCTGGCCTCTTGATTGTGAAATATAAGTTCTTGATCTTCGGTAAACTTTTGCGTAGCTCGTCCCGCCACTAGACTGTCGTAGCTTTGGTTAACTCCAAAAGGAGTAGTGCTGGGATTAATTATATATGGCTTGTAATATGAGATATGTTAAGACTGTTACTATTGTAAATGGAGTTGATCCTTTCACCAGTTAGTCCTCTGGTATCGTCGTCAAAAGAAAAAAGATAATAACGATAATAATGATAGATATAATTAGTGAAGTTATTCAGAATAACAAACATGAAAAGAAATATGAAAACGTAACAACAGTCAGCTGATTAAATTTGAAGAATAATATGAATAATGTATACATATACATATATATATATATCGGTTATAATGATAATAACAAGTGTAGTTAACGTTGTCAGAAGAGTGAGACAGGAGAGAATCTAATGCGACGAGCTTAGTTGTATAACCCTGAATGGTGTATAGGATTTTAAGGGGATAGGCCATTTGGGCGCAGTTTCGTGTCGCTGCATGAATATCCAGTCTTCGCTTTAAGGCGTCCACAGATGGTGCCATGGCTACATCTTCCGGTGAGGAATTCCAGGGACGGCAAACCCGCAGTGAAAAGAAGTGGGAGCGCACACGAGTCCTTGCCCTCTAGTGAGCTATCCTTCTGGGATTTCTATGAAGGAGCCTTTACCTACCCAATGGCAGAACACCTTAGTTTGCATGATTCTAGTCATTTATTATTTTGTAGGCAGTAATCAAATCCCCCCAGGCCGACGTGAATAGGTCTAATTTCTTCAGCCTTTCATCATATAGCTTTTTTCGGAGACCAACCGCTCCTCGTAACTAAAATAGACAGCTAAACTAAACATGATTTTAAAAATCATCTAGACTGATAACCCCCTTACAGTAATTTTATCATCAATCTATTTCATATGGTCTTTCAAACGTGGAAATTAGGAACTGTGCGATGAATCTATGTCTCTCAATACATTTTCATTTTGGGCAATCTAAAATGTGAGCGAGCACTCCTTCAAAGAAGGCGAATACAGTATTTATCATTATTGAGGATTTCGAAAATTTAATCTGATTACCAGTGAGAACCTTTCGTATAATGCCAAATTTTCTCAGTGCTCATATACACCCATCCAGCATTGCAAAAAAGGCTTCTGTTCACGAAATAACAACGTTATGCAAGTAACGAAGCTGTTCTTCCTTTGTTTTATGCTTAATAGGATTGATTACACGATGTTTCATAAAATGCCACGTATGAGAGAATAGCCCTTAACCAATAACCTGAAAAAATGACCACTAGACTTAATATATGAGGCGCGCCCTTCGAATAATATGGGGGTTTTCCTCTTAAACCGGAAAATAACTATTTTGTGAATTATCCTACTGGGAAACCTGGTTTCCCTAGCCGGTGAATTAAATTCAATCATTACTTACATATCAAATCTGTGTAGTAAGTGCAGCTGCCTTAAACTACTGCCAAAGCTTCAGGTGGCACTTCCATAGCAGTATCTTCTCCACTCGTTTGGATAAACAAGACATGTTGATCTACCACGTGATTGCTGTGAGGTCGATAAGCCAAAATGTACTGGGTAAGGTCGTAAACCTCTTCTATACCTTATTTTGTACTTTATCAGTTTTATTCTTGTTCTTCCGATAGATACTGCTGCTCTCTTATCTTTGTATAGCATAAGTTATAATGATTGTTAAAATGGCTGTTGGAAGTAGACTTAGAAAAAGCGCTAAACACCATATTGCGTAGTCACAAGGGCTTCAGTCAGATGAGGTAATAACCCAGGGACATCAGTCTCAACTCACATACCGATTCCCACCTGTTCTGGTACTGCCCCTACATCGCCACAGTCTAGCATTGAAACAGCACAGGCAGCACCATGTGGACATGTTACTACACATGTATCCGTTTTAAGCTAGTGCGTGACACACAGCAAAACAGAGAGGAAACGCTCAAGACGTGATAAGACTTTGAAATTTTGATCTAGAAAAAAGGGACGATTGTCAGACCCGTGGTGTTGTCTTTTCGAAAAATTATTCAGCATTTGAATGCAATTTTGACAAACGATGGATGCACTGCCGTCGTGACAAAATGGCAGCATAAGTGCATAAGCATGAGTTTATGCGAAATAACCTGTGCCCATAGTTCTGGTACGTCTGCCTACTTTGTCGCCCTGGCACAGTCTCACACAGCATGCCTGCAGGTAGCAGAAACAGCACGCCACTCTTATGTCTCTACACAGTCTCATGCAGCTCCCCACCTGATTTTACAGCACTGCCAAAACTTCGTAAAAATAGTAGTAAGGATACTCCAGCCCAACAGACAAGAAATACCAATCTTCATAAATTGAAGACTTTCAGGGTTGCACCCACAACATAAGGGGTAAACGGAATTGCCACAGCACCACTACTATCCACTTAAAAGCCCAGAAATAAAGCAAAAGCTAGTCAGAACCTGATGAAGTCTAAGGTGAATGACCCTGCAAAGAGGATAAGCGGCCAAACACCAAACCCTTAGTCTGAGGTCAGTCGGTCTAACCCCCTTATCCTCTTCAATGTACCTGAGCGCAGTGATAGCTTGCCTGAACAAAGGACCGTGTTTGATCAGGAACCGTGGTCCGATTCGTGCAATAGATTAGGTCTGAACATCGGTTCAGCGAAGATGTGGAGGTTGCACTATCGCAGACAACGAAAGCAGTATATGGGATATTTAGAAAACAGAAAGATTGAGCGAAGAAATATTTAGTTTTCAATTAGATCCCCATCTCTGGCTCTACTCTAATATATATAGCATTTTAATTACAATACAACAGTTTGCCAATCAAGTGGCGATAAGCTTGTTAACAATAATTAAACAGTGTCAAAATGTCAATGGGTTAATAGTTGACGAAGAAAATCAATACCGATTTAAAATGTAGAAATGGATAGAATAAATTAGTTTTACAAGGATAACATGTAAATTAAAGACGAAGTGGTCAAAATAAATAATTTAGACAAATATAATTTTTATAGGTTTAAGGGGATATTGTTCTGGTCAGAAGGGAGAGGGATAATAAGGAAGGAAGGAGTCGCCATTTACTTTGACAAGCAACTTAAATGTGTACGCGCAAAGGACCCACCACTTACTGAAATCCTAGATACCATATGGTATCATTTCACCGTGGCCAACACTAAGCACTTACTCGGTGACATCTACCGATCACCCACCTGTGAGGCAGAGCACAACCGGCTACTGCTCGGCACCATCATATGGATACGGAACTTTGGATATGACCAAATTACAACAGCTAGAGGTTTCAATGCCCCATCACTGAGTCTTGGCTCGGGGTATGCTCATGGAAGATTCAGTTGAAATCTACTCCAGACTGCCAGAAATACAGGACTGACTGAGAATGTTGGAGGCGACGCTAGGTGGGGCCCTAGTGAAAAGTCATGGAAACTAGATTATTCTCTAACTACTCGTCGATAATATCCAGATAATGAATACACTAGGAGGTTGCGACCAGTCAGTCAGAGGAGATTATTATAATTGATACTACTACTGGCGGCCTGCTTAAATCATCGGGCTACCGAAATTACTTTCCTCCAAAATGCTTAATTTCATCTGGATTTATCAATGTTTTAATCGTCCAGTTATATCAAATGACCTATACATAAACTTGCGCGATGATTTAACTTCCTCCCAAATTATTACTTTACATGTGAATCCTGTGTGAAGAAAAAGTACTTTGGAACTGAATATGCTGAAAATTTTGTACCGTATACTAGCATACTGTCTTAAATAAAGCTTTACCATTATTATTATTATTATTGACCTTGTCCTTCTTGAGCGCTTACAGTGTGACGCTACGCGACTATGTCTGTGCTACAGAAATTCTGCCCACGCTGACACACAGAGGCTTTTATCCGACGAAGAATGGCTCTTAGCATGGGATGAGTTATCTGTGGATGAAAACTGGGAAGTAGTAAAAGAGATTATTCACACAGCAATCTCGGATACCATCCCTTTATTCACAAAGCATAAAATTGTCATCATGGCTGAGGGGAGGTACGCAACCTATTCTGCGAGCAAGGCGGACAGCGCCATTTACGTGGGGAGTATCTGAGAGTCAGACCGACCACAACGCATATCTGGAACTCAGAAACCGGTGAAACGCGAGTCAGTAGTCACTTCCCACAATCTACGTGGGCACTATCATCGCCATACTCGTAGATGACGAGACTATTCCCTGATAATTCCCTAAAGACAATGATACTGTACTAAAACAAGGATGATAGTTGTAGAAATGAGCCGTATATAAAATTTCTTGATATGCATCCATATAATATGTGTGTTTGTTTTGACAGTCCGTTATATTTTGCTATGTATATATGGATCGATATTCCACTATAATTAACAATCATGTTAAGACTGTCTATTGATTCGTTCATTTTTGAACGTTCGCTCATACACTTGTATTCACACACTTGTTCGGACATTCATACTATTTTCACTCACACACTTGTGTGACATTGATTTTCCTTGTTTGAAAAATACAGGTGTCATCGTGAACCTGGTGGTTTTCTGATTTCCGCCTTCTTGCGTCGGGACTATTAACTACCCGACGAGTACATAACAACGATGACACTTGTATTTTTCAAACAAGGAAAATCAATGTCACACAAGTGTGTGAGTGAAAATAGTATGAATGTCCGAACAAGTGTGTGAATACAAGTGTATGAGCGAACGTTCAAAAATGAACGAATCAATAGACAGTCTTAACATGATTGTTAATTATAGTGGAATATCGATCCATATATACACAGCAAAATATAACGGACTGTCAAAACAAACACACATATTATATGGATACATATCACCCTTTTGAGAAGACTGATGATTAATAGTGTGCTTTCTTGGGGTTTATCTGAAACCGTTCATTTTGTTGTCGACGTCTGTTGCTTCGTCTGCTTGTTGAGTTTGCGGCTTCTGCTTTGTCTGGAGTTGTCTGAGCTGCGCAATTTCGCTTTTCTGTTTTGTCAGTCGTAGGTAAGTTAAAAGTATCCAAGAGAATATCCAGAAGTAGGGATGACTGTGTACTGGTAGGGATATTTGAGTTTCTCGGACGCAACTGATTGTAGTGACGGGTCCATAAATCATTACCAACTTTCACGTCGTACATAACTCGACCACGTCGTGCTGTGACGGAACCTTTATTCCAAGGTTTATGTCCTGCTCCATAGTCGCGGACATAGATAGGGTCACCAACATCAAATTTTTTTTCATTCCGAAACGATGCGTCGGCACGTTTGGGTGACGTTAGTAACATTGAGTTGTGAATCGTTCTAAGTTTGCGTCCGTAAAGAATTTCTGCCAGCGATTTCTTGTTCTGTGTTGACTCATTCGCCGTTGTACGGTACACCATCAAGAATTTTTGGATGATGTCAAATGGTGTCCCCTCTCCCTCTGCTTTGAGTGAAGCTCTGTTCAAAGTGTCGACAAAACGTTCCGCTTGGCCGTTTCATTGAGGATGAGACGGTGGTGCGAACATATGCTCGATAGCATTTTAACGACAGAACTGCTGAAACTGATGAGAGGTAAACTGAGAACCATTGTCTGTACCTATGGTTTCTGGGAGACCATGATGGCAGAATATATCAGTGAGAGATTTGAGAGTCTGGGACGTTGTCGGTGAAACCACTGGTATAACTTCTGGCCACTTAGGAAAAGCGTCTACCACCACTAAATAATATGCACCATTTGTAGGGTCAGCAAAACCAACATGAATTCTGGACAAAGGATGGGATGCTGGTGGCCACGGTTTGAATAAATCAGAAAAGGAGTTGGCTGAATTTTTATCCTTGTTGACTGCGTTGAATACAGAAGTAAGTGGGACATCAGCCAGATGTAAACGATCGAACAAATCAAGTCCCAAAAGAATTAAATCACTCCTGGTGACGTAACAAATTCCAGTGAATTTGATATTGCGGAAGGAAACAGAACATTTGAGTTCACAAATTAGTTTGAGCCGCCCACCACAGGCGCTGAGAAAAGTCAGGGAAGTATTTGTGATAGTTGGTGCCAATGTCCTGGAAGATTGAACGATCAATTCATGGTTGTTTGCTCAAAATCAACTTCCCCAATTTTCGCGGAGGCATCAATACGACAGTCATCGTCTCATCGGTCGCTGTTCAGAAAGAAGTCAGGACAAAACCGTCAGAAGTAATATTGTGATTTATTATCGTAATATTTGTTCACAGACCTTGATTATAACATTGTTCATATGTTGGTGTTAGAATAAAGAATTCTCGAGTGGCCAATCGGTGTTTTGGTTTTTTCGTCCGTTAATACTAAGCGTTTCTGAGAAACTTCAAGGAACAGCGTGAGCCCGAGCGTAGCAAGAGCTGGGCATTGACGGTTTATGAGACGTGGCTGACAGTTTCTGACAGTACAACTTAAGATTTAAACGGTTTTCGACAGTTGGCACGACTTTGGATAGTCACCGTTCATCTTTCCTGGTGCCGGTCAAGCCTTCTTTGAACAAGCAATATTATATATTTTATTTTTTATTTTTGATTACAGCTTGACTCCACACCGTATTTTCCGTACAAGTGTGGAATTTTCAGCGTGGATAATAATAATAATATATTTCTTCCTGTTTATGCAGGAACATACCAATTGTACAGGCATGGATAAGTTATTATATAAATTACACATAATTTGATGCATGATGCATTTAAAGATTAGTTGTTCCCTCTGACATGAGAGTCAGTCGGAACAGTCTGCAATAAAGTCTGTATCTGCAGCACATAAAGAGATATAAAAATATTGGATATCGGTAGCCCGAAATACGCAGGCCGAACATAGATATCAGGTGTGCGTCAGCGAGGGCTCAAACCCCGAACCATATCCATGGTCGTTGAGAGTCCTAAGCACTGTGCAACCGACGCACAAAATCCGGAAGGCTTTTGGAATTGGGTCAAGTTCAACAATGCCTGGGTCAAAGAAGGGACAGAGCGTCTTGGATGCAAACAGGAAAGTAAGTCATGGTGACTTGTCTGTTAATTGTAACGATGTGTCTGATGTTAAACATGACATGGATGATGTTACTGTTTCGCCGTTCAGGGATAATAGGAACATCAAACTCCCTAAATTAGAACCACGGTGTTTCGATGGAAACCCAGCTGATTATTTACAATTTGTAAAGGAGTTTGAGATCATGCTGAGTGGTTTTACATTAACTGAATAAATGAAGTTAATGTATTTGATGAGATATTGCACTGGAGATGCTGCAAGAGCTATACAGTGCTGTAAGTTTATGAAGCCAAAAGAGGGCTACTACGAGGATATGAGCATATTACGTCAAAGGTTTGGAAGACCCTCGATGATTGTAGGGAAATTATTCGAGGCTGTTAAGGGTAATGCTGGTCAATTACAGGATGACTCCAAGGCACCCACTGAGTTTCTGGGTAATTTGCTAATTTACAAGAATTCATTGATTTCGATGAATTGCATGAGTGACCTGAACTCGAGTTTTATACTAGAAGTAATAGCAAGACGTCTACCTACTCGACTGCAAAGGAAGTGGGTCAAGATGAGCTCTCGTATGGAGGATGAGGGTATCGAGCCAAAATTTGATGATATCCTGAAACTAGTAAAAGATAGTGTCAATCAATCTATGAGCAAGTTTGCCAGTATATTGAATCTCACCCCTAGAATAGAGCAGTCTGAGGGTAAAACGCAATCATTGATGACGAATAGGCCTCAGAGAGGTGGATATCGAGAAGGCTCCATGATGTCTAGTAATGCATATAGACCTAGTGAGTGTAACAGCTTTCGTAGTACATCCTCAACAGATAAGTTGCAAGATGAAAGACAAACACGGTTTTGTTTTACACGTGTGCAAGAGGTGCATACAAAGGTGAACTGTGAACCAGTGAGCAAGTTCAGTGATAAGCTAAATGTAAACTCCAGGTCTGACTCCGAATTGTGTGACGATAACGGTGCGGTGAAGAAGTCTGTAGTTGCAACTGGTAAGCCGTTGTTGAATAGAGTGTCACAGAATAGAGTTACTGCTTCAGAGTGCAGTTCTGACTCCACAAGTTTACAAGGTATTACTAGTCAGAGTGGAGATATAGAACCTTTAAGGATTTGTGAGGAGGAACCAAAATTGTCTACTTCTGTTATTAAAGAGTTTGAAAATGATGAACTTGACGGTAAAGTGAATATTCGTGATAATGATCATGATAGTGCAGATTCGTCTTTGGTTGATCATGATGAAATGAGGGGAATGCCTACTACTGCTAAGTTAATTAAAGATTCCGTACAACTACAACGTGAAGTAGAATTGAACGCAGATGCAGTTGCAGAAGGCATGCATACTTGTCAAACCGTCAGTGTAATTGATCAGAGTGAAGCCCACCTATCATCAGATGCTATTGCTAAACCGGAGCTAATAGTAAAAGACAGCAGTGATGGTATTCTTGCAGTTAGACAACTATCTGAAAGCCGAACAACAACAGCTTCTGATCCACCGCTAACTTCATCAACCGGTATGAATCAGTCGTCGTTGGTATTGTCGTCCACAATGAAACAGATGCCCATCAACTTAAGTATCTTGTGCAATGATTATGATAGTAAAGTGGCGTTTGAAAAGACGAAAGATATTGGTCAGTTTGGAGAGGATAAGCCAAGTGTGTATGAGAGAGTAATTGTTAAATTGACTTGCATGAATAAAGGCATTTCTAGTTTCAAGTTACTAATTGAATGTTATTATCTTTGGTGTAAATTACTCTGTTTCTACACTTGGTTGATGAGATATGTCGTGTGTTTGTTGATCATCTATATTCTACGATACAATGACATGGGCGTGTTGCCGTTCAGATTTGAGGATATAGCTGATAGAAGGAAGTCAGCAAATGAACTCTGCGACGATTTTCCAACCTAGGGCGTCAACCTGAGAAGGGTTGTAGGCGTACTGCTGTAAGTCCTACAGTTCTTCAAAGGGTAGCGCATCAATGAGCAGTTCAATGTGCTTGGTGTGTGATTTTGTACATATGTTCATATTGTATATACTGAATTGGTATCATTTATCATCTAGCTGTTGGTAATTCTGTTTGTGTCCGGACGACTTCCACTTGGATCATCAACCTGAGAAGGAATGTAGGCGTACTGCTGTAAGTCCTACAGTTATTCAAGTGTAACTCGTCAAGGCAGTATCAAGATCATTTGATGTATTGATTGTACATATGTTTGTGATTAATAATTGATTGGGTTCCGATTAATGTAATTGTTGGTTAATCTTGTTTGTGTCCGGACATTCCACAACTTACAATCGTCAACGTGAGAAATGTTGTAGGCGTACTGGTGTAAGTCCTGCAATTCTTCAAAGGAATTCCATCAAGACATGATCCGTGAGGTTATTTGTACAGTTTGTGGTGTGTCATATCAGTTGGTGTTTTTTGGATTCATTGTGTTTACTCGTTGTTTTCGTACCTCGTTGTTATTGCATAATTTTGTTAAAATTTTCGTCGTGATTACTTCTGAAGTTGTTTCTAGTCTTCCATGTTCGTGAATGAATTGATTGATGTTAGAGACAGCAGATGGGTGGTATACGCCGGGGAGGCTAGGCTATTGCTGAGAATGAAATGCACACGGAGATAATTGTTAGCTGCGGTCCGACACGCCGGGGAGAAAGAGTGTAAACGACTGAGGCTCGCATGCGTCACCGCTACTAGAACTGAGGCAGAATGAGTGACAAGCGATTTCAGTGGTAATTGGTAGTGAATAGATAAGAGGATGTGCGTAGAGTATCATGAGGTGGTGCTATGGTCACGTTGCATTCTGCAAGAGTCATTCTAGCAAGTGGCGATTGTGTTGCAAGATGTCAAGAGGAGGTCTCTGTCTGGAGGCGCAGGTCGTCAGCGATGTGTGAGATTGTGCTGTGGGTATGCTTGTGGTGTGTTGGCTTTTCTGTTTGTTTTCCATTTCAGCTCTGTCCGTGTGACCCGGGTTCTCGCAATGGCATCCAAGTCGACGTGCACTGGTCGTGAAGGAAAAAAGGGTTGGATCCCTTTATTGCCGGGGAGTGTCAATGGAGTTGAAGATTGAACGATCAATTCTTGGTTGTTTGCTCAAAATCAACTTCCCCAATTTTCGCGGAGGCATCAATACGACAGTCATCGTCTCATCGGTCGCTGTTCAGAAAGAAGTCAGCAGTAAACCATCAGAAACCTCAGTAGAAATATTTTTTATATGTTGGTGTTACAATAAAGAATTCCCAAGCGGCCAATCGGTGTTTTGGTTTTTGCGTCCGTTATAACTAAGCGTTTCTGAAAGACTTCAAGGAACAGCGTGAGCCCGAGCGTAGCAAGAGCTGGGCATTAACGGTTTACGAGACGTTACTGACAAAAGTGATTTCAAGCAGTAATCTGTTCAGCTGGCATTAGTCCACATCCCTTAAGTGCAAACATCAGTTTAGAAAATACCTTCCTGTGCAAATTTGGATTCTCTTGTGTGCTGGAAGTGATCATCACCATCGGCTTTTCAGGAGCCGAGAGCCGGTGTTATGGAGCCAGAGATAAGTCTACTGCCGTAAGCTGCCAATTAAGAAGCATTCGAGATATGCATCCAACGGTGCACCCTAAGAAGCCGTTCTATTTCAAGAATCTAGAGGGCAAGGAAAATTATGTGATAGGATGCTGCATGAAATTGTATGTCATCATTTCTCACGCGTGTTTTGACTGATTATGCGATCAGTTATTTCAAAGGCTGTTAGCCGTCTTTATTTTTGAAAAAATACCAAGTGTTGTTTTCCCAATGATGTTTACAATTTGAAGTCATAGACCAGCCTTTGTCTTTTGATATTTGCGTGGCTCAGTGAATCCGAAGGCACAACGGGCAAATGGACATATGAGGCAGGCTCAGACATAACAAATTGACTACGGTTCACATTCAGTTAAGTGCATTTACAGCATTATACACACCCCGTGTGGTTTTAACTGGAAAAAGCTCTGGTGACTGCTGTGTGGCCATCTAGCCTGCTCGATGTAGGATTTGGTCACAATTCCTGCCATTCATTTAACCTGGCCCACGTAACCTGGTGGCCAAACTGCCATTAACACTGCCTCAGCTGGAGAGGACATCACATGATATTTATGGCTTCGGCATACACAGCTGACCCACAGATTGGTATCTTTAGGGTGTCTCAGATATAAAAGAATGTTGGAGCTAATCTGAAATTACACAGTAGCATCCACTTTGAGCCTAGTAGGAAATGAATGAAATCCTCAAGACTGAAGGTCCGTTAACCCTAATAGAACCTAAGTTAGAATACTGGAGAGAATATTTAATGAAAGCGTCTTGTCTTGCCTCGTAAACAACAAATTATGAACTCATATGCAGCATGGTCCTAGAGGGAATCTCTCAGAGGTGACATAATTTCTTCCGCCAGAGATAAGTTCGGTCAAATCTAGGAATAACAGGAAATCTATCAGCAGACTATTCATAAACTTTAGCAATGAATTAGGTAAAGCGAACTAGGTGATTCTGCCCAGAAATCTTGGTTTTAAAATTTTGGTGGTCCACTAACGTGAACCACAGATATCTCTTACTAGGGAGGGACATAAGGCATTACGTGATAGTTTTGCACATAGACGCAGGTAAATCCAGGTTGTAAGACGGTAATGTACACCTTTCGTGTCACACCTTCTGTATGTGAGAGAATTACTTAGATCGTCTAGACGCTCCATTTTTTCAGAGACGAAGATCCAAACAACTGGGGAAACACTGCGGAGGATAACTGTGTGAGCACACTGGAAACTGAATCGAGTCAACTGTTAAACTGTAAAATGAATAAATATTCTCCGGCAAAGTAGCGAAATACGTGGCCGTGCACATTTGGTGTTTCTCAAGAAATTCATCACTCGAACGTGAAATAAGGGGTCGGTGTCTTCTGAGTTTCACTGACCGCTTGCAGAATGAAAGAAGAACATTTTTCCTTTTAGCCCGGCCTTTGCTTTCGATGTGTTGCTCCTCAATAGAGTAGTCGGGATCTTGTGGTTCCAGTGTCTTTTATGATGTAGTTATGTTCTCTAAGCTACATGGTTCATTTGAGATTCCAGTGTCTGTTGCATACACTCCGAAAGGGCATCCATCTAAGCATGCTTCAATAAAACCTCTTTTAGAGGTTGACGGATATCTCGTTCAGCAACTTCTAATTAATTTATTCTCGCGTACCAAAGACAAAGCAAAAGCCAATATTTGATCATCCAAACCAAGAGATATATTTTGGGACCAAAACAAGCCTTCAGACAAACGCTTAGCTAGCTAGTGATCGTGCACGTGACACGACGAGGTACCAAATGGCGGGGATGCTTGACCGGAAGCCTTCAGCTAAACAAGTCGACTTAAACAGTGGTGGTCAGCATCCAATGAATGATTGCTGTGGTCAATAATTTTGGGGAATTATTTACCGCTACACTCTCATACTGAGCTGACTCCTTTAAGTTAATAATAATGTGTATTCTCATATAAACACATAAATTTACATGAGAATGCATGCCATTTTTACAGGCGCGATCAAGTATGATATAATATCAAATCGTAGATTGTCTACAAGTTAATAATGTTTCAACAGTTAAATATTTGATATATATATAAATACACCCATTGTCTGAACTAGGCTGTATAGTTATTGAATTGTACAATTGTCCTCCAGGTTGAGCGGGAAAATCGACTTCGTTTCGTTTTCATCCCGTGGTTGTCGGCATACGATAACCAACCAATATTGAGGTAAGTACAACGTTTACAAGGGATTGAAAGCTGTTTTAGAAAAGTAAAAGTGCTGAGGTGAATCATTAAAGTGTATGGAATAAGTAAGTGCAACATATCATTAATAAATGCAATTATAAGGGAAATACTATGGGAAACTAAGTAATCCCTAGGCTGACAACGTTCATTTGCAATATAATGCTACCCAATAGGTCTTGCTATCATGATATCCACTTTTGGCTTTAATACAATTATTTTTAAGCCAGTTGTTTTTATTTCATACCTTCTTGTCTATTTGGTGCACAACCGTACCCTACAGAGAATAGGAATAGAATGAGTCTAATCAAATTCATAATGAGCTATAAAATGGTAGGTTTAATGGAATATAATGAGGATCGAGTAAAGACGTTATTAGAAAATGAATGAGATAAGACATTGTGAAGTGGTATTCATAGATCCAACAATGGACAGCAAGTTAATTTATAAGATGCCCATAAATCTGTGCAGAGCCCACGTGGTCGCATCTAAACAATAGGCTGAGGGAATGGCATATATTTACAGGTAGAAGCATGGTCTGTCAAGGCGTTCATTATTATCTTTTTCAAGATAAAGATCTAAGCCCTCATAAAAATCAGAAAAATCTCGAGCTTTCAAATTGCATATTGCTGTTCCTGCAGAATGGGGCGATTCACCTTAGTGACTACCACCATATCTACTGATCAGCTAGCGCCACCCTCCCTCCTTTTTTGATGTTAGGCTCTGAGACTATGATTATTATGGCTACCGCAAATATATTGCTTGGTACCAGGCATGTTCTTACCTCAAATTCCATCTCCCTAGCTTTCTTAATGGGTGCTTCCAATAGGCCTCCACCTACATCTTTATGAACATACTTTATATGTATGCATGCGTCCTAATGAACAGATTACTTTATAAGAAATTAAAAACTTAAAATGCGATAAGGTTTTGTGAATAGAGGAGCGAGATTCAGCAGAACACTATAGTTCGGGCTCAATGTAGGTAGTATGAGCTGAAAGTAAGGTCGGTTGGCAGGACTCAGTGTACTAAATTATCATGACAGTCATATCCATGCCTGTACAATTGGTATGTTCCTGTATAAACAGGAAGAAATATATTAATTAATTATATAGTAAACATTTGGCATTGCAGAGTAACCTGGCTACAAATATTATAAAAAGATATTAACAGAACCAACAAAGTTTTAGCATTTGGTTAACAACACTGCAGAAGGGTATTAAGTCTTACAGGTAGCCGTAAAGTAATTCAATCTATACATGATAAGAGCATAATCAATGTTATAGTTCGTATTATCAAAGAAAACATTAGGCTCAATAACTGAGTGTTATAAGGGAAATAAGAGTGGTAAACCAAGAGAACATTTGCTGCGTAAATATTTTAATCATTTTAAGTATTTTAATGACAATCTAATTTCAAGTATTGAACATGATAATTACTAAGTATTATATGTTAGTCTGGGAACTAGTGTACTTTCTGTAGTTAAATATTGAAATGCCATTGTCTCTCCACTCTACCAGCAGTTGAGATCTTTGAGGCGGGCTAGGGTGGACATGTTTATATGTTTTTCTAGGCTCCTTTTGAAACTGTCAGGCCTTTCACAGGATCTTATCTCAGAGGGTAGTTGGTTCCAAAGTTTGCAATATTTAATGGTGAAGAAGTTAGCTCTAGTGGTGAGTTTATGGGTGTTAACCTTGAGAAGGTAGTTGTGGTTGCGTAGTCCATACGATTTAGGATTAGCCCAGGTTATGGACGAGTTACTGTTACAGTGCTTTCTTATAACTTTGAATAAGAGAAATAAATTGCACTTCACTCTCCTTAACCATAAGGGCTCTAAGTCCAGTCGAATACATCTGTCAAGGTATTCTATTTGCTGACCATAGCCTAATATGCGTTTCGTGAGGAATCTTTGGACACTTTCAACTTTTTTTCTGTCTGCTGATTTAAAGCTACTGTATAAGTGGGCACAGTATTCAAGTTTGGGGCGAATGGCTAATCTGGCTTCTGGAGTGTAAAAGTTGCGTAGCACAAAGCCGGTTAGACGTTTACAATCAGATACCACCTTATTTGCATGTTCAGTAAAGGTAAGATCTGAGTATGTTATCCCGAGATCTGTGACTGTGTTCGTGTTTGAGACAAGGTCACCGTACATGTATAGACACATGCTAGGTTTCCAACGTCCGAAGTATGTTATCCCAGATTTAGCTGGATTGAACGTTAACTGCCACTTTTCACTCCAATTACATAGACTATTTAGGTCTTCTTGGATTTTACTAACAATATTCATATCATTATAGTCAAAATCATAGACAACTTTGAGGTCATCTGCAAAGAGGTATGGCTTGCCATACTTGATCATAGAGACAATATCATTTATGAATACAATGAATAGGGTAGGGCCAAGAACACTACCTTGTATCACGCCGCTGGTTATCGGTTTGGATGTTGATAAGTGATGGTTGACTTTAACTAACTGTTCTCTTCCTGTAAGAAAGGAAGTTATCCACTCAAGAAGCCTTCCACTTATTCCATAAGATAGGAGTTTCAGTATGAGTCTGTTATGTGGGACTTTATCAAAAGCTTTCCTAACATCTAGAAATAATGTTGCTGCCGAACGACCTTTGTCTACACATTCAGTAATGTGGTCGAAATAATCTAACTGGCACGTAATGCACGATCTTCTATTTAGGAAACCGTATTGGAAAGGGGATATTAAGTCATTCGAGAGCAAATACTGAACAATTTGCTTCTTTACAATCTTTTCCATCACACGTGAAACTACGGAAGTAATGTTGATGGGGCGGTAATTATCTATGTCCGCTGTAGGTCCGGTTTTGTGAATGGGTACAACGTAGGATTTCTTCCAGCTATTTGGATATGTTCCACTCCTTATCGAAGTTGAAAATATCTTGAGAAGAAGTAGATTCATGTCATTTCCACCATTTTTTAAGAGGACGTTGCTACAGGTAGCACAGAAACTGCTGTGGAGATCCATCTCCCATGTTTCCCCCCTGAAGCGGCCTTTGTATTTGCTGATTTCCTGACATGGAGAGGTGTTTTATCACCTTGCACTTATGCACTGTGTATGAGTGCCCTTTGGGGTAGGGATGTATTAGGTTCCGCATTCCCTCACTAATCTCATGAATTGACTAAGAACACACTTCCCTATACCTGATGGTTTCATAATTAGTGACATAGTGGCCAAACTAGTGTTCAAGTTGAGCGAACCACAGTTCCTGGTTGTGCTGATCAAATTCAAGTCATCTAACTTTGGAATTTGCGGAAGCATCCACCTCCGCAGAACTAAGACTTTTAATGTCAGTGCAGTGTATTCTAAAAGTAGGGGTGAAAAAAAGCTGAAAATCCATCAGAACCCGAAAATATATGGATTGTAGACAACTGTAACAAAAAGGAAGGCATAGTATCCATGAAATGAGTTGATCAATTTAGAAACCAACATTTCTGTCAAAATAATCATTCAAATTACGGACGGGAGGCTCTTAGTATTGTAGATGATTACTGGCGTTTTCAAACCTTTATTCTCGAAAGCACAGGAGAGAGCAGGCCATTCCGGAAACGTAGTCAAAGAGATGGAAAGGTCATTGATCTCTCAGTAAGCAAGCAGAGCATTAGAAATCTCACAAAAGACATGGTTCTTACTTGGTTAATCGTCCCACCCTTTTGAGTCCCTTAGTAATTCTCCATATCTGGATGGCCATTGTATACCATGTTGTAGAAGCCATACAAAGTCCCTCCAGGAAATACGACACGTTTTCCCCCATGCAGATGGAGGCTTTAGTACGACTTCGCCAGTACGTATGAATTTTACAAGAACTACCAGTGTTAGTTTCACTGCTCTGAAAATATCTGTGCTGAAATCCAAACTTGAAAATGACACAAGCTATGCAGTAACTACCCTGAGTAGGAATCACATATTGGAATTAATTTAGGAGTCAGTCATAGTAGTAGCTATAGTGTGACTAAAGTGACTTGCTGAGAAGGACTAAGAATACTTCGAAATTCTCTTCACCCCACACGAAATGGAATGATGAAATGATGTCAGCGTCCCGTATTTTAAAAAATACCTGTGAGCCTAATTTCACCTGATTTCCCTCCCGGTGGATCAGAAATACTGAGATTACATTACGGATGACTTTGAAATTCCGGCATTTGGAATGTCTCTGCGTGCAGTGCTGCTTCTTCCAAATAATCTTGAACGCTTAGAATGGACTATCAAGAGATATACTTTCTGGGTTCTCAGTCAACTTGTTCAAGAAAGCATAAACAGGTATAGGTACTTAAAAGATAAAGTTTAACATACAAAAAAGGCTTTTATGTTCAACCAGAAGTCTGATGCGTGGTGCATGTTTCACAGTTTCAATGAGTTTTTAACCAAATTCACACTTGACACTAACGCAGTATTCCATACCCCATTGTCTTACTGTGTTCATTCATTTGTATTCTAGTCACCATTCTGACTGCCCCTTGTATAAACAGAGGAATATTGGGCATTAACTGCAGTATTTTCCACTCCTTGCTCTTCTAGCTGAACACGGAGCTTCACAGTTACATGTACGGGTCCGCATTCACTTTCTCGGGTAAGGGAATTACAGCTAGTTTTATAGTGTTATGTTATCACTGCTACTACTAGTTGTAGTTGACTTAGTATCTCTGTTCAAATGATTCAGACGGACAACAATCACAATGGTCATCTCACATCACAGGATTGTTACCGCATACGACTAAGCAAATTTAATTAACCACCGATCCTAATATTCCATTTGGGGTCTACAGGACTGACGCAGGGCAGTGACGAGATATGCCCCTGGAGGTTAGAATCTTACCACGAATAAACAATCTAAGGGAGATCCTTTTTATTTACATCAGCAGGGTCAACCAATACAGGGTGCTGAATATGTGATCCTTGATAAGGTAGAGACGAACAAGTCACTATAGCAGTAAACACTAAATTGGTTATATTCCTTTATTCAAACTGCTTAGAAAGTTGAAGTCGTTTAACAGTAATCGAAAGCAACAAAAAAGGGGTACTTATTTTCTATGAGGTTGACTGGGGTCCATCTTTGTTGGACACTTTAATATCGTTTAGTTTGATCACTTCTTTAAACTCTTCACCCACTTTTTTAAATGCAGTATCAGTCACCAACACCATGATACCATTTTGTCATCCGAATGAATCTTTAAGTCACCCATGGACGAATAATGGATTAAACAGATGCTTCGTCTACACATTTTCTTCTAGTTTACTATGTATTCTGTTTGTAATCCCAGGAGTTATCCAGGCTTACATCTATCGAAAACATGGCCAACGTATAACTAGCAATCTAAGATCAAAATCCATCTTTTTATATGTTCAGCTATTTATATCACTTCTTATTCCAATTCTTTTCGTCACTCAAATTATGGTTTACGCTCTCATGAATAGCTTAGATCATGTCTATGGGTATATGACGTATTCTATTGTTGTAATGGCAGTTGTATGGCCTCTATCAGCATTGATTTTACACACAGAGTGCTCTCGTGTTCTTTTTAACTACAGAGGTAGAGGTCACGGTTTGCTGCTACTATGTTTTTGGACAGTATCATTCATACTTGTATATCTGCCTGTCGCTTCTATTACCAGTAATGATTGGTGGTGGAACCTGTCAAAGTTAGTTTCTGTATCTTTTATTCCTAATAGTATTTTGTAATATGATATAATAAACTATCATGAAAAATATTAATTGCATTCACGACTTGTTTTACGAATTTTTCATCACATTATGCCATCGTTTCTTTGTTATTTGGAGAAGGTATTACTCTTCCTCATCTACTTTCCTAGCTAAGTATGTTCTGATGATTCCACAAGCATGAAGTGATGTCTTTTGAATCCTAATTCTTCTTGATGTCATCCCCCAGTATTAAGCATAGTTTGCCAGAAATCCTGGAAGTTTCCGCTTTATTCTGTTATCTTGAGCAACACTTCATAATATTTAGTATGAATTCTTGTGTAAAGGCGGGATAGTTTCATTGTTAGTATAGTAATAATTTGCATGAGAAGACAGATTATTTTATATCTGCTGGGATATTATCAAGTTCATAGGATTGTTTTCAAGATTTTGCAATGGTACAACTAAATACTTTTCACTACCAACTTTAATGCTCACAAAAAAGATGTGTGTACCACAAAGCAGTCCACTCCATTTTAATTCACTTCCATCATTCGAAAACATGTGGATCTTTGTTTTACGTTTTGGTTTGTGTGGAGCGACTTGGTGTGAGGTAATGGGACCATGTGTTGGACAAGAGAGGTAGATAATTGATGAGGTTGCGGGGCTTCATCGATTGAGACAATCGGAACATGTACTAATAATATTAGGCCATCGTATTCGCTAACGAAAGAAAAGACGGTTTCAGTCCAAGAAATGTTTTTCCGTTTGTCTGTGACTCATGCGAAAGCTTATATTTCTAGACACTCAGAATTGAAGAATGGTTACTCTTAGTGTTACGGCTCAAATTCGTCAACACTGATGAAGATATGTTAACGTCGTGTCATCTTTCAGCTTCTATTTCTTCATTGTTGCTTTGCGTTTAATCCAATATTTTTCACCAGTCGTTTTTATTTGTTGGAAACCAAATATGGATCTTTACTTATTTATTCGAAATTCTAATGGAGTGATAATTGAGTTATCTAATCTGTAGATGAAATATTCAACCTAGCATGTCTAAATTGAAACATACCAAAGCGTACTGGCCATTAGGTCAGCCAGTATTACCTATTTTCGCATTTTAAGCAAATAATGTCATTCCTGACTGTCTGTTTAGTAATTTTCTCAAGTTTTTCTGTTGGAAAAATTTTCTAAATTTTTCATCAGTGTAACTTAATGTTATTTGAACTACATAAACATCATTCATCTTGTACATGTTACTAAAAGCTTCTCAGAATACTGTTACGGCTAGATGTAAGAGTAAATGCTTTTTAGGTGTTTGACACAAGGTTAACATTTTTGTTATTCTTCTTGTTTCAGTGATGCTAGTGTGGCGGAGTTCACCTTATGGGTTCTTTACGCCACTTCTGTATCATTTGTCTTCATCTTGGGAATGTGGGCTCCTGGCCTTCCAAGCTACTACGCAGTTTATGAGTTTCTTCAGTCGAATGGTCAAGGTTCAGTGATTGCTGAAAATGTCTGGATTCGACGTATGCGTAGATTCAAAATGGTATCACCATTTATCTGGCCAAGAAAACATAAAACGATACAAATTAGAGTGTTTTCTTGTTTTCTGTTACTTATTGTCGGACGAGCAGTCAATTTATACTCGCCTATTTTATATAAAGATATAGGTAAGTGATGGTTTCAAATATTGGAGTGATCATTTAAAATATTTCTTTTTTCCGATTAGTCACTATTATATTGTAACATTAAAAGTTGATGATTTATCGAGGCATACACCATCTTCAGAAGTGACTCTGGTGATTCCTATAAAATTAAAGAATTTCGAAGACACAACTTTGGTATTAGATAATAGTTGTCAGAATTTCTTAAAATAAGACTGTACTTTGACATCTTTGGTATTCTTTATGAAAACTGGATCATATATATATATATATATATATATATATATATATATAAGTATTTGTTTCGTAGGGATTTTGTTTGATTGCATGGAGGATTTCATCATGAGCTGCCATCAGTTAGAGAGCCATTGGAAAACCTGGGAGTACTGGACAGCTGTTTTGTCCTAGTTTGGGACTCTTCATCAGTACGCACCCACCCCACTGGGGTTCGAACCCAGGACCTTCCGGTTACAAGGCGAGCTCGTAGACCATTAAGCCACTGGGACCCGACCCAATGGCCCATGAATTCTTACTTCTGCCAATTCACGACATAGCGCAACTAATTCACGATGTCTTCTTCGTTGAGTTACTGCCTCATCTTCAACCTGCTGTACGTTACTGGTCACGGTTTCCTACTAGAACCATAGGTTAACTGCCTGAATAGGGCTAGTCGCTGGCGAGCATCAGATTAATTTTCAAGTATTGGGTTTGTAGGGATTTTGTTTGATTGCATGGAGGAGCCTGCTGTTGAAGACTATCCATACACTTCACATATATAGATCTACGTAGCAGACGTCTACTTTGCACATTATAGTTAATCGCCTCTGTCTTCAATTATAATAATAAACTTTTTCGAAGAATCGATGGGTATGGTTTGCTCATTCTCATAGTCAACTAAATTTTTAACTACGAAATCACTGTTGTTATTGTCAGCTTATAAGTTAACCTCTGCAGTGATGATTAAGCTTACTTCAGACTTCGTTTGGAGTTCACGGCATTTGAAGATCTTGTTAAAGTTAACAGGAGGCTTCTGAAGAAAACTCATGTTTATGAATATATACTGTATTGCAAACGCATACTAAGATACCAGCGTAGTTACGTTTTAAACTATGTCATAAGTGTTTCAGGAAGTAAAAACATACCTCACTGCAATAGTACTAAAATCGACGGTGTTATTCACAGAATATAAAGATAACTAGGCGCGGTAATCTGAAAGTCTGTGACTCAGTTTCTCTTTTGAGGGGTTCTTGGGTGCTCACTATTGAAGAGTTTCAAACCAAGACAAAGTAGGTCTTCAACGCTTCATGGTTTTCAAAGATTTCATAATTGATGTTGAAGTCTGTCTAGGAAATTAATTTTCATTACAGTAACTTTAATTCAATCCCAGCTATTCATTTGTCAGTTTACTTCAGAGAAGTCAGTGTAAAGATCCAAACAGAACCATATTTAGATGCTAACAAGTCGTTGCATATTTACGTACTCGGGAAAAATAAGAGGTGTGACAGACTTTATAGAAGAATTGCTGCATGAATTTACATTTTCTAAACCATAATCCAATAAACCGAAGAAAATCAACGAGACTATGGAATTCACACGAGATGGGCTAGCTTATTAGTCAAATAATTGCGTTCAGAAACATCTAGAATATTTTCAGAGTGTCTAAAGGTTTAATACCAATTCCTAGGTAGTGTGGAAATTCGGATATGTTATTGAATTCTAGGGGAGTAGTTATGTTTTCCATAAACTTCCTATGCGACAAACTCTTGTGAGTTGTTTCTCTGAAGATCTATCTAAGGCATCGTTAGGTTCATGTCGATTTATTCTCATTGACTCACCGTAGATGACTGGTGATATTATTGATGTTGACTGTCACTGCGTGCTCCTAAAGGTAGCAGCGTGTTGTTTTAAAATGTGGTAACTCGAACTGATGGACATGTTTGAAAGGTTTTATTATTAATTCATCAGGTAGATATTATCTTCTACAATTCTGTTTTAATGCCCATTTTTTAACAGCCACTTAAAACACCTTTTTATTGCGAAAAACATCTACTTAAGATCGGCAATTAATGTGTGATTCATTTGCAAATGATGAATCTGATTCTTTATCATGCATTCATTATAAGCGGAAGAAAAATTGCGATTTCTGGTCATCAGAAACCTGTTTTAGAAATTTTATTACCACTGATTTCGTTCAGTAAGGTTGAACAAAAAACACTGGTGGAGTGCATTATCAGTTAAATAAAGGTGGCCATAACACATTGTAAACTAAACTCTAATCAAGAAAGGAAAGCGAGCTGATTATTTTATTTTTTTTATATTTTTTATTTACAGCTTGATTCCACACTATATTTTTGGTACAAGTATGGAATTTTCAGCATGGATATCGGTAGCCCAAATTTTTCAGGCCGACCATAGATATCAGGTGTGCGCCGGCGTGGGCTCGAACCCTGGACCATGTGCATGGTCGGCGAGAGTCCTAACCACTGTGCCACCGACGCACACAGTTACAGAGTCACTGGTAAACCCCGAAGTACCAGACAGCTGTGAAATTGGCTAGCGGTTGCGCTGTATGTATCGCACAGTGGAAGAAGTTGGATTTCATGGGCCATTAGATCGGATTCCAGTGTCTGAATGGTCTACGAGCTCCTCTTGTAACCAGAAGGTTCAGGGTTCGAGCGCGGGTGGTAGATGCGTGTTTCTGAGGTACCCCAAATTAGGGAAAAACAACTGTTCAGTAGTCCCGGGTTTTCTGGTAGTTCTCTAACTAATGTCAGCTCGTGGCCAATCCTGCAACTAATCAAATCCCTGAAAATTAGCACTTAATAATTTAATGTTTCGACATGAATCGTTTCCTTAGCTAAATAAAGTGATATTTGCGTTTAACTTGTACATTTTGTCCTGCTATTCTACTAAACCACATATCAATACGTCAGAAATTCATAAACTTAAATCAATTCATGTTTGAGAGATGTTTTACACTGTGTTTTCTTGTGCACAGGCAAAACAAAGTACATTAACAATTACCTTTGAATTCCAGTACATAATTTTACGTCTTTTACCTAATTATTCGCTAGGTTTTACATTTTCTGCTGTTAAATTTGATCATTCTGAAATCTTTATTTCTTCTTTTAAATTTTAGTAAACAGCTTATCTGTGGCTGACAATTCCAGTAAACCTATACCTTATGAAGAGAATCTTGTTAAGAGTCGATCTCCGTACACGATGTTTAATGTTGCATCTATCAGAAATGGGCTAGTCTATCGTTGGGATTATGTTCTGTTATTCGCTTTCATACGATTACTTCAAGGATTAGGTGGCTTAGGCGCTGGTCTCATATCTTCTTTACGTTCTCAGTTATGGATTGCAGTTGATCAATTTTCAACAAGAGAACTAAGCGTTGTGCTTTTTTCACATATACAAAGGTAAGCCTTTTTTTCTCCTTTTTTTTGGAGTAAAAGCAAAGTAAAAGTCGACTGTCGTAGGTGGCCATCTATGGTCTTCTCATTCTTTTACGTTCTTAATGGAACATAGGGCTTCAAGCTATAAGCTTGGATGAATTCGCTAGCCTCATACCCAACCTTCCGTCTTTACAAGTCCCATTACCGGCTTAGAGAGGCCAAGGAGTATGTCAGCCGGAGATCAAACCTCTAACCCCATGAGGCGTGGTTGGCGAGCATTCTACCACTGTGCTACCGCTGTGTCTTCTCTGGTAATGTGAAAAAAAGGACACAACCTTTAATGCTTTTTGAGTAATAATAACACAATATCACGGTAATCATCAATATGGTGACTAGCAGTGGAATCCAGGATGCGCATTTCATCCTATTTGGGACTCGTCATCTGGATGTACCTGGATTCCCCAGTGAGGGATGATGTTCCCACCGAGGCTCGAACCCAATACCCATAGTGTCAAACGCCAAAGCGTTATCCACTAGACCACTTGGACCATGAGAGCCACCTCTTGTGCAACGGGTCATATTAATTACTTAATTGAATTAAAAAGCGGACATGTCAACCTGAGGCCGAGCACTTCGGTCCAATCAATCGACGAGAAAATCTAAAACTGAATTAAATAATTTCATCAATATCGTCTAAAGTGGTTTCAGTAAAATCACACATTAACTTTTAAAACTCTGAGTAAACTTGTGTGCATAGGATTATAGTTCTTTCTAAGCACAATATTTTGCTTGCAATTTTTAGGGAAATGTGAATAAATACATTTAATGTATGACAAAAAATTACCCTAAAATTTAGGTTGAAACAAGAATGAGTTTGTAGATAACTCACATTGATTATGTGTTCTCTTCCTCTACTTGAGCAATAATCCTGAAAAAGTAATCCAATGCTCTGAAGCGGCCACCAGTTATTATAGTGAACAGATCATTTACTTGCCTATCCTGCAATGTTTAACTCGAGATACACTCGTGAAACGTTTTTGTCCACAGCTTTTAAACAGACTTTTCAAATCTCTCAGCGCCATTTCTTTCTTAATACTGAAACGGAGGCCTTAATTTCGACTTTCTGGGTATTTGAAGACACTACTTACTAATACTCTTTTATAACCCTAGACACTAACTTATTTACTTTCTTTTGCTTTATTAGGCTTTCTCTGAAATGGCATTTATCTCGGAAAACCGGTGAAGTGTTGAGAGTTATGGACCGCGGGACAGCTAGCATTTCAAATATTCTCTCCTATCTTATATTTAATATTTTACCTACAGTATTGGATGTGATTATCGGTGTCATATATTTTGTGACAGCCTTCAATGCTTGGTATGGGCTGTTAGTTTTTATAACTATGCTTATTTATCTTGGTAAGTTGTTGTGTGTTTTCCTTGTTGCAAACTTTCAGTTGACTTTTCCTTCGCAAAAATATATTGTCATTGTGATGCCTAGCATCAATTGTCCAATAGCAGTCATTCACTACTGTCCAAATGCTATTTCACTGCTGAAACAACGGGCTGAATCGATATAATGACACAAAATTCGATTGGTTACAGGAAATCGATGAATGCAGACTTATTCACACACACACACCGAAAAGTAAATGTCGTTTTCTTATTTTTAGCATAGGTCAGTAGACAGGTTGTTTTCATACATTTTGAATATTAAAATAAGCGGCTTCCTTTTATAGCCATTTAGTTGGTCAATCAATCTGAATAGAAAGTCAAGAAAATTTAGAAACCAATCTGAATAACTTCAGATCAGGAAATGTGTGTGAACTAGCGGTCAGTAGACTACTTCTCCAGCTGTCTGGAAATAAAGCTAAATTTGACTAACCAGCTTTTATATCGTTGGCAGAGTTATGAATTGTTAGGATATGCGTCGCTGATGCCCTGTGTTCCACTCGGAAACTAAGGAACAGATTTTACTACTAGTAATAATAATATACAGTTTGTCTGATTGCCATCAGACTGTTTCTTGAAACAAGTTCCTGTCATATCATTTAAAGTGACATTTGATCAAATGAAATTTGCCCATGCTACTTATTTCTGCTGTGAAACCTGACCTCTGCTGTGTGTCTCTGGTGAGTGAACAATTTCTGTCGGTCAATGAAAAAGAATATAAAGTGTAGTATAGTGTGATTATGTATGGATAATCAAACAAGTAGTTCTGCGATGAGACCGTCTCTGGGGATTTTGGGTTGTTTACCTGTACAACTTTTTTAAATTTTTTCATGTCATTTAATGTAAACCAAAATCACATGTTCAGTGACTAGTTGAGGAATATAAGTTGTATTTATATAAATAGCGGTTTGATCACTTGAAAATATACCTTGGCTTCAGTGTCTCGCCTCCTATTGTTACATTTGGTGTCACTGCCCGCCGACAAATGAAAAGCTTATACCCTGCAGTTTTTGAAAAAGGAGATATATGCATTTTCTTCTGGCAGGACACAAAGGCTGTTGAGGAGCTGAATGGCGTTTAAGATCCATCAACGAAGAGGCTTTTACTTGGAACGCCGCTGAGAGGTTGGCCAACGGCAGTATATGACAGTGTGAGGCGAAACACCGGCGAATACGCGACAGCCGGGATCACATAAACTGCTCCCAAAGTGGGAACGCGGGTGGACGTCAGCGAGCTCCGGAACTGGACACATAAATACAAGCAAACAAAGTCTCCAGCACCAAGAAGATCGGATCAACTTCAGTCTAAAGTATTTGACGGGTCGACGAGTATGGTGGTTTGATACAGAAAATGTGTTTCAATGGGACATTATTCTCACATATTCTGACAGTTCAATACTGCATTGGCAACAGAATACTATAGGTATATTGGAACATTCTATTTCATGTCGCTTAATGTAATAAACCAAAATCACACGCTCAGTGATTGGTTAAAAATATAAACTATATATGTGTAAATAACGGTCTGATAACTTGAAAATGTACCTTGGCTTCCGTGTCTCGCCTTCTGCTGTTACAAAGGGGATGCAACTACTCATCTCAAACAATCAGTAGTATACAGCTGTAGTCAATGCTTTAAAACAAAATCAACAACTAAACAAAACAACAATACTTACTTCATCTAAAATCATAATTGGTGGATTTTTCAACAAATTTCTCGCGATAGCAACACGTTGTTTTTCTCCACCGCTTAGTTTTAAACCACGTTCACCAACAACTGTTTCATAGCCTTTGGGGAAATCTAAAATACATCGATGAATATCCGCAGCAACTGCAACCTCTTCAATATCTGATTCACTAGCTGATTGACGTCCATAGTGAATATTATAATAAATTGTATCATTGAATAAAACTGTGTCCTGGTGTTAAATGAAGGAGAAAAAACACAACAAAACCTTAGTGTTTTATTTTAGAAAAAAGGCTGTAATACTTTTAATTGTAACAAGAGGAAATTTAAAGAAATGGGAGTTAACTGGTATGCAGTTTCGCTTCGTGTCTGTAACGGCACTCGTAATCATGTTGGATATGTAACTCTGAAGGGATTCATGCCCCTTCTTAAATCCTCACTAACATCATTCATATTTTTATTTTGTTTTTATTTATTTTTGATTACAGCTTGATTTCACACAGTATATTTGGTACAAGTATGAACTTTTCAGCATGTGATATCGGTAGCCCGAATTTTTCAGGCCGACCATAGATATCAGGTGTGCTTCGGCAAGGGATCGTACCTCAGACCATGTGCATGGTCGGCGAGAGTCCTAACCACTGTACGATAGATTATAACTCCATTATGGATAAGATTTTATTTTGATAAATCACACAGTGTTATACAGTAATATTTACCGATGGCCATGTTTCGAGCACAACTTATTGCTTCTCATAATCATATCAAGTCCTAGTTAGCCTAGAGTTTGAATGATTTCTAACGGGACATAGTATCAGAGTTAAGTGTTTTGATAATCCATATGTAGGCGTATTTCTGAAACCTACTATTGGTCTTATGGGGTAACCTGGCTTATGCATTTTTATAGTACCATATATTCTACTAGCGTTATAAGTTTTAGGCATTAAATTAAACCATTTAGAGACTCACCCAATGACAGCTTCATGCTACGTATTAAATCCTCTGTAGATTTCTTAATATTATCTACAGGCTTCTTAACTTCCTTGTATAGACACGTTTCAATGTGTTCAGTGACTTTCTTGATATAGTCAGATTTATCCAAAACTACTGTAGAGTTTCCTTTATCAGCTTTTGTGAAAACGATGTTTTTATCATTTTTTCAAGATTGATTTAAGCCAATCTTTCCGCTTTTGTGAAGCTTAACTGTTCTTTCTTTTGCTTTTTAAGAGTTAATGCACACTGAGTTCGAACCTCTTCTGCTGTTGTCTTATCTATTAAACTTGATGCTATTTCTATGTTAGGGATTAATGTGTTCACTTGCACACTATACCTGTCCATTCGTAGTATTTTGTTTGATTTTCGTGTGCAAACTAAAATACTTAGAAACAGGTGTCAATCAGTGCTTTTTTCTGTCAACTTTAATGATATTTTTTCCTAAAATATACTACTTATTTCAAATTTTTTCCAAAATGCTATCGATTTTTCTCGAAATAACTTTTCTATACTGCTATGCTTCACCAAGTGTGAATGTTTATACGCATCCAAAGCAGAATAGAATGATACTTCTCTAAGTCTCAAATGCCAACTTTTGTGCACAGAAAATGTGTAAGTCATCGTATGATACTGCAATTCGTTGTAAACCATGCTACATCTTGCAAATCTACGAAGTATTTGTAAAATAGAGTGTATATTACTCAATTACATTGAAATTACTGCTAAACACTTTCATGAAGATGCCACATAAAGTAATTCTTTAGATCATTCCTTATCCTTTAGTTTGGAATTACTGATTTACTTCCGTATTCAAACTTTATTATTATTATATATTTTGGTTCCGAGAACATTTCCGTTTGACCCTGTTCTTCACGGTCCTTTTCAGTTGGCACTGCGATTGCCCATAAGCTTTCATCTCTTCCCCCACATGATCTCCTCTGTGCAACTGTCGTATTCCCCACTCCATTTCAACTCGAGTGATGGTCTGGCGCGCGATGTCATCCCAGTGGTCTTCTCAGCGTGCGTCTGATCCATCTCCGTTTCCTTCTGCACGTTTTTTGAACAATAGATTATTGGTTGATTCATTCTCGGAGTTTCCTATCGCTAAGTCTTCCTGGCCATCTGACTTGCAGTATCGAGTAAAAACAACTGTTGACAAAATTCCTCGATAGCCTATTTGAAATGCTTTTGGTGACCGTTTCTAACCTATTTAGAAGAACTGACCGACTTGACATCGACATTGAAAATCCGAATTTTATACTTTATGCTAGGTGCAGAAAATTTCCAAGCTGATTTCTGAGTGATGGAAGTCTACTTTTCCTTTCCAATTGTGGTTGTGACATCCTCATCCGTGCTGTCGCCTATAGTTGAAATGATGTCGCCTGATGGGAAAAGCGAAGGAAGTAACCTCCTTCCAAACTTCATTGCGACTGGCTGGAACCAGTTTATTCTGTCTCGTTTTGTTTGTCTAAGAACTCAACATAATTCAGTTTCAAAAAAGTATCTTAAAAGCTAACGCGCTCCTAAGCCCCTTCTAGTTTACCAGCCGGCAGTAAAGCCAGAATATTAGGCAGGTTGGAAGTTAAGGCTAGTAAACCGACCTCGTTAGAACAACACCACCGCTACAGGAACTTCAAAGCCTGAAACCCAATGGTCCACAGGGAATGCTTTATTATCCTGCTTTTCTTTAGTTTGATTTCTTTATTTGAAAGAAATAGCGTAATCATTAAGACAGATCAATATAAATCGATATTAAAAGCATTGATCGGTCAGTTAAACAATCAAAAATGAACATGATTCAGTAGGAGACTGTAGTAGAATGATCTAAAAGTGCTTTCAAGCATATGAAAGCGTTATAATCATTGATGTTGCTTAATTGTGGTAAAATAGATACAAATCCCTCTTGGTTGTAATGCTAATAAACACATCCTTACTCTTCTTATGACAAATATGTCCGGTATTTTCACTGTACTTTGTTAACAGCACTTACAATACGTGATAAGACTTTCATTCATTTGATTTATTTGCTTTCTTTTATTTTTCTATTTATTTCTAGTTTGTACAGTTCTAGTCACTGAATGGAGAGCAAAGTTTCGACGTGAAATGAATAATTTAGATAATCAAAAAAGTGCTAAGGCTGTTGATGCTGTATTAAATTTTGAGACTGTGAGTTACACCAGTTTAAAAAAATGTCAAATATATTTCATTTTATAAATACTGTATGCGTAAAGAAATTTTCGCCTATTGAAAAAAGACTTAATCTCGCAGTCTAAAAGTGTATGGTAATGTGAAGATTCACATGATTCATATAGAAATTGATTTGCTAATGTTAATACCTATTTATTCTGATAAATAGGAGGATGCCTGCAAGCCATTTGGGAGTAGCGTGATATGAGAAATTTGTCATATCTAAGATTGGACGTAGTGGTACGTTCTCTTGATGCACTTTCGGTAAACCTGAAATATAACCGGGGAATCATGGGACCTGAGGGCCTTATTTGCTCAAATAATTCAGAGCTGATAATCAATTCGTTCTTCATCTTCTTCAGTATTTGTGTTGAAGCGAAAAATTGATGTCCATGGATGTTACGTCCCATTTCACTTATTTATTCCTTTGCATTCCGAGTGGAGTATAGGGCTTCAATTTTGATGTGGTTGTGTTCTCTGAGCTGGATAGTTAATTTGCGAAGCTTTCACCACCCTACTAGGCGATATTTTCAGGGCATACTTCAATTTGAAGTGAGGTTTTAGATTTCTTCACGAGTTTATTAATGATCTCTCCTGGTCGGTGACCTTGGACGTGATTGGTTGTTTTTGTGTGTTTTCACAGCTTCTAGATTACTTGTATTGGAACTAATTGTTTCTCTGACTTGAACTTTACCCCTTTGTGTGTGAGGTCTCTTTCTTATTGTTCGATAAATTTTGTCTAATTCTATGTGTCTATTGATTGACGATTCACTGGAATACCAGGTTTCTAAAAATCCCCTAGCATTCTTGGTGTTTCCTCTGTCTAATATTTGACCGCTGGTTGTCTCAGTCGAATTGATGTCCATGGTTGTCTGTATGTAGTGATATGAGACAGTGAATATCATGTTTTTTGACGGTTCCAATACAAGTAGCCTAGAAGGTGTGAAAACACACAAAAACAACCAATCACGTTCAAGGCCACCAGGAGAGATGGTTAATAAACTCGTGGAGAAATCTAAAAGCTCACTTCAACAGATTGAAGTATGCGTTAAAGATGTCGCCTAGTAGGGTGGTGAAAGCTTCGCAAATTAACTATCCAGTCCAGAGAACACAACCACATCAAAATCATCCACCTGAGCTACAAATCCCTATCATATCTAAATCTTACGAGCGGAACAGGGCTTCAGTGTTGAGCTTTAAGGTTTTAGCAATACTGTAGTTTTATGGAGTAGGTTTGCTAGCCTCACGCCTAGCCTTCCCTCATTACCGAGCTTCTTTACTATCTGCTAAGCAAGGCTAAGGAATAAGTCAGCCGGGAATCGAACCCTGGAACATGTCAGGCGTGATTGGTGAGTATTCTACTAATGAAACACCAACACACATCATGTCAACAGGATCCGGTTAATTTAGTGTTATATCAGGTGTAGGTCATGACGAAACGCAGAGTTGCGCATGTACATGGGCCATATACGTCCATAACAGGATTAACAGGTTCGGCTGTTATGCAAAGATTAGAGCTAATAGCCTTACCCATACTTAAACCAAAACTCTGGGTACGTTATGTCAATGATGTATTTGTAATAATTAAAAGCAATGATTTGGAATACATATTTGAAGACATTAAATTCACATCGAGAGAAGAAGAATTAGACGACAAAATTCCATTCTTAGAGATATTGCAATCAAGAGAACCAACACAGGAAATTTAACAACACAAGTATGTAGAAAATCAATAAACACAGAGAAAAAAATACTCAACCATGATAACAATAACCCAGTGACTCACAGAAGAAACTGTGTGTAGAGTTCAAACACACTGTAACACTCAAGTGTTGATGAGAATGGAGGAAAAATACCAGCTTACTGTCTTCAAAAAGAATGCATGTCCCCACAATTTCCCCAGAAAGTGTTTAAACTCGAGTCATAACACTAAAATGAAACCATAATCAAAGACCACAAAAAAAAATTCACTCTACTATATAGAAAATATCTTTGGAATAACAGCTAGAATATTGAGCCCACTTGAAATAGATATAGCATACAAGCCAGCCAGTTAGCCAGAACAGTTACTTCATCTGATAGTGTGCAAACCAAAACAACCAACAAAAAAGGAAGATAAAATAAATATCATTTACAAAAGAAGCTGTATACATCGAGGTATACATTAAATCGGTCAAAGTGGTTGTTCCTTTCGAATCCGAATACAAGAACACAAATTGGTTGTAATAAAGTATGAAATATATTCTTTCATATCAATGCATGTGAATAGTTGCTGACATCAGTTTTATTGACATAATGTAGAAAATTTAAACAGAGAAAACACCATAACTGCAGTCAGGGAATTCCTAGAAGCCTGGTACTCAGGTGAATCAGCCAGCGATTAACAAAGACATTATATTATTATTATTGTTCCCTTGGGTTCCTAGTGGAACATACGGCTTCAACTACCCGTCTCCACCTGCTTTTGTCTTCCGCTGTACTTTTCACCTGCATCCATGTAAGTCCATACTGTTTCAACTCCTCTTCACACGATCTCCTCCATGTCACCCTTGCACTGACATCCCACTCTCCGCTTCCCTTTCGGCCTGGTTCCACTCGAGGAATGGCCTGATGCGCACGCGATGTCACCCAGCGGCCTCCTCAGCGAGTGAGTGTCCAATCCATCTCCACTTTCTCTGCATATTTGTTGGTTGGCGATTGGTTCTTGTTTTGTTTGTTTGTTCCCAGCCATAGTTTCTTGTTGGTGATTCTTTCCGGCCCGGCCATCTGATCTTCAGTATAGAGCCAGCGAAGACAGTTGTTGGTTGATAAAGGTCTGCAACAGGCTGTTGGAAATATTCTTTGTGACCCGCCCATCAAGTTTCTGATCCGTAAAGAAGAACTGACTTGACGTTTGTATTGAAAATCCGAATTTTATTGTTGATGCTGATTGACGAAGACAAAGACATTACTACAGACCAATTTTATCAGCTAATAAAAAGTAAATCATCATATAACAAGAAAGTTCAAATTCCAAATAATTAAAATTATGATCAATAGCTATGTAAACTAACAGCCAGTCACGTTAATGCTTACCAAGAGATGCAATTATATCACTCATGAAAATTTCAAACAGGTTCACTTTACATTATTAAAGCCTGTGCTGAAGAAGTTGTCTAGAAGGTGGACGACGAATGCTTCCCAATTCAATCAACCAGCAGCTCAGAGAACACAACTAAATCAAATTATACCTACATGGGTTGTCACTGAATTTTCTTTCTACGGTTGTAATTAATTTCTTTCGTAATTTTTAACAATTTGTGTAATGCTGAACACTATTGTGGAGCATGCGAATACATGTTTTCCGGAAATTCTCATCAAGCTTACTATAATTACATAATAAAATATCAGTCACAGACAATTGAAACAATGCAGGTCAATATAATCAGATATAATCAAGAATGTAAGCAGGACGGTAATAATAATAATAACAACAATAATAATAAACTGTGAAACTAAGATTAAAATATGCAACTGTAACACAGTATGATATTGATAATCAAGTTAGCATGATAAATAAAAAGAATTAATACATACAGTTACCAGATGTTACCGGAATAACTATTCTAGGTCGGATGTGGAGGTCATAGGAGATAGAGGAATTGAAAAAATGTTTTCTGAACACTGAAACTGGGTTGAAAATGCTTTATGGCAACTGCCTCATCTACTCTTGGGAATTGAAGGTGTACAAACTTAGGAAAGAAGCATCTTATGCTTCACAAGATATGGCAATCGGGAACTTCTGAGTGACTTTACAACTGTTCGAGAACGCGTCGATGATCTTCCGAATCTTCCTACTTAAGTAACTGTTCCTACAGCTAGTGTAATAATCCATCTTGAACGTTAAAATTGACTTTGAAAACTTTCGAGTGATGCCAGAACCAAAAATCATGAAATTAAAAATAGTCGATAGTAGGTCGTGTGACACAGTTTATTTATTTTATTTATTTTTGATTACAGCTTGATTCCACACCATATGTTTGCTACATGTGTGGAATTTTCAGCGTGGATATCGGTAGCCCGAAATTCGCAGGCCTACCATAGATATCAGGTGTGCGTCTGCGTGTGCTCGAACCTCGGACCATGTGCATGGTCGGCGAGATTCCTAACCACTGTGCGTCGGTGGCATCAAGCTGTAATCAAAAATAAATAAATTAAAAATAGGTATTTTCGATAATGGCTGATCAAGTTTAGCTCTGAACTTCACCATTGAACTAGTGTCATTTGGTGATTACTTTCGTACCGGCGGGAAGTATTCAGTGGTCAGTATATATTTCGGACAGTTTTAAGGGTTACATGTTCAGTGACCAACTAAGTTTCTCTATACAGTAATGAACTATTGATTTTTTAATGAATCGTTTTCGTTCCGGTGGAACGTAGGGATTCAAGCTTGAGGTTGCCGGCCTCACGTCCAACCTTCTCTGTTTACTGAAAGTACTACCGGCTAGGCGAGGTGACAGGAGTGAGTCGACAGAGAACCGAATCCCAGACCAAGTGTAGCGTGGTTGGCGAGTATCCCATCACTGAACCACCAATGCGCACTATGATATATTGATAGTGAGTTAAAATTCGAACTGTTTGCATGATATAATGACTACTTGCTGAGCACACACTGAATCATATAATCGCAAATATTACGGATTATCTTAAATTCTACCTTGACGTATGCTGCTCTAAAAAGATGCTATTCAAAAGGTTTGGTTATTTTCCTTCTCCTCATCTCGAAAACCTACGAAGAGGAAAAGGCTGGCTGTATGAGTCCAAAGACAATTCTGGCATGAAAAAGATAGACATCCTGATTAAATTAGAAATCCAAAGGCTGAACACCATTCATAACCAAAGACCCTTGTCTTGTAAAACTCCTAGAAACTTGTGGGAACTTTTCAGTGAGATTACGGGTTGTGGAAAGCAATGTATTAATCTCCCCTCTGGTGATATGAATACTCTCAACAAATGTTTTATACGTTCTCCTCAAGATGCTTTTGTCCTTAATATAACAATTAACAAGGTCAATGACTTTCATGGTTTTGACATTCTTGATGTTTTTAAGTGTTTGAAATCTCTAAAACCCTCCCAGAGCCTAGGTTCTAATCGTATACTTGCTGTTGTCCTCAGGAGATGTGCTGATGTCTTATGTTACCCAGTTACAAATATATTCAATACTTCCTTCTCCACTAGTGTTTTACCTACTGCACGGAAAGACATTAAAATCATCCCTGTAGCTAAATCAGGTCCTGTTAATAATGTTAAATTTCGACCTATTGTAATTATCTCTCCTTTTTTGAAATTAGTGGAGAAATTACCCTTACTTAACCTTGTACCCTATTTAAAAGTTTTAACGATTCCGAACAGTTTGCTTATAGGTAGGGAACAAGTACTTTGGGTGCTGCAGTTGTAGTGCATGATAACAGTGTGTCCTCAGAAAAATGGGCCAAATATGTACGTTGTACTTTCCTCGACTACACATCTGCTTTTGACTCAGTACTTAGATGCTTTTTGTTAAATAAGGTTCCCCTTATGCAAACTAAGTCCTGGACTGTTAAGTGGTTGCATTTTTATTTCTTATATAGAATGTAGTATGCTGTGCATAAGGGTGCCTTGTTCACCGAAGCTGGTGTTCCTCAGACTGCTGTTCTCTCCCCCTTTTCTTTTTTCTTTTGTATTACATGACTTACGTGTTTCTAATGAAATCAACTTGGTCTAATACGCTGGCGATCTGACCATCTCGCTTCCTGTCAAGACCCACTCAGACTATTGCAAACTTAATAGCTTTTTGTCAGACATCAGTCAGTGGTATAAGCTAAAAAGTGGTCTTACGTTAAATCCCTCAAAATACCAGACTGTTAACTTCTCCTCTACAACGACTGGTTAGTACACAGGATGCTTGTAGCAGAGAGGAAACTGTAATAAAAACTAGGTCTAAAACAAAATACATTTGTATAGTTCTATCTTCTGGCCTTAGTTAGTTATTCCATATTTTATCGATCTCTAAGAAAATATCCCGTCTTACTTACTACATTAAGAAGAGCTTAAAGAATCTGGAATCACTCAACCTCTGCTTTAACAATTTGTTAACTCGTGTATCTTATCTATTATACTTTACTGGTCCCCTGCCCTTAGTCTTTCTTGGTCTAATGAAAAAGTACTACGTCATATTGAGAAGGGTATTCAAGGTTGTTAGTAGGGCAAGTGGTGTGCAACTTAGTCAGGCGGCTTGTAACTACATTAATGGATAGATATGTGAATATCTCATACGAGAAATGGTCTAAATGTATACCGTCTGACCCTTAACAACCCATCCTATATTCTCAATTCTCCCCGCCTTGTATCTCATCTGGTAGGACTAGAAGTCATCACAAAAGATAATATGCTCGTGCTAGTGAGTTTAGGAAGTTAACGATACCATATTTGGCCAGCCCGTGTTTGATGTTATAGAGACAATGTGAAGTGTGAAACTTGTGATTTACTATGTTGTTAGAGAAATAATTGGACCTTTTATTATCTCCTATTTCCAATGTAAGGTGACACTATTATCTCAGTGTTAACTGACAATCTTAGCTACTAACATTATCATTATTTTACAATATTTTTGCATATATATATATATATATATATATATATATATATATGACTTCACTGTCACTACAAATACCAAATAAGAATTGCCAATCACAATCCTGTAATATTATCTTTATAATTGTTTTTAATATTATTCGATCAAATTAGATGCACTATTGTACCAAATGCTTAAAATTCCACACTGTATCATTAGTAATGTTTTGGAACAAAGTAAATTATTATTACCGTTATTATTAGATACTTTTTTGATATATTTATAGATAAAAATATATTGGGCTGTTACTACAATGATTTTGTCTTCTGAAAAGAAATACATTATTGTAATTATATATATACAGGCATTATAATTGTGAAACACTTAGTTCCCTCTATGGATTAAGACAAAGCAATAAGAAGACGTAATTTGTCTGAATCGTGTTTAGTGTATTATATTTGCGCAGCGCTTTTCGAACCATTTGATCACACACACACACGAACTTATCATGGGAATATATATGAAATTTTAAAGAGTTAAAAGGTGAGAAAATGGAGGACATATTGAAGGTCAAAATAAAAATGAAGATCACTAAACCAAATAACAAGTAATAGTGCATCTACCCTTGCTGGTATCAAAACAAAGTTTACCAAAGAAGGTTTAATGTAATGACGAACTGTTTTTGAACACAAAAATGTGTGCTGAACTTCCTAATTGCTAAGGCTTCCACAAACTGTAGGATACGCCCAAATACGTTTATGGAAAGATTTAAAAGACGTGGAAACATCAATTTTATGTCCTGCCTCTATAGTATGTTTTGCAATAGAGGAACTAGGTCTCCTGTTCTCACCATTGGTGGGTTCTGGGGATTCTATTCGCTTCTGGAGTCCTCTCTATTTATGTGTGGCCACTCGTCCAACTGGTAAATACATTGAAATGTCATCATTTTTCGCATGTTCAGAGAGCTTAGATGGATATATTGGCTTCATATTCTCAATAATTATGACATTAGCTGCATAAAAAGTCTTTTTAACAGCAGCGTTCAATCTTTGTCTAGTTGTCAAGCTGCTATGTGATCCCCCATTGAGACAAATTACGTCTTCTTAATAATTTGTCTAAATTATGGTTTGTTAAGTCAACTGTATTGTCCTCCCATTATCCTCATCCATTTTCAAAACATGAAAAATCTCTATGCAGTGTTCTTTATTTTTGATTCCTCGATATCAACTGAAAGTCACATATTTTGGCTGCAGGATTTCATCATGAGCTGACATCAGTTAGAGAACCATTGGAAAACCTGCAGGGAGTACCGGACAGCTGTTTCATCCTAGTTTGGGACTTTCTAACCGATGTCAGCTCATGATGAAATCCTCCAACCAATCAAACAAATCCCTATATACCCATGCTTGAAAATCATTGAGTTGCTCACTAGCAACTGGCCGTATTCACGTAGGTTCTAGTGGGAGGTCGTAACCAGTAGGGTGCAGCAGGTCGGGTGTGAGAACAACCACTCGCCGAAGACCTTGGCTAGCGGTCGCGCTATATCGTGAATCGGAAGAAGTTTTAATTCATGGACTGGCCATTGGATCGGGTCCCAGTGGCTTAATGGTCTACGAACTCGCTGGCCTTGTATCCAGAAGGTCATGTGTTCTAACCGTGGCAATGGGGCGTACTGTTGAAGAGTCCCAAACTAGAATGAGATATGTCCAATACTCCCTGCAGGTTTTCCAATGGTTCTCTAACCGACGTCACCTCATGATGAAATCCTGTAACCAATCAGTTAAATACCTACAAACCAATACTTAAAAGTTATACATTTTGTAAAAAAAAAATAAAATAACACAAAGCTAATTTACTGAATAACTTATATTTTTCAATATCTATGTTTTATTCACTTCCTCTTCATCACAGGTTAAATATTATAATGCTGAACAATTTGAAGTAAATCGATATAATGAAGCATTTGTAGAATATCAAAAAGCTGATTGGTGGAATTCATTTACTTTGAATGTTCTTAATACTGTGCAAAATATCACTATTAGTATTGGATTTATGGCTGGTGTACTGTTGTGCGCTCGAGATGTTGTCGATGAAAAGTTGACAGTTGGACATTTTGTCCTATTTTGTACGTATATTATTCAACTTTATTCACCATTAAGTATATTTGGTACATATTACAGGTAAGTGAAGTTATATAATGGCTGTTTTTCTTTATCAATATCTAAATGATTTTGTGCATCATATAGTTATGGACTGTTTTAATGTTGGTTTTATTTTTTCTCTTTCAATAAGTTAATCATTCCCATTGTGCGTTGATAGCACAGCGTTAGAATGCTAGCCTACCACGCCTCGTGTGGTCCTCTGGGTCCAATCCCTGGCCGACAAACTCCTTGACCCCACTAAGCTGGTAATGGGACTGGTAAAGAGATTAGGTTGGGCATCAGGCTACCAACCCCATCCAGTAAGAATAAACACCACTGCTACCGAAACTGCAAGCCTCTAGCTTGAAGCACTATGTTCCATTAGGAACGTAAAGGAGTAAAATCAATAATAATTAAGTATTGTGCTTACCGAAAGTATCCATTGAGTCATGAAGAAAATAAAAGACAATTCAGCGAATGAAATTTTCTCTATCGATGAAATCATCTTCAGAGGCTGTACAGTCGGCGGGGAACATAATATTTAGCGAAGAAACACTTTTCAACAGATTTATTATCAAGTTTTTAAGAAACTGTATTCCGTAAAGAAATTTAAACAAAGCTGTGAATACCTATGACATTAAGAATAATAATTATATAGAATGTGATTAAAGTCTTTGTGATTTTAATCACAGTTATATATCAAGTAATAAAACAAATAATGACATATGTACAGTAGTTCACAGAATGCATACGTAGGCAACTGAAACAACACGTAATATTATTATTGTTATTTCCTTTAATTCCTAGAGTAACATAGAGCTTCAGCCGCACGTCTCCATTGCGTTCGCCTCTCCGCCAGCGTTTTCACCTGGCTCCACGTCTGACCACATGCTGTCATCTCCTCTTCGACCGAAAGCTGCTACCTTGACGTGGTGGTCGGGCTTGAACACCGCAATGACCTAATCAAGCTATACTGGCTGAGACTTATGTCTCTTGAGGTTCTACCATGCCAGGCAGGTTGTTTGGATAGCGGTTAAACAAAAAGCAGCTACCCAATCCAACATCATGTCCAATACAAAATTACAAAATTTCATGCCGGATCGGCCGTGGCCCGGATTAACAACGACCGCGCTTCCTGCTGCCGTGTCACAGGGCGGGAGTGATAAATCTGCTACTGAGACACACCAAACAAAAAAGAACGAACAAAAACAGGCCGCGTGTGACCGGCCTCAAGCAGTTGTCCCCTGGGCTCTGCGGTCACGCAACCAACTTCCACGGTGTGGGCAGCCGGGAAGTAACAATCGCCCTCACAATCCGAAATGCACACGAAACCTCTCTATTACTCACTCATCTTTGTCTTCATCTTCATCTCTATCATCTTGCCTTCCTTCCACTGATGCAACTCCTCGACTTGATAGCTCTCCACTTCCTCTCCACTCTGCGTCCACTAAAAACGATGGAAGCCAAAAAACCACCACCGACAGCCTCTTAAAGCCGCGCCACCAATTTCATATAGGAGCTCTTAATGTTAGGACACTTTGCCAAATAGGACAACAAGCATCACTAGCCAAGACCCTGGCATCACGAGCCATTGATGTATGCTGTGTTTCAGAAACACGCATACAAGACCCAAGTGTGGTTATTCACCTAACCCCACCTGGCCAACAGGTTGAATCTGCAAAATTCACCCTGAGGGTGTCAGGAGATGCCACAGCTAGTTCACGAGGATTAGCTGGCGTAGGGATAGCTTTGAGTACTAGGGCAGAAAAGACATTGCTTGACTGGATCCCGGTAGATAGCCGAATGTGTGCTGTCCGCCTGAACGGATCAGTAAGAAGGAGGAAGGACTGCACTACTCGCCGATGCCTTTTCGTAATCTCCGCCTACGCCCCCACTGACTGCAGTTCAGATGAAACGAAGGATGAGTTCTACCAAAAGCTGTCTAGTTTGGTGGAAAGGCTAAACGCTCAGACATAGTCGTTCTAGCTGGTGACTTTAACGCTCAAGTAGGGAAATTGTGTCAATCTGAGAAGGATGTCGGTGGCACCTATGGAGCTCCGTGCCAGCGAACCGACAACGGTGACCGTCTCCTACAGTTCTGCTCTGATAATCATTTGTTTCTTGTAAGCACTAACTTCAAACACAAGGAGAGACACTGTTTGACTTGGAGACCCCCTTCATCAAACCAACGCTGGACACAAATAGACCACATAGCAATAAGCTATCGTTGGCGTGGGTCGGTAGGAGATTGTCGCTCCTTCTGGAACACGTGCGTAGATACCGACCATGCACTGGTCCGCGCTCGGGTGTGCTTACGACTGAACGGACGTAGGAAACAGCTGGCGGTAAAACCATCACGTCCCCAGCTCGATCAGGAAACTAAATCCGTATTTCAGGAAGAACTAGCTAAACACATATCTGTGTTCGACAGCTGTGCTCACCCTGAAGAAGCTTGGAAAAATATCCAGGCAGCCATAGATACAGCTGTAAAAGCTGTGAATAAGGTAAACCCAAAGGTGAGTAAAAACCACTGGATCTCCACCGCCTCATCCGAACTGATAGATGCTAGAAGACTTATTCCGGCGAGCTCCGAATTCAATGAGGAGCGAAAGCTGCACAAGAGGAAACTTACGAAAAGTCTCCGCAAGGACCGTGAACAGTGGTGGGCGACAAAAGCCAAAGAGATGGAGAAAGCTTCGAGGATAGGCAACACCAGGCAACTCTTTGGACTCATCAGGGAAACGGGTGGGAGAAGACAAATCATTAGTGAGACAATCTCGGAAAAAAATGGCACTATAATTAGCTCCAGGATAGACGACTGGATCGTTGGAAAGAGCATTATGAGGAGCAGTTTAATTTGCCCACAGCCACGCTCAACCTTCCGAGCATCCAACACCTCCCTGAATGGGATATAGACACAGGTCCTCCGTCACTAACTGAGGTTACTAAAGCTGTCACCAATCTGAAACTAGGCAAAGCAGCGGGACCTGATGGAATGACTCCAGAGGTATTTAAGTACGGTGGAGACAGCTTACTGTCCGGATTAACTGAGGTACTAGGCAGCGTCTGGGAATCAGAAGAAGTCCCATCGGGTTGGTGTAAGTCACTGATTATCCCCATATACAAGAAGGGAGACAAGTCTTCCTGTGATAATCACAGAGGGATTAGCTTGACTAATATAGTATCTAAAGTCTTAGGCTCAATAATCATGCGTAGACTGAGTGGTGCTCGGGAAGCACAAACACGAGAGAGCCAGGCAGGCTTTAGACCAGGAAGAGGGTGTATTGATCATATCTTCACCCTCCGACAGATTCTAGAACATAGGCATTCCTACCGGCGTCCAACAGTCATTATATTTCTTGACCTAAAGGCAGCATTCGACTCTGTCGATCGGGAAGTTCTCTGGAGATGCTTGGCTGTAAAGGGAATTCCAAGAAAATATATTGCACTGATTAAGGCACTCTATTCGTACTCATACAGCCAGGTGAGGGCTTACGGCGAGCTGTCATCTGAACTGATGACGACCAGTGGTGTCCGTCAAGGATGCCCATTATCTCCTTTTCTATTCAACTTCATCATAGATGTGTTAATGGACTTAACCCTAGGTGACTTCAGCGACTCAGGGATTGACTTGCTACCGGGGAATAATCTCGTTGACTTGGAATATGCAGACGATATAGTCCTTCTAGGCGAAGACGCTGACGAAATGCAGAGTCTTCTAAACACCTTGAGCCGCAATCTACGAATGTTTGGCATGCGATTCGCTCCCGCCAAATGCAAGATGATGTTACAGGACTGGACTACATCGACGCCTAGTTTAAAAATAGGAAGTGAAGTGGTAGAGCACGTTGACCGCTTCACTTATTTGGGAAGTACCATCAGCCCCAACGGGCTGATCTCTGACGAAATCTCAGCACGAATACAAGGGGCTCGTTTCGCATTTGTTAGTTTACGCCGACTCTGGCGTAGACGAGATGTTCGACTATCGACCAAAGGGCGGGTGTACTGCTCATCAGTCCGCTCCGTCCTCCTTTATGGTTGTGAGACCTGGCCACTGAGAGTGGAAGACATGAAAAGACTAGCTGTCTTTGATCATAGGTGCCTGCGTTCTATTTCCCGTGTAAAGTGGCATAATAAGGTGAGCAACATGGAGGTTAGGCGTAGAGTTCTAGGTAAACAGGGGAAATCAATCGACGAAGTCGTGAAGCTACAAAGACTGAGATGGTTAGGACATGTGTTACGTATGCCAAGCCATCGCCTCCCTCGACGAGCAATGTTAGCGGATATAGGGTCAGGCTGGAAAAAAGCTAGCGGCGGTCAAACAAAAACTTGGCATCAGTCAATGAAATCCACAACAGTTGGTCTAAGCCACGTAGGAAGGTGTAGACTTCCAGGCTGGGGTCCTCGGGACGGTAAAAATCTATGGTTGGAAACAATTGGTGACATGGCTCAAAATCGTTCTCAGTGGCGCAGATGCATCCACTCCCTGTGACTTATGATCTTCAATGAAACTGTTTTGTATTTCTTTATTACTCCTTTGTCTCACACCTCTGCTCACTGTTTCTATTATGCTTTTCTTGTACTTTCTTCTCTTGCTTCGCGTGCTACACGGAATGTGGCGACTTGAACTTCCGCACATTTGTGCAAAGTTCTATGTCGAAAACAGACAGACAGACAGACATCTCCTCTTCACTTCACCTCCTCCAAGTCACCCTAGCACTACCGACCAACTCGCCGCTTCCCTTTTGAGTTCCACTCGAGCAATGGCTTGTCTAGTGATGTCACTTGATGGTTTCCTCAGAGTATGGCCAATCCATCTTCATTTCTTCCTGCTTATTTGTTGCACACTTGGTTCCTGCTGGGTTGGTTCGTTCATTGCCAGATATCCCTGCCTGTTGCTGATCTTTTCTGGCCGGCCATATGATCTTGAGTAGTATTGAGCGAAGACAACTGTTGATGGAGGTGTGTAGTTTGTTGGAAGTGCTGTCAATGACGCACCAAGTCTCTGATTCGTGTGGAGTAGCACTGACTGACTTCACATTGGAGTTGAAAATCCGAATCTTATTTTTCATTCTGGGTGCTGTTGATCTCCACACAGACGAGAGTAATGAAAGCTTGACTTGCTTTCCCGATCCTCACTTTGATATCCTCATCAGTTCCGTTCATCTGTAATTGAAACGATGCTTCCCAGGCCGGTAGGTAGGTGGTAAAGGAGGTTGGTTCTTTCAAATTTCTCCCATTAATTCTGATTGTTGTCTGTTGTTGTTTCTGTTGGTGTTAACCAGGAATCTTCATCACCTCTGTTTTATCTATGTTCACCTAAAGGCCTGCCTTTGATGCTTTTTCTGTCAACTTGTTGCTTTTCACTTGCACATCTTACAGTTTGTTGGAAATCAAACATATAACATCGGCGAAGCCTAGATCCTTGTGGGTGAGTACTGATGAAGAGTCCCAAACCGGGACGAAACAGCTGTCCAGTACTCCCAGGTTTTCCAATGGTTCTCTAACCAATGTCAGCTCATGATGAAATCCTGTTACCAATCAACCAAACCAACAAACCACTACTTGAAGTCCAGATCCTACGCGTTTTTTGTGTGGGTCCATTTTATGCTTGTTTCGTCGCTGTCCGCCGCCATCTGTCGCATCGTAATACTATACTATAAATTTTCTATAGTTTGGTTTGTAAGGATTAGTTATGTTTTACGGGTTGATCACGAATTGATATCAGTTAGAGAACCATTGAAAACCAGGGAGTACTGGACAGCTGCTGTTTCATCCTAGTTTGGGAATCATCGGCAGTACGCACCCACTGGGATTCGAACCCGGGACCTTCCGGTCACAAGGCAAGCTCGTATACCATTCAGCCACTGGGACCCGATTCAATGGCTCGTGAATTCTAACTTCTACTAATTCGTGATTTAGCGCGACCCCAACCATTGTCGTTGGTTTTCAATGGTTCTCTAACTGATATCAATTCGTGATCAACCCGTAAAATACTATAAATTATTTAAAATAATCCCTGGGTGTTTAAGAAATAATCAAAACAAGATTTTTCTGAATGTTTCGCTGTATAAGCTGCCATAGCGTCTTCGGCAGAATTATTCGGGTTTTATTAATCATCACAATATATAGTCAGAATTATCTTTTTTACATAAATTGAAATCAGTTCATTTGAAGGTCACTTGTCGATAGACATTTGTACCAAAAGAAAATTGTAAGCAGTCATCACATATTTGTAACGACACTAATGTCAAATTGGCATTGTTCATATTTTGTCTGTTACAGTGTGTGTATGGGTGGGTGGGTGTATTTTATTTGTCATATGCAAAAGATGTCAATTCACATGTGATAAACGTGATAATATTTTTATAAAGGTCACAGAGGTTTATAGAGGTTTTAGTTGTTTTCTCATCTGTCTTGCTTCATTAGAGTTCACCATTTAGATGATAAGTCTATCCGTTCTGTCTTATTTACTGCATTTTATGTGGTTAAAATGTGCAAGGCTTCAGTGGTCAACCTTTCTTTATGTGAATGAAAGCCTTTCCCTAGAATTTCAACACTATCGAAATCAATCTTATGTCTGCTATCAATAGCTGATCATTTTTCTAGACTTTTTAATTCTACTTCATTTCTCGGTAGACGTAATCTAATGAGAATATTGATAAGATACAGTTTAACATTACAAGAAACATATTGTTTTACTATAATATAAAGGGACAGGTGAAATAACTCCGGGAACTGTTCAGAGTGACAATAATAAAATAACACACTAGCAATGATATCAATAATAGAAACATATAGATTAAATAAACAAAATGAAAAATGAATTGGCAGAAGTTAGAATTCAAGAACCATTGAATCGGGTCCTAGTGGCTCAATGGTCTACGAGCTCGCCTTGTAACCAGAAGAGCCTGGGTTCGAATCCCGGTGGGTGCGTACTGATGAAGAGTCCCAAACTAGGCCGGAACAGCTGTCCAGTACTCCCAGGTTATCCAATGGTTCTCTAACTGATGTCAGCTCATGATGAAATCCTCCATACAAAATAAATAAATGTTTATCTCTCTACGGCCAAGGTAGACTTCATGGCTGCATATACTTTTTTGTACACGAAAGTCTGGTTTGAATTCATGAATGACTAATGGCTCTATTGTCTTCAGAAATTTGGAGCGAGAAAATCGCAGCAAGTTAGCACAAGTTTGATCAATAATCTTAAAATGATGGTTGAAATTAGCAGAGTGACAGAAGTCAACCAAGTGTTATGGAATAGACATTCACACACCCTTCCTTTCTTCCTTGTAAAGTCTTGCTGGAATGCACTTTCGTATCCTTTGGGAAAGCATTCTGTTGCTTTAGCTTATGCATGTTGAACCACAAGGCGAGGTGAATCGACAGATGTACATAGAGGCGGCAAAACGAGACAGCTTATCCTTTACAGAGACGGAGAATAACTTAGGACTGATGAAGGTTAACTAGTTACTAGTTGCTAGCGTCCAATCAAAGTACCCACTACAGTCCTACAGGAGGTCAATCGCGACCTCGTATAACTCAGTGGTAACGTCTCTGACTGCAGGTGGCACTGGGTGACGCGGGTTCGAATCTCAGAAGGGACATGAGTTCCCTCAAGATTGCAAATACGCCTTGCTGACTGGTGAATGCCCACTAGCACGAAACCTAGGTCCAAGACTTCCTGCCAGTTGCCTCCAACAATCTAAAGTCACACAGTGGTGTACAGTAATATTTGCCAATGACCTCGTTTCAAGCACAATTCATTAATGCTCATAATCATATCAAGCTACTCACACGTATTGGGTGTAGATTTTGTGAACAAAGATTTAGTCATCAATCTCTCTCTCTCCACCTACTTCTATTACTTTTCAGAATCTTAACCTTCTCCCACCGTAATTTTGAGTTGTGTGTTAATGCATGTATTGCAATGCAGTGCTGAGTTTTTTCTGAAGTTACTTATCATCGCGGAGTCAATCATTCCAGCCTTAGCTAAATTTTTGTGTTCTGACAGGCAATCTCAGCACACCGGATCTACTGATCTGACTCACCTACGTAGTTGACTTAACTCAGAGTCACTGCAAGCTATTTTGTAAATTATAATATTTTGTCTAGGGATTTATTTATAGGAATGACTTATCACTAATTCCGGAAATATGGCAAATATTAATACCAATCCAGTCAAGAGATGAGAAACAGTGGGACTGTATAAATGAATTTAATTGAATTTGAGATTTTGCCGTCGATTGATTGGACCGAAGTGCTCGGTCTCACGTTGACATGTCGGCTTCTTGTGCAGATGCTTCGACGATGTCTGGGCATTTAATTAGTATTTAATTGGTGGATGGTGACTAGCAGTGGAATCCAGGATGTGCATTTCGTCTTATTTGAGACTCGTCATCTAGATGTACCTGCATTTCTCAGTGAGTGATAATGTTCCCACCAAGGCTCGAACCCAGTGCCCATAGTTTCAAACGCCAAAGCGTTATCCACTAGATGCGCATCCTGGATTCCACTGCTAATTACCAAATAAATGTATAAATGAAGTTGGAAAGTTTTGTGATTAACTTGATATGATAATGAGTAGTAAATTATGCTCGAAACGTGGCCATCAGTAAATATTACTGTACAACACTGTGTGATTTCATCAAAATTAATTTTATGCATATTGAAACTATCAATTTTACATCCCTTTACAAGATATATACATTCTATGACATTATTTGTTTTATCACTTAATATTGGACAGTGAATATAAGCAAAAATGTTTTAATTACATTTCACATTATTATTTGAGGTATTCACACCTTTGTTAGGGCTGTCTCCTAGGATATAGTTTCTTCAAAACCTATAAATACGATTGTATAGCTCGATGATGAATTCCTTGATAAGTCTTGTCTGATATTCAGATCTCAGGGATCCCGGACCTATCGCTGGTTTCAGTAGACTAAACCTAATGCGCAGAACAACTGAAAACGGTTGGGCAAAACGACCGTTTATTCTTCAAGCAACAATGAAACGTATTTACGATGGTTAATCAGTGACAAACCCTGTAAATAAACATTAATATAGTGTACAACAATACTTCTGATGGTATTTCTCCAATCATCTGCCAACCACTACATAATTAAGCAATGTTAGCCTTCTTATCTCTCGCCAACATGAAGACCAGTTTGAATAAACAAACCATTCAATGTTCATCAGCATTGAAAAGTCTCTTTATTGAATGTTATGTTCTTGGTGTTATTTATTATTAAGCTGTACTACAATCCAGAAATGAATGTTTTATCTCTACTTTAGATTTTTTAGTTAAATGGGTGTTCCTGTTATGAGTGAAAATCAATAGGCGTTATATACTAAAGCTCACTATACTTTCTTAATCATAAAGGTGTATTGGGAACATTGTTTTCCGTATAAAAGTTAAACAAAATGCAGTAAGTAAGGCAGTAGTATTATGAAGTGTATTCATTTTGAAGACAAACTTTGTCCGACATCAGCTATACGATAGCTGAAAACAATGAAACCCTGGAAGACTATTTCTTTCCTTTTTTGACACCTTTCGTCAGTGCATACTCATAATTCTGTCAGGAATCTAACCCACAACCTACAGTTTTGTGTTACTTTGAGTGGTGGTGAGTGCATGCATTGAACTATGTATCAGCGACCTAATGGTCAACGGTCTTACGTCTTAACTTGAATACCCCTGAGTTCGACTTCTGATGGGCTTCTGGTTGTACACCACTAAAGAATCTTTAAATAGAACCAGACATCTGTACAGTACTTCATGGTTTTCAATAGTTCTCTGACTGGTAACATTTCATCCTGAAATCTACCTTCAAGTTAATGAAATCCCTAGAAACCAACATTTGAATTTATTTCATTTCATTGATCTGTTACCAGTTAAAACAAGTTAGACAAATTGTCTTTTTATGTAACTAAGAAAAGACATTGCTAAGTCTATTAATATTAGGTGTGATTGCATAATTGTCTGAAAAAGTCTTCCGGATACTATTGATTCTGTTTTTAGACAAGTAAAAATTATAGTGTAGATATGCAGCTTATCCGCTTAAGCAATCTAACCTGTATCAGTATACTCCGATCTAGGTGGACAGTTAAAATAACAAACTCTCAGACACTAAATTTGGCCTATAGCCCAATGTATGCACTTAACGACTCAAATCGAATGTTTGGTTATCACTTATTGATAATGGTATCGAAAATAAGGTGGGAGAAGTGAGCAGGAAATGAAAGTCTGGTAAAGTGTGAGCAAAATAAAATTTGCTTTTTTAAAGAAATAGCATATGTGGATACTAAAAGACTAGAAGTTGAGATTTATGTTTACGATTACTAGAGGCAAAGTTTTGAAATCCTCGCATTCTCAGCATTACTGGTACATATCACTTATGTAAAACAAGTACTTTGATTGGTTACAAAACTGAAGTCGAAATTCTCTGACATACGTTGTCATCCTCATAAAATATACATTTAAAGTATGATCAGCTCGACCGAATCATGTTGTCTTTATCTGGGAGTGATGCACAGACGAGTGACGAAGGCCTATCTCGCCTTTTTGATCCTGACTGGTTTTGACATCCTCATCAGTGGAGTGGGCTGTAGTTGAAACACTGCTTTTTTAGATAAGTGAAGGAAGTGACCTCTTTCAAATTTATTCTGTTGACAGTGGTTGGGGCTTTTTGTTGTTGGTTGGTTGGTTGGTTATCTTCATCAATTCCGTCTTCTCTATGCTCATTTGATGTCCTGTCTTTACTATTTCTTCCGTAAACTTGTTGGTTTCCGCCTGTAATTCTTAAAATCTGTGATACATTAAACACATAACCTCCGTGAAGTTCAGATTTTCTATAGTCTTCATATCGGTGAAACGTATTTTTCTTGCAAAACCCACCCCACCACAATCAAGAATATTATTAGTGGTAGCAGGCAGCCTTGTCTTACTCCCGTCTTCACTTCACTGGCTTCACTGGGTTTTTCGTTGTGGACCACCTGACTAATGGCACTGTCATACAAATGAGGTTGAATGAGGTTGATAAGGACTTGGGCACTGCGCGCCCTAGTTTTGAATTAGTCTCCGAATTACTTGGCAGGAATATATATATATATATACGTTTATCGGTAGTGTTTTCTTCAATTTTTTACCTAGAAAGAATCGAATCCAAGGAATCGCCTAAAAGTATCACTTTAATTAAATTTTAGATTTTCCCGTCGATTGATTGGACCGAAGTGCTCGGTCTCAGGTTGACATGTCGGCGTCTTGCTCAGATGCTTCGACGATGTCTTGGCACTGGGTTCGAGCCTCGGTGGGAACATCATCACTCACTGGGAAATGCAAGTACATCCAAAATAGGACGAAATGCGCATCCTGGATTCCACTGATAGTCACCATCCACCCATTAAATTCTGGATGTATCATTGCTGAAAAATTATATGGTTCTTTTAGTAAACAAGGTTTTAGAAAAAGGCTGATGACAGGTTTGAACACGGTATTCATCAATTATCCGTATTACCCACCTCTCTTCTCAAGTAGAGACAGCTAACATTTCTAGAGCTTAAATTTCATTTTTAACTGATATATATATATATATATATATGATAAATATTCTCAATAACCCAAAGAATATCTAACTTTTGATAATAAATGTGTCACAAGGCGATCTCGTAGACCATTGAGCCACTGGGACCCGATCCAATGGTCCTTGAATTCCAACTTCTGCCAATTCAGTTACCTGGGGTTTTGGCGACCAGCAGGGCACAGCAGGTTGAAGACGAGGCAGTAACTCATCGAAGAAGACATTGCGAAATGGTCGTGCTATGTCGTGAATTGGCAGAAGTTAGAATTCAAGGACCATTGAATCGGGTCCTAGTGGTTCAATGGTCTACGAGCTCGCCGTGTAACCAGAAGAGCCTGGGTTCGAATCCCGGTGGGTGCGTACTGATGAAGAGTCCCAAACTAGGCCGAAACAGCTGTCCAGTACTCCCAGGTTTTCCAGTGGTTCTCTAACTGATGTCAGCTCATGATGAAATCCTCCATTTAGTCAAATAAAATCTCTACAAAACCAATACTTGAGAAATAAATGTGTCAGACTGGGATATGTTTAAACTTTACTGTCTCATATAACTTCCATTGATTAACCTTACGCTTCAGTCGGCCATCAGTAGATAAACCACCTGACAAAATCTTCTAAATACCAATCATAACAAGGGTCAATAGGCTAAACGACAATGAGAAAAACAATTGTCAAATCCAGATTTTTAAAGAGAAGAGAAAAAAAGAAAAGAAACGGAATCATTTAGTGCCAAAAACGAAGTTAATTTATGATTTCACAAATTATTCACCATATTAATAATAGTGGAGTAGGTTGTTACTGGCATGCAAAAGCAGCAAAGACTGATCTTGTTCAAATTATTACTTGTTAAAAAATACGTGATATAGAGGACAACGAGGACAAAATATGATCGTCATTGATGTTATTACTAACGGCGATGTAGTTTTTCCGGTAAACTTTTTTTTGTTTTTTATTTTAATTTGACCTTAACGTGGTACAAAAAAGTTAAAAGTTTTATTGTTATTTATTGTTTCTGGTCAGATAAATCGTTTTTTTAAAAATTATAAAATCATGACAAACACGGTGTTTATTAAATATTTTGTTGTATGTGTGTGTACATGAGGTTTGTCAAGTTTAGATAATTAATCAGGTAATACAAGAATGATCTAATATAGAAACAAGGTTAATCAGGCAGAGTAAGAAGTAGTCTTCCTAAAGGTTTACGAATTAGACTTCTTCAAACTGCAGAAGCAATGGTGATTCACTTGCTAATTCCTGAACTCCTGCATACAGAAGAAGTTCATTCAATCACTACACTTGCAATCGATGTAATCTATCTTATTACCCGACAAATGAATTCTACCTAATCTTTTTTTGTCTGAGTCTTCATTAGTATTATTTTATCTTCTCAATTGTAATATTTTACATTTTCGACTTTCTTGTTCTCAACCTCACCCGATTTAATTTTTACACCTCACTACCACTGTTACTAACTTGACCAACAGTCATTTCCCAGTCATTTATGTTATGTTATCCAATTTATCTGCTCAATTTCAGTTCTAATTTAAATGGCATTATTCTCTACCCCACTTCTACTTAGTCTCTACCTGTAATTACTTCTGTTGCTACTCTGACCTAAGTTGAAACATTTTAGTCAAATATTTTGTGTTTAGGGAAGCTAGTGTTTGTTGTTTATAAGCCAGATTTGAGTTAAACTAATCAATCAATACAAAAATATGATTATTCCAATCCGATTCCCCTTTTGTTATAATCATAATTATTATTATATTCTTCCTTTACCTTCCCAGTGGAGCATACGGCTTCAAGCTACAGCTTTAAAGTTTTGGTAATGGGATGGTTTTATTTTTTTTATGAGGTTGATAGTCTCACACTCAACCTTCCGTCTTTGTTGGCCTTACTACGAGTTTAGCGAGGTTTAGGAGTGCGTCGGCTGATGATCGAACCATAGACGACTTGTGGTGGAGTTGGTGAGCGTCCTACTGCTAAACCACTGGTCCCTCTTAGTATCTGTTTATTTAGTATAGTTGTCGTCTTTATGTGGTACTGCCCACAGATGCAGTTATCTATGCTTACGATGTGTTTCGAATATTTGCTAGTACTGTGAAGTTAAATTGACTTTACAAAGTATTCTAGTTTGGAACAAATCACTGACAGATAGCGAAACATTTGAAGTTAAATGTGAAGGAACAATTAAGAGTATCACTTTAATTAATACTGTCATATAGATGTAGAACCTAATATCAAAGGCGTTATCGAAAAGTGAATTCTTTCTTCATTAATCAGCCTTGTAAATTTTTTATGGGGACGTTCAATGAGTTAAAGTATTTAACATTTGTATAAGAAAGAATACGTGGTGTAAATTAGAGATTTTTGACAGTTCAGAATAGATACTTCATGTTTATAGGCATGTGTCAACAAGACCTACATGTTACGCGGAGGAATTTCATTCTTCACAGACACTCTGGGTTATATATAGTAAGGCACTTTAGCAGTATGTTTACTGTCGAAATCCACAGATTAATAAACTCATTTATAACTTACAGTAACTTTTTTACTGGTTGCAATTAATAATCGCATTCGATCAACAATAGGGATAGGGTATTAAAAAGTTGATTCATCTTCAAGGTGCTGTTTTGTAGCAGTTTTCAATTTCGGTTATCCCACAGTCTATAAATCTAGCACATCTCTTGAACACTTACACAGTATTGTCAGTTAGCTCAACCAATATCGATAGATCTGTAGTGATCAGGTGTTTTGTACTACTGACCTCTTGAGGAATATTACTCTCTCTCTGTACATATATACATATATATATATATAATATATATATATATATATATATCGTTTCCTTTAGTTCATAGAGGAACATAGGGCCTCATCCGCACGTCGCCATTGCGCTTGGTTCTCTTCCAATGTTTTCACCTGGCTACACATCTCCCCACATGCTTTCATCTCCTCTTCACATGACCCCCTTCTCCAGGACATCCTGGCACTGACGACCAACTAACTCGCCACTTCCCATTCGGGTTCCACTCGAGCGATGGCCTGGCGTGTGATGTCACTTGGTGGTTTGTTTTCTCATAGTATGGCCAATCCACCTGCATTTACTCCTGCATATTTGTTGCGCATTCGGTTCCTACTGGATTGGCTCGCTCCCAGAGATCCCTCACTGTCGCTGATCTTTTCTGGACGGCCATTTGATCTTGAGTAGTACTGAGCGAGGACAGCTGTTGATGAAAGTCTGGAGTTTATTGGAGGGCTCTTCCTGACGCGACGTGAAGTCTCTGATCCGTACAGTAGCACTAACTTCACACTGGAGTTGAAAATCTGGATCTTATTTTTCAGTTCTGTTGATCTCCACACAGACGAGAGTAACGAAAGCTTGTCTTGCTTTCCCGAGCCTCTCTGCTTTGATACTCTCGTCAGTTCCGCTCACCTGTAGTTGAAACGATGCTTCCCAGGTCGGTCGGTTGGTGGTAAAGGAGGCCGCTTCTTTCAGGTTCCTCCCATTTATGCTGAGTGTTTTCTGTTGTTGTTGTTGCTGTTGGTGTTGACCAGGAATCTTCATCATCTCTGTCTTCTCTACGTTCACCTGAAAACCCACCTTTGATGCTTCTTCTGTCAACTAGTTGCTTTTCACTTGCATATCTTCCAGTTTTCTCTACTCTAACTCTTTGTAATTCTTTAAAAGTCTTCACTTTGGGAATTTTCATGACTTCTGCAAACGTGCCAAACGACACCATTTTAGAATTTTATTCATGGACAAAGTATCATAGTATCACAAAAGACCAAAGCCAAAATATACAGTCAGAATTCTAAAAACTGCCATCCTACAAAATGAAATGACAATTCCTATCTTGCATCTGTTTGTAGAATGACTGCAAAGCAATACTGATTACTTCATATATACAGAAGCTGACTATCTATTGCTCCAATTTTAGCTCAGCCTTTAATATTGAAAATAGACTTTCTAGTTATTTTTCTTCATTTCTCTTTCTATTTTTTTCTAATTCTTTAATCAGGCTATTGCAAACTAGTTTTATTGATATGGAAAATATGTTTGAATTATTGGAGAAAGAGTCAGAAGTTGCTGATGCACCAAATGCACCGGCTTTAATTATCAAAGAAAGTGCAGTTGAATTCAAGAATGTCTGCTTCTCGTACAATCCAGAGTAAGTTTGCCATCTGTTCATTTCTTCTTTTTCTAAATTTCACTATAGAATACATTGATCAATTGAGTGTTTTATATGATACTTATCTTCAGGAAAGATCCAGTGTATGAGTGCATACCAACTAATATTTGAGTAAAGCAGGAAAAACAGTGGTTTGTGCAGAATAACATGGTGCCATAAGTGTTTATTTAGTTGGCTTTTCATCGACTAGTTGTGTATTCAGCCTAAATAAATTATTATTAAGTTCATGTACAGACAAGTTTTAACATGCTTGCAAATTTTACATGATTTCCGTTGATAGGAGGTTCCGAACTTAGTGAACAGTGCTCAGCAAAATTACGCTTACATAGTTTTTACACAGGAAGTTCAAGTTTAAACAAAATAAATGTATGCATACAATGGTAAAGGAGTTACGTAATAAAGACGAGAAATACGTAAGATGATGAGTAACTAATAAACTGGGTGACAGTGTACTGAGTTCAACTCAAATCATAGAAACAAGAGACAAGCAAAATCACACTATATCAAGGTGGGGAGTGATGTGAAAGCCACAGATTACGTAATCAAAGGAAGGAGGGAATAAAGACATTCAGCAAGGAAAGACTGATAACTGCTTCTTTTATGAACACATAAATCGAGTTTCGAGCGCTTGATGCAGATTGCCTCGGCAAACTTGACGAGAATTCAGCTTTCCTTTTGACTATTGATAATTTTTGAAGGATTTTGCTATGTCCACCTTATGACCCGTATCAAGAAGTTGCCTGGTAATAGAACCTTTATAAGAGTTTATTCCCTTGAGATGTAGACTTTTCGGTAAATGTTCAGAAAATTGGAGGTGTGCCCTTCTTTCTATTCTTCCAATGTAATTGTTCCCGCAGACACACGTAAGTTTGTATAAGCAGTTGGAGTTAACATAAGAAGGGTATCTAACCACCTTTGACTGCACCAAACAGCATGTTATGCCATAGACAGGAACCAACTCATCCGCAGGAAACGCCCTGGCTAGTGACGTATTCAGCCTTATCCTGACTATTGCTGCAATATTATCACCTTTAAAATCGAGTTGCTTGAAGACAGGCATTTTCTTTCTACTGTGATTTGTTTGATGTTTGAGTCTTCCATATTTGTTAATGAGTATCTGAAGATAACTGTTGTTTTTCAACATCTTTTTGAGAATCATAAATTCTTCTTCTAACTTTTCTGCAGAGCATATTCTCCTAGCTTTATAGTACATAGTTTTGACTAGTTCTCGTTTAAGGCTATTTGGAGAAAAACTGATAGTTTGCTTTAGTGTAAACGGCATTCAGTAAAGAAAAGACTGAGCGGATACTTTAGTCCTAATTCATCTCTGTGTCAGTATTTTATTCAGTTGTAAGTAGTTGACCCTGGAATCTGAGATGCACGATTTGAACTATATGGGACTTGTCAGTTAGTTGATGATATCCCTACTAAGATCAAGTAAGTAGTACTATGTTAACCCTAAGGCATCATGGAAGAGTCTGTACTGCTATGTTAACAGAGACCGATCATTTCAATCCAGTAAAACCAAGCGACGAGAGATTCAAAGTGATTTCAGCAAAAATTTATGTCAGTAGATTTCCACATTATATATAAAAATTGAGTGTTCCATGAGCATCTTTTTATCAGCTGGGCAATGTATTTTTTGGGTGAATCAGCATTCAAACTATTTGAAACGGCAAATGTAGATTAAAATTACACCGCTTCTTTTAAACGAATATCAATTAACTGGAAGACACCACCTGATAAAGTCAATATACATGCCGGATAAATTTACCAACCTTACAAATATAGTGTTTTCTTCTGAAAGTCTTTCCCTATAGTCTTTTTTTAAAAGGTTTTAAAATTTCTGCTGGTTATCCTGCCACATGATGTACGATTTAGACAATATGCAGAAGTGTGCACACAGCCTACTGCACTGTTTTGCTAGTTGAATTATTTAACGATTCCTGCATATTTAGCACTACCCAGAACTAATACTTAGAACTATACAAGAACAATAAGGATTGTAATAGTAATTTTGTGTAATTATGATGACCGCCATTTAGATGTAGTTAGATAAAGTCAAAAACTCACAATATAATTAGTCCGTGTGTTCTTCAAGAGAAACTGGGTACATACACAGTATTAACAAAAATACAATTAATCATTGTTATATAGATAAGAATAATCAATGGAAATCGAATTTGAATATTGCATATGATCATCACATGTACCTGTACACTTGATTATCAGGCGATTTGACCAACACGGATAAGACTCATGTGTGACTATATGAATATTTACAAACTAGTAAAGTTATCATTCCTTATGACTTCTGGGCATATGAAAGTACTGTGCAACAATGAACCAGCTAGTTAGATTTCTTTTTAATGGATATGTCACACAGTGAATCAGTAATAGCTAGTTGATGATGTCTTAAACAAAATCTGTTGTTCGTAATCATATCAAAGTATCAAAGTCCTATATACATATATTAAATAAAACTTGATGTTAATCATCTCTGAGCTATATTCACCCCGTGGATGTTTTTAAATCACCTAAGTCTAGGTAATTACTCATTACTTTTCACATCGTGTAACTTCATAGCCTTTGTTACACAACTGAGACATTATCAAGTGACTTTTGTAGGCAGTTCCATCATCTTTAAGTATACCAAGTACCTGTATAGCTTTGGGTATTTTTCACACTTTAAGCGACATTTAATGATAATTCCTTATGAGTAGTATCCTGCTATACACTTTCAATGGGTAAAGTGCTGTTATAAAACTAAACACAATATCTGTTTAAATCTGCTGTCACAGATGACTTTTTAAAAGTAATTCAGAAGTGTAAATATCTGGAAAGTATTTCAAAATCCAGTGGTTGAGTTAATACCGAATTAATCTTTATCTTCTATATTTCATTGCTAGTATAAGGTTATTTAGCAAAGTTAAACTTTAAGCACCACTAACAACCAATCAGCGAACGACCTTCAGCGAACCAATCACGTGGAAGAGGGATTTTTGATAAAGGAAAATGCATATTTTGGGGAAAAAGCATAAAAACTGCATACAACTTTTACATAGGGTATTTTTCTATAACGTGTGACAAAAACACCTCCTAGTTTAGCATAGGAGTGTCAATAGAAAAGTCACACCACATTCATCCGAATGACTACAAATGAGATTCATTTGAGATCCATTTATAGCCCTAATCCTATTTTTCAATTTTCCGCAAAACCTTTCCATAGAATTCGTACTCGTCCCTGTAATTGGATCCACAAAATCACTAGAATGGTTCACTCTGTGGTGAATATATAGCGAAGAGATGACAGCAAGTTATAAACTTTCCATTCATCAGTATGTAATATTGATCCCTGTTTCACAAGTCGAGTGAAAATTGGTACTAAGGTAGTAAACTTTCTGTCTGGTGTTCTCTCCACGAGTCGTTTCCGTAAGGAGGTGTCATATAAACCGATCATCCAAGCATTGTTGTCTCGCTCACGGCCACGGTTCTATTTTTTCTTCAGTAGCAAAGTTTCGTCCACGTGTATGACGATACCTCATCCGCCTATCAACGAAGTAATTCTCTCCATTTTCCACGATGCGATGTCTCTGCAGTGCTGTTACCACTGAACCGTTGACACAAGACTATTTTCGGTTTCAGAAGCTGCGCCTCTCACAGGTTGTTTTAAAACCCGGTAGTTACAAATATACGAAATCTAGCTTAGAGGGAGATGCGACCTAGCCAGAAATGTTTCTACGAAATATTATAATTATCAGTTTATCTTCCCTAATACTAACTAGTCTCAAGCAGATTGCATAAGGATGTACGTATCCATCAATCGGCATGCTAAACCTTTTTAAACTCATGGCACCACCACATGGACAAATCCTCTCCTACCTAAGCAAACCCAAATCCAGGCAATACTGCAAAACCTTATCCTCCTCGAAATGCAAGCGCAACTTCGTTAGAGCATGCATTTGATACGAATCAAGCATTATACAACCTTGAACTCACGTGTATGAACCTCATTGGAGCATTCGAGGTCGTTCGCTGATTGGTAGTTAGTGGCGCTTAAAGTTTACCTTGGCCGGTCATTTTGCTTGTCAGAGGTTTTATTCTACCTCATTTGAAATAAAAGATGATTAGGGATGCTGCGTTTAGCAATTTCCAGTTTCTAACAACACATATAAGTGAACAATATTGTTTTCAATTAGATGTCATCAGACTTGGCTCTAATATACCTACATAACTTTACAAATAAAAATCCAAATATAAACCAGTCAGCGTGTAGTGCCTATAGGATGATAAGATAGTACATATGAATCATGCAATTAGTCATACTAATAGTATTGATAATAATAATGGTTCTACCAGTAATAAAGATGAAGAAACGGGGCGATCTGTAATAACAAGAATAATGAAAAACAACTTGATTAAGCAAACAAACGTTCAGATAGAAGTAGTCGATAAAGCCTAGTAAAAACAAATGAACCGATTACGTAGTGCTAGACTGTAAAGGAAGTAAGTAAGCTATGTTTTAATGAAGATGAGATTAGATTAATGGATGATAAGAGAGGGGTTGGAAATATAAGTAAGGGGTGGTGTAGAAGTCATCAGTTGGTTATGTCTTAATAGGCCAAGCAAGGGAAGGATAATGGCTGTACGAAATTCTTTTAAATGCACAGCTTAGGTTTAACGTTTCGAATTCCTACCGCTTCAGCTGTGTGCAATAGACGGATAGGAAGTCTATTGGAAAGATTCTATACGATACGATGAATTACCTTGAAAACTCTCGTTATTTGCTCCACCACATCACCACTATCAACTAAATGTGACAAAATGGAGTTACAGATTGTTTTTATCTTTCCTTTACCAAACAACGATGGGAGATGTTCAGTAACACATTGGTTGGCTAAGCTATCTATTAGCACGCCCAACATAACTTTCACCGTAGGTGTAATTGAACTGATAAATGCATATAGATATGTGTTAAAACTATCTAGTTTAACCTTCGTTTGCGTCCCAAGTATTACCAGTTTCATTGGAATGATTTCATTTCATTAATTAATTTAGAGCTTTTGGTGGTGCATGTTTTGTTACACTGAAATTCATCTTCAGCAACTTGGTAAAATGTTATACATATTGCCTTCAGTAGCCTTTATACAGTTCATGGAAAATACTCATTCGGACATATTATTGAGAAAATAACAGGAAGTTCACCAGCAAAGATATCTTTTCGGTGATTTCATTCTCAAAAGCACCGGTAGAATCACACTTACAAATAATAATAATAATACACAATGACGAAGGAGATTTATTCATCTATTTTTTTGATTACAGCTTGATTCCACACAGTATTTTTGGTACAAATATGGAATTCTCAGCGTGGATATCGGTAGCCCAAATTTCACAGGCCGACCGTAGATATCAGGTGTGCATCAGCGTGGGCTCGAACCCCGGACCATGTGCATGGTCGGCGAGAGTCCTAACCACTGTGCCACCGACGCACATGATTATAAGTGGTAATAGCTCTCAACTTGATATGAAAATTTGAAGGTGTGGATCTAGATGACAAGGGGTTTACAAACTAAATTACACAGGATTAGAAAATAGTTGCGTTATATGTAAAATAGTTTGTTTTTTTGACGAATACAGCTGTAAACGCGATGAACATGGAAACAAACTGAAATAATTATAGTTTATAACTGAAAATGAAAAAAATTAAAATAATGAAGGGGATGGAACAACGACACTTAAGGAAACAAATCCAACTACATCCAGCGTAAATGTAGAGGTTGGACTAATTTCTTTTGAATGCACAGCTCCGGTTTTTCGTCGCATATGACAAGGACTTCTGCAATACAAAGAAGTCGGAAACACACTGCCTTTGGTAGATTCTTTTTTACTTTGTAAATAAGTCTGAATAATGAGTTAGTTGAGATGCTGTCACAGGTGTTGACGAGGCGTTCATTTATGGCGCTTCTGATTGAGCCAAATGCCTCCTCTTTGTAGCTATACTAGGTGTTATATTCTCGAACACTTTTGGATAGGAGCCGCATAGAATGACCTATGTATCTAGCAGAGCAGGAGGGGGTGAACTGATATATGCATATTGGAGTGGTTATATGCGAAAGTTTAGCCTTCACATTGCTCCGAAGCAGTGGGCGACTGCAGGAGAGGTCTTCTTTAAGGAACTGGGGATTCTCCTCTTAAGGATATCCGCAGCTAAGTCTCTCCCAGCCTAAATGTACTTCACGTGAATTATCCCTTATGTTTTTTTCTTGTAATGTCTTCCTTTACCGGTTTCTGTATACATTTATTTGTGTGTAGCATATATCTCAGTGGTCATGTTATAATATGTTTGTATTTAGAAAGGTCAATAACATATAAATCAATGAATACCGATTTCATGTTAACATTAGATTTCTGTACTCATAATTTGTTTAATTGACATTGGTATCTAATCCAGTTTTTTGAATGTGCGTACGTTTCTGTGTGTGTGTGTACTTTTTCGTCGGTATGTGTAGTGTTACTGAAACTGTTTGGAATGTGAGCGGAGTAATTAGTAGCTTGTAGTTATTAAGTGTCTATTTTGATGCACAAAACATATACATTGTGTGTTATGTATGATGATATTCAGTTGAATTTAGTTTGTTTTATACTACGTAGGTATTTTGTGGTAAATAAATTACATGACCTTATTTTAGCAAGTGATTGTTTACGAATTGTCGTTTTGTTGTTGTTGTTGTTGTGGGAAATACTTAAATATTCAAAACCAGATTGACAGATATAGTTTAATATGCCTGTCCTTATTAGCCGTGGACTCATAATTTATGCATGTATTGAAATAATGATCTGATTGGACAGTCTTTGATTGGTTTATTTATGGCTCAAGTTTCTGAGGTTTTGAATATGTATATATATATATATTCACCAATTACAATCAGCGAAAGAAATTTGAAAGAGGACACTTCCTTCACTTATCTAGATAGTAAACGATGAAGAAGTAGAAACTGGAGTCGAAAAGGCGGGGCATACCTTCATCAGTCTGAAATCGATTTGTAGGTCTGCTGCATTCAGCATAAAGAGCAAACTTTAGATTTTCAAAACCAATGTTAAGTCAGTCATTTTTTTCTGTATGGGTCGGAAAGCCGGAGGACGAGTCGCGAAAAGTATTTCCAACAGATTACCACAGACATTTATCGACAGCTGTTACCTTCTCTGGCTCTATACTGAAGATCAAATGACCAGAAAAGACAAGCAACGAGGAGTCGTGACTACCAACCAATCAAGAGTATATTGCTCAACAAATATCCCTAGAGAATTGAAGATGGATCGGAAAAATCCCTAAGGAAAGTGTTGGGTGACATAATGAGCTAGACAGTTGGTCGAGCAAGATACTAATTGGAAGCAATGAGTTGGGAGTTTGTCCGAGTGTGACATAAAGAAGATCGTGGGGGCAATTGAAAGGGAACTGCAAAGAACAGGACAAATTGGTGATGTGCAGCTAAAGCTCTATGTTCTACTCAGAGCCTAAGGGAATAATAACAGTTATGAATAATAAAACGCTGACGTTGTTTTTGCTGTTGAATCTGACTTCTCTGTCTGTATTGATGTGGGAGATAATTGCAAGTGATTAGTTGGTTATTATAGGGTTGTGTCTGAAGACACATTCTAGTCAAGTGTTGGTTTGTAGGGATTTGATTGGTTACAGGATTTGGTCACGAGGTGACATTAGTTAGAGAACCAATGGAACTGGACAGCTGTTTCGCCAACCTTGTTTGGGACTCATCATCAGTACGCATTGACCGCCAGGGTTCGAACCCAGGACCTTCTGGTTACAAGGCGAGCTCGTATACCATTAAGCCACTGGGACCCGATCCAATGGTCCATGAATTGGTTAGGGGTCGCGCTGTTTCGTGAATTGGCAGAAGTTAGAATTCATGGGCTGGCTAGCCATTGGATCGTTTCCTAGTAGCTTAATGGTATACGAGCTCGCCTTGTAACCAGAAGGTCTTGGGTTCGAACCCTGGCGGTGGGTGCGTACTGATGAAGAGTCCCAAACCAGGCTGGTGAAACAGCTGTCCAGTACTCCTTGGTGTGGTTTTTCATCCTAGTCAAGTTAGACAACTCCACGTCCACAATAACAGTCCATCATAACAGTATGCAATATTTTATGGGATTACTGATATATGTAATTATGAGACGAACTAGACAGAAATGAGACAGTATTGTGTATTGAATAAACTTTGAAACAGATGAATATTAAAATGGAATGCAGTGAATAATCAAAGTTGATAAGTTGTTAATAACATACTAATTGAGTTAAGAAGAAAGAAGATTTGAAATTGTACTATGAACTGTTGAGTGACTGAATGACTATTTTACTGCATAATTTTACAAATGTACTTGAATAATGCATTATTAATCTGCTATTTAACTTGTATGCTTCAAAAATTTATTTGCCAAATATTTTGGAACATGGAATGAATATGTAAACAGAATGAAATTATCATTGTCGGTAGAACTTTGCACAAGAGTGCAGCATTTTACATTACTACACTTTTTATAATAGAACACTTTAGAGCAGAGTAGAAAAAAATTGAGATGAAACCAATAATGAATGAAGAAATACATCAGAGAGCGAGAGAGAATAGCCACGGGATGACTAGTGAGGAGTCTTACAATCTTGATTATGATAAGGAGTGAAAATATTTACACCACTGGTAAAGATTTTGAGCCATTTCATTAACTGCCTCTAACACATAACTCTTAGCATCTTAGCCAGGTAATTTATATCTCTGCAGATGGAGCAAAGCAACATTATAATCATTATTGTTTTCTTTGGTTCATAGAGGAACATAGGGCTGTCTCACATCTCCATTGGGTCCGGTTATCTTTCAACGTTTTCACCTGGAACCACATCTGACCACATGCTTTCATCTCCTTTCATCGGAGCACCTTCTCACTGACGACTAACTCACCGCTTCCCATTCGGGTTCCATTCGAACGATGACCTGGCATGTGATGTCACTTGATGGTTTTCTGAGAGTATGGCCAATCCAACTCCATTTATTCCTGCATATTTTTTGCACAATCGGTTCCTGGTTGGTTTGCTTCCAGACATCCCTGTTGCTGATCTTTTCTGGCTGGCCAGCTGACCCTGAGTACTGAGTGAAGATGGCTGTTGATGGAGATGTGTGGTTTGTTTGAAGTGCCCTTCGTGACCCGGCGCGACGTAAAGTCTCTGATTCGTGTAGTAGAACTGACTGACTTCACATTGAAGTTGAAAATCCGGATCATGTTTTTCATTCTGAGTGCTGTGGATGTCCACACAGACTTGAGAGTAGTGGAAGCTTGTCTTGCTTTCCCGATCCTTGCTTTGATATCCTCGTCAGTTCTGTTCACCTGTAGTTGAAACGATGCTTCCCAGGTCGGTAGGTAGGCGCTAAAGGAGGTTGCTTCTTTCAGATTTCTCCCATTTATGCTAACTGATTGTTGTGTGTTGTTGTCGCTTTTGGCCAAGAATCTTCATGAATTGCTGCCATGTTTTGGAATGACCACTCCTAAAACTCCATTGACCTAATTTCACCTTAGATAAAAATCCTGTAGGTTACTAATGGTGCTTTTACTGGGCTACACACAACACCAGCCCCTACTTAACGTAAAATAATAATTTTTCCTTCACGTTCCCCAGCGGAACATAGGGCTTCAAGCTACTGGCTTGAAGTTTCTGTAGCAGTGTTTATTTTTAGAGGATGGGGTTGCTAGCCTCATGCCCAACCTTTCCTCTTTACCAGCATTATTTCAAGCTTAGCGAGGTAAAGGAGTGCGTCGGTAGGGGATCGAACCCCGGACCATGTGCATGGTTGGCGAGCATCCTAACCGCTGTGCCACCGACGCACTTAACGTAGTTTACCTAATTAGCCAATAAATCAGTACTCTATCTAACTTGTTAGTACTGATAACAAAATGCAAATCAAGAAGACTTAATTAATTAGTGATGTCCTCTGGTGAGTAATATATTTGAATAAAAAAAAGTTTGGAACTTATCTAACTAGTCGTGGCTGAACTACAAACTTCAAAAATTTGGAAATGTTGACAGCACAACGGAAGAGCTCATAATGGCACTTGAGCCAGTCCATATGGCTACACGTTAACAATAAAAAACCTAAAACACCGAAAGGTGTACTGCATTTGCTAACCAAAGAAGACTGCAAGTTCAGCAGTCTGGCTTCAAAACTTGATCGGTTGACTCACCCCACCCTCTACCTAACACTCTATACCTAACCTGATTAATGTTGTGAATTATTATTGTAGCTCATGTAATTACATTTAATGTTAGAAAATTTTGAATCACCTACATATTCCTGTACATATTCATCACCTATATACACGTCCAGATGACGAGTCCCAAGTAGGGCGAAATGCGCATCCTGAACTACATCCACCAATTCACCTATAAATATTCGATGGAATCTGATTTTCAACTGAAGGTGTCTATGTCTTCTTAGATCTCCAAAAGTTTTAACAACATAACTTTCACATTTTATACCAACGTGTTAATCTCACTCAATAAATTTTTCGAACAATTTTTACTCTTTCATTTGTTGTGTTAATCTATAAAATATTTTTATTTGAAATTTCATTTATTTCCTTTTTTCTAATCTAGACGTCCTATTATAAAGAATGTGTCATTTAAAATACCAAGTGGTCAAACTGTTGCTCTTGTAAGTTTTGTCCGATAAAATTATTTTAACAGTGCAGTTTCATTTATCCTATAGAAAAAAATTAAATAAATATTACTTTAAGTAATTTAGGGGATACTGGTGACTAACAGTTGAATCTACGGTGCACATTTCATTCTATTTGGATTCCACTGCTAGTCAACATTCACCACAATGACTTCAAGTTAATCCTTGGGCATCGTCTAAGCATTTGCATAAGGAGCTGACATATTAACCTGAAGCTGAACATTTCTGTCTAGTTAACAAACGAGAAAATCAAAAGTGCATTAGCATTATTATTATTATTATTGCACCCTTGGGTTCCTAGTGGAACATAGGGCTTCAACTGCACGTCTCCATTTTCTTCTGTCTTCTGCTATACTTTTCGCCTGCATCCATGTTACTTTACTCCCCTGCCCTCCTTGGTCGGTGCCGCGGCCCTTCTTTGTGCTGTTTTTTCCATCTTGTTTCGCCGCTCATGTAAGGAGTGAATCCCCCTTAAATATTTTGAGTGCATTACAGCTAAATAATATTGTAACGACAGAAGGCAAGAGTCAGGCAACAAATCGTTTATTAAGGAAATCAACACGTATTTATGTATTTTCATGTACATCATTATAACTTATTCAAGCAAACAAACACAGTCTCCTAATTGGTTGTTTCTCACAGAAAGTTAACCTTCCATCTCATTTTGGCTGTTTCTTGAATGTCAGATCATCTATATGTTAACTGTATCCGCCTACGCCAAGTCTGCTCTGATTGGTTGTTGAATCAGTCTTTGTTCATATTTTCTCACAACCAATATTTGGGTCGTGCACATTGACGTAAATAATTGTCTACCAATTTGGCTAGCAGTCTGCTCTCACCACAATATTAGTTAGAGAACCATTGGAGAACCACACCAGGGATTACTGGACAGATATTCCATCAGCCTTGTTCGGGACCCTTCATTTGTACACACTCACAATCAGAGCTCGAACCCAGCACCTTTTGATTACAAGACCAGATCATGGCCAGTCCACGAATTCTAACTTCTACCAATTCACGACATAGCGCGATCACTTCGCAATGTCTTTGGTGATTAACTGTTTGCATCTTTGACCTGCTGTACCCTACTGGTCATGGTTTCCACCTAGAATCCCGGGTAACTGCCTGAATAGATCGTACTGCTGAAGAGTCCCAAGCAAGGCTGATGAAGCAGCTGTCCAGTACTCTCAGGTTTTTCAATGTTTCTCTAACCGACTTCAGCTGATGATGAAATCCTCCAACCAATCAAACAAAATTCATGCAAATCAATACTTGTAAATAATGTTACTTCACATTTTTCACTGGTTAGCAATTTATATATATATATATATATATATATACTAATCTAAAATTCAGTGTATAAAATATTTATCTAGAGCACTCAAGTGCATTTCTGACTGAAACATGTCTATGCATGTCAAAGAAATAGTAGCAATAGCTTTAGTAGTGCCTTCAGTATGTATGCACTGTTGGCATACTCATTCACTCATGCCAACCATAGGCTGTTGATTTCTGTTCTGACGCGTCAGACACAACCTACCAGTCAACTGCCCAACAGGATGGAAAATAGCCAAAAGACGAATGATCAAATTAATGATCACAGAACCAATAAATATCAACAAATAATGGATGTCCAAAAAGAAGAAAATCTACAGAAACCCTTGATCAGGAACACTTGTCAACGCTGATCGCCACAATCACATTGTTGAGTAGAAGACATAGACAACAAAGACGCAGAGTTATCAAAACCAAGCTAGACAAAATTAGAAAACAACAACCAGACGATACACCTATTGGCTCCGCGTAGTCAACCTATCAAAAATGAAACAACTACTGCTACAAAAAGGATTAAACTACAACATTGAAGACGCTTCAAAAACTGATTTCTTCGCTGCCCTTGAATCATCACACTTAAACGAGGAAAGAGACGAAGAGATACGCCAAACAATCGTACCGATGGTCAAACAGAAAAAACAACACACATAACTCAAAGTTCAAAAGTTAAAGGCCCTCAAAAAGCTGAGAATTAGGGAAGACTTCGTTATACTACCAGTTGAAAAGGGAAGAAAAACAGTAATGGCCAAACAAGAATACACCAAGAAAGCTGAAGAACTACTCAAAAGTGGAGATGCATATTAACAAATCACGACAAATTCCATCCATACATTAGTCAGTGGCATCCAAATAACCTTCAATGACCTCACTAAAACAGGTCAGATCATGAGACAAGACCAATGGCGCATGAAATCCAGGGGATCAGTCTAACTTCGATTCTACGACAGCCCAAAAATACGCAAATCAAATATCCCGTTACAACCAATTTTATCACTCCCCGGAACCTCAACATACAATTTGTCCAAAGAACTATACAGAAAATTGAAACACTCAACGGATTCTTGCGATCATTCCATCAAATCTGCAGTCCAATTTCTAGAAAAAATCAAAGGCACTCAAATAGATGACCAGGAAGTAATGGTATCCTTCAATTTCATAATATTATATACCTCATCTGATATCCTTTTCCTTTGTCTTAAGCAGTTGTTTGACAGCATTTCTTTGAGAAGAGATCGATTTCCACTGATGACTACATAACTACTACTGTTGTGATGTTTAGTGTAATTATCAAGACTTTAAAATGCCCCCTAAAAGATGAATAGTTAAGCACGTATTAGTGGTAAATGCGTGTCGTTGTTCAGTGTCATACAGAGAACTCTCACATAAATTTAATTTGTCTAATTTTTTTACCCATGGTTCTTAACCTCAAATATGTGTAAAACTTGGGCACCTGTGGTATTATGTGATTCCATGTTAATTTATTTATTGGAAATATATAATGCAGGTTAGAGGGAATTCAGTTTACTAATCACTTGGAAGGTCATGAAGGGAAACTTCTAATGTTACATTGTCGCATTAAAAGGAAAGCAGATAGGAGGTTAAACACATGTATTTACAGAAAACCCATTCATTCAAACAGATATTTGGATTTTGGATCATCCCATCCTATGTTAGTAAAAATAGCGCCAAAGGAAATCTAAGACAGGGAGTGACGCATATAGCAGAAGCTTTAAAACTTAATAATCACCCCGATAAATTAATCAGGAGGTATGTAGAAGGATGCAAAAGTAAAATTAATAATAATCATAATAGCAAGGACGATATACATGACAAAAATACACAGAAAGATAACAACCCTAACAATAAGGAATTTCAAATACCAGTGTGGTGAGAGCAGGCTGCTAGCCGATTGGTTGACACTAAGCTACGTTAATATGGGCCGTGAGAAAATATGAACAAGGCTGAGTCAACAACCAATCACAGCAAAGTTAACGTGGCAAAATATGATTCGCAGATAGAGAACTCTATTTGTCAAGGAATCCCGAAACAACCAATCAGAAGCCTGCGTTTGTCTGCCTAACTTCTGATAAACAACCAATCAGATGACTGCGCTTGTCTATAATAATGTATGTGAAATATGTATAAATACGTGTTGATTTTCATAATAAAAGGATCTGTTGCCTGGCCCTTGTCTTCTGTTGTTAACCAGTAGTACTTCCATACAACGAAAGAACTTCTGTAAGGATCCTATGGAACCAATGAAACAAAATAATTTAGTTTATCTGGTACCTTTCAATGGTTGTCAGGTGAAATACACAGATCAAGGTAGAAGAATAGGATCATTTAGACCAATGGAGCACAAAACCCAGCAAAATCTAAATATTAGTCCCTTGGTTTCCGAGTGGAACATAAGGCTTCAACAGCACATCTCCACTTTGTTCTACTTTCTGCTGTCCTCTTCATCTGGGTTTAAGATTGCCCATAATCTCTCATATACTCCTCCCCACACTGTTTCCTCCATGTCAAACTCACAACGATAACCCACTCCTCGCTTCCCATTTGGATTCCACTTGAGCAATAGCCTGCATTGCACGCGATGTCGTTCGACAGTCTCCTCAGTGTCGTGTGCCCGATCCATCTCCATTTCCTTCAGAATATTTTTTGACCAGTACCCTCTTCGTTGGTTTGTTCGTATAGTCTACTGTTGCTTATTCTTTCTGAGCATCCGTCTGATATTTAGTATGGAGCCATTGATAAAGGTCTAACTTGTTGGAAATCGTTTTCGTGATTTTCAGTACACTTTTCTCACCTGTATAGAAGAACTGACTGACTTCACATTTGTGTTGAATAGAATCCGAATCTTCTTCTTTATGGCGACTGGCTGAGTGCAGAAGATTTCTAAACTACCTTCAAACTGATGAAGGCGTATCTTGCCTTTCTGAATCTGGTTGGCTTTGACATCTACAGGCGTTCCCTCTGTGGTTGAAACAGTGCTTCCTAGATAAGTGAAGGAAGTGATCTCTGTCTTTCTTTTTGATGGTGATTGGTGTTGGTCGTTGTTGTTGCTGTTAGTTGATTATCTTTATCACTTCTGTCCTCTCTATGTTCACCTGGAATTGTATCTTCGCTGCCAGCCTCTTCTGCTAACTTGTTGGTTTTAGCCAGTAAGTCTTAGAGCTTGAGTAACATCATACATATGTCATCTGTGAAATCTAGATCTTCTACAGTCTTTTAATCGGCCCAACGTTTTCCTATCTTCTCGCTCTTCAAAGTCTTCCACATCATCTAGTCCACCACGATTAAGAATATCATTGCTGATAATGGGCAGCTTTGTCCTACTCCTGTATTCACTTCGAAAGCCTCGCTAAGTTTCCCGTTGTGGATCACCTGACACCTGGTGTTGTCATGAAGCTGTTAAATGAGGTTATAAAGATTCGGAAATTGCACTCAGTAGTATTGAAGTGGTTTCCAAAGAACTCCTCGGTCAATGCCGTCGGTGGAAGGTCTTTTCGAAGTCGACGAATTTAAGGTACAGGTTTCACTGCCATCCATCCTTTGTTCGATGACTCTAATAGGATAGGAAATCTAGAAAGTTGTTCAACTATGGCACTAAATGCAAATACACACAGCCATACAAAAGGATGGGATATGATGACAGTCTTAAAAATTAACATAACAAGATGAAGGAGAGATCGATAATGGAAGCTTCATTTATTGAAAATACTTGCAATAATAATGATTCAACAGCTGTCTTGGATATCTGGAAAATTCTTTTCCCCCCAACAATGAATAGGAAAGAGTAAAGAGGACCATAAAACTGAAGTTCCGAAGCTGTGTAGTTATAACTATTGATATGATTATGAACAATAAATTGTTTTCGAAACATCATTCAGTAAATAATACTGTCTCTCCACAGTGTGATATATCCGATAAAAAATAGTTTATAGATGGAATTCCCAACTGAACTTTGTTAAATTAAAACACACTTGAGTGTAAGGGAGAATTGTGAAATAAAGTCTCCATTTTACGATTTCATCCCATGTCTTCATAGTGGATATCTGTCTGAGTTTCATTCAGTAAGCTAAGCGAAAATAAAATCGAACTTTGCCAGGGTGTTCAGATTTCACTTTCACATATTAATCATCAAAGTAGTCACTTTATCTTTAAAATGTGTATATATAATTATAAAGGGCGTTGTCTGTACTTAGCCAAAAATAAAACGATAGAACTTTACTTAGTTAGACAATCCCATGTAAAAATCTTTTAATTTTTGAGTCGTTTTCTTCTAGTCATAAAGAGAATATGTCAAAAAACCAGTTATTCTTAAAAGGGAATGTGGTGGCTTTAGAAATTATATCAGGTTTTTGAATAATTTGGAAGCTTTTTTGAGAGGTTTCAAAAGCTCTGCATAAAATTGCATATAACAAATGTGTTATTAGTGATGATTTGGTTTTAATAATGCCGAACTTCCTTCTATCAAGGAGTCAATATTCTTCTCTACTAACCGGTTCATTTGATGAGTTGTCAGTAACGTTTTAGGTGGAGTTTTCTTTGATGATATTAGATAGCTGGAGGCAATCAGCAGGAAGCCATGGACAATTAGGTTTCGTGCTAGTTGATACTCACCAGTCAGCAAGGTGTGTCTGTAACGTTTGAGGAACTCATGTCCCTTCTTTGATAGTGATTAAACGTTTTGCAGAAATATTTTAAACACAGTATTTTGAACTAAGTTTACTTAGTAAATCCAGGAAGTGTGTTAGTTTACAGTTTCTTCTTCTGTTTCAATACAGATGCTCCAGTTTTTTTCTTTCCAAAATAGTGAGCACAGATGCGCTATTAAATAATAATGAATAAATTAACTGACTCCTCCTCCTCCTCCTCCCGAGAATCGCTTAAGTTACGCAAAGCAAAATCGAGACAGTCGTCCAGGAGCACATGTTATTATTGTTATTCTTTTAGGTTCCGAGTGGAATTTAAGGCTTCAACATCACATCTTTTTTTCACTGTGTTCTCTGTAGGCCTCTTTAGCTAGCTGCACGATTGTTCATTAACTCTCATTTCCTTCTCATACGATCTTTGTCATGTCAACATCGGGTCGTCAACCAACTCGTCGTTTCAAATCAAGTCAAACTCGAGGGCCTTTGGCGCGATGTCACCTCAGCGTGTGTCCAACACACCTCCATTTTCTTCAGCATATTTGTTGGTTGGTTGGTACCCGGAATTCCCTGTCGCTTATCCTTTGTGACCAAGTGACCTTCAGAAAAGAGTCAGCGAAGTCAGTTTTGATAGATGTCATCAGTCGCCTGTTTGGAATGCTTTACGCGACGCACCAAATCTCTGAACTATATAGAGGCACTGATGTGATATTGTTGCTAAAAATCCGAATCTTTTTCTTAATGGTGACCGAATGCATAAGATTTCCACACTGTAATTCCATTGTGATCTTAATTTACAAATCGATATTATTTAAAAAAACGGTAATGTTGCTATTGACTACTAATCTACAATATTCTATGTATATTGTATTATTATTGTTCCCTTGGGTTCCTAGTGGAACATACGGCTTCAACTGCACGTCTCCACGTGACACTTCTGTCTTCTGCTCTACTTTTCACTTGCATCCATGTTAGTCCATACTGTTTCAACTCCTCTTCACACGCGATCTCCTCCATGTCACCATTGCACTGACGTCCCACTCGCCAGTTCCCTTTCGGCCTGGTTCTACTCGAGCAATGGCCTGACGCGCGCGCGATGTCGCCTAGCGGCCTCCTCAGTGAGTGAGCGTCCAATCCATCTCCACTTTCTCCTGCATATTTGTCGGTTGGCGATTGGTTCTCGTTTTGTTTGTTCCCAGCCATAGTTTCTTGTTGGTGATTCTTTCCGGTGAGGCCATCTGATCTTCAGTATAGATCCAGCGAAGACAGTTGTTGGTTGATAAAGGTGTGGTTTGCAACAGGCTGTTGGAAATATTCTTTATGACCCACCCGCCAAGTTTCTGATCCGTATAGAAGAACTGACTGACTTGACGTTTGTATTGAGTATCCGACTGAATTTTGTTGTTGATGCTGAGTGACGAAGATTTCCAGATTGGTTTCAGTTGGTTGATGAATGTGTTTCTCTCCTTCCCGATTCTCGCTCTATTTGACATCCTCGTCCGTTCCGACTTCCTGTAGTTGAGACAATGCTCCTAGATCAGTGAGTGAATGAAGTAACCTCCTTCAAATCCCTCCCGTTGATGGTGATTGGCGCTGGATGTTGCTGCTGTTGTTGTTGTTGTTGGTATATAAACATATATATAATTGTAGAACCAGAAGAGGAAATTATCGAAAAGGATATCCTTTGTTCAATTATTTTGTAGATGTCTGAATGAATATCCTTCTTTTGCATATATATATATATATATATATATATATATATATATATACTGCCAACTATGCTACTTAGTGTTTGTTCACACCAGTCATTTGATAAAATAACGATAAACATTGAACTTACTATCGTAGGTAAATCTTGAGTGAAAAATAAAAACAGCCTTTAAAACGATCAGATGAGCTTTAAATTGGCAGACGGGCAATTTAAAAGTATTATTGAACACAAACTACTTATGAGTAGTATAAACACCTAAGCATAAAAAAGTCAACGATATTCACATCCACCTTTATCTGTTCAAACAATAAATTCTTTAATAGTTTTAGTTTTCTTTATCAGTGAAGAAAATATTTGTTTTTCTCGTTTATTGTTGTATTTTTGAATTTAGAAGGTAATTGATACTTGTCAGTGATTAGAAAACAATTTTACAATCTTTATATATGGATTTAATTACTAGACAATCAACAAGATAAATGCATAATATTTAAGTCAGATGAACAATAAGAAATAGACTGTTATATGGTCAATAGACTACTCGACTGCTTTCTCTTACTCTCCAAATAAGCAAAATGTTCAATGGAATTTCAGTACATACATTTAGTGGTGATATTTAGTTGACAAAATATACGAATAATTTTTACTATTATTTACCTGTTACTGAAATAAATTAAGTTAGTTATACTTTTTCGGTTGTTCAGGGGTAGGATAGTCTTCGTCTATGTCACACATGGTCCGAGGTTCGATCTCCGGTTGAATTGGGGTGAATAGGGAAGGTTGGGTGCGAGGCTATAACAGTCTTACCTCATAAAGAATCAAACACCATTATTAGATGGTTGGAGGCAATCGGCTATGGGAAGCCTTGAACAACAAGGTTTCGTGCTAGTTGGCGCTCACCAGTCAGCAAGGTGTGTCTGCAACCTTGAAGGAACTCGTGTCCATTCTAATAATGGTAGCAACATTGCCAACCTGACTGAGAGAATTCAGTCTACATCAAAGAATGTACTAGACATATCACACTAGTTACCAGTATCCAATCAAAACAAACACCATTTGTACTAAAAGCTGAAGCTTTATGTCTCATGTTGCACTCAGGACTCAAAGAAATAAAATCAATAAACAATAATTAAATAGTTGCTTTCCACTATATTATATGGTATGTTATATCCAGCATAGAAACCTCAATATAACTGGTGTCTATGAGGGATTTTCTTTTCCGTTAAGAGATGACAGGCTAATGAATAAACAAAGCAGTTCATATGAAAAACAACAAACTGAATAACTATTCTGTGTTTGTTTGCTAATCTGTTACTAATGTGTTCTTTTTCACGTTGACTCGTTAATATAACAAGATACTTTCCGCTTCAGAACACGATTTAAGCAAGCAAATATGTATTTTCAATACATTCCCACAATACGAACGGTTCCCTTGATTAGTTTTAAAAACGCAAAAGCGAACGCATTTCTAGGTAAGGTAAGCTGGTTTCATCTCATGGATTCTCTTCAACTACATACATCTCAAAAAAATAGAAAACCACCTTGTTGAAAACAGTTACCCTCGAAAGATTATATCAAAATATAGGAAAGAAAAACCACCACCATCAATACAATCAAACATATTCGGAATAATAATAGTAAAAATAATAACCCGGATAACTATTTTAATTTGATATTCAAGTGTTGGTTTGTAGGGATTTGATTGGTTACAGGATTTCATCATGAGCTGACATCAGTTAGAGAACCATTAGAAAACCACACCAGGGAGTACTGGACAGCTGTTTTGTCAAACCAGTTTGGGACTCTTCATCAGTACGCACCCACCGGGATTCGAACCGAGGACCTTCTGGTTACAAGACTGGCGAGCTCGTATGCCATTAAGCCACTGGGACCCGATCCAATGACCCGCGAATTCTAACTTCTGCCAATGAATGACATAGCGCGACCGCTATCCAGTGTCTTCGGCGAGTATTTGTCCTCACAGCTGACCTGCTGTACCCTACTGGTCACGACTTCTCACTAGAACCCCAGGTAGCTGAATGGGGCAAGTCGCTAGTGAGCATCTAATTGATATTTTAATTTAAGTTGAAGGCCTAGGGAGGAAGATGGATTGAAAAAACTTCTTCCGAACAAAAATATTGAGATGAAAACTTTTATGGCGACTGCCTTACTTATACCTAGTAATCAAAGGCATACAAATTTAGGTAATTGAGGTGTTAACTTGTATAGAATTGTAAAGCCTGACATTGTATCAATCTTCTGATCCGTATCCCCTAGGTATATGCCAATATGGGACTCCAGATTGACTTCACGTCTGCTTTAACTAATCACGTTGGACGATGCTCAGGATGGTGACGGCAGGCTTTCCGAGTCATTCCATCTATATAACCGCCTCAGCAAGGATAGATAAAATTTATAGATGCACATTGTTGCCACTAGACTCATCCTCGTAAAAATTGTTGATCTAATTTCTTACGTAATCAGGGCATACTTAAAGTCTTACAGTCAGAGTTTACATTAAAGTTCACAACTGTATTCCAAGTTGGCAAATAAAGGGATTGGCATTATGCATTTTATTATAAATATAATATTTCGACCTTTCGATATCAGGGCACAGGTGAAGAGTCTCAAACTAGGACGAAACAACCATCCAGTAGTCCCTGCAGGTTTTCCAATAGTTCTCTGACTGATGTCAGTTCATGATAAAATCCTCCAACCAGTCAAACAATAATCCCTACAAAAATCTATATTTGAAAAATATCTAAATCTGTCGATTGGTAACTGAAATTCTTCAGATTCGACAGAGAGTGTCTTTGTTAAAATTCAGTTGTGTAAACGGTGCATAGTGTGAGGCACGTATTAGTGTTTTATACAGATTGTCATCTCTGGAAATTCCCAGGAAAATAATGTTGGGCTTTTTCCTGAAAACTAAATATTTGATTTGCTGTTCATGCCTACATGTGTCTAAAGACTTTCTTTCTTTATAGATTTCTGAATTTCTACCCCCTACTAGCCTTTATGTGTTAGTCCCTGACTGCTTATTGGCGAATATAACTTAAAATCATAAACTTTTCAGTCTTCCGTAGATTGTCCTCTGAGTTTGTGCGTCGTGGCACAGCGGTTAGAACTCTCGTCGACCATGCACATGGTCCGGGGTTCGAGCCCCCGCTGACGCACACCTGATATCAATGGTCGGCCTACAAAATTTGGGTTACCGATATCACATTCTGAAAATTTTATACTTGTACCAAAAATACAGTGTGGAATCAAGCTGTCATCAAAATAAAGAAATAAAATCTTAATGATTCCTCTTTAAATATTTTCTCGTTCAAATCCATCCAAATGCTCAAATCACTAAGTACAAAAATTCTGCAATACCCTATTTAGCCCGTATTTTATGTGATGAAGACACCTTTAGACGTGAAACATATAAGTTACTATGTAATTGGCAAAGTGAATCGGCCCTTTCATCGTTCATCTTTCTGTAATTTTTTGGTGTCACCCTTTCTATCGTTTAATTATAACTTGGCGATTTTATTTTAGTTGTTATTACTATTATTACCACAACTTTATACTTTATGCATATTTTCTCCTTATCGCATACTGTAATTTGCTACATAGCTGCTATAACAACATTTTGTTATTATTATTATGTAATGTTTATTTTTTTTGTCGTTTTCAGTAAATTAGATGCAATATTGTACTGAATGCTGAAAATTCTTTGCTGTATCATTAGTACTGTTTTTGGAATAAAGCAAAAATTACTATTATTATTATTTAAGTATTTTATGCCTTAATTTTTCCATTTACAATTAATTAGTGATTTCTTGCTTCACTTAAATCTTCTTCATGATATTTGTATAATTTGACCTCTCTTGAATTATCCTGTTTTGTTGTTTGAAAAAGGTCGGTGAATCAGGAAGCGGAAAATCAACTATTGTCCGACTGTTATTTCGTTTTTATGATGTTACAGACGGTGAAATATTAATTGATGATCAAAATATCAAGTCAGTTACACAAGCTTCATTACGTCAATCTCTTGGAGTTGTCCCACAGGTAAATATTTTTGCACAGTGTGCGTTGACTTGCCTTTAGTTTTTACTTTCCCAGAGTATATCAAATAACGTTTGATTATAATGCTTGTTTGCGCACAGTGAGGTGTCATCACGAACCAACATTAGTTAGGGAGATCAGTGAAAACCATGAAGCATTGGAGACCTGTTACATCCCATCTTGAAACTCTTCCTTGTTTCACAACCACTATCCCTCCGTGGATTGAATTTGGAATCTTCATGTTACTAGATGAAACTCACTGACAGTTCAACCATCCAGAATAGAATCCACTGAGCTGTGAATTCTAACACTGTGAATTCGTGACATAGAGCAACACTCACTAATGCCTTCGATTAGTACCCACTTCACATTTAATTCCGGTTGAAGTGGCTGAATGGTCAACGAGTTTGGCATCCTAACATGAAAGTCCAGGATTCGATATCTACGAAGGGTTGTGAACGCTTATCACTGAAGAGTCCCAAACTGGGACGAAACACGCAAATTATTTTCAATCCCTACAGAACCCAGTTAATGTAAATATTCCTTACTTTTGGTATTAGCTAGAAATCCACCTTCAGACACTTTTGAAGGGTGCTTTCATTTATCCAATAGCACTTGCATTTCTGATCATACTGATAAGCAGAATTTAATTGATAATAACGACTGAAGTACAATGCCATCTGATACTCAGTAGCTTATGCATGTATATGTTGTTTTATTTTGCTTAATATTCGTCTTATTAAACATAAATACATATTTACAAGTTCGTGAAAATTACACTTTTCAAAGTTATCAACATATTTTATACAACATTTGAAATGCATATTAAATGATGATTAGTCAATCAGGAAAGAAATATTTCAGTGTATTTATACAGATATATGCGTTGAGTCAGAATTGCATTAGAGAACATGTTCTATGCTGTTAAAATTTCAGTTTCTATGGTTACCTTATTTTAGCTGTAAGCTAGTCATGATAAATTTAGTTGTTTTATTTTATAGATTTCGTCAGCTTTATATACATACTAAGCTACTCTGAACATTGATTTCTAAACCTGCATGAGATAGATCGGTCTTGTACATATTGATTTCTGAGTAAAACTATTTAATATTCAGTTTTTAGTATGATTATTATTCCCTTAGTTTTTGAGTGAAACGCAGAGCTTCAACAACAAATCCCTGCTTTCTCCTGTTCTCTGTAGTCTTCTCCACGTGGCTCCATGGTTATCCATAAGCCTTCATCTCCTTCTCATATGGCCTCTTCCGTGTCACCCTTGGACTCTCACCTAACTGGGGTTCTACTCAAGGGCCTGCCCCATAATGTCGTTCTCTTCAGTTTGTGTCCGATTCATCTGCATTCTCTTCGACTCATTTGTTGAGAGACAGGTTCGTGATCATTTTTATATGCACTGCCAGAATCCTTTGTTTCTTATCCCTTCTGCCCGGCAAATTTGAAGTTTCGAGCCAGGAAGGGCTGTTGGAAATGCTTTCCGTGACGTGCCTATATAGAAATACTGACTTAATACTGATATTGAGAATCCAAATTTTGTTCTTTATTGCTGAGCGTAGAAGATTTCCGCAATGATTTCAAAGGGATGAAAGTCTGCCTTACCTTCCTGATTCTGGTGTTGATATCCTCATCTGTGGATTCGGCTGTATTTGAAACGATGCTGCCTGGCCGGATAAGAAGTGATCTCTTTTAATTTTTTTCCGTTGATAGTGATTGGTGCTTGTTGGTGTTGTTGTTGTCAGGTGATAGGTTATTTTTATCACCCCCATTATTTCTATGCTTGCGTGAAGTTTTGTCTTTGCTGTTTCTCCTGCCATCTTATTGGTTTTCGCCTGTAATTCTTCGAATTTAGTTTTAAGTATACTGAAGGACCTGTAGAAGCTGAATTTTCTCTGGAATGGATTGTCTTGAATAGATGTGTTGAAAATAATGTTGTTATAGAAATTAAATTTTATGAAGTTATTATCAAAGTTAGGAAGTACACCAAGATCACTTCAGAATTCACCAAGACCACAAGTTTGATGCCTTATAGAGTACACTAAGAAACTCAGATACCAACCAGGATTCATTATTTGAATGGGTGATACGTAGCTATCTATCCACTGTTATCACAGAGGCTGCAGTCATTCCTTAGTAATTCCGAATAAGTAGTAAGGATGAATTATTGACTGCTGTTGAAAGTATCTGAGGCAGCTTTAGTTTGGAATAATCATTTAAGTGTATTTGGGGGGGTGTGATGACTCATGTTGAAGGGAAATGCAAGATAGCGGTGCAATCAAAACCACCAAAATGACTTTAATTGAACTGTGACCTGGCCGGTTGTTAAATGTTTTAGTTGAGTAAGCAACGAGGAGGGTGCTTGCTCATTTTGCATCATGACTTTCGTCCCAAATTTAATTTTAATTCTGTTGTATTAGTATACATTTGTTAAAGCTGCAGAGTTAGTTTGTAGGGATTCGATTTGTTTCAAGTTCGGTCATGAATTAGTGTCAGTTATAGAACGATTGACAGCTTCTTCGCCCTAGTTTGCGACTCGTCAGTAGAGCGCACCCACCGGGTCTTGGACCCAGAACCTTCCGGTTACAACTTAAACTCGTAGACCAATCAGCCACTGGGACAAGATTCAGTGAACAGTGGGGTCCACGTGGCTTAGTGTGTGGACAAATACTTGCCGATAACATTGGCTAGTGGTCATGCTAAAATCACGAATTGGTAAGAGTTAGAATTCACTAGCCATTGGATCGGGTCGTAGTGGCTGAATGGTCTACGAGTTTACATTGTGACCGGGACATCCTGGGTCCCACACTAGGACGGAGGAAACAGCTATCCAGTACTCCCTAGTTTTCAGTGGTTCTTTAACTGATATTGGTCTGTGGAATGATAGAATTTTTGGTTGTCTGGAAAACATGAAGAGAAGGAGGTAGAGAAGGACTAGATTTTTTAAACGTTAGAAATTATTGAGAGAGAAAAAATGTTCACTTCTATAAATGAGACAATTTAAAAAATCGTCTTCAAATATATGGTCAGTGTTACCTTGTAAATTCAAGTATGCAGAATATGAGTTATGTTTAAGCGAAATTTTAAACTAAAATAGGGATAACTAAATATATTAAAAGAAGTACTATATCAAGTTTTAAAGTACTACTCAAAATAATGTAAGTCTGAAAAACAAACTAATTTTAAAAATGGTGTTAATTACCAGTAATGCTTTGGATAATATTCATGAACAAAAATCTCTTTAACTCTATATCTTTTTTCCGCATATCGTAAGAGTTAAGAGGGGTGTCGTTGGGCTGCTTTTTCCGTTCATTAGTGATATATTGCAAACACTAATTAAATCAGTGCGAAATACTTCGAATAACTAACCACTTGAAGTGGACAGTAGAAGTGTAACATACAAAATTGATTGCATTGACTGAGAACATCACACGTCTGCTAAATTTAGACATCAGATGATACAAATAAATTATTGATATTAGATGGCTGGAGGCAATCGGTAGGAAGTCTTGAACACCTAGGTTTCGTGGTAGCTCACATTCTCCGGCAAGGCATATCCGCAACCTTGAAGGAACTCATGTCCCTTCTGAGATTCGAACCCGAATAGCTTAGTGGTAACTTCTCTGACTGTAGCACTGGGTAACGCAGGTTGGAATCTCAGAAGGGACATGAGTTCCTTCGAGGTTGTAGATACGCCTTGCTGACGAGTGTCAGCTAGCACGAAACCTAGGTATTCAAGGCTTCCAGCCGACTGTGTCCAGCCATCTAATACCAACAGTTCACAGTGCACCGTGATGGCGAGCTATCTAGAACGGTGGCTATATTGCAAACTTGACTGATAGAATTCGGTCTGCACCGAAGATAAGACTAGACACATTACACCAGTTACTTACTAGTATTCAGTCACAAATAAATGATATGCATCAACTAGAGATCGAATGGTATAACATATCTTAAACAGTTTAAATACACATGAACAAACAATATCACAGCAGTTCTCGAGGCGAAGTAGAAACCCTAAAATATTTGAACTGAAGACAGTAAGAAAAAAAGTACAAGAAACATCTTAATCTAGTGAATTGACTGTTACTATTATTATCATCATTACTACCATTCTCCTGAGTTTCAAATTGAACGTAGGGCTTCAGCACCACAACTGCATTTCACTCTGTCCTCAATAATTCGTTTTTAGCTGCTCTACGGTTGCCCGTAAGCTTTTATTTCCTCCTCACATGAACCCTATGTCCCCCTTGGATGTTCAGCTCGTTTTTTTCATATTTGGCTTCGACTGGTCGAGGGCCTGAATGCGTGATGTCACTTAGCGGCCTCTTTGATATATGTTCAATCCCTCTACACTTCCTTCTGCATATTTTTTGGGTAATGGGGTCTAGGTTGATTAATTGGCAGAGTTTCATGCTGCTAATTCCTTGATGGCTATTCTGATCTTAAGTGTGGAGCCCACAAAGGCAGCTGTTGATGAAACTCTGCATCATTTTGTTGAAAATACTTTCGGTGATGCGTGTGTCAGGTCTCTCAACCACACACAGAGACAATGATTCAACATCAGTGTTGGAGAGCCGGATATTATTGTGCCTTATGTTGCGTATGGAGTCAATGTAGAATCAGGCATCTGGTCGAAAATAAAGTAGAAATCAATAGGGAAGTATGAACTGAATAACAAAGGTTGCATACATTGTTAAGGCTTCTCAATGTGACCTTAATAAAATTTTAAAAAATGTCAAATGGATCAAATTAGTTCAATCTCGTTAAATATTTATTCATGTAAATAATCCATACCATGTAAGAATTGAACATTTCTTTATGCATTAATTATTATTCACAGAGTCACTTTTTTCTATTGATAAGGGAATCATAATAATCGATTGACGTTTTTTTCAACACGCCTACATTTTTGTTTTTCCTGAATACATTTTAATAACTCATTGGAAATAGCATTTACAGGATAAGATGAATACATTTTACCACACGATTTGTTACTATTTGCATGTAGCAACTTGAATAACATGCATGATGAATAAGAGTTTTAAAGCAAATGTTTATTTATTCAGGTGTGTTACACAACTGGCTAGAATAAAAATGAATTCAGGTTCTTCTGAGACTGCTGTTTCCATTGTATGGTTTAAATTCATTATATCCACTTGAGGTAAAAAAAATGGTGCAGTAGGCCTGTGGAAAGACAGTGTAGTCTGTATTACTTTAATCAAGGAGTTGTAGAATGCTAACACATATGGTATACGTCAGATGGTTTGAGGCAGGTAATCACCAGGGCGCCTCGGACATAGATTTCGTGTTTGTTGGCATTCATCAGCAAAGCATATCTTCAATCTTCAAGAAACTCACATATCGCTTCAGAGACTTGAACCATGCCCATCGCCTCTAACCTTGCTAACGAAAATTTACAGTGCATTGTGATGGTGAGCCACCTAGAATGATGGCTATATTGGAAACCTGACTGATAAAATTCAGTCTGCCCCAATACTGAGGTCTAGAATCATGACGCTATTTACTAGCTAGTGTACAATCAGAGATGGTATATGTCACTCAACAGTCCACTAATGGATACTCGGCTACCTTATTTTCCCTATATTTATTCTCAAAAACTGAAATTTCAGATATAGAAGCTATTCAAATAGCCTAACATAAAACTGGCCTCAACAGATTGTAAGTAAAAAATAGCAAACAGACACTTTCATCACATTATAGCTGATAAGAAAGACCTATAGTGAGCCGAAAACGCTACTGAAACCCTGAACTTCTCATATGCAGACACCGTCGTTTCTGTTGAATAATGTTAGCTATTACAATGATAGTTTGGCATTTGTTAACTGACTTAGACGATATATGAATCCAAAGCATTTATTATTATTAATATTGTTCCCTTGGGTTCCTAGTGGAATATAGGGCTTCAACTGCACGTCTCCACGTGCCACTTCTGTCTTCTGCTCTACTTTTCACTTGCATCCATGTTAGTCCATACTGTTTCAACTCCTCTCCACACACGATCTCCTCCATGTCACCTTTGCACTGACGACCAATTCACCGCCTTCCTTTCGGGTCCCACTCGAGGGCTTGACGCGCGATGTCACCCAGCGGCCTCCTCAGCGAGTGTCCAATCCATCCATCTCCACTTTCTCCTGCATATTTGTTGGTTGGCCATTGGTTCTTGTTTTGTTTGTTCCCAGCCATAGGTTCTTGTTGGTGATTCTTTCCGGCGATGCCATCTGATCTTCAGTATAGATCCAGCGAAGACAGTTGTTAATAAGGGTCTACAACAGGCTGTTGGAAATATTCTTTGTGACCCGCCCGCCAAGTTTCTGATCCGTATAGAAGAACTGACTAACTTGACGTTTGTATTGAAAATCCGATTGGATTTTGTTGTTGATGCTGAGTGACGAAGATTTCCAGATTGGTTTCAGGTTGGTTGATGAATGTGTTTCTCGCCTTCCCGATTCTCGCTCGATTTGATATCCTCGTCCGTTCCGACTTCCTGTAGTTGAGACAATGCTCCTAGATCAGTGAGTGAATGAAGTAACCTCTTCCAAATCCCTCCCGTTGATGGTGATTGACGCTGGATGTTGCTGTTGTTGTTGTTTGGTTATTTTCATAACCTCCGTCTTGTTTATGTTCACCTGGACTCCTGTCTTCTCTGGCTGCTTCTTCGACCAGTTTGTCGGTCGACTTTCGCTTGTAAGTCTTCGATTTTGTGTGACATCAAACATAAATCATGCATGCAAATTCACAATTCTCCATACTGAATAACTTACATATCCCAATGACCAAATGACTTCAGTCGACTGGAGGAACTGCCTCTTGGCGTCCTGTCATATCATCAAGACTGGTGAAATAGTAAGGCTGAAAGTAGTTTGAACGACTTAAACTTTGGTAAGGTTCTGAGAGTGAGTTAGCACGTGCTACTCGTTCCTAAAGTAATGACGGTAGACAGAAAACTGACCTTCTAATTTTGCTACTTTCTCACTTCAATGAGAGAATTCACTAAGTGAGCATTGTGCTTAGGTTTATGTTCTTCTAACATTGGCAGGATGCTCTTTAAAACACGAACTCCACTCCATAAAATCTAGTGTTAGCTGGATGTAACGGGCTTTTAGAAAAGTTGAAAATCAAATGTTAGTTAGTCTGTGTAGCATAGCTTAAAATTTTTTCACTGTAATGCAAACTTATTTACGCTTTACCACACATTATCATATAAAAATTAAAACCATCAAAATTGTAAAATATTATGTGGGCAATAAGCTTTGAGTGGGTGTGTGGGTAGGTGGATGGTTGGTTGGTCGGTTGGTTGATTGCTTCAGTGAAACAGATAAGGATTTGTTAACTCTCAAAAAGGGAATTTCCCCATTGCTGCTGCAGCTGATTTCTGACAACTGTGAATACACTAGACTAGTCTGTATGTCATCAATGCTGCAATCACTTTTTTTTATTTTCACACTTGGCTGATTTTACTCATCATACATTAGTTGTATTAACTTACATTGTTGTGATTAGCGTTAAATGCACGAATAAAGAAAGTAAAAATTTACTATACCGCTTGAAAAAAAATTGTTAGTTGATACTTTTTTTTCCTTATTCTTCTTTCTTTTTAAAAAAACTAAGTACTGCTAAATAAATATCAACTAATCAAAAGTTAATCAATGTAAAGTTTAGGTAGATTAGACAATCTGTTTTAGATAAACTGCGTTGAACAATATTTGCAATGATAATCATTTCTCCTACTAGTTTAGTTGACAATTTTTCAAAAGAATGCTTACTGAACAAAGAATATAGTTACATTTTCGATAACCTGCTCTTCATGAGGTTCTACAGTTATATATCCATACATAATAGTGAATGAGTTAGTGTTATGAACAACATTAATGATGTTTAAATAACATCGAATCAATAATAACAATAATAATATTAATGGATTACAGTTCGATGGCATCAGCATAACAATACACACTGAATATCAGACAGGCAAAGTGGGAGAGTTAATAATACAAATTCATGAATTTATAGCCTCCACTAAAGGCCAACCAGGACAGTAGTAATGGCTGGATTTGCTTTTTCTTATGCACACAGAGCACCATTTGTTTCAGGCGAATCGTGATAGCCTCAGCTGTTTGGAGTATGCGGTACCTCGATGTTTTTGGCTATTTATTTGCTACACAGTAGATGATAAAGAAGGATTCTTCAATGCTGGCTATGTGGCTGGTTTGCACCAGATGGTCTAATATAGAACTGTTGATAGTTTTAACTACACTTTTGCTTAGCTACACTGGTAAATATTCCAAAGCACGAAAAATCAGGTTTCCTCAGTAACGGCCAATATAACTCTCCCACATTATTATTTATGATTATTGTTTCCTTAGATTCCTACAGGAACATAGGGCTTCAGCTGCGCTCAGTTCTCCTCCTACATTTTCACCTGGATCAACGTCTGCCCACACACTTTCATCTCCTGTCTGCATGACCCCCTTCTCCAAGTCACCCTCGCACTGACGACCAACTCGCTTCTTCCCATTCAGCTTCCACTCGAGAGAGAGAACCTGGCCTGTGATATCACTTGATAGTTTGTTTTGTCAGAGTATGGCCAATCCACCTCCATTTCTTCCTGCATATTTGTTGCACAATCGGTTCCTGGTGAGTTGGTTCGTTCATTGCCAGAGATCCCTGTTGCTGATATTTTCTGGCCGGCTATCTGATCTTGAATAGTATTGAGAAAAGACAGTTGTTAATGGAGGTGTGTAGTTTGTTCGAAGTGACCTTCGTGACGCGGCGCGGCGTGAAGTCTCTGATCCGTATAGTAGCACTGACTGACTTCACATTGGAGTTGAAAATCCGGATCTTAATTTCATTTTCATTCTGAGTGCTGTTGATCTCCATATAGACTTGAGAGTAATGAAAGCTTGCCTTGCTTTCCCGATTTTCGCTTTGATATTCTCGTCAAAGTGAGTTATACTCGCTCCACAAACACAGTTGAATCGGTAGATACAATTGTAAAAAAAACGATTTTCAGCATAACTATAATGTCTGTGTAGCTGGAGAAATAAATGTACTCTCACTTACAAATAGGATTCCAAACCATATAAAACTTAGATACCTTGCCTTTCTTTCAACTTCCCTTCATTTAGTTCAGTGAAGTGGAACTGTGTTACTTACTAGTTAATTTACCCTGTGTAAATATGTCAAAATAATCTCATAACTCCATAATAGAAAATTTTAAATTACTTAACACGGTGATACAATATTATTTAATTAATGATCACGTTTTTCGTGAACAATTTATTGTTCAGAAAGAAACTGTCGATATCCTATAATTGCATGGAGGATTTAATCATGAGCTGACATCAGTTAGAGAACCACTGGAAAACCTGGGAGTACTGGGCAGCTGTTTCGTCCTAGTTTGGGACTCTTCAGCAGCATTCATCCACCGGGATTCGAACCCAGGACCAGGAGCATCAGATTAATTTTCAAGTCAGTTCATGATTAAATCCTCCATGCAATCAAACAAAATCCCTACAAAACCAATACTTGAAAATATCCTATAATTATTTAGGTCAATTTCGTATTTCTAGTTCCTTGATTACTACTGAATCGAGATGTCAACGGCGACCCGCTTGAATCATTTTTCGAACAATTCAGTTATTTCTATGAGTCACTAAACGTACTCAAGCATATTTCTGATAGGCTTTCAACCTATAGTTCCATTGTAGATAAAATTTATTTCAATGAAATCTCACGGTGTTATAAAGTAATATTTGCTGATGACCACGTTTCGAGTACAATTTATTGCTGCTCATAATCATATCAAGGTACTTACACGTGTCGGGTGCAGATTCTATGGACAAAGATTCAGTAATCAACGTCTCTCTCCATCTACCTATATTACTTTTCAGAATTTTAACCCTCTCCCACCGTATTGTGTGGTTGTGTGTTAATGCATGCAGTGCAATGTAGTATGGAGCATTTTTCGAATTTACTTATCTTCGTGGGATCAGTTATTCTAACCTTAGCTAAATTTCTATGTTCTGATAATCCGACTACCCTCGATCTTCTGGTCTGACTCACCTATGTAGTTGACTTAACTCAGAGTCACTGCAAGCTATTTTGTAAATTATAATATTTTGTCTAGGGATTTATTTATAGGAATGGCTCATCACTTATACCAGAAATATGAAAAATATTACCAGCGATCCAGTCAAGAGATAAGAAATAGTGGGAGCGAAGAAACGAAGTTGGAAAGTTGTGTGAGTAGTGCCTTGACATGATTATGAACAGCAATACATTATGCTTGAAACGTAGTCATCAGTAAATAATACTGTATAACACTGCAGGACTTCATTGAAATAAATTTTATCCACAATGGAATTATATTCTACCACAGTGCACAAGTTCTACTCTTATTTCAACCCATAGCTGAGAATTTCTCAGAGAAGTAAAAAAAATACCATAAGGGATTATTTCATTCTTCATATTGGACAGAATTACGTCACATGACATACTTCAGATTGCTATAATGCTTAAAAGTTCTGAATGAAGAGAAATTACTGCACGATAAACTGTGCTGAAAATTCTGTATATTATGTAAACTTTCGAAGAGTATAAATCTGCTGTTATCATTATTATTGTTATTTAGGGTCTCCGTTGACGTGTTTGCTCCTAGCACGAACTCATCGACGAAGTCTGAGCACTAAATGACGTCATTTAGTAGGTAGTAACTCACAGTAGAATCCAGGATGCACATTTCATCCTGCTTGGAACTCGTCATCTGGATGTACCTGAGTGATGGTGCTCTCAGACACAGTACTTATCGGTACAAACGCCAAAGTATTTTCCAATGAAAACAATCGGTCTCCGTTAACAATTCAGTCCAATATAATCAATCAATCAATCACCGGGAAAGGTGAAAATAACTTAAATAAAAACTGACACCTATCGTAGAGGAGGTAGATCTCTTCGCTTAGTGGATAACGTTTTGGCGTTTGAAGTCTCATGGAGAACACCACCACTCACTGAAGATTGCAGGTAGTACATGTGGCTGACGAGTCCCAAAGAGAGTGAAATACGCTTCCTGGATTTCCTTTCTAGTCACCATCTACCATCTACAAGAATATCTTGTTATATTATTATTATTGTTCCCTTGTGTTCCTAGTGGAAAATAGGGCTTCAACTGCACGTCTCCACTTGCCACTTCTGTCTTCTGCTGTTGTACTTTTCACCTGCATCCATGTTAGTCCATACTGTCTCAACTCCTCTTCACACAACCTCCTCCATGTCACCATTGCACTGACGTCCCACTCGCCAGTTCCCTTTCGGCCTGGTTCTACTCGAGCAATGGCCTGACGCGCGCGCGATTTCACCCAGTGGCCTCCTCAGCCACGAGTGTCCAATCCATCCATCTCCACTTTCTCCTGCATATTTGTTGGTTGGCGACTGGTTCTCGTTTTGTTTGTTCCCAGCCATAGTTTCTTGTTGGTGATTCTTTCCGGCGAGGCCATCTGATCTTCAGTATAGAGCCAGCGAAGACAGTTGTTGGTTGATAAAGGTCTGGTCTGGAACAGGCTGTTGGAAATATTCTTTGTGAACCACCCGCCAAGTTTCTGATCCGTATAGAAGAACTGACTGACTTGACGTTTGTATTGAAAATCCGACTGGATTTTGTTGTTGATGCTGGCTGAGTGACGAAGATTTCCAGATTGGTTTCAGGTTGGTTGATGAATGTGTTTCCCGCCTTCCGGATTCTGACTGGTTTTGACATCCTCGTCCGTTCCGACTTCCTGTAGTTGAGACAATGCTCCCTAAATGATGATAACACCCAGTTTATTCTTCTTACCTGGTCAAGTTCATTTAGTTTTCACTATTATCTACTTACTATATAGAATTAGTAGTGTGATCAGTACACGTGTTAAAGAATTATTTCTTTTGTCTTTACTAAACAATTAATAATTATTTTTTGTTTCTAATGTGGGTTTATGAAAAATAAGTTCTTCTCTGAATAAGTAAACATGGCGTTTACCCACTCACATAGTAGCTGTGGATATACTGAAAAATAAAGTTAATATGTGTGCGTATATGTGTAGGCAACATATAATGTACATATTTGTTTTTAATTCGTGACAACTTACCTGATGACAGCAGCACGTATTTATTCACAGGCTGAAACTTTGTGCAATTAATCAGCAGTGAACTTCTCTTGATTATGATTTATGGCGTTACTGTTCACTTTCTAATTTAATTATTATTACTCAAATTACTAATCTACAGTTCTATGGCGTTTTCGTTATACATTATGCTTTACACAGGTGATTTTATATAATTAGCAAATAATAGTAATAATAATAATAATAATATGAATTTCTATATTTCTAGGCTAATCACTTGCCTACGATTTGTATTACATTTCTTCTGTCTTTATGAGCTTATTTCTGCTTGATAAGCAAATCTTATCTTTCAGTGCAGATTTATTTGCGCACCAACAACAGTTGGAGAGTCATTAGAAACCAGGAAGCACTAGATAGCTGTTTTGTCATAGTTTTGGACTCTTCAATGGTGATGATTATGACCTAACCTGGTAACCTGGACGCTTCGGGTTCGCCCTCTTGCTAGCGCTGAGGATGTGCACCGTTGAAGAGTCCCAAACTAGGACGAAACATTTTTAAAATTCAGTTCTCTCTGATTATTAATGATTCTCTAAACTGATATTAGTTAATGGTAATAATTTAAATACTGAATTTAATCTAAGTCTCTACAACACCTTTATTGTAAATTTTGTAGATCTACATCAATTTTACATCATGTCTGAATGTAGGGAAATTAAGTGGAAGGGTTGTATAGAGACTAATGTTTATTGTGTTTTTTTATTCATGCATCAAATGAATGAGTTGGTTTAGAATTCTTGAACTGAAATGAAACACATTGAAGCCTTATGAATAGTCACTTTTCCTAGCTGCCTAAGCCATTCAAAATCTGTACACACTTATATCAAATTAATGTAACTTGTGTTTCTGTTTAACTTCACTTTTCATGCTTTTTAAGGATGTTTTTAACTGGTAATGAGTAGATGAATGAAGCAATTTTTGAAAGCTTCCATTAGGGATAAAATTTTATTTTGATAAAGTCACACTGGTGTTGTACAGTAATATTAAATAATGACCACATTTCGAGCACAATTTATTACTGCTCATAATTATATCAATGCACTCACACAACTTTTTGCGTCATTTATATACATGAGTAAAAATGGATGATTAGACATTTGAATAAAATCAATATAAGATAATGTACATTGCGAAATAATATTAGTGTTACCAACAAAATACAATAAGATTGGAAATAAGACGAATGTTTTCATAGTCAAAATAAGTAACTTGTTAGAATGTTATAACGTACCTGAATTGAAATACATTTTAACACTATTTATTATTCTCCGATTTGACTGTTGGTAATAATATCTTCCATGCATATCTCTGATATTTGCATTGAGTCACTTGTATTGCGTATGTTGGGTGTAGACTGGATGAGCCAGGATTCAGCAGTCAATCTCTCTCACTCCATCTACCTATATTACTTCTTAGAGTTTTGATCCTCTCCCACCCTATTTTGTAGTTGTGTGTTACTGTATGCAGTGCAGTGTAGTGCTGAGCTTTTTTCTAAATCACTTATGTTCATGGGATCAGTTATTCTAACCTTAGCTAAATTCTTATGTTCTGCTAATCTCGCTACTCCTGATCTAACTCCATTATGGATAAGATGTTATTGTGTCACACAGTGTTACACAGTAATACTAACTGATGACATTTCAAGCACAAATTATTGCTCATAATCATGTCAAGTTACTCACACAACTTTTTCCTTCATTTATATGCATGAGTGAAATTGACTAGATATTTGAATAAAAATCAATATAGGATAATGTACATTCAGAAATAATAGTATGAGTGTTATTGATCAATTACGTCGGTGGCACAGTGGTTAAGACTCTCGCCGACCATGCACATGGTCCGAGGTTTGATCCCCTGCCGATGCACACCTGATATCTATGGTCGGCCTGCAAAATCGGGCTACCGATATCCATGCTGAAAATTCCATACTTGTACCAAAAATACAGTGTGGAATCAAGCTGTAATCAAAAATAAATAAAAACAAAATAAAAATATGAATGATGTTAGTGAGGATTTAAGAAGGGGCATGAATCCCTTCAGAGTTACATATCCAACATGATTATGAGTGCCGTTACAGACACGAAGCGAAACTGCATGCCAGTTAACTCGCATTTCTTTAAATTTCCTCTTGTTACAATTAAAAGTATTACAGCTTTTTTTCTAAAATAAAACACTAAGGTTTTGTTGTGTTTTTTCTCCTTCATTTAACACCAGGACACAGTTTTATTCAATGATACAATTTATTATAATATTCACTATGGACGTCAATCAGCTAGTGAATCAGATATTGAAGAGGTTGCAGTTGCTGCGGATATTCATCGATGTATTTTAGATTTCCCCAAAGGCTATGAAACAGTTGTTGGTGAACGTGGTTTAAAACTAAGCGGTGGAGAAAAACAACGTGTTGCTATCGCGAGAAATTTGTTGAAAAATCCACCAATTATGATTTTAGATGAAGTAAGTATTGTTGTTTTGTTTAGTTGTTGATTTTGTTTTAAAGCATTGACTACAGCTGTATACTACTGATTGTTTGAGATGAGTAGTTGCATCCCCTTTGTAACAGCAGAAGGCGAGACACGGAAGCCAAGGTACATTTTCAAGTGATCAGACCGTTATTTACACATATATAGTTTATATTTTTAACCAATCACTGAGCGTGGGATTTTGGTTTATTACATTCAGCGACATGAAATAGAATGTTCCAATGCAGTATTGAACTGTCGGAATATGTGAGAATAATGTCCCATTGAAACACATTTTCTGTATCAAACCACCATATTTGTCCACCCGTCAAATACTTTAGACTGAAGTTGATCCGATCTTCTTGGTGCTGGCGTCTTTGTTTGCTTGTATTTATGTGTCCAATTCCGAAGCTCGCTGGCGTCAATCCGCGTTTCCACTTTGGGAGCAGTTTATGTGATCCTGGCTGTCGCGTATTCGCCTGTGTTTTGCCTCACACTGTCATATACTGCCGTTGGCCAACCTCTCAGCGGCGTTCCAAGTAAAAGCCTCTTCGTTGATGGATCTTAAACGCCATTCAGCTCCTCAACAGCCTTTGTGTCCTGCCAGAAGAAAATGCATATATCTCCTTTTTCAAAAACTGCAGGGTATAGGCTTTTCATTTGTCGGCGGGCAGTGACACCAAATGTAACAGTAGGAGGCGAGACACTGAAGCCAAGGTATATTTTCAAGTGATCAAACAGCTATTTATATAAATACAACTTATATTCCTCAACTAGTCACTGAGCATGTGATTTTGGTTTACATTAAATGACATGAAATAGAATGTTCCAATATATATATATATATATATATATATATATATATATATATATATATATATATATATAGTATTCTGTGGCCCATGCAGCACTGAACTGTGGAAATGTGTGAGAATAATATTCCGCTGGATGACATTTTCTGTTTCACACTATACACTCACTTACACCGACCATTATTGCTTGCTAGCCAGCAATATCGAACTGATCTGTATTCGCTCATTTGCTGCTGAGCTTATCAGCATCAGTGGTGAATCCAATTCGATTCAGCTGAGACAGCTTAATCAGTCAGTCCCAACCACTTGATTTCTGACTGGCTACATGGGCAAATTGATAATACCATTAAATCAAAGTGGCCGTTTACAAACTAATTTCTAGGAAATGTGAACTAACTGATTGGAAGAAAGGCTGGCTATCTTGTCACACTACCAAAGAAGGATGACTTGAGCCTCTGTAAGATTTGGCACGGAATCATGCTTTTGTCCACACCAAACAAAATAATTAGCACGGTGGCATTTTCAACATTTACTCTACTACTAAGTGATAATGACTTCCAAATTACATGAATATTTAACTTTCATTTTCCTTCTTGTCGTCCATTTCTAAGCTAGGGAGGAATTTTTCGCTTCATAACCTTTTGATTTTACGCTTATTGCGTCACACAATAGTAATTAATTCTTGATGTAGGTGTAAAACTTGGGCATTGTAATAGGATATAATTCCATATAAGATAATTTTATTCTAAATGTCACACAATGATGCAATAGTAAAACAACTGGATGACGTTTCGAGCATAAATTATTGCTCTTCTTCTTCTTTGTCTAGAGTTGTTTGCCTTCACTTTTGACATACTTGCAGGCGGACTTTTTCTCAGGTCAATTAGAAACAAGCTTTGTCGGCCAGTCCTGTGGAGCCTTTAAAACAAAACAATTTAGTTTATCTAATACCCTGCTGGAATAATTGTCAGATCAGATGCAAAGTTCAAAGTAGTAAAACAGGGACAGTCAGACCAGCAGAGCATAAAAACCTAGCAGCAAAATCTAGATTGGTTGACCCGAATAAGATAAGAAATCTAGAGAACAGTTCAGTTATATCACTCATTACATGCAGTTACACACAACCATACAATAGGATGGGATGGGATAGGATGACAGTTTTAAAATTTAATGTAACAGCGGGGTGGAGGGAGAGATTGATAACAACGGAAGCTTTGTTTATCGAATCAACTGCAAACACGTGTAATAGGAATGATTCATCACCTGTTTATCCGGATATCTGGAAAATTCTACTACCCTTACGACAAATAGGAGAGGACAAAGGAAACTATAAAACTCAAGTTTCAAAGTCGTATGATTACAATTGATATGATTACGAACAATAAATTTTGTTCGAGACTGTGTCATCCAGTAAATAATACTGTTTCACTCACTGTGTGATACATCTTATAAACAAACCAGTATGGAAAGACTGGAGTTTCGTCTGAATACTAGTTTTCTAAAAGTTTTCCTGCCACCTTTCCACCCTCCTCATAGGCTACAAAGATTCTCTTTTATTTCAAACACTATTATCACTACACTGTTTGCTGCCTTAAAGGCTTCATTACGAGCTAACCTCGGTTAGAGAATCACTGGAAAATCCATGAGGTGTACTGGACAGCTGTTTCATCCCAGTTTGAGACTTTTCAGTAGTACGCACCCCTTGTAATTCAAAGTCATTGCCTTTTGGTCACAAGGGGAGCTTGCAGATCATTCAGCCACCGGGAACTTATCCAATGGTCCATGAATTCATGATTAGTGGTGGAAGCGCTGTTTAGTACTCTCTGGTTTTCAAAGGGTTCTCTAACTCACTAAACATGTAACTAGTTAAATCCTTACAAACCAATACTTAGAAAATTTTCCTCATTCATAACAGTAATATTTTCAGATTAAGGCAATGATTTCCTCATTGAGTGACAGTTTACCCACCAACCTTGCATGTATTCTCCTGTCTATGTTCACATTCAGAATTTTAATGATAAGATTATACCCTAAGCTCTTGTTATGTTTTTCAATAATAATAATAACAACATGGTAAGCCTGTTTCATATGTGATTATTGATTATCTGACGAAACAAAAAAGAAGCTATGACTACTCGTATGCCTATTTTAATATTCATTGTAATTGACCTTTTTTATGATTGGTTGTCAGTACAAATTCTGCATAGTTTTTGTGTTTAAAAAAGCAGTTTATTGCTGTCTGTTGACTTATAACAACATTTAAATTCGGCTGATCCCACATTCCATAGTGTATGTTTCGATGTGGAACATTAAAGAGATATTCCTTCTGCTAGCATAGGCTGGTTTGTAGTGTAAAATTCAAAACTACAAATATCTAATCTGAATTTAAAAACAAATAAAACAGATTGTCAAGACCATCTACTATCCTGTAATTGATATAATGTCAATCTGGAAGAAACAGACAACCATAAAGTCGTGTGATGATGGTTTGGATTCGCCATCCGAATTCGCCAACAACTCAGTGAGTGATAACTTTCCCAGTGTAGTTCGAACCAAAAATGAAATGAAAATGAATCAGTTATGGGGTAGTGTGTAAACAACGTGTCGTCGGACCTCAGAACCATTTACATAATGACACCGCCAGGTACCACTAATTCCACACAAACAGTAATGGTCGAACACTCAAAGTTGCCGCGTACCTTCAGCTTGAAAAAACTAAATTTCACAAGCGTAAATCAAGACTGAACGCGATGAAGAGTTATTAGCTTTACTTATAACGGACATACTAACTTTGCGACGACACCAGAGAGATAACCAAGGCTGGGATATGTTTCCATGGCTTTTGATGTGCTATTAATTATCTAATCCATCACTTCTCAGTTAATACTCACACAACCATCTAAATATCTGGACTTCTAGATTAATTACTACGCATATTGTGGCGTGTGGTACTGATTAGATCTATCAGTAATATATAAGATATCAAATATAGCAGAGGTAGGTTTGACGATAAATACAGGAAATAAATCAGTATTGAGACAAAACATGGGAGACATGCAAAAGTAAATAAAGAAGCACAGTACGAGGGGCAGAAGCAGTACAGCCTTGAATGACGATATCCAGATATGGTGTATATAATTTCACTATATAGGGATATCAAATTCCAAATACACATTCCTTTATCAAGTCTGCCATCTTCTACCGTTACACTATGATAGTACTTTGCACTTAGGTGCTGACAAGTACATACCATAATTTCATTGCCTGTATTATCTGAGCTACATGCTAAAGGTCAAAATGTTTTTCTCCAGATATACAGTACCACAGTGCACACCTTCCACAAAGGTTTTCAGGAGGTTACTATAGGTGTTTTCAGAGGAAAATGGTGAAATTTGTTGATTATATCTGGAATATTGAGAAACCTCTCAGGAGCTCTTCCCTCTTAGAAAAGGTTTGAAAGGACATCCCTCTCTAACGAGTTGAAGGCAGACCTGATATCAAATTATAAAACTGATATTTGTCTGCAATATGTCTGTGTCCATTAGATCTAAAAGTCACCCAACCTGATCTTCACAAATCCATCTTCCATGCTTTACACAAAGCCTAAAGAGCATGACGTCACAGGTGACAAACTAATATCTTGATGACTGTTACGCACAATAAGTTGCCGGTATTTAAATGCAGATACAGTGATGGCTTCAATTTAAACTAGTGAGACTCATAATTTAACATACTTCCCCAGATTATCTAGTCACTTCCCTAACTAGAGTCTCAGCACCACCACCTTTAAAAAGAGCTGGGGGCATATTGTCTGAACCGGGTATTTGAGCATATAAAATTTCTACCGAGCTTTTACTTCCATAGGTAGGCTGAAGTTAGCCGGGCATGGGACTCTGTGATTTACAACAATGAATACTCACCTTTTCGGCCAGCTGAACTAATTTTAAATGTTCTCTGTTTAGCATTCCATGAATCTGTTTAGGCTGTAAACTTGCATGTCATGTGCCTTATAGACCATCCCACTGATTCATGTAGTGAAAATATAACCCTCTTTTGAGAGATTCGAAAAAAAGGCCAACAAATCTGAAAGGTAGAAACAACACAACAACCAAAGCAACTTTAGTAGGACCATCTGATTGGTTGAAATTGGTTTTCATCTTTGTATCTTAGGCAGTGGAAATTTGCCATCCAGTAGACTTATCGAAAGTCAGGGAAGACTTTGAAATGATACATTGATTGTGCAACAAACTATGCATTGAAATGGTTTAGGTTTAAAACGAGTGAGATTCTGTTATCTGTTAATATTATCTCTGTTTCAAACAACTAGTTGAGTTGTGAGCATTTTATTTTCCTGTTAAACATTAAAAACACAAACTGAGGAATTGAAAGTTCCTCTATTACACAGGATACCTTCTTTTGATTAGACATTAGATAGTAACTATGTCGTGTACCTATTCCTTGGTATAAGTGCAGACTAAATATAGGTATCAGTCAGTTTTTTAATGTGGTGACTCACTAGGTGGAAGGGCTAGACGCATGACATAAGTTACTAGCTAATGTCCATTTCAGCCCTACAGGAGGTTAATTGCAAGCGTGAATATCTCAGTCGTAACGTCTCTGGCTGCAGCACTTTGTGACCTCAGTTCGAATTTCACAAGGCACATGAGTTCCTTCAAGATTCCAGGTACGCCTTGTCTGTCGACTCGTGAGTGACAATGAGAACGAAACTTATAGTCAAAGACTTCCTGTAGATTGCCTTCAACCATCCAACAGCAATAGTCTCCTTTGTTGTAGCTGAACTCTTTTGGTATTTCTGAGCTCAGTATCCTAGTAATTTGATCAGTGACTGTGCTACTCAATGGCGAAATTGTTCACTGTTTACATGACGGTGAATAATTGCAGTTAAAATTGTCATAATAATGTGAGTGAGATTTTCAACGGAATTATAAGCTGATATTCAAAGCTTTGTCAATAAAATGCAAAGCTAGACTAGAGTATAAACTCCTGAAACACTATTTATTGCTTAACTGAACAGTTTTCGCGAATTTACTTCATGATTCTTTTGTCATCCAATACGTTCTTTATCTGACACACTAACCATTATTCCCTTCTTATCCAACAGTCGAATCTTATAAATATCCTTAGTGTCCCTGCTTGATTCAGAAACATACATTTAGCATAATGTAATGTTTTCTGTACGAAACTAGAAACTCTTGGAACAAAACAAACTAAGAACCTATTGCTCAGCAAACATGCCGAACAGATTAGAGATGAATCGGTCACACACTGAGAAGACTGTCGAATGACACCGCGCGCCAGGCCAGGGGTTGAGTGTAATCCGGATGGGAATCGACGAATTGGGTGTGAGTCCTAGGATGACATAGAGGAGATCGTATGAGGAGGAGATGAGAGACTACAGGCAGTCCTGGAACCGCAAAGAATAGGGAAAAGTGGAGAAGTGTTGTTGAAGTCCTCTACGTTCCACTCGGAACCCAAGAGAATAATAACAATAATAGTGTAAGGTGTTCTAAATGTATCATCTAATATTTACCTAGATAAATTCGCATCCAATCGATATTATTATTATTATCTTACAGCCTCTTAACAGTTTCCATTAATATATTTGTCTAACTTTTTTTTCTAGGCTACATCAGCTCTGGATACAGCAACAGAACGTAATATTCAAGCTAGCTTAAATCGTATTGCACAGAATCGGACAACTTTAATAGTTGCTCATCGTTTATCGACAATAACTCATGCCAATGAAATACTTGTTCTACATGAAGGTGAAATTGTCGAACGTGGAAAACACTCTGAACTATTATCAAATCCCAGCAGTCGTTATGCCCAGTTATGGCGTCAACAAAGTGAAGCACAACAATCATCTTCACCATCAGTGAACAACAACACTGAACAAGCATCAAATGATACAGCTAATACAACACATCGTCATCATCCTATTCGTGTCTAATTATTTCGATTGACTTTTAGATAGAATTATAAAAATTTTTTATCTTTTTAGAAGGGTTACACTTCTTTTTTTCTCATTTCATTAAACAAAAATGCCTTTTTTTATGAATATTATTATTGTTGAGATGTGTATGATTGTAATGCTGTTGTTATAGTAGTGATCTGATCATTTGTGTTGTATAGTAAGTACATTGATCATTCAGATTGTACTGACATTACTTCACCATGTATATGTGTGTGTGTCAGTGTGTGGGTGTGCGTACGTGCGTGCGTTGTAAATACATTATTTATGCCTACCTAATTCTTTGAGTACATACACATAGAGATACAGTCACACACACTAATACATATATATATATATATATATATATATATATATATATATATATGTGTACACTGTGTAGCATGAATATAGATTTCGTCTAATGTCATCGAATTTCACTTTAGTAGTATTGTCGTTTATATATAAATGCGCAGCTAGTCAACTTAAACAATGAATACGCCTATCTAAACCTTGCGTCATGTTGCTTGCTTGCCTCTTCTTCTTCTATTCTTCTTTGCCTACTTGTAAACGGCATGTTTTCATCGTTGTCATTGTTAATATATTTTCTTTTCTTTTGTTAGTCAAAGAGATATTGTGTCATGCAACTGCCATGTTTTCTGATGTACTTCATCGAAGCTAATAGACATTAGGGCATAACTAATGCCAAGCGTCTCGCCTTTCGTTTAGTGTAGATTGAATTCTATCATTCAAGATTGTAACGTGGCTACCTCTGCTAAGTGTCTTGGTATCACAGTATCGAAATCAGGAGATTAGTGTACGAATGTGTATTTTTTGAAGTCAGTTGGTGGATGGTGACTAGCAGTGGAAACCAGGATAAAGCGCATTTCGTCCTATTTGGGACTAGTCAATTAGGTCGGTGTGTGGCGGACCTTAGACTCTGCTAACTTAACATACCAAATTCGAATAAAAATAAAAATATCAAATCAGTAAAGTTAGTGGAGAAATATATTAAAATTTGTTACTTGGGTTATTACAAGGTCCAAACCAACAATTAACGTAGTAGATAGACTTCAGAAGTATTATGAGAAGACTGCTCCAATCTTAATTCTCCAATATCAATATTGCTAGAGGTCGACCAAGGTAACGTTATGAGAAAATACGGCGTCCCTGCGAAATTTTGAAATAGAAGGTAGGTGATTAGAATTGGCCGATGGCAGTTGAGATAGTGGAGAATACGGAGAGTTGTAGGCAGAACTATATTTCCATTCAAACAATGAGGTTAAGTTCACAGTACAGAGATTCTAGTTAAAACAAAGTAATGTACAATATGTTCATTTCTTACGTAGTAGTAAAAGTTGGATAAGTTTATTTTTGAGGTCTTCACAGGTGTACCTGCATTCCCCAGTGAGTGGTGGTGTTCCCATCGAGACTCCATCCCAATGTCCGTAGTTTCAAACACCAAATCGTTAACTTCTAGACCACTTGGACCACGACAGCCACCTCATGTACAACAGGTCTAATTAGTTATTTAATTCAGTTTATGGATGCGAATCCTGGTGGATTTCAATGACAGTCACTATCCACCAACTGAATGAAGCTACATGATCAGACATCGTTGAAGAATCTGCGCAAGGAGCCGACATGTCAACCTGAGACCTAGCACTTCGGTCCAATCAATCAATGCAAAAATCTAAAGTGAATTAAAGGATGTTTATTTCAGTTGTAATATTGTGTACACATCGACTTATACAGTCTCGACATCTTATTTGTCGAATTTTGCAGCGTAAAGCAATCACTGGATGAGACCTCAAATTAACATGAGACACATCCGTCGATTGTATTGTAGTCAATTCTTGTGAAGTTAGAGTTGTGGTCGCATAGTTCATAATCGATACTCAATCCTACTTTGGGTGGTTGATTAACATCTCCGAGCCTTCCCAGCGCCTGGTGGTTTTAAATTTCCTGCAAGCTTATGTCATTTCATGATGGAAACTACTACTGAATGAAGTTCAGTACCGTATAATCACGTTTATCATGGTTTATCTGTAATCTTAATCCAAAACATCTTAACAGTGTAAATAAACTGACTATTAAAATTAGCTCATCTGTTAAACTCTATACTTAATCCTGATGCATAAGTTAATATTATGACGGAGGGATACAACGTTAGTGGTTCGTCTAATTTGACTGGAATACCCCTCTATAACAAGACACCAGAGCTAACTGACCAACTAAAATTATTTGCAATTAATAGTGTTCTCTGAGCTGGTTGGTTTAGTTGCGGAGCTTTCGTCGTCCTTCTGGATAACATCCCCTTTCAGCGCAGTATTTAGCATAAAGTCAAATGATTTAAAATCTCCATGAATGATGACACAATTCCGTCTCCTGGTGACCAACCATCTTTATATATGTACTGACCGTTTTCTATTGATTGGGATTTTAAACCTTCTGGCCACATGATTTACTTTTTATTAGTTGGTATATTTGGTCTATATGTTAACGTGTTTGTTAACTGCATATTCGTTTCAGTACCAGGCTTCTAGGAATTCCCTGGCACATTTGGTGTTTCCTTTGTTTAAGATTTTGATATTATCCCAATCAAATTGATGTCCATAATTGTCTGTATACATTGATACTAAAGAATTTATATCATGTCTTTTCACGGCTGATTTGTGTTCTTGGATTCTTATTCGAATGGGACACCCACTTTGGCCGATGTAATGTTTGTTACAGTTCATACAATTTATTTTGTAAATGATCTCAATTTTATCTCCTTTTTCTATCGGATCTTTTGGTTTACATAAGATCGAAATAAGCGATTCGGCTGGTTTGTGTGCTACATCTATATCAAACGGTTTCATTATTCTAGCCGTTATTTCAGAGATATTTTTGATGTATGGTAGGATGAATTTCCTTATGGTCTTTGGTGATGGTTCTTTGTTGGTGCTTTGATTCGACTTTAAACGTTTTTTGATGAAATTTTTGTATAACCATTCTTCTTGAAGACCGTTTTTAAGTATTTTCCTTCCATTCTCTTCAACTCTGGTGTGCTACAAAGTGTTTGAACTCTTCTAAACAATGTCTGCACACAGTTTCTTTTGTGAGTAATTGGATTATTGTTAGAATAGTTGAGTATTTGATCTGTTTGCGTTGATTTTCTATATACTTGTGTTTCTAAATTTCCTGTATTGGTTCTCCTGAACTAAACCAACCAGCTCAGAGTACACTATTATTTGCAAATCATCCACCTGAGTTACAAATCTTTTCTATTATTTCAACTGAAATTATCTCCTACACTGAGGAAAACGACAACTTTTATTAGATTAAATGGTATGATATATTATATTTATGTGAATAATGAGCATACTAATCTGATTGGTCATATGACATAAAAGTTCCTCAGAAAATTAAGCTACAAATAAACCAATCAAAACTGTCCAATCTGCTTTCGCCTCCTAACAAAATCAATAAATAACCTTGGTTCGCTGAAGTAGACATAAATAAGTTAACTTTCTATAGTTTGGTTTGTAAGGATTAGTTATGTTTTACGAGTTGATCACGGATTGATATCAGTTAGAGAACCATTGAAAACCAGGGAGTACTGGACAGCTGCTGTTTCATCCTAGTTTGGGAATCATCGGCAGTACGCACCCACTGGGTTTCGAACCCAGGACCTTCCGGTTACAAGGCAAGCTCGTATACCATTCAGCCACTGGAACCCGATTCAATGGCTCGTGAATTCTAACTTCTACCAATTCGTGATTTAGCGCGACCCCAACCATTGTCGTTGGTGGGACATCCATCCACACACGTGACATCTAATTGGACCTCACTGGTCATGACTTCTCACTAGAACTCAGGAAACTCCAACCTGTAGCAAGTCACTAGCGAGCATCAGATTAACTTTCTATAGTTTGGTTAGTAAGGATTAGCAGCTGTCCAGTACTCCCTGGTTTTCAATGGTTCTCTAACTGATATCAATCCGTGATCAACTCGTAAAACATAAATAAGTTAATTAAACACCTTTATGTAAAATCTATCCTACTGTATACATTTTTATTCAAATTAAAAATAATGATAATAACAATGAATAAAAATAAGTTGTTTATTATTTTTTAATTTTAATAAAATGTAGCATGGAAGTATTAATTTGATACTGTCTATCGCATAGCTTTCAATTAGTTGATCTAGGAATTTCTGTTCATTGTCTAATAATAATCACTAAAACTTGTGCATACAATTAACTTAGTTATTTTAGAATGATATAAGTCAATCTGTTAATTATGCCAATGATAATAATAAAAATAATAATAATTAGTTAAATCTAATAGTAATACAATAAGTGACAAAAATACTATTTAATCAGTTTTCTCTATTTCATGAACAAATTTTTTTTTGTATAGGTAATTAGTTGAATAAAATAAATACCAGTTGATTTAGGCCATGAGTGTACATTCTGCTTGTCTAATTGTAGCTTGAATTTTAACAAAAATTAATGCCTTGCTAACTGATAATGATAATGATAGCGTGTTGAATAACAAATAAAATTTTTCTGTTTACTGTTTACTGTTACCTAGTAACACTTATGCGGGAAAAAAATATCATTGTCATTTTCAATCGATGCTGATAAGTTATCATAGGTTATATGATATGATATATATATATATATATATATATATATATATATATATATATACTGATATTCTACATTCACTATCTGATTGTTCTTCATATAAAAAAAGGAGATTTCTTCCTTTCTCCAATAAATGGATGTCTCTAGACTATATGATATGAAGAGAAATTCAATTCACAAGTCATAAGGAAAAAATTGGTTGTTGTCATTACTTATTACTTTATTGAGTAGTAGACTGGGTACATTATTGTTAAAAAGGATTATTCAGTCCAATTAATAATCCCCATTCAGGGGTTAATAGAAAATGAACAAGTAGTTCAACAGTGACTTACTGACTCAATGGGTTTCAAAATAGAACTTTGCACAAAAGTACAACAGTTCTAGTTGCCACGGATACGGCAGATTAGAAAAAGTGAATGCCTATGCGCGAGTGATTGAGAACAATTTTGAGGTATATCATTAATTGTATCCTTCAACAACTGATTCTTGAAATCCTGATGACCTTAACCAAGAAGCCGCCACCTCCGTATGTGGCTTACACTTTTTTTATTGCGTCACGTACCCAGTGGAACATAAGGGGCTTCAAGCTAGAGGCTTGAAGTTTCTGTAGCAATGGTGTTTCCTCTTTACCAGCTTTATTACTGGCTTAGTGAGGTAAAGAAGTGCGTCGGCCGGGGATCCAAACCCGGACCATGTGCATAGTAGGCGAGTGTCCTAACCTCTGTGCCGAGTCACTTATTATGACTATAAAAACAATCGTCTTATTTCCCATCTTACTTCCGAATGTACTCTATCTTATACTGCTTTTTATTCAGATGTCTAATCAATTTTACTCATGTATATAAGCGAAGCAAGGAAGTTATGTGAGTGCCTTGATATGATTATGAGCAGTAATAATTTGTGCTCGAAACGTGGTCATCAATAAATATTACTATATAGCACTGTGTTACTTTATCAAAATGAAATCTTATCCATATTTGAGTTATACTCTACCACAGTGTCTAAGTTTTATACTTATATAAAGGAAATCTTCTCGTATTAAATTTAAAATGCCAGAAGCAATTAACAAAATGTATCTCTTTAATCCAAAGAATAATCAGATTGCACAATAAGTACAATCTTTGAATGTTTTTGTATGTAATACTGAAAAAATTCTAGATTTGTTTTTGAGTTTCTTCAAATGTGTGTCTGTGTGTTCATCTTATTAATGAGTATTAAATTCCATATCCTCTGCCAATGAAACTAGTAAGCTCTCTGAAAATCTATTAGAAATTGTTCCAAGTGTATACTATGGTTAGGGAGTATTTCATAAAGATAAAATGAAAACATTCGGAGACAATCGGTGGCACATGGTCCGGAGTTCGATCCTTTGCCGATGCACACCTGATATCTATGTTCGGCCTGCAAAACTTGGGCTACCGACATCACATGCTGAAAATTCCATACATGTACCAAAATTACGGTGTGGAATTAAGCTATAATCAAAAATATAAAAAAATCAATCGCCAATATGCCTTGAACCCAAGTTTTGTGCTTGTTAGCACTCATCAGCATGGCATACCTGGAGTCTCGAAGGAATTCGTGTCTCTCTGGAGATTCGAATCCGTGTTATCCAGTACTGCACAGTCGAAGAAGTTGTCACTGACCTATCTGAGCTCATGAAATAGCTCAGTGATAAGGTGTTTGACTGCAGTACTAGATGACGTGGGTTCGAATCTCTGGTGGGACATGAATTCTATCAGGATCTCAGATTGATCTTGCCAACTGGTTAGTCCCAACAAGCACGAAACCTAACTGTCAGGCTTCATTTCGATGGCAAGTAATCATCTAATAACAACAATTCAGAGTGCAACGTGATGACCAGTCTTCTAGGATGATGGCCACAATGTAAACCTGACTGATAGAATTCAGTCTGCACCAACACCAATTTTTTTTTATTCCTTTACGTTCCCAGTGGAACAAGCTAGAGCTCTGGAGTTTCGGTGGCAATGGTGTTTATTTTTACGAAATGGGGTTGCTAACCCTATATCCAACCTTCCCTCTTTACCAGTCACATTGTAACGGCAGAAGACACGGGCAAGGCAACAGATCGTTTATTTAGGAAATCAACAGATATTTTTATAGATTTTCATTTAGATTATTATAGATTATTGTAATCAAACAAACATAGTCTTCTGATTGGGGGTTTCTCGCTGAACGTTAGTCTTTCATCTCTTTGTGGCTGTTTATTGAAGTTCATATTACCTATCTGCGAATTGTATCCGCCAACGCAAAGTCTGCTGTGATCGGCTGTTGAGTCAGTCTTTGTTCTTATTTTTCTCACAACCAGTATTGGGGACGTTAACACTGACGTAAATTACTGTCTACCAAATTTGGCTAGCAGCCAGCTCTCACCACAGTATTACTGGTTTGGCAAAGTAAATAAGTGCATCGGCCGCGTATCGAACCCCGAACCACGTGCGTGCTCGGCGAGTATTCTACCGCTGTGACACCTACGCACCAACACCAGTGACTATCCACTATCCAATCAAAATAAAATGAAGGAAAATACCTGCTCTATGATGATAGTATTATTGAAAACCACATAGATTTCTTCTGTACATTAACAGTGGTTACTGTTAGATTCTACAGATTTATACAGGAAAAATCCCTTACATAGGATCTCTCATAACTCCTTTGCATGGGTTACACACTTAAATGTTTTGGAGTCACATAGATAAATAAAAAATCTGCATCAAATGTGCTTTTAGTGGAAATATCGGAAACTGTTTTAAAGCTTGAAAAACATTAAAATATACTTCCATTATAGGTCTGTTCCTTTTATTTTCTTATTGAATTCCTTAATTGTCTCAAAATTACACTACATCCTCTCTCCCTCTCCCTCATTAGGCAAATGTTGTTTGCAACCTCAGAAGATTATTTTAAAAAGGCGCTAATTCTTTATCAGCATTCCATTAAAACAACAAAATATACATTGGAAGTATTGATTTATACTCATATTAGTCTTGTTCTTGACTTAAAACACACACATGCACAGAGAGAACTATAATTGACTGTGGCTTTACAAAGGTGAAGGCAAGAAAAAAAAATACACTACAAGTTGAGTGAGTATTTTACCCATCAGTTTGGCTCTTCTTCTTCTTTTTCTTTTATCTTCAGTGTGTAGTAACCACGTGACTATTTCCGACAAAACAAATACTCTAAAGAAGCAGAGTTTTGGTGAAACCATGAATCCATCAAAGTAGAGTAAATGAATTAGTGAGATGCAAAAAGAACACTGAGTAATTAGTTCAAAAGTGTTTCTTACAACCTTAGATTAAATGCTACGTGAGATATCAATTATTATTATTATTATTTTTGTGCCGAATTTTATGATTCTGTTGAATACCTAAACGACTGTTATGTTGTATGTGAGAATTGTATGCCAAATAACAAGTAATTCAGTTATTTAGTCAGTTAGGTGATATGAGACTGTTATGCATTTGCTTATTTCTCTGTTAGACATGGAATGATTCTGTGCTGGTTATCACTCACAAAACCTCGCCTAGTCTACTAGCCGATCATTATTATTATTAAACATTTCCTTAGGTTCGGAGTGAAACATAGGGCTGGCTTCAACAACACATCTCCACTTTTTTCTATTTGGTGACGTCTTCTTCAACCGGGCTCATGATTGCCTATAATCTCCTCTTGTTTCCTCGCACGATCTTCTCCATGTCACCTTGACACTGGCAACCCACCCGTCACTTCCCATTGAGATCTCACTCGAACTATGGCCTGCATTGTGTGTGTGTGATATCATTCTACGGCTTTTTCCATTTTCTCCCACATATTTGTTGAGCGATCGGCTTTTGGTTGGTTTATTCCTATAATTTCTTGTTGCTAATTTTTTTTCTGGCCGGCCGGCTGGCCATTTAATCTTCAGTATAAGCCAGCCAGAGAAGGTGTCAGCTGTTGATGAAAGTCTGCAACCTGTTAGAAATCCTTTTGGTGACACGCAACTCGTACAGAAGAATTGACTGACTTCAAATTTGTGTTGAATATAATCCGAATTTTGTTGTTTATGCTGAGTTAGTGTGGAGGATTTCCAAACTGGTGCCAGGTTGATGAAGGCGTTGGTCTTGCCTTTCCGATTCTGACTGGCTGTCTTTGACATCTTCATCCGTTTCGACTGCCTGTGGTTGAAACCGTCCTCCTTCCTAGATAAATAAAGGAAGTAATCTCTCCCTTTGATGGTGATTGATGCTGGTTTTTGTTGCTGTTGGTTGATTATCTTCATCACCTCCGTCTTCTCTGTGTTCACCTGGAGTCCTATCTTCGCTGCTCACCTCTACTGCCGGTTTGTTGGTTTTCTCCTGTCTGAAATTTTTCGAGTCTGTGTGATATTAAACATAAATCATCCACATGCGAAATCCAGATCTCTTAGAGTCTTCTTATCGGTCCAACGTTTTCCTATCTGTTCGCTCTCCACAGTCGTCCGCATCATGCACTCGACCACAATGAGGAATATCATCGGCAATAATAGACAGTCAGTCAGCTGGGTTTTTTTCAATTCTGTATTCATCATTTCAAACGCCTTTCTGAGTTTCCCGTTGTGGATTACCTGACAAGTGACATTGTCATGTAGTTGTTGAAGGAGGTTGATAAACACGTGGGTACTGCAAGCCTTAGTGTTTATGCAGTTTTCAAACTACTTCTTGATATCAACGCTGTGTGTCGAAGGATTTTTCGAAGTCGATGAAGTTGTTGTTGTAGAGGTTTAACTGCCATTCTATGCTTTGTTAGATAACGATGCGTAGAGTTACAATTTGATCAGCGCGTGATTTTCCTTTCTTAAATACAGCTTATTCCATGCTGGGGGAATTCTGCATCCAGGGCATCTTTTATTCTCCCCAGGATTGCGCGACTCAGCATTTTACTTGGCGTGGACAAGAGCATTATTCCACGCCACTTCATGCACACAGAGAGGCGTAAGTCGCCCTTCTTTGGCAGCTTGAAAAGGAAGCCGATCATAAACCCAGCAAAATCAATCCATTCGCTACCGAAACTTCAAAGTACAGAAAAATATATATAAAAACCAAACTTATTCCTTGTTGCTGTCAAAGGGACGAAATGGCTCGATCTGGTGAAAGTCTTAGGGAAGCCAATTAGCCGATATTTGGTTAACCGATGAAAGCAAAAATAAGCATGAGGCATGAAATGTCAGCATGATGTTTGAAGATTGGAAGGCTGCTCAGATTGTAAAGGGAACGAGAAGATATATGCTATAGAATTGTTGGAAATCTAAGAAAGTAGATAGAATGGAAGTAGACTTACAAGTTCCATACATTTATGTAATTGAGGGAATTCATCTTCTCTAAGGTGTTTCAAAGCTGTTCCATTCAGTTTCAAAATGGATGGCGAATAAATCTTTTATTTTATTATTTCTGATTGATATATGAAGATGTATTATTTGTAATGATAATGCAGTTCAAATGAGCAGTATTGCTTAGACTTCACTGTTAGACTGTAATTTGTATCTAATATGCGTCGATTACACTGTAGACTCCTGTATAATAATAATAATAATAATTTGCTTTATTCCAAAACAGTATTTGTGATACAGAATGGAATTCTCAGCATTTTACCACAGTATTGCATCCAGTTAGTGCATTATCAATAAATAATATTCTACATAGATTAAGGAAATCTCAGTTCATTATGACAACAACATATTGGCATGTCGGTAACAAAGCCGAAAATTGAACAGTGTTTGAAGGTGTTACAGAGGTAGATGCTAGCATATTTACTGGCGTAAGCAGAAGAAAGAAACAAAGCAGCACATAACAACAGAAAAGAGAGAGAGAAAAGGAAAAGAAAGAAAACGTTGTATTTATATATGATATGAGTTGGTAAGACGAGATCCAGTTTATCTACTGACTATTTAATAAGTTAAAGGTTTCACGCCTAATGCTTTCTTTATCGCACAGAACACGAGCTAAGTAGGGTATGGTTGAGTTTTTGTACTTGCTAGTGAGAGCATACAGTTTTCTATATAGGCTTCTGGTTTTGCCTGATGAGATACAAGGGGATAGTTGGAAAACATTGCTGACGGACTTACCGTTGCAAATATACGAAGTGACTATTTTAAAACTGACAGCCAGTCAGAACGCTGTTCACTTTTACATTTAAAGGCCTGCTGGTCGTTGAAAATACAGATCTGTCGTTCTCTCACTTGCAAAGACGAATAGCAGTAATGTGACTTGGACATCAGACTAGACTATATTAGGTAAATGAACTTGGACAACTCCTGGTCGATGAACTTTAGCTTCGAAATCACTTTGGAGATTTGGCTTCCATTATAAACATGTGTGTTTACCAAACCAGAAAATGATTTAAATGATTTGATCAATCAAATTCGCAAATTGCACATTTCGAGGTGAGACTTCACTGCGGTTTCCTTTGGTAGACGAAGTTATCTATATTACAGTGTGTGATCTACTTTTTACCATAAATAGGAATCAAGAAACCAAGAGTAAAACCATATACTACTAATTGGCTGACATGAGTAGTAGTTGTATACCACTCACATCAATCAGTAGTGCTCACTAGCCAGTTAGATGGAAGTGATCTAAAGGTGTAGACTTCCTGGTTGGGGTCATCGGGACGGTAAAAACCAATGGTTGGAAACAATTGGTGACATGGCTCAAAATCGTTCTCAAAGGCTAGCGCAGATGCATTCACCCCTTGTGACTTATGATCTCCAATGAAACTGTTTTGTTCTTCGTTATTACTCCTTTGTCTCACACCTCTGTTTACTGTCTCTATTCGCGTTTCTTGTACTTTCTTCTCTTGCTTTGTGTGCTACATGGAGGGAGTGTGGCGACTTGAACTACCGCATATATGTGCAAAATTCTATGTCGAAAACAGACAGACAGACAGATCTAAACACTAACGGAGGTTTCGACTGTTTGAGACCGAGCTCATCAGTGGTGAACCCCATTTGACTCAGTCTAGAGAACTGAATAAGTTCAACTGAGTGAAACAATTATCCGGTGTTTAGATCATTTCAAATCGGGTTAGCAGATACTATACAGTTTAATGTGAGTGGTATACAACTACTCATTTCGATGAATGAATAGCATATACTTTATGATACAATTGATTTTCAGTAGTTGGTTTGTAAGGATTAGATTTGTTTTTACGAGTTCATTACGAACTGACATCAGTTCGAGAACTATTGAAAACCAGTCACAGGGAGTACTGGACAGCTGTTTTATCCTAGTTTGGGAATCATCGACAGTACGCACCCACTGTTGTTACAAAACAAGTTCTCATACCATTCAGCCACTGAGACCCAATTCAATGATTAGCCGATGATATCTAAATTCTACCTCCCTGGTTTTCAGTGGTTCTCTAACTGATATCAATCCATGATCAACTCGTGAAAACAAAACTAATCCTTACAAACCAACTATAGAAAATTAATCTGATGTTCACTAGTGACTTCCTGCAGGACACAGTCTCCTGGAGTTCTAGTGAGAAGAAGTGACCAGTGAGGTCCAACCAGTTAATTGTGAGAATGGATTTCCCACCGAGGACATTGATTGGTGGTTGCGCTAAGTCACGAACTGGTAGAAGTTAGAATTTATAAGCTGGCATTGAATCGGGTCCTCGTGGTGTAACCGTGTAACCGGAAAGTTCTGGGTTCGAACCCCAGTGGGTGCGTACTGCCGATGATACCCAAACTAGGCTGATGAAACAACTGTCCAGTACTCCCAGCTGGTTTTCAATGGTTCTCTAACTAATATTAATCCGTGATCAACTCGTAAAAAGATATTTAATTAATCTCTAAAATATGTTATTGATTACTTTTTTTTGCTTCCAATATTCAACGTATCATTGATCCTAATAAGTTGATCCTAAGGGTATCAGTTTATAGTTATTCAAGAATTGGATTTTTTAAGCGTTTTATCTGGTTCACCTCCTTGAGACTGCGGTTGAATAAATTGGTTAGAGAACTGCCACAGATTTTCTATTAAAACATATTCAATACTCCAATGCCAACGCGACAAAGGAGAAGTCTTTAAAGGTTGTGAATTCAAGTAGCATACAACCATTTCACTGGCTAACACAAAAATAAATAAATGGTGTTTTGTAAAATATCCAGTTAAATTATTATTATCCCCCTAGGTTTCGAGTGAAACATAGGGTTTCAGCATTGTATACCAATCTCATCCTATTTTTTGAGGCTCAATTTAGGAGTTTCCAAGATTGCCTATAGTCTCTAATCTCCTCATTGCCACTTTGAACGCACCTCTTGGCGTTCCACATTTGTGTACAACTCGAGCGATAGATTGTTGCGCGATGTCATTCAATGATGTTTACAAAGTGTGTATACTCCATCTCAAATCTCTTCGTATGTTTGTTGGTCTACACGTTCTTAGTTGCTTCATTCCCAGAGTCTCTTGTTGGTGGTGCTTCCTGGCTATGTAACCATATCATCTTCAGTATGGAGCGAAGATATAGGGCTTCCAAGTTTCAATAGAAGTGGTGCAGTTTACGAGATCCGGTTGCTAGCGCCATATCCAACCTTTCCTATTTGTCACGTCTACAACCGGCTTGGGAAGGTAATTCGTGTGCGCCAGCGGAGAATCGAACTGCTGACCGAGTGCAGGGTTAGCGAGCATTCTACCGATGAACCATCGACTCACTGGTCCGCCGAGGAGGATAGGAATATTTGGCGAAAACACACTTGTTAATAAAAGTATCCAGACCCAGAGACTACAGCAGACATGCTGACTCCATTATTGCAAAAGGTCTGGAAGGAGGGAAAGGTGCCTAATGACTGGAGGAAAGGTTACCTCGAGAAACTACCAAAGAAGGGCGACTTAGGACTCTGCAAGAACTGGCGAGGAATCATGCCCCTGTCGACACCAAGTAAAATCCTGAGTCGTATCATCCTAGAGAAAATAAACGACGCACTGGATACAGAATTCTGACCAGAACAAGCTGGATTCAAGAGATGCAAATCATGTCCTGACCAAATTGCAACTCTACGCATCATCATCACAGAACAAAGCATGGAATGGCAATCAAACATCTACCTCAACTTTATAGACTTTGAGAAGGCCTTCGACAGACAGCGTTGACCGCGAATTCATTTGTAAACTACTGGAGTACTACGGCGTACCCCAAATATTCATCAACCTTATTCAACAGGTGTACGACAACGGAAAACTCAGCAAGGCGTTTGGAGTAAACACAGGAGTCAGACAAGGGTGCTTACTATCACCAATGATATTCCTAATTGTGGTGCACGACTGGATTATGCGTCAGACGGTGAGTGGGAAACGAGAAGACAGGAATATCCTGGATCGACGTGAAGAACCTAGAAGACCTGGATTTCGCGCGTGGATGATTTATATTTGATGTCACACACAATCGAAGACTTACAAGCAAAAGTCGACCAACAAACTGGTCGAAGAAGCACCCGGCGAAGACAGGACTCCAAGTGAACATAGACAAGACGGAGGTTATGAAAATAACCAAACAACAAGAACAAAAGCAGCAACATCCAGTGCCAATCACAATCAACGGGAGGGATTTGAAAGAGGTTACTTCATTCACTCACTGATCTAGGAGCATTGTCTCAACTACAGGAAGTCGGAGCGGACGAGGATGTCAAATCGAGCGAGAATCGGGAAGGCGAGAAACACATTCATCAACCAACTGAAACCAATCTGGAAATCTTCGTCACTCAGCCAGCATCATCAACAAAATCCAGTCGGATATTCAATACAAACGTCAAGTTAGTCAGTTCTTCTATACGGATCAGAAACTTGGCGGGCGGGTCACAAAGAATATTTCCAACAGCCTGTTGTAGACCTTTATTAACAACTGTCTTCACTGGATCTATACTGAAGATCAGATGGCCGGGTCGGAAACAATCACCAACAAGGAATTACGGGAACAGACAAAACAAGAACCAATGGCCAACCAACATATATGCAGGAGAAAGTGGAGATGGATTGGACACTCACTCGCTGAGGAGGCCGGTTGGTGACATCGCGCGCGCGTCAGTCCATTGCTTGAGTGGAACCAGGCTGAAAGGGAAGCGGCGAGTGGGATGTCAGTGCAAGGGTGACATGGAGGAGATCGTGTGAAGAGGAGTTGAAACAGCATGGACTAACATGGATGCAGGTGAAAAGTATAGTAGAAGACAGAAGCAAGTGAAGATGTGCAGTTGAAGCCCTATCTTCCACTAGGAAACCAAAGGGAACAATAATAATAACCTGTTTGAACTGCTTTTCGCGATACGCTAAGTCTCTATACCATATAGAAGTACTGATTTGAAATTACCATTTAAAGTTCAAATGTTTATGCTTAATACAGCAGATTTCCACACTGATTTCACATTGATGAAGGTCTATCTCGCGTTCTCTTGCATAAAAGTCTATAAATTTCATTTAACTACTCATCCTATTTTATCTTTCCTCATCACTTTGTCATTCTAGTGTGTATATTCAGTGACTGGCATACATACACACAAACTACTAACAATATTGGATTATTTTTTCTGTTCACACATTGAGATTGTTTAAATTTCACAGCTTAATTATTAAGTCACCTGGTGAAGTGAATCATGTCATTAATTAATCAAATAATCGAACTTCTCTAAGAAATCAATAAAGTAATGTTGATATCTGATGACTACATTTAGCCGCTATATATATATATATATATATATATATATATATATATATATATATATAAAGAAAAATGAGTTATGACGTTTCGTTTCATCGTCATGTTGAAATTCATCAATAAGAAACTATTTCCAAGTAGAAGTCTAAATTTTATTTTGATCATAGTATGTATGTTTGTTTATTTGAACAGATATTTTAAGTCAATTGAATGAAATGATTGCTGTTTGATTTCATATTAGCTTGTTTATTAGATGTATCACACAGTGAGTGAAACAGTATTATTTACTGGATGACACAGTCTCGAACAAAATTTATTGTTCGTAATCATATCAATTGTAATCACACGATTTCGAAACTTGAGTTTTATAGTTTTCTTTCTCCTCTCCTATTCGTCGTCGTAGGGGTAATAGAATTTTCCAGATATCAGGGAAAGGTGATGAATCATTCCTATTGCACGTGTTTGCAGTTGATTCGATAAACAAGGCTTCCGTTGTTATCAATCTCTCCCTCCACCCTGTGACATTAGATTTTAAAACTGTCATCCTATCCCATCCTATTGTATGGTTGTGTATAACTGCATGTAGTGCTATCTACGGCTGAACTATTCTCTAGATTTCTTATCTTATTCAGGTCAACCAATCTTGATTTTGCTAGGTTTTTATGTTCGGTTAGTCTGATTAATTGCGCCTGTTCTACCATTTTGATATATGTATTTGACCTGACAATCTTTGCAGGCAGAGTATTAGAGAAACTAAATTGTTTTGTTTCATTGGCTCCACAGGACTGATCTTTTAACCGACAAAGCTTGTTTCCAATTGAGTTTGTGGGTTTGAATGCCAGCCACTTTTATTCCTGCTTTGTTAAGAATTCTGTGTAAGGTTTCCGAGGTTCCTTCCTTGTATGGAATTACTCTTGATGATTTAGATTCCTTATTGTTGGTGTTGTCTTGAGCGTGTTTGACATGCTTGTCGTCGTTAATGTTACCATTATTATTATTATCACTATCACTACTATCATTATTTATTTTATTTTTACATTGCCCTACATATTTCATGACTAATTTATCAGGGTAATTATTAAGTTTCAAGGCTTCTCTTATATGTCTCACTTCCTATCCTGGATTTTCCTTGGTACCACTTAGTTTTTGTGCTCTGTCACTTGAACATTTCACCAATCCTATTTTTACCAACATAAGATGGGATGATCGGAAGTCCAAATATCTTTTTGAATGTGTGGGTTTCCTGTAAACACTAGTGTTTAACTTCCCATCTTCTTTCCTTTTTACTCTACAATCTAACCTTGGAAGCTCCCCTTCTTGACTTTCCAGTTCATAAATGAATTGAATTCCCTTTACCTTTGAGTTGATGTGTTCGAAAAATCTATCTTTATCTTCTGTTCTAAGTACAGTGGATGTGTCATCTACATACCTCCACCATACTTTTGGGGTGGGGGTGAACGTTTCAATCGCCATGTTTTCCCATCTATCCATGAATATATGTGCTACAACGGGGGGTATTGGTGATCCCATGGCAACTCCCTCAGTTTGTTTGTATATTTTCCCTTGGAATTTAAATACTGTGGAAGTCAGGCACAGCTGCACTCCCAGCATTATGTCCTCAAGTGGTACTTTCGTCCTAAGTTCAAATTCTTGGTCAGAAATGAGTTCGTTCCTGACTGCCTGTTTGATATATTTGAAAATTCAATATTCTACGAATGTATCACATGAAGGTGATCAGAAGGAAAAATAAACTTTCCTTATTTGATTGGCTGGAGGACTTCATCATGAGCTGACATCGGTTAGAGAATCATTGGAAAGCCAGCTGGGAGTACTGCCGGAAAGCTGTTTCATCATCAGTACGCATCCACCGCGAGGTTCGAACCCAGGACCTTCTGGTTACAAGGCGAGCAAGACTGAATACACTGATTACGACTGCTTAAAATGGAAATAACTTAAGTTGCAAGGCAGAATACCATTGTAGTACGACGTCGATTGATAGGAAGTGGCTAAAATTGAAATCAATACTTTAAGTCAATGGCTGGGTCTACGTTGTGGACATAACATAGCCTCACTGGACAACTTGTTTAACCTTGAGTCAGTTTCAGACCAATTAGAACACAGCTCGCCAGATACTAGCTTGCTAGGCTACTAGCTTACTAGTTTTCTAGCCGGTCCCAAGCCCGGGTAAAGAGGGAGGGTTGGGGCGTGGTGCTAGCAACTCCACCCCCGTAAAACAACCAAATCGCTACAGAAACTTCAACGAATAAATATATTAAAAATTCTAAAAACATAAGCAATAGCCTTACTTTTCGCTGGAATCGGGGAAGTGAAATGACGCAGGCTGGTGAAAGCCTTCGGGAAGCCAGTCAGCCGATGTGCCTTCTTTCGATGAAAGCAAAAGTAAGGATGGGTACCTGGAATGTTCGTACAATGTACGAAACTGGAAAGGCTGCCCAGATAGCCGCTGAAATGAGAAGGTACAGAATAGAAGTGTTGGGAATCTGCGAAAGCAGATGGAACGGAACTGGAAGGTGCCAACTACCTACTGGAGAGACAGTAATCTTTCCGGCCACCCAGAGGACAACCACGAGCACCGAGGGAGTGGCCATCATGATGTCACCAACAGCAGCCAAAGCTCTCATGCAGTGGGAACCAATCTCCTCCAGGATAATGACAGCCAGGTTCAACTCAAAAGGAAGGAAAGTTACAGTCATTCAATGCTATGCGCCTACAAACGTCTCAGAACAAGAGAAGAAGGAGGCGTTCTACAGACAACTACAAGCAATAATGGACAACGTCCCAAATGGCGATATCAAAATCCTGATGGGCGACATGAATGCGAAGCTGGGAGGAGACAACACAGGAAGAGAACTCACCATGGGTCGTGAGGCCCTCGGTGAAATGAACGACAATGGTGAACTCTTCTCAGACTTCTGCGCCTTCAATGATTTGGTGATTGGTGGCAGTGTGTTCAAACACAAGGATATACACAAGACGACATGGATTTCACCAGATGGAAACACCAAGAACCAAATAGACTTCATCTCAATTTCAAGAAAGTGGAGACGGAGCCTACTGGACACAAGGTCAACGAGAGGAGCAGATGTGGGTTCAGACCACTATCTAGTACAAGGGACTTTCAAGGTGAAACTAAAAGCCTCGAGGATAGCTGGGGATAGGCCACAATGCAAGTTCAACACTCAATTACTGAAGGACACAACCACAAAAGACACTTTCACTGCAACTGTCAGAGCAAAGCAGGAAACACTACGCGACATCACTGAAGAATCATGCGTGGAAGAACATTGGAAGTCTCTGAAGGCGATTCTCAACGAAACGTGTTCAACGGTTCTAGGAAGAAAGAAGAGACAAGACAAGGAATGGCTCTCAACGGACACTTGGAAATTAATAGAAGAGAGGAGAATGGTGAAAGAGAAAATGATTCAATGCAAGGACGGACAGGAGAAAGAGACGATGAGCTCAACTTACAAAGCACTGGACAAAGAAGTGAAGAAGAGTGCTAGGAAGGACAAAAGACGATTCTACGACAACCTCGCCACTGAAGCTGAGAAGGCAGCAGGCAAAAGGGACCTGAGGACACTATATCAGATAACCAAATCTCTATCCGGGAAGAGATCAACACAAGCGAAACCTATAAAAGACAGCCAAGGGAACCCAATTACCAAGGAAGAAAAACAGATTAAACAATGGGCGGATCACTTCAAAGGACTCTTGAACCGACCATCACCTGCAACCCGTCCAGAAATACCAACAACATCGCGCACACAACTGCAAGTTGACACCAATCCTCCAACGAGAGCTGAAGTCTTGAACGCAATCAAACTTCTGAAAGCTGGAAAAGCAGCCGGACCAGATGGAATACCCCCTGAAGCACTGAAAGCGGACCCAGAGACTACAGCAGACATGCTGACTCCATTATTGCAAAAGGTCTGGAAGGAGGGAAAGGTGCCTACTGACTGGAGGAAAGGTTACCTCGTGAAACTACCAAAGAAGGGCGACTTAGGACTCTGCAAGAACTGGCGAGGAATCATGCTCCTGTCGACGCCAAGTAAAATCCTGAGTCGCATCATCCTGGAGAGAATAAAGGACGCACTGGAGACAGAACTCCGACCAGAACAAGCTGGATTCAGGAAAGGCAAATCATGTACTGACCAAATTGCAACTCTACGCATCATCATCACAGAACAAAGCATGGAATGGCAATCAAACCTCTACCTCAACTTTATAGACTTTGAGAAGGCCTTCGACGACAGCGTTGACCGCGAAGTAATTTGGAAACTACTCGAGTACTACGGCGTACCCCAAATATTCATCAACCTTATTCAACAGGTGTACGAGAACGGAAAACTCAGCAAGGCGTTTGGAGTAAACACAGGAGTCAGACAAGGGTGCTTACTATCACCAATGATATTCCTAATTGTGGTGCACGACTGGATTATGCGTCAGACTGAGTGGGAAACGAGAAGACAGGAATATCCTGGACCGACGTGAAGAACCTAGAAGACCTGGATTTCGCGCGTGGATGATTTATATTTGATGTCACACACAATCGAAGACTTACAAGCAAAAGACCGACAAACTGGTCGAAGAAGCACCCGGCGAAGACAGGACTCCAAGTGAACATAGACAAGACGGAGGTTATGAAAATAACCAAACAACAAGAACAAAAGCAGCAACATCCAGTGCCAATCACAATCAACGGGAGGGATTTGAAAGAGGTTACTTCATTCACTCACTGATCTAGGAGCATTGTCTCAACTACAGGAAGTCGGAGCGGACGAGGATGTCAAATCGAGCGAGAATCGGGAAGGCGAGAAACACATTCATCAACCTGAAACCAATCTGGAAATCTTCGTCACTCAGCCAGCATCATCAACAAAATCCAGTCGGATATTCAATACAAACGTCAAGTTAGTCAGTTCTTCTATACGGATCAGAAACTTGGCGGGCGGGTCACAAAGAATATTTCCAACAGCCTGTTGTAGACCTTTATTAACAACTGTCTTCACTGGATCTATACTGAAGATCAGATGGCCGGGTCGGAAACAATCACCAACAAGGAATTACGGGAACAGACAAAACAAGAACCAATGGCCAACCAACATATATGCAGGAGAAAGTGGAGATGGATTGGACACTCACTCGCTGAGGAGGCCGGTTGGTGACATCGCGCGCGCGTCAGTCCATTGCTTGAGTGGAACCAGGCTGAAAGGGAAGCGGCGAGTGGGATGTCAGTGCAAGGGTGACATGGAGGAGATCGTGTGAAGAGGAGTTGAAACAGCATGGACTAACATGGATGCAGGTGAAAAGTATAGTAGAAGACAGAAGCAAGTGAAGATGTGCAGTTGAAGCCCTATCTTCCACTTGGAAACCAAAGGGAGCAATAATAATAATATTTATTATTATTTGCCTCTAACCTAGTCGAAGTTTAATGTGGAGAAGAATGTAAAACCCGATACGTTATCCCTTAATAAAATTTTGATACTGAATTTCTTATCTTCTCATGCTACACTGTTAATTAGACTAGTAATCTAATGAACACTTTTCCTGCATTCAATAGTTGAAATAGCCTGATATACAATTAAGAATTAAAATTATGGTGAGACCAGAAATGTGGCATCCAATAATTTTAGTCCCTTTGATAGTCTTAATGGAACTCAACTCCATACTCTCCAGAAGTATTTAGCTTAATTACATCCATCCCTTATGGAGGATAACAAATATTAAGTCATGTAGATTACTGTCGCGTACAACATGCCGCATCATTACTAAGCAATACATAAAATACTAGGTTGAGTAAATTTCGTGGATTTGTGTACTATTATAATCCTCTAGGTGAGCGCCGGTGGTCCACCCATAAAATGCTTGCCAACCAGATACGTGATCAGGTTTCGATTCCCAGCCGACGTACACTTCAACCTCATGATAGTAAGCCTGGGGAAGAGGGAAGTTTGGGAGCGGGGCTAACACCTCTACTCCGTAAAAACAATAAACACCACTGTTACTGAAACCCAAAAACTTGAAGCTCTACGTTCCACTCCGAAAGCACAAAGCGTACACTTCCTGAACATTATTCCACAGAATACTCAAGCATCTGGTGAACTCAGACTATGCAGCACCACAAGAGTCATCTTTTAAGATTATCTACAAGGTCAGACTGAATAGTACAAATGATGTTAGGTCTCAACATTTGTGTGCGGCAGAGGCGCTGGCACTTTGTCAATATAACCCCATGATCTTCTGTAGTTGTTCATTCTTTTTAGCAATTAATTCATTATCAACACTTCTTCGTGCGATTTTGTACATTTTCTCACCCTCTCCACACTTGTCAAGTGAACATTTATTCAATAACTGGTTTAATTCTTATTAAATTTCGAACCCTTTGTTCCAATGTGCCAGTGATAACTGTGTTACCCTTTATTACTCAAAAATAGACTAACATTTACTTTTTTTAGTAAATATAAATATGGTTGTACAGTCTCTGCAAACGATCTCGTCGATAAAGAAAATTATCTTCGCTAAATTGTCTTTTACTTTCTGCATGATTCAATGGGTATTAACGGCCTTTAATAAGAAGATATTCTTCTAGTCAAACGATCTAACTTAAAGTTTAAAAATACAAGTCCAGTGTATTTTTAACGGCAGAAGATAAGGGAATTAGTAACGAACTTTTCCTACTAGGGAAAACCACATCATAGTTATGTATTTTTAACAACAAGAAAAGTCGGTTAGGTCAGTGAACAATCAACTGTTCTGATTGGTTGGTGATCGACCCAAGGTCAACCAATCAGATTATTGTCCGACCACAACGTAAACTAGATCGAGATTTGAGAAATAAACACTGAAGTGTACATGATCTGAAGGAAAATTATACAGTCTCACACTGGATAAATTAGAATGGTTTTGACAGCTAATCACTAAATATAATATTATTATTATTATTGAAAAGATCCTATTTGGCTGACAGTTCCCCATAGCAGCATAATACTGAGCGCAAAACATAATTAATCGCTAAGTGTAAAAGAAAAGAAAACCTGATGAATATATTATGCTAAAACGTAATAATGATTCTACGTGGACGTTTATTGTATCTTTAAATCTCCTAAATTAATTGTATGCAGAAAATGAATGGTCCGAATACGCATAATTTACAGTGCATTTCTAAATATACTTTCGTATAAGGCATATGATAGTGACATTTACCGGCACAATATCAAAGCGAAATGTACACTGCTTTAGTATCTAATTATACTGATTTAAAATCTTACCACTTCTCAAGTATTGGTTTTGTAGGGATTTACTTTGATCGGATGGAGGATTTCATCATGAGCTGACATTGTGAATTAACAGAAGTTAGAATTCATGGGCCAATGGATCGGGTCCCAGTGAGTGGCTTAATGGTCTACTAGCTTGCTGGCCTTGTAACCAGAAGGTCCTAGGTTCGAACCCTGGTGGTGGATGCGTACTGCTGAAGAGTCCCGAACTAGGCTGACGAAACAACTGTCCAGTACTCCCAGTGATTTTCTAACTGATGTCAGTCAGCTCATGATGAAATCCTCCATCCAATCTTACCACTTCTTGTTTTAGCCCAGTTCCTTGAACAGGCCTTTCGTGTTCTAGGATATGAGTCACACAGATATTGTCAATAATACTAGTGTGGTGGTTTGGTATAGACAATATGCTTCAACGGAATATTGTCCTCACATATTTCCACAGTTCAATAGCGCATTAGCATCAGAATACTATGTACATTCGAATATTCTATTTCATGTCGTTTAATGTAAACTAAAATCACACGATCAGTGAATAGTTGACGAATATAAGTTGTATTTATATAAATAAATAAATAAATTGTATATACATAAATAACGGTTTGGTCAAGTGAAAATGTACCTTGGCTTGTGTCTCGCCTTCCACTGTTACATTTGGTATCACTGCCTGTCGACAAATGAGAAGCCTATGCCCTGCAGTTTTTGAGGGAGACATACGCATCTTCTTCTGGCAGGACATCGAGGCTGTTGAGGAGTTGAATGGCATTCAAGATACGTCAGCGAAGAGGCTTTTACTTGGAACGCTGCTGAGAGGTTGGCCAACGGCAGCATATGACAGTGTGAGGCAAAACACAGGCGAATACGCGACAGCCGGGGTCACGAGAACTGCTCCCGCCCAAAGTGGGAAGGATCATACACGGTCACCGCGAGATGATGGGGTTACGCATATATGATCAGAAATGCAAAAAAGCGAAGCGGATGGACGTCAGCGAGCTACGAAACTGGACACATAAATACAAGCAAACAAAGACGCCAGCACCAAGAAGATCGGATCAACTTCAGTCTAAAGTATTTGACGGGTGGACGAGCATGGTGGTTTGATACAGAAAATGTGTTTCAATGGGACATTATTCTCACATATTCTGACAGTTCAATACTGCATTGGCAACAGAATACTATAGGTATATTTGAACATTCTATTTCATGTCGCTTAATGTAGTAAACCAAAATCACTCGCTCAATGATTGGTTAAAGAATTTAAACTGTATAGATATAAATAGCCGTCTGATCACTTGAAAATATACCTTTGCTTTCGTGTCTTGCCTTCTGTTGTTACACTACTACTATTACCGAGTGATTGCCCTGAATGAAGTAGGCTCAGTAGGGGATTATTCGAACCTGAAACCCACTCACTGACTAGAAGAGTCGATTACCTAAGCCAGTGGAACCACCCTTCTCCACTAAATCATCTCACTTTTCTTACTCACCCCCTACTTTCTGAAAATCCAAAACTATCAAAAAGTCAAATTAGATACTAGTGTTGATTTATTTGATAAGAAGGTGCAGTAGGTATTGCACACAAATGAATATGAATAATAATCATAGAAAAGAACAACGACAGCAACAACAACAGAAAGAAATAAAAAGAGAAACGAAAACATAGGTTAAAATTAAAATGTGTTGATATATTGCGAAATGTATAAATAATAGAAATAATAATAAATATAATATGAATGTACTTTGATTAAAACATGAAGGATTAATTATGATAAATGGCGCTAAAATGTGTAAAAAACAGTGTATGATAATAATGATAATAATAATAGTAAATGTATTGCATAATGATACTATAGGCACCCATCATCAGTATATAAATAAAAGCACTGACTGACTTAAAACTGCCTTTCTCACGCATACAACGAATTATAATTACAATGCGATAATAAAAGCGATAAAGGATGGACAACAATACGAGTTAAGTGAGCAAGCAAGCGAGCAAGCCAGCTAAAAAGCAAGCAACGACGACAACGTATCATAATATTCTCGTGGCGAAGTATTAAAAAAAGGCAAAAGAATATATACCTGAAGAAGTATTGCAAAATCCGATAGTTTCCCAGTGTTCCTAGATTGAATCAATCAATAAATAAATATCCAACGATGTGAACTGATGGTGGCAACATTCATGATCGACAGGGAGGGAGAGACAGAGGAGCCAGGACACAAAACGAACGAGCACATCATCATCATCATCAACATCATCAAATCCATATGAAACACGACTGTGAACAAAAGTGACGAAAGTCAGAATTCCGTGCACAGCACAATCGAAAAATTCATCGAAATTCGAAAGGCATAAAAAGAAACACACACACATAGAAGACAAGTACACTGAAAATAAACAAAAAGTTATTGCGTTTGAAAAGTTGAAATTAGTGCACTTGTGGCATAACCAGTAGCCATTGATTGGCACTTGGGCGGCGGGGGGGGGGGAAGAGTCGAATATCAAAATTTTATCTCAATATGTATATAATTGAGATGCCTTTCGCGAAATTAAAGTGTTTAGAGGCACTAGACTGTGCTAGAACGAAAACGACTACGGGTGGGGGGTTAAAAGATTTGTGTGAAGTTACTTCACTGAAATTTAAAAAAAAACAGAAAAAAAGAAACGATCACATAACAGCAGGACCACCTAACCAATCAGAATCGTTCTCTTCTAGCACCATCATATCTGGACTGAGATAACCAGTACTAAGATTTTGTGAAGGCATTGCAGGCGAAGAATTTGTAGTACTATGGGATTGCTCTAAACGGGATGATCGTAATACTGCCGCCGCTTGTCCATCTGGATGAATTGACGGCTTGTATTCCGATGGTGATGGGTTCACAAACAATTCACTCCCAGGACTTAAATATCCACTTGTATTTACACTTCCAGTACACGATCGACGTGGTGTGACACTCATTCCTCCTTGGTAAATAGAATTATGTCCTTGTACTGAAGTATTATTGTCAAAATTCTGAACAGATGGGGGTAAAAATGTTGAGCCTGCAGTATAGGCGGAGGTACCACAGCTCATGAATCCTGTACGACTTGGTGGACGGACATTATGATACACTTTTACTGGCTGCAACTCTGAATACGTTCCGGAAGATTGATTATTGTTAATATTGGTGTTATTATTAATATTGTCTGGATTATAAATGCAATTTGGATCCGAGCATGTTCCAGCAGGACCACAATCATTCCAATATGAGCAACAATCACCGCACACGGAATCTGAAATGGAGACATTAAAAATAATCATATAATAAGGATTTAGTCGAGGCAAAGTTCAACAAAAGCGCCCCAAGAGATGGGAACGCATGAGTGACCCTCAGTCGACCAATTTTTGCGAAAAAAATGACGTTTATTTACAGGAAAATTTATGAAAACACATTAAGCACGGTATCTTTCTCTGATATTGCTCAAAGATACGTCCCAGTTATCATGAGGAGTATCAGTTGCTAAGTTAGACTACTTTCTGTACATGTATTCACCGAGGTGACTGAAGATGAGCTGTTTTTGTGAAACGTTTATCTCTCTTATCCTATTGTGCAGTCAGCCTCAAAAGCCCTCGGTTGAATTAGTATGGTTTGCGGTAAGAGGATAGACGACAACTTACCAGGAAAATGTGGATAAGAAAACAAATTAAAATAAATGACATCAACTCTAAATCTATCCCTAGTCTTAACTCTAACCTTAATCCTAACCCTAAACATAACACTAAACCTAATCACAACCCTAAACCTAACTCTAATGCTAATTATGACCCTGATCCTAACCCTAACGAGCTATTAACACATTGTCCAAACATTACTTAAAAACGTGATCTGACTGAAACTTGCTACTTAGTTGATGAACAGCGTTGATATTTCAGCTATGACAGTGACATGTGCCGTCAGCCAATGCCTAGCATGCGTTCAAGGTCACTGGAGCGTTCGCACTCCGTAGTCGAAAAAAAGAAATATTAAAAGTTAAACACTGTATCAGAACTGCAGCTAGGTGTACATAGCCCATGCCCGGTAATTCATATTCATTACCTTCAGCTGGCAGGGGTATTCCTCACAAATGTCAAGGGGAGAATGCTGACATCTGGAGCTTACAACCAAAACGCTGAACATGCAGATCTACCCAAGGCGGAGACTGAAAAACCCTAACTCCAAACCTATGGTGTACATGGGCTTCAGAATCCGATAGGATTGAATCAAGCATGAACTAATTTCGGTCACCGGAAAGCATGTGATGAACGCAGCTCTATTGCTTTGAATATCAGGCTTCGAGTCAAAGGATCGTAGGGTGGTCCCCTCAGTACAACCATCTGCTTCGATTTGGACACACAGGAAGTATCCTAGCCCTCGAACAAAAACTACGAGACAATAATTCCATGAGATTATAATCGAGTACTCACTGTTACAGACTACAATCATATTTTTAGCAACGTGTTCTTTGTTGACTTTATTTGCATACACAGACCTTTTCATTTTATTTTTACCAACTTTACTACTTCCGGTGTCTTCACTTTTGTCAGTCTTTCATCTTTGTTTGAAATCTCAACTTGCCTATGTCCTTTTGAGTTGTTGGTTAATAGTCTTCAAAATGTTGACGTCCAGAGCAATATCTAACACAGATTTCTTGAAACAGTGTGTCTTTTTCGAGCTTGCCATCTTCCCTTTCTGAAAGTAACATGAAGTGATGAATGTTGAGTGATGGTGATTCCTTGTCCTCTGGATGACCTTCCTAGTTATTCCGTCCCTATTTTCTTTATAAATCGTTAATGTTTTATTTTCGTGGTACGAGTTTCTTGATGCCCATAATGTACCAAGTTTGTTTTAAGTAATAATAATAACGATGATAATCTCATCCGCATCTGATTACTATACGTTGTCAACGCAGAACCCAAAAGTCCATCAGTTCAAGTTTTCATACACACAAAAAGTACATGCAAAAGTCTGGGAAAGAAATGCAAGGAAACACTAATGACTGAAGAAATACAAGAGAGTGAAAGAGAGCAGTTACATGAAGATTAATGAGGGGTTTCAGAATCTCGATAATAATAAGGAGTTAATACTTTATCTACGTCACTGCTCAATATTTTGAGCCATTTCAACAAAAAAAACCAATCAATGACTCTTAGCAACCTGAGAGCCTCAGACAAGCAATTTACACCACCGACCCACCACCCCGTAGCCGGCTCTTGAGCACCTGAAATCGAACAGTATTACATTTATTACCACACCTATGACGAAACTAAGTAAAAATAGCGATACTGCGCATGCTTCGTGGATATTGGTGGTCGGTGTTCCATCAGACACAACCCTTCATCAGCTCTTACATGGTTGTATGAAATGGAGTGTTTCAACTACGGACGAAACTGACGAGGTATCAAAGCCAGAATCGGAAAAGCAAGACAAGCTTCATTACTCTCAAGTCTGTGTGGAGGTCAACAACACTCAGCATCAAAAATAAGATCCGGATTTTCAACTCCAATGTGAAGTCAGTCAGTGCTACTCTACACGGATCAGAGACTTGGCGCGTCATAGAGAGCATCTCAAACAAACTTCAGACCTTTATTAACAGTTGTCTTCGCTCAATACTCAAGATCAGATGGCCAGAAAAGATCAGAAACAGGGATCTCTGGCAACGAGCGAACCAACCAGGAACCGATTGTGAAACAAATAGGCAGGAAGAAATGGAGATGGATTGGCCATACTCTGAGGAAACCATCAAGTGACATCACCAGACAAGCCATTGCTCGAGTGGAACCCGAAATGGAAGCGGCGAGTTGGTCGTCAATGCAAGGGTGACTTGGAGGAGGTCATGTGAAGAGGAGATGAAAGCATGGGGGCGGACTTGGAGCGGGGTGGAAAAGTTGGCAATGGAGACGTGCAGCTGAAGCCCTATGTTCCTCTAGGAATTAAAGGATATAACAATAATAATAATGAAATGGAGTAGAATGCCTCTATTAGTATAAGAAACTGTCTTGGTACTCCCTTCACAATGAGACATTGTCACAGCACCTCTCCAAAAGACGTTCAAATGTCTTCAAGTCGTAAAAATGCGAAGTTTTAGACAGCAGTAAGTACGCCTGTTTTCTGTAACCTGTCAAATGATGAATATATAGTGAATAACCCTCAAGTGTGCCGGAAACTTGCGTGCTTTCTTCAAGTTTATTCCTCTTAAGCCCCATTTTTCAGAGCCATGGGCCCGCTAAGTTAAGTGTTTCATTTCTTACCACCTACTCCTGATTGCTTCGCCATCTCTTTGGCTTTTGTCACACACCACTGTTCATGGCCATTAAAGTTTACAGTTAGGTGGCATCTGAGTGACTTTGACTGCTCACTTTTTGAGCCTGTCAGAATTAGTCTCCTTGAATCTATTAGTTTACATAAAGTAGCAAAAGTTCCCCGGCACTTACTAACCTACGGTTTTAGGTTTCCAACAGCCTTCAACATTGTTCCTACAGCTGACTGGGCATTATGACACGAAAGGGTGCCATTGTACTACTCAGATAGGTATTCAGTCATATATTCCTTAAATTTAAACTGTGTTCTCAATTTGGTGGCGTAGTGACCCGTCCAGTTGTAGGCATATATGTGCACGAACCGGTGATTGATCAATCTACACAGTTGTTCCAGAAGGATCGGCAGTTTTCTACCATCCCCTGCATTGATGGTTTATCGCTATGTGATCTATTTGAGTGTCCATATTAGATTTGATGGGGTAGAGGTCGCCAGGTTGGGCGATATATTTCCCCATGTTTGACATTAATGACCAACAGAATTGTACATAAGCCTCAAACGTTCAAAGACACCATAAAGAGATGGTAGTGTGATCGGCCGAGAAGAACGCTGTTTATTTGACTAAAACACTGACGAAAGCGAGTGGAAACAGAAGTCATCTTTAAAACTGAGTCTGACAGAATCTTGATGATAATAAATGAGGCAAACTAGCTTCTAGTTTTATCAGCTGAGGGTTCTAAAAGCTGTTAATATTCAATTGGATGGTTACTGAAAGACATTTTAACTCTAATAACGATGTGTTATTATTGCTTGTCAACTTTCACTCAACCCAATAGTGACAAGCGCAAATAACTAGGATATCCATTCGCAAAAGACATCTTCTAACTGAGAACAACTGTTGTTTGAAGAGGTGACTAACGAACTACAATCTCAAATACCAACGCTACTAGAATAGAGTGTAAGTGTATGCAATTTACAAGTTCCAAAAAAGACAGGACGTGTGTCCTGAACTTCACAGATGGTCAACAATGACATATCAAAGCAATCAAGAATTCGAAACTTACACCGAAACCCAGTATTGTAGCTAGAGTGTGAAAATACCGACTGTCAAACAATGAACCATTGACTACTCAATTCTTCCAACCTCACCTCTACATTGATGGTGACTATGTAGAACAAAATTTAACAAACAGTACAACTTACTCTTACAACCTGACGGAAGTGGTCCAAGCATTGCCATCAGAGAGTTTGAAGAACCTCCATACGTGTTCCCCTGTTCTTGGGAATGAGTTTGCAAAGGAGGATGGCTCCAATTCCCATGAGGAGGAAATGAAGGCACGCCAGGATGTGAACTACCAGTTGAATGTTGGACAGGTTGAACAGAAGGGACATGATAAACTTCCCCAGTATCCATAGGTAAAGGTGGTGTATTCAATGATTCTATATGCGATGGAAAGATGTAAGAATTACCCCCAACGCCTCTACGTTCCTCAGCAAGCCGAATAACTACTGCGGATGCATACGTTGAGATAGCTTCATTTCTAGACCGAACCAACTCATCAAACCTAGAGCCTGCACCAGGTAAAGTGGCTAGAGCCTCAAGACCATCACGATCCTGTGAAACCTCAGCGAGAACGCCAGCTGCAGCGCGTTGGATAGATTCGTGAGGTGAATGAAGAAGTTCGACGAATATTGCGAGGCCAGAGGAACCAGGTTGAATATTTGGAGTTATACTCAAAGCCGGAGCCTAAAAATTATAAAATGGTGAAATACAATATTAATTTAGTATCTAAGAAAATCAGCAAGTAATAATCACAAGAATCTGCTTTTAGGTTTGGTTATTATTGAGAAACTAAACACACTTGCAACTGACAGACACGCTTAGTATCTACCTGGTAGGTGTTTAGTGTATTTTCGCAAACTACATTTAATTTGCAAGGAGAGCGGCTTATGATACTAAGCTGTTTTATAAGCCGAAAGTAAGTCTTAGCATGTGACGAACCATTTGGAAGTTGAAAAATTAGATCGATCAATGATAACTACAATAGAAATAAAGTATCTTTTCGCACTGAAAAGTTATTCGGATATCAGGTAGAGAAGTTGCAAGCATCATAGCTACTGTTGGTTCATAAAACATTAAATAATCTTGAAAAAACACATATATATTCAGTGGCGCTGTCAACTTTAGACCACCAATATAACTGAAGTGAGGTTTCACAGAGCTTCTCATGACTAATTTGAAGTGCCGATTGGGTATATAGTGAGCACCTACCGATATACCAACAAAACAGACTAGAGTGGGAATAAAAACGATAAAGATGATATATAAAGTGAGAACCAACCATGTAAGGGAAAAAATGTAGAAAGAGCTGTTGTTACGTTGTGTCTACAACACTGTTCAAAGAACAAAAAGCAGTCACGTAGGCTTCGGTTATGATTTCAGGAATCACAATAACAAAAAAAGACCCATGTGTGATGCGACCACCTTTCAATCCTCTCCGTCATTTGAAACTGATTATTTATCTCTTTATTCAGTTCTAGAGCTAGTTCATTTATTAAACTAAGCTGGACGATTACAATGTGATGAATTTAAGCTATCAAAGTGAACACTCGAAGATTGCATTACTATGATCAGATGCCCCAACTACACCTAAATACACCACTGAACTTGGAAATTAAGTAAATCATGCTGTCAATAAACGTGAACAGTTTTATAATCTAGCAAAGACCTGCTTCATACTTACGCTATCGCCAAGACTACTTACTTTCTTCTGTAAGTTCTAATTGGTAGTACATTTAAGAATGAACTGTGAGATGGGACATCTCCAACTTAATTAACTACTGCATTATATCGAGATCCGATACTAAGAAATAATAAATACTGACTTGCCATGTCTATAACAGCATTCAACCATACTACAGCCCTTCCTAAAATACCACTCTATGTGGTATATTTGTTGGAAATACATAAAATTTTACGTGTCTGATTACAGTTAAAGTATTTGTCAAATGGAAACATCCAATGTGTAGTGTTATTGTTACATTCAGTTTTCCTATGAAAAAGTGAAGGTAACAGTCTTAGCCCGTATCATGTATATATATATATATATATATATATATATATATGTATATATATATATATATATATAACAATTTAAAACGCACACAAAAATGAAGATAACAAAAGCGTAACGACGACAAGATAGATAAAGATATGTGGAAGAAAATAATTAGGCGTTGGGTAGAGATAATAAGTAAATCGATGGGGTTTTTCAGTTTCACTGTTTCGGTAAGCTGAACAAAAAACCTCCTTGCCGAAGGATCAGGTTGAAAAAGAGTTAAAGGTGGCTCCCCATGATTAAAGATGATCTTACTGATTGTGGCAGACTGAATCATGCAGCATACCATAGGAGAGTGAGAAAACTGGCATATGTTTGACCAACGAGGAGGCTCAAGAGATTTTTAAATTCTTCTGACATCGTGGACTTTTGTGCATCGGTGGTTCGACGGTAGAATGCTCACCAACCACGCATGTGGTCCAAAGTTCGATCTTCGGCCGATGCACTGCTGAACTTCGCTGAGGCGATGATAAGACCAGTAAAGAAGGAACGTAAAGGAATAAAATAAAAAATAATAAATAAGATGATCTATGTCTCATGTCGAACGAACTCAAAGACGTTCAAGTGAAAACCAATAAGCTGGTAAAAGAGACAGACAGCGAATACAGGACTTAGATTGAACACAGGGAAAACATGGGTGATGGAGATACGAAACAACAACGACAAGCACCAATCATCTTCAATGGTAATCTAGAGTAAGGTATTTACTTCACCTGCCTGGGTAGCACTGTTTTAGTTACACACGGAACAAATGGTGACGTCAAAGTCAGAATAGGAAAAGCAAGATAGACATTCGCTACTGTGAAAGCAGTGTGGAAAGATATGAATTTTCGTCTACTTTCAAGTCAGTGCTTCTATGTGGTTCACAGACTTAGCGCGTATATCACTGAATACATTTCAACAGGTTCCAGACTTTCACCGATTGATGCCTTCACTTGATAGTAAAGATCAGATAGTTGGCCAAAAAGGATAAGTAACAAGGAATCCTGATAATGCAGCCAATCAGGTAAAAATCTATTGTCTAACATATATGAAGTAAGAAATGGAGATAGATTGAACATGCACTGATGTGACCTACAGATGATACTACGCATCAAGTTCTTGGTTGAAACCCTATATGGAAAGTGACGAGTTAGGTTCTCGAGCGCAAGATGAAGACCATGTCAGGAAAAATGGGAGCTTGATAATATTCGTAGATCTAGTTAAAAGTGACGGCAGAGAATAGAGTGCAATGGATATGCGCTTCTGAGTCCATATGTTCCACTCGGAGCCCAAAGAATGCATAATAATAATTTTCTATAGATGGTTTGTAAGGATTAGTTTTGATTTTTTTATGAGTTGATCACGGATTGATGTCAGTTAGAGAACCACTGAAAACCAGGAAACAGCTGTCCAGTACTCCCTGGCTTTTAATGGTTCTCTAACTGATATCAGTCCGTGATCAACTCATAAATAGTAATAATAATAATAACAATAATAATAATAATAGACACCACAGCATAGCTTCATTTCATGGGGCATGTTTTAATTTATACATTCAATAACTCATCGACTGTCCCAGCTTTCTTACTCAACACTGGGCATCGAATTTGATCATAATCCATTTCGCTCCACCTGACAACAATATGACCAAGAGGCTACAGTATTCGTATATCTTCCGTTTTAACATCCCTCCCACTGTGGAGTACACACACTGAGAAATGGCAGAATACCTTGCCGATACTAAACACTATGCGAACAGAGAAATGCCAAACAAGTCTTTTTTATTTACAGCTAGATTCCACACTGTATTTTTGGTACAAGTATGGAATTTTCAGCATGGATATCGGTAGACCAAATTTTGCAGGCCGACCACAGATATCAGGTGTGCGTCGGCAGGGGATCGAACCTCGGACCATGTGCATGGTCGGCGAGAGTCTTAACCACTGTGCCACCGACGCACAGTGCTGAGATTTTGTCAGCAACCATCCTACTGGGATTGTAACAACTTACCAAGTAAATAAATCTTGATACACATAAAAATAGCTGTAAACTAACCTTTAGTAAGGCCAAATATGAACGAGTAGCATGATCCTTTGCCAACATATGAAGTGCCCCGCAAATTCCTTCCACGATCTCTTCGAGTCTTACGCTTTGAACTACCGTCGAGAATGTTGGATGAGAAGCAGGAGCGCCAGAAACAGAACGCTAAAACACGGATCAAAAATTGTTTGAAAATTTAGCCTAGTATAAATCACATATATTCAGTGACAATAAAACAGTTGTTTTACTGGAACCCAGGAGGAATTCACTGCTTTCATTGCCCTTTTTCATCTACCCAACTACTACTACAGTTTTCTTACTTACTACAAAACTAGTCTATAACGCGTAGATTCTCATTCCATCATAACTAGATGCAGAATTTAATCTGGATACTGCTCACATAGTGTATTTTAACAAGAGCGAACAGAATCGATGGCTTATGATTGAATGCCTGTAGTCATTCACTATCTACACAACAATAATATAATATACATGGGATACACTAAACTGTGGCAATGCACTATATGTCTGTAAATTTAGCTCTTAATACATAAATGGTAACAAAAAGAAAAACTGTCAGCTCATGATTAAATCCTCCATGCAATCGAAAAAGAAAAACATCAATACATGAACGTCACTTATGTATTTGTACTGAATTACGAAATAAATCAAGATAACGCTATCTGTTAACTCATAAAACTTTAGTACAGTATAGTTTAAAATTCCGACTGGATGGTGGGAATTTAAGTGTCTACAATATCGATACCACCCATGCCTATTAATCAATAGATTTTGGAATACCACCTGATGTTTTATCAACGGCGAAATTAAATTAATCACTAAGGTCAATTTAAAAATGTGAATGAGGTTACGTCGTTACCTCGTGTATAAATTCATTTACTAAGCTCAGTCACATCTGGTGTGAAGTGTGGCAACTTAAAAAGATGCACTATAGCACAATTCCATGTCAATCAGTGCATCAGTGAATAGTGACCTAAATTTGAGAAGTGAAGCTGTTGGGACAAAAGACCTAGTAGTTGAAACTAAAATATCCGGATCGACGAAAGTTTTAGAGGGGGGAAATCAAACAACAGAGATTTAGAGATAAAACCTAAAGCCACTTCAACTGTTCCAAAGAAAATTTGTTAATTAGACTCCCAATATATTCTAATTTTAAAAAACCGGTTTGACTGTTAAATATAACTAGTGCTAACTCATATCACTGGATGTTCTTAGCATAACAAACATAGATGGCAATTGGTATTTTACGCAATTTACGTCGAATAATCGATTCTTTAGTTGGCTTTTCCCCTTAACTGGCTACAAAAACAACTAATACAAAAGCAATTGTCGTGAGCAACGAAAGCACAGATAAGTGAATGCATCTTTCTAACTAGATAGTGTATTATTACCATTGGTTAAGTAAAACGTTCACATAAATCGACAAAAGTAATACAGTTAATACGTAATGAAAAAATATACTTACCCTCACTATCTCGTGTTGAGTAGCATAAAGTAATAAAAACAAACCGGTAACAAGTCCACACTCTCGCATTCCGAAATGACTGTCCAAATTGACAGACAAATTTCTTAACAAGCCAACCATAGCCTTCACAAGCATCCAAGAAACCACCGGATTTTGAGGATGTTGGCATACCAGACCGAGATCAGGGCAAATACCAGCAGTGGCTGCATGTAAAATCCGAGCGATCACTGGTAAACCATTTAGTTCATGGACTATAGCATGTCTTGCTGTCTCTTCCTCTTCATGACGACTGGTCAAGTGCCTCAAAGCGCACATGCATGGCTCCAGAATATCTTCCTTAACAACAGGTTGACTGACAGCACGTAAAAGCCCTTCTACACCACCCATCTGAAAACAAAGTTTGAAGTGAATTCACTTCCTTACCTTGAAAACAACAAATTTATTTGCATGATTATTACACGTAAGGTTTGATAGAATTCCAGCTGCACATGTAATCATACCACTGTCCCCACAATCAAGTAGACGTACCAATGAATGCAACAAGGGCT